>CM053164.1:10017500-11517500 GCA_028571685.1 Heterohyrax brucei | reverse complement strand
TTTCTGAAATCTCTGTCTTCACAGTAAGAAAAAACACATGGTAGATATACCTGCAATCGGGGTGGACAGCTGTGACCTGACCTTTAACGCCTCACAACAATACTGCTGTGCTCACTTGCTCACTATTTCCAACCCCTCCCTATTCACGGAAAACACCAGTGGGCTCCTGCACCCCTCCATAACGCCACAATCGGGTGCGGAGTCCCCCTGACTCCAGAGGAATGAGAAGGCTCAAGTAATTCCAAGTTCTGGGGCTATCTACTATGTATCACAGGATGTCAGGTCTAAGTCAAGGGACATATCTTACTTTCTATACTAATCTCAAGGCACTCAGTACCTCTCTTAAGCAGCTACCCTGTATTACGATTACCGGTCTAGGTCTTACTCACTCTACAGTAAATCACAAAACACTTACCTGTATGTTGTATACGGAAGCACTGACAATACACAATTAAAAGTTCAGAAACAGCCAAACAGAATCTTATCTAACGCCAACCGAACGACTGCCGCAAGGTCTCACTGTTCCGCGGCCAGAGAAGCAGACCCGAAACCAACCAGGTCTCGCAGCAAGCTTGACGGAAATCACTTCCCAGAGGCACCTCAAGCACATCAGGCAGCAGGCTCACTGCCGCTCAGCAGCCAGGAGTGTTCGTCTTAGAGTACTATGGTCACACACCAACAATGGAAATTTGTTAACTTCTGTCTAAAACTTAAGAGTAGCACCAATGTTCACTGCCAAAAAATAAAAGCCACCTAAATTTCCATGAACAAATAAACGGACACACACAATACATATACACAATGGAAACTACTCAGCCAACCGGAAAAATAGTCTTGATAACATGATACAACGTAGTGCCTGACGACATCTGAATGAAAGTCACTCACACAAGGACAAATACCTGGCCTCCCTCACAGTGAAGATGCAAGAAAAAATCAGAGTAGAAGGAAACCTACTTTTAAGTCCAGTTCCAATAGTGTCTCCATTTTTCACAGGGGGCAACGTAACCTGACAATCGCGAACCAACACCTGAAGCATTTTAGAGAAAAACTGAAACCCTTCTCAACGCAGGAGCCAAAGAAACCGTGACGCACAGTGGTCCACTTGCGTAAAAGATCACCACTGAGGGGCTGAGAGGGGAAATACATCTGCCGGCAGAAAAACCAGGGAGAGGGTAAAACCACTCTCGTACTTGAGTTACCCAGCATGGCCGTAACAGAAACACAAGTGGGTGGCCTTTAACAAACACAAATTCATAGTATCAAGTTTAGTAGGGGTTCAGGGTGCTGGCTCCAGAGGTGGGCTCATGAGCAAGGCCCTCCTCTCTGCAGCTTCTGCTTCCCACGTGTCCTGGCATCTATCTTGTCCCATGTTTGCCCACTAGTTTAATCTCTTTAACATCTCCAATGGATTAACTCAAAACACACCCTACACTACTCCAGTCTGATTAATGTTTAACAAAAAGAACCCATTCTTAAACGGGGCTTCATATGATCTCAGGCATAGAGGTTACAATTTACACTTTGAGGATACAGCTGAATACCTAACACCAACCAATTACATCTTACTATGAGACACAAGGCTTTACAGTTGCAAACAGGTCACTAGCACAGTGTAGCCGCCCCTGCCACCACCACCACCAGCCACTGCCGAGGAGCTGACTCGGACTCACTGTGCCCCTACAGGACAGAGCAGAACTGCCCCACAGTTTTCAGGGAGCACTTGGTGGATTTGAATTGCCAGCCTTTTGGTTAGCAGACATAGCCTTTAACCACTACGTCACCAGGGTTTCCCACTGCCTCAAAAAATGTGGTAAACAGTCTTTAGGGCGAGTGACAATTAAGGTGGTACATTTGGAAGTCAATTGGGTACAAAGCAACTAAATAACAGATCACTTCTGTACTTTAGTCTTAATTTTGAGGGTTGAGAACTGAGATCACAAAGCCATGCGTATCACTCATAACAAATCTAATCTTATCCTATCATCCGACCTCTTGCAAACCACCTGGAATAAAGTCACATCTCTCAATCCTCATGCCACTCCAACCACTCATACAGTAACTTCCAAGTACTGCATCATACAACTCACCCTGTAGAACCCCTACCAACTACCTAGCCAGCTTCGTCCTCCACACCCCACTCTCCCTATCCACCATGCAGTAACTTAACACAGTAACATCTACCTACAACACCGGAGTCCTATCATTTTCTGTTGTCTAGTGGCTTTAGGAAGAAGTCAGTATGGGTTTTTGCTTTGTTTTTTTCAAATCAAGTACCTGTAATCCTCAGTTTACAGTGGTGACACTGTATTCAAGTTACCTGAACCAGGTTAACCACCTTCCATGTTCCCTTTTGTCCATTTTACTGTAAGTCACTAGTGTTACAGCACATACATCTACTGACATTATGATGACGTTCATAACATATTCAACCCCCCACCCCAGACAAAAATCAAAATAAAGATACTGATAAAACGCAGCAATAGGAGAAACTTAAAAAAAAAGTACTCCACTTCCATCTGAACCTAGGAAACCACAGTAAATCAGAGTACTACTGCACAACTACCACAGCTGGAATGACTTGATTCTCCAAGTTCTAGGTCAGTTTCCTCATCTAGTCCATCAGACAGGATAATAATAAAGTTGTACACCTCCTAAGGTTGTTGTTGCCTATCTAGCAATTAGACTCTAGAATGTGTTTTGTCAAGTTGGTCCATAAGAAAACATCTACAGGTGTGCAATAATTCAAGTTTGTGGGAAAGATACTAAAAAGAGCCATTAATAAAATAGCAGAAAGGCCTACATCAAGAAGCCAACTACGAGTATCTCAGTTT
Source organism: Heterohyrax brucei (assembly GCA_028571685.1). NCBI lineage: Eukaryota > Metazoa > Chordata > Mammalia > Hyracoidea > Procaviidae > Heterohyrax > Heterohyrax brucei. The sequence goes on along the minus strand of CM053164.1, from coordinate 11,514,666 downwards.
ATGCCACATATCCTGTAAGACAATCAAGTTCATAAAAATTATTTCTCCATCAGCATCAAGTCCAATATTATTAGCTACATTAGTACCAGCAAACTCACCTCATTAATTTTTACCAATAAACAAGCAAAAACAATAAGGAGATATATATTCAGCCCCCCTCTACATATATGCCATGTCACACAGCACTAAACTAACAATTTCCATCTCATCTTTCATACCTTCTACCAAAGAACTCAAGGCACATCTTTAACAACCTTACCCTACATGCTACCTACACAGATACAAATATGTTATACTTCCATAATGAATTTAAGACATTTTACGTAGGAAGGGGACACCAAAAGTTACTCAGTGAAAATCCCAACAAGGCCTACCAATGTTTAGTTTTGGTATTTACTGTTTATTACAACCTATAGCTCATACAGTTAACAGCTCTTAAGGAGCAGTGCACACATTTCTGACGCTGATAAAATACTCACCTCCTGGGACGCTTCTGCTTATTTTTTGTCCGACTTTTCCGAGTTGGTTTTGGCAGAATTCTCCTCTGTAAGGCAAAAATTATCATGCAACAACAAAATGCAGAAAAACAGCTGTAAGTTGACAGAAAACTGTAAACTGTCAAACTGCTTTAACTGCACAGCAATTTAGTAACTGAGGAACAGTTCCAGAAAGTGAAGCAACTGAATTCACTGAGAAACTATTCCGGACACCAGTATCTAATTTTTTCACTAATCCATGGTTTATGTTAAAATACTACAGAAAAAATTTGGTTGCATTGGGAATGGTCAATGAAGCAGTCAAACGTTAGAATGTTGGATGTTACACGTGTTCAGTTACCACCCACTGTCCAGCAGCACAAGTATTACAACGGCGAACCCACCGCTGTCGAGCTCGTTGTCCAGTGTCCCCGACAATCCTGGCCCTGAACTCCCCCACCAAGGCCAGGTCAGAACTTCACTCACACACCTGAGCGATGAAGACAACGTGCTTCCCACTGAACTTTTTCTCCAGTTCACGGACTAGCCTGACTTGGATTTTCTGGAAAGACTTCAGCTGAGGAACAGGCACAAAGATTATAATAGCTTTCCGGCCACCGCCAACTTCAATTTCCTATGGGGGAGGGGGGGAAAAATTCAATGCTGTATCAGGTTCATACTCTCCATCCTTCCCACTCAAATACAATCCTACAGGTTAGCATTTAATGCATTTATGAGGAGTCACATGCACCTTAATTCCTGATGACCTCTTTTACCCCTTTTAGCCCTGTATTGCCATATACAGCAGTTTCACTTAAGTCTCAGGCCTGACGAGTGTGTCAATTTATCGGTAATCATTCACACATGGTGAAATAAATTTTTCATTTTTGCCAGCAAAAATGATAGCTAACAGCCCCCTAGGGTCCTCTTCAAGTTTCAAACTACCCAGATACACTGTAAATTACTGAAACAAGAACAAAAAATTTTTCAAATCCAATTTGTACACTAAGCAGATGCCATGATCAAGGCAGCTCACATAATAAAAGCTTATACTTAGAGATACAGACAATTCTCAGCTCCTGAATGTTACCAGACACTCATTTTTAATGTAAATACATATGAACGTCAAGAGCAACCCTCAAATTTTTCTCAGCTAGATTTTGAAACTTATTTTCTCACTCCACGAATGACAAGAAATCAAAACTAGACCGCCACTCAGAACACATTCTCCCCACCTGCCTGCAGGGTCCATATCTTTCAAGTCAACCCCCAGGAGAGGGCAGCCAGCCGCCTGCACCTCTGCACCAACAACAGGCTTTAACTCCAAGCTTTGTTTCCTTTGCTAAGACACCTTACTGTATTTATTACTAAATAACACTACCTGTGTCCCCAAACGACCCCGCTCATCCTCCCTGTTTCTCCGTATCACATCACTCCGCGGGCAAATGGCAGTATTTTACTTTCAATTCTACTTCCAAATAGAGAACAGATACCGTATATAGCAATGGACCCCAATCTTCTCGGGAGGTTGCATCAAAGAACCAGGCTACAAACGACCCTTCAATGTAAGCCGCGAAGTCACTTAACAAGAAAGTGACTTGGAGAGTACACGCCACACCCCTACCTACTTTGCACAACAAAAAACTGCCTTTACCTTGGCTGCGGTTATATTCAGCTCCCTCAACTGCGCCTTCAGATCCGAGTTCATCTCCAGTTCAAGCAGCGCCTAAAGGAAAACCGCAGAAAACAGACTTCAGCGTCCCCAGGGCTGAAAGCGGCGCTGGCCAACACGGCAGCACCCCCGGGACCCCGCCACCAGATGTGCTGGCACTTGCGGGCACCGGGCGAGGCATCGCCACAGTGCGGAGGGGCTCCAGTCCCCGCCGAGTCTGGGAGGCGACCCGGTGGCCCAGAACACACAAGCCGCCTTACCCGGGGCACGGGGACACCGCCTCCTACCCTGCACCTACTTGAGAGATGCCCGACTCGAATTCATCCGGCTTTTCCCCATTGGGCTTCACAATCTTCGCGCTTGAACTGAACATGGCTGTTTCCTGGAAGCACAGAACGAATTACATGCGCCAACTCCCAGTCCCGCTCGCCTGCAGACCCGGCGCCGGCTCCCGGGAACCGGCCACTCCCGCCCAGCCGACATGCGCCCGGCGCCGGGTGCCCGCTCCAAGTGCGCCGGCTCCGGCCCCACGGTTCTGTGCCCCGTGAAAACGAACCGCCGTGTGAGCCATCGGGGGGCACCAGCCAGGTAATCGGCTGCATCCTCACTCAGCGAGTAGGGTCGACCGCTCTCTAACTAATTACCAAAGGTATCTGTGTCAACGTTGGCAGAAAACTCCCTTCAGAGAAGAGGCCATTTTACCTACCTTGCTGAGAGCCGGCGTAGAAAGAGGCCAAGATCTCGCGAGAACGCGTCAAAACTCCGCGGCGACGGGAAGAGGAAGGAATAACGCCAAGGAGAGGGTAGAAAACGGAAGGAACACTGAGAAACTTGAGAAGTCCTAGAGAGTCCCAGGAAGTGGCTCCATGGGGACGAGTTAGTCGGTAACGCTTTTCCAACGAAGGAGTGGTTCCGCTTGGTGCGATTTACTAGTTTGTGTACTTGCACCCAAGTTTTGTAAACATACATACATATACACACACATATATGTATATGGCGATAAATGAATATATGTAAATAGATATTATATGTAATTAATACATAATTAATATATGTAAATAAGCCAAGCCAAGTGCCATCGAGTCATGGTGTAGATATTATATATGATGAATATATGTATGTCATTTTACATATTTTGTATCTATAAATGAATATAAACATATAAACCCAAAAACCCACTGCTGTCAGTCGGGTCCGACTCCCAGTGACCCTGTAGGTCAGCGTAGAACTGACCATAGAGTTTCCAAGGGGTGCCTGGAGGACTTGAACAGCCAATCTTTTGGTTACTAGACCCAACACTTAACCACTACGTCACCAGGGTTATAAATATGTAAGTATTTATAAATATATGTAAAATATACATACATATATATACATGGAAACCCTGGTGGCTTAGTGGTTAAGTGATACGTCTGCTAACCAAAAAGTCAGCAGTTCAGACCCTCCAGGCCTTCTTTGGAAACTCTATGGGGCCATTCTACCCTGCCCTACAAGGTCATCATGGGTCAGAATTGACTGGATGGCAGTGGATTTGTATGTGTGTTTGTGTGTAAAACCCGTTGTCCTAGAGTCGGTTCCGACTCATAACGACCCTCTAGGACAGAGCAGAACAGCCCCCTAGAGTTTCTTAGAAACACCTGGCGGATCTGAACTTTTGACCTTTTGGTTAGCAGAGGTAGCACTTAACCAACTACACCACCAGAGTTTCCTACATATATATACATGCATGTACATATATATGTAAATACATACATTCATGTAAAATAAATATGTATATATATAAAGCCCATTGTCGTAAAGTCAGTTCCAACTGATAGCAACCCTATAGAACCAAATAGAACTGATCCACGGAGTTTCCATTGGGTGCCTAGTGGATTCGAACTGCTGACTATATATTTAGCAGCTCAGGCACTTAACCACAACACCAAAAGTTGCATACTGGGTCTTAATATACTTAGTTCTTATTGGAGGTCCTTTAGTCAGAGGTAGCAGGGCCATCTGGTCCCAGGCCTAGGCAGAATCTGGGAAGAGGCGGAAGCTGAGAAAGGCAACAGATGAGATGCCTTAAAAAGCTCACTTAGTTAAATTACAATTAGTTCCTTAAATTAGTTCATTCCAGTTCAAATTTATCCAGTACTTCTGCTGGAGCACTTTGATGGTGGTTGACTGTTTAAGGCATGGTCCTTCCTTCCAGGGACTTAGAATCTGCAAGCTGGGAGAATTAATTACATTTGAAGTGGTAAGGAATGATAGCCAAGCCAGCCAAATGCCATCAAGTCAAAGGGTAGTACCAAAACAGAGAGGAGGGGATGCTTTGGAAAGAGCCAAGATTTAAACTGAACAGTATAGGGTATAATCCAAAAGTGAATATGATAAAAGATTTGGGAATAGTAAATTGCTTTAGGGTGAGTCAAAAACAAGCAATTCAACAAAACAACATTTATTTTTACAGTGCCTACCACTGAGCCATGCTAGTAATTTTAAATTCATGTGTAAAGGAGTAGCAGTCCTCAAGAGGAACTGACACAATAATTAATAATTCAACAAATATATATCACACTGACCATTTGATGATACTGTTTTGTTGTTAGGTGCCCTCCAATCCATTCCCACTGATAGCAACCTGTGTACAACAAAAGGAGACACAGTCCAGTCCTTCCTCAAAGAGCCTTCTCTCTTTACTAGCCACGCTCGCCCCTTCATGCTAATATTTTTTCACAGCAACACACAAAAAATTGTGTAGTGGAGCTTATGAATCTACAATAGGGAGGAGAGGAAGCAATTGAAAAACAGAGAAGGTGTACTTTATTTGCATAAAATACAGTGACTAGATATACAACTCAATGAATTTTCTATATATGCTATAATATTGAGACGGCAGATCCGACTCGACGGCACTTGGCTTTGGCTGGCATAATATTGAGAATAAGTTTCACCTAAAAATCATTAGCCTTAATCTCTTACTCAAAAACATGTTTCAAATAACCTTGTGCATTAACTTGGTATTTGTTGGAGGACTACTTCAGGGTAAATTCTTGAAGGTGACATTGCCTGGTTAAAAGTTCAGTGTATATGGCAGACCACAATCTCATCTATCTGAAGAAGAGAAGAGTTAGATGGTGTCTGGCTACCACTAACAACTGTGCTGATCAAGGCCACAATGGATGGACCCTTAGAGAGCAGGAGGAAAATGTGGAACAGAATCAGAAATTCTGTTGTTTTTAACTGCAGGTCTAACTGAAACTGTGCAACCCCTGAGACGGTAGTCCAGAGCTGTACTTCAAACCTTGAACCAACCCCTAAGGTTATCTTGTATCTAAATAACAGATAGGCTAACCAAATAGTGTCACCTTTAAGTACAGGGTTCCTTTAGAAATCACCTATAAAACATTCAACAGCCAACAACTACTTTAAAACAAACATGATAATGTAAGGGGATGGGAAAACTAATGGAAACAGAAGAACTAGAACAGAAATAATGTGAATGCTGACATATTGTGAAAAATGCAGCCACTGGCACTAAGCAGTTTGTGTAGGAACTGTTGAATGGGAGCCAGAAGTGCTGTGTAAACCTTCACAGAAAAAGGCAATAAAAAGATGCACTTGGAATTTTGGTACACATTGGGACAAACTCCCCTGGAAAATGGTCCTGCAGTATATAGACATTGCCTGTTTTCCCACAGGATCACCAACAGAATGTTGTTAATAATTTTTTTTCAACCCATAGTTGAAAATGTTCCAGTGTAGTTTTTATTGGCATTTCTCTCATATGTGAAGTTGAATGTCTGTTTGTGTGTTCTGTATGTTTAATAGCCACTTTTCTATCCTTTTGTGAATTTCTTGTTCTGAGCATTCTTCTACTAGACATTTGGGACCACCCCCACCCCTCCACCCCATCCTACCTCACTATGGCCACCACCACAGATTTTTTTTGGTCTGTTTAGTGGGCACTTTCCCAAGCCAATAATTCTTAAGATCCTAATGTCTGTAAGTATTGGTTTTTAATGTAACAACTAATAATGGCTCAAATCATCTAATCTGTTGGATCCTCAATTTAATCTCTTGTTAAATGGATTAAATTCAGTTCAAGTTAATCATCGCTGCATTTAATAATCAGTGTTTTTCTGACTTTAATGTGCAGATGAAATCACCTGTTGATCACATTAAAATTCGTATTCTGATTCAGAAGGCTTGAGCTTGGGACCAATATTTTGCACGTCTAACAAGCTTCCATAAAGTCTTGATGTAGCGTGGTTAACTGCTATGGTGGTTGCTAAACAGAGTCTGCAGTTCAAATCCACCAGGTTCTCCTTGGAAACTCTATGGGGCAGTTCTACTCTGCCCTATAGGGTCACTATGAGTTGGGACCAACTCAATGGCAAAGGATTTTTTTAACAAGCTTCCAGGATGGCACTGATAATGTTGGGCCAGGGACTACACTTTGAATAGCAAGAAACTAAGTTGTAGCAAGGAATTGAAAGTAGACGTAGTGGCCTAGTGGCTAAAAGCTCGGCTGATAACCAAAAGGCCAGTGGTAAGAATCTGCCAGCTATTCTTCAGAACCCCTGTGGGCAGTTCTTCTCAGTTCCATGTCATCGCTATCAGCTGGAATCAACTCAAAGGCAACAGGTTTGTTTCTTATGACTAGTAGCAAAGAACTAAAAATCTTTGCAGTGCTCAGGGAACTAATTACATACAGCTTAGTCCTGGAGGGATCTAGAGACCCTGGGTTGCTGGCACTGTGTGTAAGAAGGTGTGCGGAGCAATAAAAAAACATATTTACCATTAAAAAATTCCTTCTCTATGTGTAAAAGTGCATATTTTAAAAAACCATGCACTGGACATGTGTGTTAGCATCTGTCATGCATAGCGGTGAGAGGTCAGAAAGGTGAAAGAGCCACAGAAAAGATGGAGCCTTGACATCAAAGTCATGTTTCCTCTCCACACCCCAGCTTCCTGTGCCAATAACACGGTGACAGAAGCCAGTCACTGATCAGTCCTTGCATGTAAAATGAATTTATGGACCTGTCTGTTCCATCACAAATGAAAGAATTGAATTTAACAGCAAGTCTCTTCTCTCCACTGTACTTACAGCTGGCAGATTTTTTATTTTGTTCTCATCTATTGGCCAGTAGAAGAAGAATGTAAGTAAAATGAATGTGCAAGCCTGCGATGAATACAGAAATCCTGTGTTAGCACCCCTTTAATTAAAGCAAGATCACTGGCATATCTTGAAAATTTTAAGGTCAATTTGTCTATATAACAGCACATGATCCTAGGATGTTAGCCATCTTTCAGGTGGACTGAAGGCTAACCACATATATATTCATATTTAAAGTACAGAAATAGTCACACTTTTGCTTTTTGTTCATTTTAAATATTTTTAATCAAAAGCAACACCATTCTTAACATTCATTTTTCTGAAATATATATGTGACTAAAAGATTAAAAGAAGCATGGAGAGCACATTTGTCTATCACATAAGAGGCATCACACATAATTAATATTTACAACCACCATGCAACGTGTCTTATCGTTGTGTTTCAAACAAACAACAACAAAATAAACAGTTAAATCAACTAAACAAATTAAAGTTATGGTGACCCTATAGGACAGAGTAGAACTGCTCCATAGAGTTTCCAAGGAATATCTCATGGATTCAAACTGCCAATTGTCTGGTTAGCAGACATAGCACCTAACCACTATGCAACCAGGGTTTCCCACCAATTTTATATAACTAGCAAATTGTGGAGGAAACCTGGTTGCACAGTGGTTAAAGTGTTCAGCTGCCGCAACCAGGGTTTCCCACCAATTTTATATAACTAGTAAATTGTGGAGGAAACCTGGTTGCACAGTGGTTAAAGTGCTCAGCTGCCATCCAAAATGTCAGCAGTTCAAACCAGCCAGCCACTCTGCAGGAGGAGAAGGTGGTACTCTGCTTCAATAAAGATTTACAGCTTGGTAAACCTTATGGAGCAGTTCTCTGTCCTATGGAGTTGATATAAGGTAGAATCAGCTCAAAAGCAATGAGTTTGCTGATTTTCAGTGAATTGCAGAGCTGGATGTGAAGTCACTCTATGTGAACTTCCTAATGAATTTCCCAACTCAAGACAGGAAGAGAAAAGCAGAGATCCAGGGCAAAAATGATACATACACACACACAGAGCCTGTGTATCCATCTTTTACTTCTCCAAGTGTGTTTACAACCATCACACCTTTGGCTCTCCACAACAAATCGGTGACATTAGTACACCAGGATCTTCTATCCCTTTTTGCCAATGAGAAAACTGAGATTCAGAAACGTTAGTTCCACAAGGCCTATGGAGACAACCACGAGTTAACAAAGTCTGAAGTCTTGCTAACACTATTTTTATTAACAGTTCATGTTAGAGTCTGTCATTTAAATGGGTTAGATAATAAAGGTGCCAGTCGGAACCAACCACGGCACCTAACCACCAACCAGTAGTCTCTGGAAGATTGCAATTAAAATGCATGTTGACAATTTATCACCATTCCTAAAGCTGCAGAAAGCCAAATGCTGCGTCTGCTAACCAAAGGGTCCGCAGTTCAAATCCACCAGGTGATCCTTAGAAACTCTATAGGGCGGTTCTACTCTGTCCTATAGGGTTGTTATGAGTTGGAGTGGACTCATGGCAGTGGGTTTGGCCTAGGGCTGCAGGTAAGTGTTTCCTAATTGCTATTAGGTCTTCCCCACCTAGCAAGCAACTGGAGGGGTGTGTGTGCCAAAGTGGGGAGTGAGTCCCGAAGGCACACTAAGTGTATCAGATGCCCTGAAAGGAGGCTTTTTTAAAACACCCTCCTCCACTCAGCAAAAATATTTCCAGTTGTAATCCTGTAACAATCAGGGACAAACATTATTTTCTTAATTCATTCTTTGTCTTTTAAATGATAAACTAACATTTAAAAAGAGAGTTAAATGACAATTCAAAAGACATTATTGAAATTCAGTATAATACTTAACCTAGGAACTAAGATTGGCACTTACCAAAAACAACTCACCTAGTCGTTCTCATTGCCCTATTGCACTATTTTAAATTTTAAACACAAGTGACCACACAGAATGACAGAACTGAAGTAATCTAAGTTCTCTTTCTTTGTGTTTATGATCACTGGGCTGTCACTGTGATATCATTGGAAATCCTGCTGTTCAGTGGTTAAGAACTACAGCTACTGACCAAAAGGCAGCGGTTCAGATTCACTGGGTGTTTCTTGGGAACTCTGTGGGGCAGTTCTACCCTGACCTCTAGGGTCACCATGAGTTGCACTGGACTCCATGGCAGTAGCTTTGGTTTGTCAGTGTTTGGCAACCCTGGAAACCCTGCTGGTACAGTAGTTAAGTACTACAGCTGTTAATCAAAAAGTCGGCAATTCAGATCTGCCAGGCACTCCTTGGAAACCCTACTGCGCTGTTGTACCCTATCCTGTAGGGTCACTATGAGAGGGCATCGACTTGATGGCAATGGGTTTTGATATCATTTACTTCAGATCTACTCTTTCAATGCAAGAGGACCTGAGATCACGGGTTCTGGAGACATCACCTGCGCTAAAGAGAGAACCACCAATTCTGACCCCTACAAACTCCTTAGTAGCTGAGACCACCTGTGTTACAGCCAACTGTGTGACTGCGAGCGTCTCATAATTAACATCCAGTTAAACTGTTGATTAAAAGTAAGTGATGAAAAGAGGAGAAATTATGTATGTACTATTAAAATTCAACAGTAAACCACACCCAAGTGTTTACAGTTAGACCAACAGAAGATTTTGTGGAAGAATATTTTATCACTGACTGCACTTAGAATTATCCTGCTTGCTGATACTGTAACACTATTGACCACGTATTGTTATTTTTAAGTTCCCTCTGCTTAAAAATCAGTCGCTGTTTAGTCTGTTTTGGTCTCTGGTGAACACACATGTGCCAGAGAAGAACCTTGGTCCACAGGGTTATCACTGGCTGATTTTTTTGGAAGTAGATCACCAGACTTTTCTTAGGATGTGCCTCTGAGTATATACTAGAACTTCCAACCTTTTGGTTAGCAGCCAAGCATGTTAACCATTTGTATGACCTGGGAATTTCTTCTACAGAAAACCAAAAACCAAAAAGAAACCACTGCCGTCAAGTTGATTTGAACTCACAGTGATCCTATAGGACAGGGAAGAACTGTCCCATACAGTTTCCAAGGAGCACCTTGCAGATTTGAACTGCCTACCGCATGGTTAGCTGACATAGGACTTAACCACTGCGCCCCCAGGGTCACCCCTTGTGACCGTCACCAAGGCCTGTCTGGTCGTGGTGGCTTGCATGTTGCAGTGATGCTGGATGCTGTGATATTAGAAGCTTTGCCGCCCAAATCCCAGCAAGTCACTCACAGTGGACAGGTTTCCCTGAAGCTTCCAGACTTAAGACAGATTAGGAAGAAGGAACTGGCAATCTGCTTCTAAAAATTTGGCTAATAAACACCTTATAAATAGCACTGGAACATCGTTTGATCTAGTGCTGGGAGACAAGCCCTTGGGGCTGGAACCAAACTGAATCCATTTCTGTCTAATCACCTCTGATACACAGTGACCTAACAGAACAGAGTAGAACTGCCCCACAGGGTTTCCAAGGAGCACTTGGTGGATTTGAACTGCCAACCTTTTGGTTAGCAGCTGTAGTTTTTAAACACCATGCCATCAGGGTTTCCTTGAGGCTGGGAGGCACTCAGAATATGACTAGGGAAGAGCTGCCTCCTAAAAGCAGAATCAACCTTAATGACATGGATGGAGTAAAGCTTGTAGAGTCTTCATTTGCTGATACTCAAAATAAGAAAAAACAGCTGCAAACATCCATTAATAATACAAGGTAGACTGTACAAAGTATGAATCTGGGAAAATGAGAAGCTGTCAAAAATGTAATGAAACACAAATATCAATATTCTAGTTATTCTAGTGGAGTGGTATTGATCATTTTATATCAAACAATCATATGGGCTATCATCTTGGGAATGAAAAACAGGAATGACATTGCATTTATCATTAAAATTATTTTTTTCAAAATCTATCCTGAAGTACCACATTGTAGTATCCATATACCTACAAAGAAGACCAGTTAAATGTGATTGTGATTCAAATTTAACATACCAACCAATAATGCCAGAGATGTTGAAATTGCAGGGTTTTTTTAAATCAACTTCTGCAGTCTAGAATTGGTCAAACATACAATCAAGATGCACTGGTGACTGGAACACAAAAGTTGGAAACAAAGGATAATATGGCCTCAGTCATTTCTGTCAAGAAAGAACACCAGAGATCAAATGATATAATTTTGCAAGACCAATGACTTCTTCATAGCAAGTATCTTTTTTTTGACTACGTAATTCGTGACTATACATAGGGGCTTCACTGAATGGAATACACGGGAACCACATCAACTACATATGTGGGAAGAGATGATGGAAAAGCTCAACATCACCAGTCAGAGCAAAGCCAGGGGCCAATTGTAGAACAGACCATCAGTTACTTATGTGCAAACTCCAGTTGAAGCTGAAGAAAATTAAAACAAGTCCATGACAGCCAAAATACTGTCTTGGTTATATCCTGCCTGAATTTAGAGAACATCTCAATAGATTTGACACACTGAACACCAATAACCCAAGACCAGAGTTGTGGAATGACATCAACACCATACACGAAGGAAAAGAAAAAAAAACAGTCATTGAAGACAGGAAAGACCAAAATAAATCTCAAAAGAGACTCTGAAGCTTGTTCTTGAACACAGAGTAGCTAAAACAAAGAAGAAATGATGAAGTAGAAGAGGTGAACAGAAGATCTCAAAAGGCAGTTGGAAAAGACAAAGTATTACAATGAAATATGAAAAGGCCTGCAATTCAAAAACCAAAAGAGAACACATTGGCTTTTCTCAAGCTGACAGAACTGAAGAAAAAACTCAAGCTTTGATTTGCAATGCTGAAGGATTCTACGGGCAAAATATTGACTGCTGCAGGAAGCATCAAAGGAAGACTGAAGGAACAGAAGTGTCAAAACATTTCAGGAGGTAGCATATGATCAAGATCAATGGTACTGAAGACAGAAGTCCAAGCTACACTGAAGACATTAGCAAAAAACCAGTCTCCAGAAACCGATAGAATACCAACTGAGATTTTTTTAACAAATGGATGCAGTACTGGAAGTGCCCACTGGTCTATGTCAAGAAATTTGGAAGACAGCGACTTGGCCATCTGACTGGGAGAGATCCTTACTTATGCCTAAAGAAGGTTGATCCAACAGAATGCAGAAATTATCAAGCAATATCACACACAAGTGCAATTTTGATTAACATAATTAAAAACAAGTGCAGTAATACTTTGGAAACTGCCAGAAATTCAAGTCAGATTCACAAGAACAAGGGATATCATTGCTGATGTCAGGTGGGTCTTGGATGAAAGCAGAGAATACAAGAAAGCTGTTTACTTGTGTTTTACTGACTAAGACAAGACATTAGACTGTGTGCATCGTAGCAAATTATGGGTAACATTGCTAAAAATGGGAATTCCAGAACACTTAACTGTGCTCATGAGTAACCTTCAAACAGGACAAGGAGATACTGTGTGTTATAAATTAAGAATGGTGTGTGTAAGGACTGTGTCCTTTCACTGTATGTATTTAAACTGTATTCTAAGCAAATAATCTGAGAAGTTGGACTACACAAAGAACACCGCATCAGGATTAGAGGAAGACTCATTAACAACTGCAGTAAGCAGATGACATAAAGTTACTCACTGAAAACAAAGGATTTGAAACATTTACTAATAAAGATCAAAGGCTACAGCCTTCAGTGTTAGTTACACCTTAATAAAAAGAAAACAAAAATTCTCATCACTGAGTCGATAATCACTGTCATGATAGAAAATATTGATGTTTTCAAGGATTTCGTTTTACTTAGATCCATGATTAATGCCCATGGAAGCAGCAGTCAAGAAATTAAACGACATATTGCAACAGGCAAATCTCCTGCTGCAAAAGACCTCTTTAAAAATGTAAAAAAAAAAAAAGAAGAAGTCACTTTGAGAACTAAGGTTTGTCTGACCCAAGCCACAGTGTTTTCAATTGCCTCACCTGCATGTGAGAATCTGGGCAATGAATCAGGAAGCCAAAGAACTGATGCCTCTGAATTCTGGAATTGGTCAAGAATATTGAATACACCATGGACTGCCACAAGTACAAACAAATCTTTCTTGGAAGAAATACGGACAGAATGCCTCTTAGAAGTGCAGATGTTAAGATTGTCTTATGTACTTTGGGAATGTTATCTGCAGGGATCAGTCCCTGGAGAACGACACTGTACTTGCTAGAGGGTCAGTGAAAGGAAGACCCTCAACGAGCTGGATTGACACAGACGCTGAAAACAATGGGCTCAAGCAAAACATCAATTGTGAGGATGACACAGGGTTAGGCAGTGGTTTTGTTGTACCTAATGGTCGCTTTGAGTCAGAACCAACTCGAAGGCACCTAACAACCACAATCCAGCCATTCAAGTAATAAATCCATTTGTTTATTTTCTATAACAAAAGTACATGGTCCAAAAACTAATGAACTCACGACCACATCCAAATTTTGTTAATGAACGAATAGGATAAAAACTCTGAAACAATACTTCCAGTCCAATTTCATCTCTTTGCAGGTGATTAGCGTTAAACACGATTGCTTTGTGAAACAAGTTAAACTATAAAATCCTGATAATGAACAAGTTGACTGTTCTGTTCGCTTTGAAAACTCAGAACACAAAACTTGAAATTTTTAAGTTTCAACTTCTGAGTGCTGAAAGAGAATAGGACAGCTCTTAATTGGCGCTAAGAAGTGTTGACTTGCTAGATGACTATTGGTCCCCAAGGAATAAATTTGGAAAAAGAAAAATCTCCAAAAGTGGGCAGTCAAAGCAGCGGGCCCAAAGTTCTCAAACTAGACAACAGTTTTACATCTCCTAGCCATTCTCCATCATTTTCAACAATAAGTCAAATCCTCCAGCCAGTAAATCCCTACATCTGGAAAGTCAGAAAAACAGGCTAGCTGGCATCCTTACGGGGAGTCACATCAACTAACTTCACATCAGCGTAACCCGGAGAGCTATGAAAATACAACCATCAGCCTCCCTGCCCGAAGATGTACTTTCAGTTGGTTTTCAACTGAGGAGGCAGCATCTCAGAAGCATGCCTTTTCGTTGTAATAAAATAATCGCTAGAATTTTATTTTGCAGTCGGCCCCCAAACTGGGTTGCAGTTCAGAATTTCCAAACGGGATGCTGGGCATCGGTAGCTTTTTAAAATCTTCCCAGCTGTGACCCCGGTGCAACCGCGTTGAGAAGTAAACAGGTGACACAGGAAGAAACGTGCCCCCAATTCCTAGCTGACCACTGGAGAGAAGAAGCATCTCAGCGCCAGGGCAACGAGGCTCCTTTTCCAGGCGGAAGCTGTAGCTTCTTCTTCCGGCTCCGCGCCCCAGGGCCCACTCTAGGCTCCGCCCCTCCGCCGTCCTCCAACTCAGATTCCCTCAGCGCCAGGCCTCGTCCCGCCTGAAGCCCTGCCCCGCGCAGGCACCTTTGCTTCAGGCCACGCCCCACTCTAGGCTCCGCCCCACTCCAAACCTTGCTCCAAACCACGCGGTCTTGCCTTAGATCCCGCCCATCTCGGAGCCCGGGGCAGTTTCCGCCTCCGCTGCAGGCCCCGCCCCAACGCGACTCCGCCTCTGAGCCAGGCGCCGCTCCGATTGGGCTCGTCGGACGAACCGGCGGGAACACGTCATCTTTCTGCGCCGCCACCAGAAGTTTTATGTGTAGTTTCTCCATCTCTTGGGGGTGAGTTCGCTACAATGCTTCTCCGTCTGTTGGAATGAGAAATGACCAGACTTTTTTCTTTTGCTCACAGAATCGCTTTGGTCACTGTGAGCTACAGTCGGTGCGGCTGTGGGGGGTTCGGAATGTTCTATGCCGTGAGAAGGGGCCGCAAGACCGGGGTTTTTCTTACTTGGTGAGTGACCCGCTTGCGGAAGCTGCTATATTCTTCCAAGCTGCTTATTTTCCCTTCTCTGTAGAACAACAGGAGCCAAGAGGGCTGTTGTTGGTTAGTTTCTCACGGACCAGCTTTGCTTCCCGTGGAATGCCACACGGTAGAGAGTTCAGCTGTAGAGACTGTCAAACCGTATGTGCCGGAGAGCCCATGTTTGTGGTTTGATTTTTAGGTGGGAGCCCCGTTTTCTCGCATCCAAGAAACCGGGGAGTCCGAAAAGTTCGTAGCTCTGATTCTGGCTCCTGTGGGTCTTCAGCTGATGTCCCCCCAGCAGACGCACGCGGTGGGAAGCCTCGACCAAGTTTCCTTTTTGTTGCAATTTCAAGGATGACACAATTTGAGGGCGGCCAGTGGCTTCTTCATTCTTCTTTTTTTCGGTAGATAGAAGTCACAGTCAGCACGACCAGAACATTTTTTTGTACCTAATAACAAAAATGGAGCTCAGATAATACTAAATCTTATTTGTCCTTTTTAACACAGAAATTATTATAAATCAGCATTTGTAGTTGAAGTCTAAGCAGTAGGTGTGATTATTCTCCTTTTTCAGGTGTGGTTACTGGTCAGGAAGTTCACAAAGTTTGCAGGTCACAAATGCCGCACTTGAACCCAAATTCTTTGACTCAAGACCAGGACTCATCTGACTACATGAAATCAAGGTTTATTATCGGGTGTTTTTGTGTTTCGCCATGCACATCAGTAAAATATCGAGGAAGAAGCATCTCAAAAGCTGGACTTTTCTGCTGTAGTGAAATTGTTTCTTTTTTTTTCCTTTCTTTCAAAGTCCTCCAAATCTTAGAGTGCGTGGAGTTCGAGAAAGCCTATGTTGTGGCCTGCTGTGTGGCCAGTACACGGTGACACAAGATGTAGGGTTAGATATGAAAAGTAAACCTATGCACTTCAAAACATAACCCTTTGTTCTCAAGGAACTGACAACCTTACCTTTTTTCAGATTATTCCCAATTTAAGAACGTAATTTTAGTTAAAAAGGGAGTCATTCAAACAAAGGGAAGAAAGAAGTAATGTAGGATATTCTGTTCCAGGAACGAATGTAGAACACAGGTGGACCGGTTTCCTGCTGCCAGATTTAAGAAGTTTGCTACCGAAGATGAGGCCTGGGCTTTTGTCAGGAACTCTGTAAGCCCCGATGGTTCAGAAGGTAGTCACTGTCTCCTGTTACTGTTGTATTGGAACTTATTCAAAGTCTTTTATAACCTGATCCTCATTTGATCTGTATAGCTGTCCTTTGGGCAGACAGAGAAGGTCTTACAATGGCTTCTGTTTTACAGAGGAGGAGGCCGACTCAGAGAAGAGGGTTTCGAGTCAGTAGTGGTGTTAGAACAAACCTTGGTGGTGTAGTAGTTAAGTGCAATGTCTGCTAACCAAAAGGTCAGCGGTTCAAATCCGCCATGTGCTCCATGGAAGCTTTGGCGCACTTGTGCTGTGTCCTATAGGGTCACTATGAGTTGGAACTGACTCAATGGCAGTGTGTGGGAATGGTGAGAAAGCAAACTGGAACACACATCTCTCTGCTTTCATTAAGTGCCCTCACTAGTACTGTGATTCCTTTTAGTTTTTAGAATACTTGCTATTGATGAGTACAGTGATGGGTATAGTTCCTTTCATTATGTGTATCTTGGTGATGTTTCCATTTATACTCAGTACAGAGTCCTACAACCCAGATTTCGTCCAGTTTTATGTGTTACAGTAAGTAGCACTATTTGAAGTTTAAAGTCTACTGTAAAAACAAGTAAGCAAGCTAACCTGTTGCCAGCAAGTCACTTCCAATTCACAGTGATCTTCTAGGACAGAGTAGAACTGCCCCATAGGGTTTTCAGGACTGTAAACCTTTAGAGAAGCAGACTGTCACATCATTCTCCTGTGGAGCTGCTGGTGGGTTTGAACCTTTGACCTCTTAGTAGCCTGGCACTTAACCACTGTGCCACCAGGGTCCTTAAGTTATAATATAAAGGACATCAGTTACGCAAGGCTAAGCATAACTTTGCTTTAGAGCAATTTAAAAAATAAATATTAACCTACCTTGAGGGACTATTGTTTATTTAGCTTTACTCATAAGCATTACTATGTCCATGGATTAAGACCGAGCAGAGGTTAGCCTTAATTAGTTTTGCTTGGAACAGTCCCCCACAACACAACAGGATGCTCAGACATTGAACAGCAGCTGCTCCTTGGGACCCTCATCAGAATTCTGGACAAAACAGGATGCAGGCAGAGGCAGATCACTGCAGGAGTCTACCCCAGAAAGGCTTACCTCAGTGTTGGTCACCCTCTGTCTTCCCAGCAGCTTTGAAAAGAGGCCTCTTTGAAAGGAGGCAGCTCTGTTTTCTACCCAGATGGAGAAACCAATTTGGGACAGAAAGCAAGTTTGAAAGTATGACTTTTGGTTTTTGTTGGGTTCTTGTATTTTCATAGATTTTTTTAAACCAATTAGTTGATGCCTGTCTTAGTTTTTGTGTATGTATGTTTCTGTTACGTACCTAAAGCTTTCCTAAAGGAGAACATAATTTTTTATGCATGCGAACCTTACATGAAATAGATTTAAAAACAAACAACCCACTGCCATTGAGTTGATCCAGACTCATAGTGACCACAGTTGCTCAACCACGGTCGCTCTGACAGTTTATAGAGACCTTTTAATCAAGGGACTCTGATACATAAACTGGGATTTAACATTCATGAACTGTATCCAAGCAAAAATATTAGCCCCTTAGCCCATTTTTCTGTCCCTTGATATTATATTATCCTCTTCTAGAGACTACTGAGTTATTTGCTAGTTAGTGTGGCTTATATATTTATGGTTAATTTACTTAAGAAAATTACCTGATACATGTGGTCTCCCTTCAGAGTCTTTTCTGTTCTTTAAAACTTTCCATCCAATTTAACTTTCTATGTTATAATAAAGAAAATCAATACATAATTAGTGCTGTTTTACAGAGTTGCACTTTGGCCTGTACCTGTAGAACGCTTCTGGAGCTCTGGTGGCCTTGTGGTTCAGAGCTCAGCTGCTAGCCAGGAAGTCAGCAATCTGAATCCATCCGCTGCTTCTGGGAGACCTTATGGGATAATTCTGCTCTGTCCTGTAGTCACTGTAAGTGGGAAGCAATTCAATGGCAACAAGTTTAGAGCATCCAGAGGAATGTTCTCAAAGGAAATAGGGTAGAAATACCAAACACCACTCTGTGTACAATAGTGATTTCACTTACGGTTTGCCTATGTAAATTCAGTGTTCTTCTGAAAAGTCTGGGTGGATAAGATAGGCTAGATTACTGATTTGGGTTTGCAGTGATGTAAGAGGTGCTTAATAAATGCCAGAGTACCCCAGTTCTCCATGCCTGCTTTAGGGCTTTAGAGCTAAAGGTGATCTCTACTATGTTGTGTTGGGTGGTTCTTTTGGAAACGAAATCAGCTGTTCCTTCTCAGCCCCTGTTTCTCCTGTAGAAGGTGGTAATGTAGGAAAACACATTTCAGACAACCATTTGACAGACAATCGTTTGATAGATGCTTGGAGGGCTACATGCAGACGAGTGGTTAAGTCTTATTTGGTGATAATAAATAACTAACTATATTTCAGGATTCTTAAACATTTTGTGTTGTGTTCATTGTTTCGGGCTCCCAAGTAGGTTCTGTCTTTCAGGACAGAAAAATAAACAAGGGCCGGAATCCCAAGTGACAGCCAACAAGAGGCCCCGGGAGTCACTGGAGGACGGGGAAGACGAAAATGCAGAGCCGTGCGTAAAGCACGTCAAACAGGATGTAGAATCTGTGCCTTCAGTTAGCAAGGACAGATTTTCTTATATGGGTATGTTTTTCTTGGATTTTTATTTTTAATGTAGTAGTCATGAAAATATGTAGAAGTTTCCCCACTTTCTTAGGGAACAGGCATTCGTTAAGGGGTTACTAGAGGTAAAGAGTGAAAAGGAGGAGCATGCCCTCACAGGGTGAGGAGAGCAGAGGGAGCTGCAGAGAGGTGGGCATGCCAGATTAATTTGGATTGTATACTTGGACTTCACCATGATTTAAAAAAAAAAGTTCCCCACTTAATGAGGACAATGTTTGAGCTGATGTTTAACATCCTCGGTCTTATCTGAAAAGGTCCATTAAAAATACTTAAGGTCACTGCTTAATGACTAATCAAACATTACAGAATTACCAAAATTACTAGATGTTCATGAGAAAACGATTAAATAGATTATAAATAAAAAAAATAATCTTTTAAAATAACAATATCCCATATGCAAGTAGTGTTTTAGGTCACTGGGGTAGAAAAATCCAAGCTGAAGCTTCGAGTAAGAAAGACCTAGACAGAACATTCTTTGTTGGCTTCTTTATAGATGATTGACACCAGCATTTTAAACTTTTATATTTTTATCTATGTAAAACCTTATGAGTTGCTACCTTCTCTTGAGAAGGAAGACAGTCACCTTCTTCCTTTACATCCAGGAGTCCATTGTTTGTATTTGCTGATTCAAAGTACATTTTTTCTGTCTTTTACATGCAGGAACAGAAAATATAAGTAGTGTTTTTTAATGATTCAGTGTGTCTGTAGGCTCAGTTGTCTTTAAGAAGCTGTTTCATAATTTAAAGGAAACCAATGGAAAACACCGTCAGGCTGCATCCATAGATCAGTTTTATAGTTGTGTTCAAAAGAAACCAGCTGTCCGTGATTGGGATGTTTACCAACAGTAAGTGAAGCAGTTATTTGATTAGTAACTGGGAGATGAGTCATTTCCAGTGTACTGACAGTTGGTGGAGGTGTCCTGCACATGGCACCTACTACAGTGCCTGACGTAGAGTAGGTATGCACAGTGGACACAGTTAGGTGAACAGGAAGGACGTGTGCAGCAGTGTCATTAGTCTGAAGTCCCGTTCGGACGAGGAGCCTTGCCCGTTGTCCTTGTTCTAGTGGACTGTCCCCTCAGTGCCCCCAGCCCCGCTCCTGCACAGATCCCTTCCTCCACCCTTTCTCGGCAGCCTGTCTCCCTTTGCCTCTGCCCTGCTCAGTCTGCCGTCCTTGTGGCCAACGCCACGTGCAGGTGTTGCCTCTCGCCACTCCCACACCCCTGTCCTTTAATACTTGGTGGCCTGGTTTCTCCTCCTGTCACTTTGCTGAGAGGGGTGTGATCATCCGTTGTCTGAGTGCCCTCATGTGTGTCCCTTTCTGCCTCATCCCTCACAGCACTGACAGAGCGATCAGATCCTCTGTCATGGTGAGATTAAGGCAGGAGCCAGTCTGCAGCCTGATTTGTGTGCCCGCCGCTTTGCTGGCAGCATTCTGGCCGTCAGTGATCTGAGGGCGCCTTCCCGTTGGTCCCTGTCTGCTTGTTCCGTGTAGCACTGCTGCTGCAGTCAGACCCTCTGTCTTGATGGAAAGACACAAAGACAGGCCGTTTTCTTTCTAGTGGCAAATATATTAAGAAAAATATATGAACGTTTTTCAGAGGACTCGTACTTCTGGGCAGGCAGTGTTAATACTGAGGCACACTGCGTTGTTTTTATGGAATGACAGTATTCAGATAGTCATGGTGACCTGTGGTGTGGAATGGCACAGTGTTGTCATTCTCTGGGACCCCGAGCATGGGATGTAAACAGTAGTTCTCGGAAGTGTGTTCTCTGTTACTGTGTAACTGCATCCTCCCTGTAGGACTAGAACATGAGTAGACTCAAACCAAAAGGTGTCAAATGCCCCCATACAAGACACTGATAATATTGAATGTTACTGTCTTAAGAACTACATGGGGTCAAACTGACAACAGCAACCTGAAAGAGTGTTAGGGGGCAGTGAGCTTGTTCATGCAGGAGGGACAACTCAGCAGGGTGAGGACAGCTGCACAGCTTGACGACTGTCATCAGTGACACTGAATTGCACCTGTACAAATGGTCGAATTGGTCTCTGTTTGTGCTGTATATACTCTCAACAACAACATAAATTTGAAAAAAGAAATTGTTTGCCCAAAAGGAAATGTCAGCAGCAGTGTAAGATAAAATTCTTTGTGTTTTAAACCCTGATTCCACTTGAGTAAGCTGTTGCGAACTGCAGCTTTCCGCAGTGTTGGCCCAGTGGCACTGACTGCGTCTTCCCTGTTACAGGAGAATTTGTGGTGGTGTACACTGATGGCTGCTGCTCCAGTAATGGACGGAACAGAGCACGAGCAGGGATCGGCGTTTACTGGGGGCCCGGCCATCCTCTGTAAGTAACGCCAGTAAAGCGACACTGTTAAGCATCACGTTTTCAGAATGTCCACTGAAGGCTTGTGAGAGGCTGAGACGGGAAGTGCTTCCTGCTGGGTCAGCGGAAGACCCACCCAGTGAAAGCACTGGCAGGTGTAACAGGGAAACAGCTTTGTTGAGTGTTGATGCTGAGCAGGTTTGTTCTCCCAGATGTTCAATTACCTTAGCATAGCTTTTCCACCCTTAATCCCTGACAAGTCTTGATGTCTCACTGATAAAATTTTAGTACAAAATTATGTAATTGCCTCCTTGTAAGGGCACACGGGGCAGGTCACCGGGCTTGGAACCCATCACATCACTAGGGTTTCAGCCATGGCTGACTGTCCTGAAAATGTGTGACTTTGAGGTGAACCTTTTATTTTCAAAAGATACAAAATCAAGGAGATGTGCAATGCAGGCATTCACATAATCTTCGCCCCCGGCTATGAAGGAATTTGCATAGTAAGTGATAACCTAAAATCAGATGCCCAACAGGTATGACAGTAGCCCTAAAGCCCGCATGCACCAGTTCTGAGCGTTGCTCTTCAGTGGAAACTTAAGCACGTTCACTGTGAATCATTCAGTAATGGTACCGCTTCACGTACATTCGGCTTTATGGTTGACAAAAATCACTCACCTGAATGTCTTATTTTGGCTTTAGACCCCGTGTGAGTGGGTGAGCTCATGTTTTCACCACTTCACAGGGAGAAACCTGAGGGAGTCTAAGTGGCATGGCGGGACCAGCCACACAGCTCATACAGTTCAGGTCTCAGATTCAAACCTAGATCTTTTGACTTCTGGTCTGGTTCTTCTGCCACACCATACCATGATGCTTTTCAGTAACACGTAGGTACTGTTAGCTTGGGTAGTTTTTAAAGACTTTGTTTTTAGATTGTGCTTTCATGTTTCAAGGGAGCCCTGGTAGCGGTGGTTAAAGCGCTCAGCTGCTAACTGAAAGACCTACCAGTGGCTGCACAGGAGAAGGGTGTGGCAGTCAGGTTCTGTAAACACTGACAGCCTGGAGACCCTACGGGCAGGTCCACCCTGCCTGGAGGGGTCACTGAGAGCTGAAGTCAACTCCGTGGCAGGGGCTCGGTTTTTACATTTCAAATACATGCACACCAACCAGTGTTCCTAACTCCCTTTTCTTTTGCGTTGCTTTGAGGCAGAAATGTGGGCCTTAGACTTCCTGGACGGCAAACCAACCAAAGAGCGGAAATACGTGTAAGTCACCAGACATGTTTCTTTACTAAAAATTGAAATTCATCATGCCTTAGCATTGACTGTGACTATATTGACTAATCTTATACTATGTAAGTTTAGAAGGTGGGGCCCTAGTGGCACAGTGGTTAAGCACTCAGCTGCTAGCCAGATATCAGCAGTTCAAATCTACCAGCCTCCCTGGAAAGCCTGCGGGGCTGTTCTGCTCTGACCTGTAGGCTGTGATGAGTCAGAACTGAACTGGCAGCAGTGGGTATTCTGGATGCATGTAGATAGTCAGCGGCCAGAAGCAGCTGAGTTTGGGATCAAGTACCTATTCAGAGGTATAAGAATTTTCTAGAAAAACTGCAGAATTTGCTGTAAGCAGATGTATGAACATTGAAATTACATATTTAAGCATTAGTTCACATGGAGACTATGCTTGCTATCACTAGTCCAGAAAAGAAGGAATGCTTACATTTTGAAGTCACGCCGAAAGCTGAATACTCTGTAAATGAGTATCATGTGTTTCTTCAAGGCAGCCTGCAAAGCCATCGAACAGGCAAAGGCTCAAAACATCAGTAAGCTGGTTCTCTACACGGACAGTATGTTTACTATAAATGGTGAGTTTTTATGTGGTATTTCTTGTTGTTTTCCTTCCCAGTAAGTATAAAAAGAAACAGATATTCCTTCCTGGTGGGCGGTGTTATAACAGAACCCACCTTGTAAACAGGGGTACTGTTTGGACGATGAGGTGCCCAGGCGGCAGTGAGGGTTTTGGAATTCCCCCTTTCCTGGTGTTTACCGTGTGTCTGCTGCAGACCGCCTCTGCCAGGCCGTGAAGATGGCTGTGTCTCCGCCCTCACAGCACTTGGTGTTTCATGGGAATGAGCTACCTGAGGTAGTCCTGAGGACTTCTAGGGGACCACGGTAAACGGGGCCACACAGGAGGGAGGCTTAGGAGGCCTGGGAAGGCTTTTTGGAGGAAACATCAGAACTAAAGTTGGAACACAAGTTAGAGGGGCAAGAAAAGAAGGAGAGTATTTCAGGCACCTTCAGAAAACCAAACCATGGCATCACGAAGGAAGTGGAAGCTTTACAGTGACAGCCCCGGTGGTGTAGTGGCTAAGTGTTGCGTCTGCGGGCCCAAAGATCAGCAGTCCACATCTACCAGGCACTCCGTGGAGACTGTGGGGCCGTTCTCCTCCCACCTGTGGGGTTGCTTTGAGTCCCAGTCGATGACAGTGTATTTGGCTTTGTGTGGACTGCGAATGGCGATGGCTGTGGAGAGATTATACTAGGGATGTTAAAAAAACACACACACCAGAGCATTCAGTCAAGGCCTTTTCACCTTTGTGACCCTTAACCAAACCAAAGCCACTATCCTCAAGTCCACTCCGATTCATGGGGCCCACATAGGTCAGAATAGAACTGCCCCATAGAGTTTCCAGGGAGCGCCTGGTGGACTGCAGCTGCCAGCCTTCTGGTTAGAAGCTGTAGCACTTACCTACTGCACCACCAGGGAGGACGCCAGGGTGGTGTTTACAGAGCCACGTTAGCTGCCCACGTTAGCTGACTGACGGCAAGTCCATGCACGCAGCCCCGGTGTCCATGATCGCCTGTATATAGAACCACTGGGCCCATAGTGTTGTCACTGGCTGACTCGGGCAAGTAGGTGGCCAGGCCTCTCTTCCTGTGCTGGCTTAGGAAGCTCCACCAAAAGCTGTCCATCACAGCAACACGCCAGCCCCCGCTGACCCTGACAGGCGGTGGGGGCTGCACAGGAGATGCACGGCTGGTAACCAAGCGTGTGTTTCCCTGTGGGCGGGGAGAATTCTGCCCTGGAACCACCAGTGCATCGTCAGAGCCCGATGACCGCATGTTCTGTTCCGTAGCACGTACCTGAGAAACTGTCCCTGGAGGGCGGAGCAAACTTAAGGACAGTTAATAAAAACCAGAACGGAGGCGATGGCGAATGTAAAGCTAATAACGAGATCAGTCTGTAAGCATGCATCTCTTTTAGGTATAACTAACTGGGTTCAGGGTTGGAAGACAAACGGCTGGCGAACCAGCACGGGGAAGGAGGTGACCAACAAAGAGGACTTTGTGGAGCTCGACAGGCTGACCCAGGGCATGGACATTCAGTGGGTGAGTGCTGCATGGTTCACAGAAACTAGCACAACTAACGTGTGTATGAATGATTTAAGAAGTTACAATAGCAGCTGCCGTGAAATTAGTATCATAATGCATATTAAAACACATTTGATTCTTTTGATCGTTATGTAGTTAACATTGTGGTAACAAGAGGACATTAACTCAATGAGGCAGTATGGCTCTCTGTGAAATACAGTTGGATAAAAAGTGGTTTGGTGTGTAACAAGTTGGTTGTCCTTCGAAATGTTAGTAGTATGCTGACTGAGTCTGATAGTGTTTTCTCTTTTTTTTAAATGCAGACTATATTTGCAGTGTCGTTTGAAGATTATTCCATATTTTTCAGGCATTGATGTTATTTCATGTAATGCCTGCACCAGGTGTACTTTGTCACTGTTTGAGGAGCAGTTGTCAAACCTGTTGGTTTCTTTGGAAACTGATTCAACTGTATTCAAGAAAACTAATTTATTTAATGGACTTTGCTAAAAAATTAAGTTGTATAACAATTACTAACATGACTTTTTTTTCCCCAAAATGGAAATACACTCTTAACAGTACAGAGCACGTAAGCATACAGAGCGAGGCGACCCCTGACCTGGTCTAGCTTGTCCCTCCCTCCCCGGGACCACTGATAAGTGCCATCACAGGACACTTATGTTTATTTATCAGTAATCTAAGTGTAAACAAGGTTGACTCATGCAAGTACATTCCTACTTTCTTAGCAGTTAAAAACAACACGATATGTATAGTGTGTATGTGTTAATATATACATATACATGTGTGTGTGTTAATACATTATACACGTGTGTGTATATATACAGCATACAGGCAGGCATACACATGCACTGTACATAGGGAGCATGACACATCTCCTTGTTAAGTGAGGAAAAGGCAGTACAAACAGATACAATTTGTATAGAAAATGAAATGTTTTGTAAATGTATTCATTGTATGACCCTATTAAATGTAAGAACATACTGGGAAAGGGCTATAAGATGAGCTTTCTTCTCAGTATACTCTGTATAGCTGAATTTTTTTACAATGAGAATACAGTCATGTGTTGCTTATGTCACAATTAAAGGAAAATTTTATTTTCACAGATGCACATTCCTGGTCATTCCGGATTTGTGGGCAATGAAGCAGCTGACAGATTAGCAAGAGAAGGAGCTAAGCAACCTGGAGGCTAAACAGAGTAATTTAAGACGTGGGAATATGAGTTGGTGGCTGTTTTGTTACTTTTCCTTATTTTATGGATGATAAAGGACTGTAGAATGAACTACTGGAATAAAAGCAACCTGCACAATGCTTGAACTCACCGAAGCAGTATGGCTGTCTGTGAAATACAGTTGGATAAAAAGTAGTTTGATGTGTAACAAGTTGGTTGTCCTTTGAGATGTCAGTAGTATGCTGATTGAGTCTGATACTGTTTTCTCTTTTTTTAAAATGCAGTCTGACTCAATTATTTCAATAAAGAATGAATAAACCTTGGTTTGAACATGCAGGTAAGAGGTAGAGATACTGCGTGCTATGATTTTAAGGTTCATCTGTGCCGTTGAGCTGATGCTGTTCCATGCAGGACACCAAGCTTAGCAGACAAGACTGTCAGCTGGGTCTCAGCCGCATGTGCCCTCTTGGCCATCACCCTTTATGGGCCGTCACTTGCACATAGGCAGCTGTGGCTGTTAGTCCATAATAAGAGAACAGTCACTGCTGTTAAAGACCAGGCTGGTAGAAATACATCTTGTAAAAATTTCTGTGGATGTTCTGTTAAAAACCCTGCTTGAGGGGAGAAGAGAGGGCAGAGAGGAGGGACCAAGTGCAGATTGAGTGTGTTCTACAAGAGTGACAAAGAAGAGTGCCGTCACAGGGTGAGGAGAGCAGAGTGCCTTGTGGCAGGTGTGCAGGGTTTTATATAGAAAATTGACTTGGATTATAAACTTTCACTTAATCACAATAAAAAAATTAAAAACAACACTGCAAGTTCAAATCTGTCATGATTTGAGTCCAGTAGAACTGGTTGGGACCCAGCTGCCACCAGCAGCTGTTCTGATGGGGATGCCAACAGAAGGCCCGAGGCAGAGCTGGGGAAAGATGCAGGACAAACTCTTCACACACGAAGAGAAGACCCGACCGGCTGGCCTGACAGACTGGTGAGGCCCTGGGAGTCAGGCCTCCCTGTAAGCTAAGTGAAATCACTCCTGTGGTGCACACTTCATCCAGATAGGAGACAGGCCCATAAAACAAGACAAGGCCAAAGGGCCACACCAGCCCAGGGGCAAGGACTAGAATGCAGGAGGGGGCAGGAAGGCTGGTAAGAGAGAGCCCCGGATCGAGAAGGGTCGATGGTTGACGTGGCCTGGGGTTGGCAGCCAGTGCTGTAGCTGGTGAATGAGAAACTGTTCCATACACCTTCATCTAAGGTACAACTGTGTGTGTGTGTAAATGTATATATGTGTGGAAACATGTCTACCACCATTGTGAGACTTGTTAAATTATGGTATAGCCATATGGTGGAATATCATGCAACTACTAATATATTGTAAAAGCATTTAAAAAATAACACAGCTACCAGTACTTTGAGGACTGCTTCCCACATATCATGTTAGTAGCTATATTTGAAACTCAGTGGCCTGCCAAATTGAGAACAGTCCATTCTCAGTGTTACCTGATGTGACATACCTTTAAATGGAATGCAGTCATTTATCTTTGTTTTTGTATCAATTCTCTCTCAACCCTCACCTCTGAGAACAGCACACACACACAGGTTGCCATGATGATTTACTTCTAAACCCATTTATTGGAAAAGAAAAACATACAGAACACCCCACAGAAAACAAGTTGATAGCTTGTTGAATTATTATTATGTCCTTGAAACTGCCACCCAGTCACCTTGACAGCACCCCCAGTGGTGCTCCCTGTCTCCTCACAGCTCCCCCATCCTCCACAGGTAGCCTTTACCCTGATCTCTGTCGAAAGGGCTTCCTTGTGTTTCCTCTGACAAGTTAGTCTTGCCCTCCTTTTTCTTCAAAAACAAACAGACTTGACAGGACTTCCAACCGTCTTTAACAGCTTCCCCCACCATCTGTTTGTCCTGCAGTTCTTCACATGATGCAGCTAAACGTTCTCCTGTGTCCTCTGTATTTCCTGCAACTTGGTCGCTGGATCCAGAAGTGTCACCAGACTCTGGGTCCATACCTTTGTCCAGACTAGAACCAGTGGTAGTTTCTGTGCTTTTGTCATTTCTGATCCTGGCAGTTGCTGATGCTCAAGGCATAAATCCATTTATTAGGGTTTGCAAAATGGTCATACTCTACTTGC
Organism: Heterohyrax brucei; assembly: GCA_028571685.1. Classification (NCBI taxonomy): domain Eukaryota; kingdom Metazoa; phylum Chordata; class Mammalia; order Hyracoidea; family Procaviidae; genus Heterohyrax; species Heterohyrax brucei. The sequence goes on along the minus strand of CM053164.1, from coordinate 11,486,563 downwards.
AGTCTCTCTGTTTATCAGGATGTTGCTTACTGGTCCAGTTGGGAGGATTTCTGTTGTCTTGATGCTGAGCTGTAATCCATGCTGAAGGCTGTGGCCTTTGATCTTCATCAGTAAGTGCTGCAAGTTCTCTTGAGTTTCAGCAAGCAAGGTTGTGTCATCTGTGTATCACAGGTTGCTAATGAGTTTTCTGTCCTGATCCCACGATCTCCACACAGTCCAAACTCCAAAAAAACAAACCCACTGCCATCGTGTCACTTCCAACTCAGAGACCCTACAGGACACAGCAGAACTGCCCCATAGGGTTCCCAAGGAGTGCCTGGCAGATTCAAACTGCTGACCTTTTTGGTTAGCAGCTGTAGCACTTCACCGCCAGGCCACCAGAGTTTCTTCTCACAGTCCAGTTTCTCAGATCATCTGCTCAGCATACAAAATGAATAAGCGTGGTGAAAGCATACAACCCTGACCCACGCCTTTCCTGACTTGAACTACCTCGTGTTTGACTGACTGCCTCTTGATCCATGTACAGACTCCTCATGAGCACAACTACGTGTTCCGGAATTCCCATTCTGGGCACTGTGAAGCCCTACTTTGTTATGATCCACACAGTTGAATGCCTTTGCATACTCAGTAAAACACAGGTAAATATCTTTCTGGTATTCTCTGCTTTCCGCCAGGATCCTTCTGCCATCAGCAATAATATCCCTTGTCCCCTGTCTTCTGACTCTGGCTTGGAGGCTTACTCATGAGGTATGTAAGGCCTGACAAGTCCACGAACTTAATTGATCTAAGTGCTGTATACCTCAGTGCTGAATATCACTATAGTCACCTTCAAAGTACTCCCCTTGGGAAGCTATGCACCGATGCCAGTGCCTAGCCCACCCTTCCGAGCAATTTTGGAACTCTTTCTGGAATGGTTATTGCACATGGTGGCACAGTGGCAAGTTTGTGAACTTAATTGTACAGTTTGCTGTGAGGGAGTTTTTAGCCAGTAAACAACTATACTGGAACACTCTCCCTACTCACCTGACTGGGCCCCCATGACTCTTTTCTTTAGCCAAAGGTAAATACTGAAAAAAGACATTTTGGTGACAGGACATCAAGGGTAATATGCCGGCTCAGCTGGCCATTCCAGAAAAAGAGTTCCAAAATTACTTTGAAGCGTGGATTAGGTTGGTGCATAGCTTCCCAAGGGAAAGCCTTTGAAGGTGACTGTAGTGATTTTTGGCATTGAGGTATGGAGCACTTTTCTAGGATGATTTCATGAACATAATCGGCAGTCCTCGTATACAGAATTTCCCAGACTTTTTCTTAATCTCGGAACTCTTTTTTACTATACATTTCCTTCAACATAGGTGGTAAGGAACACATTTTAGGAAATGCTGTCACGTAGGAGCAATGAACAAATTACCCAGGGGACAGTATGATCCTGAATATAAGTACAAAATGGAGCATGATGGAGGTGACCTCATGCGGGCGGCAATAACATGTGACTTTGTTTTGATCATGAAAACACAATGGTTTGGGATAATTTACTGATACATTCTAAATAAGCTTATATTGTTCCTCCCTGCACTCCCCACTGCCACGGACAAAGAGCTCAGAGTCTTATGTCTTCTGTGATTACTTCAAAGATGCCTTGAGACCAAGAAAAAGGTTTTCCTTTTAATTAGTATGAACAAAATTTCGCTGACTCTAGTTCCCAGATGGCTGTTGACTTATACTCCTTTTTTTAATTAGGTAAATTTACATTCACAGATGGCTTCTTGCTTAATTCATAGATAATGCAGCACTTTGGAAACCTTTTTATTGGAAATGTTCAATTACAAAAATAAACCCACTGCCACTGACACACAGAGAACTGCCTCATCGAGTTTCCAAGGAACTCCTGGTGGATTCGAACTGTTGACCTTTTAGTTTGCAGATATAGCACTTAACCACTATGCCAACAGGGTTTCCTACAGAAAAAATAATTTAATGAATCTCTGCATATCTCCATAACCTAGCTTAATTATCAACATTTGGTAATACAATGTTGAATAATGGCTTGCTTTTCTCTGATATTCAGTATTACATATGTTCCTATTTGGTATTAATGTCTCTCATCATTCTTTGTTGTTCTTTGAGTGAACTTGACTTGTAGGAATAGGGGACTGTATCGTTTCATTAATTTTCATTATATAGGTCTTGTTGTTGACCCTAATGTTTATTTATAGATGGACACTTGTCTTCCACAGCAAACTTGCTTTTATTTTTCTTAACTATTTCATCGTGCTTGAAGTGAAAGTTTACAATCCGAGTCAATCTGTCGTGCAAAAACTTGCTTACACACACTGCTCTGGACTCGAGCTGCTCTCCCCCACCTCCTGCCCGGTGACAGCACACTCCTCCTTTTCACCTTACATTTCCGGTGTCCAGCTCCCGTCCCCCTTGGCCCTCTCATCTCACCTCCGGAGAGGTGCTGCCCAGTTAGCCTCCTGTATCTACTTAAACCAAGAAGCACACTCTTGACCAGTATCTTTGGATATATTTGCAGTTTATTATGATTTGTTTATATGTTTGATTATATGTTTGAGATTATTTCATGTAATGCCTGAACCAGGTATGCCTTAATACTGTTGAGGAACAGCAGTCAAACCTATCGATTTCTTCAGAATCAGTCATAATATTATGGAGAAAAAGATAATGTGTGTAATGGACTTTGTTAAACAATAAAATTATATAACAGCCTTACTAACATGCCAACCACCACGTGAGTCTGTAAGAAGATCCTGAGCTCCAGAAAGTAGTGCAGCCTGCTGGGTACCTTGAGTTTAGTCCCTGAGCAGAGACAGTCCAGCCCTGCCATGGCCAGTTTTCTGACCTATAGGACTGTGTCCAAATAAATGGGTGCTGTTCTAAGCCACATAACTTGTCATGCAGCAGTAGAAAACCAATGCAACTAATGTGTATTTTATCACCAAAGGCCTGGAGATACCTCTACTCTAACATTCCTAGGACAAATCCACTAAGTGTCAATAAAAAGGGAAAACATCATGACAAGTATAAAATGAAAAGGAGGAGTGTGCTTTCATGGAGCAAAAGAGCAGAGGAGCTATAGGCAGGTGGGCATGCAGAATTTATTTAGATTGTTAGACTCACTTAATCACAATAAAAAAAAAATGTGCCTGGTGTTAAAAAAATGGGAAAGTCTTGGCAGAACGTTGGTAGAAAATTCTCCATGAGTCTTCTACCTTTCTGCACATCTGAGTGGTGGGGCATTGTCTGTCCTGTGCTCCAGACTGTATTTGTGTATTTTCAAGGATTTTGTATAGCCTACAGCTCAGGCAGATACAGTTTCCTTCTGGAGGAAAGGCTAAGTAACCTTCCTGCCTGGTATAATGAAGATGCTGGTTTCCAAAGCTCCAGTTTCCTCTTTCATAATGCATCCACTGATTTGGGGAGTTATCATCTGACCCTCTTTATGTCCCTGGTGGGGGACTGGAGCTGGTACAAAAAATGCAAATATTCTGGCTACGTTACTGCCAGAATAATAAAGTGAACAATGAAGTGTCCTTCGTGAGTCTGTGGCATGCTAACTTGTAACCTGCAAACAGGTAAAATCTCAGACCCTTACTATCTGCAGGTTACAGAAGAAAAACACACTTGATAATAATATAAAATTTAAGTACTTATTAAGGGCACAGCACAGGGGTCAGCCAACTCTTGCTTCTGAACCCAATCTGGCCTGCTGCCTGTGTCTGGACGCCCCACAAGTTAAGGAGGTTTTCACATTTTAAAAGGATTGCTGTATGAGTAGCTATACTCAATCTTTGATGTTGCCTCTTAGCCTATGAAGCTTCAACTATTTACTACCTGGCCTGTGACAGAAAAAGTTTGCCAACCCATTGTGTAGTCTTCTCCATGTTCTACAAGTTTCAGTAGCTTGCGTTTCCTTGGTCTTCACTGCTCCGATATGTCCTGACATGGTTTGCTAATGGACCCTCTGGATTGGGAGCATGTCACAAATCCTGGGTTGAAAACAGTACTGTGCAGATCTGCAGTGATGCGGTCGGCCTGCCTTTTGGAGCATCTAAACAGATTCCTCCCAGGCTGTATACATCAGGGTGATAAATTCTGTCACATACGAGGTCTGACAAGACTGCGAACTTAAATTGTTCTGAGTGCTACATACGTCATTACTGAACATCACTATGGTAACTCTTGTGAAGCTACGCACTGACACCAGTGCCTAGGCCACCCTTCAAAGCAATTTGGGAACTCTTTCTGGAATGGCCATTGAGCACAGTGCCGTGGTGGCAAGTTCATGAACTTAATTGTGTAGTTGTCTGTGAGGGAGTTTTTAGCCAGTAAACAAATAAGTGTATTGAAACACCCTCCCTGCTCACCTGATTTGCCCCCCAATGGCTTTTTTCTTTACCTGAAGATAAAGGAAATATTGAAAGACATGTGGATGACATTCAGGACATCAAGGGTAACAGGATGACAGCTCTGATGGTCGTTCCAGAAGAAGAGTTCCAAAATTGCTTTGAAGGGTAGGCTAGGTGCTGGCATTTGTGCACAGCTTCCCAAGGGGTGTACTTTGAAGGTGACCACAGTGATACTCAGCGATGAAGTCTGTAGCACTTTCTCTAGGATGAGTTTGTGAACTTATTTGGACTTGTTTGGACTGCCTCTAGGTCTTCTTCTAGAAGAAATGGTGTAAGTTCAAAGATTCCTGTTCAAAGAGCGAATTCTGCAGAAAGTAACGATAGGATTTCCCAGCAATGCCCCCGTGAGAATAATGAATGCCGTGCCTGTTTGATTCTGTGTGCCTGAACTGCTTCACGGAGCAGATGCTGGGCTTCTTTGATAATCTTCAGGGCATCCTGGTTATCTTGCTTTTCCAAAGGTATGTTTTTTAATAGCATTAAACAGCTCCCCTTACACCCCAATAGGAAAAAAATTAGACATCTGCTAGGGTTGCCATGAGTCGGATCCGACTCGACACCACTTGGCTGGCTTAAGACAGATGTCAACAAATGATAGATGTGTTAACTGATTTGTACTGATATAGCCCGGAATGGGAATTGGAAGCACTCTTAAAGATGAAGTAATTCTTGGACTGAATGATTTTATATATATATATATATGTATGTATTTATATGTTGGCATGTATACACACACATAATGCTTTACTGTGGTTTTAGATTTTAGTTTACACAAATTAGGTCCCCATTTAACATGTTCTACACAAACTGTTCAGTAACACTAGGTATATTTCTGATGTATCAAAATTCACTTGAATTCTGGTCATTCTATTTTTGTAATCTAGTGTCTTGGCCCTTGACCTTCTCGTCTTCACTTTAGTGTGATTGTTGATCATTTAATCTCATGTAGATGATTTTTTTTAAAGAACTACAGTACTCACAGGTGATATTCTTTATTTTATGAGCCAATCTGTTATTTAGCTAATGGGTCACTTCAGAGGATATTTCTGGTTCAAGGTTAAAAGGGTATCTCAGGCTGATAATGTTGGGGAGTTTCCTAGTCTCGATTGGTACAGTAAGTTTGGATTTCTTAAGAACTTTAGTTCTGTTACACATTTTCCCCCCATTCTTTCAGGATGCATCTACTGTGGCCTTTTCTGATCAGTCAGTAGTGGTTGCTGGGCACCATCTAGTTCTTTTGATCTCAGGGTCGATGAGGTCATGGTTCATGCTGACCAGGAGTCCCATACACTAGCTTCTTCTCTGAGTCTTTGATTTCCTTTCTCTTCTGCTCAGATAAGCAGAGACCAGCAGTTGTATCTTAGATGGTGCTGGCAAGCTTTTAAGTCTGCAGACACTCCTCACCAAACGAGGATGTAGAATAATTAACTTTATGTACTGTATAATGCCAACTGACGCAGGTATCCCACAAAACTACAGTCCCAGCTAATCATGAGAGGTATCTGGTTATATCTAAGAAGTAGCCATAACTGTGTGCACTATTTGATTTACTCTGTATCTGTATATACATGCATGCATATAAAGGTACACTGACTTACATACAGACACATATGTGTACACATATATACATACTCTTATATACATGTTTGTGTATATATAGATATGTGCAACCATACACACATTTCTCGGTTGTTGGTATTACTGCAAAGTTGTAATTATATCTTTTGTCAAAAACATTTTTTTCTCTTGTTACTTCTTAGGCACGTAATTCATCTCAGTCAGGTTGTATGCACTTCATTCAGTGCTACCTTTCTCATCACCAAAAATAACAAGTGTCTGCCACCTAGAGAGTGAGTCCCTCTCTCCTTCCCCACGCACCCTTGCTAACCACCAATGAATGCTGGTCTTTGCATATACAACCTATTGTTGTCTCCTTATAAGAATGAGGTCATAACATTTGTCCTTTTATCATTGACTTACGCAGCACAGTGTCCTTCAGATTAATCCACATTACATCTTGAGTTGTCCTTCAGATACATCCACATTATGTCTTGTGAGCTCACTGTTATTTTTTATGGCTGCTTTGACCAGTATTTTAGCAGTTACATGTACAGACTTTTGGGCTGGCTCTGAGTTCAAATCTCAGCGTTGTCACTGTCTTGTCTTGTAACCTTTGACAAGTTACTTAAGGGGTCTGGGTCTCAGCTGCCTCATTTAAAAATGGGAATAATAGTATCAACATCACAGCGTGACTGTGAGGTCTTAACAGACATAAACCTCTTACAATATCATCCAGTACACAGTACTGCCGGTAAAACCACAAGTGTCACTGGGTTAGGCAACAGAGAAGTCTTCAGTAGCCCTGTAAGAGCAATTCTCCATAGAGTGGTGAGATCTGAGGCCTTACTGCCTGGAGTGTGTTAGAGTGTGCGATCTTAATGCAGGTACAGTATTTACAGAATCACTAGTGCAAGGGAACAGAAGTTCTAGAGCTGACTACATATTCTGGGAATGTGCCTCTCTTGGGTGCCTGGTGGATACAAACTGCTGACCTTTTGGTCAGCCAGCCACAGCGCTTAACCACTGCACCCCTAGGGTTTCCTTCTCTTGGGCAGCTGAGTTTAAATCCTACAGAGCTTCCAGTTACTGGACTCCCTGCTTATGGTACTGGTTGTGACAATCTGCTTATCTGTGGTTCATGGCTCTGAAAAAATAAACCTAGGCTGATGGAGAAAGTGGGTTTTTCCCCTTGTTATCAGCTAAATTGGTAAGAAAGTCACAGTTGTGAGAGGGAGGCTTGTTTTTATTCTAGACTATGAGGCAGTAAATACGAAAAGGGAATGGAAAAAACAGAGAAGGAGGCAGTTTATCATTACAGGGGAGGAGACTGGGCTGATGCTCAAAACTGGGGCAACGGGTGGGAGACTGGAGAGGGTAACTAGCACCCTAAGCCATACTTGGGGAGGGTGAAGTCCCACGTGGGGGGCAGAGCTGTCTTCAAACCATGGATGGCTATGTTCCCTATCAGCGGCATGAGTTCAACTCAGTCCCCCCCCCCTTTTTTTTTTTGACATTTGCTTTCCTTGTAAAACAGAAATTGCTTAATCCAGTCTGTCCCACAAGATTATTATGAAGGTCAAGGGTGATTAACCCAAACCACTGCCGCGGAGTAGATGCCAACTCACAGCGACCCTACAGGACAAAAGAGAACTACCCCATAAGGTTTCCAAGACTGTTAAAGGGCAGGGCAGAACTGCCTCACCACGTTTCCACGGCTTTCATGTTTACGGTCAGATCCTTCCCCCACGGAGCGCTGTGGTGGTAGGATCCAACCGGTGACCCTTAGATTGGCAGCCCTGAACCACCAGGGCTCCCCAAAGGTGCCAGGACCACCAGATGACATAAGGGATCTGCATACGATCCCCCAAGTTACCTTCAGGCCCGCTGAAGCTCCGCCACGAATAAAGCAGCATGTGGACAGCACGGCGCTTAGGCGCCTGGGGACGGGGGTGGAGCCGGTGGGCGGGGGCGCGGTGGCGTGGGCGGGGCCGCGGTGGCGTGGGCGGGGCCGCGGTGGCGTGGGCGGGGCCGCGGTGGCGCGGGCCCCAGGTCGAGCCCGGGCTGCACCAGTCCGTACCCTCGGGCCAGGCCAGGAGGATGGTGGAAGCGTGGTACATGGACGAGTCCCCGGGCGACCAGAGGAAGCCCCACCGACTGGAGCCGGACCGCCCGGTCGGCCTGGAGCAACTGCGTCAGCTCGGCGTCTTTTACTGGAAAGTACGTTGGGAGGCAAGGAGGCCGAGTCCCGCACAGGGGGCGGAGTAAAGCTCGGCTCTGTCGCCCTGCAAAGCTGCAGGGAGCCACCTTCCTCTCCAAGGCAGCCAGGCACGGTGACAAGGAAGTGCCTGCACGCTGCGCCCTCCTGCCGCCGCTCCAGGAGGGGCGCGTACGGCCCAGGGCACGGTCCGGGGAAAGTTGGGGGCAGTCACGCTCGGACCACCGGTTTTCTGCCGTGCGCGCGCGCCCCAAGCTGGCACGTGGGCGGGTTGGAGCGGCCGCGACGCGCAGGCGCGGGGCTGGGGGCGTTGGCTCCAGTTCGGGTGGCTAGGGTGCGCTGCGCATGCTCAGCAGGGGCAAGGGGGCCCGACTGCCGCTGTGGGCGAGGGGAGCGGGATGGAGAGTTGGGTGCGCCCCCGACCAGCTAGGCTGCTCTGCATCAAAATGCCCCGGGGCGTCTCTGTGGGGACCGGTGGGTTTACCGGAAGAGGAGGAGCAGCGTGACCTCCCTGGAGTTGCAGTCCAGGGGATACAGGAAAGGAGCGCCCAGAACGAGGTTCTGCCCGTCGGTGGTGCACTGTAGCAGTGGAGAGGGAAATCTGGACAGTCTCTGAACAGAGCAGGGCCGTTCCGGGGGGAGAAGGGGAATGGGCATAGGGTCCTTTCTCAGTGTGCGCAGGCTGGGTTAGGAGACCCCTGGGGAGAGTCCCAGTTAGGGAAGGAGAGCCGGTAGTGCGAAGACGGCAGGCAGACGGCCTTAAAAGAACCAAACTCTTTGCCACAGAGTGGATGCTGGTTCGCAGAGACCCTATGCGACAGCGCAGGACTGTCCCACAGAATTTCCAAGCAGTGCCTGGTGCACTTGAACTGCTGACCTCTTGGTTAGCCGGGGTAGCGCTTAACCACTATGCCAACAGGCCTTCCTACTCAAAGGAAGGAACATGAGTATCTTCCCCCTCCAGTAGAAGGTTGGTATTATTACAAGCATGTAGCGAAGAAGCTGTATTTACTCTCCTCTCTGTGTAGAGGGGAGACCCTAGGGGCGTAGTGGTTTAAGTGCTACTTTTACCAACCATCAGGTCTGCAGTTCAAATCCGCCACGTGCTCCTTGGAAACTTGAGGGCGCAGTTCTACTCTCCAGGGTCACTATGAGTCAGCATCAGCTTGATGGCTATGGTTTTTTTAAATGTAGATCGATGTTATTCCTGTACCTTATATAGAAATGTAATTTGACCTTTAGCCAAGCTTTGCACGTGTTCAAACATGAGGAAGCCTTTTGTGTTTATGTAATCCTTGTCCCGATAATCTCAGCTTGTTTAGATGGCCATGGGTACAAAGGTTGATTACAGTGGCCAGGGCCAGGGAGGTCTGCGATAGGCTGAGAGGTGACTCTGAGTCAACTCTTTGGATGGGATTTTTGCTTTTAGCTTATTTGCATTTTGAGAAATCAGGAACCACGTTGTTACCAGTATTGCTGGAACACATGCTAAAAAATCCTGTGTTGTCTGAGGGTGAATTTCAGCTCAGAGTCCTGCATTAGAACTGGCAGACCTGCCAGAGAAGGTTGAGAAGTTTGTTTAGAACTTGCTTGGGAACCCCAGGGTTGAGGGACCTGGGAACAGGCTGAGACAGCCCCTTCTCTCCGTAGACCTAAAGCAAGGATGGTTGTGGCCTGGCGCAGGTGGGCACAGCATGGCTGCCAAGAGGCCAGTTGCAGTTGAGGTGGTTCTTAATGGGGACAGAGTGAGGGCCGGAATTAGAACTATGCACCGTACCAGCCAACCAACCAAAAATCAAACCTGCAGCTGTCAGGTAAATTCCAACTCACAGTGACCCCATAGGACAGAGTCAGACTGCCCCATGGAGTTTCCAAGGAGTGGCTGGATTTGAACAGTTGACTCTTTGGTTAGCAGGCATAGCACTTAACCACTATGCCACCAGGGTTTCCTCCTTACTACAGCCAAGCCCTATAAAATTTATGGGCTATGCACTGTCCAGAGCTCATGAAATGGGAGAGAATCATAGAACATTCTAGCATAACAGATCTATAGACATCATCTGGTTGATCTAGGTAATAGGAGGCCTGCACAGCACAAACAGAGCTGCTGGCTCGAAGGTTTGCAGTTTGTACACACCCCGAGGTGCCTTGGAACATAGTCTGTAGATCTGCTTCTGAAGTTCACAGCCTTGAAAACCTTAGGGAGCAGCTCTCGACACTCAGGGGGGTGTCCTGCATATGAATCGCTGCACGGCAGCTCACAGGAGCTCACGGCAGCTTACAAGAGCTCATAGCAACTAACACAGCCAACATCTTTGGTGATGGATGGGACAAGTAAAAGTCCTAAGTCATATACCCTGTTACGTGGAAGAACTGAACTCTGGGATGCCAATGTGAAGTCCAGCAGGGTTTTTTCCTTTATAAAATGTTCAGATAGATGCCAGAGAGAGGTTGATTTGATTTGCAGGGTGGACTGGTGGTTAGGGAAACAGCACAGGTGAGAGCAATGTGTGGTGGGACAGGTTTGTGGTGATGAGAACTTCATGGCTTGCAGCAGTGGGGTTAGAAATGCAGAAAAAAAAGAATCTTCTTTCTTTTGGGGAGGAGAGAGGCTGGATGTTTTGGGGAATGGGAAAACCAGAGGAAGGAGAAGGGAAGGGATATGAAGGAGAGTGAATTTAGGATGGACCCAGGGAAAAGATGGTGGTTTGGAAACAAGAATGTGACTTTTTTGTTGTCTTGATGTGAACTCTTTTAGTTGGATGCTGACAAGTATGAGAATGATCCAGAATTAGAAAAGATCCGAAGAGAGAGAAACTACTCCTGGATGGACATCATAACCATATGCAAAGAGAAACTACCAAATTACGAAGAAAAGGTGATTTGTTTTTCTTTTTCTTCCTTGGCAAAATTTGGCAACCTTGATGGTTCCCTACATTTTTTCTTAGTTTCTAATCGTGACAGTGTTTGTGTATATAAAATAAGCATGCACTCGTGTGAGTTACGTGTATATGTACAGACGTGTATCTGCACAGCAAAACCCATCCTCACTCGCACTTTGCTGTTTCTTCCCCCCAGTTTATTCTAGAGATCATTCCATATCAGTTCATAGAGATTTTCTCTTTTTTTATGACTGCACCACATGCCATTGTGTAGATAAATCATCTTTTAGAATCACTCTTCTAAGTCTGCACATCTGAATTGTTTGTAGCGTTTAAAAGTGGTAACAGCTACAGCATGAATCACCTTTTACGTACCTGGTTTTGTTTTGTTGGAGATGGAACTTCCTTGAGGTAGGCTTGCTGGCCCCACGGGTAAATGCCGTCTGTAGACACTGCTCAGTTCCGTCCACGAGGGAGGTGACGTGGCGTTCCCTCCAGCAGCGGGTGATGGTGTCAGTTTCCATGTAGCGTCTGTATTTCAAAGGCTTGACTGTCTGATAGTTGAGTGATGGTATCTCAGTGACGTGTTCACCTGCAGTGTTCTTATTGTGTAGGGTGATATCCCTGACATGTACAGATATTCCAGTAACATTGTTTCTGAAGTATGTAAGCTTCATATGAGGGAAACTTGAAAACATTCCTGAACATGGATGGAATGGTAGGGATAGATATCAACAGTGCCGTACAGTTAAATATTAATGGTAGGATCTAGGTGGAGGGTATATGAACATAGACTGTAAAGTTATTTCAGCTCTTTTGCATATTTTAATATTTTTATTTTAAAATGTTAGAGGGGAGGAAAAGACCTCCGGAAAAACACAAAAGTACGTTTGAACAAATGGAAAGCGTTGATGGGGACTGTCAGTGCTTTCTTTCCCTGTGGTTCTCACTGAGCTGTACACTGTGTCTGTCATCCTGGTGTGCAGAACAGGTGGAGCGAGCCTCAGCAGCCAGAACATCTCCATGGGACTCTTGGCTGTACCGCTTACTGGCTGTGTAACCTTGGGCCAGTTCTGTAGTCACTCTGTGCCACCATTTCTATGTCTGCAAAACTGGGACGATAGCTGGTACCTAGCTCAGGGAGTTGTGAGGATTAGTATACACACTTAGAACACTGTCTGGTGCATGGAGAGCTATCTGAGTGTACCACTGTCTGGACAAATGCACTGCCATCAGATGGATTCTGCCTCACAGCAAACCCACAGGACAGAGGAACATTGCCCTGTGGGACCCTGGTGACGCCATGCGTGAGAGCTCAGCTGCGGACCTAAAGATCAGCAGTCAGCACACACAGTTAGCCACTCCTAGGAAACTCTATGGGGCAGTTCTGCTGTCTCCTGGGAGGTCACTATGAGTTGGAGTTGACTTGATGGCTCTGGGTTTTTCTTTTTTTTCTTTTTTTTTAATTGGGTTTCCAGGGAGCTGCTGGACTTGAGCTGCTGACTTTTTGATTAGCAGCTATAGCACTTACCCAGTATGCCACTGTCTTGATAAGCTTCATAAAATATTCATGGTCATGGCCTCCTTATCATAATAATAATTCTTAGCAGGTATCATGCTCATTTTTGGGGGGAGAGAAGTTTCATTCCCTCATTTCTGGGGGTTTGTTGCCTAGGCCCGTGGGTGCATCTCTGCTGATGGGTATGATCCATCTCTCCGCTGAAGCAAATTTCCCTCCTGCCGTAGATTCAGATGTTTTATGAGGAGCATCTGCACCTGGATGACGAGATCCGCTACATCTTGGATGGAAGTGGATATTTTGACGTCCGCGATAAGGAAGACAAGTGGATCCGGATTTTCATGGAGAAGGGAGACATGATAACCCTGCCTGCGGGAATTTACCACCGTTTCACGCTGGATGAGAAGGTGGAGGCCAATTCTTCCTCTTTGGTTGTGTACAGGTTGTTTGTGTTGTCGTGAGAATATGCACAGCAGAACCTGCAACGGTTCAGCCACTGCTACGGGTGCAGTTCCACGACAGCAACCGTGTTTTCCTAGTGGGGCTGCCATTCTTTCCCTCCTTATTTTGAGTTGTTGCTTCCCTGTTAACACAAATGCACTGTCGCCTCAGCTTCCTGTTGAATCTTTTGAGATGCTGTTGTTAGCCTGATCCTATACAGGTAGATCGTAAAAGAGCACAGTGGTCAAGAGACACATTCAGTGTTAGCAAAGCCAGTGTCTGGTTTGGTTTTATTGCAACTTTAGGTGAGATAGATACACACACGTACGTATTACATATACACATAATATTTTATTGTGGTTGGATGACAGTTTATGTATGTTTTGTTTCATGACATTGTCTACACCCCCCTCAGTCATATTATTGGAGACCCTGGTGGTATGGTGGTTAGTGTCACCGTCTGCTAATCAAAAGGTCAGCAGTTTAATCCCCCAGGTGCTCCTTGGAAACTCTCTGGGGCAGTTGTACTCTGTCCTGTAGTGTCACTGAGTCAGAGTTGACTTGACAGTGGTGGGTTGGGTTTGGTGTGTGGTCACTCTCACTGTCTTTTAGACTTGTGTGTATAGTTGCAGAAATTCCTGACAGTGTCCCTCACACGCCCAGCTCCACCACGTGACAGTAACTGGGATTTTGAGTCTGCTCACAGTTCAGGACTCTTCTAACTTGCTTCAAGGAGAAACCCTGCTGGGGTGAGTCACCTGGGCTCCTGAGTGTGACAGCTGCTTGTTTTACATCAACAGTCTGCAGCCTCCTTGTATTCTCGGTGGACAGTAATACACATGGTACAAACACTCGCCCCTGGCCAAGCAGAGGCCGACAAGTTGTCAAGAAAGCAGCCCTGTACCTTTGACTGAGAGACAGTTTCTAGCCCATGTTTTGTTGGGAAGACCTGAGGCTGCTGGCCAAGAGGTTGCAGTTCAAATCCTTTAAAGCCCTGTGCGGTAGTTCTGTTCCATCCCAGAGGGTCACTGTGAGTAGAATTGACTTGACAGTGTCACACCCTCTGTCCCTTGCTTTGTCATTCATGGTAGTTGCAATGCAATGCAATGCAATGATTAGCAATACAGAAAGGTAAGGTAATCCTTACGGTTTGGGGATGTGATTTCAGTTAAACCTAAGAATAAGAGATAGTATTTACTATTGGATTTCTAGTTTATTTTCTAGATAGTAGTGATGAAGTAGTTTAAAGAGGTGCTAGGGGCCGAGGAGCCCTGGTGGCGCAGTGGTTAAGAGCTCAGCTGCTAACCCAAAGGTCGGCATTTCAGATCCACCAGGCGCTCCTTGGAAGTCGTACAGGGAAGTTCTGCTCTGTCCTTTAGAGTACTGTGAGTTGGAATTAACTGATGGTAGTGGTTTGGGGCTTTTTTGGTGACGGGGATTTCCATCATCTGTATTGTGGTATATGTCAGTCTTACTATCGTGTTAAATGGAACTCCCTGCTTCCCTTGCCGTTCTCCCCATACCCTGCTTCTGGGGGCTTAAGGAATAACAAGCATCTATTCACTAAACAATAATCATCACTGCCTGGCTTACCCAGCTGGGTTTAGGGTAGACGGTGAGATGCCCCGCTCTCCTTTATTGCCTGCCATCCAGTCCCTTTCCATGGAGGTAATGGGTACTACATTAAAACAGATCTTTTCAGAGATTTTGTGCATATTCAAGCAAATATGAATAAATCTTTTTTTTTACCGTCCCATTTTTACACAGATGTTGGCAGATTACAGACACAGTGCTGTGCTTTACTTTTCCCACTTGCTGTGTTTCAGCAGTCATTTCAGGTTGGAATAAAACTCCTTGTTTATGACTGCTTAGTATTAGAAGTTTGATGGTTGGTACCAAATTGTCCTCCCTTGTTCACCAGCAACATTACAAGAAACCAAGCCAAATCCATTGCTATCCAGTGGACTCTGACTCACGATGATCCTGTAGGACAGAGGGGAACTGCCCGTAGAGTTTACATGGAGCACCTGCGGGAATTGAACTGCTCACAGACATAGCGTTTAACCCCTACGCCACCAGGGTTCCCACCAGCAAAGGAAGAGGGTTCCAGTATTAGTTCTTGGTGACCATTCCCAAGGGAAACGGAAAGAAATGGGAGATCGTATTCACTCCGTGACTTGCCTGATTCTCATCTGTCCCTGGGCTCCTGAGTTGGTGCTTATTTTCATAATTGATATTTTTATACAGAGAATATAGAGATAAATGCTGAACTTGAGCTGTGGGTGCTTTTGCTCGCTTGAACATAAGGTCTTCCTTAGCACTAAGCCATACCTCTTGGTGCTCATTTGTCCCAGAGGATGAAACGTCACCAAAAAATGTCAAGACTCAAAAATAAAAAGAGCAAGGCAAGTCTTGTCTTCATTGCTAAACCATGAACAAGTAGCAGGTCCTTGGTTTTCCTAAGATGCTGGTTGGTGTGCTTGTTTCCCAGAACTACGTGAAGGCCATGAGGCTGTTTGTTGGAGAACCGGTGTGGACGGCATACAACCGCCCCGCTGACCACTTTGACGCCCGGGGACAGTACGTGAAGTTTCTGGCACAGACAGCGTAATGGTGCTCCTGGGAAATGAACACACTACCTGGAAAGGCCCGGAACATCAAATCGTGCAGAAAATTCATCATTTTCTCTTTGCCTTTGTATCATAGAATGGAGGCTAGCTTATCTTTCTTTTGTAAGTGTGTTGGATCAGAATATTTTTTCGTGAACAATACAACTGATTTTTATATGGATGATACTGTAGAAATGTCAGCACACCATACTCATTCTTTCAAATGGAACCCAGAATAGTGGTTGAGTAGTCCTGGGTGAGATGTGCATTCACTGTTTAATGTGAATGAAAGCTCTGGCTCCTGAGAGGTAACCACTTAGGGGCTCTATCTGAATGTTCTCAAACTTGAAGCCAGATCTCAACCAGTGACATGCTTGTCTTAAAAAACACATAATAATTACATAACTAACCAAACTGAATATACTGTTTCTTCCAAAAGTATGCTTTGAGGTGGAGAGTGGGGTGGGGAGGAGGCTGTCACTGTGGGCCACATTTGCCATTGCTCATGTCACTTTCTAGTTCAGAATGAAGTTCACTGCCTTGATTTTATGCTCAGAGTTTGGAATTACTGTATATATGGGGTATTTTTTCCTAATTCCTTATAATCTCTCAAACCCATTAGTGCTTTTCCAGCACAAGCTTTCTAGGTTAAGCTTGCCTCCTGTATCTCCTTCACAATCAAGCCTTTGAATTTTAATAAGATAGTGTGTTATTTTTCTATGTAACGATTCTTAGATACATTATGCCTCATTTATTACAATCATATTAAACAGTAAAATCAACCACATGTTTTAACAAGGGCACTTTGTTTCTAAGTATGTTTTTTTTAACTGCTTTAGAAGTCTTCATGCTAACCACAAACTTTTGTCAGTTCTGCAGTGGTCTGGGGGGTTATTTTCCCACCACACAGGGCACCCAGGCATTAGACATTTATAATAATTTTTTTCATCAACTTAAATGAAGTATAATTTACATACATTTCTAAGTGTGAAAATTAAAACATACAGGCAGCATGATAATAAGAGATAGTGCCAGGACTTCCTGTTGTCATGTGCTATTTTATCCCCATAATTAAAACAAGTGCCTATCTACTGATTCCTGTGTTATTTTGTCTTCATTTCTGAATCACTGTGACAAATGAAACTTGCTTGTTTTTAAGAATGAAACATTAAAAAGAGACTCTCACTTTTCATTTTTTTTTTTATTTTTGCTCAAAGTAATGTTTCTCTGCTAGGTCCAGGAAACCCTGGTGGGGCAGTGGTTAAGTACTATGACTGCTAACCAAGAGGTTGGTGATTTGAATCCACCAGGCACTCCTTGGAAACGCTACAGGGGCAGTTCTGCTCTGTTCTGTAGGGTCGCTATGAGTCGGAGTGGTTTTTGTTTGGGGTTTTAATTAAGGTCTACAGAACTGTGGAACTCCAACTTATGCCCCAAACATAGGATGTGGGGAGCTGGTTTCTTGGTGATCCTGGTTTGACCTTGTCCTTTTCCTGTAGTGGACAGGGCTTCCTGGGCTTCTTCACTCCTAAACTGTTATCACAGCCATAGCTGAGAGTTGAGGCCGTTTGGTAATTCAATTCTATGAAAACATTTAAGGGGAGGTAATATTTTAGTTTTCCTAGGCTATTGTTTCAATCTTTTTAGTTGTTTTTAAATCAACTTAAATAAGGGATCATTTACGTACAATCAGATGTACCTGTTATATCATTATGTGTGTATTTATGGTAGCCCTTTGCACTCGCGAGGCGCCTCTCAGGCACCCGGGCATTTCATGTGATAACTCGCTCAGGCATGACAGCGTTTCAGGTGATACCTGCAGAGGCGCCTCTCAGGCGACTGAGCAGTGACAACTGTTTTTAACTGGGACGAACTTAACAGAAAGGAATTATCAAGCGAAATTAAAAAAAAACAAAATTCCTAAAAAAATCTACGGTAGCATATAGAAAACGTAGCACTACTTCTTGTGTGGCAAGAGAAAAGGGCCAGCACTTGTTGGACCACTGCAGTAACGTAGGAATGAGGACCGTAAAGAGGATTTTACGAAGTAGTGTGGAAGTCGACATTGAGAAGCCTAGTATGATAGGAAATTACATGACATATATGGATGGCATTGATGGAGCAGGTCAGTATGCCTCGACATACTGTTTTCTGCAAAAATCTTCAAGTGCCTTTGTGCAGGAGGCTTTCTAGCAGGAGTAGTTACCGAGCTTTGAAACACTTGCCCCGCAGGCCAGATGTAGGCCTGAGGCCCTGCAGCCCAGATGTGGGCCTGAGGCCCTGCAGCCCGGATGTGGGCCTGAGGCCCTGCAGCCCAGATGTGGGCCTGAGGCCCAGGCCGTGGGGTCACAAGAAGTAGAGGCCGAAGGGACAAACACTGAGTAGCTAAACTCCCTCAGTCTAAAGCACATGGCCTGACCTCCAGGGTTTGAAA
Source organism: Heterohyrax brucei (assembly GCA_028571685.1). Taxonomy (NCBI): domain Eukaryota; kingdom Metazoa; phylum Chordata; class Mammalia; order Hyracoidea; family Procaviidae; genus Heterohyrax; species Heterohyrax brucei. The sequence continues at coordinate 11,468,476 of CM053164.1, read as the reverse complement.
GGGTGGAGCTGGGGCTTTCTGTTTGTAAGGGTGGAATCTCCAGTCAGCTTGGCTTAGGGTGCACCTAAACCTAGGGGGCAGAGTTGCTGTCCAAGGGAGCCTTTCTAGGTAGAGTTTCTAGGCACAGGGCCAGGGGTCTCCACTCAGAATCCAGTGTGGCCAATACCTAGAGTCTGGAGGGCAGGGCCATTATGCAGAATGTCCCAGAAAGTGTACAAGTATTTTCAGAGCTTTGAGGGCTAATGTCATGTGTTTTTTAATTGTGGTATGTGCCCTGACAAACCAAGGATGGACCTCAGGGATTGTTTTCATAAAATACCATACAAAAAACAATTACAGAGCATAATATTTAAAAGATTTTGTTTTGTAAGATGTAGAAATAAAATGTTAAAATATATGATTTGTATACATTTGAGTATAAAATTATTTTAAAGTAGCTGTAAGAAACTTGCCTAATATACCCCAAATCGTCTCAAGTTGCTAGTTCACCTGAGCAAAAACATCCTCGAGTGCAAAATTTCTGAGAACTGTAGACAACTACAGGGGTCCTAGGACCCCTGGTGGTGCAGTGGTTAAAGCACTCAACTGCTACCCCAAAGGATTGGAACCCACCCAGCGGGGTGGGTTTTGGAAACCCCATGAGGGCAGTTCCGCCCTGACCTGTGGGGTCACTCACTATGTCACCCCATGTGACTCTCGGTCACGACTCACTACTGTGAGTCGGAATCAACTCGACAGCAGTGGCTTGGTTGGTTGGTTTTTGATATGTGATCCTTTCACAATCAATATAGACAACAATTCCATTGCCCCTAAAATTCCTTGTGCCGCTTCTTTGTCAACTCCCCGCCCCCACCTCCCCTCCTCCCACGTCTGGCCCACCTAAGCAACCACTCTGGATTAATTTTGCCTTTTTAAGAAATCCATACACATGGAGTAATACAGTATGTTTGGTTTGGCGTCTGTCTTCTCATGCTCCAGGCTTTTGTCTTCCAGTCCCTCCTTTGTACAGTGTTTGGAGCCTCGTGTTAGTGTTTCAGACAGTAGAATGGTTTTTTAAGAGCTCCAGGGCTGGAAAACCTCTCGCCAGCAAGGGGCCATCGGCTGCAGTAACAGAACTCTGGAGAAGCAGAAAAACATCTGTGCATGGGAAAGGCGACGGGAATGAAAGCTTCTAACTCTTTCTGAAGGTATCTCTCTTAGGTAGTTGAGGTCTCCAGTTCAAATTGAATGTAAGAAGGAATAAACTCCGATCCACTAGCATGCTAAATCGGGATGTTCCCAAGGGTCGCAAATAACTGATTCCTGAAATAGCCCAGTTGCTGGTTTTCACTATCTCCAAGTTTATGTAAGTTGTCAGTTTAGAGAAGGCTGTACTTGCTTGTTCAATAAGTGTATCTGAACCTGGGAAAAACTCAGGTGGTGTAGGGGGTTAAGTGCTATGCCTGCTAACCCAAAGGTCGGTGGTTTAAATCTGCCAGGTGCCCCTTGGAAATTCTACGGGGCAGTCGTAATCTGTCTTATAAAGTTGGTATGAGTTGGAATTGACTCTACAACAGTAGGTTTTTGTTTTGGTCTACCTGAACATGTATCATTTTTTAAAATATGTCCTACATAACATTGCAGTTGTGTTTACAAAACTGGTATACTGATAGATCAGAATATGAATTACTGCATCTAGGTGTGTCTGACAATGGTCTATGTGTTAGCATTTTAAAGAAATTCTTTTTTTGTTGTTATGTTACCACAGAAGACAAATGCCTCCAGAGAGGCCAGGCAACCAATGAAAGGAGCCCCCCAGTTTCTTGGCCCTGCCATTGTTGTTTCTAATTAACCAAAATTCAGTGCCATTGAGTTGGTTCCGACTCATAGTGACCCTATAGGACAGAGCAGAACCACACCATAGAGTTTCCAAGGAGTGCCTGGTGGATTCGAACTGCCAACCTTTGGGTGAGCAGCTATAGCACTAACCACTGCTCCACCAGGGTTTCCAATTAAGAAGCAGACATGACTCATTTAAGAATTTTCAGCCTGTTTCTATTTTGATCCAGATTAAGCATCTGATCCCTGTGAAATCCTAGCCTCAAGATACTTTGACCTGTGTGAAACCTAGCTTTTAAAAGCTCCTTCATTCCTACGGCATTTCACTTCCCCGTTTAGCTTTGTTCACAGTTCTTAAAGAATATGATCCTCCCCTCTCTGATTTTATTTCTCTCCTTGTGATCTAAACGACCCCCCCTGGGGGGGTGTAAACAGGTGCTTTGCTTTGCTACTGTAACAATGGCTTTGCAGGAAGGACCTCCTCTGACTCCCCCAGAGAGAGGAGACATTCAGCATCAGCTGATGCCCCTGAGATGGAGGGCGGATACACCACCTCTTCCCAACCTTTTTTTTTTTTAAAACCAATTCTGACACCTGCCATCCCTCCCATGGCACTGTCTACTTTTCTGCTGGGTTTGATAAGGTGTTGAGATGGCCACGCGGAACTCACAGACCATACTCATAGTTACGGGGTGTGTCAGGGAAGTCACAGGTTGCAGCCTGAGATCTGAATCAGGCAGCACGCAGTCTTCCTTCCTCAGAGCAGGGCGGCCCTCTCTTGGCTCCTCTGGGCCACACAGACTCCTCTCAGCCATTGGAGGGCAGGCTGTCCCTCCCCCAGCCTGGCCTCTGCCCTGCCCAGCCAAGTGTCACAAAGCTCTTGGGCCCTCTGATAAGAGCCTGGAAATACCCCCACGCTGCTGAGACGCCCCCCGCCCGGCGGCATTCAGCTCTGTGGCTCCCTGGGGCAGTGGGTGCCCACTGTAGCTTTCTTGCTCTGTGGGCCAGGAAGCCCACACCCCATCCCACGTGCGTCTCCTGGCTGCACCGCTGCCCGTTCTCGGTAGTCTGTCCACTGCAGCCTGTCGTGCTTGTCACCACTTCTTGTGGTCACTCACAGCGTCCAGTTGTTACAACTCTCCCGTTTCCTGGGAGTAGGAGCTGCACCTTGGGTACAAAGGACATGCTCCACTGCCAGCTCTTCTTGATGGTAGTGAGGTCTCCGTCTCCGTTTCTGGGATTGGGTCCCTTTAGTTCTAGCAGGGTGGGAAAACTGACCAGTCCTCTAGGTAGGGTTCCACACACTGCACAGTCCTACCCCCAGAGGGGTTCCATGAACCTGATTTGCGTCATCAGCCGTCTGTCCAGTGCCCTTGATGGGCCACATGCTCCTTGTCTGCACAGTCCCAACCAATCATTTTTGTGGGAGTCACAAGACCAGAAATGGCTAGAAGGGTCACATTAAGTAACTCACAGCATGACAGCTAGCAACCCAAACAATGAAACAAAATAAATGGCAGTTAAATCTACTCAGAGGCATCTTGGAAGACAGGCTTGGCAATCTGCTTTTGAAAAATCACAGCCAGCAGAAACAACGGAGCAGAGTTTGACTCTGACCCCACGTGGGGTTGCCAGGAGTCGGAATCAGCTTGACACCGGCGGCTGTTCTTGTTTGTATTTGCTCTTTCTCTTTCCTTGCTGTCCCAGTAGAAGAGACAGAGCTGTTGATGAGAGAGCTGTGGTGTCCTTTGTAAAACTGCCCGGATGGCATGCATCTCATTAGCCATATGCCTCAGCGCCTGCTACTGTGCGCGGTCTAATGAAACACTGGCAGAGCTTTGTGTGTGTTTGGTTATTCCTGCCCTTCAGATAAAGGGTTCTCATCCGTCAGCTTGTAATACTGAAGTCTTGAAAATCCTGAATTGATCTCATCCTTCAGAAGAGCAGCAGGAAGCGTGGTAGACGTGACAGAACTGGAACCGAACTAAGAAAGAGGGGCACGTTAGCCTTGGCTGACCGCATGTCTCCCTGTATTTTCTGAAGTGCCTGCTTCTAATGTCTCTTGGCCGATGTGCACAGGCGCAGTAAGTCATACCAAATAACACACAAGACCTAAAACACTGCTAATGCACACAATGCGGAATATCACACTTATTACTGCTGTTTATCCTAACTTTTGGTTAAGAAAAAAACAGCTCCTTAATTCAATTCTTCCATGATAATAAACCAAAAAAAACTGCGCCGCCATTGAATCAATTCTGACTCATAATCACCCTACAGGACAGCACAGAACTGCTCCACAGAGTTTCCAAGGAGCCCCTGGGGGGTCTGAACTGCCACTGTTTGGGTTAGCAGGCCTAGTGCTTAACCACTACACCACCGGGGTTTCCCCGGTGGAGTAAGAGTTCTTAATACAGGTTTTCCCCACTACCCAAAAGTACAGAGCCTTCCTGTGATTCCTTTAAGCCAAAATGGCATAAAGCACAGAAACAATTTCGTTAACTTACATATGGAAAAGTTTGAGTGTTCCTAAACCACAAAAATAACCTACCAAATCATACCACATAAGATATAAAACCCCAAATAACATGAACACATAGCGAAAGCGGGAATGACATGACAAACACACAGCCTATACTCTGGTGCTGCCGTGATCAAGAGCGACAGCTGCTAACCAAAAGGTTGGTAGTTTGAGTCCACCAGGAGTTCCTTAGAGATCCTGTGGGGCAGTTCTACTCTGTTCTGTAGGGTCACTATGAGTCAGGCCCCATTCAAAGACAAGTTTGATTTTTGTTTAAATTATATATAATAACAATTACCTATATATAACGGTAAATTACAAATATAATTATTAATTCCACGTGTGTGTGTGTGTGTGTGTGCATGTGCATATGAAGTAGAAATAATGTGTGCATGGTGTAGTTCCTGGGGAGGGGAAGAAGCTTCGCGACGCCACTCTCGCTGTTCCAGGTGGCAGCTGCCTCTTCAGCGGTATGTGACAAAGTCGGAATCAACTCTGCAACAATGAACAGTAACGGTAACAGCATGAAACAAACGCTGAAGGTGAGTTTCATGAGAGTAAAAACCCTCTCCAGGTTTCTGTGAGTTGCTGAAAACAGATACTGATGCAGGCCTTTCCTAAAAGGAACATGACCTAAAGGGAACATCTGGAAAGTGGGGGACACCTGTAAATCCTTGAAATTACACATGAAATGATAGAAGAAACCAAGTGAACAGTGGCTGACAATATGGGGCCAGAGATGCCTCGATCGAGCTGGGTCACTGAACTTCACAAGAGAAAACTGGTATTATTCATTTCTGTTGATAATCAGATGTTAGGTCTAGCCCTCAAAGATGTTCTACAGGCTATTGGATGCACTTTATGGTTCTGTACATCTATAGGATGTCATCCTGCTGACCTCTGGCTGGACGAAGGACAGTGGGTGGAGAGGAGGGGAAAGGAGGCTGTTGGGAGGATGAGACATGTATGGAGCAGAGAGGAATGGTGTGCTGTCACTGGACAGGGAGAGCGGTGGAAGCTGCATATAGGTGGGTATGTAAATTTATATGGGAATGTACATTTTCACTCAGTCATGTTAAATAAATTTTTTTTTTTAAAAAGAGCCATTATAATGGAAAAAAAAAAGATGTTCTACAGGCAACTTTATACTGGACTGGTTTTTGTGGAAACCCTGTTGGCATAGTGGTTTAGAGCTATGGCTGCTAACCCCAAAGCTGGCAGTTCAAACCCATCAGGCACTCCTTGGAAACTCTATGGGGGCAGTTCCACTGTCCTATACGGTCACTATGAGTCACAAATGACTCAGTGGCAATGGATTTTTTTTTTTTTTGGTATGATAGGTCAGTGTTTTGTTCTTTATTTTATAAAAGTGAAAATCAGGATGGAAATGTTTGGAGTGATTTATGGACTAACAAGAGTCCAATTTCTGACCTGTATCCACACATCCCTTCCCATCAACAGAGTAGGTGACAGTATCACATGTACCATGTGCATATCACATCTACCATGTGCATATCACATGTATCATGCCTCCTTGGCAAAATGGCACAGCCTCAAACTGGCAAGAAAGTTGGAATTGCAGCCTAAACAAGGCTGAGTGGTGCATTTTGGGGGTTCCTGCTGCCGGGGCCCTTTGGTGGGATCTCTCTACACCAGCTGGCAGGTGAGGGGCCGCTGCTCATTTGAGCAGGTGCAAATGTTATCTTGAAATGATACAGGAATCACGAAGGCTCTGCTTGTGGAGACTGATTCCTAGAGGGAAACGAGGGATCTGAGGAGGAGCCCCAAAGGCCCAGGGCCGGAGGCTCTGCAGGGCAGTGGTTGTGGACCCCAGACACCAGGAACAAAAGTGCTGCCTCACTGCCTCGTAGCTGCGGGGCAGTGGGCATACTCTCCTTTCAGGTGATGTCCTCAGTAGAAGGGAACTAATGCCTGCCTTAAGGAAAGCAAACCCGCTCCGGTCACGTTAAGTCAGCTTGGACTCTCGGCCATGCGATGTGTTTCTGAGCAGAGCTCCTGCTCTTGGCAAAGCAGGTCACCAGGCCTTTATTCTGAGGTTCTCCTGGGTGGGTTCAGGTCACTACCCTTTCCAGTAGTGGCCAAACACTTATGTGCCACCCGAAACAACAACGACAACAACAAACCTTCAGCTGTCCGGTGGGATGGCTCAACAACCCTGTAGGACAGAACCGAACTGCCCCAGAGGGTTTCCAACAAGCAGCTAGTGGATTCAGACTGCTAACACTTTGGTCAGCAGCCTAGCTCTTAACCACTATACCACCAGGCCTCCTAATACTTACTGTCAGTTAAATAGACATGGTGAGCCCTCATTACCACCCTTAGACTGGACAAGCAGAAGAGGCTGCTGGAACTTTCACAGCAGCGTCCCCAGCTGTCCCGGGGTTCCCTACTCCTGATTCACAGCTAGCCAAGCCTCAGTTTCTGTGAGGCTTTGCTGTATTTCCTGTGGCTCCAAACATGGTTTCTGCGGTTTGAATTTGGCACTTGCTCAAACTGGGTCTTGACACCTGGCAGAGTCCAAAGAACTCTGCACTGATCTCCTCATATGGAGTCTAAATTTCACTGGATGGGAAGGCATTCTGCAACACGTAGCTGCACCTGGATGCATTTTAAGAAGTAAGAAGTCCCTTTCCAGCTTGACTCAGTACCTGGATCTCCAAATATGGGCAAGTGAAGGCTCAGAGTTTCAGATTTCCGTGCCAAACTCCAGCCCCTGGGAACCAGAGGACCTAAAGGCTCCCTTCTCCCATGGACTGGGAACTCGTGGTCTTTGGGTGGCAAAATCCTATGTTGCTCCTTTTTTGCACAAACAATGAATTTTGTTTTCTGTTTTCTCTTGCAGCTGGTGGTGTGGCATGCCCCTTATTTAGACGGGCTAGTAAGGCAGGACAAGAACCCAAGGTGGGTACCATGTACCCTGATTCCAGGGTAGTATACAAAATGTCAGCTGTGGCCCCTTCAGAAAGCCATGCTCCTGGCTACCTCCCCTTCTTAGGAGCCATTGTGACATGACAGGGACGGGGGAGTCGAGCCACTGACGGGACATTCTGATGAGCTTCCTTGTGGAAAACTGAAATTTAAGTTGTTTTGTCTCTGCCAACTGAGAGTGCCTCCCAGCTGCCCCTCATTTTTGCATCAGAAAACATATGGGGTTAGGATAAAGCGATGAAGCTGATCACCAGCCCCGCTGTTGAAAAAGAGGGCTAGAGAACACTGGGAAATGAAGGCTTCCGACTGCTGCTGAAGGAGGGAATGATTTATGCTCTTAATTAGAAAAGGGAGCAGCACTGTTTACTTTCATTTGACAGATTCCACAGCCGCCCATATTTAATCAGCCAGCCCTTCATCCTGCTAGCTTCAAGTTCTCTGTTTTAAACAAAGCTTTGAATGCGTGCGTGCTGGCGTGGGACCCAGGGCCTGGCCAAGGGGCTGGCAAACCTCTCATCTTCTGTTTACCCACTAGGATATTTAAGCACTCGTTTACCCACTGGGGATCACCACTCACCAACCCTGGCACGCACAGCCAACCTCACAGACAGAGCTGCTGTCCCAGGCAGGGCTGAGGGACTTCTCCCTAGCTGCTTCTCCCTTGCCCCCTCCCAGTCTGCCAAGACATTTACCGCCCACCCAACATTTATCACACCTCTCAATTAAATTCAGTTCCACAGGCACCCACAGAAGGCTGTGTGTCACCCACTCTGTGAGGGCTGTGACTGCTGGGACCAGGGAGACAAAGGCAGTGCTGATTCTCACTCAGCCCACGATCTCACTTCAGGGTCCCGAGCGAGCGCAGGATAAGGGCCCCAGAAAAATGTGGAGACAGGGGTGAAGACTGTTTAACACCAGGAATGTAATTAACGTTACTAAAGTGTGAAAGCAGAAAGTGTTGAAATGGTAAAGGTACACGAGGTCTGGCAATTAAGTTTGTAATCTCATTCTAGAAAGAGGGCTCTGTGCCTCACTGCTGAATATGACTGTGGTCACCTTCAAAGTCTTCTCCTTGGGAAGCTATGCACTGACGCCAGCGCCTAGTCCACCCTTCAAAGCAGATTTGGAACTCTCTTTCTGAAATGTCCATCAGAGCGGTCATCATATTACCCTGATGTCCTGAATGTCATCCAAATGTCTTCCTTTCAGTATTTCCTTTATCTTTGGGTAAAGAAACAAGTCACTGGGGGCCAGACTGGGTGAGTAGGGAGGGTGTTCCAATACAGTTATTTGTTTACTTGCTGAAAACCCCCTCACAGACAACTATACAATTAAGTTTGTCCTTGCTTCTGTGCCACTGTGTGCAGTGGCCATGCCAGAAAGAGTTCCAAATTGCTTTGAAGGGTGGGCTAGGCACTGGTGTTGGTGCATAGCTTCCCATGGGGAGTGTTTTGAAGATGACCGTAGTGATATTCAGTAATGAGATACGCAGCACTTAGAACAATTAAGTTCATGGACTTAATTGTCACACTTTGTATACAGATCCCTGCTGGTGTAAGGGTTAAGAGTGATGCTGCTAACCAAAAGTTTGACAGTTCAAATCCACCAGGCGCTGCTTGGAAACACTATGGGGCAGTTCTACTCTGTCCCATAGAGTTGGTACGGGTGAGACTCACTCCAGGTGTGTGTGTGTGTATCACAATTAATTAAACTTTATATGTATCATATATATATATCACAATTAATTAAAATTTAAAAAGCCTAAGCCACAGTCTAGTGAGGAAATAAAAGCAGTCCCAGTTGTGGTGGTAAGTACTGGGAGAACAGTGAGGAGAGGTGAGTCTATCTCCCCCGGGGTGGGGGTGGGGGGCGCCCAGTCTTATTTGCAGTGGATTCCTGCTGCCCAGCCACCTGGGCTAGGGAAGTGGGGGAGCCACTCCCCCATGTTCAGGCTGCCCAACCTCACCTGATACTTGCTTTTCCTGTTCTGGAATGCACTATGGTCTCCTAAGGGGAGAAATAAACCTTCCACCAAGACCCTTCTCCTGTACCCTCCTTTGCTGTTACATTTTAACATCTTTTAAAAATATATATATATATTTTATTTAGCACAAACCATTAAAAAAAAAATCACCTGCTGTAAAATCCAAATGGAATTTCATCTGGGTTATACAATGGCTTGGCAAAGGACAAATCAATAAGATCAATATGATTTGCTTTCACATCTATATATTTTCCAAGCCTGCTCCGTCATTAATTAATTCCTACGGCTCTCTGCTGAGGCAGGAGGCTTATGTCACCTCGAGTTTATTGATTGCCCTGAAGAAGGGCACCGAGAGGGACTGCCTCCCCCAAGAACACAAGAACGAGACCGACAGCTTGTCCTTCTGCTGCCACCCTGAGCCAGGGGCTTCTGAGGAGTGGCCACAAATCTCGGGACTCAAAGCTGGGGGCTCATTAAGCTGGCGGGGGCCTTCCACATTGTCCAGAAATCCCAGAAGAGAGGTGCCTCCTCTCAGCTCTGGGGAGATTTCCATGCCACCTTTGGGTGGTAGCGAATAGATGAGGAAAGTGGAACTTGGATCTTCAGAGCACCCATAGCGTGCCAAGTGCCTTATGCCTTAAAACCCAAAAACCCAGCGCCGTCGAGTCGCCTTGTATATATGTGTTGTATATAATGTGCATAGAGACAACATGTCACAGGGGTTCAGTTTAACAGGACAGATGCTGGAGTCAGTACGTGAAGCTGTGAACCCCAGTTCTGCCCCTTTAAGGGCTCTCTGACTTCGGCCAAGTTACTTCAGTCCTTGGGGCCTCAGTTTTCCCATCTGTGAAAAGAAACTTAATATGCCTATGGAGTAGGGTTGTTAGAGGAGTGACTGGTATGTGGGAAGCATGATGTAACTGTTATCCATTATTTTAAACATTTTATTTAATGCTCATGAGAGCACTACTAAGTAGGCATTTGTAGTGGACTGATAACAGAGCCCAAACATACAGAGGCCTGACAATTAAGTTCACAAATTCATCCTAGAAAAAATGCCACATACCTCATTGCTGAATATCACTACGGTCACCTTCAAAGTGCTCCTCTCAGCAAGCTGTGCACTGACACCAGTGCCTAGTCCACCCTTCAAAGCAATTCTGGAACTCTTTTGCTGGAATGGCTATCGGAGATGTCCCTGTATGACACTTGATGTTTTGAATGTCATCAAATTGTCTTCCTTTCTGTATTTCCTTTATCTTCAGGTAAAGAAACAAGCCACTGGGGCCCAGATCAGGCGAGTAGGGAGGGTGTTCCAATACAGTTATTTGTTTACTGGCTAAAAAGTCCCTCACAGACAACTGTACAGTTAAGTCCTTATACTTGCCACTGTGCCACCATGTGCAATGGCCATTCCAGAAAGAGTTCCAAAATTGCCTGGAAGGGTGGGCTAGGCACTGGTGTCAGTGCACAGCTTCCCAGGGGAGGACTTCAAAGGTGACCACAGTGATAGTCTGCAGGGAGGTATGCAGCACTTAGAACAATTACGTTCACAGACCTTATGGTCACCTCCTATATATTAAAAAAACAAACTTGTTACTGTCAAGTGGATTCCAACTCATAGTGACCCTATATGTCCATATCCTAATCCCAGGAACACTTGAGCATTACCTTATTGAGAAAAAGATCTTTGCAGGTATAATTAAGGATCCCATGCTGAGGAGACAATCCCAGATTATCCAAGGGGAGACCTAAATGTGATCAAGGGAGATGACTCTCTGTCTCTCTGTTACATACACACACAGAAGAAGGCCATGTAAGGACTGAGCAGAGAGAGCTGTGGCCACAGCTGAGGACTTCCAACTGTCACCAGACTCTGGAAGAGACAGGGGACTGGTTCTCCTTTGGGTCCCTGGGTGCAATGTGGCTCCGGCTACAACTTGATTTCAGACTGCTAGTCTCTCAAGCTGTGAGAGAAGATATTTTAGTTGTTCTGAGCCACTTCGTTTGTGGTAATTATTAGAGCTGCCCCAAGGACTGTTATGACACGGTACTGTCTGACCGTTTTTCAAGTGAGGCACTCGAGGTTCGGAAGGGTTCAGTTCCCGGCCCGGGATCAGCCAGCTGGTAGGGGACAGTGGATCTGATTCGGAGCCGCCCCTGCTCTGCCACCTCACTGCTTCCCTCTGTGCCTCTTCCTCCTGACGTGCATGAGGAGCCCGAGCAATGCGCCCTGACCACCAGGTGTCCATCCTAAGGACACCTGACCTCCCGGACGAGCTGTCGGCAGCCACAGCAGAGCGAGACATTGGGAGAAACTACTTTCTGAGTGCCAGATGCAGCCCTCTTTGGTCTGCTCTGCAGTGGAGGGGACCGGCCACCCTAGACGCCAGAGAGAAGGGAAGGACAGGCTGTGCCGAGTCATGTCACCGTCATCAGTTGTCAGACGGTCAGGACTGACCCCTGATGACGCCAAGTGTGTCAGAGCAGAACTGTGCTCTGTCGTGTTTCTGACAGCTAGCTCTTCACTAGATCACCAGGCTTTCCTCCTGAGGGTCCTTGGGGTAAACTGGACCCCCCAACTTTCTGGTTAGCAGTCAACCGTGTTATCTGTTTGCGTCACCCAGGGACTCCTTAGCTGGCGAACCCAAATCAAAAAACCAAAACCTGTAACTGTCAAATTGGCTGTGATCCACAGGGATGCTGTAGAAAAGGTAGAACGGTCCGGTAGGGTTTCCAAGGAGCAGCTGGTGGATTCGAAAGGCTGGCCTTTTGGTTAGCAGCCATAGTTGACAATTAAATTCTCTTGGAGTGACAGAATGACCCTAGGTGGCTCAGATGATTAGTACTCAATCGGTAACCTGAAGGTCAGTAGTTCAAATCCACCCAGAAGAAAGGCCTGGCAATCGCTTTTGTAAAGATCACAGTCAAGAGAACCCTGTGGAAAGCAGTTCTATTCCGGAACACACAGGCTCACCGTGTTGTTTTGGTTTGGAAATGACAGGGCATGAGAGTATGTTTCAGAGAACTGGCAGTCCAGCCCCTTCTTGACAGGCCAGGGTGATACTGAGGCATTTGAGGGTGGGAGAGGAGTGGGCACCAAGGCTGGCAAGAAAGAACTTGGGAGTTCGATAACAGTGAGTCATTCAACGTAGATGGAGCCTCGGATTCCTGGGACGGACGGGACGGGGACCAGGGAGAGCCCGCCCTGGTAGATCTAGTGGAAGGGCAAACTGTGACCAGACAGCATGCACTTTTGATCTTGGACTTCTCTAGGTGACCAATTTTGAGCAGTAAAGGTGTGGGTTGACATGTGAAAAGAAAAAGAAAAATTGGCTCATAACTACATATAAAATAAGTCTGCAGTCAAATCGAGAAGAGGATTTTAGCTAATTTAGTACAGTTCTCTGAGTTTATAGATGGGGAGGGGTAAATAAACTACATTCACTGCAGTTGAGTCGATTCTGACTGACAGCCACCCTACAGGACAGAGGACGGCCCCATGGGGATTCCAAGGAGCGCCTGGTGGATTCAAACTGCCAGCCTGTGTGTTAGCAGCTGTCGCACTTAACACCACACCCCCAGGGTTTCCAGTTTATAGGCAAGGAAGTGAAATTAGAGAGATGCTGAGTAATTTACCCAGAGTTATGCATTTTGGGTTGGGGAGGAGTGTGTAGATAGAAGGACACAACCTCATCACCCTCATCCTTTGGAGATGCAGCGGACAGGTGGGCTTCAGCAGAGTGTTTGATAAATGAATCAGGGTTAATCGTTGAGCTCTGAAAAGAGCACTGACAGGGTGTGAAATCCTGGTTCACAGTAACCCAATTAACGACAACCAATTAACCCAGTTACCCCCAACACCCCATGGTGGGGTCAAGTTTTAGGGGAAAGAAATTGCTGACCCAGGTGCCTAGCAAAGGTCTCTCTCTGGGCTTAGGACCTCCTGACATGCCAGCACTCCTGCCCCCACATCTGCCTTTTGGCCTACTGATGAGAGGACCCTGACAGACCCATCTTGGCTGATATCCCCGGGGTGATTTGACAAGAGTCGTGCATTTTGGTGACGTGCTTCGGAGGATCTCCTAGAGTGTTTTGTCACTACCTAACTTTTCTGTTTCTTTTTCCACTTCTGAAAGAACAGGCCCTAGACCCTGCCTGTTTCACTCCTGGGCCCAAACAGGCTCCACACCTGCACTGAACTAGGTGATCTTTCCTGAGAGCAACAGTTTTCTTAACTGCTCCGCATCCTGTGGCGAGAATAAGATGCGTTTTTGCCTTCAGCCACGATGGAAGTCTGGGGAGACAGAGAGAGCCTGGCAAGTCTCTCTGCTGGCTTAGAAGGGATTTAGACACCACTTGGAAGTACTGTGAGTCCTTCTGCCATCTACTCAGAAGCAAGATCTCCCACAAGGCAGCCCTGGCGAGAATGGCGTAAAGACGCAGAGAAGACGCTCAAGAAGTAGAGCAGGCATCGGGGCCAGGTGGTTCACGAGGCCGGCATTTGGAGCCAGATGCCCCAAGCTTGGATTCCATCGCTGCTACTGTTTGACCTCAGGCACATGACCTGGTGTATTTGTGCCTCAGTTTCCTCTTCTGTAAACTGGGGATAAATATTGTGCCTATCTTGCAGTGGAGCTATGTGGCTTAAATGAGTTATTGCATACAATGTAATGGAACAGAGGTTTGTCCATGCAAAGAACTATGTGAAATAAACCAAAACTTCAAACTTGCTGCTGTTGAGTTGGTTCTGACTCATAGTGACCCTGTAGGACACAGTAGGATTGCCCCATGGGGTTTCCAAGGCTGTCCCCTTTACAGAAGCAAACTGCCACATCTTTTCCCTGCAGAATGGCTGGTGGGTTCAAGTCATCTACCTCTCAGCAGCCAGCAGTCTAACCCCTGTGCCACCCCGGCTCCTAAGTACTTCATCAATGTTAGTTACTACAGTACTAGTATTATGACTGATGGTAAGCTTCACAGAAAGAAAGGTATGCTTCCTGTCCCTTCTTAAGGGACTTACTAGCTTTGGGATCTAAAGAATTTCTCCTGCTTCAAAGAATTATTCAACTCTAGGGGCAATGAGGTGGGTTGTCCATGTTTGGAAAGTTGGGAGGATGGGGAGCCATTTGCCCCTCATTTGGGGATTTCAGAGAGAAGGGTTTATTAGGGCTCTCTACCAGATCCTAGGGAGAAGCTGCTCAGATTCTTGATTAGGCAGGCGCTGCAGGCTCCGGCTTGTTGTGTGACATAGGTCTGTACCCTGGAGCATTAGAGCCCGTGAAACATACTCCAAGTCAGAAAGATGAAGAAGGTCTCCTAGGAGGCTTGATACCACCACAGACTCAACAGCAATGTAGACTATTCTCCATGGAGTCTCAGAAGACACTTTTTTAATTGTGGTTAAATGAAACTATACAATCCAAATTAAATTTGCATGCCCAGCTATTTGCAGCTCCCTTTGCTCTTCTTGCCCAGTGACAGCACACTCCTCCTCTTCATTCTATACTTGTTGTATAGTAAGCTCCTGGCCCCTCCTCTCCACCCTCTTCTCTCCCATCCTGCAAGAGACGTAGGACAGCACTCTATAAATGCATGTAGCCATAAAGTACACATACCATATGGTCACATTGGGTCCCGAGTCCAGTCCATTTTTGTCCAAAGAGTTGACCTCAGTAGTGTTTTCTAGATAGTAGCAGCAGCGGATGTAGGGGCTACGCTCCCAGGGGAACCCCCAGGCCACCGGACCATCAGTTGCAGTCTTTTAGTAGAGTTCTTAAGCTGCACCCGCCTTTTCCTTGCACTGCCACTGGGACTCAGCATTGCGCGCCCCATCACAGCTGCCAAGAGGCAGGTTTCACAGCAGAATTTGTGTATCATTTTCACAAACATCATTTCATGCTTTTAAGAACGTAGCCTACAGATAATTGTTGCTTTTGTTGTTAGGTGCCGTCGAGTCAGTTCTGACTCACAGCAACCCTATGCACAACAGAACACTGCCCAGTCTTGTGCCATGTTCACAATCTTTTTTATGCTTAAGTCCATTGTTGCAGCCACTGTGTCGATCCATCTCATCGAGGGTCTTCATCTTCTTCGCTGACCCTCCACTCTACCAAGCATGATGTCCTTTTCCAGGGACTGATCCTTCCTGACAACATGTCCAAAGTATGTAAGACACAGTCTCACTATCTTTGCGTCCAAGGAGTCCTCTGGTTGTACTTCCTCCAGAACAGATGTTTGTTCTTTTGGCGGTCCATGGTACACTCAGCATTGTTCTCCAACACCACAATTCAAAATAGACACAAGAAACTATTAAACTACAGATACGTATGAGGTCCAACAATTAAGACACGAAATTAATTGTTCTAGGTGCTACATTCTTCACTGCTGAATATTACTGTGGTCACTTTCAAAGTACACCCCATGGGAAGTGATGTACCAAAGCCAGTGTCTAGTCCACCCTTCATAGTAAATTTGGAACTCTCTTTGGAATGGCCTTTGTGCATGGTGGCATGGTGCCAATTGTATAGTTGTCTGTGAGGGAGTTTTTAGCTAGTTGACAAATAACTGTATTGGAATATCTTTCTGACTCACCTGATCTGGCCCCCATTAACTTTTTTTCTCTATGCAAAGATAAAGGAAATGTTGAAAGTACAACATTTTGCTGATATTCAGGACATCAAAGGTAATATGATGACAGTTCTGATGGGCAATCCAGAAAAGAAGTTCCAAAATTGCTTTGAAGGGTGGAGTAGGTGCTGGCATGGGTACATAGTTTCCCAAAGGGAGTACTTTGAAGGTGATCATAGTGATATTCAGCAACGAACTATGTAGTACTTTTTCTAGTATGAGTTCTCAAACTTAACTGTCAGACTTCATATGTTAGACACGTGTACTCACTTTTTCTAGGATGAGTTTGCAAACTTACTTGTCAGACCTCATATGTTAGACACCTGTACTCACTTTTTCCAGGATGAGTTTGCAAACTTAACTGCATACATCAGACACCTGTACTCCAATCAAAACTTACATAAAAATTCCTCAGCTAGTGGAAATGACCTACCAAATTCACTCTGGCTGAGATAGAAAGCAAGAAAGAAAGCTGTAGATAGAAAAATGTCAGGCAGACTTCCTAGGTGTTGTGTCACAGGCTGAAGGTCGTTTCTCAAGATAGCAAAGAAGAGGAGGGAGGCCAAGGCTGCAGGAGCTGAGAGAGCTCCGCCCTGCTTTGGAAAGAGGCCAATGTAGCTGGGACAATTAAAAAAAAAAAAGTTTATTCAGAGTATCATTATGGCATTAGTTATGTCAAGTTCTCAATCACTCATTTTGAAAACGAGAAAACATGTTGTGATGTATTAGGTCACAAGCTTGACCCAGAGGAATGGAATTTCTCTCCCACTTTGGCCAAGGTCTTAGTCTGCAGAACCAGTGACGTATCTGTAAATAGCAATGCAGAGCAATTTACAACAAGCAAATGACTCATGTAACTGTAGGGGCTGGCAAATCCTAAATCTGCGGGTCAGGTGACAGGCCGAAGACCTCAGCTGGCTCACAAGGATGCGTGGGCTGATGAACCCCAAACCTGCAGGTCAGGGAGCAGGACTGAGGTTCCTGCAGGCTTCCATCCCAGGAACTGAGGTCAGGAGACAAGAGTCGGGTGTTGAGAGACAGAGAGAGACCGAGACAGCGACAGCCCCGGCGCCACAGTATCCTTGTATATATTAGAGACAAAATACACCATGGAAACTCTGTTTTCAGCTGACTGGCTGCTCACATCAGATCACAAAAATGGAAAGTGATTACACAGTGTCTGAGAAACCACTGAGAAGCAGACCCTAGCCGACTTCACACGTAATGTTAGCCTGCGCAGCCGATAAAGAGACAGACCATACTTACTTGGCTTATAAAAAGAGGCGCAGCAGGGTAATTCAGCAACGAATGTCTTCTAATCCCCTTTTCCAGACACAAGTCTCAGCCCCTCTGTATACGTGTCCCCTCTGACAGTCATGACCCTAACCCCCAGCGCCTCCGACCACACCCTTTCCGGTGTCGTCACTTCCGGCCCCCTTCCGGTTTCTCCTTCCTGTCAAATTCAAGTTCAAATCGGGCCGACGTGCCAGCCCTTTGTCTTTGATACTTGAAATCCTAGCTCCTTCCTCAGCTGTCTCCGCTGAGTTGTAGACACAGGACAGAAGGAACAGAAACAAGCATCCGTCTGCCTCTCCTTTGTCCCTTGCTGGGGGACAAAAGGCAGTGGCCACCTACCGCCGCCCCAGCCCCAGCCCCTGTTTTTAGGCGGCAGACCTCCCTGGGAGGATTTCTCTAGGAAGGACAGAAGAGATGTCCCCACCCGGACGCAGGCTGGTGATCTTATGCTTTCGAAGCACCTGGGTGGGTGACCGGACTTCAGCGAGGAATGGCTGGGATGCCCCCGCTGGGCCTGGATCGAGGATCCCGGGGAGACAGTCTCCAAGCCCACTGTTGTTGACACTGTTCTATCAAGGCTCATCTGCCTCGTCAGTGACCATCAAGATTTCAAGACAAAGACTCATGCCCCACTTTCTCTGCATGAGAAAGGCACCGTGGAACCGATGCTCCTCCAGCTCAGAGTCACACCTGAGTCGATGTGCAGAAAGTACAGGAATCCCTCGGTGGCCTGAACAGTTACACGCTTGACTCACTCGCCAGAAGGCTGACAGTTCAAGGTGTCTCAGCAGACAGGCCTGGCCATCTGCCTTCAAAAGGTCACAGCTTTGAAAATATCCGGAAACAGCACTGGTCTGCACGTGGGGGAGATGGGGGGGATGCGGTTTCCAAGAGAGGGCATCAAACAGCAGTTAACAGCAAGGGCCACCACAAAAGGAATTAAAGAAACACATTTCTTGTGTAGCTTTGTTTGTGGAGTGAGATGTCTGTTTGGGGAACCAGAGGCTGGGATGCAAGGCCATAACAGTTACAGGACGTTAACATGTACCTACTCTGTCCCAGTCCTGTTGCTGATATGTCTGCTCACTAGGTTGTTGTGAGGATTAAAGGTGATACAGGATGGGATGTTTACTTAGGTGCTTAGCGCATGGCAAGTGTCTTAGTCGTCTGGCGCTGCTCTAACAGCAATACCACAAGCAGATGGCTTTAACAAAGATAAATTTTATTCTGTCACCATCCAGTAGGTTACAGGTCCAAATTCAGGGCATCAGCTTCAGGGGAAGGCTTTTTCTGTTGGTTATGGAGGAAGGTCCTTGTTATCCACCTTCCCCTGGACTGGGAGCTTCTAAAGCACAGGGACCCCAAGTTCAAAGGAGGCACTCTGCTCCCAGGACTGCCTTCTTGGTGGTATGAGGACCCCAACTGTGCACCTGCTTCCCTGTCCTTTATAATCCAAGAGATTGCCCAAGGCACCATACAGAATTACACATGGACTCTTGCCTTACTAACACAACTGCCGCCCATGCTCCGTCATTCACACCACAGGAGCAGGGTTTACGGCACATAGGAACATCTCTCACAAGAACAGGAATCATGCTCTAGCCAAATTGCTACACACATTTTGGGGGGAACTCAATTCAGTTCATGACCATGAGGGTTCAGTAAATGTTCAAACCACAAACCCATTGCCACTGAGTTGATTTCAGCTCAGGAACACTACAGGACAGAGGGCAACCACCCCAAATGGTTTTTAAGTTTATGTCTTTGCAGAAACAGATTATCACATCTTCCTTCCCTGGAGCAGCTGGTGGGTTTGAACTGTCAACCTTTCTGTTAGTAGCTGAGCACTTTAACTGCTGTGCCACCAGGACTCCTTAGTAAATATTCCACTCTGCCACCAGGGCCCCTCAGGAAATGTCTGTCACTATTGTTTGTGACAAGGAGCCCTGAGAGTGTGACAGTTACACGCTCGATTGATAACCAAAAGTTGGGTGGTTCAAATTCACCCAGTAGCTCTGTGGGAAAAAGACCTGGTCATCAGCTTCCATAAAAGCTTACAGCCTAGGAAACGCTGTGGAGGCTGTTCCACTCTGTCACAAGCGTCTCTGGTTTGATGTATGCAACCAGAAATTATTTGTACTTCTCTTTCTAGAGAGAATGTCACTTTGTCTCTGCAGTCCAGCTTCACGTTTCCTGAAGTACCAGGCACTAAATTTTTACTTTCTTTTAAAACTTATGGTTTCCATGGAGCCCTGGTAATGCAGTGGTTAAGAGCTCAGTAGCTAACCAAGACATCAGTCACCAGCTCAAATCCACCAGGCGCTCCTTGGAAGCACTGTGGGGCAGTTCTGCTCTGTTACAGACGGCCACTGTGAGTCAGAATCGACTTGACCACAACAGTTTTGATGTGACTTGATTGTTTCCATATTTCTTTGTATTTCCTGCTTTCTGCTGGACCAGAATTTGGGGTTTAAACAAAACAATAAACCACCGAACCACCAAGTTTGAGACCACAGTACGATTTCTGCTCTCATTGCAGATCTTAATGGAGTGAGAGCTGCTGTCCTTATTGCCTCCCTAAGACACCGCTGCTTCCGTTGCCCACTGCCTTTTTCAGCACCAAAGACAGCAGCTTCGTTCGGGGATCCCAAATCTCCCCACAAGCAAAGAAGGAAGAACTGGGGACTGGTAGAGCACTGGTCCAGGTGACGACTGCCCACCTAGGTGTACTGGACAGTGCTTAGAGCCCCTTTGCTGCTGAGTCGATTCTGACTCATGGCAACCCTACAAGACAGAGTAGAACTGTCCTATAGAAAAGAGTAGAACTGCTCCATAGAGTTTCCGAAGCGTGCCTGGTGGATTCCAAGGACTGACCTTCTGGTTAGCAGCTGAGCTTGTAACCAGTGAGTTTTCCCTATTTAGAGCAGTGATTCTCAAGGTAGGACCCCCACTGGCAGCAAGGGCTTCACCTGAGAACTCATTAAAATTGCACATTCTCAGCCTATCCCCAGATATATTAAATTAGAACCTGGGGGATAGCCAGAGGCCTAGGTGTTTGAGCAGCCTTCCAGGAGATTCGAGGCACCCTCAAGTGTGCTAACTACTGGTTAGGAAGAAGATAGAGAAGATCCCTGCTGTCATGGAGTTCCCGCAGAGAAGCCAACCAACACATTTGCAAATGAACAAAGACAGATAATCTGGGGCAGTAGGAAGGACTACAGAGGAAATGAACCAGATGATGCAATGGGGAAAGAGATAGACTTGTTTTGGGTAGATGAGAAAGGGTTTACCCAGTGGGCGGCATTTGAGCTGAGATCTGAATTCAACAAGTAACCATGCAGATTGCAAGAGGGACATTTGGGACCAGAGGGACTGATATGGGCAAGGGCAATAAACAGTATCTGGCTTTTGGTAGCAAATTCTATTTTCTGGTCCCTCTCTTGTTCTGGGATGACCTCCCTGACCACAAGGATTCGAAGAAATAACCTAGAAACAAGCCAGAGAAACTGTTCCAAGCCCTGGCTTCATCGATCACTGTGTGATCTGAGGCAAGTCATTAAACACCCTGCTGGTAACGCCAGGTAGGTAATCCTGAGGCCACCCTCAAGTACTCCTATCAGGATCCAGTTAGGTGACACACTAAATGTACTCCCGGCTCCCAGATGTTAGTTCACTGTTAGTTAAAAGCCAGCCATTCTCTCCTTTCAGATCTCGTTCTAAAAGCTTTCCTTTAGAAATCTTTACCCACCTGGTAGTCTTTTATTTATTTTTTTTCAAAAAAAAGATTTATTTTTGTTTTTGTTGAGGATATACACAGCAAGGAAAGCCTGGTGCCATGGTGGTTAAGCGCTACAGCTGCTAACCAAAAGGTCGGCAGTTCTAATTCACTAGGTGCTCTTTGGAAAATCTATGGAGCCGTTCTGTTGCGGGAAAAAGACAAGTTTGTCCTGCAGAGCAGAAAACACCTTAAACACCACTTTGTCTTTTAAGAGGAAGAGGATTTATTAACCAGTGGTGTGGTGGTCAGACTCAAGTCCAAAAAATAGCCACGCACCCTGTTCTGTTATCAACCATACCTATTTATACATTTTCTCAAAGAAGCAAACAAAGGAATTTTCATACATTCTTCCAATTGGCAACTGTAGGTTTATAGATTTTCGTGTTGCAATTTCATTGGCACAGCAGTTTTACAAATTATCATTTTATCTTCTAACTGGTGTTAATGTGGTTACAAAGATAAAGGTAAGCAAATTCTTAAGTTGAGAGGAATGGCTCTCCTTTCTCTGGGGTTGAATTGCTCACAGGATGCACTTGTGTGGGGGCTTCTCTTGTGCTAGGCTTCCAGGCTCCTGGTGCTTTTAACAAGGCCATAACTGTTCAGGTTTAAGGCCCTCAGGATTCTGGTATTTTAGGAAAGGCTACAATTCTTCAGGCCTTTCTCTCTCAGTTCTACTTGCCCATAGCGACTCATAGGGTCGCTATGAGTCGGAATCGACTTGATGGCAGTGAGTTTGGGTTTGGGGTTTCTATACGACAAAACATACACCAATTCGATATTGCCACATGTGCAATTCAGTGACAATGATGACATTCTCCCACCAAACCAGCTGTGCTGATAAATCTCCTCTTTGCGAAGATGTCTGAAAGATGCTCCCGGGAAGTCCTTGTGGTGGGGCAGAAGGAATGGACACTGGTCTGATCAGAAAACTTCTGCTTTTGTTTCCACACTAAGCTATTAAGGTTTGAAGTAACAGATTCCTTCACTCAGGTTGATTCTGACTCACAACAACCCTAAAGGATGGAGTAGAACTGCCCCATAGCGTTTCCAAGGAGCTCCTGGGGAATCCTAACTGCCAAAGTTACGGCCAGCGGCCATAGCTCTTAAACCACAACGCCACCAGTGTTTCCAGCTCAGGTTATTGGAACCCTAGAATAAACAGCAATGTAGCTATTTGCTCAGGAAGGAGAAAGGCGCTTAGAGATAGCCCTGCACTGAGTCACCCCATCATCAAATATTGATTCCATCTTACTATATGTAGGGCACTACAGGGAATATGAAAATGTTTCAGGCAAGTCTCTTGCTTACAAGTAGGTTATGGTCTAGCAGGAGAATAAGTCCATGATACACAAATAGCTCCATTACCAGGCAAGATAAGCTCAGAGCTGTGTGAGCAATTCAGGGGCAAACTGAGTTCACTGCAGGGCAAAATTGCTGCAGTTTGAGATCTTTTAGGAAAATCTTCCAGGAAGGAGGCAGAAGCGGAGTTGGTCCTCAGAGGATAGCCAGGAAATCAAGATGTTGAGTGCTACGGAGTATCGATCGGAAGAGGAATCTATTGTATTGGAACAGAGATTATAGGTTTAGAATGAAATTTGTTAAGTTGGTAAATTCAGGAGGACTTGCACAGGTGAGATAAGAGTAGACTTAGGTACTAAGGAATAGGCTGTAGCAGGTTTATGATCTTGGAACCAGGCGAGTAGGGAGAGCCAAAAACACAGCAGGTTATCTGCTTGACTCTGGCCTACCTCAGACAGACACCTCCTCCTATATTAATGATATTATAATGACAGAAACATATGCAAATCAAGTAAATGGGTTTGGAGACAGTCCCTGAGGGTGTGGGAAACCTGAAACCTTAGGGCACTGTCTCAGGTAGGAGTGGATGACATCTGGGAGGTGGATGTGCAGCAGAAAAGAAGGAGTGCGGAAGGTTGGTCTTGCACTGTAGATACAGGGAGTCTTCAGGCCTGCGGGCTGCCGAAAGTCCGAGGATCTCCTCTGACTTGGTCAGCTTGTATAAATAAACTAAACACTTCCCATACCCAGGAGGTCTCACCTGGCCCCCAGTATTCACCTATCGGGAGTGCACTTCAGTGTAGAAGAAAATCCTACAGCTGAGTGAGGTGGAGATGGTGCAAAAGGGCCTTTCAGGAAAGGGACCAATCTAAGCACTGAGGTGGGGGGCTTGGGAACCTGGCTCAAGGGTTCAGTTCACAAAAAGACATGCGGATGAGGGTGGAAAAGTAGATCTGAGCTGGATTATGGGGCCTTGAATTCTACTCGGTCCTGTAAATGGTAAGAACTACTCACAATGTGGGGCAAACGGCTGAAACAGTAAAACTTTGGGGACTTTTGGTGAAACCTTTATGCCCAACAGAAGACCTCTGTCACCAGATGCTGGAGAGATGTGTACCTTGTTCTTTGGCCAGACTTAGGTAGGGCAGGTGGGCAGCTGTCACGTGCTGTAATTGGGAGGCGGGTCTGCCTGAATGCGGCTCACCATTGGCCTGTCAGAACACGCATATATTATAATATATACGTATATATATATATATGCCAAGTGCTGTCATATATATATGTGTATATATATATATATATATTTAGGAAAGCCCGGTTGCATGGTGGTTAGGAGCTTGTCTGCTAACTGAAAGGTTAGCAGTTCAAATCCACCAGGCACTCCTTGGAAACCCCACGGGGCAGTTCTACACTGTCCTACAGAGTTATTATGAATTGGAACCAAATCGATGGCAACAGGCTTATGAAATTAAAAAAAGATTTTATATATATATAATTTATTATGGAAACCCTGGAAGTATACTGGTTAGGAGCTACTGCTCCCAGACAAAGGTCAGTTGTTTGACCCCACCAGGCACACCTTGGAAACTTTTATGGGGCAGTTCTGCTCTGTGCTTAGGATCACTAAGAGTTGCAATCGACTTATGGCAACAGGCTTTATAACTTATTTTATTTTGTTGTTGTTGGGAATATATAAAGGCAAACACACCCTAACGGGACAATTTCTGCATGTACAACTTAGTGACACTGATTATATTCTTCAAGTTGTGCAACCATTCGTATTGTCTTTCTATCCTGAGTTGTTCATTTCCCATTCACATAAGTTCTCTGACCCTAAAGTTTCCTGTCTGATCTTCCAAGGTCTCATTGTTAATTTGATCCCATACAGATAGTTCTTAGAAACCCTGGTGGTATAATAGTTAAGAGCTACTGTTGTTAACTGAAAGGCTGGCAGTTTGAGTCTACCACTTGCTCCTTGAAAATTCTATGGGGCAGTTCCACTCTGTTCTATAGGGTCACTATGAGTCAGAATCGACTCAGCAGCAACGGCTCTGGTTTTTTAGATAGGTCGTAAGAAAGCATGCCACTCAAGGCAGCCCCTCTTTACTCCTTAAGCTAAACTACTGTTTGGTTTCAGGATGACTTCAAAGGATATTATTGGTTTAAGATTCAGGGTTTTGAAGATTATCTTGGGGCAGTAGTTTCAGGAGTTCATCCAGCCCCCATGGCTCGAGAAAGTCAAGGTTACATAAGAACTTTAATTATGCTCTGCATTTCCTCCCTTTTGATTGGGATTATCCTGTAGAATCTTTGCCCAAATTGGAGAACACTCATTGAATAGGACCACTGTCTCCAGAGTCTTCATCTCCCCTGAAAATTAGGAAGAACAGTGACTGCCCCTCCACACATCCATGTCTCTCTTCAGTCTGATTGAGATGGCACTTGACAGCATCTTGGTGGCCTCCCTTTGAGGGATCCTGGGGATCCCGTGTGTTTGCTCTGCCTGTCTATGGCCCAAGAGCACCAGGACTTAGAGGCAACCACCTTCCCTGACTCTCCTCCAGAATGGAGGTGATGGTTCCATCTCCAGAGCAGTGCCATTCCTGAGAATGTCACAGATTCTACAAAGCCACATCTGAGAGAGTTAAAGGGGGAACCCATTCATTCACTGTGTTTGCCAGTAGGGGAGTGCCAAGCTCCAATCCTGTTCTTCTCTTCTTACACCCTCGACTGCTCCCAGTGACTGTGAACCCAGATGCCAAACTAGAATTTGGGGAAAAGCCTCATAGCCCTAGTTACAACAATTCTTGTAGAGCTAGTCGGTCAGAGAGCAGCCAGACCCTTCCCATCAGGCTCTGAGCCCATGAGTCTTACTGTCAGGAGGAAATGAAGAACTGAAGGACTCATGTGATGGAAAGAGATGCAAACATCAGTGCACCCTACACTCACAGGGGAGATCTTTTAGGACTGTCGTGGACTGACTTGTGTCCTCTTTCCAAATGTGTGTAGCAATTTGGCTGAACAATGATTTCCAGTATTGTGTAGTTGTCCTCCACTTTGTGATTTTCCTACCCTGTAAATCCTAATCCCTGATTGTGGTTAATAGATTGCACTGTGTTAAAGAGGATTAGGGTGGGACTGCAACACCCTCTCTAAGGGAGTCTCCCTGGAGTGGGGCTCACACCACCTTTTCTCCTCAAAGAGATAAAAGGAAAGGGCAATGAGCGGGGGGGGAGGGGACCTCACATCACCAGGAAAGAAGTAGTGTTTAGAGCACAGCGTATCTTTTGGACCCCAGGTCCTTGTTCCTCCAAAACTCCTCGTCCAGGGGAGAAGGACAACAAGGACCTTCCTCCAGAGCCAGCAGAGAAAGCCCTCCCCTGGAGCTAAGCTCCTGAATTTGGACTTGTAGCCTGCTGGACTGTGACAGAATAACATTTCTCTTTGTTAAAGCATTCCACTCATGATATTGCTGTTAGAGCAGCACCAGATGACTGAGACAAGGCTGCTACCCTGTGCCCGCTCACTCATGAATTGTTGTGATAATGAGTTGTTCATTTTCTAATAATAACGAATTGTTGCTGGGTAATGAACAACAATTCCAGTATTTGATTCTGTGTGGCCTTTTATATCACCTCGGGTAGCTCAGGGAGGTACTACTGCCCCATTTTACGGAGGAAGAAGTTGAGGCTCAGGAAGCAGTGTGATGTGTCTGAGGTGACAGAACAAGTCAAGGCAACAGCTACAATTTTAACCCTCATAAAACTAATCCTGAGAATCTTTTTGTTATCTCATAAACCCACCGCCATCAAGTTGATTTTGACTCTTAGCAACCCTAAAGGACAGAGAAGAACTGCCCCACTGGGTTTCCAAGGAGTGCCTGGCGGACTCGAACTGCTGACTTTTTGGTTAACAGATGATCTCTTAACCACTGCACCCCCAGGGTTTCCTGTTATCTCATAGTATCTTGGAAACGTGGGTGGTCTAGTGGTTAGGAGCTATGGCTTCCAACAAAAAGGCTGGAAGTTCGAATCCACCAGGTGCTCCTTGGAAATGCTGTGGGAGAGTTCTACTCGATAGGGTCGCTATGAGTAGGAATGTACTCGACAGCAGTGAGTCATAGTGCCTCTGTATTTGTGAAAGAGCCCCCGAAACTGTAAAACAGGTATGCACGTAGCTGAAGTGCTGTCATTTTACAAGCAATACCAATGATCTTGACCCACGAGTCCACAGCAAGCTAGAAGGGGAAGGTGAGACAAGATACATGGCGAATTACCCCCGAAATCCCAAATCAAAACCCCTGCCGTCAAGTAGGTCCCAACTCATTGCAACCTGATAGAGTAGAATGGTCCCCTAGATTTTTCAAGGAGCACCTGGTAGATTTGAACTTCTGACCTTTTGGTTAGCAGCTGCAACACTAAACCATTACACCACCAGGGTTTCCTGGCAAACTACAGGCATACATGATCCCGGTCCAAAAGTCAGAAATTACAACCTGAAATAAAATGTGAACACAAACCAACAACCCCCAATTTGGTCACCACTTAATGTGGCAACAAATAGCTTTGCAGACTTTAACAAGCCTCAAAAGCATATTACAAGAAAGCATAATTTAGAAATTGATGCTTATAATCATCCCCAATCAGCAAAAAAAGGGTTGTTTGTGCTCTGCAGACTCTGTTAAGAAGTCAGGTAAATAGTCTGTGCAAGCTGGAAAAGTCCCATTTCCAAACGATCACCCTGGGATGATTTGGTATTTCAAAACTACCCAGATGATCCTCCCGGGATGGGTAGGTGTTTCAAAACCACCTGGAAATGTGCGTTTCTGACACGACTCATTCCCCACAGGACCAGGCCTCATGAGAGTTCATGTTTCTCTTGAATGGGATTTGTCGTGTCATCTTTCAGTTCTGCCCTAAAAATACACTGTGGGAGGTGTGACAGCTGTCAGAGATTGCAGGGTGCCAGGCACAGAGAGATAGAAGTGAGATGCTTAGTTCTGAAAGCATCCTTGCAAAAGGGATGGAAGGAGATGCGGTGGCCCAGCTCTCAGGGGACACCTATTGCTGGAGCCCGCAGCTTCGCATAATGCTCTCTGGGAGACAACACTTCAGGCGAGAGGCAGTGGATGCACCAAACAAGGAGGCCACAGCACCATCTGAGCCTGGAGGAGGAATCCCCTGGGGGAATCATTGCACAAGAGGCAGTGCTTAGAACAAGCACCCCAAGTCATTACAGAAAGGTTCACTGAGGTCAGCACTCCTGGTTTATCAACACAGCTTAGTGGAAAAAAAAAAAAAGAAGTCAAAATAATATATTCTGATGCTCCCCTCATCCGACAGTCGAGTTGCTGTTGCTGTTGCTGTCATGTGCCATTGATTTGGTTTTGACTCACGGAAACCCTGCAGAGCAGAGGGGAACTGCCCCACGGGGTTTCCAAGGAGTGCCTGGCAGATCTGAACCGCTGATCTTTTGCTTAACAGCCAGGTACTTTAACCACTGTACCACTGTCATGGATTCAATCGTGTCCTCCCTAAAATGCACGTGGCCATTTGGCTAAAGCATGATTCCTGGTGTTGTGTGATATTCCTATGTGCTGTAAATCCCGCCCCCACGATGTTAAGCAGGGCAGCATCTGTGTCAGCGGGGCAGAGCTCAGTCTGTAAGAGCACACATCGTGCCCTGAGGCAATCTTTTGGGATTAGAAAAGGGAAGCAAGCAGAGAATTGGGGACCTCGTACCACCGGGAAAGAAGTGATACTGGGAGTAGAGCCCATCCTCTGGACCCAGAATCCCTGTGCCTCATAAGCTCCCAGTCCAGGGGACAATTGATGACAAGGACCTGCCTCCAGAGCCGACAGAGAAAGATGCCCTGGAGCTGATGCCCTGAATTTTGACTTGTTACTTACTGGACTCTGGTAGAATAAAGTTTCTCTTCTTAAAGCCATCTGCTTGTGGTATCTCTGTTACGGCAGCACTAGACATCTGACTAAGATGATCACCAGGGCTCCAGAGCAACCCCACACCAAATGCAATGCTGTCCAGTCCATTCTGACTCACAGTGACCCTACAGCACAGAGTAAACTGCACCATAGAGTTTGAAAGGAGTGCCTAGTGGATTTGAACTGCCAACCTTTCGGTTAGCAGATGTAGTACTGCACCAGCAGGGTTTCCGGAATAAAGTTACCTGAAATTCACACCCTAATAGTGCTAACTAATTACTGTAGATGAGTTGGAATCAACTTGATGGCAATGGCTTTGGCTGCTTTTTGGCTTATTGTATGTGCAAAAGAGAGTAAGAATGGGGAGAAGCCAAGTCTGAGTATCTGTTCCCAAAATGCAGGTAATGTCTCGGGAGCAGAATGAACAATTTCTGCCAGGAGAGGTGCTCTCCAATAATCATGTAAGGAGAGCTTGCTGGGTACCAGAAGTGCCCTGGGCATTGAGAAAAAGCTTCAGTTACACCCGTGTCATAATGTCTCAGGTAGGTCCCTATTAAAGTCCTCCCTGGTTCCCAGGCCTTCTCCATCTCTATTTTTGAATCAAACTTTAGGAATGGGGTCAGGGACTTGATTTTTCTGAGCTGGGTACTCTACTAGGCACTTCACAGGTGTGATATCCTCCTTTTTCACTGTCTCTCTGAGACAGGGCAATATTCTCATCTTAAAAATCAGGAGGTTGTCGGTTCACTGGTAGGAATTTCACCTTGTGTGCCAGAGACCCAGGTACCATTCCTGCCCATTGGAAACCCTGAGTGTTATGTTTACAGCCTAGAAAACCTATGATGTGGTTTTACTATCACACTGGATTGCTATGACTTGGAATTGACTCAGTGGCACAGAGCAACAGCAATGTTCCAATATGTGTGGCTTCCCACAGGTTTGCGACAGACTCCCAGGTTTCTAACAATAGCTGTTAAAACAACAACAATATGAAAAACAAAATTAAAAACCACTGCCACCACTACCAGGAAATACAGTCTTTAGAGGTAAGGCAAACTGAGCAAGGTGTAGAGCTAAGTCATGTTGGCGCTGTGATTGAAACACCCGCCTGCTGTGCTTCTGCTCAGTATGGGTGCTGACTCAGGCAACAGTTCGACAAAACACAGAGTACTTGGAATCAAGTCTGCCCTAGAAAAATCCGGGACACGTGGCCCCCCCAACCCAGTCCTGTTCTGCAGCTAATGTTGGACACAGTGTCTTCTTCATTGCTCTCCAAAGCCTTTGATTCTCAACAGCCTGCACTCATGTTTGCAGTTCTTATTACACAAAACCTTCAGGACTAACAGTTGGGAGTGGGCTCTTTGTAGGTGCAAACTGTCCCACCTCACACTGGCTTCCTACTCCATGGCCCAGGCCAGATGTTCCTATATGTCTTCAGGATTCCCTCTCTTGTTTAAGGAAAACTTGGCAATCGATTGCATTTTGCTGTTGTTGTTCGATGCTGTCTAGTCAGCATGACTCCGAGCAACCCCGCATACAACAGAATGAAACACGACCTGGTCTGGCGCTGTCTTCATCTCTGTCCCTATGTTCGAGCCCGTTGTTGCAGCCGCTGTGTCAATCCATCTTGAGGGTCTTCCTCTTTTTCGGCGAACCTCTGTTTTTCCAAGCATGACGTTCTTCTCCAGGGAATGGGCCCACCTGGTACCAATGTACCAAGTACATGAGACTATCCTGCCATGTTCACCTCTAAGGAACATTCCAACTTCTTCCAAGACAGATTGGTTTGCTCTTCTGGAAGCTGACAGTATATTCAATCTTCTTTGACAACACTGTTATTCAAAGACTTCAATTGTTCTTCAGTCTTTCTGATTCACTGTCCAGCTTTTGTGTGCCTACAAGGTGATGGCAAATACCAAGGCTTAAGCTGGCACACCTGAGTTCCCCAAATGATGCGTTTGCTTTTTAACATTTCAAATGCATGTGAATTTACTTCACTGCTAAAAAGAAAACACTGTAAAAGACACGAACAAACAACACGGTATTTTGGGCATGTGAGCGGAGGTACTGGATGACAGCTTATTTGAAAGCTGTAAGGAATGGGACTTTCACGTCTCATGATACGAATACCGGTGTTAGCACGCTCCTGGGCAGAGCCACAGGGAACCAGCCGGCAGGTCACCTGTGGCCTGCTACATATTCTCAGCTTCATTTCTCTGCTCTGAGAACGGGAATAATAATGCTACGTGATCAGACTGTTCCGAAGAGCACACTGGGTCACGGATTTGTAAAGCACTTAGGAGTTGACTCTGATAAAGTTACCATGTGATTGCTGGAAACCCCGGTGGTGTAGTGGTTAAATGCTACAGCTGCTAACCAAAAGGCCAGCGGATCGAATCTGCCAGGTGTTCCTTGGAAACTCTGTGGAGCAGTTCTACTGTCTTTACAGGGTCGCTGTGAGTTGGAATCGACTCCGCAGCAACGGATTGGGTGTTGGGTTTGTGGCTTGCTGTTGCAGACTTTGATCCCTTTTGCTCTCGTTTTGATGAGGCTAGAGACTCACTGACCTGTTTCTCCGTTCCAGGCTAAGCTGCCTGAGACAATCTTAATGGAGAGGAGAGAAAGAGCGGGAGGAGGGGGTCCCCCAGGGTGGGCCACCAGGGAAATGCGGGCAGAGGGTCCAGAGGCGGCTCGTCTCCTTGCGCCCACTAGAGGGCGCTGGAGCTCAGCGAGTGAGCGCTCGCCACCGCGGCTGCCGCCCTGTCCCCAGGGCTCCCAGGCTGTCACCGTGGAGTTCCACTTCAGGGTTTTCAGATCCTCGCTGGGTCTTTTGACAGCTGTTTTTCAGAAAAAGGAGAGAGCCTTTCTCTCCAGTCCATCTATACCTCCTTCTCTCCACCCACTCCGATGGTCGGGGAGAGAAAGTGATCCCTGAGCCAGTACAGACACAGCCTGGGGACTGGCATCGGAAGGGGACCTGAGAGGGGACCTTAAAACCCCTTCCTGGCTTCCCACAGACCCCTCCCCTATTCGCGGGGGCTAAGACCGTCTCCCTTCTGAAGATTCCAGATTGACAGTACACTAGATGAGTGTGGGTACCAGGCCTCCTTCCTCCTTGGGCCAGAAGATGGAGCCAGGACAGCCATCAAAGCAGGCAGCTCCCGGTCGGGGACGAAAATGTCGCACGAGCCTCCAGGCTGTGAGCTCTTCAAACGAGGCTCCGCACTGATCAGGGCGGGAGCAGCCTGAATGCCCCGGGGGAAGCGCTCCCCATTTTCTCCGGGAAGCCCAGGGGAGCACCCAGGGTTGGAGGCGTGCAATCCTGCCGCCCTGATGGAGTCCAGGTTCTTAGAGTTTTGCTCACCTGCCTCTCCTGGTGGCTCCAGCCCTTGTCACTGCTCTCGGATGCAAGGGCTTGGCTTTGCTTGCACTCCCACGACAGATGAGTACCCTGCAAGGAGGCTCCCTCCTGGTCATTGCGGACGCTGCTTACTATTCAACCCCATAGAACTCGCTGATGTCCTACTTTTTGGCCCAGCACTGTGCAGGGTCCGAGGGGTAGCGATTCCTATACCCTAGACGTTCACGGTTTGGGCGGTAAGACAGCCAGCCATGCCAGGTAGGCTGTTCAGTGCTGCAGATGGTACAGTCAAGGTTTGGGCCAGAGATGGGGGAACCGGGGCTGGTGCCCACCGTTGTTTGCCTGGGACTGAGAGACTCCTGGAATGTAGGTTTTGGGTGCTGAAAGACGAGCAAATCCCCGGCAAGCTGGGATGAGCTAGTCACCCAAGGGGAGAGAGGTCAGCTGTATTTAAGGAGGTGGTGGCTGGCTTTCTGCTGGGTGGGGGGTGGGGGAGAGTGGATGGAGGAATAGAGCCAAGCAAGGCAGCCCGAGTCATGGAAACTGTGATCAAAATCCTAACAGGAGGGGCCAGGGAGCTGGAACTGGGTACATTTGGAGTTCAGAGCCGGCGAGGAGAGGCAGGAAAAGGGGATCCCGTGCGCCAGTGGTTGCAGATGTAGTCCTGAAGCTGTGTGTGTGCGCGTGCGCGTTCAGCTTGTCAGGAGGATGGAGGATGGCATCCTTGGTGGCATATCCAGGGCCTCGGTTGCAGGGGTTTCCGAGGGCGAGGCCCTGGGACGGTGTCAGGCGTGGTCTTGCAGCTCTGTCACGGACAGCAGAGGTAAGTGCTGGCTGTGTTGTCTCACACCGGGTAATCAGCAAGTAGGTGCCACACGGAGCCCTTCTGGCCCAATGGTTAGGAGTTCGACTGCTCCGCCAAAGGTCAGCAGCTCCAATCCACCGGCTGCTGCTTGGAATCCCTATGGGGCAGCTCTGCTCTGTTCTGCAGGGTCACAGTGAGTCAGAACAGACTCCATAGCAAGGTGTTTGTGTATTTGGTTATTTTGGTTATTTGCAACAACAATAAAACTGAGCATTCTTGGGGTGCTTTGTCCAAAAGAAACACCCAGGATCTCCCAGCTGCCCTGAGATGGACACAAATCTTCACTGAAGTTTTGTCACAGGGCACCTCATGGTTGCAAGTGGCTTCAGAGTGGAACTGGATCACACAACAGAGGCCGAGCTTCCTAAAGGACCACTTTACAAATGTCTTTCCTTTATGCCCTGTTCATCCTGCTTGCAAGTCGGCTGGCCTCAGTTCTTGCCACAGACCCCTCACCTGGAGAGGACCCCTCACCTGAGCGAGTGCCTCAGCATTGACTCCCCTAGTGGTCACCACCTACGTGGCTGGAGAGCACGTGTGGTTAAGTGCTTGATGACTAGCAGAAAGGCTTGTGGTGCAAAGCCACCCAGAGGCACCTCGGGAGACTGTTCCGGCAATCTGCTGTTGGCATTTCAAGCTCTTGAAAACTGTGTGGAGTAGTTCTCCTCTGCACACATGGAGTTGCCATGAGGCAGAATCAACTCAGTAGCAACTGTCTTGGGTTGAATTGTGTACCCCCAAAATGTGCGTAGCCATGTGGCTAGGCTGTGATTCCTGGTATTGTGTGATGGTCCTGTATGTTGCAAATCCTGCCTCTAGGATGTTCATGAGAGAGGATGGGCAGCAGTTGGGTTGGAGGGGCAGGACTCAATGTGTGAGGCAGTCTCTTGGGGTATAAAGGCTCGCAGGGAGGTTTGGGGAAAGAAGCAGCGCCAGGAGGGGAACAAGTCCTCTGCACTCATGGTCCTGTGCCTCCAACACTCCAAGTCTAGAGGAAGACTGAGGAACCAGGACCTTCCTCCAGAGTCAATAGAGAAAACTTTGCCTTGGAACTGATGTCCTGAATTGGGACTTGTAGTCTCCTGGACTGCAATAAATTTTTTGTTAATGACTCCACTGTAGTGTTTCTGTTACAGCAGCACTAGGTGACTGAGACAGCATCCACTGTGGTATGTCTGTTACAGCAGCACTAGGTGACTGAGACACCATCCACTGTGGTATGTCTGTTACAGCAGCACTAGGTGACTGAGACAGCATCCACTGTGGTATGTCTGTTACAGCAGCACTAGGTGACTGAGACAGCATCCACTGTGGTATGTCTGTTACAGCAGCACTAGGTGACTGAGACACCATCCACTGTGGTATGTCTGTTACAGCAGCACTAGGTGACTGAGACACCATCCACTGTGATGTCCTGTTACAGCAGCACTAGGTGACTGAGACACCATCCACTGTGGTATGTCTGTTACAGCAGCACGAGATGACTGAGGCAGCCCCAGCCAGGTCCCTGCTTGCCTTACCTATTCCAGGTCTGCCCACATGCATCTGCCAGTGGGACTGATTCTGTTTATCAAAAGTAGCTTCTTGCTCCTTCCAATTCTCCTGGAAACTGTGACCCCAGACCCCCACAGCAAGGCCCAGGAGTACAGTGGATTTCTCTGGGAACCGAGCAGGCTGTGAGTCCTCTAGTATCTTTGGTCTCTGTCCCGTATCCGTGGAGCACATGCCATGCTGGCAGCTGCAGGAAACACGGGTAAACCACTCAGTCCAGTCCGTGAGAATTTTCTGGTTTGGGCAGGAAGCTTGAGCATGTGAGAGGCAAAAAGAAGCCAAGCAGACTCTGCCCACAGGATGCTAGCTTCTAGTGGAGAGGGTCTGAGAGGCTGTGGAGGGGAGGAGGTAGGAGACGTACTCAGGCCCCTAGGTGGCTGCCAGCTGGTGGTGACAAATGACACCCCTTTGAGAGAGGGGTGCCAGGGAGGCTCAGGGCTTTCATTGCTGCTGTTCACAATGGTGCCTTTGAGCACCTGCCAGACCCTCAATCACCAGCGAGGGATTCAGTTAGGAGCACTCCACATCTGAATCCCGTTTTCCAACAGCCAAGTACAGTCTGCAGGCCAAATCGTCCAGTCCCTCATCCAGCGCTCCATGGCAGTGATCCCTCATCACCCCTAGGACTGGGACAGCCAGGAGTGTCTGCTGAAATCACCCCCAGCTGAATCTGAACTCTCTGGAGGGACTGTCAGGGAATGTCAGCCCTCTGGCTGACGAGAGCTTAGCCAAGTGGGGAGATCAGGGGGACTTGTTGAAGGGCAGCCTGCTTTGAAATATAGCTTGACTTAATGGTTGGGGGATGAGACTTCCTGAGTGGCAGCAAGATTCCAGATTCTGACCACATCAGCAGCCTGGGGATTCCCTTGGGGCCGGGCTTTGTGCTCGGATTCCAGGGCACTTTGGGTTCCTATTAGGGGTTGCTGACAGGGCAAGTGAGGCTGTAACAGCCAAGCACTAACCTGGCAGTTGAAGAGCCAGCCTTTTGCCCATTGCCACCCCAGACTTCTGGGGTTCATAAAGCCGTGTTCATGTTTGCCCAGCTGGCGTGTCGACTGGGTCATTCCCTATGGCATAGGGGTGTATGCCTGCTGAAGGAGGGACAGTCACATGAGGGGGACAGTTGCTGTGTACGAGAGCACAGTGGGATGGGAATGAGGAGGGGTGTGTGTGCTTGTCATTGACCGGAGAGGGGATGGGAGATGGTGGAGAGATGTCTGGGGTGAGGTCGGAGGTGTTCCTGTCTGTCCATAACCCTTCACACTGAAGGGTTTTGTAGCTCCCAATGGTGGTGAAGAAACCCCGGCAGCATAGCGGGTTAGGTGCTACATCTGCTAACCGAAAGGTCAGCCGTTCAAATCTGCCAGAAGCTCTTTGGAAACTCTATGGAGCAGTTCTAGTCTGTCTATAGGGTCGCTATGAGTCAGAACCTACTCCACAGCAGTGGGAATGGGGGAGAGGTGGTGCGAACAGTCAGTACACTCGCCCGCTACATTTGAATCAGATTGGCTCAATGGCAATGGGCTTGGTTCTCTGGTTTTGTTACAGTCCAACTGACACACGTTTTAATTTGTCTTCCACACCTCCAGCTCACTGCCAGTGGGTCTGCTGTCCTGCTTGTCATCAGTGCCCAGGTGATAGTTACTGGTGGGGCTTGGATCTGGTAGAAAAGGCATGAAGGAGGATTTACCTTGGTCCCGTTCCTGACCTCTAAGTACAGTCCCGAATAAGGATTACTAATGTTTTGACTGGGGACCCAAGCCTCTCTGTGGCCCATAGTAACTGGGAAAAGATTTATTCTATTTTCTAGGCGCAGTGGAGGTGGATGGGTTAAAAGTATGGGGCCTGATGATTAAGTCCGTGAACTGAATTGTTCTAAGTGCTACAGACGTCACTGCTGACTATCACTAAGTTCACCTTCAAAGCACATCCCTAGGGAAGCTATGCACCCACAGCAGCACCTAATCCACCCTTCCAAGCAATTCTGGGACTCTTTCTGGAATGGCTGTTGTGCATGGTGGCATCGTGGCAAGTCTGTGAACTAGTTTAGCCAGTAAACAAACAACAGTATTGGAACACCCTCCCTACTCACCTGATTTGGCTCCCAGTGACTTTTTTCTTTACCCAAAGATAAAGGAAATATATTGAAAAGGAAGACATTTGGAAGACTTTCAGGACATCAAGGGTAATATGACAACACCTCTGATGGACATTCCAGAAAAAGAGTTCCTAAATGGTTTTAAAGGGTAGATTAGGCGCTAGAGTTGGTGCGTAGCTCCCCAAGGGGCATAGTTCAAAGGTGACCATAGTGATACTCAGCAGTGTGGTCTGTAGCATTTTCTCTAGAAAGGGTTCATGATTGGCAGACTAAGTACTTATAACTATTTTCTGTTACTCACGTACTGAGAGTTTATGTACAAATACAATCTAATTTAAATTTCGCAGCAAATGTACTATCTGCATTTTGTAAATGAGAAGACTAGCTTAGAAGGTTGTCTGTTGCCCAGGGCTACACCAGAGCTGCCTGTACTGCTGGGGGGAAGAGATGTACAGGGATGTGCTGGTGTCAGACATGTGAGGGTATTCACCTGATCACCAGCAAAGCTGGACAGCAGAATGCAGCTTGTTTCTGGAGCAGAACAGCTACCTCTCCTATTGCCCAAGATCTTGACCTTGGAAACAGTCCATGGGGATGGTTGAGTCTCCAGAATCAACGCATGCCCTGACGGACTGGCTATTCCCCTGAACCCTAACAAGGCAGAGAGGGTAGACCACCACCACTTCTATCCCGTCCCTACGAAAACTTGGACACAGGGAGAATGGAGAGAAAGCTACAGTGGCTGCTCAGGACTTGCTAGTAGGATGAAAAAGGAAGAAGATCCTCTTCTGCAGGCCAGCGAAAACACAGGGATGGTTAAAAGCTCCGCTGCTGAGAAGCTGGCAGGCTTCACTCAGCGACTTCATGGGATAAAGACCCGGTGAGGGCCTTCCCATACAGATCACAGCCTAGAAGACCCCATGGGCCTTTCCACTCTATCACGAGGCAACTAGGAGTCAACAACTGACCTGATGGCACCTGACAACAACAAAAACAACACAACACTAGGAAAGGAAGAAAACAGCTTCCCTTACGTGACTTTGGGCTGAAACGAATCTTAATATACTCTGGAGACAACTATTTCTGGAGTCACCAAGGGTCGATGACTCTCCACTAACCAGAAAGCCCCATTATCCAGCATAGGGCATGCTTTGAGTGTGGCAGGCTTTGACTTGGGTGGGAAACCCTGGTGGCGTTGTGGTTAAGAGCTACAGCTGCTAACCAAAAAGTTGGCAGTTCGAATCCACCAGGTGGTCCTTGGGAACTATGGGGCAGTTATAGTCTGTCCTATAGGGTTGCTGTGAGTCAGAATTGACTCAGTGGCCATGAGTTTAGTTTGACTTGAGCTTTACATACTTGCTCGTGGCTTTCCTCTCTCACACACACGGGACTGTAGACTCAGAGATGGTAAAACCAACCAGACTTGTATCTGTTGACTCAATTCCAAATTATAGCTACCGTATAGGACAGGGGATAGTTGCCCCCATGCTCCCATAGGGTTCCCAAGGAGTGGCTGGTAGATTTGAACAGCCAACCTTTAGGTTAGCAGCTGATTTTTTTTTTAACTACTAGGCCACTGGGGCTTTCCTAGCTGTGTGACCCCAAATAAGTTTTTTTTTTTTTTTTTAATGTAATTAGTTTCCTTGTTTGTAAAATGAGAATGGTGAGAGTATCTGCTTCAGGAAGTGGCTGCATGGAGGAAATGTGTTAATACACGTGACAGTGTTTCGTGTGGCACCTGGTCAATAGTAAGCCCTCAGTGTATCTTAATTATTGGATATTCAGTGCATGCGTATTGAATAAACCACCTACTGTAAGACCTTCCTTCTCCAGGGATGTTTAATCAGAATAGTGGCAGAGGATGAATGACGCGTAATCAGAAAACTCAAAGATCTGTAGGCTATGTTTCTGATTGATGGTGGAACTTGGTCCTTGAGAATTCTGATGGCAAACCCTAGGGAGCATTTCACAAGCCAGTGCACATGAAAGTGGATCTCAGTGGACAGAGTTGAGAACGAGAGGTCCACTCTCACCCTGCATGACTGGGAGTGGCCGCAGGGAAGAAAGTGCTAGGATTTGGCTTCATGCCAGAGGCAGGTGCACTTTGCACAGAGATTGTCCCATGCAGCTAAAGAGACTCTACCAGGAGACTTTATATATAAAAGATTTGCATATTTATTTGAATGACTAATCCAGGTACAATCTGAGTGTTTATGTGTGTTGATAGCAATACAGGAATATATGCTCTCTGTTAAAATAATTTAGAGTAAAAAGAAAAAAGAAAATCAACCCACTAGGCCCCTATAAAGCAATCCAGGTTCACACACTTGGCAAAACGTACTTCCAAAAATTCAGTGTGTAACCAATATATATTATATAGGTTGCTTCATGTAACTTTTATTTTTTAACAGTACATTTTACTAATGTTAGTATAACCAAACACCAAACTCACTGCTGTGGAGTTGATTCTGACTCGTAGTGACCCTACAGACAGAGTAGAACAGCCGCACAGAGTTTCCAAGGAGCTCCTGGTGGATTTGAACGGCTGACCTTTTGGTTAGCAGATGTAGCACTTAACCACTACACCACCAGGGTTTCCAATGTTAGAAAAATGTTCATCTTTTTTAAAATGGCTGCTGAGTATTCCAGGATAGGGATACAATAAATTTTAAGACTTTCTTGTTTATTTATTTTTCTCCCTTATGTAGGTTGACAAAACTAGTTTCTTATTAGTTAGCACACATACTGTTATATGACACTGGTTAACAACCTCACAACATGTCAACACTCTCCCTTCTCCATCTCAAGTTCCCTTATCAGCTTTCCTGTTCCTTCCTGCCTTCTAGTCCTTGCCTGAATTCCCCTTTAGTCTTTTGTTTTATGGTTCTGTCCAATTTCTGGTTGAAGGGTGAACCTCATTCCTGAAGGGCGACTTCATTACTGACAGAAAAGGGTGTTCAGGTGTCATACGCTCAGGGTTCCTCCCGTCTCTGTCAGACCCACAAATCTGATCTTTCAGAATTAGGATTTTGTTCTACATTTTTCTCCAGCTCCTGTCTAGGACTCTCTCTTGGGATCTGTTTCAATATTCCTTACTGAAAGATGTTTAGGTTATTTATTTTATTTTGCTGTTTGTTTCGTTTTGCTATTAAAAATGATGCTGTCTTGAACATCTCCACACAAAACATTGATGCACGGGTGTGAGTCTGCAGGTGCATGTACTCTAGATTCTTAGGAGGGCATAAGCTGTACTGGTGTTCCGGGACCTTAGAGGTTGGGACGCCGCGCTAGGTGGTACTCTACCGGTTATCTGGCCACCTCTAGTCACTTCCCCCACCACATCACCCAGTTACTCTAAGTCATTTTACAGACTCTCTCGAGTGCCCTGATGAATTCCGAGGCAACCAGCTCAGGCAGTCAGACACGTGCAGAGCAGACACCGATGACCGACAAACGACCCTGCCTGCTCAATAATGCAAGAGAACTCATGTCAAGGAAGCACAGTCCCTAAATGAATGTCATAGGCTGGAGCCTGGCCCACTTCAGAAACGGAGGTCTGAGGACCGCTTCTGCCAAGGCTTAGCGCCACCTTATAATAAATAATCAGTAGAACTATGAATAGTTAGAATGTCCTGATCCTGCCCAC
The DNA here is from genome assembly GCA_028571685.1 of Heterohyrax brucei. Classification (NCBI taxonomy): domain Eukaryota; kingdom Metazoa; phylum Chordata; class Mammalia; order Hyracoidea; family Procaviidae; genus Heterohyrax; species Heterohyrax brucei. The sequence goes on along the minus strand of CM053164.1, from coordinate 11,428,738 downwards.
TGCCTCCTTCCAACTCTAAATGAGTGGGTGTAAGTATAAAATTGTGACTGTTCAAGCCGATGGGGGAATTCAATCTGAGGTCTATGCTTTGCGGTTTCTGCTTGCTGTCCTGCAGAAGAAACTCTTTCTTCCGCTCAAAACCGGCACCTGAGTGTTTGTCTTCTTGCATGCTGGGCATGGACCCATTGGTCTAGTCTCACTGGGTCATTTACGCTTCTAGAAACAGTGAATGAAAAAGCCCTTTTACCATCGTGAATATTATCAAACCTGAACATTTTGCCAAAGCTAAACCAACCCCCCTGCTGCCATCAAGTCCATCCCGAGTCACAGTGACTGTGTAGGACAGACGAGAACTGCTTCATAGTTTCCAAGGAGCAGCCAGTAGACTCATCTCTAACTGGCCACTATTTGGTAGTACTGAGCTGTTAACCATTGTGCCACTAGGTCAATAAAACGTGTTTCACTGTTTCTATTTTTGTCTCCTCTGTTACAGTGTACTGCATGCCCCTTTCCTTGACTCCTTTAGGCTTTGGTCAGCATGTCCTTGCTTTCCAGAAAGGGTTATAACCCACAGCTCCAGCACATCAGGGACCTGGCCAGGGGGAGACAGGAGTGGAGCGACCGTGGCTGGAGACAGGCAGCCTGTCTCCCCTCTGTGCTTCAGGAGCTCAGAACTGGGCCCCAGGATGGGCTCCGGGCCAGTCCTTTCTCCTCCCTGGGTCTGTGTCCTTCACTGAACTTGGGGGTAAATTACTGGGTGACTCCCCAAGGACGATGTGGTGATTGATAAGCACAGGAAATATCACCCCTGGGACTGTCCTATGGCTAGGCCTGGCCCCGGCAAGAACGGGAACTGGAAATTATTAACCTCTGAGGTCTGGAAAACACATTGCCTGCATTGAGGAGAGGGACGCATACATCTCTCCAGGTGACGGTGTACCCTGGCTGTCCCTTAATGAGTCCCCATGTGGACACTGCCACAGTCCTGGTCCCCTCCAGAGGCCGTGCTCAGATCCTGTGACTGCAAACCAGGCCCCCAAGCATATTTCTGAGTCTCTGCTGCCATGCCGCTGCTTTGCAAAACCCTCAGTATAGGCAAGCTCTAGACAGTTGGCATCCTTAGGCTGGTTCCCCTGGTGTTTGACCTTCAGGGATGATCTTTTCTTCGACCTCCATGCATCTGTCGCCGTGCACAAGAGGCCCTCTGCAAGCCTTCAGCAGGCTTGCTCTATCCAACACCGCTTTTGGTGGGGCAGCCACTGTAACTGTTTTTCTTAAGCTGATTTATTGTGCATTTTCAGAAGTCAGAAGATAGAGATGGAAAATAAAGAGTAACATAAAACACCATTCAAATTTATTATTTTACAGATACAACTACTCTCCCAGTACCTTCCTTTCTTCTTCTTTTTGATCTGGAGGTGGTGCTGTTTTAAACTGACGCCTGAAGAACTAAAGGATTTTGACAGCCAGGGGACACAACCCTGGCCAGCGAGTGGCCTGAATGTTGAGTTTGGTTCTCCCTGGTGGCCAGGCCGCTGTGTCTGTCTTGTGACAGATGCTCAAACTCAAGGCAGGAATGCCACTGGTTTAACGGCTCGTTGAGCTTGCAAGGTATAAACTGCATTACCTCCGTAACAGTTTTATTTGAATGGTACTTGTGTTCCCTAATAAACTGCAGAGAACATGCTAAAATACCATTTATGCAATTGATGCGAAGGCTTGAGGAATCTGTTACCCTGATTATTCTGACTTTTAACAATCCAGGGGAAGGGAAGTGAGGAAGCAGGACGGTTCCTGAATGAGCAAGTGGCAATTTTATTATCAGTGACAGCAATCATAGCGATGGATAAGGAAACCAGTATCATGATATTTAACACGCAACATCTTAAAGAAAGCATAAGATGCTGAGTTATGTGTACCAGAGACTAACAAAAGCTTGCCTTTCTTGGCATCTTTAGAATCCTTTCAAGAGTGTGTTGCAAGGAAAATTTGTGCTGCTTTGTTTCAGTTTCCTTGCTGCTGAAGAGGATCATGGCACGTATCATGGTGTTTATCCCCGTCATTTATTCGGAAGCTGAATTACTGAGATTGGATGTGTGCCAAGCCCAGGAGAGAACAAAAGTGTGGGGAGCTCTCGGTGTCTGCCTGTAAGATGCTCACAGTCTAGGCGAGCATGCAGGTGTAAGCGTGCTGAGTGCGACGCAGACAGACAACTGTTCTAGGAGAGGTGATGATTCCCAAGGCCAACAACCATTCAAGAGAGCACAGACCCTGGCCGCCACCTCAGATCTGCAAGAAATACCCGCTATTCTTTTTTTTTTTCCATTAAGTCAAATCCATTTCTAGCCTCCTTCCCTCTGAACTAGTAGGAGATTCCATGTTGGCTGTTCCTTGGCCCCCCTAATCTGTGAAGTAAGAAGCCAGAACTGGGGGTCTTAGGTGTTGGCTGGAGGGCATGCTCAGTGCCTCTGCCGGCAGGACCTGCGGGTGGCTGCTGGCATCTGTCTAACGATGCAGTGGTCCCCACAAGTGCAGGGCAGCAAACTGTGTTTCCAGGGCCAGGGCTGGGGACTCTGGTAGCCTGGGTCCCACCTTCTCAGGCTGGAAATGCAGTGACATCCCTCTGGTCTATCTCCTCTGAGTTCCTGGTAGCAGCAGACCCCGCAGAAGGTTGCGAATCCCAGCAGCCTCTCTGTGTAGTCCTCGCCCCCAAAGCAGGCATTCTTACCATCACCTCTTTATTGAGCTTATGTCTTCACACGAGCCCTCAGCTTCTGCTTTCCTCCATCCTCTGAAGTCAAGGACATGCAAAGAGCTGTCTGTGGGCCAGGTGCCCTGGTGGTGCAGTGGTTAAGTGCTTGGCTGCTGATCAAAAGAAGCAGAGGTACAACCTCACAAGTGTGCCACCAGCGTTTCAGCTCTGTCCTGTAGGGTCAGAATTAACGTGATGGCAGTGTTTTTTTTGTTTGTTTGTTTAATCTGTGGGCCTGGGCCTGAGCTTGGGAAGTGAAAATACAAGGAAAAGAGACACATGTTCACATCCAAAGAATTATCCTGCTACTTATCCGGAATCCTTCTCCTCCACAGCAGGCTGTGTTCTATGCACTGTGAGTTTGTTGTTGGATTTTATCAGCAAGATCCCTGAGACTGCACAGGAGGGTGTGGGGAGCCCAGGGCGGTCAGAAAAGTGGTCCGAGACAGGCCTGGAGAGGTCTAAGGGGGAAGAACTAGAATGCAGTGTTGGAGGAAGAAGAGGTCTTTAGCCTCAGCCAAGGGCCCTTCCAGCCAGAAACCTACAATTGCAAGGATGGTGGAAGAGTTGTCAGAAAGTATGACAAAGGACTGTCACAGACAGAAGGCAAAATGGTTTATTTTTCCAGATTTGAACTGGAGCCTACAATTGGATGGTGAACATGGAGCACCTGACTCTGCCTAGGGGAGTTAGGAAAGGGTGAATTCAAGGTAGAAGCAATATTTGAACGAGACTTGAAAGCTGCAAGGCTGGAAGGGCATTCCAGACAGAGACGATGGATGGAAAGACTCAGAACGTGGAGAGGACATGGCCAGTGCGACACCTAGAGTAGATGGTGAGAGAGCAGGCTGGACAGAGAGGCAGGGCTGGGTCACGAGAGGCGTGATAGTCATGCCAAGGAATCGGAATCTTCTCCTGGGGTCCACAGGCATCTAACACAGGTCTCTCCCACTTGAGTGAGCATCAGAGTCACCTGTGGATTTGCTGAAATAGCTGGCTGTTTGATTCAGGAGTTCTGCAGTGAGGCCAGGAAATCTGCATTTCTGATGTGTTCTCAGGGAAGGCTGACGTTGCAGGTCCTGAGATCTCACTACGAGAACCTTGCCTTCACACTAGGCCCATGTGCCAAACATAGGCTCCAAGGTTCAGCCAAACAGACACGTTTAGGGGAAAAAAAATCACCAGTGCAGGTGCTCCCAGAACCCAGCGGGACTAGTCACAGAGATCACAGTCTGACAGCTTCAGAAGAAGTGTCAGGGGGCTGCACTCAGTGAATAAAGACGGGCAAAGCACAACTGAACTACATAATTTTGAACAGTTTCTGGTTTAACACCACTAAAACTCCAGGAAGATTTTTTTTTTTTTAATTTTTATTTAACATAACTGAGTGAAAATGTACATTCACATGTAAATTTACATGCCCCCCTATATGCAGCTTCCACTGCTCTCCCTGTCCAGTGACTGCACACTATTCCTCTCTGCTCCATACATGTCTCATCCTCCCAACAGTCTCCTTTCCCCTCCTCTCCGTCCACTCCCCTTCCTCCAGCCAGAGGTCAGCAAGATGATATCCTATAGGTGTATAGAACCATAAAGTGCTTCCAATATATGGTTACTCTGCATTGCCAAGTCCAATCCATTCCAGTCCAAAGAGTGGACCTTTGTTATAATTTATGGGAAAGGGCAGCATCAGGGCCGGGGGCCATGCTCTCAGAGGAACCCCAGAACCGCTGGACCATCAATTGAGGTCTTTTAGTGGAGATCTCATGATGCACCTCTTTTTATTCTTGTGTTGCCAGTGAGGTTCCTCTCTGTGAGCTCCGTCATGGCTATCACTGGTGGTGGCCAGGCACCATCCAGTTCTTCCGGTCCCAGGTCGATGTAGGCACCCACTCTTGTGGGTCTCATTGTCTTCTCGGTTGTCTTTACCACATGCCATTTTGGCCCTCGGTGAGCATCCGTTCCTGCTGAGTTGGGACCATTTGCTGTGTCCTCGGATGGCAGCTTGGCAGCTTTTAAGACCCCAGACGCCACTCACGAATGTGGGGTGCAGAGAGCTCTCTTAGCAAAACGCTAGTTGTGCCAGTTGGCCTGGAATTCGCCTAAGAGCATGGTCCCCCGTCCCCCGCCCCAGCTACTCTATCCTTGCAGTATTGAGTTAAGATGGAAGGAGTACTCAAGTTATGCTGAAGTCCACTTAATGTTGTTCTTGTTCCTAATGTGTGCTGTCACCGCTTTCTCCCAACTAGATTTCTAGTAACTAGCTAAACTAAACCCTCCCCCCCTCGCCCTCCCTCCCTCCCCTCCCTTGCAGCTGTCAAGAGTCTTTTCTTCTATACACAAGTCTGTTTTTGAGATCTTATCGTCGAGGTCTCATACAGTATTTGTCCTTTTGTCGCTGACTACTCTCACTCAACATAATGTCTTCCAGTTGAAACCAGGTTAGGAGATGTTTCCTGGAATCATTGTTATTCTTTATCATTGCGTAGTGCTCCATTGAGTATATGTACCACAGTTTACCTATCCATTCTTCTATTGTTGGGCATCTGGGTTGATTCCACCTTTTTGCTATTGTGGACTGTGCCGCGATAAACATTCTGGTGCATGTGTCCATTGGTGTGAAAGGCCTTGAATCTGTAGGATATATTCCAAGTAGTGGAATTACTGGGTCAAATGGTATATCAATATCCATTTTTTTAAGGAAGCGCCAGATTGCCTTCCAAAGAGGCTGGACCATTTTGCAACCCCACCAACAGTGGGGAGGGTTCCACTTTCTCCACAGCCTCTCCAGCATTTGTTGTTTTGTCAGGAAGATTCTTGATCAAGGGAAAATAGATGTGAACAAAGCTTCCAAGGATTTCTGACTCATATTCATATTCAGGTCTCCTCTACCAAGAATGAGACCCTCGGCTCTCTCTTGTCACCAATGAAGTGCTGGTGTTGCCTGAGCGTGTGACTTGAGCAGCAGAAGTCTTGGCTGGTGGGACGCCTTTGACAGGTGAGTCAGAGGGAATCTGACAGAGCTCTGGGTGTTGTTGTGTGGCTGAGGTCCTGTTGGGACACACAGAGGGCTGAGTGGGGATACCTCATGGCGCCAGCATCCAGTGCATCAACTGATGGTGTCCGATCCAACATGGAAGGCACCCTGGTGACATCAGTACCAATTGGTATGAAGTCATTACGCCCTGGGTACCTATTAGATGTGTAGTTCTTTTCCTTTTTGTCAGTTGAGATTCTGTCCTATGTAGGAGCCCCACCAATCTCTACAAGTCTTGTGCCCTGTGCAGAAAGTCTGGGTGACGATGCAACACCTAGAAAAACATTGCGTTCTCCTCTGGGACTGGGAGAGAATGTTTAGTCCAAACAGGGTGTGCAAGTGTGAGGACGAACTGTAGTTTCTCTTTTTAGTGCCAAGGGAAAAGGGCTTGATTTTTATTGCAAAGCGAAAACCACAGCAGAATTTTATGTACACCACAATGGTGACCTTCCCATGGACATTCTTCCTCTTATTCTTCCTGGGTTAAACGTTTACCCGGCTCCGAGCTAACAGCTCACTCTCTCTGAACTCCTCTGAATGTCCTGTGGACATGTGATACCCCAGCCAAAGATGCCTAAAGAATCATCTGAATACTGATGCCTACTGAATAATCTTTGTCAAATCAGCCCGTCCCCACTGAACCCTGAACTACGGGTGCCTTTTCGCTTCCAGGGTAACGGGGTCACCCTTTCCCAGGCACCGTTGTCCGAGTTCCCGGCACCATCATTTCCCCTCGCCGTCACCTGCTGGATGGTATCTGGTCATTCCCTCTCGCCGTCACCTGCGGGATGGCATCACATCCGCCTTCTCGACGCTTGCTCTTGCACACTGCGGGACCGCTCTAGCCTTCCCCTCCTTTCCCTTTTTTTCTTTACAGCTGCTTACCACTGCCTCCCAAGCCTCCTCCCTGCCCCAGGGTCCGTCAGCCCTTCTCACTTCCCCTCCTCCGAGCTCAGCCTCAACTCCCCTTTACACGTCATCGGTGTCCCAAGCTCTCTGGTCCCGTCACCACACTGGCGCTATCTCCATGTGCCTGCAGAATAGAGTCCAAACTCTCTGCACTGGGATGCTGGGACAGTCCATCAGTAGAGTCCTACTGCTCCCCATTCTCCAGCCCAGCCCTCAAATGCCTTTTTCAGTCCCACAGTGCCATACATGCCACCCTTCCCCACAGAGTACCTGACCCTCCCGCCTCCTCTCTGCACTATTTCCTTCACAGAAAATGAAGTTTCCTTGTTTACCTTCTTCCCTAAAATTTCAATTTTTTCTCATTGATGTTTTCTTGTTTGATACTAACAATGGTTTTCTTTTATGTTCACGATCATTATGGCTGGAGACCCTGCCGGCGCAGCGGGTAAATGCTACAGCTACTAAGCAAAAGGTCAGCAGTTCGAGTCTGCCAGGTGCTCCTTAGAAACTCGACTCTGTTCTATAGGGTTGCTATGAGTTAGAATTGACTCAACAGCAGTGGGTTTTGGCTCCTTTGGTTTTACTACTGTGGCAATGCAGCTGGTTGCAAACTACAGATACTTTGCTGTGCACGTCTCTCTGCCTTCCCTAGGAGTCCGAGCTCATTGGAGGCAGGAATCCTGCTATTTTCATCTATGACCTCATCCCTGTCCCCGAGGACACGTGGCGCTTGCTGGTCTGAGCATTCCTGCTGCTGATCCTTTCCTGAATGTCTGTGGCATCTAGTCACAGTGCCATGCTGTTGTTGAATCAGCTCCAACTCACATGATCTTATGTACAACAGAACAAGACGTTGCCCAGCTCCGCTCCGATGGCTGCTGCGTTGTCAGCTGATGTACAGAATTGCAGAATTGCACTCCATAGAGTTTTCAAAGCTGTGAGCTTTTGGAAGCAGATCGCTAGGTACCATAAACCACAACCAAACCAAACCCATTACCGTCAAGTGGTTTCCAACTCACAGTGACCCTATAGGACAGGCCTGAACTGCCCCATAGGGTTTCCGAGGAGCAGCTGGTAGATTCGAAATGCTGACTTTCTGGTTAGCAGCCGTAGCTCTTAACCACTAGGCCAACAACCAAAAACTAAATTAATTGCTCTCGATTCCGACTCATAGTGACCCTATGGAACAGGGTAGGACTGCCCCGTGGAGTGTCTGAGGAGTACCTGGTAGATTTGAACTGCTGATCTATTGATTAGCAGCCTAAGCACTTAACCACTGCACCACCAGGGTTTTCCACCTGTTCTTAAATTAGTACACGTCCTATCAGCTCCTCATCAGGAAGACTTTATGCTTCTTCGGCAATGATTAGAGACGACCAACATCTAGCACTAGTTCGATGTCTTGCATTTACTGGTCATTTAACAAATGATGGCTATTATCATTACTGGTATTCTAATTCCCTACTGTGCTTGAAAGAGCGAGGAGCAGTGTTTAGCCCTCTACCAACCTAAAGGTTTCCAGTTTCCTAGTGGGAGCACGCAGGTGAGTTCTGTGACGGTTGGCTCTTCACTCCACCTGGCTCTAGGATCCATTTTCAGGATGCATTCAATTTCTTTTTTTCAGTTTTAAGGTAAAACTGAGTGCACACTAGATATATTACAGAGATTATTGCAGGTGCTAGGGACATCCATGGAAAAACTTCTCCTCTTCTATTGTTAAGAACAAGCAAAAGAACTCAAGTAAAAGCTGGGTGATGTGTCCCTGTCACTGTCTGTCTGCTGAGCCGTCCCAGAAAAAGAGAACAAGCCATCGTCTGCTGTGCCTCCCAGCCCCACCCCCCTGGTGCGTTCCCACTGTGGGTGCCAATTATTGGCTGGGAGTGGGGTGGGGAGAGGGCAGGGGATTCAGGATGTAAATACCACTTTAACAGGGAACCTGGATACTGCTTCTAATTGGCTTGGCTTCTGTCTGGTGGGAGACTGTGCAATATTCTCTGCTTTTGTGCCCAACTGATCTGGGACTGTTTTGAACCACTGACCTAGAAATGACAGATTCGATAATCCATTTACAATCCCCACAAGGCCACCTGTCTTTCTCTCCACGATTTGGCTCCAGGTTTGAGCCAGAGGGAAAAGCCTCCGCCTCTCATCCCCTGAAGCCAGATTTGAAGGAGAACCCTCAGGGTTAAGGGCTTCAAATGACATCAGCGGGTCTGGGGGGCTTTTTAAAATATCCGTTTTTGTTTCCCTCCCTTCTTGAAGAGAAAGATTGAAAAACTCGGTGTCCGACAGTCTTTCTGGTTGTCTCATCTCCCCTTCTGATATCTCAGTGTGTAATTAATCTCTCTTTCAGCAAATGAATTGAGACAGCCGGGCTGGGAGACATTGTACCTGTGTGGTTTACTTTATTACAAAATAGAAATGCAGCTTTGTCTTATGCAACAGATGTTTATGCCACTGAGCCTTTAAGATGAATCATATTTTAAAATGAATTACAAGAGCCAGCAATTTCAGGGGCCCTCGACAGACTGATGTTCCTCACTCAAGTGAAGACATTTTCAGGTGTGTTAGGTCTGTTGTAAAGTGGGACATAGCTGCGTAAATATAAAAGCAAATATAGTGACAAGAAGGCATAAAAGACCACTTTAATGCGTGCATGCCTCCTTCACAGGCACCTCTTAATGCATCTGTTTATATGTGTTTTAAGTGCCTGCTTTTTGTTTTATTACGTGTTCTGAGTTCTTTTGTCCTACCCTCTCCCCCTCCAAGCAGCTGCCCCCTCCCCGTCCATGTGATGTATGGTGTACGGGAAAAATAGTGATGGATTTTTTTCAGCCATCGCAAGGCTAGCCCAAGGTTTTCAGCATCAGGCTGAAAGAGAATCAGATGAAGACAATTGATGCCTTTGGTGTTGGGGTGCGGGAGAAGGAAATGAGAGGGAGAAGATGAATGGCAACGTGTGCTGGGTATCCCTCTTCCATTATTTATAAATCCCCTCGAACGCTGGGGATACAGTCAGAGTCCTTTCTGTCCCAGTTTTCAGTTTTTCTCTGAGGATATTCAGAAATTAATCAACAAAGCTGGTGAGCTTCCGACAATAAACCAAATGGATCTGGTGCATAATATGGATTTTCTCTCAGAAGGCCCCTCTGACGGTACGTCCACGGCCTTTATTCATCGGCGGTGGCAGAGCTGCAGGGATTAAGCTGGCTCAAGTTCAACAAACTGCCACCACGATCTCAGCCGGGGTGGCGGGTCCAGACCAAGTCGACACTCTCCCAGGCAACAATGGAAGAAAGGATTTTATTGAATCCGAGTTGCATTCATATATTAGCTCCAATTTACTCAGGTGACAGGAACCCTAGTCACAGGGGAAGGAAGGGACGGGATGTGAGGCCACTGCCTAGGCTAGCTTGAGACATTGTGTGTTAAAGCTGTCCCCTTCTTTGACAGCGACGGCCTCCAGCAGAGACTGCTTCTTTTGCATGCTCCGGGACGACTCCAGCTCGTACATGGTCGTCAGGTTGAAGAGGACGCTCTCGTGCAGGCAGTGCTGCGGGTCCTGCTGGACCATCGCCTCCAGCTGCCGGAGGGAGTCCTTCAGCCTCCCCAGATAAAGCAGGCACACGGCGGCGTTGTTATTCGCCTAGAGGAACGGAGCACGTGTGTGGAATTAGAACAAAGAGCTCACACAGGAGAGGTGCGGCGTGCACCATCAAGGCAGAGCCACGTCTGCCGCTGCCCCAACTGAGACCGGGTCCTTTGTGCTGTGGGGACGCCTGGCAGGGCTGCAGCGGGGGCTGGGCTGCGGCAGGCCCTCCTAAGCAAGTACAGGCGGCCAGCAGGGGCTATTGCAGATTTGTTCCCCTGAACATTCCTAGAATCCCTGAGAAACACGGAGGCTGGGGAGCCCGAGGCCCCTGACTGTGTGTGCTTCTGCGCGGGAATCTTACCACTGCATTTCTTGGCTCAATCCGTACAATTTCCGTGAAGAATTTGTGGGCTTCTGCAAAGTTATTCTGACCGAGGTAAAGGAAAGCTCTGTAATATATTAAAAAACAAAACAAAATGAAACAAAAGCCACTTTCATCAAGTCCATCCCAGCTTACAGTGACCCAATGGGAAAGGGCAGAACTGCCTGATGGGTTTCACAGGAGCACCTGGTGCTTTAAACTGCTGACCTCTTTGTTAGCAGCTATAGCTCTTAACCACTGAGTCACGGGATTTCCTCTGTCATGTAAGTGGTGAGAAAAGTCCAGATGCGGGGGTCTACCAACAAAACTGATTCCCCCCTCCCCGAAAAACAAACCTTTGCTTTCAAGTCAATTCTGACTCATAGCAAGCCTATAGGACAGAGCAGAACTGCCCCATAGAGTTTTCAAGGAGTGCCCGCTTGGATGAGAACTGTTGCTCTTTTGGGTTAGCAGACGTGGTACTTAACCACTATGCCACGAGGGCTTCCTCGAAACTGACAGAGGGGCTTAAAAAACCTGGAAGGGTCTGAACATTTCCCGCTTGTTCTTCTGAGTCTGGTTCTGAGCTGCCAGGTGCTCTGGCCTTCCATGTGCAGGCACTGACGTCTTCGGTGACCGAACCACATCGCAGACTCTGGTTAGCAAATTAAAGCCTGCCAGGTCTAACTTTTATTAATTTAGAAACAGGAGCTTCATCTGGAACTGCTTCCAGTTTTAGAAATGGATTCCTTTATTTTCTGTTCCTGCGTGCGTGCTCCACGCTGGGCTGAGACCTGCTCTTCACCAAGAGGTTCTCACAGAGCTACACCATCAGTTCACTCATAAAAGCCCATCACAGAAAACAGGAACGTACGACTTTAAGAGTCCGCTCCGCTAGAGACAGAAGTCAACATCTGCAAGCTGACACCAGAAATGGGGGCAGTATAAGCGGCAGTTTCAAAAACAAGGGAAAGATTGCCTTGAAATCTGTGTTTATGACTAAAAGAACACTCCTGCAATTCAAGGCAACTTTAGTATACCTCGAAAGTCTCTAATTTATTCAGTCTCTGTTCTGAGCAATACAGAACAAGGACATTCTGCTGAGGGAGCTTTACTGCTCAGAAAGTACACTTTAAGTACTCTCGAGAAATTGGAGGAAGGGAAAAATGTCCCAAACATATAGGGTAAAAGTAGATACCTGTTCATTAAGACCATTATTTTACCCTGTAGTCCATCCAGTTTCTGCGTTACTTTCTCAACGTCTTGAAAATATTTCTCAGCTGTTCTTATATCTCCAATCTGCTTTGACAAAATTATTTAGTCAGTTCAGTTAACAAATCAAAAGAAATACAAATCTACACTCACATATTTCTATAGTTCCCTAATATCATATTAGAATGTGAAGACATTTATATGCTAGACACTTACACTAATAACTTATTATTAGCAAAGAGTTACCATTTATCATTTTTGTAAAAAAGCAGAAGATAGTTAAGATATGCTGGAATGTTACTAGTCTGTATTTCAGACACTTGGTTAAAATATATGCCTTATTAAAAAGCTTTAGTTTACTACCTTATACTCTTTGAAATATACACCAGGATAAACCTGTTAAAAAAACCCAAACTCGTTGCATTAAGCTGATTCTGACTCCTAGTGACGGTATAGCACAGAGTGGGAAGGCCTCGGAGGGCTTCCAAGGAGCAGCTGGTGGACTTAAACTGGCTAGCAGCTGAGCTCTTAACCACTCCACCACCAGTGCTCCAAGTACCGGCACAGCACTAAATAAAATAGAAATAAGATGAATGAATTATACATAATAATCCCCAAATCCACGACCATCGAGTCAATTCTGACTCAAAGCGACCCGATAGGCCAGAGTAGAACTGCACCACAGAATTTCCAAGGAGCGCCTGTCTGGTGGATTTGAACTGCCAACGTTGGTTAGCAGACATAGCACATAACCACTATGCCACCAGAGTTTCCATAACATCATAATACAAAGTCTAAATTCTGGCATATTATGTGGTAAGCTGTACATCAATTTTATTGCTACCTGAGACCAGTGAAACAGTAGAGACTAACAAGTTTACAAATGTCAAAAATATTTTGCCATGTAGTTGTTATGGGCCGTCAACTCTGTCCCAATTCAGTGACCTGTGCACAACAGCACCAAACACTGTCCAGACCTGGGCAATCCCCCCAATGCCAGCGATGCCTGAGCCCACTGTTGTAGCCACTGTGTCAGTCCCTCTCCTGGAGGGCTCTCCTCTCTTTCCACGACCCTCAGGCATCCTGGTGGCATGGCTGGTAAGTGGTACATCTCCTCATCAAAAGGTCAGCAGTTCAAACCTGCCAGCTGCTCCCTGGAAACTTAGTGAGGCACTTCTGCTCTGTCCTATAGGGTCCCTATGAGTTGGACCCAGCTTGGTGGCAGTGGATGTGGTTTCTGGTTTTGTTCCATGACCCTCTACCAACCATGATGTCCTTCTAGAGGGACCAGTGCCTCCTGACAGCATGTCCACAGTATGGGAGACATAGTCTCACTATTCTTGCTTCTAAGGAGCACTCTGGTTGTACTTCTTCCAAGACAGGTTTGTTTGTTCTTTTCGAAGTCCATGGTATATTCAATATTCTTTGTGAAAGCTACAATTCAAAGGCTTCAATTCTTCCCTGCTTTTTCTTATTCATTGTCCAGCTTTTACATACATGTTAGACAATTGAAAACACCATGGCCTGGGTCAGGGGCGTCTCCATCTTCAAGGTGAACTCTTTGCATTTTAACACTTTAAAGAGGTCTTTTGCAGCAGACTTGCTCAGTGCAAAACATCCTTTGATTTCTTCATACGGCTTTCGTAGGTGTTGATTATGGATCCAAGTAAAATGAAATCATTGACAACTTTAATCTTTCCTGTTTATTATGATGTTGCTTCTTGGTAAAACTGTGAGGATCTTTGTTTTCTTTATGCTGAGGTGTGATCCATACTGAAGACTGTGGTCTTTGATCTTCGTCAGTAAGTGCTTCAAGTCCTCTTCACTTTGAACAAGCAAGGTTGTGTCATCTGTGTATCACAGGATATTAATGAGTCTTCCTCAGATCCTAATGCCCTGTTCTTCTTCATACAGCTCTCATATGGTCCAAATTTCAAAAATATTTCGCAATAGCAGTGTAGAGTTCTACTGTAAAAGAAAATTCCCCAAATTATCAGGAAACCTATTAGCCTGCTTTAATAAAATAAAGTCTGGATTCATTGAGGTTGGGGACAGGGAGAATACGGGGAGTGGACAGCCCCGACGCCTGACGACTTGAGGCTGACCTTGACCACTGTCACTGTAGGACCACTGCTTGGTGTTATTTAAGGGAGACTCAGACTCCCTCTCATCTTCAAAAACATAACAACAATCTCAGGCTTTGTCTTAGTCATCTAGTGCTGCTATAATAGACACACCACAAGTAGACGGCTCTAACAGAGAGAAATCTATTCTAGGCTACAAGTCCAAATTCAGGATGTGAGCTCCAGGAGAAGGCTTTCTCTCTTTGTCAGCTCGGGAGGGAGATCCCTGTCATCGGTCTTTCCCTGGCTGAGGAGTTCCTCAGGTGCAGAGATCCCAGGTCCAAAGGATACGCTCTGCTCCCAGTGCCCATTCTTGGTGGCGCAGATCCCTCTCCCTCTGCTTGCTTCCCTTTTCCTTTACCTTTTGTAAGATAAAAGGAGCTGCAGCCCACAACCCAGGAAAACTCCCTTTACGTTGGATCAGGGATGTGACCTTATTCAAGTATTACAATCCCACCCTAGTCCTCTTTAACATAAAATTATAATCACAAAATGGAAGACAACCACACATTACTGGGAATCATGGCCTAACTAAATTTCCACATATTTTGGGGGGACACAGTACACTGCACGACAGGCTTATAATTAGAAACAGATGGAAAACAAAGTCCCATTACAACACAAACTTGGAACAGATAAGGGTATGGTGAACACACTATGTTCTTAACAAACAGTACTGTGATACAGCGAGCTCCATAGGAGAACATCTTATAAAATGGTGTCTTTTTCTCTGTAATAATTTCATAACAATAAAATGACTTAAATTTGTGCTTTTTTTACATTCTTGTACGTAGAAAAGAACTGAGGGAGCAATTACTGAAGAGGCCCATCTGATCTAATGACCCTTCTCGTTACATCCCAGTCATAAAGCCTGCTCAAATGCTCAAACAACTTGTAGGGGACAGTTCTCCACGAGTTGCTCACAGTTCTGTATGTCTTCCAAGCAGAGGCACTGACTCTCTCTGTCCCAGACCGCCTTTCCACCACCACCTGGAGAGCGGGCAGCCGTGGGAGGCACAGACAATGTCTCTTCTAGAAGACCAGGCACGTGTGCCGCCCAGCAAGAAGAATGGGGGGTCCTTAGCTAAGGAGTACTCTCTGTAACGCAATCCCTGGAGGTATTCATGTGAGTCTCTTCACCTTAGCCCAAGAGGTGAGACTCTGATGAAAAAAACAACGACCCTCTGGTAACACTGCGATTGCTGTGAGTAACAACTGTCCATCTCTGACCCAGAAAGCTGATGGCTTCTGCCAGAATACTTGAACCTGGCAGCAAACTTTGTAGCTTGTGACTAGAAAAAAATCTTGACTCTTCACAGTTCTTGGTGCCACCAAACAGACACCCCCATGGTACTGTTGCAGGGTGCTGAGAAGCAGGTTTTTACTCACAGCAACCCCATGTGGCAGAGTAAAGCCTCTCCACTGAGTGTCTAATCTTTACGGGGCCAGAACGCCGGGTGGCTCTCCCACAGAGCTGCTAGCTGGGTTTGAACCACCAGGCTTTCGGTTTGCAGCTGAGCGCTAAACCACTTGGCCACTGGGGCTCCTCTCCTACCATTTTAAAACAAAAGCCAAACCCTTTGCCTTCAAGTCAATTCTGACCCTAAGCGACCCAGCAGGACAGAGTGGAACAGTACCATAAAGTTTCCACCATAAAGTTGGTGGATTCCAACTGCTGACCTTTTGGTTAGCAGCCATAGCACTCAACCACTACACCACCAGCGTTTGTCCTACCATGTTCAAAGGGAGAAAAACAAAACAAAGCAAAACACTCAATTAATAAAGCATACACACACACAAGAAAACAGAATGGCATTTACGCACTGCTTGAAAGCCTGCTGGTGGAGTGGCTAAGTGCTACATCTGCTAACCCAAAGGTCGGCAGCTTGACTCCGCCAGGTGCTCCTGGGAAACTCTATGGGGCAGCTCTCCTCTGTCCTGCAGGGCTGCTGTGAGTCAGAATCCACTTGGCAGCAGTGAGTTTGGCTTTTTGGTTTTCTCTTCTACTACAGAGTTTAAAGTGGTTTGGAGCTTTCTACTACAGACTTTTCATTTCACTGATGGACTGAAAGAAACCAGTCTGCACGGACTCCGTGGTAGGGCCCGCGGCTTAAACATCCAGATTCCTGCAGTGTGTTCACCTTCCCAAGACAGTGTTTCACAGTGACCAGACAATTCTTATCGCTAATAATAAAGATTTATCAAGCTCCAAATATTTGCCAAGTGCTGCAGAGCTGCTAAGTGCTTCAAACACATCTCATTAACTCTCATGACAATCCTGTGAGGCAGATACTCAAAAAACAAAAAATGGGCTCAGAAAGCTTAGGCAACTTTCTTAAGTCACAGCTAAAACAAGTATCAGACTATGACTCAGAACCCAGGTCTGCCCAAATCCAAGCCTCTGGTGCTGATCCTCTCTATACCATATGGTCTTGTCGGCTGATACAGGCTTTTTACTGAAAAACAAAATATATATATATATATATATATATACACACATATATATATATTTAGTGAAAGAAAAAACTTTGTCTATTCTCTGCGACCTACTGATTTTCTTGGTGATTAGAAAATTTGTACTCTCATAATTACTAAATTATAATTAGGATTTAAAATCCTGCCAATTTCCTAGGAATTAGAGATAGCTTGAAAAATTAAATATAGGAAGGCATTTTAAAGTATTGTGGGATATCTGGAAAATAAACATGGGATTTGTAAAAACAATGAAAAAATAAGTAGATAAATGAATTGAGAAAAAATGAAGCATGAATAAAATTAGAAATGAAAAAAGAAGTAACTACAAGTACAAAGGAACATGAAATGCTATCAAAAAACCAAACTCCACTGCTGTTTGAGTCGGGTCTGACTCATAACAATCCTAGAGGTCAGAGGAGAACTGCCCCACAGAGTTTCCAAGGAGTGCTTGGCGGATTTGAACCAAAAGGTTAGCAGACAAAGTACTTAGCCCACTACGAACTATCACCACCAAGCCAAGTGCCGTCGAGTAGGATCCAACTCAACTATCACATAGGACTGTATTTTATACAACTCCATATACACGAATATAAAAATAAGGACCAAATAGGTGATTTTCTAGGAAACACTAAATTACCACAACTGATCCCACAGACAGGGCAAGACACAGATTATTAAGGTAGATTAATGAAAATAATAACTTATGAATATTGATCAGAGTCACCACTTTTGTCCTTACTTTAAGTAAATTATTGAACCCTTCTAGGAAGAGATAGTTGTAAAATAGTCAAAATCTTCCACACAACAGAGAAAGATGAAAAGCTCCTAACTTACTTTCACAAAGGTAGCAGCCAGACACCAAAGGCTCAGAGTGCAGGTGTGCATGTGCACACACACACACAAACACACACACGCACGCACACACATGTGACTAAATTCACTTACAGTAACAAACGCAAAAACCTAGGTAAACAGGCTTTCCTGGCATCCCAACCTCTTGGTTCTGTCCTGTGGAGTGACAACTGGTAAGAGCGTCTCCTGCACAGAGGTGACAAACACTCACTGTACCCGACTCCCCCTCCTCCCTGGAATAGATTTTCCAGCTCTCTGCAGACAGACGGGAAACCCTGGTGGCGTAGTGGGTAAGTGCTATGTCTGCCACCCAAAAGGTTGGCAGTTTGAACCTGCCAGCTGCTCCTTGGAAACTCTATGGGGGCAGTTCTACTCTGTCCTACAGGGTCGCTGAGAGTTGGAACCGACTCGATGGCAGTGGGTTTGGTTTTTGGTTGCAGACATGAGGCAGCAGGACTAGGGCTGCCCAGAGCTGCTGTGAGATTTCTTTTCCCCTCCTGAACAGTCTGGAAGCCACTTGCTGATGGGGTCACTATGAAAGGGAGAGAGGCCTGCCTGCCTGCCTGAATGGCCACCCAGAAGGGAGCTGTCCCTCAGGGCTGCTGAGCCCACGGTGGACTATGTGTGGACCATGGCATCAACTTTTCTGTGTTACGACACTGAGCCACTCGGATTGCTTCCCCGGGACAGTCACCCCTATCTTCACTAATTCTTTTTTGCCATACAGCAGCTGTTCCGGCTTGTGCAGAGAGCTAATCTCTTCAGTTCTATCAACCTTTTCTCCTGTACCACAGCTTTCTTCTGGATTTGTCACTATCTTAGATGTCGTAAAGTCATTACACATGGTCAATGACTATTTAAAAATGTTCTTAATGCTATTACGACTTGATGGTCTGACACCCTGGAGGATCCCCTGAGAACATGGCTCCTGGACTGGCTGCTAGCCTAGAAGTGAAACTGGTCCTGCAGGTGACACTTTGGACAAAGATTGGACTGGACTAAGGGACAGAGAGTAATACAGGTGCTGTGTGAACTTTACGGTTCAATATATATATGAGGCTATCCATCTGGTTCCTCTCTAGAGGGAGAGGAGGGGCTGGAAAGGAGGGGACAGGTGTCAGCTGAGTGGCTACTGGAAGTAAAGAGGTGAGGAGTTGCTGTCACAGGGTGAGGAGAGCAGACAGAGTTGCACAGAGAGGCTGGTGCTTGGGGTTTTGTATGGCAAATTGACTTGGACCGTAAACTTTTACTTAATTACAATAAAATATAAAAAAAATGTTTTCAAAACTGCCTGTTATACTGTAGATGTGAGCTGCTCAAGGAAGCGGGCAGGAGGAACTGGTTCCCTCTGTGATACCAGCATCAGATCACTGCCAACACATTCAAAGACAGCATCAGTATGTTACCAGCCAAATTAGGTTGTTAGCATATGTTAAATTTATAGTCAGCTAAAAACCCCTATTAGCTACTGATAAACTTTAGTCACAAATATAGGTCTGAAACTGATACAGAAAATAATTTAGTTCAAAATTTTACAGGTGTTGGTACATACAACATTTTCATATTTTAAAATGTAACAGAAAAACTGATATGGTCCAAATGGGAGAATTCTCATGACAGTGTACACAATAATAAAAAAAAAGAAAAAATGTAATATACTGTACATTATCCTAGCTTTTCTCTTTTGAGAAAAACTCCTCTTCCCCTTTTAACCTCACAAATACAGATGTTCCTGTCTCTAGTTTTGGTTTTCTTCCCTTTCCTTTTATCTGCTCTCTCTCTCTAAAGAACAGATGTCTTTGGTTTATTTCGGAACCAGGCAGAGTATAAATAAATAAATTGGATGACAGCCACCCAGCCGACTCCTTTACCTCACCCTGTAGGATTACCTGTCTTTCATGTTTTTGCAACTGTCTGCTGAATACTGAATCATAATCATGTGGAAATGTAGATGGCATTTCATGTCGCTGTCCCCCTTTCACCAGAACCATGTGGAATATCCCCATTTCCATTTTACTAATAAACTAAGGTGCAGAGAGCTTAAGAGACACAGCTAAAGGGCACACAACTATCAAGCTGAGTGACCTTAGGCAAATCACTCATTTTTCTCTGAGATACTTTGGGTACCATCTGCTGTATCTATAAAACAAAAGGGTGTTAAGAGCTAAATGGGAAATTCCCTGTACTATACCCTCTCGTTTTATAGACAGAGAACTGATGTCATATATCTCCTTATCTGCTTATCTTCCTCACTCAGTAGTCAGCAGGCAGGTCTGAAATAAGGACCCACGTCTCTGAGACAGCCGCGTATTCCTAATGTGATGCCATGTGAAGCATGAGGACGGCCAGTTCAGTCTGTGAACTCATCCTAGAAAAAGCGCTACATACCTCACTGCTGAATATCACACAGTCACCTCTGAAGCACGCCTTTGGGATGCTATGCACCAATGCCAGTGACTAGGCCACTCTTCAAAGCCATTTTGGAACTTTCTCGAATGGCCATTGTACTTGGTAGCACAGTGGCAAGTTTGCAAATTTAATTGTACACTTGTCTGTGAGGGAGTTTTTAGCCAGTAAACAAATAACTGCATTGGAACACCCTCCCTGCTCGCCTGATCTGGCCGCCATGACTTTCTTCTTTGCCTGAAGATACAGGACATATTAAAAGGAAGACATTTGGATGACCTTCTGGACATCAAGGGTAATATCATGATTGCTCTGATGGCCATTCCAGAAAAAGAGTTCCAAAACTGCTTTGAAGGGGGGACTGGGTGCTGCTGTCAGTGCACAGCTTCCCCAGGGCAGCACTGTGAAGCTGACTGTAGTGATGCTCAGCAGCGAGGTATGCAGCACTTAGAACAATCAAGTTATGGACACGACTGTCAGACCCTGTGCACAGCCCTCCCTGCACATGAAGTGCGACCCCACCCAAATACCGAAAATGAATTTTAAGAATCTTCCAGTTGACTGCAAATATTGAGGTAAAAGAATTAAACGTTTTCACAAGCAAACAATCTGGACAGTCTGCTTCCCACATCTACGTCTCTATCTCCACCTCATCCGACTCTCACCTCTGCAGTCTTTGGGTCAAGGCCTAAATCGACTTTGGAGTCACCTATTTGGAGTGTCTGCCCTTGGTCCTTCCGTGTATCAGCCACGGTGCTCCTGTGAACTTCTGTATCATTTCTATGAAAGTTCACTTCTATACAACATTCTACATGTCTTTATTCCCTCACATGGAGAATGAGAAACACGTGAGCTCCTCGAGGGTTAGGACTATGTCACCTGTTTATATGTACACTCACTCCTCACTTAGAGGTGTGATTAGGTTCCAAAGACCAGGTTTTTACATGAAAACCAAGGATGACCACATCAGACCACAAAATAAAGAGGACAGTGATATCACTATGTAACTGTCAAATTACATCCTGATATTACTGCCAAATCACTGAGAACCATGGCCCAGAAAAGCTGATGCATAATCTCCACCATCTCAGCCCGTGTTACTCTCACCTCATGCCTCAGAGTTTGTCACTGCTAGACATATGTCATTAAGGTGTAAAAACAGTAGGAGAGATTCCTGACTTTCTGTGAAAGTGAAATGTCGGATAACCAGACAGTCACTAAGTGAGGAGGAGGAGGTGCATGCTTCGGAGGGATAAGCAAAACACTGTACAAACCCTTGGTGACGAATAATAAAAAAAGCAAGCCCACTGTCATCAAGTTGATTCCAACTCATAGCAATACTGCAGGACAGAGAAAAACTGGCCCGTAGCGTTTCCAAGGCTGTACATCTTCATGGAAGCAGACCGCCGCATCTTTTCCCCACAGAGTGGCTGGCAGGTGTGAACCACCAATCTTTGGGTCAGCAGCCAAGTGCTTTAACCACTGCCCCCTGCCCCATGGCCTCCTCTAGATGAAGTAGGGGAAGTAATTCTACAGAAAATGCCACTGTTAAAATTTTAAAAATCCTGTTTCCTTTAACTCTGACAAAACAGCTAAGCAATTAAGAAAACAAACACCAAAACCTACTGCCGTTGAGTTGATTCTGACTCACAGTGATCCCATAGGACAGAGTAGAACTGCCCCACAGAGTTTACAAGGCGCACCTGGTGGACTGAACTGCTGACCAGTGGCTCTTCACTGCTACATCACCAGGGTTTCCAGTTAAATCATACAAACTGCTAAACACAGAAGTGTTATGGGGTACACAGCCGACAGGACTGAGAAGACTGCGCTGAGGATGCGTGCTTGGCTCTTGGCTATAGAAGGATCACAGTTTACACTGAATTTCAAGACAAAATTCATTTTAATTCATTTAAGTACTTCACAGCCCAGGGAAGTAAAGCATTGACAAATAAAGAATTAACAGAACATCAAAGAAGAAACTTATGAGTTATGGTTTCGTGGCTTGTTCCTGTCTTCTATATCCTTGACCCTGCTACACCCCAACCATCCTTTAAGGTGTTACAATTCTTCTGGAATGGTGTATATAACTCAATGTCACCATTTCCTCCTCCTCCTTTTTTTTTTTAAACAACAACAACACCAACAATAGCTTTACTGAGGTATGACTGGCACACAATAAACAGCACATATTTAAAATATACAGTTTGATGACTTTGGACATATGCCTCTACACATAAAACCATCATTACAATCAAGAAAATGAACCTCTCCATCACCCCCCAAAGCTTCCTCTGGCCCCTCTGTGAACCACACCCCAGAATCCCCGACTGTTCCCTTCTCCTTCCTGCCATTCTACAATCACTCGTCATCTGTTCCCTCTCCTCAGCAGGTGACCCCACCACTTATGACTCTCGTGTCTCCATTTTCATCTTCTCCCCTGCTATCCTCATAAAAATACGCTTGTCTTTATCATCTTAAAAGAAAAAAATAAATCAATCTTTCCTTGACTCCTCCTTTCTTTTATCTCAGTTGAGCTTCTTAAAAGAGGAGCCTGTTTTCACTATCTGAGTTTTTGTGCCAATTTACTAGTTACTGGTGATTCTGACTCATAGTGACCTCACAGCAGAGCAGAACTGCCCTAGAAGGTGGGCACAGTTGAGAGCTGTCAGAAGCAGACGGCCAGGCCTTTCTTCCAAGATGCCTCAGGGTGGGTTTGAACTGCCAGCCTTTCAGTTAGCAGCCTGGTGCGTAACCACTGCGCCAGCCAGGGCTCTTTCCTGCTTACGCTTTTCTTCCACAGTCCAGTGCAATCCTGCTTCTCTCCCTGAACTCCACTGGAGCTGTTCTGTCCGGGCCCCTTGGTTCCCAGTAAGGTGTTCGTCAGTTACAAAATGCTATGACTCTGCCTAGTTTTCTGTCTTTGCCCTTACCACCCCTCGATGACTGCTTTTAGTCTGTATTTCCTGTTATTCCTAGCCTGATTAAGGCTTGCTCCTGCTGATCACTACTCAGTTCTTACTCTTCCTTTGCTATTGTCTTGGAAACCAAAGACCCCTAGTCTAGGGTGGGGTGGAGGCCCCCTTCGCCTCCTCCTTCCACCCCACATTCACAGTGCTAGCCTTCTTTCTCATTGCTGCATCAATTTTCAAGTACAAGTCATGTCTGCACTGGGCTACTGCCCCCTCATGTGAGCATGAGAGGCTCCTTTCCTGATAAAAGAAATGACTCCTAGGATCCACACAACACTTTTCACTCTACGTACTTTGTAACTGTTTGCATAGTTTTCCAAGACAGGAAAACTCTACCCTAAAACGACTTTGTGGGGCTGAAGCTAAGTGAGTCCAAATAAAGTGCTTCTCACCTGTTTAGAGACCTGGGTGCTTATACATGTCTTTAATTTAGCTGATGTGCGAAGCTCTCCTGGAGCACAAAGGAGTCAAATCTCTTAAAATACAGATTTCCTTTCAGAAGCGAACTTTCTCTTCTCTCCTGGTTTCTCTCCTCCTAACCATCCGCCCCTGTCTCTTGTCTGTGTGAACGTGTAGACTCTGTAAGGGAGGTGCTGAATGAGGAAGAGATACGCAGGAATGCAAGAATGATCAGAACCACGTATTCAAGTTTAAATAAATGAATAGTACCCAGCCCATTGGCACACTTCAGGTGGCAGGGCATACGAGTATAAGAAAATCACACATGAGGGACCAGGCAGAGGTGAGAGGGAGACGCATTCCTTCATATCGAGGCAGTGAACCAAAAATAAAATTCTTTAATGTATTGTGTTTTTCAAGTTCGATTTTTCCACTTGTAATGTGAATAGCACACAAACTGAATAGATGACCTATCACTTGTAACCAGAGCTATGTTAAGAATTTCTTGGAAAGAATTAGGGTAGCTATTCAAAAGTAAAATACATTTCGAAATATTGAAATTGCAAGTCGGTTATTAGGAGGCCAAACACAAAGCGAGGCAATCCATGGTGCCCTTTAGTGATACCTGCCGACGCCGCTCTTTTAGCTGTCTAGAAATTTTTCGTGTAAGAAAGACACGTGTCTCCTATTTTTAGTTCACATGGTATTTTAAAAATATCTTAAAACCGGAATTCAATGCAGAATCGGAAACACACAGAGACAGCGCAGTGAAAACATTCTAAACCCAACAATGTATTATTATCTCAAAACTTAATGTCCATATAGTTACTTCCTTTAGCTTAATAAACAGCTAGCATTATCACCATTCCTTTAGAACGATCTAAGCTGTATCTTTTTTAATATCGGCTTCCACAAATTTTGTTTAGAATTTTCCTCTTTTTGCTACTATCATGAGGTTCCATTTGGGGCAACAGGTTCTCACAGAACTTTAAATTTACTTCTGAGCAGCTTTTCCTCTTCCCTGAGAGGCTGACTTGGAAAATGACCACTGTCCTGGCAACTGTTTAGGACTTTGTGAGCCCAGTGGATGAGCAGAAGTGGACCTAACTTTAGTCTTCCTGCTTTGCCAAATCTTTCTCTAGGTACCTACTGAGTACTTACTCTAGTTTCAAATATTCAAGTATTCTTTTTCATATAAGGCCAAACCAAACCTACTGCCATTGAGCTGATTTTGACTCATAGAGACCCTAAGTTGGCATTAATTCAATACTTACTCTGTCTCCAAGATTTTAAAAATAATACTTTAATACAGTAATATAAACATGAGTGTGCTGGATAAGCGGATACTGTTCAAGATTACATAAATGTCATTGTTAGGTGCTGCTAACAGTTCTGGCTCATAGTGACCCCATGTACAACAGAAGACACATGGTCTGGTCCAGTACCATCCTTACAACGGTTGCTATGCTTGAGCCCACTGTTGGAGACACTGCGTCAGTCCATCTCATCAAGGGCCTTCCTCTTCTTCATTCATCTTCTGCTTTACCAACTGTGAAGTCCTCTAGGTTTTGGTTGCTCCTGATAATATGTACAAAGTGAGATAGAGTCTCTCTTTCCTCACTTCTAAGGAGCATTTTTGCTGTACTTCTTCCAAGAGAGACCTGTTGGTTCTTCTGGCAGTCCATGATACAGCCAACATTCTTCACCAACACCGTAACTCAAATGCATCAATTCTTTGGTCTTCCTTCTTCATAGTCCAGCTTTCACATGCACATAGTGCAAGCAACTGAAAACACGACGGCCTGGGTCAGGCACACCTTAGTGTTTACGGTCATACCTTTACTTTCCAGCACTTTAAAGAGGTCCTTTGCAGCAGGTTTTCCCAGTGGTAGGTGTCTTTTGATTTCCTGACTGCTGTCTCCTTGGGTGTTAATTGTGGAACCAAGTAAAATGCAATCTTTGACAACCTCAATCCTTCCCCCACTTACAGTAATGTTGTTTACTAGTCCAGCTGGGAGCATTTTTGTTTTCTGGATGTTGAGGTGCAATCCATACTGAAGGCTGTGGTCCTTGATCTTCATTAGTGTTTCAAATCCTCTTCACTTAAAGCAAGCAGGGCTGTGTCATCTACATAACGCAGACTGTTAATAAGTCTTCCTCCAATTCTGATGCCCTTTTCTTTTTTGTATAGTCCAACTTCTAGGATTATTTGCTCGACATGTAGATTGAAAAGGGATGGTGAAAGGATACAATCCTGACTTTAAACCATGCAGTGTCCCCTTGTTCTGTTCACACGACTGCCTCTTGATCTATGTACAGATAACTCATGAGCACAATTAAGTGTTCTGGAATTCCCCTTCTCTGCAATGTTATCCATAATTTGTTATGATGCACACAGTTGAATGCCTTTGCATAGTCAATGAAATACACATAAACATCCTTCTGGTACTCTCTGCTTTCAGCTAAGATCCATCTGACATCAGCAATGATATCCTGGGTGCTACGTTCTCTTCTGAATTCAGCTTGAATTTCTGGCAGTTTCTTGTCAATATACTGTTGCAGTCACTTTTGAATGATCTTGAGCAAAATTTTACTTGCAGGTGATATTAATGAAAGAAGCTAGGGGCAAAGAAATTATTTAGAGGGTCAGGGAGACTCTGGAGATACTTTGGTGAGTGCTGAAGGACAGACAGGGTTTGACAATCAGAAAAAGGACTGGTGTTCAAAGCAGAGAGAATGATATATACAAGTTAAAACAAAAGCTCAGTACTGATCTGAGGATCAGCAAATCATTTGTCCAGTAGGATGACGGAGGGCATGAAGTGGTGAGGTGAAAAAAAAAAAAAACTAGGCTGTAAACCACAGGTTAGGGCCAAATTTTGAGGGACCCGGAATGCTGGCTGAAGTTGCTGGCTTACCTGACAAGTAATGGGGAGCCACTAAGGATATCTGATCAGAGATGACAGGAATAGAACTGCATTTATAAAGACTAATTGGCAGCAGCCTGAGGTTTGAATTAGAGCAAGCGGAGGCAGGAGGCACTGAGGCCATGAAGCTGACAAGGATCTGAAGCCCAGCGTGGGACTGGGGCTAAAGGTGTGAGTGTGCAGGCAGGGTGACGGAGTCACCAGGAGCTGAGCCCTAGGTATATGTTCTGGACCCTGTCTCTGCAGCTCTCTGCTAAAGCCACCCTGTGGGCCGAGGAACGGCAGGAGTAGGGAACGCGGCACACAGGCCTTCTGCAGGAAACAAACCTGGGGAGTCCCAGGTTATACTGGTTATGCTACTGACAACCGGCTGCAGGCTGTATTCCTGCTTCATTCACCCACCCCCCAAATCTATTTAGCAACTTCAAAGAAGTCACAGTAGAACTTTGAAGAGCTAAAACAAGTGTCCAGTGACAAGCAGTGTGCAGAGCATGGGTGAACTGTCCGTGCACGCCCCTGAAGCACATAATGGTTCAGGGACAGGAGCTCAGGTCAGAGGCCAGACGTCAGCTGCAGGAGAAGAGGCATGGCCAACTTCAACAAACCAAGTGCTGGCACTTTGGCTATCAGCAGTTAGACTGTCTCCTTAGCACAGTCCTTGACTAAGAAAGGCTCTAGAGTAAAAGACTTACACAAAGAAAACCGCAAAATACCACTGCAAGAAACCAAAACAGACCTACATAAATAGAAAAGCAGAGCACACTCATGGACAGGAAGACTTAACATTGTGAAGATGCCACAACTACCCAAAGAGATCTATAGATATAACGCACTCCCAATCCAATTTTCTTTAATGAAATGGAAAAACAAGTCTCCAGCTTTATATGGAAAGGAAAGAGACCCTGTATAAATACAGCACTGCTGAAAAAGAACAAGGTAGAAGGGTCACACTTCCCAATCTCAGAACCCACTACACAGCCAGAGTAGTCAAAGCAGCCTGGTATTGGCACAACGACAGACACACAGACCAATGAGAAGAACTGAGAAGCCAGAAGTAAATCCATCCACCTACGGACAGTTTATCTTTGACCAAAGATCTGAGTCTATCACATGGAAAAACAAAAGGCTTTTTACCAAGTGGTGCTGACAAAACCGGATACTCATTTGTACAGCAATGAAACAGGATCCATACTACACAGTATTAAAAAAAACTAACTCTAAATGGACCAAAGGCCTAAATGAAAAACTTAAAACTATAAAGTTCATGAAAGATAACACAGGGACAAAGACGGGGGCCGTAGCCTATGCCAGAAGCAGACTATCAAGGAAAACTAAAAATGCAGAAACAGCAGAAAATAAGCTGCGACCTCCTAAAAATTAAATACCTACGCTCATCAAAAGACTTCTCCAGAAGAATAAAAAAGGAAACTACAGACTGGGACAAACTGTTTGACAATGACATTTAATAAAAGTCTAATCTTTAAAATTCACAGAAAACTTAAAACACCTCAACGAGACAAAGCCATACCATTCAACTGAAAAAAAGGACAACGGACATGAGCAGACAACTAACAACAGAAGACAGCTAGGCAGCTAAGAAACACATGAAGAGCTATTTCCGATCATTAGCCACCAGACATGCAAATCAAAACTACAGTGAGATGCTATCTCACCCCAGCGTTACTGGTATTGATCAGAAAATCAGAAAACAACAAATGCTGGAGAGAACGGAGCTCTTACACACAGCTGGAGGGAAAAAACCAGTGCAGCCACTACGGAAAACGGTATGGCATTTTCTTAAACATGATTCCCAGTGAACGAGCAAACGATTTTACAAGTGAAAAACCCAGGAACCGTTCAGAATTCTTGTATCAATTTCAAACATATACTTCCTGGATGATGCAAACTAAGATTCACGAGGCAAATTTCTGAGACTGTTTACATCTCCCAGAGCAGTGAATAACTAGGACAGAGACAGGACGCTATTTCAGAGGGAATCAGTACAACGAGAATGACACGGACCGGCCACCTGCTAGGTCTCAGGTGTGGCGCCCCATTTCTTACATGGACCATTGCATTCAGTCCTCACAATAACCTCTAAGGTAGCTGTAATCATTTCTGGTTTAAAGGTGAGAAAACGGAAGCGCAGCGGGTTAAGTAACTTGCCCAGTGTCACATGGCAGGATTTAAATCCAGGTCTGAGTTCTCAGCACATGTCCTTAGACATCTACGGTGTATTATTTAAAAATGTCATTCTCAGAAACTGTGACCAAGAGGCTTTTGAGAGTCCCGTGAAGGTCCCAGGGAAGGCCAGGCTGGTACTGTGTGCCATAAAGCTGACTCAGACTCAGTGAGCCCATAAGAACGGAACCGCCCCGTGAGGTTTCCTTGGGCATGACCTGTATGGGAGCAGCCCGCCAGCTCTGTTCTCCCACAGCGGCTGGTGGGCAACGACTGCTGAGTAGCTGAGAGCCTAACCACTGAGCCACCAGGACTCCTTAGAGAAGACCCTAGCTTTCCTTCCTGGGCCCTACCGCTTTTGTCGTCCATGGTTCCCAGAGTAGGCTTGGTGGAGGTGTGTGTGAGCGAATGAGTTTGTGGAGGCGGTGAGGAAGGGAGGGAGAAACAGGAGAACCGTACCAACGGTTAGTCCAGACAGGCAGGGGCTCTGTGGTCAGGGATGAGGTTCAAACTCCTAGTCCACCATCACCCATGTCAGGATCTCCTAAGCACACTGTGGGGGGACCTCGGGCAGGTTATTTGGTCACTTAGAAGCCTCAGTTGGCTTATCTGTAAAATGGGGCTAGTAACACTCATGAGGCTACAGGTTGGGTACAGTGCCCACATCATCTGTGACTGTTAACTGTTAACTGATTATTCACTGCTCAGACCTCCATTCTCCATTCCCAGTTTGGGGATATGGAGTTGGAACACTGAGAAGAGGAACTGGAGAAAAGAGGGGTACACTAAGGATGAAAATGGGACAGTGGCTCTCTTATCTGGATGGAGTGGAGTGCTTTGCTGGGAAGACAGAGAAGAGTAATGGGACCCACTACTCCCAAGGATCTTCTTATTGCCCCCGAATTCCAGGAAAACACATTGTCGCTTCAACTTAATTGATGTTTCTGGCAAAGAGGACACTGTACCTGGCTTCCTGCATGACTGGGATCACTGTTTACATCCAGGCTTTCCTTTGTCTGGTGTACACGGACTCAAATGCTCTTTCTGTCAAAATACCAGCTAAGCTGAAATAAAATTCTTTATGGTTCTGTTGATAACCTGCAACAGGATGGTTTCTCTTGAACTCCAGCATGTCTCAGATGAAGTCTATGCAAACCCACACTGGGCAGCTGGCTTCCTAGTCACAATGTCCCAGTCAGCAGCACTGAATCCAGCAATACTGGGACCACAGTAAAGAACTAACACTATTCACAGTCACAGAGATTCAGATCGAAGTATTTCTTCTGCTATTTCCCATGTTTACAAAACCAAAACTAAATGCCAGCTCACCCAAGGAGAGAACTGTCACGAGCCAAGTTTAACCTCTCAGTGAAGGATGACTCCTCGCGGAGTGTGACATAGGTACCTGAAGGAAGATGCGCCCGATCCCGCTCAGCAGCTGGGGCCCCTGCTCCGGGTAATAGCGGATCACTGAATGATAGGCTTCCACAGCAAGCACATAGTCCTACGGGGAGAAACACCCAAGAGGACTTGGTCAAGTTAACCACTTGGCTTTCTTTTTTTTTTAATTGTGATTGAGTGAAAGTGTACAATTCAGCTTAAATTTGCATGCCCCTATCTGCAGCTCCTTCTGCTCTTCTTGCCCGGTGACAGCACACTCCTCCTTCTGATTCGGCACAGGTCCTATCCTCTTAGTGACATGCACAGATTGGCTTTACTTCTTATACGTGTAGAAGAGCACAGAGGAAGATACACTTACAGATACAGAGACGTTAGAAAAAGTGGCAGAAGAAAACTCCACACAAGAGACGTGATCTAGGAAGTCAGTGACCCGCTTTTCCCAGACAGCCACACCAAACCCCAATTCTAGTTGTTTTCTGTAACGGTTGCTGGTGTGCGCTGTGAGCTGGACTCTGACTCACAGTGACTCAGCGTGATACAGGATGGACTGCCCCATTGCGGTCCCTAGGCTGTCACCCCAGCATTGTTGAGTTGATTTTGACTCCTAGTGACCCCATAAAACAGAGTGGAACTGCCCCATGTGGTTTCCAAGGAGTGCCCCGTAGATTTGAACTGCTGACCTTCTGGTTAGGAACCACAGCAGTTAACCACTCTACCACCTGGCCTCCCGTCTGTAAGCAGAGAAAGTCAAATTCATTCTTTGACTGAGGGACTAGCTGAGGAGTTTCTGCTCCTTTACCTAGACTTCAGTCCTTCTGCTTCCATCTTCTAGGTAGCAATTAGTATTTCAACCGGATTGTGGCTTCCTTTCTTTGCACATGAAACTAGTAAGTGAACTGCCAAATTTAGTAACCATATCACACATTTGCTATGCGAGAAATGGAGATAAGATCTCTAAATGTAAACATCCCCCCCAGATACTTAGCTCGGAGACTGCGCATAAAATTCTAGGTTGTTGTTATCTTAGAATTCTTACAGGTTGGTTGTTCTCTGCAATAAGGCATTTGTGTTCTTTACAAAGTACTTTTAAAAAAATGTTACTGTATTTTAGCAGAGGGTATATAGGGTCGCCATGAGTCAGATCCGATTTGACGGCACATCTGCTCTTTGACTGAAAGGCTGACCCTGGGAGTGACT
The DNA here is from genome assembly GCA_028571685.1 of Heterohyrax brucei. NCBI lineage: Eukaryota > Metazoa > Chordata > Mammalia > Hyracoidea > Procaviidae > Heterohyrax > Heterohyrax brucei. Next base: position 11,397,942 of record CM053164.1, on the reverse strand, counting down.
TCGGCTCCGAGCCAGCAGGCTGTCTGTTCCTCTAAGTCTCTGTCACACCAGTAATTGTCTGGAACGCCCTACTGTGATCCTTGTCAGAGAGGTAGGTGGTGGTAGCAGAGCACCAGCTAGCTCTTCTGGGCTCAGGCTGCTGGAAGCTATGGTTCATGGGGTCCCTTAGTCCTCTGCACTGATCTTTTCCTTGGGTCTTTGGTTTTCTTCATTGTCCTTTGCTCTGAACTTGATGGAACCAACAGGTGTACAGTAGGGGCCAGCTGCAAGCCCTTTCCAAGACCTCAGATGCTGCTCGTTGAAGTAGGATGTAGAACATTTTCTTTAAGAACCATGTTAAGCCCACTGACCTAGCTGTCACTGGAGACCACGGTCCCCAGACCTCAGATCCAGTGACTTGCTGCCTCGGGGTGTCTGGATGTGCCTAGGAAGCTTCTAGGGCCTCGCCTTGGTCAAGCTGCACTCACTTCCCTCAAACTCTATGTTGTCTTTCCTTTCACCCAAGTTAATGCAAAGCACTTTCCTGTACAATTCTCATTGGATTTTCACACTCAGTAGCAACTTTCGCAGTGTACTGCCATCCCCGCTTTCTGGGTCACCTCTTCAAGGGTGAGGACTGTGCTGGAATCATCTTTGGATTCATCTGTCCCACTCAGCTACCAGGCACCTGGCTGACACCTAGTGAACGCAGGGCTGGTACCATTCACCTTCCTTATGCACAAGGCTGAGTCTCAGAGAGAAGGAATCATGCCGGTGTCCTGTGGTCCAGTCAGTCCCCTCTCAAGCCTGCTAAGAAACCCAGTGTCCTTTCAATAATGACAATAGTATCTATCGAGTTCTATGCATAAACACTATGCTAAATACTATATTATCATATTCGGTTATAACACACGGCCGGCAATAAATATAGCCACCAATGGTATTTTTCTCCTAACTTATTCATTGTAAAATTCCAGCAGACACTTTCATTTATTTTTTTTTCCTCTACATTTCCAATTTTACCCAAACTGGGACTTGCAGTTACTAGTTTGCTAATTGGGATGTTATAAAGAAAGACAGACGACAAGCAAAATTCCAGTTTGGCAGGAACAAAAACTAGAAGACTCTCTCTGGTCTATACCTCCTAGTGCAGCTCATTAAAACTAATTTTATTCAAGGGTGATGCTCATAAGGAACCAGGCAACACGTACCTTAGTTTCCTTCTCTTTACTGCTACTTGCTGTCAGTCCTGACTGTGGCAGGGCTGTCCTGTGTCTAGTTTGGCACGTGTACACGTGTGTGTGTGTACGTGTGAGCGCCCTGTGCTCTGTGAGATGCCTCACCAAGAGAAGACAGCTATTCCTGCGGCTTTTGGAACAAATATCCAAGGCCACACAGTACTTAAAGTGACAGTTGAGGATGATTGCGGCTGCAGGGTCTGCGTTCAGAGTCTGGTTCTGACTGAAAAAATTTTCAAGATGAGGCCTCGCTCTGACGATGGGGAGGGCATCCCCCTGGCTGCACGTCGGGCTGTGTCTGCCCTGGCAGCTCTGAAGGAGGGAGGTGCCTAACAGGCCCCAGCCCGGCCCCAGAGACAGGCAGCACCAGCTGCAATTCTCCAGACTTCCCAGACAGAGGGCCCGGCTGCCCTCTATGGGACATCCCGTAGCAACGACTGCAGTGGCCATCTTCGGTTAAAATTCAGTGCACATTCTTTACTTTCAGTTTATAGGTAACAAAAGACAAATCCTGACTTTTTATTATGAATTAGCACTTTCATGTCACTGGGTAAACACAGTGCCTGTCCCTGACTTTCTGCTTTGCGGTTCCTTCCCCTGAACTGTATTCGGGGCTCAGATGGCTCCCTGCACGCAGAGTCGGGGAGTGGAATGCGGGCCAGAGGGAAGGTGAGCAGCCCACATTCGGTAGGCAACCATCTCCTCCAGGAGGGGCAATCCGGGCACACAAAACAGAGTCACTACTTGAACACTATTTTGTTTCAGTTCTCAAGGCCAGGAATCACTGCTTCTGCAGATAACTTGATACTGGAAAGGTCAGGTTGTTAAAAAACTGAGCAATTATCCTGACAGCTTAAAATGCTGCTCTCCCAGGATCCACTACTCAGGAGGCACATGAAAAAGCTGCATTTCAGACAAGTGGACCAGACACCGGAAGGAAGCAGGAAGGTGGGGATAAGCCTCCTCCCACACGGGATGCAGAAGAGGCTGCATCAGCCTGGGTACCACTCCCAGGAGGCCGACACAGCGACGGATGGCGGGTCCCTGAGGCTGCAACAGGAAGTCCGCCCAGGCAGCCCAGCTGTAACCAGGTGGAAGGCATCCGGGTGTGTTTTAAGGGGCCTAGCACCAAATAAACCAGAGCATGATTGTGTTAGGGAGCTTCCTTAACTTGATTACTATTTAATAAAAGCATTTATTTATTGGAGGGGAGGAAATACGGCCACTTGAAGGGCAAATGGCTACAGCTAGCTCTTCAGAGGGAGCTTAATTTACTCTCCGCACATCATACAGATTTGGCTTTGAAAAAAGCTACGAATGACTTGCTCAAAGGCACAAACCTATTTGAGTTCCATCTTCGCCCTCTTTCCTTCGGCAGCTACACTTGTTTGGAGGCTGTGGAACTAGATTTACAGTCACTCTGTAACCGGAAAGGACTTGTGCGGTGCAATTTAAGCGGAGGGAGGGAGATTTATGCAGCTGCACTTTCCTTTAAATTGCAGGAGACGCCAAGATGGCAGAGATGTGTGGGTGTGGGTGGGATCTGGGCGACAGCCTGGGGAGAGTGGGCTTCCGGGGGTCCACAGGGCAGACCCAGGCACGTGCAGAGCCCGCCAGCGTGGGGGCCTTCCCTCAACTGTGAAACCCATCCACGGGAAGTAACCTCTGAAACGTGAGTGGCTTTGTGAGCTCTTCTTTTTTTCTTTTCTCTTCCACTGCTGTCAAGTCGATTCTGACTCACAGTGACCCTAAAGACCAGAGGAGAACCACCCCACAGAGTTTGAGAGTTGAACTGCCGACCTGTCTGGTGAGCAGACGTAGCACTTAACCACTATCCGGGATTCTGTGAGCCCTTCATTGGTGTTCTGATTGTGTATTATGCAGATATTTGGGCTGAAACACAGGACTAGATTTCTCATCATTAAAAAGTTCAGTTAATGTTTATTTCACTGTAATAGGAATGTTATTCAGAATAATTAAACAGCTGATGAAGTAACACATTTTTATTCCACACGAATAATTTAATTAAAACAATGCTCCCCTAAATTAAAAGATGACACAATGCTGCAGCACTGGGGACTGTCATTGGATGGCAACAGACTGCACGTGCTCGGGTCAGACCTCACTGGAATTTCTGTTTCCGCTTCTTTTCAACCCATAAAAATGAAAGACTCATCTAGACTTTCACATTAAATTGGATTCATGGTGAAAGTCTTTTGAAACACACTGTATGTCCCCACCACGTAGGCTGAAGACCTACCTACCCTTGGTCTCTGGTGCTGTCACTAACACCAGAATACAGCAAAGAGAAGCATCTTTATTCTGCATTTCTCTATTCACATGCCTAAAAATGACAAGATACAACCACCAGTGGAAGAGGTGGCTCGGGTCTCTGAGGTGCTGGAGCACCATACTTTAATGAAGCAACAGTATGGTAAGTTTATACTGTGTTCTTTTTTGGCAAAGGAATGTTCTGGAAAGCCAGGCGAATTTCAGAGGAAGCTGAAAATGGCCTTCAGGGGTGAAGCGTCTGCCACTGAGGGCTCAGACTGCAGGGATGGCGATTTCAGTGCTGGCTACCATCTGGGTGCTTGGGGGGAATGACCTGCTTCTGGATGGGCAGAGAGAGGCCCCGGGGCTTTGAGAGGCTGTATGTTTTACAGCCAAAGGCTACGCTTCTTGAGGAAGCAACCTGCCCCTGGCCAGAGAGTGGGCTTGGAGGGTGGCTAAAGGAGGCAGGGCTTGCCACTCATGTTTACCTGGAGGTGGGCAAGACCTGCTGAAGAAATCAAAGGGGCAATGGGGAAGGAAGGAGAAGAGGAAGGAAAAAGAGATGGGAGGAAGGAAGAGGATGAGGAGTTTGATTCCGCATGGGCACCTGACCTTATCAGAAATATTCCAGACATGTGGAAACTGAAGGGGAAAAAACTGTGCTGAGCAAAAACACAGAATTCCTTAAAAACCATTACTTCCCTTTATTTGATGCATTGAAAGGGAGAGGAGAGGGCTGCCTTGAACATTAGAGCTAGGAAGGATTTCAAAGACAGTCAGTTCTAGTCCCTCATTTGAAAGTGTGAGTCTGAAGCTCAGACGTGAAAAGGCTGCTTCAAGGTCACTTGCTATAGAAACTGAGGTTTTGTTTTTTTTTTTCTTTTTTTAAAAAAACTTCCTGTCCATATTTCCAGGACCCTCCAAGTACAGAATCTAGAGAACACAGTGACACGGATTCTGTGCACACTCATGCCTGGCTCCTTCTCTAGCTTGACGCAGGCTACATATCTTCTCCCGGAATTGCTTTTCCTTGACTGACTGGCTGACTTGTTTATGGCTGTGAATTTATACCCATACCTAACTCCCCTCCCAGCCATGGGACGCAATGATCCCGGAAGGTTGCTGAGGGAGGGAATCCGGGCATAAAATGACCGCAGCTGCCCTGTCAGGGGGGAAAAATGGAACTCTCAGAGCAAATTTCCCCACTTGGTAAATTGCCTGCTCTGCGGCACTGAAACCCAAGCTCGGAATGACCTTGGGCGGCTGGAAAACTGGGGGTGTGGGAGGAGTTATGATCCCCCCATCTCATAATAGCTGAGCAGGTGTCAACAGCGCTGGGCCAGGCGGGGGCTGCTAATTGATTCGCACAGCAGCACTGAGCCTTCAGTCCCCGCAGCTGGGAGGCTGGGCTGCCCGCTCAACACCGGGAGCATCCCGGTTCCTGGGGCCAGAGGTGAGGGTTGGCGTGGGTTGTGTGGCAGCTTTTCCAAACAAAGAGAAAAGCCAAAAAGCATGGATGCATCAGCTGGGGCGGAGGGCTGGTGACAAAGCAGAGGACTGACAAGCTCAGCTCAGCCTCCGCCTGCCCTCCGCCCGCCCTCCCCCCGCTGTTTCCTTGGGAGGTTGAAAGCCCTAGAATGAAGTCCTGAGAACCAGGTCTTGTGGAAGCCTGTCTTTAGATGTCATAAGCATCAATCATCAAATCAAGACAAGGGAAAAAAAAAAAATTTCTACTAAGAACAAAAGGATGCCTTTCTAGGAAGGAGTTCAGAGAAATATGAGATAGAAAGAGTGAAGAATGGAGAATGATTTTAATTAAATCATTTAGACCCACATTGGAATAATTAAATCTGGAAATGTCAATTCTGCATTCTGTTCAATTTTCAGTACAAATTAAAAGGATCGTTAGAGAGTGTCTTACTGAACTATGAAATGAACAGCTCCTTGATTGCATGCATTCTCTGCTTAGGCAAACCCTTCCTGTGAACTCAGGAGGTGTTTTTCTTATCAGAAAGAATGGCCCAGCAACCCCCCTGCAGTTTTCTCACTGACCTCCTATTCTAGGCTATACGGTAGCCCTGCAGTCCCAGCCACCCACGTACCTTCATCATTAGCAGACAGTTTGCCATGGAGTACATCACCCGGCCCAGACGTGACCTCCACAGCTGAAGGGACGCTGCAAAAGAAGAGCAGCTTGTGAATGTGCACAAATAAATCAGAGGTTCTCTCTAGCCATCAATTATCGGGTCCTGTGAGTCCTGATGGAAAAGACCCCCTTGTTAACACCGCTGGGTTTTAGCCTACAATTTTTAATGTGTGGTGGAACTGCACAGGGAGACAGAAAATACAGCATCTCTCACAGGGACTAGTCTGCAACGAATTGTAGGGCTGGGATGTCTGCAGAGAGGACGCAGGCACAACATACTGGGGGCAGCCGCTCTGCACTTAGTGCAGACAAAGGATAAACGAACCCGACCGAGGGCCACGTTTCCAACCCTGGAGCTCAAAGGCAACACATAAATCCGACATAAATCCGACATAAATGATGGCCATCTGCTTGTGGTCATGTAATTTAATGGTACAAAGTTAATCAGCTAGGAACGCAGCCTGATGGGGCTGGCCACACCAGCATCTCAAGCTGAACCGCGAGGTGAGCTGTCTGGGCTAGGCGCCCTGCTGGCTGCCCGCAGGCAAGCAAATGTCTTGAGCAGCTCTGCTTCGGAGACCAACCACTTGGTCGCAAGTCGCCTACATTCTCAAGCTCTCGGTTTCTTAATCTCTTAAATGGAAGCAATAATTCCCGTGCTCTCTACTTTAAGGGCTTTTGTGAGGATGAGCCACACTAACAGGCATAAAAGCACTTCCAGACGTATGGTAGGAGGACGATGACGTTAATACCGAAATGAATGAGACCTTGCATGTGACATCTGCAGAGCAGTCGTGGGCTAAGTCACACATTGTCAGGTCATTTCTGAACTCCTCTATGTGGGATCAATGGAGGTGGGAAGCACCTGATGGCCACAGGTGGCTGGCTGCCAAGGACTGTCTTCTTCCTCCCAGGATCTGCTGCCGTGTGTAGTCCCTTACTTTACTTCCTGAACCCAGTCTATCACAGCCTTCATCTCCTGCTCCCACCAATCTGTCACCAGCCATCTGGTCAACCTGGCTCTAAGCTGGAAGCCCATCTATTCCAGCTGTTTGCATGCCAGGCTTTTTGGATTCTTTGAGGTGCGTGAAGCGGCTCAGAGGGTGAGGGGAGGGCTCCCCCATCTTGCTTAAGGCAGCAGCTGCACTGGTACCTGTTGATACCCAGGGATTCTTCTAGCAGTAAGGCTGAGTTTCAAGACAGGGCTGATTTGAGAAGCTTTGCTGACATGTAAATCGAAGCCTAGAGAGGCCAGCTGACATGCCCATTGTCTCCCTCCCGGTCCAGTGCTCCTCACTCCACTGTTACGTCCTCTACCTTTTAAGAGGAATCCACGTCCAGTGTTCACGAACCTCAGCCCACCACGAGCAAGGCCAGAGGATGGCAAGGTGTCATGGTCACAAAGAAATGGCAGGGGGCACACCTGCCTTCATCAGAAGTCTTGGAGGTAGAGATGAGAGTGACGTTCTGTATCACCCATCTCAAGACCAGATTAGTAGGTCCTAGGGTCCTGGTGGTACAGTTGTTAAGTGTTTGGCTGCTAACCAAAAGTGGGCAGTTCGAATCCATCAGCCACTTCTTGGGAATTCCATGGGGCAGTTCTACTGTGTCCTACAAGGACTCACAGTTAAGCTTGCGAACTCATCCTGGAAAAAGTGCTACAGACTTCATTGCTGAATATCACTATCTTTACCTTCAAAGTACTCCCCGTGGGAAGCTGTGCACTGTTGCCAGTACTTAGTCCATTCTTCAAAGCCGTTTTGGCACTCTTTTTCTGGAATGGTCAGCAGAGCTGCTGTTGTATTACCCTCGATGTGCTGAATACCATCGAAATGTCTTCCTTTCATTATTTCCTTTATCTTTGGGTCAAGAAAAAAGTCATCAGGGGCCAGATCAGGGGAGTAGGGAGGGTGTTTCAATACTATTATTTGTTTACCAGCTAAAAACTCCCTCATTGACAACTATACGATTAAATTGGCGAACCTGCCACTGTGTCACTATGTGCAGTGGCCCTTCCAAAAAAGAGTTCCCAAATGGTTTTGAAGAGTGGACTAGGCACTGGCATCAGTGCACAGCCTCCCAAGAGTACTTTGAAGGTGACCATAGTGATATTCAGCAATGACGAATGTAGCACTTAGAACAATTAAGTTCATGGACTTAATTTGTAAGACCTGGCATAGGGCTCCCGTGAGTCGGAACTGACTTGGTGTCAGTGGGTTTGGAACCCAGTTTATGTGGTGACAGACAGCTCAGGAGTGTGCCTTATACTGACCTACCTGCCTGTGGATATTTACCTTATGTCTCCCATCACTACCAGCAGTCCATTCGGAGAAAACAATCACCTCCAAATGATGTTTATTCTCGGCGTACTTAAGAACATAAAAATAATTTAATTTCCAGAATTAAGACGTTAACTAGCTTTGTCTTTCAGCAATTAAAAATACATTAGTGGCTTATGTGCCCCTTATACTGTTATTTCTGCAAAAAGCAGGAACTCTGAACAATATGCTGTTTTAATCAATGTAAAATGTGCATGGTATCAATGAGCTGCAGATTTCTTTTGGCTCTAATTCTTCCTCAATGCTCCTTTAAGTAAATTTGTTTATCTGTGTGGCCCCATTAGATTTCTAGGAATTACCTTCTAATAGCTAACGTGCACCTTCTTATCCCCAGGGAAACAGAAGCTCCCGTGGGAGTCAACACGGCTGCAACGCTGAGGAGTAACAGGGATGACCGAGAACTGATGGTCACTGGAACCCTGGTGTTGCAGCGGTGAAGCACCAACCCCAAACCGGCAGCTTGGAGCCACCAGCCACTGCTTAGGAACCCTATGGGGTGTTCTCCTGAGTCCGACAGGGTTGCTGTGAGTTGGAATCAACACAGTGGTAATGGGTTTCTTGCCTTCAGGCCTTGTTCATTTCCTTGTAGTTAAACTACTAAAAGAGATGCATACACAGATAGATGAAGTTATCTGGAATTTCCTAAACAAAGAGATCTTTATTTAAAATGTAATTGTGGCCCAGCCCCGCTCCCTATTGCTGGCCAGCATCTTTTTATCTATGCCATTTTTGATAGGGTCAACAGCTGTATAAAAATTCTTAGCTTCCTTCTTAATACTTAAACCTGTTTCACCCCCTAGGAATGCTGATGCATCAAGAAATTTGTAACCTCCCTCTGACCCATACTCAATAAAAATACTGAGACTGTTTTTCCCAGGCTGTTCTTGAATGCTGACTGGACAAAGTGACCCCACTTTGCGGCCCACTATGCAGATAAGCAACACAGTTCCTGAGGACAGACAGCCAGACTCTGGATGTCAAGGACAACTCATCTTGAAATAAAGGAGCTGTATTTTTCCACCAACCTTGCGACCTCTGAACATCTGCATGCCTGCATTCCTTGCCCACCCTTTTCCCCTTCCCAAAGTCCTCCTATAAAACTTGCCAGCCTGGAATGACATGTTAAGATAGTTTTCAGGCTGCTAACCCACCATCTTCTCAGGTCGCCGGCAATCTGAATAAAGGGCTCTTAAAAGATTCAATACCCATCTCTATGTCTGGCATACTAGTGGCAGGTGGCATGAGTCTGCAACCAGGTTTCTCTGCTGTTTCAGGATTTCACTATGCTCCTGGTTTACTGGAACAGCTTTCCAACTGCCGTCCCATCTCCCAGGTTCTCTCCTCTCAGGCTTGCTCTTCCTTTTCCAGCACGTTAATCTTCCCAGAGCACTGCTTCAGAAGTAACTTGCTCCTTGCAGAACAAGCATTCAACCGGCATTTAGGGCTGGTATCTGTCAGGTACACTGAGATGCGCAGAATCTCTGATCTCACAGAGTCTCTATGTATGCAGCAGGAGAGAAAGTATACACATCACGAAATCACAAGTGATGCGACAACCATGGACACAGGTGCCGAGAGGCTGCGCTGAGGAAGACTAGGATGTTACCTTTCCAGGGAGGCACTGTCTGAGTTCTGTTTTGAAATATGAATAGGAGTTCATCCTTTCTCTAACACATTCAACATACGGCAGCCAGAATGCCAATCTGTTCATGCCAGTCAGCCAGAAGCTGACCCTTTCATAGGCTCCTACTGCTTTTAAGATAAAGACCGCACACTTGGCTTTGGCTGGCATCCTTAGTATGGTCTCCAAGGCCTTCATCTTTCTCTTCAGGCTCATTCTGTAACCCTCTCCTACTGACACACAAGCTTGCTTGTAGGAACATGACATGCTCCCTCCTGTCAGAAGGCTATATACTCTGTCCTCCCTTCCTGCCCCCCAGATTAAATTCCAATGTGTCTTTTAGATCTCAGGTCCAGTGTTGCTTCTACAGGAAAGGCCTCTCAGAGTCCCCCGTCCAGGCAGGTTCCTTTCCTACACGTTTCCTCAGAATCACACTGCTTTCCTCATGGCACTTAGCTGAGCTTGTCACTTCACATTTATTTGTTAAATTAATCTGATGAATCTATGCCTTCTCCCACCAGACGGTGGGCTTCACGAGAGCACAGTGCTTGTATTAGTGGAAGAAGAAATCAGTAAGTGAACGAGTGAATTAATTACCAAATAAGGAAAAACAAAAGGAGAATGAGGGAAATAAAAAAAAAAGACTTTGGGGGGCTAGAACTTTGGATAATTACTCCACTAGAGTAGAGTCTCACCCACCTACCTCGCCTGTTCTCCTGTGTGATGTTGCTCATGCCCCCATCTTCAGCTAAGCCTTGCTCCAAGTTTGTGAGAATCTGCAGTAATTTAAAAGAAGAACAAAATTATTAAAAAATGAATGTGTTTCTAGGCTTCGTCATGATATAGTCCAAGTAAAGCAAACGTCTCTGTATGGACACCGATTCGTCAAGGAATGTCCCACATGGACACATTTGAAATACCACTGGTTAGCAGCAGACTGCCGTTCAGGCCACAAACAACGTGGGAGAACTGGGTGGCAGAATCTGGGTTTATGATGCTCATAATGCATTAAGAGATAGATACAGGATGGCCAAACACAGCTACTAGAGATACGTGCAGGATATCCAAACACACAGGTACCTACTTTTTAAGAAGTGTATTTATTTTACTGTTCTTGTTGTGAATATACGCAGCAAAACATACACCAATTCAATAGCTTCCGCATGTACAGTTCTGTGGCATCTTCAGCTGTGTGGTCCTTCTGCCCTTCTTCTCTGAGTTGATCCTCTTCCATTAACATAAACTCACTGCCCCGAGGTTCCTACCTTTCCAGTTGCTGTTTCCAATTTGATCCCATACAGACAGCTCTTAAAAGAGCATAATGATCACAGCAGATATTTTCTGCTAGTTAAGCTAAACTATTGCTGGGTTTTAAAAAGACTTCAGGGGCGTTTTTTTTTTTTTGGCTTGAAGTTAAAAGATTATCTCAGGGCAAGAGTTTCAGGAGTTCATTCAACTTTCAAGGGCTCTGCGAAGTCGGTAGTTCATGAGAATCTGAAATTTTGTTCTGCATTTTCCCTTTTTTATCATGATTCTTCTACAGAATCTTTGATGGACGTATTCAAGGGCAGCAGCTGTTCAAGAAGGCCATTAACCACATGTCCCATATCCTCCTCCCATTCCTGATTTTCCTTCTGTGGCTACAGGTAAACACAGACCAACTGTGCCTTGGACGGCTGCTTGCAAGCTTCTACGGCCTGGTACTAGACAACAAGCTAGGAGGTAGAACAGAAGCAGCAAACATATTTTTTTAGACCAGTTAACTGTGAGGTCCCTAAACCTCCAGACCAAGGAACCAAATCCCATGGCAGCCTCAGCAGCTACTCTTTTTTTGGTCGCTGTTATAAATACATTTATTACAAACTTATACCATGTATACTTAGGATTTATTGACAGCACTTACACCAACTGGCTATGCGATCCTACCCTTAGTCAATGTGATTTTTCTGTCTCTGTAAACAAACTCAGTACTCTGCAAGTACTAACCTCCTTCCTGCCCTCTCCGTCTCATTCCCATTAAGCCCTAAGAAACTTCGGTCTCTACACCTTTATCTTGTGGGTTTTTTTTTTTTGATAGAAGTGAGGTGATGTAGTATTAGTCTTCTTGTGACTGAGTTATTTCAGTCAGCCCAGTCTAAGCTCCATTCATATACTGTACCATGTATCAAGACTTCATGTCTCCTACTGGCTACTATTCCACTGTATGTTACGTGGCACATTCAGTTCACACATACATCTATGGATGGGTATTTAGGTTGTTCCCACCTTCTGGCCACCGTGAGCAGTGCTGCCATGAACGCTTGTGTGTCCCGTCTCTTTTTGAGTCTGTTTGCGCATCTCTTGGCTATATACCTAAGTGGAATTGTGGGGTCATCTGGTAGTTGTGGAAACCCTGGGGGTATAATGGTTGAGTGCTATGGCAGCTAACTAAAGGGTTCTCAGTTGGAAACTTCTAGACACTCCTTGGAAACTCTCTGGGGGCAGTTCTACTCTAGGGCTGCCATGAGTTGAGACTGACTTAACAGCAATTTGTCTTTTAAATGGCAGTTCTGTTTTTAGTTTTTTGAGGAACTGCTACATCAGTTTCCACAACGGCTGTCCCATTTTATTTTTTTAAAAAAATACCAAAGAAAGCATGATACACGTGAGAAGGGTTTCAACTTTTGTGAAAATATCAGTCTTATGCCTCAGGGGCACCAAAACATACAAAGTAAATTTTGTGTGATTGTCACTTCATGGAAACCCTGGTGGCATAGTGGTTAAGTGCTATGTCTGAAAGGTCAGCCATTCAAACCTGCCAGGTGCTCCTTGGAAACACTACAGGGCAGTTCTACTCTGACCTCTAGAGTCGCTATGGGTTGGACCTGACTTGATGGCAGTGTGTCTGTTTTTTGGGGGAGGATCACTTTACAGTTTTATAACTTTCAGTTGCTTCTTGCATCAACTAAAAGAAGAGGAGCTGTTACCACTGCCATTTAAACAGATTCTTTTCTTTCTGTTTTTCAGGGACAGGACGAGGGAAAGAAGATTTCAAGAGCAAAGACTATTTGCTCGGGAAAAAAATAATGTCACCCTAAAAACTGTTCTATTACAGTACTGCGATTACAGACTACAGAACATATGGTTTTCAGGAAAAAATATCCTTTCATTATTAGATCACATTGCCAATTAACATTTCCCTAAACTACTACCCACACCTCAAGGGGCAGGGTGAGCAGGACACGGAAGCAGCCTGTTATGGTTTTTCATCTGCCCATCTTTCTTGTCTGTGCAATTAGGAGAGTGAAAACAGACCTCTGCTCATCTGCTCGAGAGTCCTTTAACGGTCTTCACCATTTGACGCACGTCAGAGAATAACTGGAGGTGAAGACAAACACCCCCTCCACAGCTATCTTATGTTACCTTGATGACTGAGAAGACACACTTGGGGTTCAAAATTATAACCTTGAGGACAATCTCGTTGGCCTAAACTGGGTCAAAATCCATGTTTCAGCTCATTTACCTTCGATAATCACAAGAACAGAAACTGACCAGGAAACAAAGTCTTGGTGTTACTATCAATTCCCTTAGGTTGAAAGGGGGAGGACAGGACAAAAGAGAAGGGACAAGGACTATGGAAGAAGAAAAGCAAGGGTTACGAAGGGGCGTCAGCCTCAGAAGCAATAGCAGAGTCAATAGGATCCCTAGGATCCCCTAGGGATTCTCATTTAGTAAGGGTCTTTGACTCTCATAAAAAGGAAGGCATCTGTATTTAATAACAAGACAGTTGTCACCCAGGCTTGAGATGATCAGAACCCGAGGCCAACGGTAGAGACGCCGGGGGCAGGATGTGCGTGACCGGTGGCTCCTACTGTAGCAGCTGGTCACTGAACACTGCGGACGCACCCGGAAAAGATCCTTCTGCCGAACAGAGAGATTCCCAGAGCCCACGGACCCCAGCTATCGTTCGCCTGTGCTGAAGCAAGAGTGGGTCAAGCCATGGCTGATGAGGAAGGGAGAGAGGGAAGCAGAAGGGTAAAGAAGTTGTAAGAACAACTCTTAAGAAGTGAGAGGGAGGAGAAGACAGGATTTCTGGTGGCAAGCAGCTGCGATAAGAAGAATTAACCGACATGAAGAGGACTGTCGTAGATTGAATTGCGTCCCCCCGAAATGTGTCTATCTGTTTGTCCACGTTTCCAGGCATTGTGGGTGATGTTCCCACACATTGTAAGTCCTGCCTCTAGGATGTCCATGAGGGATGATGGGCAGTGGTTGCGTTGGTGAGGCAGGGCTCAAAGCAGAAGACCAGAGGGGCCTTGAGGCAACCACTTCGGATATAAAGGAAAGGCGAGCCCGCAGAGTTGGGGAACGGGAACTCGTCCGTCAGGAGAGAAGCGATGCCAGGAGCACAGCGCACCCTTCGGACCTGAAGTTCTTGAGCCTCAGAAGCTCCCAGTCCAGGCGAAGACTGACAACAAATATCTTTCTCCGGAGCCAGCAGACAAAGACTTCCCCTGGAGCTGAGGCCCTGAATCTGGACTCTTAGCCTACTTTAGTGTGAGGAAATCAATTTCTCTTTGTTAAAGTCATCTACTTGTGGGATTTTTTTGTGACAGCAGCACTAGGTGACTAAGTCAAGGACTGAGTGGCAAGAAGAGAAGAAAAATTTCTGGGTAAGAACAACAGTTTGCCATCCCTAAGATGTCAGGATGTAGACAGAAACAGAAACCGCTTCAGCTTATGCATCAAAAGCAGACTATCTAGGGAGAGAGGAGGTTGTCATTTGTTTAGGAACTTTTCCTTCTTTTCAGTTCCAGACCTAAGACTTGATGTCTTTCTAGAGAGTTGCTTGTTCTCGGTATGTATCTGCACACGCTGGGGGAGGTCCCAAGACACCTCTCTTGAGGACATAAGAGAGTGATGAGACGATGTCTGCAGGAGCCTTGGTCATTGGCTATATTTTCAAGCAGATAACGTGTGTTTTCTGTGTTATCTGGACATGCCCCCTCCCCTTGAGAGACCCTCACAGGGGCTGCTGTGCCAATCTTCTTCCACAGGTTGCTGTTGAGCAACAACAAAAAAATTAGCATGGCCTGTTTATGAGAATACCTGGGTGGGTGGTGAGGGGGAGATGCAGGGCAAATAACTGCAGAAGGGATGCTTTATTGTGGTTTAAAATACGGGTGGAGTCTTTATCACTAGATGAAGGAGCAGCCAGAAACGGCAAAAGACAGAATATACATCTAAAACATACTTGTACTAGAAATGAGTATAAATACATTAAATAAATTTTTGATCCCTTTTTGGGGTGCATTATTTAAAGATATTAATAAGTCCCTGACTAGTTCAGAAATGAAGTCTCAAGTAAAGTGAACAGAAACAGTAGACAGTCTCTAGGTAGATGGCATCTATCATTGCTGCCTGTCTAGAGACAGTCATCTGGATTTATAAAGTAATAGTACATCGATTCACAAAAGACTACTTCTATAAAGGAAAGTGACAGAAACATTTCCAACCCTCAGCCTGAATTATTTACGAACTGCAGATATTGCAAGAGAAGCCTGGAACTGTTTCATAGGCCAGTGGAAGATGGCTGCAGTTTCCTCCTGGTCTCTTCTGTCACAGGCTGAACTTATCACCAGGGTACAGACCAAAATCGCCAAGTGATCAGTCGTCTTGTGTTTGTCTCCCAGGAGGGCAAAGGCTTGAGGAGGGGACCCAGTTCACTCTGGAAAACGCTCTGACAAAGCAGAGGCATGTTCTGAAACTCAGAGGCAGCAGGGGGACATTACACAGGAGCCACGCAAACAAAAAACAGCTGCCGCGCCTGCTTCATTTGGTGAGATGCCTTCAAGAGGAAGGTGTTCCTTTCAGTCTTACCGCGTTTCAATAAAAAAGGACTTTATAACCCAAGTAAAATGTGACACTAGAAGCGACCAAACTCCCTCTCGGTTGAGGTTACTTTATTAGGGATTGTTAACACTCGTCTATGGCCCGCACTGGACACCCTGGCGACATAGTGGTTAAGAGCTACAGCAGCTAACCAAAAAGTGGGCAGTCAGAATCCCCCAGGAGCTCCTTGGAAACTGCATGAGGCACTTCTCCTTTGTCCTATAGGGTCACTATGAGTGGGAATAAATTCGATGGCACTGGGCTTTGTTCTGGGTGTCCCTCATTAGCAGGTAAGCTGCACCAGGACAAGGACCACGTCTATCTTGCTCACAGGTTTGTTCCCTGTACCTAGTGTTACTGCCAAGACGTGCTCAATAACGGATGGATGCCTGTTGCTGAAGACAGGAGTCAGCATAGGCATGTCAAGTATTCGGTAAGAAACTGGGGTGCTGAGGGTGCTCCATCAAAGGGGCCACCTGAGCAGGGGTGCAGAGGGCTACTTGCTGCTGTCCAGTTGATTCTGACTCACAGCTACCCTAAAGGACAGACAATTGCCCCATGGGGTTTCCCAGGAGCGGTTGGTGGATTCAAACTGCTGACCTACGGGTTAGCAGCTGAGCTCCCAGCCACTGTGCTGCTGGGGCCCCCCATTTTGGGGACTCGTTCTTCCCTCGGAGCCCGGTGTCTGCTCTCCCTTTCAATGTGCCAACAACCAGCTGTTGAGGGGCAGCAGGTAATTTTATCCTGTAGGTGTAGGAAACACAGGATTTCTATGTTTATTTTGTAATTTAAAAAACTGTGCTTTAAGACAAAGAAAAAGAAAATCACATGAAAAGATTTCAGTTTTTAAACGCTCCAGAGGAAGGCTTCAGACAAGAGGGCTGACAGAGAACGCTGCTCAGCGGGAAACGCATCGCCCTTGACGGACTCCCTCGCTGACAGAGGTGACCAACTGGAGACTCAGAGGACAGCAGAGGACAAGAAAAGGGCTTTGGCTGTGATCTTTTTTTCTTTTTAATTAGTGTTGTTTTTCTTTTTTAAAGTAATAACAAGCTTATAAAAAATTCAAACAGTAGCGAAGTGTAATAGTCTAATCCCTTCTCTCCACCTCACTGTCCTCACTGATCTTGGAAGTGCAGAGCCCCACGGGTTCCCTTCGGTCTGCGTGACTCTTCTGGAGGCTTCTATGACACCCCTCTTCACGTTCTCCTTCCATCCATCTGTTCCTTCTACTTCAGTCTCTTTTCCCTATAGGCTCCCTAGGATTTGAACTATTAATTACACGCCAGTGACTCCAAGAATTCCTGCCCTGATCTCCCTCTGAAGCTTCAAAATTATGTATCCGGTGGCCTGTGATGGCACCACTCGGAGATCCCAGAGGCACTGAAAACATCAGCTTATTGTGCCCTATGACCTAGGAGAGCTGAAACACTCATTATTTTTCCCCCGCACTCTTCATTTTCTGCTGCTGCCTGCCTGGCCTGTAGCGCCCTTCCCCTACCCTCTACCCAAGAATCCTGCTGATGTCGCAAGAGCCAGTTCTCCTGTGAACTCTGGGAAGCGCCCTGGTCCTCTAGGCTGGCAGAGACGCTCCTCCACTCTGCCCCTGTCGCCCCTAAAGTGGGTCTCTGCTATAATCCTACCACATGATTTTAACACCATTGTTTATGCGCCTGTCTGTCTCTGTTCATTCATCCCTTTGGCTCCATATACATCACGGGCACCCTTTACATTACAGGAAACCCCGGTGGTGTAGCAGTTAAATGCATCAGCTGCTAACTAAAAGGTAGGCAGTTCAAATCCACCAGGTGCCACTGGCAAACTATGGGAAACTTCTACTCTGTCCTATAGGGTTGCTATTGAGTTGGAATTGACTCAGTGGCAGTGGCTTTGTTTGTTTCTTTTATCTTTCATGTGCTAGCACTTGTTGAACTACAGAAAGAAAGACAGTCTTTGCTCTCATGGAGATTTTATGTGGGTGGGCAAGTCAGACAAATACCAAGAAAACTAAGAAATAAATTACAAAATCAGAAAACATGATAAAGTACGCATAAAAGGAAAATTGGGGTCACAGCTAAGGGCTCAGCCACTAAGAGAAAGGTTGGCTGTGCGAAGCCCCTGCGAGGGGCCCCATGAGAGGATGGTCTACTGACCTGCTTCCCTAGACTGCGGCCTAAATGGCCTACGGGGCCATTCCGACTCTGTCACACGGGGTCAGCATGAGTCATACGGCTCAGCGGCACTCAGCAACAAGGACAGAAAATAGTGGAGGAGAGGAATGTACAGAAGAACGGAGGTTAGGGAAGGGAAGGCCTCTCTTGAGGACATGACACATGAGCTGAGAGCCTGAGAGCTTGTAGCCCCAGCTACAAGCGGGGAAGAGTGCGCTAAGGGTGAGAGAGTGCAGCATGTGCAAAGGCCCCGTGGTGGACTGACGTGTGTTCCCCCAAAATCTGTGACCTTGGCCAGGCCACGAGTCCCAGTACTCTGTGACTGCCCTCCCTTCTGTCATCTGATATGATTTTCCTTTGTTTGTGACACTGCAAATCCTACCACTGTGATTTTAATGAGGCAGGACTCAATCTACAAAATTAGGTTGTGTCTTGAGTCAAGCTCTTTTGAGATATAAAACCAAGGTGTGAACAGAAAGGAGAGGGATCTGGTTATTACCACGCAAGGAAAGTCAGGAATGGAGTGTGTTTTTTGGACTTGGGGTCCCTGTGCTGAGAAGCTGCAAGACCAGAGGAAGAGGAAGAATGAGGACAGGGACCCTTCTCCAGAGCTGACAGGGATAGAAAGCCTGGAGCTGTGGTCCTGAATCAGGACTTTCAGCCTCCCAGATGGTGAGAGAATACATTTCTCTTTGTTAAAGCTGTCCACCTGCGCTATTTCTGTTACAACAGTACAGAACGAGTCAGACAGACTGTGAGACAGGAAAGGACGCAGGGGGTCCCAGGAATGAAAAGAAGACAAGTGAGAGACGAGAAAGGGAGAGGCATCAGGGAGGTTAGCGAGCTGGGGTGCTGCACCACTCAGGGCCCTGCAGGCCACGGCAAGAAGCGTTGATTGTATTTGGAATGCAGTGAACCAGGGAACCACAGGATTTACAGAAGGTTTCAAAGGGTATAGTGCACAGAAGGGATTCTAGGAATGCAAGTGTAAGGCAGAGTAAAGGTTGCCCCAATAATACAGTCAAGGTTTTTATTGTTATTAAATAAATACTTACACAGCAATTACTCACCATGTGGTGGGCACTGGGCTAGCTGCTTTACAACTGTTAACTCTTTTAATCCTATAGCCATCTATGGGATCCAAAAAACCCAAACCGGTTGCCTCTGAGTTGATTCTGACTCACAGTGACCCTAAAAGCCAGAGTAGAACCGCCTGACAGAGCTTCCAGAGGGTTTTCTTGGGTAATCTGTACAGAAGCAGACTGCCAGACCTGCTTCTTCCCGGGATCCACTGATACCTTTAACGGAAAGAGAGCTCACAAGTCACCCTGAAGGGACTGAAACGGGGAAAAGCGGGCTCTCGTTTTCTTCTGGAGGACAATAAAGGGCCTTTGTATCATTAAGTAAAACAGGCCTAAGCTGATTAACCTAGGGGTCTGGGTTTAAAATAGAGGCACAAATTCTTTGATGGTCTCTTTAAAAGGCAGCACCTAATCGCCTTCTTCCTGGATGTGGGCTGGACTAAGCAATTTCTTCTAACTGAAGGTGTCAAGCAAATGAGATGCTGTGTGACACCCAAGATTAGGTCATACAGGCACTGTGTCCTCTTTCTCTCTCTTGTGGATTGCTCACTCTACAGGAAATCAGCTGTCGTGTCACAAAGACATTCACACAGCTCTACAGAGAGGCCACTGTCGGGAGGAACAGGGGCATCCACCCAAGACCAGCAAACTGTGACTGCCATGGAAGGAAGGCTCCTCGGAGGCCAATTCTCCAGTCTCACTCAAACCTTCAGACGACTGCAGCCCCAGCTGACAGCTGGACTGACCCTGAGAGACCCTGATCCAGAACCCCCCTGCTCAGCTGCTCCTGAACTCCTGACCCACTGAAATGGAGAGGCAATCAAGCAGGACTGTTTGAAGCCATACAGTTGTGGAGTAATATTTATACAGCAACAGGGAACTCACTGGCAATGTGATCACAGTCACCAAGCACTATCTCTTTATTTAAGGCTAGTGGCTCAGTGGGTAGGTGCTTGGCTGCTAACAGAAAGATCAGGAGTCTGAACCTACCAGCTGCTCTAGGGGAGAAAAATGTGGCTGTCTCCTTCTGTAAAAAGTACAGCCTTGGAAACTCTCAGGACTGGAGGTGGGGAGGATTTACAGAACTGGTTTCATCCATGAGGTGTCTAGTTTGCAGACCACTGGCAGGTGGGCACTAACTCCAGTTCACTCAGCAGATCTACTTAACCCACACTAATGGGTACAGCAGGGCAGCCCCAGACTCGCTCAGGCTACTTGGGTAAGTCCTGGCACTGTGGCTTCCCCAGTCTCTGAGAGAACCATCTGGAAAGCAGATCTCCCCAAGTTAATGTGGGTTTCTCGGAGTTGCATCTAGGAAGCATTTCATGAAATACTTAGCATGCATCAGCCACTGCTCTAAGTCACTTGTATGTTTTATTGATTTATTCTCCACAACAGGCCAAAGATGAGCATTTTCAGATGAGGAAGTGGAGACTTAGGTAGGCTGGCTAGTTGGTCCCTCAGCTAGGAAATGCCAGAGTCAGGATTTGGAAATTTTTACCCAGTCTGATCCCAAAGCCCATCTCACGATCACTGCCTAAGGGATAAAACTTCGGGGCCTTCAGGCTTCAAAAAATTTTCTTCTTTACATTCAGATCATGGGATGACAGAACAAGCAATGCCGAGCAAAACAGGCAGAGGAATGCAGAATTGAATATCTGTTTATCATTCAAAGAGCAGACTACCCTTTTGTGCCGCCATGCACGCTTCATAGCTCCACCACTTGCTAGCTTCACTCTCGGGGCGTCTGATTTGACACCAGGTGGAAGCTGCTGAGTGGGATTGTCAGTTATCCCCAAATACATGCACTCTGTTTTGCAGGAGGCAATCTGGAGACTCCTAAATATGGGGTTTCCACTGGGAGCTGGATAAAGACACACATCTGCATGGCAAACTATGATGCAGAGGACAGTCCTGTCTGCTGCTTCTGCTTCAGTATGCTGAGCACACTTGGGGTCCTGGGGGTGCCAGCCTCAAAGGCAGAGGGCAGACAGGCTGCTGCCGTTCCAGAAAAGGAAGGCATCCTCACTGCATCTTTCAATTACTTCTCTCCCCTTGCCAATCATTCCTATCTTAACTGATTAAGCCACAATCAATTTGCTCCCTGCTGGACCAGCAGAAAAGTAGGGCAACTGAACTGGCTGGGTCAGAGGCAGCCTTGGCAATGACCTGGACATTTCCAGCATACTGCCAGTGGTCTCCCTGAGCAGCCGGCCAGGAGATGACAGGCAGAGGCTGCTCTTTCTTACATTTTTAACCCTGTTTACAAATAAAACAATGCAACTGAATATGTCCTGCCATCGGAAATCCTTTTTTCAGAAAGAAAAAAATTAATTCTTCCTGGAGAAAAATGCTGTTCCTGATACTTTGTTTGCAATCGTCACTAAAACGTAAAAATACATGGATGCTTTAACAGAGGGCACAAAAAACCGTATCTTACTGTGTGTCTCCTTCAGCTATAAGGAAACTTTTTGTTTTTTTTTTAACCGGGTACCCTCAACCAAGCTAAACTGGAAAGGGTGGAAAGCAGGTGAACTCAAGACTTTCTCAGGTACCTCCAACTCACTGACAAGCTACACTCAAGCTAATCCGGCATCACTATGTTGAGACTGGAAACCCTGATGGTATAGTGGTTAGTGCTACGGCTGCTAACCAGAAGGTTGGCAGTTCAAATCTGCCAGGCACTCCTTGGAAACTCTATGGGGGCAGTTCTACTCTGTCTATAGGGTTGCTATGACTCAGAATCGATTGGACAGCACTGGGTTTGGTTTGGTTTATGTAGAGATTGGAGTCCTTAGCAGCACAGTGGTTAAGACCTATGGCTGTGAACCAAAACGCCGGCAGTTCAAATCCACAAGGTGCTCCTCGGAAACTCCATGGTTGCAGTTGTATGTACTCTGTCCTACAAGGTTGCTTTAATGTGGGATTGGTTTGGTGTTTTTATTCATGGATTCTATCTATGTATGCAAGCAGCTTTTAGAAATGTGTTCACTTGGCTCTTTTCTCAGTTGGTTTGCAAAGCTCTCCTGGGATCTAGGTGACAGCAGGGACAGCAAGCAGGGAGGAGGAGTAGGAAGCATTGGAGCAAGGCACCTGCCACTTCAGACAGGGAAGCCAAGCCAAAGCCAAGTGCCGTCGAGTCGGATAGGTCATTACTTTCTCCAAACCACGGCAACATGAAAAATTTATTTTAAGTAATGATATATTTGGTCTTCACTGATGTAATCACATTGGAACCAAATGTTTGTTGTTTCACTGAATGGCTATGGCTTGTTGTGTAGTGATGCACATAAAAGATAAAATCAGTACCCTGGACCACTCTCTAAGTACCATCAGTGGGGCTCTGCTATGTACTGATGTATTTTTCCTTCAATGCATACTCTTCAGTTGTTGAAATCATACTGTAATTACAGCTTTGCAGGCTCGCCTTAAAAACTAATATTGTGTCATGAATGTTCTCCCATGTTGCGGCTGTTTGGCTGTTATCATCATCTGGAAACCACTCCATACCATGTAGCGTGCGTCCACTGTGGTGCTTCTGCTTCAGCCTACCACGAAAGCTTAAATCATGCTCCTTTGGGGCCTGGGAGCAGCGCAGGATGGGAGGTTTCTATGTCAGCGTCTCCTCTAGGAGACAGAAGACAGAGCTCAGAACTGCAGAGAGGAAACCTGGGCCCAACTGGGATGAGTGTAAACCTCCAGCTGTCTCCGTGTTCCCCTCCAAATACTTCACTTGGGCTGTCATGTAAGGTGGTTGCTTTTCATTTGGGAAATCCATGCTGGGAACTGAACCTGAGAATATCTGACTTTTGCTGGAGTGGCAATTATTATGCAGCAGGGCTCAAAAGACATCTATATAGACAGCAACAGAGTCCTTTTCTAAGCAACTGGAATTGTCTTAACTGGCTTCACCATTAAGAGGACAGAAACCTTGAGCAGTCCTAGCTGTGCTTTTTTTTAACCCCTCCTCCCAAAGCATTTGATTCTAAAATCATTCCTGACTGCCAGCCTGGAACAGCTACTTTGAAGACCCACGACAGATGTCATGCAAGCGCTGAGAAGCAGAGCGAGAGAGAGGCCTTTGGGGAATACGGGCCAAGTAACTTACTTGCTTCTTTTGCCTTTTGGAAATAACAACCCTAGTTTTGTACAAGTGTCTCAGATCAACATCAAGGCTACTAGCCAGCTGACCGCCACCTGGTACCACCCCAATACTGGACTCTTAGCCCTCTAAGTCTCCCTGTGTGCAGAGTGGTTGGTTATCAAGGGTGCTAGAAGCTGTGATCTGTGTGGCCCAACTCAGTGACAGCAACTTCAAACTACGACCCGTGACAGCCTCTTGAGCCAGCCCAAGGCAGCCAGCACACAACAGGGTGGGATGTTACCTGTCTCTGAGTTTTGGCACGAGGCAAAGCATGAAAGGAGCACACACAGGCAAGGTAAACTCAGGCAGGAGGAGCAAGTGGAAAATGCCACTGTGGGAGATATTGAACATTTTAACACATTTCTTTCCCCTGTCTGACTAGCCTCATTCCTTTGCGAAGTACTTGTTTCTCTGTACTTTCAGAAGCCAATTTTGGGCAGATGCCAGCGTGGTAGGTAGCAGGTACAGCAGGCAGCTGCTAATATTTCTGTTCTGTGTCAAGGTGACCTATTAAGACCAAAGTTCAGAAACACTACTTTATATAGACACCAGGGAATACAACGCACTTAGGAAAAAGAAAAGACTGATGACCTTAATTTTTACAGATAAGTACAGAAGAGTAGTCAAGAATGTTGTTCCTGGAGCCACGTGACCTGAGATCTAATGCAAGCTGTACACATCCCCCTCTCTAGCAGTCTGTGTATCACCTCACTCTCCGAGGCTCTGTTTCCCCACCTGGGAGTCAGGCACGACAATATCACCTGTGAGGCTCAGTTTCCTCATCTGTGAGCTGGGGATGACACCAGCACCTGTGAGGCTCGGCTTCCTCACCTGTGAGTCGTGGACGATAGTATCACCTGTGGGGCTCGGCTTCACTGGGGATGGCAATATCACCTTTTACTGCTGCTGTGAGCATTGACGGAGATGCTTCACGTAAAACATTCAGCACAGTGCCTGTTACAGCGAGCACAACGCTCACTGATGGCTACCATCATGGCCACTCCCACCCGCACCCACCCTGCAAAGTAAGCTGTCCCTCCAGCTGCCTTTCTCTTGGGTGGGGGTCAGGCATGGTCAGCACTCTAAACAAAACCAGGAAAGAGAAGAGCCTGCACAGGGCAAGCTCTATGGAAGATATCTGTTGGTCTCAATCTTTTCGCAAGTACCCCTTGAGTTATGAAAGGCTCAAAAAGCCAGGATCTTAACTCCAGATGGAATCGTAGAGATTTTTCAGTCTAGTCCATCATTCCCAGTGGGAAACTGGGGAAAACCCATAGTTATACCAAAGGGCAAACTTGCATGGAAATAACATATTCAATTCTGTTAACTGCACTCGACCAAACCAATACTGCCACCGTAGCAGTGCCACGGTTTTTATTACTTCCACGTTTTTCAATTCTTTAGTAAATCAGTTCTACCACGGACAGAAATGTCTATGTAATTCTAGAGGGCCAGGATGAATGGCTACAAACAGAAAAAGGACCAGGTGACACAAACCTCGCCCATTAGATTGGAAATGCACCGAGGGCGGTGTGCACATTTTGTTGACCACTGCAGGGTCAGCATGCGGCCCACAGCACGACCTCTGGGGGTGCAGTGGTTAAGAGCTGGGCCACTCATGACAAGGCTGGCAGTTCAAAGTCACCAGCTTCTCCCTGGACACCCTATGGGGCAGTCTTACTCTGTCCTGTACAGTCACTAGGAGTCTAAACTGACTGGACAGCCCACAACAATACCACCACCACACAGTAGGTGCTCGATAAATACTTGTTGCATTAAAAGACAAGAAGTCCGGAGCTGTCCTGAGATGAGAGCAGTGGGGTCAGGCACAAACCCTTCTATGCCCCAGAGTTTGATGCTGGTCTCCAGCTGGAACTGGCTGAAACATCCAACACCCTTGGAGGAGTCAAGAAGACCCCAGGGTACCAGGTGGCCTAAAGTGGAAAGGAGTGAGAAGGGAAGTGTACGCGCTGGTTTTCTCAGTTTTCAGGGGTGAGAGGAGAGACTGAAGGTAGACTCGGGGGTGACCATGCTCTAGGCCTGTCCTTTATATACATATATATATGTTTTATTTATTGTGATTGAGTGAAAATGTACAATCCGGTTTAAATTTGCACGCCCACCCATGTGCAGCTCCTACTGCTCTCCTTGCCCGGTGACAGCACACTCCTCCTTTCCGTTCTATATGTGTCATATCCTCTTCACAATCTCCTGTCCCTTCTTCTCCACCCTCTCCACTCCCCCTCTAGTACGAGGCCAGTAGGACGACATCCTGCAGATACATAAAACCACAAAGTGCACACATGAGATGGTCACTCTGTGTCACCAAGTCCAATCCATTCCTGTCTCAGGAGTTATCCTCAGTAATGATTTATGGACAGGGGTAGCATCAGGTCTAGGGGCCATGCTTCCAGGGGAATCCCAAGGCCTTGGGACCACTAATTCTGTCCTTTTTAAGCATCAGCTTGTTACGTTATAGTGGTGCTGACGCTCACTTTCATGGAGAAGTCAAGTTTAAAGTCATACAAGGTGACAGACAAAATCATCTGTTGAACTTAACCATGAAAACTCTTTAGGGTGAAGACAAGACATTGTCTCTTAATAAATCCCAATACTTGTTCTTTCTTGAAGATTGGAATAAATTTGTTTTTTTATGAAGCACCCTAAGGAGCACTAGCTTACACTTTGGGTCATGCCGTAAGAAAACTACCTTTATAAACACCAGAGTTATATGAAGTGTGGTGACATAGTCACACTCTCAGAAGTACTGGAATCTGAGACCAACGAAGGGAATAAGAGATACACAAGTCATATTTACTCGCTTCCCTCTCCTCTTTCCCCTTCCTGCTCCAGTTAGTGGTAAGTGGTTCCTTTAATAATTACATTCTGTTGTGCACATGGAAATGCTGGTGGCATAGTGGGTTAAGTACTACAGCTGCTAACCAAAGGTGGGCAGTTCAAATCCACCAGCTGCTCCTTGGAAACTCTATGCGGCAGTTCTATGCTGATCTCTAGAGTCTCTAGGGTCACAATGAGCGGGACCTGACTTAACAGCAGTAGGTTTTTTTGTTTTTTTTTAAATTATGCATGTATGAGGGGGCTTGAGAGTTCAGTGGTTAAGAGTTTGGTGGCTAACCCAAAGACTGGCACTTCAAATTCACCAGCCACTCCTTGGAAACCCAAGTGGGGCACTAGAAGTCAAAATCAGCTCGATAGCCACAGATCATTATGCATAAGCCAAGTAGCCAAGTGCCGTCGAGTCGGATCCAACTACAAGGTGCTAAATATGAAAAGTTTCTAGGAGAATTTACTTACAAAGCTATCTCAGCTGGCTTGATCTTTCAACCTTCAAACCATGCTCAAAGTCAGAAATTTTTACCTCAAAAACTATAAAAATGCCCCCCAACGCAATTCAGCATTAATGTGAGTAGAAGACCACTGATTTAGAATTTCTCAATTGCCCAGTTACATGCTTGGTATTTCTGAAAATAAATAATACTCACCTGTGTTTATTAAGATTCAAGGAAAAAAGGGTGTCATAATCTAAAAAAAGGGGGTAAGACTACTTTCCCATCAAATGATCAAAGTTTAAGAAAGTATATATATTTCTCCTTTTGTCTTTTGAGTTGCTGCATTGAAAAATGGAAGCCAATAAATCTAGGGATAAAAAGGTCCCTAGGATGTTGATGCTAAGACGATGGCAGACTTACACGCAGGTCAGGATGGACACACATCGTCGTATGTAACACTGATAACATGATCGTCTTGGAATTAGATAAAGCGTCTATCGAGAGTGGTGGAAATTTGAAAGGAGGAATCTGACAAATATCATTGCATTTTTTCAAAGAATTACGACACGCTGCTGCTTCTAACAACTGGTTGTTATTAGAGTTTTCAAAGAACTTCCACCTAAAAAAATTAATTTACACTACACTGTAGCATTGTGAGGTAGACAGGGGAGGTAATACTACTCCTACCCTGAAGATGAAGAATCAAAGAGTGTATGGCTGCCGACACCTTGAAAATGGCCAAGATTCTTAATCCTCCGTTTCTTCTACTGCCATTTAGCGTATACCATTTGATCTTCTGTTGCTGTACTAGTTTGGTGCCTCCTACACAACAGCTCCTTCACAGTCTGGGATAACTGAGAAAGCACTTCTGAATCTTATAGTGATTAATGATTAATGAGTCAGTATTATGAATGATGGTCATCATTACACAGTATAACTTGCTTTGCTTCCAGAAAGTTCTTAATCATTATCTCTTTAAATAGTGCTCCAATGCCTGTCTGACACAAAGTATGTGCTCAATAAAATAGTGTGGAATGCATAAAGGGTATGGCACATAGCAGTACTCCAACTGGCAGCCCAGATACGTGTTCAAGATGTGATTTCTATGGGAGAGAAAACCTTCCTACTTCTTATTTAGTAAATATGCAGTGAAAAGGATTTTAGGACTCAAAAACCATACAAAGGCTCAAAAGGTTTTTTTCTGCAGGAACAATGAACTAAGGGGTCCCGGGGAACCAGGTGCTAACGTTCGTCAGAGGGTGGGACAGACAATCACGCAGAAGGTTTATTATGTGAAGAAGGGCAATTCAGAGGGTATTCTCAAACCCAGAAGGGACACTGAGCAAAGCAGGCCACCATGGAGAGCCCCTTACCCTGCTGCAGATGGCCTTCATTCGGTGTAGCCGGTCGAGGGCCTCCTGGGGATTGCCCAGGTACTGCTGAAGCTCCGCGTGCAGGATCCGCATCGAAAAGGGAACCATGGAGCCTGGAATCAAAGCCAAACCTGAGTCCGTCTGTTTGTGACCGTTAGGCACATTTCCCAACACAGTGCACATCAAGGGGGTGCCTGCAGAGGGCCCTGAGGGAGGCGGGATTGGGTACTCTGTAAGTGTCCCTTGATGCTTTGCTAAAGCACTCAACGGTGCCAGCTTTAAAATACACGTTGGCTTTCTCCATGAAGCTGTATGTAAGTATGCCTAGACAACTATTCAAGGAGACAGAAAGCAGACCTCACTTCCACTTTTGTAGACAGGGAGCCCTGGTAGGGCAGTGGTCAGCATCCCGGCTGCTAACCAACGGGCTGTCAGTCTGAACCCAGCAGCCACTTCCTGGAAACCCTGTTTGGTAGTTCTAGTCTGTCCTACAGGGTTGCTATGAGTTTGGATTCACAAGACAGAAACTGATTTGGTTTGTAGGTATGATTCAGTCACATAGAAACTGTCACAAAATGAACAAAACAGCAGGAACACAGCCCTCTTTGAGAAAAAGAACATAACAAAACCCAGAATAGCACACTCATGTATTCTTCGGTATTTCTTTAGTATAGCAAGCTCAAGTAGAAAGTTGCTTAGGTTGCACTCCTTCGAGATCCTACAAGAAGGATTTACACACAAGTGACTGACAAGGGCCTGCACTGAGGGGAAACCAGTCAGGGAGAGAGGAGAGCAGGACAAAAGAGAGGAAGTCAAGCAAAGGGGCGTCTCTGGCCCAGTTCCGGTGGATGGCTGCTTTAGCCTGATTCAGGGTTCTCTGGTGTCTAAGTTCTGCCTCCGAGGCGCCCCTGGATGGAGGCTGACTGCTTCATCATCGGGGGCTGCCCTAGAGAACAGTTCCCACAGCTCTGTGGGCTCAGCCTGAGTGTGCAGTGTGGGAACGGGGGCTGTTGTTGGAGAAAGAGTTCCACGGACAGGTTGCTGGAAACGTATACAGCATCCAAAGGTCGTTTATTGTCTCTTAGGCCAAGGGGATCTTTTGTTAAGATAATCTCATCTGGAGCTCGATCTGTAGTACATATATATTAAGAATGTTGACAAACAAACAAACAAAAAAAATCAGAGTCTGTACTAAGTCTAAAACAAGATAATGACTATGAAAAACACCTGTGTGGAGCACCACGTGGCTTCAGTCGAGGATTTTTTTGAAGACAGGCTTATGCTGCCAGTATTTAGATCTTGAATATGGTTTGGAAGACTGTTAGAAAACAAGCTGTGTGACACTTGCAAGTCACTTAACCTCTCTGTGCTTCAATCTGTCCAACTGCCCAAACTGATTATTACTGAGGGTCTATCACGTCTCTGCGAGCAGCCCTAGTGGTCCTGGGTTTCTATGCCTGAAAGGCAGGCCGTTCAAACCCATCAGCAGCTTCACTTGACAGAGACGCAGCAGTCTGCTTCTCTGGAGATTCACAGTCTCGGAAGGCCTACGGGTCAGTTCTGCTTTGTCCTATATGGTCACTCAGAATCAACTTGATGGCAGTGGGTTTTTTTATGTTTTTGATCATATCTATGTTTCTTTTTATCTTGAAATTTTATGATGCTCCATGCTCTTTAACAAAGAGGGGAAGAAGAAAGGTCCACAGAAAAGAGTAAAAAAAGGTGTGCCCTGCAGAAAACAGTTCTATTGTACTTATAAACCTGGGAAAAAGGAAGGCAGCATTACTAAATTTAAAATGTTTGAAAATTTCTTGATGGCACTAAATAATTTCTCATTTCTGAAGAGGATGGATGACTGACTTTAAATAATGATGTGCTCATTTCGGTATAACAGAAAGAAACATTTTACAGTCATCAGTGCAACTAAACATGGACTGGACTAAGAATGGTGTGTCACATATAAAAACCCCAAACGAAACCCATTTCTGTCAAGCTGATTCTGACTCACAGCAACCCTACAGGTCAAAACAGAACTGTCCCACAGCATTTTTTAAGGAGCGTATGGTGGATCTGAACTGCCAACCTTTGGGTTAGCAGAGGTAGTGCTTGACCACTACACTACCATGGTTTTCAAGTCATATATAAGTTGTGTCCTTTTCCACTCTACATGTCAATTTGGAAACCCTGGTGGGGTAGTGGTCAAGCACCAGCTCTGCTAACCCAAACGCTGGCAGTTCAGATGCACCATGTACTCCCTGAAAACTCTATGGGGCAGTTCTGCTCTGTCCTGTAAGATTGCTAGGAGTTGGAATAGACTCAAAGCCGTTGGGTTATGTCAATTAGAAAATAGTCAATAAGCACTTTCATATGGCTTAGAATTCACTTGTAAAGAGGGGATATCCCAGAAGCCTGTCAAGCTCTATAAGACAAGCAGAGAAGTAAAACTTCTGTTATTGGACATCTCTAAATCCAGTATCAGGGAGTTGTTCCGTACTCTGGCAACTGCCCATGGATCTGGGGACATTTCTGTAATGAAAAGGGCAGATGACAATATTCTGAACTAAATGAAAATGAAAACTTATCCAAATTTATGAGATGTAGCAAAAGCAGTGACAAGCTGGAAATTTACAGTATTGAATGCGTTTATTAGGGGAAAAAAAATCTAAAATCAGTAATATAAACTTAGGTAATTACAGGAAGATGAGAAATACAAACCAAAAGCAGGTAAAAATCAATGAAACTGAACACAGGAAATCAATAGAGAAAACCAGCAAAACCAAATACTTGTTCTTGGAAAAGATCAATAAAATTGACAAACTGCTAGTCTGGCTATCCAAGAAGAGAAGCAGAAAACATTATTAATACAAGAAATGAAAGCAAGGGCATCACTACTGATCCCATGAAAAAAATAACAAATACTGTGAGCAACTACAGGCCCACAAATTTGATAACTCAGATGAGATGGACCAATTCTTTCAAAGACATAATGTGTAAAAACTCATACAGGAGATAACAGATAATTTGAATAGCCCTATATATGTTAAAAAGTTGAATCAATAATTAACAGTCTTCCAAAAAAGAAAGTACCAGGTCCATATGGATTCATTGGTGAAGTCTCCTGAACATTTCAGGAGTAAATGAGATTAATCCCTTATAATCTTTCCCAGAAAAAGATAAGCAGAGGAGCCACTTCTTAACTCATTTTATGAGATCGGTATTGCCCTAAAAATAAAACAAGACAAAGGCATTATAAGCAAAGAACACTACACACTAACATCTCTCATGAACAAAAACCCTCTATAAAATAGCTGAAAACTAAATTCAACAAGATATAAAAAGAATCACACAGCACAACCAAGATGGATTTACTCTAGGTTTGCACAGCTGTTTCCACATTCAAAAGCCAAGGAGGTAATAAAATCACATCAACAGGCTAAGAAAGAAAAATCGTATCATCACGGAGGAAGGAACGCCTAGGACAAAACCCATCATCTTTTCATGATAAAAACTTGCAGCTGATTAGGAAGAGAGCTGGATGTCCCTGACTTGACAGAAGAACACCTATAAAAGCTTACAGCTAACATTACACTTAGTAGTACGAAAGCATCTGGCTTTTCTCCTATGATGCGGACAGAAAAGAATGTTCCTAAGGGCTGATTTCTCCTCAGAAATAGTGAAGGCCAGAGGACAATGTGATATAATTCAAGTGCGGGAAAAACAAAATGCAAAAACTGTCTGACCAAGAATACTATACCCAACAAAACTATCCTTCAGAATGAGGGTACGATTAAAGCATTAACAAATAGAAGCCGGGCAGTTCACACACATCAGAGAGGCCCATGCCTCACACTAGACACGAAAAGCAATTAAAAATGGATAAAAATCCAGTGCCATCGAGTCGGACTCGACTCATGACGACTCAAGGATCTGAATGTGCAAAATAAGTCCATAAAATTCTTAGACAAAACAAGCAGGAGTAATTTTCAGAGCCTTAGCTTTTAACAGTGGATTATATAATAACAAAAGCACAAACAAAAAAGAAAATCATATAGAACCTCATAAAAATTAAAAAATTTTATTATTCAAAAGACTACCAAAAAAGTGAGGAAAAAAAAAAAAGCTACTGATCAGGTGAGCGTCTTTGGAAACCATACACCTGACAAGAACCTAATTACCTTATATACATATAAAACTTGCACAGTTCAACAACAAAAGGACAAATAGCCCAATCATAAAATGAGCCAAGGACTTGAATACCATATTATTGTGCAAATAATGCCTGTCTTCTGTTTGTTTAGAAACCATGCCCTCATCCTCAAAGGGTATTTTCATAGACTTATTTAAAGCTATGGTAATCAAGACAATGTTAGTGGGGAAAAAACAGACCAACAGATTAACGGAACAGAAGACAGAATCCAAAAATAGTCCCACATAAATACAGTCAGCTGGTGACTGACAGAAGAGCACAGGGAATTCAAGGGAGAAAGAAGAGTCTTCCCAGCAAGTGGTGCCGGGCAACAGGACATCCACAGCAGGTGAAGAACAATCTAGACTCAGACTATACACCTTTTCCAAAAATATAAAACTTCTAAAAGAGAGGACAGATCACACTGGAGGAAATCGTGTGACACGGGCTTAGCAATGACTCTTCAGCTATAACATCTAACGTGCAACCCATGAAAAGAAAACACTGATTGGATTTCTTTAAAATTAAAAAGTTCTTTCAAACAGTGTCCACATAATGAAGAGACAAGTCTAAGACTGTGGGAAAACATCTGCAAAACAGGTACCTGAGAAAGGACTTGTATCCAAAATACACAAACAACTACTTCATGAAACAGCAATAAAACAGAAGGCCCAATTAAAAACAGGCTGAAAATGTGAACACATACCGCATCACGGAGGATACGGAAATATTAGCACCATATGCTATTAAAAACAAAGACCAAAACCACACCTGTTGCTGCTGAGTCAATTCTGATTCATAGCGACCCTACAAGACAGGGTAGAACTTATGCTTCAGAGTTTCTCAGGAGAAACTGATGGATTCCAACTGCTGACCTTTTGGTTAGCAACCACAGCACTTTACCACCATGCTACCATTGTGAACTTCAAAACAACGATATATATACAATCTCATGTGTCTAGAATGGCTAAAATAAAAACAAACAAGAAAATCTTGACAATACCAAATGTACCAAATGCTGGCAAGTATTTCCATTGCTTGTTCTATTGCCTCTCGGTCTGTGTATAGGTTTCACATAAGCACAATTGAGTTGTGGAATTCCCATTCTTTGCAATGTTATCTTTAATTTGTTATGGTTCACACAGTTGAATGCCTTTGCATTCAATGAAATACAGGTAAACATCTTTCCGATATGCTCTGATTTCAGCCAAGAGCCATCTGACATCGGCAACAATCTCCCTCATTCATACTCTCTTCTGAATTTGTCTTGAATTTCTGCAGTCCACTGTCGATGTTCTGCTGTAACCATTCTTGATTACCTTTGGGACAGTTTTACTGGCATATGGCATTAACGATACTGTTTGATGATTTCCTTACTCTGTTGGATTACCTTTCATTGGAATGGGCACAGACATGGCTAGCTTCCTGTTGCTGGGCCAGGTATCTGTCTTCCAAATTTCTTGGCCTAGATGAATGGGTGCTTACAGTATTCCATTTATTTGCTGAAACATCTTGATTGGCATTGTCAATTCCTGGAGCCTTGGTTTTTTTGCCAATCCCTTGAGTGCAGCTTGGATTTCTTCCATTGGTTATTGGTCATGTGCTGCCTTCTGAAATGGCGGAGTGTTCAACCAATTTTTTGTTTTTTGGTGACTCCCTACTCTTCCCCCCCACCGCCTTTTTTTTTTTTTTTTTTTGATGCTTCTTGTATCATCCAATACCTGGCCAGAGAATACTTCACTATTTCAACTAGGCGTCTAAATTTTTTCTTCAGTTCTTTCAGACTGAAAGATGCCAAGCGTGTTTTTCCATTCTGGTTTTCTAATTCCAGGTTTTTGCACATTTCATTATAACACTAACTTCTTGGGCTGCCCCTGAAGCCTTCTTTTCGGTCTTTTACTTCATCACTTCTTCTATTCCCTTTAGCTACTCTGTGTTCAAGAGCAAGGATCTCAGTAGGAGTAACTGTAATCTATGAAAAATACAAGCACCAATTCATTTTTTACTTATTTTACATGTATTATTTTTATTGTGCTTGATGTGAAAGTTTACAGTTGAACTTCTCATACAAAAATTTATATACACTTTGTTGTCTGACATTAGTTGCAATCCCCACAATGTGACAGTATGCTCCCTCTTGACACCCTGGCTTTCCTGTGTCCATCCAACTAGCTCCTGTCCATTCATGCCTTCCCATCTTGTCTCCTGATAGGAGCTATCTATTGGTCTTGTATGTTTTTATGTCTCATTGCTCATTCTAATCTTTGTCTGAGGAGTGGGTATGGAGAATGGTTTTAGTCCTCAGTTAAAGGAGACTCTAGTGGTCATGGCCTCGGGGTCCCTCCTCGGGGTCCCTCCAGTCTCAGTCAGACTATTAAGTCTGGTCTTTTTATGTGAATTTGAGTTTCCTACCACACTCTTCTCCTGCTCTGTCAGGGACTGTCCGTTGTGTCCCATGTCAGAGCAGTCATTGGTGGTAGCTGGGCACCATCTAGCTCCTCTAGTCTGGAGATGATGGGAGCTTCTTGCTTATGTGGCTTCTTTTGTCTCTTGAGCTTATAGTTTTCCTTGTGTCTTTGGTGTTTTTCATTCTCCATTGTTCCAGATGGTTTGAGACCAATTGATGTTTTTTGATGTCTACTCACTAGCTTTTAAGACCCCAGATGTCACTCGCCAAGATGGGATGCAGAACATTTTCTTAATGAACTTTGCCATGTTAATTGGCTTGGGTGTTCTCTGAACCCAGGGTCTGAGACCCAACGAAATATCATACGAACTGCTGTGATACAACTTGTTGGTGCACATGGTTTGTGGGTAGTGAAGCCACAAAAGGTTGTTCTGTAGTTTGATGGAAAGTGCCATGAAAGTGCAATCTCTATATGGCACATCTAGCTTCAAAATTCATGTGCTCTGAATACTTATTTTTAGCATAAAGAGACAAAAAACAGATAAAGAGAGAGTTATTTTAATTAGTGAGCGTTCCCAGGTGGCACAAACAATTAAGTGCCACAGGCTGGCAGTTCAGTTCTACCCAGAAGTGGTCTGCAGGAAAAGCCCAGGAATCTGCTTCTAAAGACCACAACTGCTGAAAACTTCATGGAGTGTAGTTCGGCTCTGAAACAGATGCGGTCACTCTAAGTCTGAATGGAGTCAGTCCAACTACTGGGGTTTGGTTTGATTTTAATGAGCTGCATAAACATACACCAGCTGACAGAGACGATATCCACAGATTTTTGGAAACAGTTATATATACAAGGTGACCTTGAAGACACTTTGAAACCCTAGTCAGTCACAAAGCAACCCAGTGCTGTCGAGTTGATTCCGACTCACAGCGATCCTATAGTGAATCAAAAGCCTGCTTCTCCAAGTCCAGTCCTCAACCTGCTGCATTTCCATCACCTGAGTTCTCATTAGACACGCAGTCTCCAGCCTGTGAACCTACCCCACCAGACCATGTGTATTCATAAGACTGCAGGGGATACGTACACACGCTGAAGTTTGAGAAGCACTGTTTGGACTCATCCTCCATTCATGGGACATTAAAACTCATTAACCTAAAGGCTGTTAAGAAATATCACTTTTATTTATATAAAAAGTGCCTCAAATTGTGCAACTAAGTTCACTAAGACCAAGTTACAATACACAACTTGCTGTTATCAAATTGATTCTGATTCTGAGATCTTATGCCTTGCAGTGTAGAACTGGCCTCTGTGGAGTTTCTTGGCTACAGAGTTAATCTCAACGGAGGCAGGTTTGCCAGGCCTTTCTTTTGCTGTACTCTGGGTGGGTCTGAGCCACCAAGCTTTGGTTCGCTGTGGAGCACAAAACATTCTCTTCACTGTAGTGGCTGTCAAAGACCCTCTTTCAAGCTCAGGACAGGTACCAGCAGCAAAGGACGCTCAGTGTCCTTCCTCATGAATTGAATCTGGAAACAGGGACTTGACCCAGGCCGATTCAGACAGAGAGGCAGTTGAGCAAAAAAGAGTCAGTGTTGTTCTCTTTCCAAAACACAGTGTCTCTTTTTGTGACTTTCTGAGAAATAACTGTAAGAAAGCTAAGACTGAAGTTGAGGAAAAAAGGTTTCCTCCTTTTCTTTTTTGGCTTATTCACTGAAAATGCCTTATGTAGGCTAAATACCTTTAGGAAAAGGAAATCAAAAGAGGAAAACACACATGTGCACACACAAGGCCCCACACCAAAGTACAAAATCAAAAATAAAACAAGTGAAATGAGAAAGAAAAACACATCTTTTCAGAAAAGTATGCATTCATAAAATTACCACAAGAAAAAGAAAGAGCTGGGGAGACACTGTCTATTGATCTCAGGTTGAATGTGTTAACCTGACTAAAAAGACACTCAGGACCTTGTAAGTGCCAGATACTAGGCGATGCAGGTCCTGTACGAGGTGGTCATTGTCCTCAAGTCAAGGAGTCAACCTCCTGAATAAAATACAGACAGAAAACTGCTATGATGCTTCTCACGGATCGAACTGTGTTTCCCAAAAATATGTGTCAACTTCACTAGGCCATGATCCCCAGTGTTGTGTGACTGCCCACCACTTTGTCACCTGATGTGATTCTTCTGTGTACTGCAAATCCTATCATGATGCTAATGAGGCAGGATTAGAGGTACTTGTGTTAATGAGACAAGACTCAATCTACAAGATTACATTATGTCTTAAGTCAGTCTCTTTTGAGATACTCAAGAGAGACGAGAGCAGAGAGACAAAGGGAACTTGTAACACCCAGAAACAAGAGCCAGGAGAAGAGCAGATATTTTGGACTTAGGGTCTGTTTTAGTCAGCTAGTGCTGTTCTAACAGAAATACCACAGAGTGGATGCCTTTAACAAAGGGAAGTTTATCCTTACACAGTCCAGTAGGCTACAAGTCCAAATTCAGATGTCTGCTCCAGGTGAAGGCTTTTCCCATTGTCAGCTCTGGAGAAAAGTCTGGTATGGCATCAGTCTTTGCCCAGGGAGTGTCTTGGCGCAGGAACCTCAGGTCTGAAGGACACGCTCTTCTCCTGGTGCTGCTTTCTTGACTGTGTGAGGTTCCCAATTCTCTGCTTGCTTCTCTTTCCTTTTATCTCTTGTAGGATGAAAGGATACACGGTGGGGCAAGCCATACTCCAGGGAAACTTCCTTTACAGTGGAGCAGGGAGGTGATCCTATGAAGGGATTTACAGTCCCACCCTAAACTTTAACATACAGCATAGGGAAATCACACAATGGAGGACAATCACAAAATATTCAGAATCATGGCCTAGCCAGTCACATGGCTGCACATATTTTGAGGGGGGGGGACACAATTCAGTCCATGACAGGGTCCCTGCACTGAGAAACTCCTCGACTGGAGATGACTGATGACAAGGACTTTCCCCAGAGCTGGCAGAGAAGGAAAACCTTCTCCTTGAGCTGGCACCTTGGCTTTGCACTTTGAGCCTCCTAGACTGTGAAGGATAAACATCTCTTTCCTAAGGTCATCCAGCTGTAGTATTTCTGTTATAGCAACACTAGATAATTAGGCTAATGCTGTGTAATGTTGTGTTTGTTTTACAGAAACAAACATTAAAATATCTTTAAACCGATATTTTTAGTCTGGCCAAATCTAGCTTCTCTCAGTCTCTGAAGAGCTACATGGTGAAGGCTGGTGAAATATTTCATGCTGAGGGCAGTAGTCAAAGAGATAAAATATGCAAAGTTTCACACTAGCCCTGAGGCTCCTCTCTCCTGCAGGAGAGAACCTTGAAAGAAAACAGGGGCTAGTCAAAATCTGGAGGGAAAAATAATTCCTGGTGGATCTGTTTTTTCTGTAAGATTCCCATGTTTGGGTATGCCCTGCCAAAATCTAGGTTGGCATAAATACTGCAGAAGCAGTCTCATTGATTATTTAGAAAAAATTAAATGAAAATAGTCCTACAAAATTTATTTGGTACAGTGCCCTGTAGTGCTGCAAATCTATACTGCCACCACAGAAAAGTCAGAGAGAAATGCACAGGAACTCAGTGGGGCTTGCGGCTGCACATGGGAGAAAGAAAAGGAAGCGTGCATACCGTGTTGGCTGAGCTCAAGAAAGAGAAAGCATGTTTCTCAGTAGTTTCCGTGCTTTTTGTACCATCACCAAGGCAAACCCACGAACGCTGAATCGATTCCAACTCACAGAGACCCTATAGGACAGAGTAGAACTACCCCATAGTTTCCAAGGAGTGCCTGGCAGACTTGAACTGCTAACCTTCTGGTGAAAGCTGCAGCACTTCAGCATCACTCCACCAGCGTTTCCTTCGGCACCGTCGTGCTGCAGAGGTGGTCGGGAGTTTCCACCACTCATTAGCTGTTCTGTGCTGGGGAGGAGATGTCCCCTGTGAATGTCTGTTTCTGCACATGAAGCATTGGAGTGGACTAGTTACGCTTGGCCAGGCTGTTATCAGGCCTGACTGTGACACTGAGCAACCCTGCATGAACGCTTCGGGCAACATGTGTCACAGGGAACATGTACAGAGTCCCCACCCTTATCTTATTCCTGTCACTCTTTCTTCAATGAGGCACAGACTCCAAACAAGGTGGTCTTGGCATTTCCATGTCATTTTCAAGTTATAAAGGACATTTTACTTTGGTTACTGGTTTGTATTATTTTTCTTGAAATCTTCCCTCGGTCTTCTCCTCGGCCAGGAAGGCCTTCCTTATCTTTTGACCTTACAGAGCAGCCCATACTGGGGTAAAACATGTATTTCGTTTCCATCCCTTCTCTACTCAGCACCGAAGGCACCAGTGAGGACACACGCACTGACACGGGAAGTTGTGGCACTTGTACTCATGATAAAAGCACCCTTGGCAAGACTGAAGACTACTTCTATTCTGAATTCTGTAAATCTCAAAAAACATGCTTAACAGTGGGAGCCTCACACTACCTGACCTTAGAGCCTGCTACACTGCCACAGTAGTCAAAACAGCCCGGTACTGGTACAAAAACAGACAAACGGACCAACGGAACAGAACAGAGAATCCAGAAATATCACCATCCTTGGACGAACAGCTAACATTCAGCAAAGGTAAAAGTTGGGTTAGAAACAGTCTCTTTAACAAATGGTGTTGCCTAAATTGCATATCCATCTGCAAAAAACTGAAAAGAGACCCATGTCTCTCACACCTTACACAAAAACTAAATGAAAATGGATCAAAGACCTAAAACTATAAAGATCACGCAAGAAAAAACAGGAACAACAATGGGAGTTCTAATGCATGGCTTAGACACACTACAAAATCTGACAAACAATGCATGAACAAGAAAAGAGAAAATAGATAAATGGGACTACCAAGAATTAAACCCTTACTTTCATCCACAGGCTTTATCAAGAGAGTTAAAAGACTGCCTAGAGAATGGGAAAAAATATTTGGCAACTACGTATCACACTGACATCTAATTTCCATAATCCACCAGTACTGCAAAATATCAGAAAGAAAAGGACAAATAACCCAATGAAACAATGGCCAAAAGACATGGACAGACACTTCACCAAAGATGACATCCAGGCAGCCAAAAGACACACGAGGAAATGCTCACAATCACTGTTGATGTTTTTGTGAGGTGTTGTCAAGTTGGTTCTGACTCATAGTGATGTGATCAACAACAGGATGAAACACTGCCTGGTCTTGCGCCATGGCCACAATTGTTTTTATGCTTAAGTCCATTGTTGTGGTCACTGTGCTGATCCATCTCATTGAGGGCCTTGCTCTTTTTCGCTGACCCTCCACTCTACCAAGCATGATGTCCTTCTTCAGGGACTGATCTTTCCTGACAACGTGTCCAAAGTACGTAAGATGCGGTCTTGCAACCTTGGCTTCCAACGAGCACTCTAGTAGTATTTCTTCCAGAAGAGATCTGCTTGTTCTTTTGGTGGTCCAGGATACATTCAACATTCTTCTCCAACACCACATTTCAAAGGCATCAATCCTTCTTCTGTCTTCTTTGTTCATGGCCTAGCTTTCACATGCACATGATGTGACTGAAAATACCATGGCTTGGGTCAGGTGTGTTTTAGTCTTCAAGGTGACATCCTTAATTTCGAACACTCTGAAGAGGTCCTCTGCAGCAGATTTTCCCAGGGCAATGCATCTTCATTATCATTAGCTGCTGCACATGGGAAAATGAAAGGCAAGTGTGCATGCAGTGCTAGTTGCTCTTGAGAAAGAGAGACTCTTTCTCACAATCATTAGCTATTAGAAAAATCCAAATCAAAACTACAATGAGATACCAGCTTACCCCAACAAGGTTGGCCATAATCCAAAAGACATAAAACAACAAATGCTGGAGAGGTTGTGGAGAGACCGTAACTTTCCTACACTGCTGGTGGGAATGCAAAATGGTACAACCTCTTTGGAAAGCTATTTGGCCCTTTCTTAAAAAGCTAGAAATAGAAATACTACATCGTCCAGCAATCCCACTGATTGGAATGTATCCTACAGAAATAAAGGGTGTCCCATGAACAGATAGATACACACAAACATCTATTGCAGCACAGTCTACAACAGGAAAAAGACGGAACCAACCTAGTAGCCCATCAACAGATTAATGGATAAACTATGGTATATACACACAATGGAATGCTACACAATGATAAAGAACAATGATGATTTTAGGAAGCATCTCATAACCTCATTTCCACTAGAAGACATTATGTTGAGTGAAATCAGTCAGCTGCAAAAGGACAAGTATTATATGAGACCACCATATAAGGTCTTAAGAAAAGGACTTATACATAGAGGAAAAGACCATTTGATGGATACAAGGGCAGTGGGGAGGAAAGGAGAAGGCTGTTCATAGCTTAGATAGCCAACAGGAATTCAGTTGGGTATAGAGTGTGACAGAGCTCAACAGAAGGCAGGTCAGCATAGCTGGAGTACCTCATAAACTAAATGGATTTCTAAATTCAACCCAACATTTCAAAGGATACAGTAGCAGGGACAGGGGTCTGGGGACCATGTTTTCAGGTGACACTGAGTTTCAATCAGCATAAGTAGCTTTTTGATAAGTGAGTCCTCTGCATCCCATGCTGATGAGTGGTGTTTGGGGTCTTAAAAGCCAGCAAGATGCCCTGTGAGGAATATCAATTGGTCCTAATCCACCTGGCACAGATGATGGCTGAAAAAATTAAAGACACAAGGTAAAATGAGCCCAGGAGACAGAAGGACCCATATGGTTGGGAGATTGCATCAGCATGCGACTAGAGGAACCAGATGGTTCCTAGGCACCACCAAAGACAGCCTTGAAGGGGACACAATATTGAGTCCCTGACACAGCATGAGAAAAAGCGGTCCAACAGCCTGGAGGGTCCCATGGGAACACAGCCCCTAGACTTGATGCTTGCCTAGACCTGAAACCAGTACTGAAGTTAGCACTGCAGACAAAGAATGGATTGGACTTGTGGACACAGAGTGAGCATGTGGTGTGTGTACTTTATGGTTTTACAGGCTTATAGATGGCTGTCCTCCTGGTTTCTTTCTAGGGAGGTGAGGAGAGGGTGGAGAGGAGGAGATAGGTGTTCAGTGGGAGAATCCTAGAAGTTAAAGAGTGAAAAAGAGGAGTATGCTGTCACAGGGTGGGGAGAGCAGACAGAGTTGTAGAGATGCAGGTATGCAAAACTGACTTGGACTGTATACTTTCACTTAATCATAAAAAAAAGAAAAAATATGCTTAGCTAATCCTAGGACAAAAATATCTTTAATATTTACTATTTAAATAGTTAATTCAACCAAGGTGCCTAGAGCCAAGAAACCCAAAGACAAATTTAGGAGCAAGATGAAGTTTTCTCTACACAAATAACTTTAAATGACTCTATCTGAATATGAGGTCTGACAATTAAGGTCATGAACTTGATTGTTCTAAGTGCTACATACCTCATTGCTGAATACCACTGTGGTCACTTTCAAAGTACTCTCCTGGGAAGCTATGTGCTGACGTCAGTGCCTCAGTCCACCCATCAAAGCAATTTTTGAAATCTTTCTGGAATGGCCATTGTGCACGGGGACATGGTGGCAAGTTTGTGAACTTAATTGTATAGTTGTCTGTGAGGGAGCTTTTAGCCAGTAAACAAATAACTACATTGGAACACTCTCCCTATTTACCTGATCTGGCCCCCGATAACTGTTTTCTTTATGTGAAGATAAAGGAAATAGTGAAAGGAAGACCTTTGGATGACATTCAAGACATCAATAGTAATATGACGACAGCTCTGATGGTCACTCCAAGAAAAAAGCTCCAAAATTGGTTTGGGGTAGACTAGGCACTGGTGTGCACGCACAGCTTCCCAAGGGGAGTACACAGAAGGTGAAGGTGGTGATATCCACCAATGAGGTATGCAGCACTTTTTCTAGGATGAGTTTGTGAACTTAATCGTCCAGTCTTCATAGGCACAACTTTAGTTAGAGCTCAGTACTGGTCATCAAGGTCTTTATCACTCTGTAACGGTTAAGCCTGTGTGTCAGCTTGGCTGGGCCCTGATTCTCAAAGTTTACATGTGATCACTCCCATGATGGCATCTGCTGTGAGCAGCCAATCAGCTGAAAGGGAGCTTCCTTGGGAGTGTGGCGTCTATCTAAACACAAGCAGACTTTCTGCCTCTGCTTGCTCCTCATCCTACAACAGCTTCCTGTTCATCTGACCTCATGTTCTTGGCACTTGAGTCGTCGGCTTATTTTCTGATCTTGGAATTCCTGAATCTTCACAGCCTGTGAGCAACAGCCCCGCTGTCTGACCTGCCAATTTTGG
Organism: Heterohyrax brucei; assembly: GCA_028571685.1. NCBI lineage: Eukaryota > Metazoa > Chordata > Mammalia > Hyracoidea > Procaviidae > Heterohyrax > Heterohyrax brucei. Next base: position 11,355,467 of record CM053164.1, on the reverse strand, counting down.
GTTCACCAGCCTCTGTAGTTATGTGAATTGAGAGAAGCCTCTATCTTGATACCCTGACTTAGGACATTCCAGCTTCTACAACTGCGTAAACTGTTTCTTTGATATAAATCTCTAGATATTTATGTGTATTACTGGTTTTGCTTCTCTAGAGAACCCAGCCTAAGACACAGTGCAATACAGGTAGCCCTTTACCGACGATGTATTCAAGCTACAACAAACAGCACTTATGACTGTTTTTTCATACCTACAGTAATAGGTATTGGGTACAATGCTGTAGTATGTAAATTCCTGATGTTATCATTCTCAGGTGTTCCCTTAAGATGTTCAAAGATGAGATTTATAAAGACACCAATACCAGAATGCAATAAGAATGAACTAAAGAAAAAAAGACATTTTAGTTGTCAGAATGGAACTCTGCCCTAAGTTGGAGAGGGCAAGACAGATCACAAAGAGGCCTTTGCTGGGGTGCTCTAATGGCAGATAGAAGCCCAAATCAGAAAATTTCCATACCTTTAAGAATCCGTTCTAAGGATGAAAATGCCAAAGTTCACAGAAATGGTGAACCACATGATAAGCCGTAAGACGAACTGAGCAGCCTTCAAGGATGGAAGGAGGTAGTAAGAATACTTCAAATGATCAATGTCAAAGGACTCTATCTAGCACAGTACTGTAAACTGGAGATCTAACTAGCTGTACCCAGACAGACCTCCCAGGGTTAAGTTCATTTTTTCATGGACAATGTCTTAGTTTCTCACTGCTACGTTAATACAGATACCGCAAGTGGGTGGCTTTAATGAGCAAAAATTTGTTTTCTCAGTATTCAGGAAGCTAGAAGTCCTAATTTAGGGTAGTGGCTCTAGGAGATGACTTTTTCTCTCGTTAGGTCTGGGGAAAATCCCCAGTCTTTTTCAGCTTCTGTTCCTCAGCTCTTTAGTGATCTCCACATGACATAAATCTTTCCCCACTGTGGCCTGCTTGCTTCTGTGCCTAATCTGTCCCTTTTATATCTCAAAAGGAAGTGGTCTAAGACACACTTTATTAATACAGCAAAAGAATTTCTTTTCCCAAAGGGGATTACATTCATATGTATAAGGATTAGGAGTCCAATACATATTTTTGGAGGACACAATTCAATCCATAACAGAAAACAGAATAAAACATTTAAAAGACTATGCTGAAATTTAATTCTGATCTATCACTTACAGTGATGAGCTGATAAAAAAATTTCACCATCTAGTTTGACAATCAGAAATGTAAATTTTATGGCTGTAGAAAAAATAACTAAACCCACTGCCATCAAGTCAATTACAACTCATAGCGATCCTATAGGACAGAGTAGAACTGCCTCAAAGAGTTTCCAAAGAGTGGCTCATGGACTTAAACTGTTGATCTTTTGATTAGTAGCCACCACTCTTAATCACTTCATCACCAGGATTCTGCTGACCAAAAGGATGGCAGTTCAAATCTATCAGGTGCTCCATGAAGATCTATGGGGCTCTTCTATTCTAACCTGTAGGGTTGCTATGAGTTGGAATCAACTGAACGGCAGTGGCACGAACTGTGGAAGGAGGGAAGAACAGGACTGAAGATCCAGCAACAATTTACCTTCACTTGCACAGAAGGAGCAGGCAGCTAAAGGAAGGGTACAGAGAGTTAGCATCCAATTAATTTCAACAGTTTGCTCCATCAATTTCAGTTTGACTTGACTGTAATCCACCAGGATTAAGTTCGGAAATCAGATTTCATATGAAATCATCATAGCTCTAATAACTTAAAACTAAACACACAGATCTGAATTCAGTATTAGGAGAGACACTGCATTTCTCAAACAACATATTAAAAATAATTAAAGCATATTTTATTTCCACTGAAAGCTCTTTTAACCTCCTCATTTTCCTCTTGACAGTAGGCACCATCAAGTTGGTTCCAACTCATAGCAGTCCTCTGTACAACAGAACTGACACTCTCGCTAGTCCTGCTCCATCCTCACGATCGAGCCCACTGCTGCGGCAAAACTGCCCGCTCCACTCACTGAGGGTCTTCCTCTTTTTCACTGATCCTCTACTTCACCAACCTTTGGTTGCATGGCAACAGGTTTTATTTGTTTCCCTTTTCAGTTGCATGGGAAGTTGAACTATTTAACATAGAGCAGTACTCTGAAAATTCAAGGTACCAGGTAGGTTTAAATGTTCACCTTCATCGTGATTCTTTTTTTGAACAAGACAGAATTCCAAATGACTGATCAGAAAGACAGTGGTGGGTTTAATAGAAGCTGAAATGAACTGTATGAGGAAAGGATAAATGAACATCACCAGGAACACCATTTCATTTTCTTGGAAGATAAAAACTGAATGAGTGGTCTAGTAATATTATCCATGGATATAATCACTGTCAACACTTCTTATCAACAGAAGCCCTACAGGGGGAGAAATAATCTATTCTGGTGTAATAAGTTAAAAAATCATTTAATTTAAAGCAAGTTAAAGAAAGATGGCTATTGTATGCATTTGGCAGAACGCTCTCCAAAGAGAAAGAACACATAGGATTTGGGAAAAAAAGGGCTATTTTAAAGGCATAATAGGAAGGGTAATTGTGAAGCTGTCAATGCTAGCAACAAACAAAGCCACTGTGAGTTTCAGGGAGACGCTGGCAAACCTGAAGACAGGGGCCATTTCTTTGCTGCCGCTTTTCACTTGGGAGGGTTGGGGGCGTTCAGGGGTATACACAGATTGCAGGGATAAACTGCAGGTCTGCTCACACGGCCAAAGATGATACGGGCAGAGATCGAAGGAGAGCACACAGTAAACAGATTGTCTATCTTACTTCACTCCCATTAGAGAAAGCTGCAACAGCAGGCAGATTAGAAATGCAAGGTATATCAACAAAGGAAACCACACCATATAGAACCTACAGCATGCAGGCCTCAAGAATTCAGCAAGGTTGCCTCATAGCACTCTCAAGCTTCAGGTGAGGAGGCACACACAGTTGCTAGAGATAGAATCTCTAATAACACACCGCAGAAAACACTTCCATGCCCCAGTAGATGGTCTACAGCAACACTGCCTTGTAGTTCGGTGAAAACAAAACAACAACAGCAACAAAACTCACTGCCGTTGAGTTGATTCTGACTCATACCGACTCTACAGGACAGAGGAGAACCGCCCCCACAGAGTTTCCAAGGAGGGCCTGGTAGATTTGACTGCCGACGTTTTGGTCAGCAGCGGTAACACTTGAGTGCTATACCACCAGGGTTTCGGTAGCTCAGTTAGGGGAAGAGAAAATAAAAAATGTGTAGGCTAGATGTCTTCACCTTTTTCAACCCACATGGCGTAAACTCAATGACAAAGACATTAATTTCTTTGCATTTTCCTCTCTGATATAAACTAGTTGCCACTGAATCCCTTCAGACTTATGGCAACTGTCATGGATTGAACTGTGTCTCCCCACAAGTGTCAACTTTGTTAAGCTATGATTTGCAGTGTTGTTTGGTTATCCTCCATTCTGTGATTGTGATCTTCCTAGGTGTTGTGAACCCTAATCTCTACCTGTGGTTAATGGGGAAAGACTAAATTATGTTAGAGAACATAGGGTGGTATGGTAACACCCTTATCAATGTCACATCCCCAATCCAATGTAAAGGAGTTTCCTGGTGGTATGGGCTGTACCACTTTCTGTCTTATAAGAGACAAAAGGAAAGTGAGCAGAGAATGTCCTTTGGACCCAGGGTCCCTGCACCTGAGCAGCTTTCTGACCAAGGGAAGTTGATGACAAGAACTTTCCTCTAGAGCTGAAAGAGAGAGAAAGCCTTCCTCTACAGGCGATGCCCTAAATTTGCATTTCTGAGCCTCCTTTAGTGTAAGGAAATATATTTCTCTTTGTTAAAGCAATTCATATACAGTATTTCTGTTAAAGCAGCAGTAGACGACTAAGCCAGAGACTGTATGTGTATCAGAATAGAAGTGTGCCCCAAAGGGCTTTCAATGGTTCTTTTCTAGAAGTCTATCACCAGGCCATTTTTCTTGGGCATCGCTGAGTGTACTGAACCCAAAAGGTTAGCAACCAAGCGCATAAACCATCTGTACCATCCAGGGACTCTAAATAATATTTTTCAAACAGAGAAAATATTTTCAAGATCTACAAGAAACAAAAGATCCAATGCCTAGACTATGTAAACAACCTCAAAAAAAAAAAAATCAATAAAAGATAAACCAGTAGAAAAACAGGCAAAGACTATGAGATTACCTCACAAGAGGGGAAACTCCAACAGCCAATAAACATATGAAGAGCCACATATCTCAGCAGGAATCAGCAAAATGGAAATTACAACAACAGGCAGAAGTTCAGACCCAACAGTGTGAAGATACTGATAAAGAAGTTGAGAAAAACCTTCAAACACTGTTCTGGGGGATATAAATTAACACAGCTACTTTGGAAAGAAATTTGCAGATTTCTTACTAAATTAAAAATGCCCCTGGAAATCTATACTACATGGTATCACCATGCAACTGAAGTCCAGGTTTTAGAGATAAGACAGTGGCTAAGAGCAAGCTGTCCGCAAACTATTTTTATTCTTGTTCTGACATCTTCTAACAGCACGGCCAGCATTGATCCTCTGAATTTCCTGAAGCACTGGGATAATTATGGGTATAGAACCCCACTTGCCGAGTTGAACCATAATGTGTCAGAGCTGCACAGTCTTTAAACGCATTCTGCAGGGATGTAGTGAAGGCCAAGTTAAAGAAGAGACAGACAACAGTCTGCTCACAACCCCCCACCAGTTGGGTTCTAAATATCAAATTAGAGCTTTGAGGGACCTCTCTTTGCCCTAGTATATGAAGTCTGATCAAAGGCTTGATGTAAACCTCTTCTTACCCAACCTCTTGGAACCTGAGCTGTAGAGACAGATATACACTTTGAAGAGAAGATGTAAAAAAAATGGAGCAGAAGACCAGGAACAAATGGAAAAGGAGAAGAGAGATTGAGAAATGAGGATAGAAGAAAAAGGGGTGTGCAGATCAAGAACTCTACTAAAAGACCAGAACTGATGGTCCAACAACCTGAAGGGTCCCCTGGGAATGCGGTCCCCAGACTGGCTGCTGCCCCAGACCTGAAACCAGTACTTAGGTCAACACTTCAGATGAAGAATGAACTGGACTTGGCGACAGAGAGTGCACATACAGTGTGGGTACATCATAGTTTTATACATTTACAGGAGGCTGCCCCATTGGCTTCTTTCTAAAGGAGAGGGAAGAGGTGGAAAGGAGGGGACAGGTGTTCACTGGGAGGATACGAGAAGAGTGAAAAGGAGGAGTGTGCTGTCACAGGGTCGGGGAGAACAGATAAAGCTGTAGAGGAGCAAGTACGCAAAACTGACAGACTGTATACTTTAAATTAATCATAAAAAAATTTAAAAAAGAAATGAGGAAAGGACAAGAATAAAGAAAAGAGGGGCAGGGCCAAGATGGAGGAGTAGTCTGATGTTTCCTTGGTCTTTCTTATAGAACAAAGACCACCCCCTCAAGATAAGGGAATTAGTTATGTATGAAAATCTAGAAGCCCTAAACATCCAAGTCCAAGCTGAGGAGTAGAATTGAGCAGCAGGGGCAGGGATTCACCTGACGTGACCTGGCCAGGTTACTGCAGGCTGGGCTGGCTGGCACATGTGGGATGAGGCCAGCAGTGGTGTCCAGGACGTGTTTTCTACACCGTGAGATACTGAGTGGCAGAGAGTCTACACCAGCCTCCAGAACCAGGAAAAAAGATGGCTCGGCAAAGTTAAGTATAAGCATCTGACCTACTATATGAGATTGAAAAAACCTGTTCTTCCATGGACAATACCTCTCTCCCATTCACCTGCCCCCTTCCCACTCTGCACCAGTCCCTGTCCAGTGTCACTGACTGCCACATCCCTGCAATGGTAGTGGGAACTGTCACATGCCTTGAGCCATTCTCCCGGCTTTGGTGAGGGAAAAAAATAAACAGGAAAAAATTATCTGCCAGCTTCTCTAAGTGGGGATTTCAAAGCAGGCACAGCCCCTTTGCATAAGCACAGACTCTGAATGCCTTTCACCCCTACCCAGACTTCCATGGGCTCATTTCAACAGCATAGGCCCTCACTAGCATAGTACAGCAGGGTATAATATGTCTGAAGCTTATTTTCAACTGCAATAGCTAAGGGGGTGGGGTGGGGGGTGGCAAATTCATGACATCTAGTACCACCCTACCAATTAAATAGGTTCATCACCTTCCCACACCATGGGCCTGAGGACTGGATGGTTCCACCCACTCCACTTAACCACTTGTGGCAGAGTTCCAAGTAGTGACTCTACTCCTTACAACCAAATAACATTGAGTGCTCAGAGTTTGGCTGCAAAACCCACTTACCTACATGCTCTAGGGGACAAAGATACGCCTTCTAGCCAGGCACTCAGGGACAGATGTCAGTTTCCTAATTGGAGCCAGATACCTGTGCCCGCTCCAATTACCCATACGTAGCCCTGCCAATTCTAGGGCAGAAGGTAAAAGCCTGCACCACATATTCAGTGACCAATAATCTGGACACTTGAACTGAACCACATAAGCAAATGGAATCCTGGGCTCTCAGATGTAGTAGCAGCTCTTTCTACCTGGTGAGAGACCAGCTTATCTGGGCACACAAAAACAAAACAAGAAAATAGGGCACAGTAAGCAAACACAAATCAATATAACTTATTGATGGCTCAGAGACAACAGTCAATATCAAATTACATAAAAGAGAAGACCATGAGGACTACAGCCAGTGACCAAAACAAAGAATAACAACAATAATGAAAGACCCTCAGAGGAAGAGAAGGTCTTGGAATTCTTGGAGGTTGAATTCAAAAGATTAATATACAGAGCTCTTCAAAAGATCCAGAAAAAGATCAGGCAAAACACAGATCTCATAGACACAGTTCAAAAGAAGACACAGATAAAGTAACAGAGAAATTTGAGAAGGTTATACAAGAATATAATGACAGATTTAACAGGCTGTGAGAGAGTGAATAAAAACTCAAAAGATTAACAATAAAATTTCAGAATTAGACAGCTCAATGGAAAGTCATAGGTGCAACATATAGCCAATGGAAGTCAGAATTAGTGAGACTGAAAATAGAATACTTGACACCCATGTATTTGAGGAAAAATCAGATGAATAAATTAAAAAAGAAGAAGAAACCCTAAGAATTGGGATGCTATCAATACGAATAACATATGAGTGATGGAAGTATCAGAATGGGGTGGTGAGGGGTAGAATAACAGAAAATACACAGAGAATTGTTGAAGATTTGTTGGCAGAAAACTTCTCTTATTATGAAATACAAGAAGATACCTATCCAAAAGCTCAACAAACCTCACAGAGGGTAAATCCCAAAGGAAAGTCACCAAAACATATTATAATCAAACTTACCAAAACCAAAGATAAAGAGAATTTTAAGAGTAGCTCGGGATATCTGAAAAGTCATCTACACAGGACAGTCAATAAGACTAACTTCTGACCACTCAGCAGAAACCACGCAGGCAAGAAAGCAATGCAATGACGTAGTAGATGAAGCCTTGAAGAGGGAAAATAAAAGGCCTGCCAATAATTATACATCCAGCAAAACTGTCTATCAAATACGATGGTGAAATCAGGGCATTTCCAAATAAAGGAAATTTGCAAACACCAAACAAATGTTACAATAAATACTAAAGAGAGTACTTTGGTTAGAAACTCAGTAACATCACATAACAACCCAAGATGAGAACACAGTACAGAGCAACGGGTTGTCAAGCCAGAAAGGGAACCAAAGCTAAAACACTGAAATAGGAAAACAGATGTCAACATGTAAAAGCTTGGTAGACTTCTCCAGTAACGTCATCAGGGCCAGGGCTTTTTTTATTAGCAGTTTTTAAACTACCTTTTTAATCTCTTATTTTGTTACAGGTTTATTTAGTTATTCAGTCTTGGCTTTAGTTAGTTTCAGTAAGTAGTGTGTTTCTATAAATTTGTCCATTTCTTTTATGCTTTCAAATTTGCTGGAGTGTATTTTTCATTATATTGTTACGATTCCATTAATTTCAGTTGGGTCTGCTATGATAATGACCTATCTAATTTCTTATCTAGGTTATTTGTTTCCTCTCCTGTTTTTATTTTGTCAGTCTGGGTAATGGTTTACTGATTTTGTTGAACTTTTCAAAGATCTTGTTAACTCTTTCAAAGGCCTAAAGTCCATTAAATGGGTAAAAGACTGTTTCCTTAACCAACAGTGCTGGCATAACTGGATTCTTAACTGTAAACAAATGAGACAAGGCCTATGCCTCTTACCATGCACAAAAAGTAACTAAAGTGGATCAAAGACCTAAATATAAAATCTAAAACAATAAAGACCACGGAAGAAAAAAATTAGGTACAAAGCCAGTGGCCCTAATATGTGGCACAAACAGACCACAAAACACTACTAACAACGCCCAAACACCAGAAAACAGGTAACTGAGAAGTCCTAAAAATCAAACACTTACACTCATCCAAAGACTTCACCAAAAAAGTAAAAAGACAACCTACAGACAGGGGAAAAAAAAAAATTGGTTACAACATAGGTGATCAGGGTCTAATCTCTAAAATCCATAAGATACTGTAAAAACTCAAAAACAAAAAGATAAATTACCTAATTAAAAAATGGACAAAGGACAGGAATAGACACTTCACCAAACAGGACAGTCAGGTGGCTAACAGTTACATGCAGAAAAGCTCATGGTCATTAGCCACTACAGAAATCCACATCAAAACTACAATGAGATACAATTTCATCCCAACAAGGGTGTAGCTTTAATCCCCCAAATACAAAATAACAAATGCTGGAGAGGGTGTGGAGAGACTGGAATATTTACACACAGCTGGCGGGAAATTTAATTTGTGCTTCCTCAAAAAGCTAGAAATAAAAATACCATATGATACAACAATTTTACTCCTTTAAGACTATACCTAGAGACAGAAGAACCATCACACAGATCACGCACATCTATGTTCACTGCAGCACAGTTCACAACAGCAAAAAGATGGAAACAACCTAAATGCCCACCAAGAGATGAACGGATGAACAAATTACAGTAAATACACCCAACCGAATAATACACAACAGTAAAGGACAATGAGGAATTTGAGAAGCAGCTTATAGAATTATAAATTTGGAAGGCATCATGCTGAGTAAAACTAGTGAGCTGTAAAAGGACAAATATTGTATGAGGCCGCTATTATAAGAACTCAAGAAAAGGTTTAAATGCAGAAGAAAACCATCTCGGATGGTTATGCAGGTGGAGAGGGAGAGTGAGGGGAATTCACTAACTAGACAGTGAACAAGACTTGTCTTAGGTAAGGAGAAAGACAAGATACAATACAAGGAAAGTCAGCACAACTGGACTAAAGAAAAAGCTAAGAAGTTTCCGGAACACAAGCAGTCACTTGAAGGCACAGAGTAGCAGAGGCCTGAAGACCACGGTTTTAGGGGCCATCCAGGTCAAATGGTGTAATCAAGTTTACAACAAAAATGTTCCACGTCCCATTTTGTTGAGAGTGGCATCTGGGGTCTTCACAGCTTGTGAGTGGCCAAAGAAGATGCATTAATTGGTCCCAACCCACCTGCAGGAAAGGAGAATGAAGACTACAGAAAACATAAGGAAAATATGAGCCCAAGAGACAAAAGGGCCACGTAAATGAGAGATTCCATCAGCTTGAAACAAGGCACAACCAGATGGTGCCTGGTTATCACCGAGGACAGCGCTGACAGAGGATACAATAGGGAGTCCCTGGCGGATCACAAGTCATGTAAAAAGGCCAGATTTAATGGTCTGCAGGAGACAAGAGGAATCTCAGAAGTCACGGTCCCCGGATGCTCTGTCAGTTCAGAACTAGAACCATTCCCAAAGCCAACCCTTCAGTCCAAGATTAGACCTGACTACAAAACATACAATAATACTATGAAGAGCATGCTGCTTAGTCCAAGCAGCAATGTGGGAATAAACGGGCAGCTTCCGTCCAGAGGTGGGACGAGAAGGCGGAAGAGGATGGGCACTGGGTGAACAGACACAGGAAACCTGGGGCAGAAGGGAGGAGTGCGAAGTCACATTACAGGATGGCACCTAGGGTCACACAACAGTATGCGTGTAAAGTTTTATGTGAGAAGCTAACCTCCATTGTAACCTTTCACCTAAAGCACCAGAACAAAAATAACCCGTGAAGAGCAGAGCAGCCAGGCCATGGGCAGGGCTGCTCAGGTTTGCCAGGGCTTTGCAAACACCCTCTCTGAGCCACTCAGAAGTCAGGCTGCTGGGGAGCTGGATCCCTTGTTTTTGTGAATAAGAAAGAAATTTCAAATAACAGATTAAACAGAGAGTGGAGGGAATCTGGAAGTGAATCTAACTGCTCTGTAAGGAGGTGGAAGGTAACTGGATGGAGCTGCTAGAAATGTCAGACAAACATGTAAGACTACAATACTGATCCTTTCTTGGATTGAAAAAAAAAATCGTCATGAATTTAACACACGATTCATGATACGTCTTCTTATTAATACTCTGAATGAGTAAAAATTATGTCTAATATTTAAATAAAATATATTAAAGCTCATTCATAAGTTATTTATTTGTATCATTACAGCCTCCCTTTTAAAGCAATTTTAATGCCTTGCTTTGCTTATATATTGCAAGCAAAAATGAAATGAATGAATCAAAATGTTACATTTATGCTTGTTACACTATTAAACGAGAAAAAAAATTAGTAAACATTCAGCATATTACTGTGGATGAATATTAATACACTTTCGCTAAAATATATGTATGATTTATGTCTATTTCATAATTTAAATTAGCTGCTTAATGACGCATAGCTACTCTCGTCTCTTTCTCCATATTCCAGGGCAATTTGATTTCAGGCAGGAGCAGAGGGTGCTTCTGAGGCTGCACAAGACCAGGAAAAAAGTGATCCTCAGAGTTAAGGGAGGAGGGCAACAAACAGTTCTGTAAGTGAATCTCAAAATTTTCTTCCTTCCTTTAAAGGAAGCTCGCCGTCATCCATATCCAACTCTTCCCTCCCAGCTGAGTGAACACAGCCGGACGAGTCCCAGCACGTTACAGATCAGACCACCAAAGACGACGTCCATCATGCACGCTGGTGACGACCGGAGGTCGGGGTGGTGCAGGTCTTCTGTTTGGTCACTACAGGAAACATTTACTTTTGGGTCTTGCTCTTCATAAAGAAAAACCAAAAACCAAACCCAGTGATGTCGAGTTGATTTGCTCTGCATAAATACCAATGGTCAATGCAGAAGTGGCTGCTGTATGACCAATCATTTTGTTAGTAAAGTCTTAGCACCAGAGCCAGCTGCTACCAGTCAGTTCCAACTCACAGCACCCCACGTGTGTCAGAGTAGAGAGGCGCTTCCTGAGCTTTCCCATGGCTGGCTTTTCAGAGGTAGACGTCCAGGACTTTCTTCCACAGCACCTCTCAGTTAGCAGTTGAGTACCTTACCAACTAAATTGCTGTGCAAGCCAGGTATTCCTGAGTAGTCATTTTGAATCAACCATTACACAGACTTTAGGAGGGACAGAAATCAGAGCATTTAACACAGCTGTGGCGAAGGGCTCAGCTGACGACTGAAGGGTTGACAGTCAGAGTCCACCAGCCACCCTGCAGGAGAAAAGACCTGCTGATTTGCTCATGGAAAGATGACAGCCTAGGAAACGCTCTGGGATAGCGCTCCCTGTCTTATAGGGTCACTAGGAGTCAGACCAACACACACACGACACGGCACACGACAACAAAGACAACAACACTGCTTTCACAGGGTTATCTGTTAGCTTGCAGCCGTCAAGCAGTGGACTGAAGGGAGGCCTGGTGGTGCAGTGGTGAAGTGCTCTATCTGCTCACCAAAAGGTCAGCCGTTCACATCTGCCTGGTGACCCCTGGAAACTCGGCAGGGCAGGTCTCCTCTGCCCTGTAGCACTGCTAGGAGTTGGGACTGACTCGATGGCAGTGGGATCTTGGCCGGTTGGGTACTGGAAGTTCTGGGTATTCTTGATTAGCGACACGCAAAACTACTATCAAAACCAACTGCCGTGCCCAGTTACCACCAGTGATAGCTGTGACAGAGCTCACAAAGTTGAGTCTCACTGGCAATACAAGAATAAAAAGAGGTGCATCCTGAGATCTCCACTAAAAGATCTCAATTGATGGTCCAGCGGTTTCGGGGTTCCCCTGAGAGCATGGTCCCCGGCCCTGATGCTGCCCTTGCCCATAAATCCTAATGAAGGTCTACTCTTCGGACACAAATGGATTGGACTTGGTGATGCAGAGTGACCATGTACTGGATGCACTTTATGATTCTATACATTCTATACGGTGTCGTCCTGCTGACCTCTGGCTGGAGGAAGGGGAGTGGACGGAGAGGAGGGGAAAGGAGGCTGTTGGGAGGATGAGACATGTATGGAGCAGAGAGGAGTAGTGTGCTGTCACCAGACAGGGAGAGCAGTGGAAGCTGCATATAGGTCGGCATGTAAATTTATATGGGAATGTACATTTTCACTCAGTCATATTAAATAAAAAAAAAAATCAACTGCCAATTCCAAGACACAGGCAGCAGAGTGCAGCCTTCTCGTGATGTGTGTAATCAGGACGATGACAGGGTCGTCGGCGGACGAGGCTGCTGGGTATGGGGTCTGAGGTCTGGGGTCTAAGGTACGGGGTATGGGTTTTGGCAGAACTAGATGAAATGACCGTTTTTACGTGGGAGGAAAACATAGCTACTATTTTTAAGAGGGATGCCAAGAGTCACCTTTTGATTGCCAAGGCCACCAGGCACACTTTGTAGGAGAGAGAGTGACATCCTGAAATGCCCCTAAGTAGCCTTTCCATCTGATAATTTTCATCAGAACCATGAAGACGAGGCAAAATGAATGCACCCTCTTCCGGGGATGGAAGTCTGCTCATTGCCTTCCCCAGAAGGGATGGACCTCAAATGGCCAGAAAGAGCGAATGAGAAAGAAAAAGGACGGACTCAGAGACACTGGGCAGTTTACAAACCGGAGAACTGTCCCCAGGGTAACCAGGAGACGGCTGTGCCTCTCTGAATGCTATGCTTCACGTTTCTAATGTGTTCAAAGGTGCGGGTGTCACCTACATGCAGTGAGCTGATGACACGCTAGGGACAGTGTGATGAGACATCCTCATAAAGAAAGAGGACAGAAAACCTGCTCTCGCCTGGCAGACTGGCTCACACCAGACCGGATACTTCTTCGAGCTGGATGCGGGATGAGACAGATTCTGAGACAGCGAGTAAAGGTATGTTTAATTTATACCCGAAACAAAGAAGCTGTAGTTCTGCAGAGACAAAGCACTGCACCAAGTCAGCGAAGCTCCCAGTCGGCCAGCAGTGTCGGCGGGCAGTGGGGAGGCCCTCCAGAAAGCCTGCTGACTCCCTCCTCACATCCCAGTTCCTTGATGGGGTGACCACACTGAGGCCGGCCTGCGCTGTCCCTGAGAATATTCCAGTTCAGGTGGGTTCCTTGGTAATGGTGTCTTCTCCCTCTGGTCAAGTGCAAGGCCACGGTGGCCTTGACCAGGCCCAGGGAGAGTGACAGTGTCCACGACATTGAGGGCTGGGGGCGACAGTCCACGAGTGATAGCAGTTCTGCTCGCCCTTTGTGACTCTAATTCCACTCAGCTTGGTTTGTTAACTTCCACTAAATCAAGCCAAGTCAGTCAAGCAAATCCCTATGAGTCTTACTCTAAACTTAGGTATTAAAAACTTTCCTTTCCTTTTTCTCTTTTCTACAAGTTTACTTCCCTGGGTTGGGAGGAAGAAACACAATTTGAACACTAATGAGGCTACAGATCAAAACACAGCCCTTGCTAAAAATGATAAAACTCATCTTTCAATTCCGAGAAAGCTCAGAGTCACAGTGTGTAATTCCTTCTGATCTTGTTTTGTGAAAGGAAAGGACGGAGCACTGGGGGTGAAGAAAGCCTACTCCACTGTCTTTCCCTGTAACCCCTCCAAAGACATAGAATTTGAGTTTTAAGGAAAAACAAAACAAAGCAATGCACACCAATCAAAAAATACACTTTTACTGCTAACCTCCTTAGTTTATCAATCTGGCTACCAGCATCAGCCAAGTTAAGCAAGGTGTTGATTCACTTTGATATTTCTGAAACTTCTACAGCAGCTATAATCTTTATTATTCATCAGGCCTTCAGACTCTCTGGCAAGATCAGACATCATTTTATATTTTCTACTCCAATTAGGCTGTAAGTGTCCTCACAACAAAGAGTATTCCTTTAGCCCCGCCATGCATCGAACAAATGCTGACCAGACAACTACCGAGAAATGGCAGCGTTATCTGACGGGAATGACGAGGCAGCGCAGAACCCAATGGGAAAGCCAGCAAAGGCAGCAACCTGAACGGGTCAGCTGCTGTGCTACGCAAGTCACACACACAACTTGAAGTCATGATACTCTAGGAAGCTGCAGGACTCTTATCCCTATTTTACCCATAAGGACACAGAAGCACAGAGAAGTAATGTAACTTGCCCAAGATTTCACGAGTGGAGGAGCCAGGAGGTCTGACCACAGAGCCCACGTTTTTATCGATTATGTTTACACTGCCTCCCATTAAAAATCCTCGCAACCAACCACCCTGATAGTGATCACAATAGAGGGCCCTGGAAAGAGGGGGAGAAAAATGCAGAACAAAATTCTAACTCTCGGGAAAAGAGAAGCCTTACCGGTGTGATGGACTAGACACACCTCCAGAATGAGGCCCCTGGACACCTTTTAACTCAGTACTGAAGTCACTCCTGAGATTCACTCTGTAGCCAATAGTTAAACAGGCTGGTAAAATAAGTAACAACACACACAGTTCAACCACGTGTATGAGACTTCATGGACACACCAGTCCAAGAGCCAAGAAGAGAAAGCAGGAGAGGACAGGAGGGAGAGCTGGATGAATGGAAACGGAGAACTGGAGGCCGAGAAGGGGAGAGGGGAAACGTGTCGCAGGGTTGGCAGCCAATGTCACAAAACGATCTGTGTATTAACTGTTCATTAAGAAAGTAATTTGTTCTGTAAACTTTTACTTAATGTACAATTAAAGAGAAAGGGAAATTCCTTCAAAATTATTTTATATTGAATATGAAAATGTAATGGGTTTCAAACACATTTATAAAGTTGTCCAGCAAGAGATGTACATTCAAGACTACCAGCCTCCCAGCAGGGTCTTGGTGACCTGGACTCTGGCCACGTCCAATCTGAATGCCACACTCTCCTAGAGTGACCCTGCCCTTTAACCAACGTTTTAGAAATGATGGGTGACGACTTATTGGTAGGCTGCAGCCAGATTTCTTAAAATCAGTTAAATCAAGATGTGACTAGTAGAAAATGTCATTGTCTGTTCAATGGCGTGAGGATAACTACTGTTTCATAATTAACTTCTGTTTCACTGATACACATAGGTTGGTACTAGGTTATAATGTAAAAGGTTTTTTCTACAAAAAAGTTAGAAAGTTACCAGCTAGCCCTTATTCTAAATCTTATGCCCATTGCTTTGACACAGCAGGTGCTCCACAAATTCTTGTAAAATGAGTGAACTAATGAATACTTTGAGCTCAGTGTATTCATAACACTTACTGAAAGTCATCTTGTAAATCAAGGCTGTTGCTAGGCTACTTATCTGATTTTTTAAGGACTGGGAAAAATAAGGAAAACTGAGGATTTCTAACTATGTGCTAAGCTAAGCAAAGTACACGCGAAAGCACAAATACTGAACTCCATGGACTTACCCCTACGTCCCGGATACACCTGAGGATAGTATTCATAATAAAGATCTGGCTGATCGAGGTTTCCGAAGGGTTCAAACTCCATTTCAGCATTGTGGAAGAGGCCCAACTTCACCAGCAGAGCCAGTCTCACAAACCAAAGCTAAAAACAACACACAATGGAAACAACACATTATTTTTACATATACCAAATGCAGAAATTCCTATTTGCTATTAATTTTGTATTAGAGCTTGATGCTTCTAATATTAAAAGGAGGGTCAAACCATCCTTCCTTGTACATACAAATAATTACATGTCTATAGACATACGCTTGAACTTAGTAATAATAATGTAAATGATCTGATTGCATTTAACGCAACAAATATTGACTGAGCAGAATGGGTGTAGAAAGCACCATGCCAGCTATTACGAAGACACAAAGACACAACCTGCTGCACAAAGGAGCATATAATCTAGCGGAGGGGTGGGGAGCACGATGAAGGGGTAAATGAAGCCGAAACAAAATGCACTGCCACTGAGTCAATTCCAATTCATAGTGACACTTTAGGACAGAACAGAATTGCCCCGCAGAATTTCCAAGGAGTGTCTGGCAGATCTGAAGTGCCAGCCTTTTGGTTAGCAGACGTAACACTTAACCACGATACCAGCAGAGGAGATGAGGACATGCTACCGAGTAAAGTGGAGAGATTGCAGCAAGCTGGAAAAAGGGAAAGAGGGAGCTGCAGAAATGGATGGTGGATGAAGCAGTGCTTGAGGAAGGTAGTGAAGAAGAAATAGAATTCCGGAAGAGAGGAGTGGGGGTCTGCCAGGTACAGGGAACAGTATGAACGAAGGCACACAGCGGGGAGTCTGTGATACAGGAGAGGACAGTAAGCAACTCAAGGGGCCACAACACAAGGGATATTTAGGAAAATCAAGGAAATTAAAATTTGAGAACTACAGAGTCAGGGACTTTGTGAAAGACTAGATATTTCTGAAAGGACCTTGTGCAGTCTTCTCAGTTTACCAGTGACACAGATGAGGCCCAGAAGGAAGTGAGTGCTCAAGGTCCCATGGTCACTGCTGCCATGACAAGAGTGAGATCAAACTGAGGCTAGCATCCTTTTCATTAGAGCCTGATGTTTATGGTCCTGGTGCAGACGGGATTTTGCACACAAGACGAGAAGGAGCTTAAACTGAATTTGGTGGGTGATGGGAGGCTATCGATAGCTTCTGGACGGGAAACTGAAGCGATCAGAACTGTGCTTTAGGAAAATTACTTTGGTGGCAGTTTACTGAATGACTGTGAACAGGGAGACTTCCAATAGCTCCACGTGGGGGGCTAATGCAACATTTCGATGAGAACCTGAAGGTGGGGTGGTGACGGAGGTGCACGGCATGGGAGAGAGTCCCCCGTGACCCAGCACGCCAACAGACAACAGATGGCAAAGGAAGGAAGGAGGACGTGCACCTAACGGGACAGGCACTTTGCTGATCCACAGCCTCAATTCTCGGTGGGAAAACAGAACAAAGAAAACGCAGCCTGTCTGAAATAAACACCTCATCAGGTCTCCCCAGAGCTATGGCTCTCAAAAGCTCTTCGTTGTTTTGGACTAACTGGTGTTTTGTTTCATTCTGGGTTACTACCTTAAAAATCAGAATGAAAGTTTAAAAAACTCATGGAAAGGCAAACATTTAAGAGTTTTTCAGTTGTTCCTTCCAGTTTCCTTTCTTTTATAACTCCTTGTTGCGCCTTCCACCCCTGCCTTTCTTTTATTGAAGAGCAACTGAGTCTATTATATCAGGGACAGTGACCACTGGTCCTAAGTCCCATCACTGCCCACGTGGCAGACATAACTAGCTGATCTGCCAGCCTCGGCACTCCTCAGAATCAGCAGCAGTTACCAACCCAAACAGGGAAAGCTGTCTGTACTACGGGTGGTATGTACTATGCAAATCAAGTGCTGGGCACCCTGTGGAGGAAGCTTTGGCGTGTGCAACACTTGCTTCATAATGGGGGAGTGTGAGAATCCCAATTCATATCAGTATAAAATGTACAGTATAATCGCGGAAGTATGAACTACAGTAATCCCATATGGAGAGCCAACTTAGGATATGAAAATCCACTTCTTGTTCTAAAATTATTCTTACTGGCATGGAAGGTCACGTTCCCTTCCATGTCCCAAGACTATGACAAGCCAACTAAAAACACAGCATTCAGGAGTGGTCCTACCTGCAAGGAATCTGTCGTGTGGCTCGTAGGCAGTCCACTCTTGCCGTAGCCTTGACCATGGGCTGTCAGAAGGCGTCCGCACAAGTCAACTGCTGCTCTCCAGTTTTTGCTGTTCTGTAAGACGCAACAGAGTATGCAATAAACAAAAAACAAAGCACACAAGAGACCCTCTAAAACATAAAGCTGTCGGGTTTGCTAGGAGCAGCTCCAGCTAGCCACTAGTACTAATGGCAAAGTCAGTCAGTGGACTGATGCCAAGAGAGTGTCATCTGTCAGTGTTGAGTGTGTGATTAGGCCGTAAGAGGAGTCAGGTAAGAGATGCAGGTCAGGATGACCCATCATAATAACATGGACATTTACCAAATGATAAACACAAGGAAGAGCCTTACTGGAAAGTTCTCCATCTCCCTGAGAAATCTGTATGTAGGATGGCTTTCCCTGTTTACAAGATGACTCCGTCCTATGATTTCTGCCCACTGAAAATCAATGGTCTCATTTTATGCTATGTGTTGGGTATATTTATTTGTAAAGATGGGAATGTGACTATAAAATAAGTGATTTTATATGTTTAACATAATTCTATTTTATCTAGTATAAAAAGAAAGTCAATAAACTACGGAAATACAACATGTTATATAGGTCACTCTGAGAACACAGAGCATATGAGGTCTGACAATAAAGTCTGTAAACATAACTGTTCTAAGCGCTATATGCCTCACTGCTGAGTATCACTGCGGTCACCTTCAAAGTACTCCCCTGGGAAGTACTTTGGGAAGCTATGCACCAATGCCAGCACCTAGTCCATCCTTCAAAGCAATTTTGGAACTCTTTCTGGAATAGCCATTGTGACTTTAGCAAGGCAGCAAGTTCACAAACTTAACTGTATAGTTGTCTGCTAGCAAGTTTTTAGCCAGTAAACAAAATAACAGTATTGGAACACTCTCCCTACTCCCCTGATCTGGCCTCCAATGACTTTTTCCTTTACCTGAAGAGTAAATATTGAAAGGAAGACATATGGATGACATTCAGGACATCAAGGGTAATAGGACGACAGTTCTGATGGCCATTCCAGAAAGAGTTCCAAAACTGCTTTGAAGGGTGGAGTAGGTGTTGCTATCAGTGCATGGCTTCCCAAGGGAAGCACTTTGAAGATGACCGTAGTGATATTCAGCAAGGAGCCACGTAGCACTTTTTCTAGGATGAAGTCATGAACTTAACTGGCAGATCTTATACTTTCAGAAGATTCCACCTTACAATCTGAACCATGGAAAGGCTAGCTTATGTTATGTTGACCTACTGGATCATTAAGCTGGACTCGCTTGTGTTGACTTTTGCCCTTATGCAATAAAGGC
The DNA here is from genome assembly GCA_028571685.1 of Heterohyrax brucei. Lineage (NCBI taxonomy): Eukaryota > Metazoa > Chordata > Mammalia > Hyracoidea > Procaviidae > Heterohyrax > Heterohyrax brucei. The sequence continues at coordinate 11,336,082 of CM053164.1, read as the reverse complement.
AAGACATTAGGTGAACAAACGGGAAAACAGAAATGGATGCAAACATCAGACAATGTTTTAAACTCTCTAAGAAACTAAGAAGGTGGGGACACTCACTAGGTTTTCTCAATTTCACAGCACTATTTTTTGAGGGGGAGGGCTATAAAATATCTTTTTAATATTTTACTGTGTTTTCTCTGGTGAAAACTTACACCAGAAACGAGGTTCTCATTTAATAATTTCTATACAGAAATGGGGGAGGGAGGTGCACATCAAGGATAGATTACGTTAAGATTGTATGTTAACACTCTTATGCTAGATGCTTGCAGCAATTAGAGAAATAGCACTGCATTGGAACACCCCAGCTGGACCCATTTATACAGTTCAGTAACAAACTTAAGCATTTCCTGCATGGCAGAGGCTTTGTGGGTACCGTGGTGAATGAAAGTCACATTTATGTAGTCACTAAACTTAGGATCTAGCAAGGAAGACAGACAGACACTAAAGAAATATTTTCCTTCAAAAACTAATTCAAGGATGTTTTGTGGACGTAAGAGTCTTCTTGAATAAGAACTAGAGCGTGTCCTGGGAGCAGGTAACTGGGTAGCCTTACTTCATCTCCCGTCAGAGTAGCCATAAGGGATGCTTCTTTAAGGCCACGATATTTAAATTGAGACCTGCGTGGTGACTAGAGATAGTCCAGGCAAAAAAGGGAAAGAGGACTGCACAAGTGAGTCCCTGATGGGGCCTCAAAGGACAGGGTGCACTGGAGAAACTGCCATCAGTCCCGCATAGAGAAGCCCAGGCAGTGAGGAAGAGGAGTGGCAGACAGAGGAAAAAGGGAGACAGATGCTCAGGCGCCATCTGGGAGACCCTGCACTCACTGTAAGGGGAATGGGAAGCCACTGAGGGGTTTAAGCAAGGCAGTGACATGACGGTATTAGGACCTGATACCCCTACTTTATATGCTAATTCATTCATGCCCTGTTCTTTACTGGGGCTCTTCTACACACCAGACAGAGTCCTAAGTGCCAGGGATACTGAAAACACGGGTCTTGGGATTGAGGAGCTTACAAGCAAAGATTATTCTCCATGTCTTTGTGATGCAGTCCTAAAGTCTGTTTGTCTGGGATTGCTCTGGACACAAGCTGCCACAGCATGGACACTGCTCAGCAGTGACAGTACCCAGGTCTCATGAAGGCAGAAGCAGTGACTTGGGGATGTCACCTATCCTTGCACAGATGCAGCGTCACTGCAAAGTGACAGAGCTGAGGTAATCGATCTCATCTGGCTGATGTGAAAATTAAACCATATAACTGTCATGGATTGAACTGTGTCCCCTCAAAAGTGTGTGTGGCCATTGGGGTCGGCCATGATCCCCAATAGTTTAGAATTGGGCTTAATTCTGTGACTTTCCTAAGCTGTACGTTACAGAGGATTAAGGTGGGAACTGTAAATCCTTTCCTAAGGCCACCTCCCTGCTTCAATGTAAGAGAAGTTTCCCCAGAGTGTGGCTTGTACCACCTTCTATCCTTTCATCCTACAAGAGATAAAAGGAGAAAGAAGCAAGCACAGAGTTGGGAACCTCACACCATGAAGAAAGCAGCACCAGGAGAAGAGGAGATCCTTCAGACCTGAGGTTCCTGTGCCAAGATGCTTCCTGACCAAAGACTGATGCAACACAAGGACCTTCCTCCAGAGCCGATGGAGGGAAAGCCATTCCCCTGGAGCGGACACCCTGACTGTGGACTTAGTGGACTGTGTAAGAACAAACTTTTCTTTGTCAAGGCCACCCACTCATGGTATTTCTGTTAGAGCAGTGACAGATGACTAACATGATAACACACACGGAAGCAAGGAGCCCAGTGCTTGCTATGAAGTAGACATAAAGTGTCCATAGCGCAGGTGAAACTTTCCCAAACTCTTCTTCCACACATTCAGCCTGTTCTTCCACGCTGGCCTTTCTTTTCCTTTTAATAATGGTATCAGCTAGGACCAGCACATTCTACCGCCTAGTGAAAGTACCCTTCTTCTTTTCTCTTGTCTCTTCTTTCTCTCTTGTGTATGTGTGTGCGTGGGCACCAGCACACTGGTGAAGCTGTATCATGTGATGAACGAATACTTAACACTTAATAATATGCATTGAAGGATCCTCCATGTATTTTTGTGGCATGACAGCTCCTTGCTTTTGATTGCTCAGTAACACCCCTTGCATGGCTATACCGCAGTCTGTTTGCCTGGTCACCTTTGGAAGGGTGTCTTGGTTGGATCTAGGCTTTGGCAATAATGACTAAAGCTGTCCTAACATTCATGTGCAGGTTTTTGTGCAGACATAAGTTTCAAATGATGGGAATAAATTCTTAGGGGTGCCACGGCCGCATCCTATAGGAGCCAGAGTCGAAGCGATAGCAACAGATTTATGGTCAGACTATGATTAACTTTGTAAGAAACTACCAAAGTGTCTTCCAAACTGGCTGTGCCCTTCTGCCTTGCCACCAGCCAGTGGTGACAGCCCCCGTTGTCCCACAGCCTTCCCAGCAGTTCTGTGGACTTGAGCCCTTCCAGTGATGTCTATGCTGAGTAAATAACCCAGCCCACCGGACGACATGAAGACGAAGGAGGCATCGGACTGCAGGGAGACTCATTAGCAACTGTGCGACGCAAATGATATAGTCTTGATCGCTGAAAGTCAAGAGGGCTTGAAGCACTTCCCAGATGAAGATCAAAGACCATAGCCTTGAGTATGGATCACACCTCAACACAAAGAGAACAAAACCCCTCAAACTGGACTCATAAACAACATTGTGACAAAGGAAGAAAAGACTGAATTTGTCCAAGATTTAATTATACCTGGACCCACAATTAGTGCTTATGAAAACAGCCGTCAAGAAATCCAATGACTGGGCAAACATGCTCTGAAAGACCTCTTTAAAGTGGAAAAAGCAAAGATGCTGCTTTGATGTCCATGGTGTATCTGATTCAAGCCATGGTATTTGCAATCAGCTTATATACATGCAAAAGCTGGGCAATGAACAAGGAAGACTGGGGAAGAAGTGACCACTCTGAATTATGGCGCTGGCAAAGAATACAGAACATAGCACGGACGGCCAGAAGAGCCAACAAATCCGTCTGGCAAGAAGTGCAACCAGAATACTGCTTAGAGGAAGACTCTCAATGGGCTGGATGGACACAGCGGCTGCAGCAGGGGTCTCATTATGCAGCAAAAGTTAGAAGACGGCATGGGCCCAGGCAACGTTTAAATCTGTTGTACAGAAATTAGGGAAAGCCTGGGTGGTGGGGGGCTTGGTGCTTATGAGCTCCAGCTGCTAACCTAAAGGTCAGCATTCCAAATTCATCAGGTGCTCCCACGAAACCCCACAGGGCAGTTCTACCCTGTCCTATTTGGGGTTACTAGAAACCGAGCTCTACCAGATGGGAACAGGTCTGTTCTGGAAACCATGATGAGGCAGAGGTTAAGAGTCACGGTGCCAGCCAAAAGGTTGGCAGTTTGAATCCACCAGGTGTTCAGTGGAAACTCTGTGGGGCAGTTCTTCTCTGTACAGGGTCACTAAGAGTTGGAATCTACTGGACAGCAGTCCTTTATTTTTATTTTTTTTTAAATACATAAATTTACTACCAGTCAGAATGGACTCAGTGGCACCTAACAACTGTGCTATCTCATTGAAGGATGGACTTTTAAATATTTTCTCTCAGGTTTTTCTTCCTTCATTTTATACCTGCTACAGCTTGAGTGTGAGTGTAAGCCTGCACAACAACAACAAACCAGCTGTGTCCCTTCTTCTCTCGGGGGAATCACTTTCATAGACACGTGACTCACGGCAACACATTAGAGTGGTCACAGGAACCCTCAACTCACTGCTGCTGAGTCAATTCCAACTGACGGTGACTCTGCATGCTACAGAGCAGAACTGCTCCTCGGAACTCTCTTGGCTGTAATCAGACTGCCAGACCTCTCTTCTGCAGTGCTGCTGGGTGGGTTCAAACCGCCAACCTTTAGTCTGCACTTAAGCAGACAGGTGCAAACCATCTGCATCAGCCAGGGAGCTACAGCAGGCGCGGAAAGCCTCCAACGTCAAGTTGCAAAGATTAGGCTTTATTCGGAAGCCCAAAGAGGCAGTTAAATGTTTCTAAGCAGGGAAGTTAAGTTTAGAAACAAAAAAAATAATTTGAAAAGTTAATTGAGTGGTGGTGTCCAAACTGAAGCAAATGGGGGAGTCTGCGGGAAGTCAGCTGATAGATGCCATGTCAACAGTCCTGGCGGGAGGTGCGAGGACATGGTGGTGGGTGTAGGGTCAAGGAAAGAAGGAGCGGAGGAGACAGGCTAAAAGGAGTTCATTGGGATTTGATTACCAGCTGAAAGACGGAAGAGATACACAAACAAAAATTAATTTTTCTATCCTTGCAATATTAGGTTAAAATGGAAGGAGTACTCAAGTTATGCTGAAGTCCACTTAATGTTGTTCTTGTTTCTAATGTGTGCTATCACCAGACAGGGAGAGCAGTGGAAGCTGCATAGAGGTGGGCATGTAAATTTATATGGGAATGTACATTTTCACTCAGTCATATTAAATAAAAAATTAATTAATTAATTTTTAAGTCTGGATGACTGGACAAACCAATCACTATCGACAGATGGTGAGTTGGATACAGTGAGTGTAAGCAGGAAGAGGTGGAGCCAGGTTTGACAAAATTATGGCAGGTGGTGGGACACTCAAACAGAAGCAACTAGTAAATATGCAGACAAAAGACTGAAGGTTAGGAGAGAAGGCAGCCCTGGAGAGGCGGCTTTGGGAGCAGCATACTACAGGTCAGAGGTAACAGGGGAGGCCAGCTTAAGGAGAGAGGTGAATGGACAAAGGAGAACACTCAAGTGAAGCTCTTTCAGAAACGAGGAAACCGTGGAGGGAGAAGGGACACAGCGTTCCAAAGGCAGGAAAAGGAGGCCTGTATACAAACTAACAAACAAACAAAACACCAAACCCATTGCCTTTGAGTTAATTCCAATTCACAGAGACACACAGAGTGGAGCAGAACTGCCCCGCCGAGTTTCCAAGGAGCGCCTGGTGGATTTGAACTGCTGACCTTTCTGTTAGCAGGTGTGGCACTTTGCCACGATGCCAGCTGGGTCTCCAAGGCCTGTGTTGTGTCCCTCACATCCGCCTTACCTTGGATTGTTTCTAGAACTCTGATACCAGGGACAGGAAAGCTAACAATGTGAAATGCAGGAGAATGCGTGATGGCCAAGAATACCCCCCGAGTGTCCAGTTACTGGCAACTTTTGAGAAAAGGAATTAAAAAAAAAAATCTGTCTGTGGGAGTTGGGATGTGAGTAGATGGTGAAAAACGGCATCAGCCAGTACAGACAATCGACTCCGTAAACCCAACTGGTGCATGGTCTCCCTCTTTCTGAGCAGTGTACACAGGGACAGGCGCCTGCTCACTCAGCACACATTTACTGAATGTCTGTTCAAAGGGACATCATATGCTAGGTGACAGGAATGCAAAGGTGACTTGGGTTATGGGGGACAGAGAGAGAAATGAAGAACGACACCTGAGTATATTCAGATACCTCCCCTGCAGTGATGGATATTCAACATCTGTGGGAGAAGGCAGCCTGGATGGCGGAGCAGGGGTGTAGGGTCTTGCAAGACAAGCAGAGAGGAATTCAGCTGGACCAGGTAGGGAGAAGGGCTCTCCAAAGAGAGGATACACAATGGGGAAAGACATCGAACACCTACTAGGCCTGTGAAGACATACCATCAGCTCCTTTAAGTTCGTAGAATTCATAAGAAAAGGAACTGAGGAGCAGGCAGAGTGCGTTCAAGGTGCTGCCCAGGAAAAGATGACTCCCTGGGGTCAGAAGTGGGTGCGAGGAGGGGCTGAGGGGAGACCAGAGCGGTAGGCGAACGGTAGGCAGGGGCTAGACCCCGGGGCTTCGGGCAGAAAGGGATGGAAGCATCACTGGGATGCTGTGTGTGTAAAAAAAAACACTTCTGAGGAATAAAATTTAGAAGTGGAGTGACTGTCGCCAGCATCATTCTGACATGTTTATTTGGATTAAGAAATGAGGTGAGATCTCTTCTAACAGAAAATGCGTCTCGCTTGACTGATTGGTTTTACAATCAGTACTGACTGCCAAGTAGGTCACATGGCAGGCGTTTCCCCAAAACTGAGTGAACAGAATCCGCAGTCATGGGTTTTGATGGAAATATATTTCCAGCACATATGCAACATACAATATGCTAGAAATTAATTACATCCTTTGCAACTATTTAAATTTATAATGAAACATTATAGATAATTTAAAAACGTGTGAAGGGGTGCCTCGTATCGCTAATTCTTTTTGGGGGGCTGGGTGAACAGAAAAGTCTCAAGACCACTGATCTAGGAGTTCACTGAAACAGGCAGGAGGTAACAACAGGCAGATATAGCAGAGGAGGGGAGGAAGCTCTTTAAGGAGACAGAACAGTTATCTTACATAACTAGGAGGTAGAATTTCCAGGTTTTTTGACTACGGTAAATGGTGCTATCATTAGCTAATAATATACGGAACACATAGGAGTGACAGGTTAGGCTTGGGGGGTGTCAATGAACATAGAATACAAACTGATACCTTTTAGGAGCCTGGGTGCCGTGTTGGTGAAGACCCTGGCTTCTAACCAAAAGGTCAGCGGTTCAAATCCACTGATACATTTTCAACAGCTACATTACTGTCAGGAATGTGATTTCAAATAATGTTACCTAACACTACCACATGCCACCCCAACCCTAGTCCATATGGTAGAAATTGGAGGAACTAGAAAATTACGAAGGAAAAGACAATCAGCTGTCCACTACGATACACTCGTTTGTATTTTAGCACATATTCTTATAAATATTTTCTTTTCTTAACACATACTGCTTTGTATCCTTTTTGTCTTCACTCAAAACTCTCCTGTATCCCCACACATTTTTTAGAACATGATTTTTAATGGCTACATCATTGTCAATAATACAAATGCTGTTGCTGTTGGGTGCTGCTGATCTGGGCTCACAGCGACCTCATGAGACAAAGCTGAACTACTCTGCAGGGTTTTCTTGGTCGTGACCCTTAAGACAGAGGTCACCAGGTCTTTCTCCTGGGGAGCTGCTGGGGGGTTTGAATGGCCAACTTCTTGGCCAGCGGCCAAGTGCCTGACTGTGTTGTCACTGGGCCCCTGACACAAATGCTGGCATTTGTCAACACGATTCCCTCCTTCAGGAGGTCTGAAAAGCTTTCCGAATAAGAGCAAACAGATCACTACCCCTTCAGGACAGAGCAGAGATGCGTCATCGGGGTCCAAGGCTGTCAGCTTTATAGGTCAGACTGCGGGTCTTTCTCTCATGGAGCAGCTGGTGGGTTTCAACCCCTGACCTCTGGGTGAGCTACTGAGCAATTCACCGCTGTGCCCCCAGGACGCCTTCCCGTGCTTGGTAGTCAGCAGTAACACCCTTTCCTTACATCTATTATAACTCTTCGTTCATGTCTAGTATTTATTTGTGTTTTACTTACCAACATATTTGCTTGTGACTCTGGCATAAGAAGCACCTCCCTCTTCACTGGGGCTGTAAGCGCAGTGACCAGGTCTAAACGTCCAGGCTAGGCCAGCAGGAAGCACGAAACACAGATGCTAGCCACAAGAGCTTACTAAAGCATCTCACCCTTCTAACATAACAGGGAACGTAATTCTTTGACTAGATAGGCCTTCAGCTGGCCCCCTTCAAGAGCTGGAAATGACAGTACAACCTGTTTGTGACAAAAATCTAATTAATCTCTTCCTCTCCCCACTTCCCCTCACGACTCTCTTCTGAGTCACGCAGGGGGCTGCTCCGTGCAGGCACACCTGGTCACGCCGGTGCACTCTGCTAGTCCTTCTGCCAGAGCACTTTCTCCTGCCCTTGCTCAGCGACATGCACCCTTCAGACTCTAGCTCCAATCTCAAGTCGTCAGTGCTGCCCTCTCAGCTCACAGTGGTGTCTTCCTCTTCTGAACTCCCCTACCACATCCACAGGCTGATGGTGCCCCTAAAGAGGTGGCATTTGGTCAAAGAAGTCTTACATACTACAGTGATGAGTGGCCCTCCAAAGATGAACCCTATCCAACAAAATCATATTCCTAGGTACTTAATTTTATAAGGTGAATGAAATTTGGAGAAAACATTCTGAAAAGGCTACTTACCAATGAAAGAAATCAAATCCATCACAGATGAGTCAATTCCAACTCACAGTGACTCTACAGGACAGAGCAGAACTGCCCCATAGAGTTTCCACAGGAGCACCTGGTGGATTGCAACTGCCAACGTTTTGGTTAGCAGCTACAGCACTAACCACTATGAATTCAGGCTTTCCATAAAGGCCCTTAATGGGCTGAGAAAGAAATAGAGGTTAAGTGACACTGCTCTGGTACAAAGACTGTCTTGTGTATTTTACACACTTACCACACACGGCTGGATCGTCTACACTAATTGAACCACGATCATGCCTGATCTTCTTCTCCTTTAGGAAAGCTCTTTGAGGCAACGGCCTTGTCTAGAGAAATTTAAGTATTTTTTTCTTAAAAGTATGTATTCAGTATGGAGTCTAGCACGTAACAGACATTCAAAAGGAAGGTAGAGTAAACTGTCATTTCAGAAAAACTACAAAAAGATAGTAAATTAAGTACTGCTTAATCACACTATCAATCAAGTAAGTGCAAATTAGTTTACTAATAAACTGATTGTAACTAGTCCAAAAAAAAAAGCAAACACAAATGCCCTGTTAATCTAAGAAACTACTAGGTTTATACAGCTCGGCCTGGATAAGGATACTCTCCGAGCTCACTCATACACCGCTGGCAAACCTGAGCAATACGCGTTAAAAACCACACCCACTGCCATCGAGTCGATTCCAACTCATAGCGACCCTACAGACAGAGCAGAACTGCCCCATGGAGTTTCCAAGGAGTGGATGGAAGATTTGAACTGGCGACCTTCTGGTTAACTGCTGCGGGCACTTAGGTACCACGTGACCAGAGTTTCTGAGCAGTAAACATGAAGACCCTCAAAATGCCATGCTTTTTGACCCAGTAACTCCCTTCAAGAACTTATCATAAAGAAATAATCCCATATGTAGAAAAGATCTCTGTTTGGAAGGTAGTTTATACAAAGGATAGTTGTTGTATTACCTGTGATGTCCTGAATGTCATCAAAATGTGTTCCTTCAATATTTTCTTTATCTTTGGGTCAAGGTGATCCAAGCCAGTTATTTGTTGACCAGCTAAAAACTCCGTCACAGACAACTATACAGCTAAGTATGTGAACTTGCCACCATGCCACTGTGCCCAACGGCCATTCCAGAAAAAGTTACCAAACTGCTCTGCAGGTAGGACTAGGCACTGGCATCAGTGCGTAGCTTCCCCAGGGGAGTACTTGGAAGGTGACTGTAGTGATCCTCAGCAATGCGGCATGTAGCACTTAGAACAATGAAGTTTGCAGACTTCACTGTCAGACCTTGTACATGTGCTGTTAACTGACAGTAGCTGGAAAATATTTTTAAATTTTCTAAAGCAAAATAAGAATATGTTTTTTATAAAATCAAGGAATGAAAGGGCTTGAAAAGAACAGGCTGTTCACCTACTGCACTACCCCATTTGTAAGTGGGGTTCTTAGCTGATGGCCTTTCAGAAATGGATTGTGTGGACGTCCATCTCCCCTTCCACAATACTGTCCTTAGAGTGGGGACCATGCCGACTTTATCTTCACACCTACTACAGTGCCTGGCACACAGTGAGGAAGAACATTCCAAACCATAGCTCCAGACAGAGTGTGACTTCTGGCTGAGGTCCAGGCCAAATCTCTTCTTGTCCTAAGTGATTCCATCTTAGATTTCTAAAGGCAGCTTCTGTCATAGAATGCAACGTGTCATGTCTATCAAAATTTCAACTGTACGTCTGACCTAGATACCAGCAATTCTATAGAAAGATGTGGTTTTGCCCAGTGTGCTCTGTTTACTTCAGATTTGTGGCTGATTCTGACAAGAGCGTATCCAGCTTCACACAGGTGTCAGACAGTGTGTTATAAACATGTGACTTCAGTGGCTAACTCGATTCTGAGACCACAGCCGAACTTCAGCCCCTTCAATCATTCTTGTAATTTTTCAAACCTCTGTTCTAACTAACCCAATTTGTTACAATAAAGGAATTTTTTAAAAAGATGAAGTTCTAGCTTTTCTGTACCCAAATCTTTTTCTCTTCTTAATCGTTAAAATACTTAGCACTTTTACTTATAATCAATCTCTTCCTTCAACAAATGCTGTGCTTTCCTATTTCAACAGAACTCACCGTCATCGTTTTATTCTAAAGGACCTCAGTTAAACAGAGACCACAGATGTCTAGATGCCAGGACACAGGAGTTTAAGGGTCGGTCAGAATCCTGTTACCTGGAGCCATTCTTGCAAAAAGGTCAACCCTCATGAGGATGGTCAGTCAAGACTGCCGCCTGCATCTCTCTCTATAGATGTTACCCAGTCAAAAGGGTCTTAGCTGTATTCTTCTGTCTGTGGTTTTTCCCATCATAAGCTTCTGTCCCACTGCAGACCTCTGAAGCACTCTGTTCAGATAGTTCCGACACTGGTTTTTCCATTTTGCAAAATGTTTTTATTTCCCTCGCCACAATGAAGCTTTGTTTTTAAACTTAAACAGGCTTGTGGTTTTTCCACTCCAACAGCAGGGACCAATTTAATGCTTGTTGAAACAATACAGCATGTTTTGTACTAAATACAGACAGGAATAGTGACTAAGGATGGCAGCTGGGGCGCCCTGGTGGCACAGACTCCCTGCTCATCAGAAGGCTGGCAGTTCACACCCACCAACCGCTCCTTGGAAACCCCGCACGGCAGTTTTACCCTGTCCTATAGGGTTGTCGTTTGAGTCGAAATCGACTCGATGGCCGTGGGTTTGTTTTTGGTTTACGGCAGCTAAAGAATGAACTGAACCTGCTTCCTGAAAAACAAAGCAAAACAATAAACAATAGGGATTTAGATATAGTAGATATGAGTTTCTTAGTGTTCAATTCTCTGATGGCTACAACTCATAGTGAACTTAATTTGTCATCTGACAGATCTCAAAAGCAGACAGAACTTGTGTGGGTGCAAAAACATATCGCTGAGAAAATCTGGTCACGGATATTTATATATTTTTTGAAAACAACTAAAAAAAATTACACCGTAAAGAACCCTAACTTATTTTTACATCCACTACATACAGATGGAGACGCCAGTGGTATAGTGGTGATGGACAACTGCTGATAACCAGCAGGCTGGCAGTTCAAATCCACCAGGTGCTCCCTGGAAACTCTAGGGGGTAGCTCTGCTCGGCTCTACAGGGTCACCATGAGCTGGAATCGACTTGACAACAGTGGGTGTGGTTTGGTATACCTATCTACCACTAGTAAAACATTTAAATAAAATTTGCAGCTACTTTACAAATACGAAGTACTCTATAAATGATTAAAATACTAAAATACATAAAGTCTTTAGCTCTTGCTATGATTTTACACACTAAGATGTGTTTTCTGTATCTCAAGCTTTATCACTATTAAAAATGAAGCAAAACCTGACCATCTTCATTATTTAAGTAAATCCTAGAAAACATACCTGATTTTTGCTAACAGAAAACAGAAAATATTTGTTTCTAGTCATGTTTCTCACCATATAATTTCCCCCAGATGACTCAATTTACAAAATTAACTCAGATAATTGCCACTGCAGACAACACACGTGGGCCATTATTGGGATAAGCACTTTTCTGATCAGTACTGAATGGTCTGTAGGTGTAAGTAACCACGGTGGTGTCAGTCAAGTGCCTGGCTACTAAGCTACTGGACAGTCGTTTGAATCCATCCAGGGGCTCTGTGGGACAAACACCTGGTACTCTGCTTCTGTAAAGGTAACAGCCAGTTCTACTCCGTCACGTGGGGTCACCAAGTGTTGACATGGACTCTGTGGCACTCAACAACAACAACAACAACAAAGTGTTATTAGCTGCTTGTTGAGCTGACTCCAAGTTACGGCAGCCCGTGTGCCAGAGGAGAGCAGAGCTCTACAGGGTTCTCGATGGCTGACTTTTCAGAAGTAGACCACCAGGCCTCTCTTCTGAGGAGTCCCTGGGTGGATGTGAACCTCCAACTTTGGGGCAGCTGCCACGTGTGTTAAGCATTTGCATTGCCCAGGGTATCCACTGTCAGATAGAGAGAGATGCTGTTGTGTGAAACCTGACTCACGGCAATCATACATACAAAAGAACAAAACATGGGCTGGTCCCGGTGTCATCCTCACTGATGGAACCCTGTCCCTGAAATTCAGGGAGGTCACTGAGAGGACTCCGTCCCTGACATTCATGGAGGTTGTCTGATCCAGAGATCAGACCCCGCCATCAGCTGAGAACAGTCTGGTAGGCCCCACCTGGTATACCCAGAAAACCATAAATGACTTTAAGCCTGTCTTGCTTGCCCTCCTAATTGAAAGCTCTTCCCTTATCAAAATCTTGACCATAAACCAACCACAGCCTGTTCCCTTCTAAGCAATACTTCTTTCTTATTCAGACCATAAATTTCCTAACCAGCATTGCTTGCCATCCCTCTTTCCTTATCAAACCATAAATCCCTTCACCCCACACTACCTCACTGAAACTTTAAAAGTATAAAAAACCTGCCCTACTAGGGAAGAGTGGGCCGAGCCACTCTCGGCACAGACCCCACTCTCCTCTTCCAATAAATTTCCCTGGGCCCCTGGACTGGTGTGTCTCTGTCTCTGTTTCGGATCACCCTCTCCCCAACACTCACCATCACCTGTTTGAGTCCACTGTTGAGGCTGTTGTGCCAGTGGGTGTAACCAAGGGTGTCCCTTCCCCTTTCTGGCTTCCACTTCACCAGACTTGATGTCCCCCTCCAACAGCTGACACCTGCTAACGACGTGTCCCAAGCAAATGAGCTGGGCAATATTCTATTGCTGTCTGTACGGCTTTTATTGGCTACTTTTCACAAGTAGATTGCCAGGCTTTTCTTCCTACTCTACCTTAGTCTAGAAGTTCTGCCGAAACCTGCCCACGAGGGTTGATCCTGTTGGTATTTAAATACCAGTCTCATAGCAATCAAAAACCACCACATAAAACAAACTGGCAGATGGGTAGTGGCCATTATCCAGTGAGGTGTCTTTAAGCTGAAACACATGTAAAATAAGATTATGCACTGCCTGGTGGGTGGAAACGTTGCGAGCAGTGGCTTGCAGGAAACCAGCCTCTATTTCTCCTAGGAGCAATGGTTTGGTCCTCGCTAATTCTGTGTTGGCGGCAGCGATGTAGAGCATGACTGTGGAGAACAACGAGAATTTTCTGTAATTTGTAATGCCCCTACTGATCCCCTCTGGATTTGTACTCCAGGGCCGGCCACACTGTTCTCCCAGCACCTCTGTGCCAGCAGTGCCCTGTTCCTACCCTGTTCCTAACCCAGTTCCTGCCCTGTTACTCTGTGCAGGGACCAAGAAGACTGTCAGCACTGCCGGCCCCCACATGGCTGCTGTGACATGTAAGTTGTCACTGCTTCAACTCCATTCTTCTCCAGCTGCTCTACTTGCATGAGGTTCTCCATCACAGATGTGGGGTGGACGCTTCCTTGGCCATACACACGTGAAGTATGTGTTGTGTGTGTGCGTGTGTGCGCGTGTGTGCGTGCGTGCGTGCTGCTAGTTTCTGAAAATCACACCCTTCAATCTTCTGAGGACCTTTTCTGCTCTGGAGACTTGCCCAGAGGTGATGCGAAATTAGCACGTCTCTCTAGGATGGGAGAATGCAGGAGCAAAGGACGGGCGGGCCTGCACGCACCACCTTCTTCTTCCCATTCACCTTCACAGCTTTTGGGGGCCTCAGTGGGTCAGTCAGGTAGGACATACAAGGAAGAGGATGAAGGAAACCAGAGACAAGGCCACAGGACATCACTGCAGTGCAGTGTTCTAATACCCAGCAGACTCTTATCCCCATAAGAGTGGTATGTAACTTCAGCTACCTGGAAGAGCCAGTTCTTATGGTTACTGGCTTCCTGTTATTTGAAATTATTTTTGAAGTTCAAGTTTAAACTATACCATGTAAGAATTTAAGTTCTGTAGAAAAAATCTTACAAAAACCTAATAACTCCTATGTATGTTATGTAGAACTCTGATAATGAAGTTAGTGTGATTAAGGAAAAAGTCTAAATTTCAGTAATTTCTTTTTTTAAAAAAAGCTAGGATGTAAGATACAGACTCTATTTGAAAAATGGAACACAGGCATTCCAAAACTTCCAAAAGATGAGAAAAATATCCCAATAAAAATCACTCAAGTAACTAATAGTATGTACATAACTTTTCCCCATCTCAGACTCAGAGGGAATCATTAAGTCAACATACAATACCATTAAAGTGATTAAAATGTCCTTTACCAAAAGCTACGACATTCATTTCCCTGTAAATTACAACCTTTGAACATCCTGACATTACCTAGGAAAATACATTTTGTAACTCTTTCTTAGTCTCAAAGATGACAGAAATTATTTCAAGACCTAATTAAAATATCAGGGCAAGATAAAGGTCTTTTAAACAAATAAACTTATCACCTTAAATAGGTTCCCTTGTTAGGACAGCTAATAAAGTCTCCAGTGGCCTCAAGTATTTTTAATGCAATTAAAAAAAAAATCAAACCATTATACATATCTATTGATACTAAAAATAACTAAAGACAGTAGAAAGTTAATCTGTACAACTAATTAAAATTATTGGATATAAATCTGTGTAGATTTTTGAAATTCATCATTAAGCAAAGTTATATTTTAAATATCAAAAAACTTAAATGAAACTGAACGCCTCGGAGTCAAATAATGACCCTACAGAGCAGAGCAGACCTGCCCCTGGGGTCGCTGAGGTTGTGATCGGTGTAGAAGCAGACCGCTTTCATCTCCCTCCCGTGAAGCCCGCCTTCTGGTCTGCAGCCGAGTGCTTCACCACAGCACCACCATCAGTCCTCCTGCACTTTAAATACACTTTATTACCTTTTGTTTTTGTTAGGGACTATCCAGCCATTTCTGATTCAGAGTCATCCAAGATAAAACAGAACCGAACGCTGTCGGCGTCATCCTCAAAATTATTGCCATGCTTGAGCCTGCTGCTGCAGCTGCAGCATCGATCCATCTGATCAAGCGTCTTCTCTTTCTCACTGAACCTCCACCTTGACCACACTTCAGGTCCTTATCCGAGGATCAGCTTCTCCTGATGACACGTCCACAGCCAGTGAGACGACGTCTTGCCATCTGTGCTTTCAAGAAGCACCACGACTTTGCTCCTTCTGAGACAGATCTGTTCATTCTTCTGGCAGTTCATGGTATATACGATATTCTTTTCCAACCCCACAATTCAAAGACAGCAATTCTACCAGAGTCTTCCTTACTTCCCTGTGAACACAGGGAGATTTAAAATATCCTGCCTTGGGTTAGGTGCACCATAGTCCTCAAGGTGAAATCTTCACTTTCCAACATTTTAGACTTCTTTGGCAGTGGATTTCTCCAATCCAGTATGACATTTGATTTCCATGGTCATTGATTACAGATCCAAGTAAAACGAAATTCTTGAGGACGTCAGTATTTTCTCCATTTACCGCTATGTTGCTTACTGGTCCCACTGGGAGAAGTTCTGTGTTATATTGAGGTGTAACCTGTACTGAGGGCTGTAGGTTTTGATTTTCATCAGTAAGAGCTTCAAGTCTTCTTTGCTTTTAGAAGACTTGAGGTTGAACTCAGGTTGTTAACGACTTTTCCACCAATCCTGATGTCGTGGTCTACTTCTACAGCCCGGCTTCTCAGACTGTCTGCATGCAGACTGAAAAATATGGAGAAAGGATACAATCCTGACGCACACCTTTCCTGACTTTAAATGACGCAGTATCCCCTCTTTCAGTTCAAGAGACTGCCTCTTGGTTTATACCCAAGTTCCTCATAAGTACAATGAAGTATTCTGGAATTCCTATTCTTCTCAATGTTATCCCTAATTTGTTATGATCCACACACTTGAGTGTCTCTGCATAGTCAATCAAACACAGGTAAACACCTTTCAGGTATTCTCTGCTTTCAGCCAAGATCCATCTGACATTAGCAATGACAGCTGTTGTTCTCTGTTCTCTTCTGAATCCAACTCTAATTTCTGGCAGTTTCCTGCTGCTGTACTGCTACAACCATTTTTTAATTGTCGTCAGAAAAATTTTACTTGTACGTGATGTTAATACTGTTCAATAATTTCCAGATTCTGTTGGATCACTTTTCTTTGGAATGAGAACAAATATGGATCTTGGCCAGTCATTTGGCTAGGTACTATCTTCCAAGTTTCTTGGCATGGATGCACATCTCCAGCACTGCATCAGTCTGCTGACTCTTCTCAATCAGTGTCCCGTCAATTCCTGGATGCTTGTTTTTGTCCAGTGTCCTCGGTGCTGCTTCTACTTCTTCCCTTAGTGCTGCTGGTTCTTGGTCATGTGCTACCTCCTGAAACGGAGGAAGGTCAACCAATTTTTTTGTTACACTCACTCTGTATATATTCCCTCTATCTTTTTTTGATGCTTCCTGTGTCATTTAATATTTTGTCTGTAGAATCCTTCAATGTTGTGACTTGAGGCTTGATTTTTTTCTCCAGTTATGTCAGCTTGAGAAATGCTGTGTGTGACCTTCCCTTCTGGTTTTCTAACTCCACTGTTGTACATTTCATTATAATTACCTTGTCATCTTGAGCCACTCTTTGAAGTCTTCCATTCAGCTCTTTCACTTCAACAATTTCTTCCATTTGTTTCCGCTACTTCACATTTAAGAGCGAGTTTCAGAGTCTCTTTGATACCCATTTTAGTCTTGTCTCTCTTTCCTGTCTTTTTAAATGACCTTTTGCTTTCTTCATGTATGATGTCCTTCATGTAATTTCACAACTTGTTTGGTCTTCAATCATTGGTGTTTAATGCATCAGATCTATTCTTGAGATGGTCTCTCAACTCAAGGTTGTACGGTGGTTCTTGTGGGCTTTAACTTGAACTTACATACAAGCTATTGATGGTCTCTCTGTAGTCAGCCTCTGGCCTTGTTCTGACTGACGATGTTGAGCTTCTGCACTGTCTCTTCTGACAGACAGATGAGGTCGCCTTGACTTCCACGGTGTCCATCAGGTGAGGTCATGTATATAGCTGCCATTTATGTTCCCAGGAACAGGAATTTGCCATGAAGTTATTGGTCTTACAAAATTGTAACATGCAGTATCTGGTGTCATTTCTATCACTGAGGTTGTATTTTCCAGCTATTACTCCTTCTTCAGTGCTGAGGCTGCTAACAAAAAGGTTACCAGTTCAAATCCAACAGTTGCTCCTTGGAAACTCTACGAGGCAGTCCTACTTTGACCTAGAGGCTCATTATGAATCAAAATTGACTTGATGGTAATGGGTTTTTGTTTGTTTACTCCTTCCAGCATTCCCATTCCAATAGCCAGCAATTATCAATGCATCTTGATTGCATGTTAGTAAAAATGCTCAATTTCTTAATTTTTGGCATTAGTAGTTGGTAAATAAATTTGAATACTATTCATATTAACTGGTCTTCCTTGTAGGCATATGCATATTACTCTATCACTGACAGCACTATACTTCAAGACAGATCTTGAATTTTTTTTTTTTTTGGTGATGCACATGATGCCATTCTTCTTCAGTCTGTCATTCCTGGGATAGCAGACCACAGGACTATCCAACTGAAAACGGCGTACACCTGTCCATTTCAACTCATTAATGCCTAGGATATAGATCTTTTACATGTTTTATTTAAGTTCTGATGACTTCCAATTTTCCTAGGTTCATACTTGGTCCATTCTGTGTTGCAGTTACTAATGGTTATTCGTAGTTGTTTCTTTTCATTCTGAGTTGTGCCACATCAGCACACAAAGGTTCGAGAAGCTTGACTCCATCCACACCATTAAGGTCGACTCTAACGAGAAGTCAGCTCTTCTCCAGGTGAATCTGGACGGCCTTCCAACCAACCTACCTCCCAACCTCCCTGCTAACCTTTTTGTTAGCCGCCGTAGTACTAAAGAAGGAGTCATAGTTGGAAAATACGACCTCAGTGATAGAAATGATGCCAGAGATTGCATGTTACAATTTTGTAAGACCAATAACTTCAGTGCAAATACCTGTTCCCAGTTACACCTTCTGGTGCTATACCAGACAGTGTTCAGTGGCTACTCATAAGGTTTTCACTGGCCAGGTTTTTTCAGAAGTGGACTTCCAGGTCCCTCTTCTCACTCTACATCTCAGCCTGGAAGCTCCACTTAAATCTGTCCACCAAAGGGGACGCTGCTGGTGTTTGAAATACCACTGGCAAGGGATCCAATATGATAACAACACTCAAGCCACCACAGTGTGACCAACAGACAGACATGCGGTGGGAAAAGATGCTAGATTAGAGTATTTCAACGAGTTTTCCACTCTAATGTATAACTCTACATGTCTCTTGGTGATCAAAACACACTGTGACAAAAAGTGAAGACTAGCTGTATGTTATACAGGCTGAACTACCACACAGTATTTTATACAAAGAACACAAATGGTTTGACAGGAGTTATTACAAATTCTTATCTTCTCCTGGGCCTCCATACTGCTAAATAGTTTACTCATTTCTTGTTAATTACTGCATTTCCAGATGCTATGCTTTTGAGCTCACTTCTATTCTTTCAGCAGCTACCTGAAAGACTTCCTTCTTGGCAGAGCGTACAGATACCATGGATACAAGATCTTCCAGTTTCCCTCTTCATGAGCTCAAGTGTCTTTCCAATCCTTTCCACTTATTTCATGGCAGAGGGAGAAATGTCCCTTGTCTCCAAACTCAATGCCTGTTTTTGTTTTCATTTTTTCTCCCTTCTTTGGGAACTGCTCCATCAACTATCACCCACTCTAGCTTTACAGAGTTCACCTACCCCTTTTTATAAGATCTTTCCTCCTCATAAATATACGATTTTTGTTGAAGCGATTCCAACTTACGGTCATCCTAAAACCAGAGCAGAGCTGCCCTGCGGGGTATTCCAAGGAGCAGCTGGTGGATTAGGAGCTTTGGGTTAGGAGCTGTGCTCTTAACCACTGCGCCACCAGGAGTTCACAAATGCATACAAGTGTCTCCAGTCCTTCAAACCAACACACTGACTCCACCTCTTTCTCAAAAGAGACACTTTCTCCCTTAGCTCTTCAAGTCTACTCATTCACACATTCCTTTATTTACTTAAAAATTTCTGAGTACCTTGTATGTGCTGGACTTTGTGTGGGGTCCTGGAGCTTCTATGGTGAACAGCACAGACATAATCCCTGTCCTCCTGATATTTACTACAGATCTAGAGTTTTTCAAATCTGGCTTCTGCCTCCCGCCTAATTTAAAGCATTTGTTATTGACACTGGTGACATGTCATCTTCTTCTCTTTCGTATGTGTATATGTAATGAAGTCAGGACAAAATCCAAGTTACCGAGAGTGCTTTGCCAATGCTCAGTGCATTCTCCAAGACAGCCCATAGGTATTGCAAGAGCCAAAAATGTTTTCCCAGGCAAGGGATCAAAGATTAAAGAAAGATAACAACCAAGAGGGACAGATAAGGACATAAGAAACCACCTTCAGAATGGGAAGGGGAGGACTTTCTTTCTTTTTTTTTGGCTCTTATAGGAGGCCAGAGCTCACTGACAAAAGAAGATTAGAAAATGAAAACTGAAGCCGAAAATCAAAAGGAGAGGGCCTTAAGAAATTCAGTAACCTAGGGAGGGCTATCCTTGAGTGAAAATCAAAGTGGAACACTGCCCCTGCTTACACTTATTTGAAAGGCCTTTGTATATCACACTTTGAATTGTACTTTGTCACTGCTGAGAACTCCACTGCCCAGGAGCTTCAGGCAGCCCAGTCACTGTAGAGGTGGCCACTGACTACCTCCGGAACCCCTGAAAGCTTCCACAGTCGTGCAGAAGTCACCACACTACCCATGATTATAGGGATGCTGGAATTCAAGAGTGCTGGTGAATTAAGAAAAAGGATTTTATGATTTTGCTAAATGTAACTGTAAAAGAGCAAGAAACAACTCTTTTCTGGTGGTTTTGGTTCATGGCTTCTGCCTTGCAAACATCATTCATTTCTGGCAGAATGAGGATAGGTTAGATTCCTGACTTTCACATGTTGTGTCTGGGTTACAGGTAGGAATGATGTAATTTAAAAAAATGAGACTACAATGATTTGATTCTGAGTTTTATCATAAAGTCTGTACAACTCAGTGATTTACACACCACTTTTATAATACAAGGAAACTCTGATGGCATAGTGGGTTAAGTGCTATGCCTGCTAACCAAAAACTCAGCAGTTCAAATCCACTAAGTGCTCCTTGGAAACTCTAAGAGGCTGTCCTACTCTGGCCTCTAGGGCCGCTATGAGTCGGACCTGACTAGATGGCAGCGGGTTTGGTTTTTTGGGTTTTTATGATACAAGAAAACCCTGGTGCCGTAGTGGTTAAGTGCTACGTCTGCTAGACAAAAGGTCCACAGTTCAAATCCGCCAGGTGTTCCTTGGAAACTCGATGGGGTAGTTCTGCTCTGATCTTGAGGTCACTGTGAGTTGGATCCAACTCAACGGCAGTGGGGCTGGTTTTTTATAATACAAGGAAACCCTAGTGGTGGAGTGGTTAAGTGCTATGACTGTTAACCAAGAGCTCTGCAGTTCAAATTCACCAGGTGGTCCTTGGAAACTCTACAGGGCAGTTCTACTCTGTCCCACAGGGTCAAGTCAGATCAACTCTTTATAACACAGAAGATGGTTCCTTCTCAGTATGAGATTGTACCTCATGATTCTCCAAAATAAATTTCAAGATCTTATTTTCTTTTCTAGCTTTTAATTCACAGGTCAGTCTTCACCTCTGATTTAAATTTCTGAACGCTTCAACTATTATAGGTGAAATCTGAGGCTAGCACAGAAGAATTTATCCTAATGGAGAAAAATGTGACAGGAAATGTAAAAAAAATGAGTAGGAAATTTCATTCTTTTTTCCAAAGGCTGACAAGTGAATACTTTTCCTTCACCTTGCTCACCTAAAGGGACCATGAGGACACAGAGGGACATGCCTTTGCAAGGCAGGCTGGGTAATGGCTGGACATTCACACAGCTGGAGCAGGTTCTCATGAGCAAAGTCATGGATTTTATTTTCCAATCCTTGTAATGAAGCATTCCCACTGACCACACATAGAAGATACTGGGAACGTAGCTTTGACTAAACCTACACCAGGCAATCAGTTGGAGAACTCTGAGCATCAATCCTAAAAGACAGCGATGACTCCATCCTGAGGAAAGCTGGGTCTGGCGTGTGACGAGGCTATCATCCAAGAGTGTTTACCACACAGTTATTTTAACATCACTTAATAAAACTCATGTGATAAGCTTATACTGTTTTTTCCTCAATAATGCAGAAAAGCAACCCAATAATGTTACAGCTCTCATACGGATTATAAATTCACTAGAAACAAACTGATGTGTATAATCTTGATGATTCAGTATTAGCATATTTAAAAGAATCTATTCATGGAGTTGATGACAAAGTTTAAACATCCACCCATTTAGTAATAATAAACCTTACATGTCAGATAGAGAAGATGAAGTAATGTATATACATATATATGTATACCAGATGTTTTCTCTCTATCTATTTGAAAACACATGTATACTCGAGTACATGCTACTGAAAATCATTTAGTCATTTAAAATAATGGCTTTTCAAACGCACTTACAATGACTGATGTATTAGTATGATGACTTTTGCTGCACAGGATTAGTGTCTAATCCTGCAAAATTCTTTTTTGTGTGTATACGTAAGGGCTTTGGATAATATATTCAAAGTAATTAACTTTTAAGGAAAATATGATAAAGGAAAGCAGGACTTATTTAAAAAAGAAAAAACAACAGAAAATCAAACATCTCATTACTTACAATTAGCTGTTTCAATCCAACAAAAGATTGCTCGACTGCGTTGGCGTCTAATACTCGTCTCTTTGCTGCAGCCTGCTCACCCAGGAAGCGAAGCATTAGGTCTTTAACAGCATCTCCCTTGAAAGAACATAAGAAAAATACGGCAGGACAATCAAATGTCCATTACACTCAGCTAACCAGAACCTGGAACGAACCTCAATCTCCTTTTTGCCACTGGTTCAGGGAAAAGAAACAGTGGCAGTGGCAGAGTAAACCCTTAATTAACTAGAAGTGAAAGGGCCACCATCATTCATAAAATGTGTATTTTTAAAAATTGCTCTTTATTTTGAAGAAAAAATAGGCTGCACTATCTGCTTTCAATCAGGCAAATATTTATAAGGCTTAAAGTCAGAGGCAAGCTTAAAACTAAGCCAACAGAGTAGCTTCAGGTGACTGGCTTTAGGGAGTGCCCACTGGTTTGAGATGCTGTTTTTAGGGATCAGGGGCTTGTAGTGACCAAGAGGAGGACCATCAGGGGCTGATGCTGGCATAGGCAGGCCCAAACAGTGGCTCTGCTCAAATCCCACCAAGTCACCAAGCTTGCCTGGACATCGGTGGAAGCCTTCGAGGCCAAACCCATGGCTGTCAAGTTGGGTCCAA
This sequence comes from Heterohyrax brucei, assembly GCA_028571685.1. Classification (NCBI taxonomy): domain Eukaryota; kingdom Metazoa; phylum Chordata; class Mammalia; order Hyracoidea; family Procaviidae; genus Heterohyrax; species Heterohyrax brucei. The sequence continues at coordinate 11,313,408 of CM053164.1, read as the reverse complement.
CTCATAGTGACCCTAGAGGTCAGAGCAGAACTGCCCTATAGAGTTTCCAAGAAGTGCCTGGTGGATTTGAACTGCCGACCTTTGGGTTAGCAGATGTAGCACTTAACCTAGTACGCCACCTGGGTTGCCTCTTCAAGGCCAAGGACTAACGAGATCAGTTACCAGTGGTACTCAGGTGTCAATCTTCTTTTCAGTGCCAAGTTCACTTGCCAAACCAAAGCATAATAAAGACTCCCTTGATCCGACTCGACGGCACTTGGCTGGCTTTCCCAAAATGGACTTTATAACCTTGCTCAGCTGCTGCTTCTGCTCCTGGGAGGGGTACACTCTGGGCTGCACACCAGCATAGAGTCCATATTAGCTTTGCAACAGGGTGGTTTCTATCTCAGAAATGGTCTGCTCAGATTACACTGATGTGCTGTTGAGTCAGTTCTGACTCACGGCCACCCTGTAAGACAGGGTAGTATGACGCCATGGGGTCTCCTAGGCTGTAATCTTCAGGGAAGCATATCACCAGATCTTCTCTTGCTCAGAGAGGTGGGTGGGTTTGAACTGCTGACCTTCTGGTTAACAGCTGAACACTTAACCACTGTACCACCAGGGTTCCTTATATTGATCCGTAACCAGGGCTCAAGAGGGTTAGAAGTGCAGTGCTCTAACCACTGTGCAGCCAGGGCTCTGTCAAAAAGATTGCAGATCACTGTCTGGGGGGAAGGAGGAGCTACCCCAGGGACCTACAATGCCCAACAGAAAACCTGCTAAGCTGGCGTGACACATGGGTACACTCCAAAGAAAGGAGCTGGGCCACGAGCATTTATAAGCGGATGTGATTCCTCACGGCTGAGGGAGGAAGGTAAAACAAGTTCGAGCTGGAAGTTACTCATAGTAATGACATATGAGAACAAGGGTCTCATCACACCATGGCGCTGAGACAGCCGCAGTCCTGTTTTCTGGTGGCTGCAGCATGAACTTGCAGGAGGCAGCCTGGGAACCGGGTGAGGGCGGGCGGGGATTGGGGGAGAGGGAGGATTGAATGCACCCGAGGAGCAGCAGAGGCCAAGGTCACTGAGGCACGGCGTCCCCCGTTGAGTGCTGACCCGCTGAGGACAAACAGCCATGCAGCCCCAGTGGCAGTGAAGCAGTTCCCTTGAAGGTGCTGACAGACCGAGGGGGAATCTGTCAAGAGTGGCAAGGGGACAAAGAGCTGTGACAGGAAGAGAGCTCTGCGGCACCCATCTGCCTCCAGGAGGTGCCATCACCCTCCGACAGGTGCCTGGGCTGGGGAGCAGCTGTTCTGGGCTTCCTGAAATGGGCCGCGACAGGGCTCAGAGGCAGCCCAGAGTCAGCCGTCAGCCTGACCTTCCGGTGACATGCACTCCCGGCTTCCAGCAGGGCACGCAAGCAGCAGCAGCACACACGGCCTCCTTGAGGGCTGCTGACAGTGAAATAGCAGCACAAAAGCCCCGAGGTCTCCAGAGCTCCCCAGCGGGCCTCAGAGACAACAAAAACTAGGACAACCTGGAGAGGGGGTGGAACAAAGCCCGGAGCGCGCCACCTCCCTGAGCAGAAATGGCGGTCTTTCAACCATGGGAAGCAGGGTGCCAGGCGAGCTGCTGGTGACGGAGGGTGAACTGAAAATCCATTTGGAAATGTCTCCTGCACAGAATTCACAACTATCTCAGTTCCCTTCCTATTGTTCCTCTATTCTTGTTGGAGAAATAAAAAGCCCTGAAGTGGGTCTGTTCACAGGAAAGGTTATTTCAATCTTTTGTGTTTTCCTATACGGTGACACAAGGAAAAAAAAAAAGGGCAATATATAGACCATGATAGCAAGAGACACAGCAAAGCTGCTGAAATAGTCAGCTTCCCTCCTTTATGCCGACAGACACCCTTCTACTGAGAAAAAGGAACTGACTGCCTATGGCAGTCAGGACGCTGGTGGCTCCAGGTCACACCTCTATTTCTTATGCTGGGTGCAAAGCCTGCTGCTGAAGAGGCCAAACGGCACAGCTTCCAGTGGGACCAAGACCTAGAAGCAGCAATTTTATCATTTTTGTTTCCAGGGAGCGAGGTGAAATACTTCAAATGCCAGAGCCACAAAAGCAGCTAACTCATCTGGGAGGGATAATTAAAGGGCGAAATAAAAAGAGCTCAGACATATGGCTCCATAAAGCTTCGCAAGAGAGCAACGCATACCCGACAAAGAGCATTACTGGAGCCCGAGGAGCGAGGGAACAGGCCAAGAGCAAAATCAAACCATAAGGCCAGCCAGGGAAGACCAATTTAATTCCTCCATTCTCGCAGTGTTTTCAATTAATGAGGCCACATTGCAAAAATCCTCTGCTCTTAAAATTCCCCATTAGTTAACATTTTAGTTACCGGGGAAGCTGCTGAGATACAAGCATACGCACAATGAGCAGACATTCTGCTCACGACAGCCCAACAGTGTGACAAAATGATGCAGACAAACTTAACTCTTGCTGTGACTGACATGATGGTCCTGCAGAAACATAGTGTCTTTTATGCCACGGAGGGCCGGCACGTGAATCCCTGGCTTGTGTGTCTCCCAGCAATTTTCAGACAGTGATTTGCGATCTTTTTGACAGAGCCTTGGCTGTGCAGTGGTTAGACCTATAGTGAGCTAAGCTGCTAACCAAAAGGCTGGCAGTTACAATCTACCAACGGCCCCTTGGAAACCCTGTGGGACTGCTCTACTCCGTCCTAGACGGTCGATACGAGTTGGAATCGACTTGATGGCCATGGGTTTTGGTAGGGTGGTGATGAGAGTTCCCCGGGTGGTGCAAATAGGTATGACACTCAGCTGCTAACCAAAAAGGTAGGGGTTCAAATCCTCCCACAGGGGCTTTGGAATAAAAGTCTGCCAACTGCAAACCCTGTGGGGGACACAGGTCTAGCCTGACACACACGTGGAGCCACCATGAGTTGGAGCTGACTCAGAAGTAACTGGTTGACCCTGTTGATGGTTTCCAGGGGACTGACCTTGGAACTGGAACCCTGGTGGCACAGTGTTTACACATCTGGCCTCTAACCAAAAGGTCAGCAGCTTGAATCTACCAGCTGCTCCTTGGAAACCCTATGGGGCAGTACTATCTCGTAATTGGGTGGATATGGGCACTTGGAATGGATTACCTCAAATCCTAAAACCAAAGCCAATGCTGTCAAGTCAATTCTGACTCATAGCAACCCTACAGGACAGAGCAGAACTGCCCCATAGTGTTTCCAAGGAGTGCCTGCCAGATGTGAACTGCCGGCGTTTTGGTTAGCAGGTGTAGCACTTATCCACCATGCCAACAGGGTTTCCTAGAATCCAGTAAACCAAAACCAAACACACTGCAATCACGTCGATTTCGACTCACAGCGACCCTTGAGGACAGAGTCGAACTACCCCACGGAGGTTCCAAGGGGCGTTTGGTGGATTTGAACTGCTGACCTTTTGGTTAGCTGCCGTAGCCCTTAGCCACTATGCCACCAGAGGTTTCCCTAGAACCCAATGGGGCCCTTCAAATCATCCGAATACTACCTGAAAGCCAACTTGATCCAAGGCAATGTCAGAGGAACCTGGGGGACGACTGCACGGGAACAAGCCAGGGAGTCACTCACAGCCTGGTGGTGGACAGTAACGTTCCTTCGCCCTAGTCAGAAACATTTATGGAAAAGCTTGTGGCTCATTCACAGCTACCAGGGAGTCACGGGCCTGTTTCCTTCGGCAATGCTGGGAGAGTTTTAGAAGTCCCTCTTCGATCGAAACGGCCAAGAAAACAACCCAAGGCAGCTCACTCAGAGGGCATGGGGTTTATGGTCTGGGAAACCTAGAGAAATAAGCGGTGATGGCACCAGCTGAGAAGTCGGCAGACCTCACCAGTCCCAGAATCTAAGCTTTCTGCTCAAGTTTTACAGACTGCAGAAATGTGGCCATTTGCCCCGGGGGCTTAGTACACCCGCTAGCTACCGGGTTGGCTTTGCCCCAGGGGAAGTGAAGTCACCTGAACCAACAAACAGCGACAGAAGGAAACAAAGCTTGACTGAACGACACGGTAAACATCTTTAGTGTCACTGAATGAAACTAAGAAAGCTGAAAAGACAACGGTTTTTACCTCTGTGTTCACCAAACACATACACACAGACAAAACCCAAACCAAACCAAATCCATCGCCATCAAGTCTAAGCATCACCTTGACCTCAGTCTCCAGATCACAAAATGATCTGGACCAGATCAGAAATCTTTAACCTTTCCTAAGGGCCAGGTGTTTTCCACATCTTGGAAGCTTTGAGTTTCGTAAGGCTTGCAGAAGACAGAGTAACACACGTCTCTGGCTTTCTGGAGGTTTCTGATGTGAGTACCTGAGCCTCCTAGGAAAGGGGTTTAGCACAGTCCACAGAGCCACGGTGGTGCAACGGTTAAGTGCTTGGCGGCTAACCCTATGGCTGGCGGTTCAAACCTGGCCCGTGGCTCCAGGAGAGAACGGTTACAGACTGGAGAACTCTACTCTGTCCCATGGGGTCAACCTGAGTTAAGAATGTCTCAGACAGCACACAGCATGAGCTCCCCTGACGGAAATCCTTAAAATCCCCATTGCAGGCAGGGTGGAAAGTGAAAAGGGGGAGAAACACAGGAAACGACTGCCAAAAAAAGGGGGTGGGGTATGGAAGAGTAGAAACCGCCAGCTTCAAAATGTATCCGTCACGTTTCTAGATCCATCAGCTGTCAGAACTCATCACAGTGGCGCCCTGTGGAAGCGAAATCCTCAATTCCTTTGCCATTACAATATGGCTGCTTTGATTTTTGTTTTTCCTTTTGTGTTGCTTTTATTTATTTCACTTTCTATTTTTCATGAACAACTTTTCATACGAAGAGTTTTGTAGCTTTTTTTTCATATCGACTCTGAAAAGTTTGGAACTACTGTTAACCCCACAAACTTACCATTTATTTCTCTGGGAAGGACAAATACCATCTACAACTATAATTAGCTGAAAAGAATATTCTTCATAGGATGCTACTACAGTTATTTGACGTCCGACACATTAATTTTTAAAGGCTTCTCTGCCTGCCATTAAGAGCACCTACGTAACAAACGAAACATTTTTAAAGATTTCAAGTTTTATCTTACAGGGAAGGGGTTTTTAATAACGAACCAATGGTTGAGAGATCTAGGAAAAAAACTCAAATAGTAGAAACCTGAAAGTATAACAAATACACTTTAATACTAACAATGGCAGGGAGAAAAACTGGTCAATGAGTCCATCCAACAGATGGCTGGTTGACATCTGAAAGTCTTGGTGTGCACAGGAAGTCAAGAGGGAAATTCCTCTTTGCTACCCTAATCACATGTTCCCTGGTGAACGCAGCATCTCCTCTTCAGGTAAACCTTCACGTTTTCATTTCTACCCTGGGAATGGACGTTTTCCTGGTAGGGTAACACTCATCCGAGGAGGCATGGGGTGAACAAACATCTGTTCTCTACCATGCCTGCTAGGTGTGGAAGTCAAAAGCCCTTGGGGAACAATTCTTAGTAAAAAATTTCTGTTTGCTGTGGGGTTTTCAAAGCAACTGGTATGAATCACAAGAGCTATGGAAAACACAGGAAACCTTGGTGGCAACGTGGTTAAGTGCTACGTCTGCTAACCAAAAGGTCAGCAGTTCAAATCCACCACGTATTCCTTGGAAAGTCTGGGGGGCAGGTGTACTCTGTCCTGTACGGTCATTAGGAGTCACAATGGACTCAACAGCAATTTTTTTTCGGTAATTATTACTTTTATCAAAGACATCAGATTTAAAGGAAACAGAGAAGATCACCTCTTGGAAGGCCCCTAAGTACATGTTTTCCACATGTCATGGGGGGCTGGATGAATATCCTGCTTATTCACAGTTAAAAACCCATGGCTGTCGAGTCAGTTCCAACTGACAGTGACCCTCCGGGACAGAACAGAACGGTCCCATAGAGTTTCCAAGGAGCGCCTGGTGGATTTGAACTGCTAACTTTTTGATTAACAGTCATAGTGCTTAACCAGTATGCCAAGAGGGTTTCCATTTCACAGTTCGCCATCAGAAGCCACGACTGGGGAGCTGTCTGGAGCCATGCAGGCAGAAGTCCCAAAGCCTGTGCCTTTCACTCGGGAGCAGAGGAGCTCTGGAGGTAGAAGTCCCGGCTTCCATGCAGGAGATCTGCCTTAGATTCCTCGGCTATGTGCACCTCAAGGGCTGTTACCACCCCTCTGTCAGTGGAGACTTAACGTGTGGCTTTGATGCTGAACAGCTTTAGCAGAGCTTTTAGACCAAGAAAGACCAGGGAGAAAGGCCTGGCAGTCTACTGCTGAAAAAAACAGCCCACAGAAACCCACCAGGTGACAACGGTCCGATCCCATCGGGCACAGGGTTGCCACGAGTCGGTCGCCAACAGGATGGCAGGCAGAAGAAACACCCTTTGCTTATAAATCAGTAAAAGTTGCCCGGGAGCCCATTCCGACCCACGGTGACAGATGCACGTCAGAGCCGAGCTGCACACTGCACCAGGGCTCATTTTTCAGAAGCAGACTACCAGGCATTTCTTCCATGCTGCTTCTTGGAGAACTGAAACCTCCAGGCTTTCCCTCAGCAGCTGAGTGCAGTCACTGGTTACACCAGCCAGGGACTACTGATACAGGAACACAGCCTCTTTATTTGACTTTGTTCAGTTATACTAGCTCATTTTTAGACCCTGCATTTCTCACTTCAAGAACGACTGGCCTTTGGGGCAGGATAACTTTTTATCATATGGTATTACCCGGCCACGGCACAGCAGTTACCACTCCTGGCTCTACCCACCAAATGCCACTGGTTCTCCTGACAGCTTGAGTGAAACCTCTACACACTTCCAAATGCACCCTCAGGCCACTGGGTTGGGAAAAAACTCCACAAAAACAACCCACATGAAACCAGTGGCCGTCAAGTCAACTCCAACCATGGTGATCCCATGTGTGCACAGGAGAACTGTACTCCACAGGGTTCTGAAGACCATGACCTTGTGGAAGCTGATTGTCAGGGCTTTCTTCTGGGGTATTCCTTGGTGGCTTTAAACCACTGACCCGGTGACGAGGAGCTGGGCACTCAGCTGTTTGTACCACCTGAGGACAGTGCCTTGTTAGGAACCATTGGGTTAGCCCTTTTCCTTGGCAATCTTTAGCTTTCCCCTGAATGACCATCACAGGGGAAACAAACAGCTAACCAAGGGCAGTTCAACAAGAAAGCAAAAAAGGCCAGATCCCCTAACATGACAGGGACTTAAGAGCAGACAGTACAAAGACTTCAAGAAGTGGAGAAAGTGAAGAAAAAGGAAGCAGAACACTGACATTCGTCTTGGGGTTGTCAGCACTGAGGCAGGGCTGGAGAAGAAGAAAACAGGAGTCAGTGGAAAAGAAAATCAAATTTTAAACATCCAAACGTCCCCTGAAATCACAGTCCAGTAATCAGTGCTCATTAAAAAGATCCCATGAACCTCAATCATGTTCAGTATGTCCTGCTTGAAAAAGGAGGGAAGCCTGCTTAGAACCTAAAAACCCGAAACAAACCTGATGCTGTCCACTTGAATCCAAGTCACAGCAACCCTATGGAGAGGACAGAGGATAACTGTTCCACAGGGTCTGCAAGGAGCAGCTGGTGGACTCAAACTGCTGACCTTTGGATGAGCAGCTTAAACTCTGTACCACTGTACTACCAGGGCTCCTTGCCTAGGAGGATGCGTGGTGAACAGTTCAGTCAATAAATATATGCCTAATAGATTAGTATTCTGGAAAGGCTGTCATGCAAAACACCCAAAAGCTCGCTGACTGCAGGCTAACATTATAGTTACCTGGAAAAATTAGTGAACTGCCATTTACCTTTCAAGCATGCACTTGTTTTGTTGCTGGCACTCACAGGGCTCAGCAGTCCATCAATCTAAGAAAAAGGGCCATATTTCATGCAACTGGTTAGTTCAGTAGAAGACAGCTGCTGAAGCCTGTTGGGCCTTCTTCCAGATCTAGGAAAATGGGCACAGGATACGAGCCAAGGGGACTGGACAGGGTGGGTATAGTGCTTTCTCAGGCACCTGACCACAAAGAAGCTGCTAATGCTAGCAGTAATTTGGTGTCATAAAACATGATATCCAAATAAGTTCATTTTACACACATACAAAGTCCGACAAGTCTGTGAACTTAATTGTTCTAAATGCTACATACCACACTGCTAAATACCACTATCATCACCTTCGAAGTACTCCCCTTGGGAAGCTATGCACCAATGCCAGCGCCTAGTCCACCCTTCAAAGCCATTTTGGAACTCTTTCTGGAATGGCCATTGTGCACAGTCGCATACTGGCAAGTTTGCAAACTTAATTGTCTAGTTGTCTGTGAGGGAGTTTTTAGCCAATAAACAAATAACTGTATTGGAACACCCTCCCTGCTCACCTAATCTGGCCCCCAGAGACTTTTCTCTTTACCCAAAGATAAACAAAATAGTGAACGGAAGACATTTTCATTGGGACATTAAGGGTAATATAATGACGGCTCTGATGGCTGTTTCAGAAAAAGAGTTCCACGATGGCTTTGAAGGCCGGACTAGGTGCAGGCGTGGAGCACATCACTTCCCAAGGGGAGCACTTTCAAGGTGACCACAGTGATATTCAGCAGTGAGGTATGCAGCACTTCTTCTAGGATGAGTTTGCCAACTTTACTGTCAAAACATGTATACATGCATATATGTATTTACAAAACCTCACCATCCTATACAGGCCTGCAGGTGCAGTGGCTAAGTGCCACGTCTGCCAACCCCCAGGTCAGCATTCCAAATCTGCCAGCTGCTCCTTGGAAATTATGGAGCAGTTCGACTGTGCCCTGGATGGTCGCCGTGAGTCAGACGCCACCGGGCAGCAGTGGGTTTGGTTTCTGGTTTTATACATACTCGTCTGGATTCTATCTTTTAAGTTTAACATTAAAATGTGAATGCTTTCAGATATTCTGCTATAACAATTTTTAACGGTATATAAATATTTACGGCAAACATAAGATGAGCCACGTGAATTCAACCAACCTCCTGATGATGGACTTTTAAAACTGTTCAGACTTTTTTATGAGTATGTATTGCTTTTGATGGACCAGCCTAGGCATTTGTATGAAAGTATGGTCATTCTTATAATAAATTCCTAAGAGTAGACTTTTTAGGTCAAAGGCTATCTGAGACAGGCTGTTTTCTGACACTCTAGCTAAACATAAACAAAACACCCAATCAGATGGACCGAAAATGGAAACAATTACTTTCTTTGTCTTTCCTTTTAAACTTTTCTTTATTATCATTTACTATGTCACAGATTGAACAGTGTCTCTAAAAACATGTGTTGTAAATCCTAACCCTTAGAGCTGTATATAGGCATCCTGGCTGCATTAACAGTTAGAGCTTGGCTGAAACCCAAAAGGTCAGCAGTTTGAATCCAGCAGTCTCTCTACGAAAATCTTATGGGTTAGTTCCACTCTTTGCTATGGGGCAATTTGACAATTCCCTATGTGTTGGTATTGACCAGATGGCAATCTTTTTTGTTTTTTTTTGGTCCATGCGCACGGATATGATCCCATCTGGGAACATGGTAATCTTTGTTACGTTAAGTGAGGACCTGTCAGGGAATGGGGTGCCTGAAGCCAATCACTTTTGAGCTATAAGAAGAGCAGAGGAGACAAAGAGAAGCAAGGAAGTGAAAATCAAGAAATATTGCTGTCACCATGAAGATCACCACAGAACTCAGGGACAGAAGATCAAAGATACTACCCCCAGAGCAGATAAAAATCCTTCCCCTAAAATTTGTACCCTGAAATTGGACTTCTGGCCTCCCAGACTGTGAGAAAATAAATTTGTTTGTTAAAGTCAGTTACCTGTGGTACTGTTATTACAGCAGCACTAGGTAACTAAGATACTCCACTCAACACTTACGTATTTTTATGATTTGTTATTCTGTGGGGTGTTCAGATTTCTCTTATTGAAGCTATAAATATTCGTTCTATATCAAGCATGTTCTATGTAGAAAAAAGGTATTCTTCCAGATTTAAAAAGGTAGTGCATTCATCACTGACTGCAACTCAAATTTCACAAATAAACTGGCTGCACAAAGCTTAAAACCACTTTAAAGAATTACGAAACATAAGGCCACAGTGGTTAAGTGCTAGTCTGCTAATCAAGAAGTCAGCAGTTCAAATCTGCCAGGTGCTCCTGGTAGAAACTCTATAGAGCAGTTCTCTTTTGTTCTATGGGGTCACTGTGAGTTGGAATCAACTCAACGGCAATGGGTTTATTTTTTGTTTTTTTAGTATATATATATTGTGAAAACCCTGGTAGTGTAGAGGTTAACTGCTACGTCTGCTAACCAAAAGGTTGGCAGTTCAAATCCACCAGGCACTCCTTGGAAACTCCATGGAGCACTTCTACTCCATCATCTAGAAGTCAAAATCAACTCAACAGCAGCAGATTTTTGTTATGTATCTTGCTGGTATTTCTACACTTCTGAGTAGACCATTATATTAGAGAAATCAAGAGTTCCAAATTACTCAGTGATGTAATCACACAGGCACTCACAACCAGAATCTCAGCAAGTGCTGAAAAATAAGGATATTTCAACATTTTAAAGGTTTCTGTTTTTTTTTTTTTTCCAGAAGTATATTACAAGAAAAGAGATACGAGTCCAGAATTATTTTCTCTGAAAAGATTTTTCCATCAGAGAAACACCTTTTAGAACATCTGACGTCTTACCTGGACATTGTCAAACTTTAAGCCCGGCATGGTGAGATTGTCCTTGTCAACAAACACTGTGCTATACTGCTGGGTTGCTACAGAAATCAAAATGTTCCTGGTCCCCTCACTAGGAAGCCATGCGTCATTTCTTCGGTCCATCTCGCTGATGTTCAGGGCTGTGGCAAAGGGGTCATCACTCCCAGCAAAGACAGCTTGGATCTGTGAAAATGGTTTGGGTGACTGAGAGATTTCCAGAGAGGCAGGAGAAATCCCTGATTCTGATCCATCGATCCCCGGCGAATAAGAAGGATCTGTGGGATCTGGGGATTTGTCTGTCCCTGCAGTGGTGAGCGAAGACCACTTCTCTGGAGCCGAGGGGCCTGCGTTTGGGTTGCTGACAGAAATGAATGTGGAGGTAGTAAAGGAATCGAAGAAGTCAGAAGCCAAGGAATTTGCGGTGGTCGTGTCTGCAAAAAACTTACTCAGGCTGGGACTCGGCTGCACCATCTGGGGAGGTGTCTTGGCCGAAGACTCGCTGGTGCTGCTGAAACTCGGCGATTTCACCATCTGAGACTCAAAGCCGTCGTGAAGAAACAAGTGAGGCTGGGAATTGGTTGGGTCTGCCTGACTGAAAATGGTACACACAGGGACAGGCTCATCCTTGGATGAAGACTGACTGGAAGACACTTCTGAGATCTGTTCTTCTGTGACGGTTTTCCCATCCTGTGGGACTGAGTCAGCGGCCTCCTCGCTTGCGAGGCCAGGCAAGCCTGTGGCTTCTTCTTGTGTTGGTTCTTCCTTCAAAGACACTCTGCTATCCGTGGTCATGTCGGACACATCCCTAGGGGTGTCGTCGCGATCGGTTTCACTGTCATGACTCAGAGTATCGGTTTCTTCTTTGCCTGTATTTTCCAGTCTGTCATCCACTTTGCTTTCTGGGGGCTCTGCGACATCCTGCAAACAACCCAGCTCCCCAACATCAGCTTCGCTGTTATTAGGCGAGTCAGAAATGAGGACACTTTCCATCATTTGCTCGTTGAGTTTATCTATGAAATTATTAGAATCTTCTGATATGGTCTCATTCTCTTCAGACCCAAATTCATCTTCACCGAGGTCAATGGTTTCCTCCTGAAACAGCAGCTGTCCTTGCTCTTCCTTAGCGGCCGGCTGAAGGACGCTCTCCAGTCCCACCTGGGCCGGGGGAGCTTCCTCCGTGATGCTCTGGTCAGTACCGCCGACGTCTTCCATGGGCGCCTGAAACAGAGACAGATGCAAATGAACCCTGTCAGTTCTGGATGCGAGTTATTACTGAGTTCACTTGATCTTATTACTGAAACTGTTTTCAATGGAAAAATGTTTAGTGTAACATATCCAGTGCTTCAGTGTTCAAAAGACATATATTGCTTCAGCTTTTTCAATACTACTCATTCTTTTAAGGTTCAACTGAAGTTTCCTGTGTCCTCAAAAGATTCCCAAGCCATTCTACCCCATAATAATCTCTTAGCCTTCTCCCGGGGTTAGAATGCTCTCTACCTAATCCTGGGAATTTGAGACAGTGAGCATGGAGTCAGCAAAAGTGAAGGAGTAGAAAGGCCACGGGCATTCTCAGTGAGCTAATGACAAGAACTGGTATTTATTAAGCCCTTACCAAGTGGCAGGCTTTCCAAGTGCTTTACATGTTTGACATTTTCTGCCTTAATTCTCACCACAGTGCTACGATATAGCTGCTACCATTTTTTCTTCTTTCAAAGACGAGGAAATCAAGACTCAGATCTTGTGGATTGCTTAAAATCACTCAGCGACTGTGAGGTCTGACAATTAAGTTCACAAACTCATACTAGAAAAAGTGCTGCATTCCACACTGCTGAATATTACTATGGTCACCTTTGAAGTATGCCCCTTGGGAAGTTATGCACTGACACCAGTGCCTAGTCCACTCTTCAAAGCAATTTTGGAACTCTTTTTCTGGAATGGCCATCAGAGCTGTTGTCGTATTACCCATGATGGCCTGAATGTCATCAAAATGTCTTTCTTTCAATATTTCCTTTATCTTCGGGTAAAGGAAAAAGTCATCAGGGGCCAAAACAGGTGAGTAGGAAGGGTGTTTCAACAGTTACTTGTTTACTAGCTAAAAACTCCCTCACAGACAACTATACAATTAAGTTTGCAAACTTGCCGCTGTGCCACCATGCGCAGCGACCATTCCAGAAATAGAGTTCCAAAACTGCTTTGAAGAGTGGGCTAGGTATCGGCATCAGTGCATACCTTCCCAAGAGGAGTACTTCAAAGGTGACCACAGTGATATTCAGCAGAGGTATGTAGCACTTAGAACAATTAAATTCATGGATTTGTCTGAACCTGTAACTGGCAAAACTGGAAGCTGCCAACACTAAAATATTGGGTTGACCTAGATGGTGGAAAGCCACAGAAGGAGACAGAGTTTGAACTCTAACAAAAAACATTTGCTCCTTCTCTTCAAGATTTTTTTCTTTGGAGGTAAAAATTACTTTACATCATTGTATTCTCTTAATGAACAAATTCAGATTCAAGAAACCTAAGAGACAAAGATGAAACATGACGGTTTTTCTGGAGGTGCGGAACGTTTTGACCTTTAAACACTAAACTTGGCTGATCTCTGGGTTACTTCTTTCTGCCAACGCATCCATCCCAGTTTCTCAAATCAGCTTTGCTTTCTCACAGCATAGGTCACCATGAGACCTGAACACAAAATGACTTTAAAGCCATTTTTAAAGTTAAATATTTTAGGGAATCTTCTTGTCTAACATACTTAGTTACTACTTTCCCATTTGTTATACAAAAAAAACCAAGCCCACTGCCATCGAGTTGATTCTGACTCACAGCAACCCTATCCAACAGAGCAGAACTGTCCCATAGAGTTTCCAAGGAGCACCTGGTAGACCTGAAGTGCTGACCTTTCACTTAGCAGAAGCAGCATTAAACCACTACACCACCAGGATTTCCATTTCAATAATTATTTAGCTATAAATTAGTTAAGAGAGAAAAACAAAAAACAGCAAAAAGCAACAAAATCCATCTACTCCCTTACAGGGAGCTCATAGAAAGGAGCCTATCTGAAGAATATCAAAGTATGGAACCAATTACGTGTGGATAAAGGTTTCCCCATCTGGTTTTACCTATCACTGAAGATTTGTGTGCTACTATGGTGCTGAATAGGCATCAGCAGTGTCCAGAATATGCTGGAATAAGAAAAAAAGACTGATGACCTAATGCCAAAAATCAGCCAATGGAAATCCTATGGATTACAGTGGTCTCATTACTAACCCATCGTGGGGACAGCACGGGACCAAGCAGATTTTGTTCTGTTGTTCATGGGACTGCTCTGAGTACAGGGTTGGCCTAAAGCCAGCTGATGACAACTAGTGTAACTGACCCATAAATTGTCAGAACTGCAAAATTATACTAAGAAATAACTACTTCAGCAATAATCAAAGGAATCCAGGTTAAAATTCTGGTCCATGATTTTGTTTTTTCCTCCTGCATGTGTGAGAAATTTTTCGATGTGACAATTTTGAGGGAACTGACTTACCAATAGTGGCAAGGTCTGATGGGCAGCTGGGCAAAGTATAAAACCCTCTAACAAAGCAATTCTGTGTTTACCAATTTCTCTAAAACTGTGTTTAAAGAAATCATCTTTGCAAACGAAGAAAGCTAAATTAAAAAAAAAAAAAAGCAAAAGTCTTCCGAATGTAAACTTAGGTGTGTAACTATGATTTCACTTCCAGAAACCTGGTTTCTAGTCCAATCTAATTTAGAGAATCTATTTATTCCTGTTTGCTAGTGATAAAAGTTTACAGATACTGCTCAATCCACAGCATAAATTATATTTGAACAAATCTTCATTTATTAAATAGAAGTTTCATGTTCATTTACAAAAACAAACAAAACACCTGTCAGAGGACTGGACTGAAATGTCCTACAAACACACAAATGTAATCACTGACTGAGGTCCTACTGTGCCTTAGACACAAGGTGGAATGTAACACCATCCCAGCTCTGCAAGTGTCAACATTAGGCAAAGACACAGGGCCACGGTACTGAGGATTTCAATCCATGAACATACTTAACCTTTTCCTCGATGACTTCTTAAAGTCTTTCCATAAAATTTTAACTTTATCACCAATAAAGGCTACATATATGTGTTTTGAGATTTGTTTCCAGGTACTCAGTACTTTTTTTATCCTATCATAAATGGCATAGAAGGAACCTCAGCGACACTGTGGTTAAGTATTTGACTTAGTACTTAAGTATTTGGTTAAATACCTGACTGTGTTAAGTACTTGACTCAGTACTTAAGTACACCAAGGACTTAAGTATTTGGTGCTGTGGTTAAGTACTTGACTCAGCAGTTGGAACTCACCAGCCACTCTGTGGCAAAGAGACAAGAATGTCCAGTTACGCTGGGGAAGGAGGATTGGATGCAATGGCAAGAGGTTTGATCTGGAGGTGGCACATGAATTTCAAAGCAGTTGGCAACAGTGGATTTCTGCAAAGTGGTCACACTGGAGGTGGTTTTATATATGAACTCCAGATCTTATGTATATGCTACCCAGTCTTTTCATACTCAATAATTAAAAGTGGAAAAATAAGTGTCTTTTGATTTGTACATCAATTCTTACTCTTTCTACTTAATGGCCTGATAATTTTTATTAAACCACAGATACCATTTTCAGCTTACGTAAGCATCATCATGCCCCAAAGAAATCTGTTACTTTGCCCATTTGAGTTTGCAAAATACTGAAATGGAATTTTAGAATAAAATTTAAGTAATAAATTTAAGTGACTGTAAATTTAAATGAAAGCTTCAATTAAAAATGTGAAAAAAAAAAGTTTACCAGATTCTTTCACTGGACATAAGACACTCCGGAATCACAAATCTTTTACCACTGCAGTAAATGCAACCTACAATCCAACATAAAAGCAACTAGCATTTATTCATAAAAGCTTCCATGTAGTAAAAATTTCTGTGGATCATGCAATTTACATAAGTATCATCTGTGTAATCCAAACAAAATAACGTATAAAATACTTCCATTACCTCTATCACAGGTTTTTGTTGATTGCCATTGAATCAATTCTGATTATGACAAAGCAATGCAGGGCAGAACTGCTCCATAGTGTGTTGACACTGTGACCTTGCAGGTGCAGATTGGGGGTCCTCCCTTCCACGGTAACTCTACAAGGGCTGGAACCCGTCACTTTGGGCCAACAGAGTAGCAATCTACTGCTCGTGTCCCCCATGGGTTCCATATTATTACACAGAAGTGCAAATCAATTGCTGATACCTGCTGTTGACAGGATCCAGATGTGCGTTTTCCTGCCTAGGCTCTCTCTTCGGTGCTAGTCCCCTCTCTGTTCTCCTTCAAGGCAGCTACAACAGACCACGACCCAGAGAAGAGAGTGTGAGGCGGAAAACAGTGAATGCGGGATCTGAGTAACTGTGTTCAAGTTTCAGCTGCTAAGCGACCTTTGAAAAATAATCTTCCGCCTGTTTCTTCATCTGTAAGTTAGGGTGACAGAGACCAGGATGAAGCTGATGCCCAGGCACTCGGTAAACGGACGAGCTGCACATACAGAAGCATGCTGCTTTTCCTGTTAGTAACTCACAGCAAATCCATTATGTATGTCCAGTGTAGGAATATGCCACAGAGCTGACCAGGTTGTGACCTTTTAGAAACAGGTTGCCAGGACTCATATTCCAAGGCACCTCTGGGTGGTTTCGAACCACCAATCTTTTGGCTAGTAGAAGAAGGCTTAACTGTTTGAGTTACTTGGAATCTACCTGTATACAAGCATGCTGTTGCTAATATTGTTAGGTGCTCCTGAGTCCTACACGCAACAGAACCAAACACTGCCTGGTCCGGCACCACCCTCAGAACTGCTGGGTCGCTTCAGCTACTGCAGCCACTGTGTCAACCCATCTCCCCGAGGGTCCTCCTCCTTTTTGCTGACCCTCTACTTTACCAAGAACGACGTCCTTTTCCAGGGATTGATCTTGCCTGATAACGTGTCCAAAGCATGTGAGACAGTCTTATCCTGCTTCTAAGCAGCATTCTGGCCATATTTCTTCCAAGACAGACTTGCTTGCTCTTCTGGCTGTCCACGGTATACTCAACACTCTTTGAGAATGTCACCATGGAAAGGAGTCAGCTGTTCTTGGGTCTTTCTTAGTCATGTCCAGCTTTCACATTCATATGAGGCAACTGAAAGGATCATGGCTTGGGTCAGTTGCACCTTAGTCCTCAAAGTGACATGTTTGCTTTTTGACATGTTTTAGTCATCTGGTACTGCTCTAACAGAAATACTGCAAGTGCATGGTTTTAGTAAAGAGAAGTTGACTCTTACACAGCCCAGCAGGCTACAAGTCTGAATTTTGGGTGTTCGCTCAAGGGGAAGGCTTTCCTCTTGTGGGCTCTGGAGGAAGATCCTTGTGTTCCATCAGTCTTTAGTCACGGAGCATCTTGGCACAGGAACCTCAGGGCATGTTATACTTCCAGTGCTTTCTTGGTAGTCTGAGGTCCCCCAATCTCTGCTTGCGTCCCTTTTCTTTTATCTCTTGCAGGATGAAAGGATAAAAAGTGGCACAAGACACAATCTAGGGAAACTGTCTTTACACTGGAGCTGGAAGATGACCCTAGGGAGGGTTTTACCGCCCCACCCTAATCCTCTTTAATATAATTCTCTCTACTCTGCTCTACAGTGTCATAGGTTTGGTTCTGGTATTGTAATGGTTTTAAAGACTGCTCCCAAACCCCTAGACTCTGGTGGCATACTGGTTATGTGCCATGGGTGCTGACCAAAAGGTTGATGTTTGAATCCACCAGGTGCTTTTTGGAAACTCTATGGGGCAGTTCTACTCTGTCCTATAGGGTCACCATGAGTCAGAAACCCCTAGAGTAAGCAAGCAGTGGGGCTCCAGAGCACACATCCCAATACCCACAGAGCCTGGTCCTCTGCCCCCTCCTGCCCATCTCCTGGCTTTATTCACCTGTCCAGCAGCTCTGTAGGCTTCCGCTCCTGGGTGCCCGGGCTCCTTTGCCACAGGGGCCGGCGGGTTGCTCAGGGCAGCAGCTACACAGGATCTGGAAGTGTTGGCATCAACGGAGTGCCAGTAGCCAGGGCTGCCACCACCAGCATGGGTCCTGTCACCTGCACAGCTGCTCTTGCTGACCACCGCCAGTGACACCTAACCCCCATCCAGCTGCTGGTACAGCTCCCGCCGCCACCCCCCCATCCAGGTGCACATCAGACCTTCACGGCCAGACTCCTGCACCTAGTGAATATAGCAGTCAGGCTTTATCCACTGGGCTCACATAAGGTTTTAATATCATAGGCTTTGCAGGGATTTAACCACAGACTGTATGGGGACTGGCTGTCTAGTCGTATAATATAGTGTGCATACAATGTGCAAACTGCATAGCATAATATTCCACAGAATGTATCCTGGATGTTAAGCAACACACAATTGTATATACACACACACACATGCATACACGCATGAGGTCTGATAACTTTACTAACTCATCCTAGAAAAAGTCTATGTATCTCACTGCTGAATATCACTACAGTCACCTTTGAAGTGCTCCCCTTGGGAAGCTATGCACCGATGCCAGTGCCTAGTCCACCCTCTAAACAATCCTTGAACTCTTTTTCTGGAATGGCCATCAGAGCTGTCATCATATTACCCCTGATGTCCTGAATGTCATCAAAAAGTCTCCCTTTCAATATTTCCGTTATCTTCAGGTGAAGAAAAAGTCATGGGGGCCCAGGATCAGGTGAGTAGTGAGGGTGTTACAATACAGTTATTTGTTTACTGGCTAAAAACTCCTTCACAGCCAACTACACAATTAAATTTGCAAACTTGCCACCATGCCAACATGCACAATGGCCACTCCAGAAGAAGTTCCAAAATTGCTTGGAAGGGTAGAGTAGGTGATAGCATCAGTATATAGCTTCCCAAAGGGACGACTTCCAAGGTGACCACAGTGATACTCAGCAACGAGGTATGTAGTGCTTAGAACAATTAAGTTTGCAGAGATAACTGTCAGACCTCATGTATTCTTCACAGACGATAATCCAGAAGTGATCAGGATGTATAATAGCCAACATTCAGATACATGCTACATACATTGATTTAGATACCAACATATATATAATTTATGCATTGACTTACACAAATATAAGTATATATTTACATCAATTTACACACACATACTGATCTATATATCATGACATACAATGATTTGAAATGTTTCCTATCAATTCACTGTAACCACATACCTACTGAGATTTTGTAGCATATGTTATTATTAATCTCTTTCTACAGAAAGGTAAACTAGCATTAAGAGAAGTGGTTTACTCAGGGCCGAGCTGGTCACTGGATATCAGAGCTGAAGATCTTGATTCCAGACTCCTCTTACTCTACTTGCCCGCGTCTTGGTTATAACAACTAGTGGGTGTCTCACCTACTAATTCACAAAACGGCTTTCCTTCATCTGACTGGAATTTCCCCATCACTTGAATAAAAGCAGACTGGGAAGAAGTCACCATGCCCATTTTGTAGATGTAGAAAACTGAGGGAAATGCAAGGGTGGAATGAAGCACAGGAGGACTCCTCCTCTACCGAACTGGCAAATCTTAACTACAGATGATCTGTAAGGCAGGAGAAATGACCCCGAAGACTCCGTCTCCGGTTAAACACACAAGGCCCCTGCCCAGCCCCCGCCCCCCAGGCAGCACCTTTCCCTTTTCAAAGGCTTCCTCCTCTGGGGACTGACCCCCCGCGAGGGCTCCTTTCTAGGATGAGACGCCCCCGGGAAGGCAAGACGCTGAAGCCCAGGGCTGACGGCGGGCAGGGTCTTAAACTCCCTAGAGTAGCCTGACACATTCCGACTCCCGCCCTACTGCCCGGACCCTGATCCTCACTTGCCACCCGCCCACCTGGGATCTGGGTTGAGGGGTCACCTGCGCTCGTAACCCGGGTCCGGGGAGAAGGTGAAGGGAGCCAGGTGGGCAACGAATGAACTAGCCTCTCACGGCTACTGCGCCTGCGCCACTCGCTTAGGCTTCTGCGCATGCCTAGTGCCGCCGCCGGCTGCCAATCCCCGGGCTGCCGGAAGTGCGGGGCGTTTCCGGGTTTGTGCTGCCGCGGGCGGGGCTCGGTCCGTGGGGAGCCCACATACCGGGGGCTCCGAGAGTGGGAACGAGAGAAGGAGTGGCTCGGAGCAGTGTCGACTCCGTCCCTGGGAAAGGGGAAACCCTCCCTGTTAGAATAAGCCGCACGGAATCTGACAGATCGAGACTGCGGGCAAATTTCTAACAAAGGCATAGCAGTATTTGTTGTTGTTTAGTAATAGGGATTTCTTTGTGCTGATCTGTATTTCCTTCCATGCACCAGCACTATCTGTGTAATAATAATAACTATAAATACAATAGCTCACTGCCGTCGAGTTGATTCCGACTCATAGTGACCCTATAGACAGTAGAACTACCTCATAGAGTTTCCAGTGAGCACCTGGTGGATTTGAAGTGCCTACCTTCTGATTAGCAGATGTCGCACTTAACAACTAGGCCACCAGGGTTTCCATAAATACGATGTTACAGTTGGGTGCCGTGGAGTTGGTTCCGACTCATAGCGACCCTAGGCACAACAGAAGAAACATTGCCATGTCCATAATCCTTTTTATGCATAAGCCCATGTTGCAGCCACTGTGTCAGTCCGTCTCATGGAGGGTCTACCTGTTTTTCGCTGACCCCCTATTTTACCAAGCGTAATGTCCGTGTACAGGAAATGATCCCTCCTGACAACATGTGAGAAGTGGTGAGAGTAGTAGTCTCTCCAACTTTGCTTCCAAGGAGTACTCTGGCATATGACAGTATAATAACTATGTGAATTTAATCCCAAATAAGTTAGACTAACTTAGCTTTGGATAAATGGTTTATTGTATAGCAGTTAAGAGCACTCTCAGGGCTAATCTCCACATTACCTTGATTTTTTTTTTTTTATTGTTTTACGTATAGCTTATAGCACAAAACAGTTCATTAAAAAATGTAGATACAAATTGTTTTGTGAAGTTGGTTGCAGTCTCCATCAGAATTCTGTCCATTTTCCTCTCCACCTCGGGTTTTCTGTGTGCATTCCTGCAGTTTTCCCGACCCATCCTGCCGGGTTTTTTTGCTTTTAGGTGGATGTTGCCCATTTGTCTTGTGTACTTGATTCAACCAACATGTTCCTGTGTTATTGTTTGTTTTATACAAAAACAAAAACACCAAACCCGTTGGCATCCAGTTGATTCAGGCTCATAGAGACCCTCTTGGTCAGAGTAGAACTGCCCCTATAGAGTTTCTAAGGAGCACCTGGTGGATTTGAACTGCTGACTTTTGGTTGGCAGCCATAGCTCTTGACCAGTACAACACCAAGGTTTCTGTTTGTTTTCAAGTCCTGTCTAATCTGTGGCCAAAAGGTAGACTGTAGGAGTCCTTTCACTTCTGAGATAGTAGGGTGTCTGGGGATCATGGGCTGGGAGGTTTCCACCATCTGTGTGAGACCAGTAAGTCTGGTCTTGTACCTCTAAAGTTGAAACCTCTGAAAAATGGAGTGGTAGAATAAGATTCTCATTTCTATGACTTCTTAATGGACTTCTAATGCAATCATTAAGGTCTCCTCCTTCTCTCATTAATTTAACAAGTATTTTTGGAGAATTTATGCCAGGCATAGCAGTAGGTGCTGGGATACTACGGAGCAAAACCCAGACTAAGTCATTTCCATCATGGAATTTAATTAATTAAGGGTAAAGAGAAAACAGAAACCCTGGTGGTGTACTGGTTAAGGGCTATGTCTGCTAGCCAAAAGGTAAGCAGTTCAAATCCACCAGGCACTCCCTGGAAACTGTGAGGCAGTTCTACTCTGACCTACAGGGTCACTATGAGTTGGAATCCACTCGACGGCAGTCGGTTTGGTTTTGGATTTAGAGGGAAAACAGTTAAATAATTATGCAAATAGAGATAAAGTGAGCTGATGTAGAGGTGTGTGGTCGTGGGAACCTGGGTACAAAGCTGGGTTAGTTAATGGGGTTCAGTTATGGCATTTTGTGATTTCACACAATGTCATTCTTGCCATGCCAAGGGCACTGCCGCATCATGGGGTTGTGCACTTGGAGTGCTCTGCTTAAGAGGGCAGCCTCTCCACCATGACCCTCACATGTTTTAGGAGCAAAGACTTTAGTCTCCGGAGACATTTGGGGGCACTGGCAGACTCCCATTCAGAGGCATATGCCTGGTCAAATACTTCAGGTGTAACTATGACAAATTTCCATTCACCACCTAATCATCTGCCAGACACAGTACTAGGCTGTGACAAACAAATACATCATGCCCTAACTTTAGGATCCAAGATAAACGCAAATCCTGGTGGCCTCGTGGTTAGGTGGTATTCTGCTAACCAAACGGTTGGCAGCTGAAATCCTCCAGGCACTCCTTGGAAACTCGACGGAGCAGTTCTACTCTGTCCTATAGGGTCACTGGGAATCAGAATCTACTCCATGGCAGTGGGTTTGGTTTTGGGGCTTAGTGCTAAGGCACTGAGAAAATAAATTTATCATGCCCTAACTTTCGGATCCTAGATAAAAGCCCATCTGAGTCTGACAGATCAGGTTCCATTCCTAGCTGTCTGACTTTAATTATGTTACGTAATTTTTGCTGATTCTCATCTATACAACAGAAGTAGAACGCTTTGTTCATGAAGTCGAAACGAAGGTCTTTACGATGATGCATATAAAGTATTAGATCCTGCGCTTAAGTAAATGTCGTTGTAATGTTAGTAATGGTAACAATAATAATAAATTACAGGTATCACAGCCCCCAAACAAGTGATTATTTCTAAGATGATGGTGCAGAGAAGTCACATTTGAATAGGAGCTGGGGGCGGAGCGAGGCAGCGACGCCCGCCCATCAGCCTGTTCCCTGGGGTACCGCCTGTCCTCGGACAAGCGCCCGATGGTCACCTCCGCAGCCTTTCCGCATCCCAGCCGCCGGAATTACAGCACTCCTCCCCAAGAGGAACGTGGACCAGGCACCTGGCCCAGGTAGCCGAAATGGGCATGCTCGGGATCCTGGCGCTGCTGCCATTGGCTGGGGAGAAGCGATCCTTGATGACGTAGACTCAAAATACAGGCAGTGAGCCGCTACGGGCACTAGTGAAGGCCAAAAGAGTCCCGATTTTGGAGTCGTTTGCTAGACTGAAGGCTAGGAAGCTGAAGGGGGCGGGAATGAATGGGCGCTGGGAGAACGTCCGCGTTAGGGGGCCCTTCCTGTTCTCTTGAGGGGGTCTGAGGTGTGTGAGCGGCTGCCGGTCCGCCCGCCTTGCGGCAGCATGGAGGACGACGCGCCGGTGATCTACGGTCTGGAGTTCCAGGTGGGTCCCTGAGTGGGAGAGAGCAAGCCTGTACTGCTAAGCCTGGCAGGTAGTAGTCGTTCATAGTCCTGTAGTGCTGTATGGTTTGCAAATCACTTTCTCACCCTTTATGCCCGACGCCCCTCCGAGGTCTCTCGTTAATCTTCTGGTTCCCAACCTGCAGATGAAGAAACCGAGCTTTCAGAAGTCTTAAGATGAGAAGATTACGTTATCCAGTGAACGATAGGGTCGGGACTGAATTTACGTTCCATGATCCGTCTCTTTGCAGTGGGCTACAGGATGCCTTGGCTGGTTCATGGGTGCATCAGGGTTGACACAGCAGTTTTGCCTCGCTGGCTAAAGCTTCCAACCCTGGGCTGGTGTTAACTCCCTCCTGCTTCCCGCTTTCATAGTATTCTGGACTTTACTTTTAACTTAACGTCTGTCACACACTTTGTGTACTTATTTGTTTACCTGTCCAACTTTTGCCGTAGATTTTGAGTTCTTAAAGCAGGGATCATATCTTTTTTTTTAAATTTAATTTTTAAATAATTTTAAATTTACAGAGGAGTTGCAAGGATATACAGAGAGCTCTCATATCCCCTTCACCCAGCTTCCCTTAATATTATACACTTAACGTAGCCGTGATACATTTATCAAAATGTAGAAATTAGCATTTATATTACACTCTTAATTAACCCAAACTTTATTCCAAATTCTCCTGTTTTCCCACTAGTGTCCTATTTCTGAGGAATCTTTTTTTTTTTTTTTCAATCCTGTATTTGCAAGTAGAAATCTTGGTTGTGTAGTGGTTAAGTGCTATCTCTGCTAACCAGAAGGTCGACACTTCACATCCACCAAGTACACCTTGGAAACTCTGTGGGGCAGTTCTACTCTGTCCTGTAGGGTCCCTGTGAGTTGGAATCGACTTGACAGCAGTTGATTTGGTATTCTGAAGTGCCTATTCCCTGAGGGTGTTATACACGAGATGATCAATAAATATGTGTGAAATGGATGAACACCCAGAGGCTGAGCAATGAACTGGCAACACACATAACAGTTTAGGAGGAAAGCCAGGTATGGACAGAGTGGAATAAATGAGGAGCAGCTGGTGAGGAGATGAGACGGAGGAACAGCTAGGACCAAGACTGTTAGCAAGTCAGGGTCCCTGTTTTGGTGTTGATCCGTTCAACAAGTAACATGTTGTGCTTGAGGCACTGAAGAGCAGGTACGGCAAAATGAAACACAAGCCACAGACTTGTGAAGTATCTGGAACGTAATTGTGTGCCGCAAATGTATGTTAAGGATAAACATGATGTGTACTTCCAACTCACTTACCCTGTGAGAGCCAGCAGTGTATAGTTATTGAAAGTATGGATTTTGCTGTGACTCAGAGGTTAAATCTTGTGTCCAGCCCATCACAGCTGTTTGACTTTGAGCCTCCTTTTTCCTTCTTGTAATGTGGGAAGTGAGGTGAAAACCGAACCTGTTGCCCTCATGTTAATTTTGACTCACAGGGACTTTATATTGTTGTTGTCAGGTGCCAGTAGAGTCTGGTCTGACTCACAGTGACCCTGTGTACAACAGAATGAAACACTGCCCGGTCCTGCGCCGTGCGTGTGGTTGTTTTTATGTTTAAGCTCCTGGTTGCAGTCACTGTGTCAATCGATGTTGTTGAGAGTCTTCTTTTTCACCGACTGTCTGCTTTGTCAAGCGCGATGTTCTTCTCCAGGGACTGATCCCTCCTGATAGCATGTCCAAAGTATGTAAGACCAGTCTTGCCATCTGTCGTTCCAAGGAACTCTCTGGTTGTATTTCTTTCAGAACAGATGTATTTGTTCTTTTAGCAGTCCAAAAAACCCACCGCTGTTGAGTTGATTCCAACTTATGGTGACCCTATAGGACAGAATAGAACTGCCCATAGAGTTTCCAAAGAGTGCCTGGCGGATATGAACTGCTGACCTTCTGGTTAGCCGCCATTGCATTTAACCCCTACACCACCAGGTTTTGGTGTCAACATTCTTCTCCAGTGCCACCATTCAACGACATCAGTTCTTCTTCTGTCTTTCCTCTTCATTGTCCAGCTTTTGCGTGCATATAATGTGACTGAAAATACTATGGTTTGGGTCAGGTGCACCGTAGTCCTCACGGTGACATCTTTACTTTTCACATCTAGAAAAGGTCTTTTGCAGCAGATTTTCCCAATGCAATGTGTCTTTTGATTTCTTGACTACTGCTTCCATGGGTGTTGATTCTGGAACCAAATAAAATGAAATTGTTGACAACCTGAATCCTTTCTCCATTTATCATGATGTTGCTTACAGGTCCAGTTTTGAGAACTTTTATTTTCTTGATGTTGAGGTGATGCAAGTGTCCTTACAAGACAGAGTAAACTGCCTCAGGAAAGGAGTGGCTGATGGATCCAAACTGCCAACCTTTTGTTTAGCAGCTGAGCTCTTAAGCAGTGCATCACCAGGGTACCATAAAGTGGAAAAATAACAATGTATTCCACTTTGACTGTTTAAAAATAGTTGAATGAGTTAGTATGTTTAGTTTAGGTACTTAGAACAGTGCCTGGCACATAAGAAGCATTAAATAAATATTCTCTTTATTATAATGAGAAATTTTTAATGCATTTCCTGTAAGCAGTTGCTTTTAATTCTGACTTACAGCAACCCTGTGGGACAGAGTTGAGCTGCCCACAGGGTTTCCGAGTATTGCCTGGTGGATTTGAACTACCGACTTTTGGTCAGTATCTGAAATCTTAACCACTACACCACTAGGGTTTCACACGAGGCAGTATACAGGTGTCATATGAGCAATAAACTCTGTTATAGGATTTGATAGCAGGCTGTGTCACATTGAAAAGACTGGTGCCTTAATAGATGCCAGTTGATGCCAGTTTGAAGCCACCCAGTAGTACCTCAAAAGAGACCTCTGAAAGCCCTGGCAATCTGCTTCCTAAAGGGCACGTTCTTGAAAACCCCGAGGAGTGCTTCTCCTCTGTACACTTGGGATCGCCAGCTGAGTGCTAACTACATATCAAGTGCTGTGCTTACCGCTGTATGAACATTTAATTCTTATGGCAGAGATGCTTAGAAGATGTTATTCCTGTTTTACAGATCCAAGGCCGCTTACCTAGTAAATGATAGAGCTGGGATTCTAATCTAGTTGGGCTTTAAAAAGACAAAGTAACTTCAGTCTCTTCATGACTAAGTAATATTGCATTCTACTTCCGGTATTGTGGTAGCAGCACTGAGAACTGAAGACAGTGTTCATAAACTCTGCCTTAGGAGTATACTGCCATGAGCAAAAGAAAGGACTGGTCAGCCTAGGGACTCTTCTGTTGTCCTGTGGTTTCTGTCAGTGTGTCATTAGTGAAAACAATTCAACCACCTGCAGTTAGGCTATTGAAACATCGAGTAAAGACTTACATATATCTTTCTTTAATTCAAATTGTTTTAGCCAGCGTTTCAGAACTTTGGCTTAGAAACCAGTTACTAGTATCATAGCTGATTTTCGTTTATGTATATTGTGAATTGCTTGGTTAATGCTACACTTATTAGATGGGCATCTATGGCCAAGGTTGAGTTGGATCCGACTCATGGCGACCCTAGAGGCCAGAGTAGAACTGCCCTCTAGAATGTTCAAGGAGTGCCTGGTGGATTTGAACTGCTGACCTTGTGATTAGCGGTGGTAGCACTTAACCTATACAGCTCAGGTTTCTTTTCTGGGTATTACTTGTTCCTTGAGTTGCATCTTCTTAAGCTACATGATTAAGTCTTTGTATTTCTATTAAAATAGCCTGCATGATTTAGGGCACACAATCTTCTTGGTGGAAATCCTGGTAGTGTAGTGGGTTAAATGCTATGTTTGCTAACCAAAAGGTCAGCAGTTCAAGTCTGCCAAGTGCTCCTTGGAAATTATATGGGGCGATTCTGCTCTGACCTATAGGGTTGCTGTGAGTAGAAACTGATTCAACAGCCCTAGGTTTGATTTTGGTTTATTCTCTTGGTGGCGAAGTGGTTAAGAGTACAGGCTGCTAATCAGAAGGGTGGTGGTTCACACTCACCAGCTGTTCCTTGGAAACTGTATGAGGCAGTTCTACACTGTCCTAAAGGGTCTCTGTGAGTCTTGACTTGATGGTACACAACCACAACAATATTCACTGTCACATTTATTTCATAAGAGTATGATTGACAATCTATTCACGAGGATAAGAAAGATAATACTTTGTTTCTTGGGTGAGTTATAGAACTTGTTTTTTAAGAGAGCATAGTTGTTTTACACAGTTTGTATTAAGAGTGATCAAACAGTAAATGAATTGTGCTGTGGCTGCTAACCAAAAGGTTGGCAGTTTGAATCCACCAGCTTCTCTTTGGAAGCCCTATGGGAGAGTTCTGCTCTGCCCTGTAGAACCACTGAGTTTGAGTTGACTCAGTGGCATTGGGTTTGGTTTATTTTTGATAATACAGTGACCCCAAGTGTATGTCAGTTGGTCATACTCTCGTAGCTTACATGTTGCTATGCTTGCAGCTATGCCACTGGTTTTTCAAAACCAGTGGGGCTGCCCATGGTGGACAGTGGGGCTTCTAGACTAAGACAGACTAGAAAGAAGGGTGTGAGTGTCTGCTTCTGAAAAATGGCCAGTGTAAACCGTATAAACAGCAATGGAATATATTCTGATACCATGTCAGAAGGTGAGCCCCTCATGTTAGAAAGCACTCAGGATACGACTGGGGAAGAGCTGCCTCCTCAAAATACAGTCAGCCTTAGTGATGCGGATGGAGTCAGACTTTACTGAGGTGGCATGACTCAAGATAAGAAGAGACAGCTGTATACATCTGTTAATAATCAGCATGTGGAATGTACAAAGTATGAGTCTAGGAAAATTGGAATTTGTAAGAAATGAGATGGACCGTGTGTCTTAGACAGCCTAGGCCTTAGTGAGCAAAAATAAGCTACTATTGGCCATTTTGAACTGGACAGTTAGTGTGGTATATACTATGCCGGGAACGACAAATTGAGGTGAAGTGGCTTTGTAGTCATCATCAAAAAGAATACTTCAAGGTCTATACTGAAGTATATCCCTGTCTGTGATATGGTAATTTCCATATGTTTATAGGGAAGGCCAGTTACTATGACTATTATTCAAGTTTACACAACAGCCACTAATGCCAAAAATGAGATTGCAGATTTTTACCAACTTCTGCTATCTGAAATTCATGAAACGTTAAGTCAAAGTGCATTGATGATTACTGGTAATTGGAAGTGAACATTGGAAACAAAGAAGAAGGATAGCTAGTTGGAAAACGTGCCAGAGATCATATGGTAGCATTTTGTGAAACCAATGACTTTTTCATTCCAAGTATGTATATTTTTAAAATGACATAAATGGTGACTGTACATATGGACCTCACCAAATGGAATACACATGAATCAAATCGACTACATTTGTGAAGAGAGGTGATGGAGAAGCTCTGCATCATCGGTCAGAACAAGCTCAGGGATGGACTGTGGAACAGACCATCAGTTCCTCTTATGCAAGCTCAGGTTGAAGCTGAAGAAAGTTAGAGCAAGTCCATGAGAGCCAAAGTACAATCCTGACTATGCATCTGAATTTAGAGGCCATCCGAAGAATAGATTTGAAGCATTGACCAATAATGATCAGACAAGTTGGGGGATGTCATCTGGGATATCATACATGAAGAAAGCAGAAGATCGTTAAAAAGACAGGAGAGAAAGAAAAGACGTAAATGGATGTCAGCAGAGACTCTGAAACTTTCTATTAAATGTGTGATAGCTAAAGGAACAGGAACAGATAATGAAGTAAAGAATTGAACAGCAGATTTCAAAGGGCAGTTCGAGAAGACAAAGCATAGTATTACGAGATATGTTAAGGACCTGGAGATAGAAAACCCAAAGGGAAGAACATGCTCAGTATTTCTCAAGCTGAAGGAATTGAAGAAAAAAATTCAAGCCTTGAGTTGCAGTACTGAATTGAAAGAAGGTGTAAGGAATACAGAGAGGCTGCTGTACCAAAAAGATTTAGTTGAGATTCAGCCATTTCAGGATGTAGCATATGATCAAGAACCAATGGTACTGAAGGCAGAAGTCTAAGATGCCGCAAAAGGCATGACGATAAACAAGCCTCCAGGATCAACAGAATATAGAAAGAGATGTTTCAACAAAGGAACGCAGTGCTGGAGGTGCTGCCCTCTCTATGTCAGGAAGTTGGGAAAATAGCTTGTCAACCAACCAATGGGAAGAGATCCATATTTGTCCCCATTCCAAAGAAAGGTGATCAAGCAGAATTTGGAAATTATTGAACAATATTATTAATGTCACACACAAGTATAATTTTCTGAAGATCAGTTAAAAGTAGCAGCAGCAATACATTGGCAGGGAATTGCCAGAAGTTCAAGGCAGATTCGGAAGAGGATCTAGAATGAGGGATATCATTCTTAGCTGAAAGCAGAGAATACCAGCAACATGTTTACTTGTGTCTTACTGGTCATGCAAAGGACTTGGACTGTGTGGATTGTAACAAATTGTGGATAGCCTCATGAGAAATGGGAATTCCCAAATATTTCATTATGTTTGTGAGAAACCTGTACTTAGATCATGGCGCAGTTGTTCGAACAGAACAAGGAGATACTGTGTGGTTTATAGTCAGTAAAGTTGTATGTCTGGGTTGCGTTCTTTCACTAGACTTATTGACTCTGTCTGCTGAGCAAATAATCTGAGAAGCTGGAGTATATGAATAAGAGCATGGCATCAAGATTGGAGGGAAGACTCATTAAAAACGTGTCATATACAGGAGACTCAGCCTTGGTTGCTGAAAGTGAAGAGAACTTGAAGCGCTTATTGATGAAGACCAAAGACCACCTCCTTCGGTATGAAATACACCTCGACATCAAGAAAACAGAAGTCCTCACAACTGGACCAGTACACAACATCATGATGGAGAGAGAAAAGACGGAAGTTGTCAAGGATTTTATTTTACTTGGCTTGGCAATCAGCCCCCATGGAAGCAGCAGTCAGGACATCAGAAGACACATTGCATTGGGCAAATCTGCAAAAGATTGTGACTCTGAGGAGTAAGATGCATCTGACCCAAACCATGTTTTCAGTTGCCTCGTGTACATGTCAAAGCTGGACAGTGAAGAAGGAAGGTTAAAGAAGAATTGATGCAGTTGAATTACAGTGTTGTTGAAGAATATTGCACACACCAGAGACTGCCAGGTGAATGGAGAAATCTGTCTTGAAGAAGTACAGCCTGAGTGTTTCTTAGCGACAAGGACATTAATGCTGAGTCAGCAAAAAGGAGGTAGCCCCTCAGGAAGATGTCTTGACACTGGCTGCAACAGTGGGGTCAGGCATAACAGTGCTTGTGAGGATGGCTTGGGGCTGAGCCATCTTTAGGGTCACTGAGGTAGAGAAAGCTGGATGCCACCTGACAGCAGCCTAACATGGTGAAGTCCCTGGTTGTCGCAGATGGTTAGTTAATGCACTTGACTCTTCTGCCTGAAGGGTTAGAAGTTTTGAGCCCATACATAGATGCTGTGGAAGAGAGAACTGCCTGTCTACTTCCCAAACAAGGCAGCCATTGATGGCCTTTGGGAGCAAGTTCTTCAGTGACATACCTGGGGTCACCATGAATCAGAATTGCCTTATGGGCAGCTGCTGTAAGACAGTAGAGCTTGCCATGATGTTTCTGATTATTCTTCCAGGCTGTTAGCTTTACCTCTCAACATGCCAGTCGTCTCTTACTGTTTGTGCTTCACTGTCTGTGGATGGCACTGTAGAAATTTGGCTGTATGAAAAACATGCCATGACCTTTTGAGAACTAGAGAAAACACATGGAGGTATAATTAAGTGACCTGTGTCCTGACTTTAAGGAGCCCTGGTGGCGCAGTGGTTAAGTGCTTGGTTGATAACCAGAGCAGTTTGAACTGACCAGCAGCCTTGTTGCAGAGGGATGTGTCCATCTGCTTCTTGGGGACAATTGTGGGGCAGTTCTGCTCTGTCAGCTGGGGTTACTGTATGTCAGAGTTGACTCCAAGGCCAATGAGTTTGTGTTGTGTGTGTGTGTGCAGGTCCTAATGCCACTGAAGTACATCATTCTTGAACAGTGAATGAAGAAGACAGAAGAATTGATGCCTTTGAATTGTGGTGTTAGAGAAGAATGTTGAATGTACCATGGACTTCCAAAAGAATGAACAGACCTGTTCTGGAGAAGTACAACCAGAGTGCTCCTTGGAAGCAAAGATGACAAGACTGTGTCTTACATACTTTGGACATGTTGTCAGGAACAATCAGTCCTTGGAGAAGGATGTCATGCTTGGTAGAGTGGAGGGTCAGTGAAAAAGAGGAAGACCCTTGACAAGATGGATTGACACAGTGGCTGCAACAGTGGGCTTAAGCGTAAAACCGGTTGTGGACATGGCACGAGACTGGGCAGTGTTTCCTTCTTTTGTTCATAGGGTCACTATGAGTAGGAACCAACTAGACAGCACCTGAGAACAACAACAACATCATTCTTCTTTTCAGTTATTCTGCTTTAGTGTAGTGTTGGCGTGATTCACATGGGACACTAGCAGCTGGTGTGATTAACATGGGACAGCACTTACAGGTGTGAGTTGGGACACCGCTTACAGGTGTGAAACGGGACCCCACGGACTGGTGTGAAATGGGACCCCACTTATGGGTGTGACGTGTGTGAGAGGCCGAGGTTGAAAAAATCACGCTGACAACAAACTTCTCGTTTGCTGTGGGCAGAAAAGGGGCAGTCGCCGGTTCGTAGAGACTGACACCAGTTTAAGCCACTAGCTTTTATTGAGCAAAATAAACAGGTTTTCTGCTGGGAAAGTGAGAAAAGGCATCTTATCAGTGTTCCTTACTTCAAAAGAAGGTGCATTCCCAGGGAGGGGGGAAGAGAAAGTCCCTAAACTAGTCTCAGTGAGGGCTGTTTTCAGCACGTCCTGATTTTCCAGTACACCGAGTCAAAACTTGTCTTGAGGGCTTTTGCCATTCTCAAGACAAGCCCCTATCTAAACAAAGATGAGGTTAGGGTAAGTAGGATTTTACATTCTTTCCAAACATGCACACCCCCACAGTGTAGTAGAAAGAAAACTGGAGTTGCAATTCGGAGCCTCAGTTCTTCTCCTGGTGATGACTCATAGAAGCTCTGTGACGGTTGTTAAATCACTTAACTTCTGTGTTCCTCAGTTTCTGTATGTATAGAGTAGGGGTAATCATATCCTTACTGTCTTCCTGTCTGCTTCATTAGTTATGAGCATGAACCAAGATAAAATACCTGGGAATATTTCGTGACCTATTCTGTAATAGATAGCTGATCCTGTGTTATAATACAGTAGCTAGAACACCTACCAAACCATTATTATGACTAGACTTAAGGAAGGTCATTTTATCATTCATTGAATCAGAAAAAAGAATTTTGTACACAGATATAAATCTGTCAGCAAAATGACCAGAATTAAGTTATTTTTGTGATTTTACCTAATAATGTACCGGAAAGATCTTGAACTCAGTGTTTATGAGATTTCACTGTGACTTTTAATGATGCAATTACATTTTTTAATAAGAATAATTTCCCTCTTCTATTTTTATTTTTTTTAAGAAGCATCTTTGATGAGACATAAGAAGAGAGCTCCAAATTTGTAGTGCTTTTCTTAATTTGTGACTGGTTTGTGAAACAGGTGATGTGCTTAGACTTTTTTTTGTCTTCTCACCATTATTCCTTTCCAGGTGTGCAATTCTCATGTCTATAAATTGCGTTAGACTGAAGTCCATTGGATGTCAGTTCATTATTGTGACTCCAGTAGCTTCTCTGTCTCTGAATTGTCCCTTTTCAGGATAAGAGTCACTAACACAATTTCCTTACTTTTGATTTTCCTTTCTGTTAAAGTGATGACATTTAACCCTGCCTTCTTTCTGAAGTTGAGCTGGTAGCTGCATTTCGATATAAGTTCATTTGTTGTAATTATGGTCTATTCCATACTTTTGGTATGTAATCATTTTCCACTGTCATGGATTGAATTGTGCCTCCCCCCAGAATGTATGTAGTCACTTGGCTGGGCTGTGATTTGTCATGTTCTGTGAAGTTCCTCTGTGTTGTAAACCCCGCCCCTCTGGTGTTCATGGGGGAGGATGGGCAGCAGTTGGGTTGGTGGGCAGGACTCAGTGTGTGGGATTGTGTTGTGTCTTGGGGCAGCCTTTTGGGAAATAAGAAAGCGGAAGCAAGCGAAGATTTGGGAACCTCATACCACCAAGAAAGCAGTTCTGGGAGCTGTGCACATTGTCGGAAAGGACTTGAGGTACCTGTGCATAAGAAACACCCAATCTCGAGGAAGATTCATGACAAGGACCTTTGTCCAGAGCCAGCAGCAAAAGCCTTCCCCAGGCACTGACATCGTGAGTTTGGACTTTTAGCTTACCCTACTGTGACAAAATAAAATTTGTCTTTTAGAAGCCATCCTCTTGGGTCATTTCTATTAAAGCAGCACTAGATGACTGAAACAACTGTCTTGGTTTTTTGAGTCTTGTCTCTTCTTTCCTAATGAAAGTCTCTGTTTCTCAAGGGCAGGGATTATGTTTTATGCTTCTCTACAGCATCCCCTACAGGGTGGGGGCTATGTAGTGTAAAATGCTTAATTATTGGCTTAGAAGTATGGAGAAGCCCTACGTGTCCTCTCCAGTGAGTTTGTACTTGGGTCCTATCTTTTGGGGACTTTCAGGCTTTTGCCACCTAGGGAGTCAACATATTCATCCATCTGAAAGCTGCAGAATTCTTGTCTGAGGGTAGAACCTGTACTCTGTGCTGATTTGGGTCCAGCCGTCTGAGCAGTGGGGCTTTAGTCTTTTAAGAATAATTAGGGTCTTCTCATCAAAATCAATCTTCTGTAAACTCAGAGGTGTTTAAATCTGATAGCATTTAGAGGTCCTCTAAACTTACCCATATTGTACGCAGAATTGTGTGTGTATATATGTGTGCATATTTTTGGCAGAAGGTCTATAGATTTACAAAGAATTCATCAATTTGCAAAGAGGTTTAAGACTCCAAAAATTGTCAAGCCAAGTTTTGCAGCAGAGGAGATGTCGGAACACTGGCAGTGGGAATGCTCAGAGCATTTTAAGTAGTTTGACTCAAATAGATTTTTTTCCTACCAGTGCCTGCTAATGGGAATGCTGCTCTAGACGTGTATCTGCATGATTTTATTCAAATGTACTTTGGAAGTTGACGTTTTTTTGTGCCGTTGCCTCTTTTGGGGAAGGGTAGAAGCGTGTATAATGTGCCTGTGTTTTCTGAGAGTAATACATAAAATTGATACTGCTGAACTTTATCTCTTTTCTTGCATCAAAGCTCCAGGAGACATTGTTGTTCCGCCCCAGTCGTGGAAACCAAGTCAAAACCGAACAGACTAAATGGTCAGGGTAACTGTGAAACTGATTCTCTTAGTCCATTTTGAAAAGAATGACTCTGGGACTTGAAAAAAAATAGAGAGAAGAATAAGATGTAAGAAGAAGAGGACATGAGAAGTCAAGCTTGTTTCTTGCCTTCACAAACCAAATAAAAAACCCCATTGCTGTCAAGTTGATTCTGACTCTTTGTGACCCTGTAGGACAGAGTAGAACTGCCCCGTCGAGTTTGCAAGGAGCATCTGATGTATCTGAGCTGTCAACCTTTGGGCTAGCAGATATTGCACTTAACCAATATG
This sequence comes from Heterohyrax brucei, assembly GCA_028571685.1. Taxonomy (NCBI): domain Eukaryota; kingdom Metazoa; phylum Chordata; class Mammalia; order Hyracoidea; family Procaviidae; genus Heterohyrax; species Heterohyrax brucei. The sequence goes on along the minus strand of CM053164.1, from coordinate 11,278,487 downwards.
CCACCAGGTTTCCCTGGCTCCATGCCCCACCCCAAACAACAGTGCACTGCTGTTGCGTCAATTCTGACTCAGAGCAACCCTATAGGATGGAGTAGAACCGCAACACTGAGTTTCCAAGGAACACCTGGTAGATTTGAACAGCTGAGGTTTTGGTTGTCATACCAAGCCCTAGCTCCACAGTGAAGGAAAAGTGCAGATAGAGTGGACACGTTAGTGACCCATAGGAGGCAGTGCGTTTGTTCTCTGTTCTTTGTTGCTGCCTCAACAAATGACTGCAAACTTAGTTGCTTCCAACCCTTCTGGTACAGTGAGTAAGAGCTCAGCTGCTAACCAGAAAGTCAGCCGTTCAGATCCAACAGCTGTGTCTTGGAAACCATATGGGGCAGTTCTGCTCTGTCCTATAAGGTCGCTAGAAGTGAGAATCAACTCGATAGCAGTGGTTTTACTGGTTTAAAAGATGGTATTACCTTACAGTTCTGTAGGCCAGAAGGCTAATGAGTCTCACCCCGCTGCAATCAAGGTGTTGGTTGGGCTTTGTTCTTCCCCACCCGCTCTGGGAAAGACTATTTCTTTGTGTTTGCCATGGCTTGTGGGCCCCTCCTCCACCTTTGAAGCCAGCGTTGACTGCCCACCTCCTGCCGTCACTGGCTCAGCTTGTCTCATGCCACCTTCTCTTGGGTTTTGCACACATCTGTAGTCGAATCTGTCTCTCTGACTGTAGCCAGTAAAGGCTTTCCAGTCCTAAGGCCCATGTGGTTAGATAATCCCATCTCAGTGGCCTGCATCAGACTTCAAAATCCCTTTGCCATGTAGGATGACATATTTTTCCAGGGGTTAAGATGTGGACGTTTGGGGGTAACCATTATTCTGCTTACCACAAGCAGCGAAACATGAGTTTTAGGGATCTGGTGCAGACACAGTTCATGGGTGTGCTGAAAGAGTGGCGGGTTTGATTTATAAGCCCAGAGTCCTTGCTCAGCTGGAATAGTAGCCGTGTGTATAACCTTTTCATCTCACCCCAGATTCTTCACCTATGATTCTGTTTTTTAATCATTTGTAAACTTTGATGGCAATTGGACAGAATAATGTTTTGCCTTTTGAATCTAATCTTAAAAGTTTGGGTTTAGATTTTGTATTTTTTTATTATTATCCTAATTCTTTTCTTAGTAATTTATTTCTTTTGTTGTACTTCAGATGAAGCTTTGCAAAGCAAGCTAATTTCTCATTAAACAGTTAATACATATACTGTTTTGTGACACTGGTTACCAACTCCACGACATGTCAGCACTCCCTCTCTGGGTCTTGTTGTTGTTAGGTGCCGTCTAATCAGTTCTGTGTCATAGCTCCCGTTTGTACAACAGAACAGAACACTGCCCGGTCCTGCGCCATGCCCACACTGGCTGTCATGTGTGAACCCGTTGTGGCGGGTACGGTGTCAGTCCATCTCACTGAGGGAGTGATGCTCTTCTTCAGGGACTGATCCCTCCTGAGAACATGTCCCAAGTATTTCAGACATAGTCTTATCATCCTTGCTTCTAAGGAGCATGCTGGTTGTCTTCCAGGACTTAGCAGTCCGTGGAATATTCCGTATTCTTTGCCAACACCTTAACTCACAGGTGGGAATTCTTCTTTGATCTTCCGTATTCATAACTTCTGCATGTGTATGAGGCAGTTGGAAACTCCCCAGCCTGGGTCAGCATTAAGTCTTCAAGGTGATGTCTTTGCTTTTCAACACTTTAAAGAGATCTTTTGCAACTGATTTTCCTACTTAAATGTGTCCTTTGATTTTTTTTTATGGGTGTTGAATATGGATTCAAGTAAAATGAAATCCTTGACAACTTCAATTTTTTCTCCATTTGTCATGATGTTGCTTATTGGTCCAGATGTGAAAGTATTTGTTTTCTTTTTGTTGAGTTGTAATCCACACTGAAGGCTGTGGTCTTTGATCTTCATTGGTAAGGGCTTCAAGTTCTCTTCACTTTCAGCAAGCAAGGTTGTGTCGTCTGTGTAATGGTGGTTGTTAATAAGCCTTCCTCTCATCATCCACCTTGATCTACTCTTCTTCGTCATATAGTCGAGCTTCTTGGATTATTTGCTGAGCCTACAGATTAAATAAGTAGGATGAAAGGATTCAGCTCTGATGCACACCATTCCTGATTCTAAACCATGCAGTATCCCCTTATTCTGTTCAAACGACTGCCTCTTGATCTACATAAAGGTTACTGACAAGCACAGTTCAGTGTTCTAGAATTCCCATTCTTTGTGATATTATCCCATAATTTGTTATGATCCACGCAGGTGAGTGCCTTTGCACAGTCAATGAAACACAGGTCAACATCTTTCTAGGAATCTCTGCTTTGAGCCAGGATCCACCTGACATCAGCATTTATTGCCCTGTTTCCATATCTTCCTCTGAATCTGGCTTCAATTTCTGTCAGTTCTATGTTAATATACTGCTGCAGTGACTTTGAATGATCTTCAAAAAAATTTTATTTGTGTGTGATGTGAATTGCCAGAAACCGTAGTGGCACAGTGGTTAAGTGCTACATCTGCTGACCAAAAAGTTAACAGTTTAAATCCACTAGATGTTTTCTTGGGAACTCTATGGGGCAATTCTGTTCTGTCCTATAGGGTCTCTGAATCTGAATCAGTGGATTCAACAGCAATGGGTTTGGTTTTTTGGTGATATTAATTATTTTGTTTGATAATTTTCTCATTTGGTTGGGTCACCTTTCTTGGGGATAGTCATAAATATGGATCTCTCAGTTTTCCAGGTAGCTGTCTTCCAAATTTCTTGGTATAGATGAGTCAACAATCCCAGCACTGCTTCCATTTGTGGAAACATCCCCACTGGTGTTCTTTTGGTTCCTGGAGGCTTGGTTTTGGGCCAGTGCCTTTGGTGCAGCTTGGACTTCTCCTGTAGTAGCTGTGGTTCCTGATTATAAGGTACTTTCTGAATGGTTTGGCATCAACCAAGTCTTTTGGTCCAGTGACTCTATGCATTCCTTCCATCTTCTTTTGATGCTTCCTACATCGTTCACTGTTTTCCCTATGGAATCCAGGTTATCTGAATACTCTGTAGGTCTTTTTCTATTGCTTGTTATGTATCTTGTTTTTTGGTCCTATGATCTTGTCTTGCTTATTACTATTGATTGCATGACATTGTATGTGAAAAATTAGAGAAACTTTGGATGCTGTCGTCCTCTGGGGAGTTTATTTTTACTTCTGACAGGTGGCTAGCTAACGAGCAAGCCTGGATCTCCTTAAATCCAGCCAAGGATTGAGATGACTTGAAGCTGGTCCTTCGTGTGTGACAACTGATTACTTTCACACCCAAGCGTTAATTCTTCATCCTGAAACCTCCCAGATTTAGCAGCCTCTTCTTGGTGATTCCTGTTGTTTATTTTTTGTTCCCTCTGCACCATAAGCCTGTTAAAATGTCTCCTTGGTATCAGCCTCTTCACCAGCTTTCAGAATTGACAAGTGCCTGTCTGTGAAAAGTGGGTCAGGCATTGAGTTTTGTTTTCTAGTCTCGTCTCTTTTTCCAAATTTTGGCATTTTTTTTGGTTGCCTTTGTAGCTGTCTGAGATCTTGAAATAGACTGAGAGCGTTTTGTTTTTCCAGTTGTCCTCTGCAGAAGAACTGGTTTAAACCATCTCTTCTGCTCTTGCTGGAAGCCATATCCCACTGTGCTGTTGAACTATAAATTATTTAATCAGTCCATTACTGTTGAAAATCATGGTTACATTGAGAAAATGAATGATACGATCTAAATTATTTACACTTGTATTGCTTAATTTTTGTGCCCATTTATAATTCTGAAGTTGAATTGTGTTAAAAAGTTTAGAAAAGTTCTAACACATATTTCAAAATTGCCTTCCAGAAACTTTGTACTAATTTATACTCCATCAACACTGGAGATGATAAACTGCGTTTTGATCTGTATGTATTAAGCCTGGCTTCATAAATGTTGATGGGTATTTTTTTCCCTCCTGCAGGCACGTGCTCTAACACCTCAAACGGCAGAAACAGATGCCATTCGGTTCTTGGTTGGCACACAGTCTCTTAAATATGATAATCAGGTAACTATTTTTGACAAATATATACATATTAATTACTAAGCCTATTCTTAGTTTTATAACCATTTCTCTCTTGATTTTTCAAGCAACGTTTCAGAAAAAAAAAAAAACCTAATGCCACACAAAATAAAACTTTCTTTGGAGTTTTAATATATATTGTTAAGTCAAAGAAAATCATCCAGTATGTGTAAGAATTGTGTTCTATAGTTTATAATTGTTCTGTTTAGCATGACTTTCATAGTTTTATGTTTGAGTTTTGAAGTTAAGTAAACCAAAAACCACACCTACTGTCATTGCGTTGATTCAGACTCACAACGATCCTATAGACAGAGTAGAACTGACCCGTAGAGTTTCCAAGGATCACCTTGTGCATGGGAACTGCCGATCTTCTGGTTAGCAGCTATAGCATCTAACCACAATGCCACCAGGGCGTCCATAAACCAAAAAAAGAAGAAACTAAACCCATTGCTGTGGAGTTGACTCCGACTCATAGCGACCCTATAGGACCCAGTAGAACTGCCTCGTAGAGTTTTCAGGCAGTGCATGGTGGATTTGAACCACAGACCTTCTGGTTAGCAGCTGTAGCTCTTAACCACTACGCTACCAGGGTTTCCATAGGCTTTACTGTGTACGCTGTCGAGAAGCAATGCGACGTACAAGGTCAGCACAGGGAGTGGCTTCTTGAGTGGCACATGGCCCTCTTTCTAGCTGAGATCAGACTAGCCCACATGGATCGGTGTAGAGTTATAGGCTGTTGTTACCAGGTGACACAGGTGAACAGATAAGATGTGACCTACTTGCTCTTTTAGTTCACTGTCACAGAAAGAACATGGGCTATTTGAGAGGTCTGCATTCAGCTCAAAGCTTGGCACTGCCCATATGGCATTGAGCACACGAATTAACGTTGCGGGACCTCCTTGTTCTCACTGAAATGGCAGCAAACACGTCCACGTAGCGCCCCAGAAATGCTAGGATGTTGCAGAGGGTGTACGTTGTCTGCGACACCAGACGGTCGGTCATAAGGCCGTGCCCAGGGTGGTACCGGGTCCACACGGTTGACCTTTCACAGAGGGCAAATGGCATGAGAGTAGCTGTTGAAAGAGGAGTTGTATAAAGACTGTTTAGCAGTGTATAGGAAATAGTGACGCTGTCACCTTTGTGTGTTGATGAGGTACTTCAAATTGCTAAAGCCATTTTGGCAACTCACCAGGCAATATTTATCTGGAGTTTTATTAGTGAATGATCCTATTATTTACCCTGTAATTCCTGTATCTGAAACATAGGGCAAGCTTTATACCAGACCAACCAAACCCCGTGCTGTTGAGTTGGTTCTGACTCATAGTAACCCTATAGGACAGGGTAGGGCTGCTGGGTAGAGTTTCCAACAAGCACCTGGTGGTTTTGAACTGCTGTCATTTCAGTTAGCAGCTGTAACACTTAACCACTACACCACTGCGATTTCCGATACGCAAAGGATATTGATTGTATGGTACTAATAATTATAAGAAATTATAAAAATAAAAATCAAACTGTTGCACTTCAGTGGAGTGGTGCTCACTCATTATGATCGTTAAGTTACAAACTCCTAATAAAAATCACAATTTGAGAATTATGAGATGAGTAGAGTAGAATGTTAAAATGGTAATGCCATCTAATCCTGATTGTGTAAATCAAATATGAAATCAATTCTCTATATAGAATAAAGATTGACAGGGGGTAGGCCCAAAAGGGTGCAAAACTTAAGCAATGTTTGTCTTAAAGTGGTAAAGATATTCATGAAGTAAATTTTTTTCCTGATTTTCTGAATTTCTTGATTATATGTATGTTGTGTGTATGAAAACTGCCAATTAAGTTCACAAACTCATCCTATAGAAAGTGCCACACAACTCATTGCTGAATGTCACTATGGTCACCTTCGAAGTCCTCCCCTTGGGAAGTCATGCACGGATGTCAGTGCCTAGTCTACCCTTCAAAGCAATTTTGGAACTCTTTTTTCTGGAATAGCCATTACAGCTGTCATGATATCATCCTGGATGTCCTGAAGGTCATCAAAATATCTTCCTTACAACATTTCCTTTATCTTTGGATCAAGAACAAAGTTACTGGGGGCTGGCTCAGGTGAGCAGGGCAGGTGTGCCAATACAGTTATTTGTGTACTGGCTAAAAACTCCCTCACAGACAACCATACAGTTAAGGTTATAAACTTTCCACTGCGCCATTGTGTGCAGTGGCCATGCCAGAAAGAGTTCCCAAATTGTTCTGAAGGTTGGACTAGTCGCTGGCGTCACTGCATAGCTTCCCAAGGGGAGGACTTTGAAGGTGACCACAGTGATATCCAGCAGTTTTGAGCACTTAGAACAGCTGAGTTCGCAGACTTAATTGTCAGACCACATCTGTATTATGTGTATCGTAGAGAAAATGTAAGATTGAAAATATTTATTCATAAAAATAGTTACCAATGACAGTGTCAAAAAGAAATAGAAATCAACTTGAAGACAATGTACATTTTGTTAGGGTTTTTTGTTAGGCTTTTGCTGGAAAGGTGGGAGGGGAGAAAATTCACCCCCCCAGGCCTGAAGAGGATAATATTAGCAGATTGGGGGTGCCACCTCTCTTAGCCCTCTGGTGCTGCTCTAATGGAAATACCACAAGTGGATGGCTTTAGGAAGAAAAAGTTTACTTTGTCACAATCCGGTAGACTAAAAGTCCAAATTCAGGGTATCAGCTCCAGGGGAAGGCTTTCTCTGCTGGCTCTGGAGGAAGGTCCTTGTCAGTGTTTCCCTGGACTGGAAGTTTCTGAAATGCAGGGACTCTGGTCCTTTCCCAAGGATGTACTCAGCTTCCTGCACAGTGTCTTGGAGGTATGAGGTCCCCAAACCTCTCTGCTGGCTTCTTTCCTTTATAGCTTAAGAGGCGACCTCCAGGTACCAAACAGTCTTACACACAGAGTCCTGTCCACCAACACAGCTGCTGCCTGTCCTCCCTCGTTACCATCAGCGAGGCAGGTCTTACAATGTGGAGACCATCCCACAACATCAGGAATCGTGGCCTGGCTAAATTGCTATACAGAGTTTTGGGGGGAACAGTTCAACCGTGACACCAAGAGATTTTCCTTTAAATGCAGTTCAGCTGCCTGCCCCTGAAACAATTGCATTGTTGCATCTCACTTTTAGTGTAAACCACCCAGCTCCCCCAGATTAGAAGGGAAGTTGGGGGCCCATCCCTGCATTGGAAAACTTGAAACTCAGGCAGGTGACCTTGGCTAGGTGATTGAATTTCTAGAAAGTTTATCATCTGGCAAGTATCAAAACATAGTACCTCATTTTGTTCCTGCTACTCTCAGCGTCTTTTTCCCCTTGTTTTCTTGCTTTTTAACTCCACTTGATTTCATAGGCTTACCTTTGACCTTTATTGGTAGAACATCGTTTTTGAAGCTATGTGAGAAAAAGATAGAACATTTTTTTTTATCATGTGTATGCTTTCCCAAAAGAAGAAAAAAAAAAAAAAAGCTAACAGAAACACATTCATTTCAAAACAATGAGGCCATGTGAGACATGGTAGCAATAAATGGGTTACTACACTTCATCAGCCACAATTAAATATCAGTTTGTTATCATATTAACAAAGAGTCCTCCCAGAATGACAGAGTGCTTTCGTCCACCTGAAATCCTTTTTTGGGACAAGACAAGGTCAAATTAATTGTTTTAAAGGAGCTCCATGATTTTTCTTTCGCCTCTCTCCCCACTTGCCTCTCCCCTCCCATCTCCTTCCTTCCCTCTCTCCCTCCTATGGTAGAGATTTTTGATACTACTCAGTTAGTTCCCCAATGTTTTCTTTAGGGTCAGCAATGCGTTTTATTACACATCTTAAGTTTATGCATTTTCATAAGCTTTAATTAGCAGTTTAATGCAAGATGAAAATACACACGTAGAGCAGTGGTCCTGAGGCACAGGGAATGAGGAGAATGAAGCTAGTTTTTCTTGAGCTTTCAGCGACTGTTATCAACTATGAGAGGTGATGGTCTCCTCCTGAGCTAGTTACTGTATGGGTTGCATTTTGTTATCGCGAACAGCGCTAGGAGTATGATATTGTTAACTGGAAACAGATTTAAGGTAAGTTTATAACCTGTGTTTTCTTGAAGGCTTTAAGACTGAGCAGGTGACTTTTCTCTGAGTGGAGCGGTGCACATGTTTATTGACAGTAAAAATTCCCCTTAAAGTATCCAGAACATCGACTGTGGCATCGCTGCCCATTGTTGTTTATTGTCTTCAGACTTCAGAGGATGGTACCCTGTACCTCACTTTCTTCTCTGTGTCCCCCGAAAGTGCTTTGCTCATTTTGTAGCATCCTTTTGCTGGCTGAGCAGTGCTTTCTGAAGGTCACGTACATGCCACAGCCCCCTTACTTGGACATGCAGTACTACCTGTTGACTGAAAGCTGGTTGAAGATTCTTACAAAGAGATCAACAAAGAGTCTGCTGTTCTTTCTGAAAACTCTTATATAATAACTGCATTGGTTTGACTGCTAAGCCAAGGTGTCAAAATTATGTCAACAGACAAAACTGTGACATGCCCATATTCTTTCTCCCTAGCTGCTGAACTTTCTGAGTTACTCATAATGTAGCTGTCATGGATTGCATTGTGTGTCCCACCACTCACCCCCCGAAATATCTGCCAACTTGGCTGGCTCATGATTCCCAGTATTGATTGTGTACCATTTCATCATCTGATGTGATTTCTCTCTGTGTTGTAAATCCTGTCACTGTGATACTATTGAGGTAGACTATTGGTAGCTAGGAAACCCTAGTGGCATAGTGCTTAGGTGCTACACCTGCTAACTGAAAAGTTGGCAGTTTGCATGTGCCAGGTGCTCCCTGGATACTCTGTCAGGCAGTTCTACTCAGTCTTGTATAGGGTTGCTATGAGTCGAAACTGACTCAACAACAGTGGGCTTGGTTTGGTTTTGTTTATTGGTAGTTATGTTCATGAGATCTACAAGTCATGTCTCAAGCCAATCACCTTTGAGATCTGAAAGAGAGAAGGGAGTAGAGAGACATGGGAACCTCATACCACCAGGAAGCAAGAGTCAGAAGAATAGCATGTCCTTCAGACCTGGGGTCCCTGTACTGAGAAGCTCCTGGGCCGGAAGGTTGATGACAAGGACCTTCTTTCAGGCCAACAGAAAGAGAAAGCCTCTTGGAGCTGGTACCCTGAATTCAGGCTTACAGCTTACTGGACTGGAAGAGAGTCAGCTGCTCTGTTAGAGTAACACTAGGTGACTAAGTAACCCAATAACTCTCTGCCACGTGTCTCAGCAGTTGTGCAGTACTCTGGCCAGTTAGGAGGCACTGTGAGTGAAAAGGGATCCTGTTTGTTTTTGTAAGTGGATCCAAGTTAATGATACCAAAGCAAACAGGTCCTTACAGGTCCGGGTCTCGAGTTTGGTTACCTTGCTACCACCAGCAATCCTGGTGTCTTTTAATTTTTGTTGTAATTATGTTATAATTACATGAAATTATGAACCTAATTTGAATTTGCATTTTTTTTTTTTTTTTTTAAGAAATCTTTTGATCCTGTAAGATTTCTAAAAACAGAGGCTTAAGGACAAAGGCAAAGCAAAATGTCAGTGCTTTCTGGCAACCAGTAAAGTCAAGTTGCTAAAGGATTACAGAATAAAACATAGAAACATAGCCAAACCCAAAAAATAAAATTAAAAAACCCACTGCTGTCAAGTTGATTCTGACTCATAGTGACCCTAGGACAGAGCAGGACTGCACCACAGAGTTTCCAAGGAGTGCCTGGTGGATTTGAACTGCCAGAACGTAGGACTTTATTAAGATACGCATTCCCGAGTCCTGCCTCCAATGATCCTGATTTGGTAGGCCTGGAGTTGGGCCCAAGAATTTGCATTTCATAAAAATTATGAGAACTCCACCTGCAGTAGTACTGTCTGTCGTAAACCTGTTGTCATGTCACTTCTGACTCAAAGAAACCTTACAGGACAGGGTAGAACTGTCCCATAGGGTTTCCAAGGAGCAGCTGGTAGATTTGAATTAATGATCTTTTGATCAGCAGCCAAGCTCCTCCCACTGTGCCACTAGCACTCCAGCACTGTCTTAACTGAAAACTAAACCCACTGCCTTTGAGTCGATTCTGACTCACAGCAACCTTATAAGACAGAACAGAACTGCCCCATACAGTCTCCAAGGAGCATCTGGCAGGTTTGAACTGCTGACCTTTGGTTAGCAGCTGTGGCACCTGATGACTACACCACTAGGGATTCTAGCAGTATCATACGGAATCATAATTATCTATGCTTGATGGGTTAAATAGCCTACTATGACAAACACAGTTTACGATTTCACTTGCCCACATGTATCAAATGTCATTTTTTGGCACAAACAGTCGTGATTTTGGGAATGCGAGTTATTAGTCCTTGGACCTAGTAAGAGAAATGTTTGTAATTTTAAAGGAAAGATTTTTGTCCTTCTTAACCAGTGCTTGACGCAGACTCAACTTTGCTATGGTGAGATACAAGAAAGTATACATTTAACTTAAATTTTATGATAACCAAAACCAAAAACCAAACGTGTTGCCATGGAGTTGATCCTGACTCATAGCAACCCTATAGGACAGAGGAGAACTGCTCCACAGAGTTTCCAAGGAGCACCTGGTGGATTCAAACTGCCCACCTTTTGGTTAGCAGAAGTGGCACTTAACCACTTCACCACCAGGGTTTCTCAGCCATCCTACCCCAAGCCTAAGCACACTGCCATGGAGTTGATTCCAACTCATAGCAACTCTATAGGACACGGTGGAACTGCCCCATAGAGTTTTCAAGTTGCAGCCAGGGGATTTGGACCACTGGCCTTTTTGGTTAGCAGATGCAACACTTAACCCCAAGCCACTGGGGTTTCCAAGTGGGAGTGAAATGGTGTTTGATTATGGTTTTAATTTGCGTCTCTTACAAGGCTACCGAGAAAATCCTGGTGATGTAGTGGGTAAACTGCTGTGTCTGCTAACCCGACTGTCAGCAGTTCAAATCTGCCAGGTGCTCCGTGGAAACTTTATGCGGCAGTTCTAGTCTGGCCTCTAGAGTCACTATGAGCCAGACCCAACTCGATGCCAGTGGGTTTGGTTTTGAAGTCTAGTAACATGGAATGTCTTTTCATGCATTTGGTGGCCATTTGTGTGTCTTCTTTGGTGGAAATGCCTTTTTAAGTCCTTTGCCCGTTTTACGATTGTTATTTCTCTGTTTTTGAGTTGTCAGAATTTTGTGTGTAGTTTGGTTGTTAGATTCTTGTGAGATACTTGATTTCTGAAGATGTTCTCCCATTCGATAGCTTGTCTTTTCACTTTGTTGTTGAAATCTTTTTATGAACAAACTTAAATTTTTATGAGGTCTGATTTATTTGTGTTTTGTTCTTTGTGATTTTATTACATTAGGTAGTTCATTATTAAAAGCTAGGTTCAAAAGCCTTGTCCCTACATTTTCTACTAATAATTTTGTAGTTTTAGGTTGTACATTTAGGTCCTCACTCCATTAAAAAAAAATATATTATTGTGCTGGAATTTTATGTTTACAATCCAAGTCAATTTCTCATACTAAAACTTACATACGCATGGCTATGTAACTTTAGCTGTTCACCCCACACTGATACCTCACTCCTCCTTTCCACCCTGTGTTTCCCGTGTCTACTTTAATTCATTTTGAATTTGCTTTTGTGTGTGGTGTGAGGTGTAGATCTTGTTTCATTTTTCTGTGCATAAATCTAGTTTTTCCTACATCAGTTATTAAAGAGACTCTTATTTCACTATCAAGTGGACTTAGTGCCCTTGTCAAAAATCAGTTGATCATGGATATGTGTGTTTATTTCTGGACTTGCAACTCTATTCTGTTGGTCCATGTATGTGTCTTTATGCCATTACCAAGCTGTTTTGGTTACTATAGCTGTATAATATATTTTAAAATCAGAAAGTGTATGTCTTCCTACTTTGTTGTTCTCTTTCAATATTGCTGTAGCTTTCCAGGGTCTCTTGTCATTCCATATAAAGTTGAGGATTGTTTTTTCTTTCTCTAAAGAAGTCTGTTGGAATTTTGGTTGGGATTGCATTGAGTCTATAGATTACTTTAGGTCGTATAGACATCTTGACGATATTAAGTCTTCCGACCTATTAACGCGGTATGTCTTTGCAGTTACTAAAGTCTTCTCTAATCTCTTTCATCAGTGTTATTTAGTTTTCATTACATAAGCCCTTAATGTCCCTGGTGAGATTTATTCCCGTATATTTTATTCTCTTAAATGCTATTGTAAATAGAGTTTTTCCTTTGAAAATTTCTCATTGTAGTGTAGAAACCCAACTGATTTTTGTTTGTGGACCTTGTACTTTACAACTCTGCAAAATTCGTCTGTGAACTCTGAAAGTCTTTTTGTGGCCTCTGGGATTTTCTATATATAGGATCATGCCATGTGTCAATAGAGATCATTTTAGTTCTTCCGTTCAAATCTGAATGCCTCCCCGCCCCGCCCCCCGCCCCTTCCTGTTGTATTGGTTTGGCTGAAGCTACTAATCATTTGCAATATTGACTAGCAGTGATGCAAGCAGTCATCCTTGTGTTGTTCCTGATTCAAGGGGAATGCTCTGAGTCTTTCTCCGTCAAGTAAAATTTATAGTGTTGGCTTTTGGCTTTTCATATATGCCCTGAATCATTCTGAGGAATTTTTCTTCTCTTCCGATATTCTTGAGGATTTTCATCAAGAAGCAGTGTTGAAATTTTCTAAAATGCTTTCTTTACATCCATAGCAATGATCATGGGGTTCTCTTCCTTTGTTCAATGGATATTGTGTATTATGTCAGTTGATTTCCTGACATTGAAACATCCTGCATTCCTGAAATAAATTCCACTTAGTCATCAAAGAGATCTCTTTTAATATGCTCTTGTGATCTGTTCACTGGTATTTTGTTGAGAGCTCTTGCATCTGTATTTTATGAGTGTTGGTCTGTGGCTTTGTTTCCCTTACAGTGTTTTCACCTGGTTTTGGTATCAGGGCGGCGTTAACTTCCTAGCCTTCATCAAGGAAACCCTGGTAGTGTAGTGCTTCGATGCTCAGGTGGCTGACCAAAAGCTCAGCGGTTCGAATCTACCAGGCGCTCCTTGGAAACTCCATGGGGCAGTTCTGTAGAGTCACTATGAGTCGAAATTGCCTCGATGGCAACAGGCTTGGTTTTTCAGTTAGGCACCATGGAGTTTTCGGTGGCCAGCATTTTAGAAGTAGATCGCCTGATCTGTCTTCTGCGAGTCCCTGGGTGGGTTCAAGCTAGCAAAATTTTGTTTCACAGCAAAGCACAAGTCTGCTGGGAAACCCTTTTTTGGCAGTACTACTCTGTACTGTAGGGTAGCTGTGAGTTGAAATCAGCTCAGCAACACGCGTGTTTGCGTAGCTAAAGACTTAACATGTACTTACATACAGGTGTACCCATAATTAGTGCAAATGCACTGTTGTCAAACTGGCTCTCCTTATGGGACGAAATGTCACACCCATCAGGGCAATTCCAGTCCAGAGCCCAGCTGTGGTTTGAATAACCCAGGAGGCATGGGTATGGAGACGTGGAGACCTGGAAATGGAGAAGCTCTAGGGAGTGAGCTGGGAACCCTGGTGACATAGTGGTTAAGTGCTACCTCTGCTCACCAAAAGACCAGCAGTTCAGATCTACTGGGCACTCCTTGGAAACTGTGGGGCAGTTCCTTATAGGTTTGCTAAGAGTTGGAATTTATTTAATGGCAGTGGGTTTTTTTTTGTTGTTGTTGTTGTTGGGGAGTGAGCTCAGGTTGGCTGTTGAAAGCAGCTCTTGTGGCTGGATCTGTAACAATAAAAAGGGTATCTCCATTGACACTCCCAAGCCCTCCTCCTCTCCCTCTACAATTTGACTTTGAGAGAGTACAGCAGGCTTGGGGGAATTGATGCCTGGCTGGCAAGGGTGGATGGCCCTTGGCTCTGCCGACGGCCATCAGCTCTGCCTGGGCACTCATTAATTCCCCCGCCTAGGGACGCCCAGCACTTGAGTCCTAACTACTGAATTCAGCTGCGCTGTTTTCGTGACAGTGTTACGAGTTCATCACAGGTGCCTGACCTTTCTTTGTGGGACCACCAGCTTTATTTTCTGGGCCTTTACTTTGGCCCTGGCTTCTGTCCGAGGACTTACAGTGGCAGGAACAGGAGAATTTCTGCAGTCTTTCCTCCTCCCCTGGGCTTCTGCTTTCATGAGGAAGAGAATAATTTTTTTTCTTAGGGGACGTGTGTTCCTTGGCCATGCAGGTGCCTAGCTTAGGCAGATGCCAGGAACAACAGGATTTCAGATTGGAGGGCTTTCTTTCTTTCTTTTCTGTTTTGCAGTATTTTTTAACGGATCCCTGAGCATTGTCTTGGCATTTTCATTGTTAATCTCCCATTTCTTATGTAGATTCGAGATGAGGTGCATTTTTCTTCCTGGGAAACCTAAGGTGACAAATAGAAGGACTGCAATTTAACTTCTTTTTAACACAACTCTGATTATGATTCTCATCTGTTGAAAGAATTGCATTATTGAAAGGAAACGATGAAACAGCCTCCTTCCCCCGTTCCCTAACTCCTGATTAACTTTTTTTTTTTTTTTAAGGCTCAGTTTCATTGTTTAGGTTTTGTATTTTCACTAATGAGACCTTTGTTCATCCCGCTCCCTCGGCCTGGAAGTCCTGTCCCTGGTTGCCCTCAGACCCACCTGGTGCTCGCTAGTCGTTCAGATTCTGGGAATGATCGCGAGCCGGTTCCAGGCTGATTGAATCTCTCCCTTTTCCTCTGTCTCTGTCTTTCTCCTCTTTGTCTCTTCTCATCTCTCTCTCCTCTCCTCTGTCCTCTTTTCCGCTTCTCCCTCCCCTGTCGTTTCTCTCCCTTCTCCTCTTTCTCCACTCACCTCTCTCCTGTCTCTCTCCTCTTTCTCTTCTCTCCTTTGTTTCCTGTCTCCTCTCTCTTCTCTTTTTTCTCCTCTCCTCTCCTTTCCCTATGTCATCTTCTTCCCTCCATCTCTTCCTTTACTGACGAACCCACGAGTGAGGGTCTGGCCACAGTTTGTACCTTAATTCACGGTTTCCAGGGCTGATCTTTGGGGAGCAGATCCCCAGGCCTTTCTTGCGAGGGGGCTCAGGGTAAACTCCCACCTCCCATCTTTCAAAGCAATTAACCATTTGCACCAACCAAAGACTCCCCTTTGAGCCATGAAATGAATTGATTGTGTTGTAGAAAATTAGTGATATGAAACCAGAAGAATGAATTACTGTGTCTAACACCTAGTGCATGGTGTTATGTAAAATTCTTAAGGAATTGTCAGTCAGTGTGTTTTTTCAGCTGGGGTTGATGAGCTGGGAAGCATTCAGGGTGAGGGTATGGAGAGGAGTCCCCTGCTGGCTAGCTGACTACATCTTCTTGGCAGGGCACATGAGCCTGGCACCCAGGAGAGTCCTGTGGAAGGAGTGATCTCTTCCCTGTGGGAAAGCCATTCCATCCTGAACTTTCTTCAAGAAGATAACTTGATTTTTCTTGTCCAATTTTATCACACTTATTTTTTTCAAGATTTATGTTTATTTTCAATCAGTAACATAGACAAAATGGGGTGCATAATGCAGTGCCCGGACTCACTTGCTTAAATAATTGAAGAGACCTGTCCGGGGTTATGGAAACCCTGGTGGCGTAGTTATTGAGTGCTATGGCTGTTAATCAAAAGGTTGTAGTTCAAATCCGCCAGACACTCCTTGGAAACCTGATGGAGCAGTTATACTCTGTCCTATAGGGTCACTGTAAGTCTGAGTCACATCAACAGTTTTTTTGTCCTGGGTTGTGGAAGCCTTGGTGGTATAGTGGTTAAGTGCTATGGGTGCAAACCAGAAGGATGGCAGTTCAAATCTGTTAGGCACTCCTTGGAAGCTCTATGGGGCAGTTCTACCGTGTCCTTTAGGGTCGCTATGATTCAGAATCGAATCGATGGCAATGGATTTGGTTTGGTCCTGAGTTGTGGTTGTAGGACTGTGGATAGGTAAATCTTTTTATACCCTGATTCTTTAGCAGAAGTTGAGAGAGGGTTGATTAAAATATTTGTTAATGACTTTCCTTGTACATGGTATAACTGTTCTAAATTTTCATGAAGTTGCTATCTTGCTGCTAGACCTGTCCTGCTAAATTCAACTTTAATAATCTTTATGATGGCAATTCAGAATATATGCATTCGATGTTCGTTATAAGCTATTAGAAAACATTTAAAAGTTCAGGCATGACATGCAGAATTTGTAGTAATATTTATGTACCGCCTACGCAGTGATGTATGACTTTCCTCACAGTCTTAGCTAACGGTTGCTAGTCTTTCTTCTGTGTCGCTACACTCACGTGAATTCACCTCCCGTACACTGTTTTACCCACTGTGTTAGGGGACCCTGCTGGATTGGTGGTTACCATCTTTGGCTTTTAACCAAAGAGTCGGCAGTTCAAACCCACCAGGCGCTCTTTGGAAACTAGAGGGAGCAGTTCTGCTTTGCCCTCTGGGGTCATTATAAGTTGGAATTGACTTAAGGACAATTTTTTTTTTTTTGTCCATTGCATTATGTGATTTTGTAACTGACCTACATGTAATTTATTCAACAGTAATTTGTTTTGCGTTTCCATTGTGTGCTAGGCTATGAGGTTAGAGAATTATTAAGGTACAAACTTTTATATCTGAGTCAGGAATTCAGTTTTCCTCTATTCATACTCGCAGCGATCCAGAGCACCTCTTTGAGGAGGAGGAGGTTACTACCTGTGACAGGGTAGAATTGGGGTGAGGAGTGAATTAAAGCATGCACCCTGAGATCAGTTATGTCTACTTCAAAACATCAGCCTCTCTTGTTTCCTAATTGAGTAGCCTTGAGATACTTCAGCTCTTTAAGCCTCCGTTTCTTCACCTGTTGAATGTAGTTAATGCCAGATTAAAAGAATTAATGTCTGTAAAATACCTAGCACAGTGCCTGGCACGTTATAAATATCTGCAGTGGTTGTCGTCAGCTGCTGTTGAGTTGGTGACCTGACGCACAACCGGATAAAATGCTGCCTGGTCCTGCGTCATCCCCACCGTGGATTGTGGATCGAGCCGCTTTGATCACCTGGATTTTTATTGACTGGTTTTTGGCAGTAGATCCTCAGGACCTTTCGAACTGATCTGTTGTAGCCTGGAAACTCCACTGATATCAGCATCCAGACACCAGGCAGCTCCACTGACAAATGGTTGCAGGCTGTGCAAGGGAATCATTGACTGGGATTTGAACCCGGGTCTTATGTGTGGGAAACAGTAAATCCATCATTGAACAAGACTTCCACCTTTATAAGTGTTAGCCGTTATTGTTTCCTTATGGTGGAGATGCTTTACCATTCTTTGTAAACATGTCCATATTAAAATTGAAAGTAGTGCGTGAAGACATATGCTTTGGACTTGTCAATGAATCCACTGTAAGTGAGGATATGTAGAAAAGCTGTAAGACTCTTCAGGCTTAAAAAGGAAGGTTAACGACCATTATTATTGGAATGTATCAAATTAGAAAAGATAGCGTTAGGCTGACCTTAGATGTCTCCTGCCTTCCCTGACTAGTTTGTCTTCTGCATTTTTAAGTGGGGAAGTTGAAAGGAACAGATCTGTGGGAAAGATCTGTTTGAATGGAAGAATAGAGCCTGATTAGAAGTCACTTGCTTTATGTCTTCAGGAGGAAAGAAATAGCTTTATGATGAGGTGCGCGGAAAGACTGGTCCACGGATGAGATCAGTAATGGAGGAGCCGGAGAGGTGGCCAGGGCCAGCAGGGGGTGGGGACTGGCTGACTGTGGACAGCTTCCAAGGCAGCAGAGCTGTCTGTGCAGGGGTCCTGGGAGAACCAGGGTGGCGGGGAAAGGAGAGAGGCCACATGTTGTGGATGGCTGGCTTGACAAACTCAGCACGTGAAGGTTATGAAACCAGACATATGATGACATCTGTGATACGATGGTCCTGATGCTTTTAGTGCTTTTCAGAGGAACAGGGCTGGGAAAAGGAAAAGCAGTGCGTTTTAGAGCATCTTTTTCTTCTTCTCCTTCTTTTTTTAAGTGTTAATGGATTTCTTGATGAGTAGGAAATGTGGCAAATATTGAAGAAAAAAAATTTCCTGTTCTCCCTAAAAACACAAACATTATTTTGAATTTTCTTGTCAGTTTGTGTTCACGTGACTTTTTTTGTAATTGCCTGCCATTTTGCATTGACAATTTTAATACTATCTTGAGCACTAATGTTTATAATTGTTCTTCATTATTTTTAAAGCTATATAATAATCCATGATTTTGTTGTTGTTCTTTGGGATAAGTTTCAAGAAATCAAATTACTATTTCAAAGATTTCAACATTAATGTAGTTCTTATTTACATGTAATGGTAAACCTTCTACGCCGTTGTACAGATTTATTGTCTGGGCCAATTTCATTGTAACTTTGCCAGTATTGGTTGTCACCAGTTAAAAAAAAAAAAAAGTTGGCCAATGTAATAAATATAAATTGATATAATATAAAAAATATATAATATAATATATATAATATAATAAATATATAATATAAATATAAATTGATTTTATTTTAAAACCGTAAATCAAGCATTATAATGAAGAATGACTTTTTGCCAGTTGCTTGTATTTACTGAATTCTATTTTTTGCCTGTAAGATATAATTTACGTACATTGATGGGTACAGGTCTTAACCATGTAGCCTGATGCAGTTTTACGTACAGCACACATGCATGCAGACGTGCACACACAGACATGTGGTCACACAGGCACATGCACACACAGACATGTGCCCAAACGTGTAGCCACCATGCAGATCCTTCCTGGATCCCAGAAGCTTCCCTCAGGAGTTCTCCGAGTCTGAGCTTCCCTTCGAGCTCCCGCCATGAGTAATCACTGTCCTCTCACCATAAATTTGCTTCCCTTGTTTGTGAACTTAAAACAGAATCAGAGAGTTTGTTGCACTTGTATTTAATTTCTTCCTCTTGACATTGTGGGTTTCATCAGTATTGTTCTGTATGTCTGTACTTCATTGCTGTAAATAGTCCATTTCAAGAACACACCACGATGTGTTTACTCCTTCTGTTATTTATGGACATCTTGGGTGTGTACAGTTTTTTGATATCATGAATAGAGCTGCTATAAAAATTCTTTTATGTTTCTTTTTGTTTTTCATCTTTGCTTGACATCTATCCAGAAGAAAAACTGCTGGGCCAGAGGACATTGATGGCACAGTGGTTAAGCGCTACTGCTGCTAAACATGAGATCGGTGGTTCAAGTCCACCAGGTGCTCCTTGGAAACTCTATGGAGCAGTCCTGCTCTGTCCTGTAAGGTTGCTGTGAGTCAGAATTGACTCGACAGCAGGGGGTTTTTGTTTTTTCAGGACATCTGTGTGTTTAGCATCAGTAAGCACAGCCAAACATTTTTTTCTTACAAGTTTCCAGATATGTAATATGTCTTGGTTAAGGAGAAAGTGTTTAAGGGTAAATTCCCTCATAAAGGAAAAAAAAAGTGCAAGAGACTCTAGTTTTCACAAAAGTGTTGCTTTATAGTTTCCCTAGTTCTTAGATGTGTGCTTTATAATTTGGAAGCTGTCTACCAGGAGAATTTGTGAGCCCACTGTCGAAACTGTATTGGGCTATGAGTACAGTGAATGATTTACTGAAAATATAATTAAAGATACACTAGTAGTAATTATTTTTTATTCCTCACCCAAAAGAGCAGGAGAAGGGTATGGGTTTTTTTGGACTCTTCCTGTCTGTTCAGTGCTGGATTATTGCATTTGGTTTTTCATTAATCCAGGAGGTGAATGATAGCATCTTCATCTTATACGTAGGGAGTATGAGATTCAGGTCACATAGCTGTTGAGTGGAAGAGGCAGGATGTGAAGTGTAGCCTGGGTCTAAAGCAACTTCTTAGTAGAGGTGGTGGTTATTGTGCACGAAAATGTTGTGTGAGTACCATCTGAAGCGAGTGCAAAACTTAGATGCCCTTAGGTGTTGTGCAGAATTTTTCTTGAAGTTATATTTAGTGCTTTGATTACAAAACCAGCGCATGGTAATCATGAAAAATGTTTTTTAAAAAAGCAACAAAAAAACAAACCAAAGAGAAAAACCACCTGTAATCTCACCATGCAGGGATAAGTATTTGCCTTCTGTTTCTTCTTTCCTTTGAATGGTCTTCACTTTTTAAAAAACAAACAAAAGCAATAGGTTGCAGAATATGGAGAGTTCTTTCGTGTATTCTTTTCCCCTTAAACATATACTGGAGACATTTTCCCATGTGTTCTACAGTATATTCAGTATTCGATCAATATTTCATCTTTCTGAGGTTTTAGCAGAATGTTATGTGGCCAATCTTTGAGCTTTTCTCAAGAGCGTAGTTTCCTGACAGTGAATCCCTTCGTTGTAGTATTAGAGTGAAATATTACAATTTATGTGACCAATTCCCTATTGCCAGATGTATAAGTGACTTCTAATTTTTCATTATGATAATCAGTGCCATAGTGAGCATTCTTGGATATAAATCTTGTATAGATCCATGATTATTTTCTTAATATAAACATTTTTAAAAGAAGAATGGTATTTTTCACATTAACTTGGGAAATTGAGAAAAGAGTGAATGTAGAAATCATTTTGACTCCTTTAAAATAATTATGCAGAGAAATGTGAAGATAGCATCTTTTAACTTTCTTACATACTGGCCAATGTGTAATACTGTTATTATCAATATTATATTGTCAGAAGTGACAGCTGTGGAGCTAATTTATAAAAAGCTGTTAAAAATGTCCTATTCTATGATTCATCCTCACTCCTTCCCACTTTAACAGCTTCTGACATGTGGTTTGAATTAATGCCCACTAGTAAGTGAGCAAAGCCTGGTCAATCCCAAGTCTAATTAGACAGTAGCCAGGCTGTCATCTCCCTTCACCCCGTAGCCAAGGAGCAGGACTGAATGGTTTTTGACCTATTTAGACAATCCTGGTCAGCTCTTTGACAGCAGTGGTGGCCTCACCCAGCTACTTGACTATACAGCTTTTGGTGTGGTTCTCTGGGGTGTTGCATGTGTCCAGAAAAACACCATTTGTTAATAGTTTGCAGTCTTAAAAATGTCCAACAAGGCTTGCATGCTTCATCTTTTGAGAAGAGTACAATGAGGATGAAAACCCTTGTGGTGTAGTAGTTAGGCACTGTGTCTGATAACCAAAAGGCTGGCAGTGTGAATCTGCCAAGTGCTCTGTGGAAGCTTTAGGGAACAGTTCTACTCCATCCTATAGGGTCTCTGTGAGTCAGAATTGACCAGATGGCAGTGGGTTTGGTTTGGTTTTACAGCGAAATCGCAGAAGCCGATACTCTTAGTTTAACAATAATGCTAATGAATTAAAACGTTGCCTGTCATGAAGTGCACATTGGATTATCCCTTGCAACCATTATGTTTAATTAAGACACCATAGGAAGCTGTGTGAGGTCCTGATATGCTCTTTTTTTTGTATTTGTAGATCCACATCATAGATTTTGATGATGAAAATAACATTATAAATAAAAATGTTCTCCTTCATCAAGTGGGTGAAATCTGGCACATTAGTGCCAGTCCAGCAGATAAAGGTGTCCTGGCAACCTGCTACAATAAAAGTAAGTGAGTCTTTGATACTTGTGTGTGCCTTAGAGGTGTGTCATTCAACTATGAGTTTCGTATGAGTTTTTAAAATTATACTTTAAGTGAAAGCTTATAGTTCATACAGAAACTTAGACACTTTGTTACGTGACGCTTGCTGCCCTCCCTACACTGTGACAGCATATTCCTGCTCTGCACTCAGCATTTCCTGTGTCTGCTCACCCAGCTCCTGTCTCCTCTGCCCTCTCATCTCTCCTCCGGACAGGAGCCCCGCAATAAGTCTCCTGGTTTCAGTCAAGAAGCACACTCTTCACAAGTATCATTTTGTGTCTCATAGACCGGTCTTTGTCTGAAGAATTGGCTTTGGGCATGGAGGTTAATTTTCAATTGCTAATGCATTGATAAATGATTGTTAAATGCATCAATAAATGCATTGATAAATGACCTTGCAATCTGCAGACACAGCATCTACACAGAAGTTGTGATATTAGGTGAACTTGTGTGCAGAAATAATTATAATCCTAAGATTCTAAGAATGAAAACTGGAATCATAGTGGTTTCAGAAATTGTAGTCCCTTGGGGCTGTGGTAGTCGTGTGCTGGGAGTTCTTAAATGGTAGAAACAGGCATCCTATCATGTTAACTGGAGCCCTGGTGCTGCAGTGGTTAAGAGTGTATGGCTGCTAACCAACAGGTCAGTGGTTTCAGTCCACCAGATTCTCCTTGGAAGCTCTGTGGGGTGATTCTGCTCTGTCCTATAGCGTCCTATGGTGTCCTGTGGTATCACTATGCATTGGGACCAGCTCTGTGGTAGCAGGTTTATGCATTAATTAACCTTGCTGCAAAAGATCTCTTTAAAGTATTAAAAAGCAAACATGTCACCTTGAAGACTAAGGTGCCCCTGACCCAAGCCAGCATTATTTTCACTTGCCTCATGTGCGTGTGAAAGCGGGACGGTGAATTAGGAAGACCAAAGAAGAACTGATGCCTTTGAATCACGGTGTTGGCAGAGAATGTTGAATGTATCCCATGGACTGCCAGAAGAACGAACACGTGTTTCGGGAGAAATACAGCCACAACATTCCTTACAGGCGAGGATGGCAACACTTTGCCTCTTATGCAATGACTGTTTACCAGGAGGCCCTGGTCCCTGGAGAGGCCGTGATGTTTGGTCAAGTGGAGGGTCAGGGGGATGGAGCCACATGGTGCTGCAACCATGGGCTCCAACGTGGTGACAATGTGAGAACAGTACAGGACCAGGCTGGGTTTCCTTCCGTTGTGCATAGGCTCACTGTAAGTCACAGCCAGCTCGATGGCACCTCGCAACAACAACAACAACAATGTGTTGACAAGTCTCCTGAGAGCACTTCCGTGACTTCTGCCTCATTCTCATTGCTTGTGTGTCATCTCTTGTTGTTGTGTGCCAACATGTTGATGCCAACCCACCGAAGTCCTGTGGGACAGATTTGGACTGCCCTATAGGGTTTCCTAGGTGGCATTTTTTAATTTTTTTCATTGTGATTAAGTGAAAGTATACAATCCAAATGAAATTTGTGTGCCTGCCTATCTGAAGCTCCTTCTACTCTCCTGCCTGCTGACAATACACTCCTCCTTTTTGTTCTATATAGGTCATGTCCCCTTAACAATCTGCTGTCCCCTCCTCTCTACCCTTTCTTCTCTCTTCTAGTGAGAGGCCAGTTGGACAGCTTCCTATAGATTTGTAGAACCATAAAGTACACACACTATATCGTCACATGGTGTCACCGAGTCCTATCCATTCCTGTCTGAAGGGTTGATTTCAGTAAAGTTTACTGGTCAGGGGCAGCAGCAGGTCTAGGGACCATGCTCTCAGAGGAACCCCCAGGCCTTTGGGCCATCAATTGCAGACTCTTACTGGACTTCTTGAGGTGGACCCCTCTTTTTCTCGTGTTGCCACTGGGACTTGACTTTCTGTGCCCCATCATGGCTGTCTTTGGTGGTGGCCAGGCACCATCTGGTTCTTTTGGTCTGGGTGGCAGTTTTTAAGGAAGTAGATTGCCAGGGATTTTCTGTCTTAAAGTCTGGCAGGTGCCAACTGCTGCCATTTTGGTTGATGGCCAAGTGCTTAGCCATTGCGCCTAGGGAAACCATAATACAAGTCCATGGCTATTTGAAATATTCTTTAGTGACAGCTTTTCTGTATGTGTGTGCAAGATATACATTGAAACAAACAAACCCAACCGATTGCCATCAAGTCAATTCTGGCTGAAAACAACTCAGAGGGACAGGGTAGAACTGCTCTGTAGGGTTTCCAAGGCTGTGATCTTTATGGAAGCATGTCACCAGGCTCCTCTTCTGTAGAGCAGCTGCTGGATTCGAGCCACTGATCTTTCTGATGTCAGTCCTAGGTATGCGGAAGCTTAACCACCATCCCACCCAGAAAACCCAAACCAAACCCACTGCATTCCGTTCAACTCATGGCAACTCTACAGGACAGAGTAGAACTGCCCCATGGAGTTTCCAAGGAGCGCCTGGTGGGTTTGAACTGTCGACCTTCTGGTTAGCAGATGGAGCACTTAACCACTACACCACCAGGGTTCTTGGCCCAGCCAACTTGCTGCACACATTTTTGGGGGGACACAGTTCAGTCTGTGACTGAGCTCTTGGCTTTTTCTCACGGTGATGGCCAAACTGATAGCTGCGCACTTCCCACTCTTACTGTCCCCCAACCACCCCTCTCCCCAACACCACCGAAAATCCTTCTGGCAGTCATTCCTACCTCAGTGACAGTATTCATATTTTAAACAAGGAGCTCAAGAAAAGGATCTAAGGAATGCCTCTACAAAAAAGAAAAACAAGCCAAGCCCACTGCATTGATCCTGACTGATAGCGACCCTGCAGGACCGAGTAGAACTGCCCCATAGGGTTTCCAAGGAGCGCCTGGTGGATTTGAACTGCCGACCTTTCGGTTAGTAGCCATAGCACTAACGACTGCGCACCAACGTTTCCTCTGCACCATTAGGGCACCTTCGTTTTAAAAGTTCTATGTTAATAGTCCTGCATAAATTTCTTTCCAGCCTATTGTTTGGCTGCCCAGCCTTTGGGACCGTTTGCCTTTGTGTCAAACTGAGTATCTGTGACAAGAGACTACCATGGACCTGCGTCTTCCTTCATTCTCTTTCCCTGTCATTGTTAATAACCTGTTTCCAAGTTCTGGCTTTGGGGGAGAGAAAAAAAACCCTCTCGTCTTTTTCTATTTTGTAAGCCAGGATAAGATCTTTGTGTATTTTTGCTGTATAATTTCTAAAAATGTTTTCTTCATTTATCCATCAGTGCCAGAATTAAAAGCAAGTTTTTTTTTTAGACATTTGGCTATAACTCATTCTCTCTCATCTTTCCTTTTATATTCTGGCTTCAAAATTTTTATTATGTAGGGATTGCCTGCCTCTTTTGTCAATATGGTCACCAGGAAGCCCTATGTCTAGAATTCTGTGATTAAACTCTCTGCTTTCATAAAACTCTGTAACTTTCTTTCTACTTTAACGTCACCTTTTTTTTTTTAGTGATTTTCTTCCTCAGGGCAAAATATTATTGTGCAAAGTCTCACCCCCAATCTTTACTTCTTATTTTTATCTTTTAATGTGCATTTGCATTTCAGTGATTGAGAACTGCCTCTCAGTGAATCCACTCTTCTTTTAATCTTCTTCATCTTGCCATCGCTGTTAGATCTGAGCTTCTCAGAAAGAAGCTCTTCTTATTTTTGTTTTACTTTATCTGCAATGAAAGTCTGTTCAACTATGCTTTTCCCACCAGCGTATTTGAGACAGTTACATTGTTTTAAAAACTTCTGTTGTTGTTACGTGCCCTTAAGTCGGTTCTGAGTTGTGGCGACCCTCTGCGCAACAGAGTGAAACGCTGCCCAGTCGTGCACCGTGCCCGTAGCTGCTTTAGCCTGTATACCCTTGTTGCAGCCACAGGGCCAGGCTATCTTATTGAGGGTCTTCCACTTTTTTGCCCTCCCTCCACCCTACCAAGCATGATGTCCTTCTCCAATGACTCATCCCTCCTGACAGCATGTCCAAAGTATGTAAGACATAGTCTCTCCATCTTTGCTTCCAGAGAGCCTTCTGGCTGTACCTCTTGCAGAAGAGATCATTTTGTTTTCTTGGCAGTCCACACATACTATGTTCCCTATTCTGTTACAGCACCACAATTCAAAGGCATCAGCTCTTCTGTCTTGCTTATCCATTGTTCTAGCTTTCGCATGCGTTTGATGCAATTGAAAATACCGTGGCTTGGGTTAGGGCACCTTAGTTTTTAAGATGATATCTTTAGTTTTCAACACTTTAAACAGGGCTTTTATAGCAGATTTTCCCTATGCAATGTGTCTTTTGATTTCTTGACGCTGCCTCCACGGGCGTTGATTGTGGATCCAAGTAAAATGAAATCCTTAACGACCTCGATCTTTTCTCTGTCATGATGGTGCTTACTGGTCCAGTCATGCGGATTTTTGTTTTCTTGAGGTTGAGGTGCAGTCCATACTGAAGGCTGTGGTCTTTGATATTCAAGTGTTTCAAATCTTCTTCACTTTAAACATTTGAATGCTCTTTATTTCAAGGCCCAAGGATTAAAATGGGAGCCCCTGGGTGGTCTACAAGGTTAACCACCTGACTATGAGCCGAAAGGTTGGTGATTTGAAAGCCACCCAGAGGTGCTGCCTTGGGAGAAGGGCTGGCAGCTCTTGGCATTCTTGGTTTGGGGTATTTTTCCTTTTGTTACCCTGCCATTCCTCTGTAGATCTTCTGTTCCTGCTTATTGCTGCAGCTCCGTCACTGTCCCACCTCCCTGGGTTGCCATTGCTTCTACCTCCCTGTGCCTTGGGCCAGTGTGCATCTCCCACTTGGAAGGGAGACTGGCAGTCTTCTCTGGTTGGAGATAACCAGAAGTTTTTACATCCGAAAACGAAGATTGTCCTCTTCTGGAAGAGTGACTTTCAGATACTTGTGATCAATCTTTTGGTTAACTCCAAGTTAGCTGTCCTTTACCTTTTCACAGTATTTTCACCTTTGCCATACAATACACCATAGTAATGGGAGTGATATCTCAGCACCTTTGCCCTAGTCTCTTGATGAGAAGCTTGTCATAGGTCTTGTCAACACTCGGCGAGAACCAGAAGAGGGGGGCACTAGGAAGTGGGCATGATGGGGCCCACTCTGAAGTCTGTCTCCAGCACTCCCCTGCTGACCCCCACTTCTCGTGGCCATCACATGTCTCAGGATTTCCCCCACTGTAGCTTCAGCTCAGAGCCCCCGACAGCAGCATCTCAAGTAGTTGCAGAGGCAAGAGGAGGCTTCTGGGTATCAGTGGGTAAACACAACCCCTGGGTCACGGTTCTCTGCTTGTTGACCTGTGAAATGAAGGAGGCTAATTATCTGCCCCTGACACACCTAAGTTGGAACGGTGGAACAGGCAGAGGATAACAGTTTTAGACGTTTTCATTCTAAAGGAAGGAAAATGGAAGGAGTCACTGCTCCATAAAAGTGGTGAGATCCAGCCGGCCAATCATCAGCGGCAGGGCTTTCTTGTTTTTTAAAAAAACAAATTGGGTTTCAAGTCCAGGGAATAAATCTGAACTGTGCCTCTTGGTTTCACCCTCTGAATCACGACCCGCCCCACATGTTTTTCTCATATCGGGTTGCATGTGCTTGCTGCTATGATTCTGTCAGCCTGCTTCCAGTGTTTGAATTCTGGGGGTCTCACAGTCCCCTTTCTGTCCCTTTTGGAGCCTTGGGGGGGGGGCAGTAGCTCAGTGATACTGTTGCTGATGAAAAGGTCTCCAGTTCGACTCAACAAGCTGCTCCTTGGGAACTCTCTGGGGGCAGTTCTGCCATACTCCTAGGTTTGCTGTGAGTCAGAATCGACTCGATGGCCACAGGTTTTTTTTTTTTTTTACTTGTTTTCTGTGCCTTTTTGCACAAGCTGGCAGCCATGCCACCGAAACAGTTTTCTCAACAATCTTGTAGATCTTTAATAAACTTCATAGGGACTCATGCCATGAGACAAGCCATAGCCACAAACTCTTTGGGGTAAATCCTTTTCTGCGTCGGTCCCCCACTGAGATGGCTGTGGACTGGCTCCCCCGTCCTCCCGGAGGCCCTCTGGTTTGACGGAGAGTGTCGGTGAGGCGTTGCCTGTGCTCTTGCAAGGGACCTCATGTTACTGAGGTTTCTGAGCAAAATGCCACCTAGCTAACTCTTAGCTTTTTTCTCTCGCACGTACCCTCCTGACAGTGAATCCTCTCATTTTTGCCTTCTTTGCCGTTGAGAGATGCTGAGAATTTTCATCAGCTTTCCGTTCCAGTTCTGTTTCGCTTAATGATTCTTCCCTCTCTCTTTCTCTTCTCACCTTTTACTATAAGCAGCAAGAAAAACATAATCCAAAGTGATTTTCTGTGGAAATGCCCTTCTATATATAACCTACTTTATCTCTTACAAGTTCAAGTTCTCCTGTTGACCTAACTGTGGGGGTCCATTGTGTGAAGCTTCGTGTTGCTGCTTTGCGAAGGCGTTTCACTTGTTTCTAGTAATGTGTTCCTCCCTCCCGTCTGTCAAAGCTGTCACTGACAGCACCGGCCAGGTTCTTATTTCTGCTGTCTGTTGAGGTTTCCCTGGGCATTTTCTTTACACTTCCCTGGATTCACCCACCTTCCATACACATCCCCAAATTCCAGAGTTCCTCCCACATTTTAGGAGTTTGTTAGCACAGCACCCCACTTCTGAGTACAGAATTCTGTATTAGTTTTATGTGGTATGTAAGAAAGGATCGCAAATTCAGCGTCCTGGAAGAGCAGATGTTTCGTAGCTCACGGTCCGCTGGGTCGCTGAGTCAGCACGCAGCTTCTGGGTCCTCTGCCCCCGGTCTCCCGAAGCTGCCATCAAGACATTGGCCAGTCTGGGTTCCCTCCTCTGGGTCTTCTTCCAGAATCTTGTGGTGGTTGATAAAATTCAGTTCCTGGTGGTTGTCAGACGAGGAGCCCTGCCTTCTTGATTGTCTGCAGGGACTGCTGTCCGCTCCTACACGTTAGAAGTGGCATTTCAAGCTGCTAAGTGTGGTGGAACCCCTGGTGGTGTAATGGTTAAGGACTACAGCTGCTAACCAAGAGGTCAGCAGTTCAGATTGACAAGGCACTTTTTGGAAACTCAGCGGGGTGGTTCTACTTTGTCCTTTAGGGTCGTGATGAGTCAGAGTCCATTCAGCGGCACTGGGTTTCATGCTTTGGCTTTAAATTTATGGTAATTTGATAAGCAGCAAGAGAAACCTAATGCAATTATCAACCTAAATGCAATAAGCTCGAAAATTTTGCTTCACAGCCCACTGTGCTAACCATTTGTGCCGTACGGAGACTCCAGGATGTTCCTGTCGACGGATGGTGATGCTGTATGGCCAGCAGGGCAGAACTGCTCCATAGGGTTTTCTTGGCTGTGATCTTCCTAGCAGTGGCTTGCCAGTCCTTTCTTCTCTGGAGCCCCGGCTGGTTTCTAGCAAACAGCCTGTAGCTGAGAAACCTGCTGCAAACCACTGTGCCATCCAGGCTCCTTGTGTGTTAGTGGAAGCCTCACAAGAAACCCATTGCTGTTCTCCTAGCAACTGACCCTGTAGGATAGAGTAGAACTCCCCTGTACGGTTTCCAAGGGGTGCCCGGTGGATTTAAACTGCTGACCTCTTGGGTAGCAGCTGAGCTCTTAACTTCTGGGCCACCCAGGCTCCAGTGTGACTGTCAAGCTCTCCATACCTTTGTTCCTGTTGTCCATAGGCCTAGGTAGACCTCTTTTATCATGCTACACCAAGTCTGTGCACTTCGAGTCAGAAGCTTCTAGAGACCCAGTCCTCCTCTTCCCACCTGTCTTTGAAGGCAGTGTGACTCTTCTGTTAAACAGTTTGCTAATCTGTCAACCTCTTGAGAAAGAAAGACAAGATTGTTTCTTAGCTCTCATATGTAAACCCTAAAAATTCTTGTGTTTCCTGACCTGAGTGGAACTGAAGAATTAATTCCTACGTGGTTCTGTTTTTCAGTATGAAATTATCTCAAGTGTTTTCTTTTCCTTCTTCCATAATCGAAAGGCAGTTTCAAAGCTGCTTGGCTTCTGCTCCACTTCAGCTCTTTGCCCTTTGCAGTTACTCGTGGGG
Organism: Heterohyrax brucei; assembly: GCA_028571685.1. Taxonomy (NCBI): domain Eukaryota; kingdom Metazoa; phylum Chordata; class Mammalia; order Hyracoidea; family Procaviidae; genus Heterohyrax; species Heterohyrax brucei. The sequence goes on along the minus strand of CM053164.1, from coordinate 11,248,551 downwards.
TCACACATAACTGGTATGAAATAACCTACAACAATCACCACTCTCCTGGGATTAGGTACAGTTCTTGCCCGTTCAGATGCCTGCACCAAAGCTTGGAGTTACAAGGTATAAGCACACCCTGCATAACTAACAGAGGGAAAAATAAAAGCTGTGGAGATTCAACCTGTTTTGTAAATAGCTACTTCTGCTCAGTTTTCTGCACTTAGGTCTTCTATAAATCCCCAGGCTTCCACACTGCAATAAATTAAATGAGAATTAAATCTAAAAGCATTACAAAGTTAGATTAGTATTGCTTAGGTTATCACCTTATTGTAATAGATTATTTTGTAAAGACCAAAATTGTACTGTATCCTCTTTTTTTTTTTTTTTTTGCTTTTTATCATGCCTTTAACCTATTAATTTCTGCCTGTTGGAAGGTGTTTTACAGTATTTATTACATATTTTGCCATTGTGCTTGTTTTGTTAGTGTGTATTTATAAGCAAAAAGAAAAGCAAAGCAAAGAAGCAGCTCTTTGAAAGTTATTGATCTGAAATTAGGACCAAGGAACAAAAGAAACTGTGATGTTTGTTGTCCTAGTTGTTGTCTCTGCTGAGTCAGTTCTAACTCATCAATCCTGTAAAAATAAAAAAAACCCAACCCATTGCCTTCAAGTCAGGTCCAACTCACAGTGACTCTAGAGGTCAGAGGAGAACTGCCCCATCGAGTTTCCACAGAGCACCTGATGGATTTGAACTGGCAACCTTTTGGTCAGCAGATGTAGCACTTAACCCACTGTGCCACCAGGGTTTCCATCAACCCTACAGGGCAGAGTATAAGTGCCCTGTAGCATTCCTAAGGAACAGTGAGTGGATTCAAACTGCCAACTCTTGTCTTAGCAGCCTGGGTTCTTAACTGCTGTGCCACCTGGGTTCCCTGTTGCTGGTGGTGGTACCCAAGTGTGTTTTGTTGTTGGTGGTGGTACCTGAGTGTGTTTTGTTGTTGTTGGTGGTACCTGAGTGTGTTTTGTTGGTGGTGGTGATACTTGAGTGTGTTTTCTTGGTGGTGGTGATACCCAAGTGTGTTTTGTTGTTGGTGGTGATACTTGAGTGTGTTTTCTTGGTGGTGGTACCTGACTTGTTTTGTTGTTGTTGTTGGTAACTGAGCGTGTTTTGTTGTTAGTGGTACCCGAATGTGTTTTATTTTTGTTGGTGGTACCTGAGCGTGTTTTGTTGTTGGTGGTGGTACCTGAGTGTGTTTTGTTGTGTTGCTTCGCTTTTGCGATCCCCTACTGCTTTTTAATTCGGTTGGTTTGTGTGATATTTTGATCCATGATAACACCTGTTGATCTAGAGACTCAGGGTCTCTAAGACACCATTAGGCATACATCTTGGTCCTGGTGTGGGTTAAAGAAAAAGCCCGCTGCTCTTGAGTTGATTACGATTCATAGACACCTGATAGAAGTAAAACTGCTCCCGAGGGCTTCCCAGGAGCAGCTCCTGGATTCAAACTGTTGACCTTTTGGTTAGCAGCCATAGCTCTTACACACTGCATCCTTAGAGTGCATGTGAGAAGTGTGGCCAACACATGGAGAAGACAGAACAGGTCACAGACATGAGTCCCCATAAATTTTCTTGTAGCATCTGTGTCTAGCAGAGTGTTGTGCTCTTTTAAAGATGTTTGTTGTGTCCTCCTTCACACATCTACTGAAGTTCTTTTTTATGGATATTACTGAGAAGAGAGGGGAAAAGGTACGTAACTGAATGGGTACTAGGAAGAGAGACAAGATTGTCTCATCACTCTTGTGTCTACAATTATAAAAATCCTGTTCTTTACAATTATAAAATCACTGGTGCCTGGTAATGGAATCCATTTGGGGAAGGTTGGTCAGAACTCTTGGTGTTGATGCTTTCTTTGAACAACATTTCAAATATATATTGCAATATGCAGAGTCTGGAGAAAGTAATGGAAGTGAGCCGTGAGGTACAGCTCTTATACACACATGTGTGCTTACATACACGTGTGCACATTTGCACAGACGCACACAAGAAAGATTTCACAACTGCTTTGCCAAATAAACTTAGAAAAGTCGATTCCCTGACAGTCTTTCTGAGTGCCTGGGAAGAAGCCACCCTCTCCACCTTCTATCGTACTACTTGGGAGGGCCAGTAAATAAAGCAGTGTTCATTTCCCCCGGATGATGTAAGTAGCTGCTTCTCCCAGGCAGTAAGTGACTTGCAGAATTAGATTCTCTTCACACTTGCTTAGAAAATGTGAGACAATTTACAGTAGGTTAATTCAAACTAAAAATTCAAACTCTTGTTTTCAGATCAAACTGTATACGTGTCTATCCAACATAAATCTCTACTCATGAGAGGAGCCGGTGGCTGGCACAAACGGTGGCCTCTTGATAGGGATTTCTAACTGCCATTGATCTCGCAATTACCTGTGATGATTGTGAAAAAGATGTTCTCAGAGGCAGGTTGGTGAGGTGGGGTGGGGTGTGGGGGACAGTGGGAGATGCAGGTGGAGTTTAGTCTTTTGGAACATGTTCTAGATGGAAAAAAATTGTTTTAGATGCCAGCTTTCCTTTCTGAAAATCGGATAAGAAAATATATCACTCCAAAAGCAGAAGGAAGAAATATGTCCAGCTAGAAGATACTTGGGCAACCCTAGTGGCCAGTCGTTAAGAGCTACGTCTGTTAACCCAAAGGTCAGCAGCTTGAATCTACCAGGTGCTCCTTGGACACTCTGCAGAGCGGTTTTACTCTGCCCTGTAAGATCACAATGAGTCAGGATTGACTTGAGGGCGTTGGGCTTGGGTTTTGGGTTTTAGAAGATACTTTGTTAATGCGGTACAAACGTAGGCAATAAAAGCTGAGAGCCTGGTCGTCGCTGACGCTGGATATCAGAGTCCTCATAGGATGTGGAGATGGGAGTGGCCAGAAGAGAGTGTCCTTTGATAAGGAGATGGGTATGTGTGTACAGGTAATAAAAGTCATGCCTTTAAACCTTGATTTGAAGTCTACCCTGAAAGGCTGTGAGGTGGCAACCTGGAAAAATCCTAGATGACTCGAAGGAACCAGCGAAAGCAGTTTCTACTTCTAGATGCAATGTCTGTTTCTAGAGTCGCCGAATACTTGCATCTACCTCCTGCCTCCCTTTATTTCCCCCTTTAAAATGTACTTCTATGAGATGTGTAAGTCTTTGTGTGTTTTTTTGCTTCTTACATTTATACTCATATTCTAACTACAGGTTTCTGTTTAATAGCTTGAGAAGTATATGTTACAGATAAACTGGAAGTGTTCAAACATTTAAAGAATATGCATTTTGATACCTTAATTTCCCCTTTTTCTGAATCAGAGCATGCCCATGTCTGTGTACTTGCAGACACAGCTTTTCGTCACGGCCCTCACTGCCTGTTGCTGGAATTTTCTGTCAAGGCACAGTGCCTGGAAGTCAACAGAGGGCACCAGCCACCTACCTCTGTGTCTCCCAGCCACTCCTCACATTCTCCGTGTCTTCCTTCTTCCTTCCATTGTGTCACAGTGGGCCATGTCCTGAACCCGATTCATGATCTTGAGGCTTGCATTTCTAAAGGCTTACGTCGACTTCTCAGGCATTTTCTGTAAACATCTCTAAAGATAGCAAGACTGTGTTGGAAATACGCATTTATAGAATTGAACTAAATCCTGGAGGTCTCACTAAGGTGATAAAAATTAGATTGCTGTTTCTCCTTTAGCAGTTTGTGGGTGTCTGCAGACAGGTGAAGTGCTGAATTTAATTAATTAGGCTGACAAGAGGGACAACACTAGCCTTTGAGGGCCTTACCGTCTAATGGGGGGGATGAGGCTGGCGTAGCTGAGCCAGAGAATGGTAATGTCCTGTGTGATCAGCAGGAAGCAGAGACGGCACAGGCTAGGTGCTATTTAGAGAGGAGACATGCCAGTGATGGTCAGAATCACGGATTTCCTCTGAGTGACTGCTGTGGTGATGGGTATCGTAAGGGAGAGAACATGTAGGTCTTCAGGTCTGAAATCTGCGAGACTAACTGGAATAACGCTGAACTGCCTCCAGTTTCCCAGGAATGTTTTCTTGTCCCTGTTCATAGGTTCTTTCTCTTCCCTGCTCTCACTCTGGTCCAAGTTTTGTGAGCTCTTCCATGCCCTTTCGATGTTGGCTAGCTGTCCCCTCTTCCTGAGAGACTTCTCTGACCTTCCACCCCAGCCTCCTGGTGGGGCTGTCGTCTCTTGTCCCCCTCTAGGGTGAACAGACAGTACTTCCTGTGTGGCATCTTAATTGCTAGGCTCGTGCATCTCCTCCTCCACTGGACCAGACTGGATACTCCTAGAAACCAAACCTAACTGATCCTGTTGCTGTTGAGTCAATTATGACCCATAGTGACCCTGAAGGACACAGTAGAGCCACCCCATAGGGTTTCTAAGGAGTGACTGGAGGATTTGAACTTTGGTCAGCAGCTGTAGCACTTAACTACTGTACCGCCAGGGCTCCTGATACCCCTTGAGAACCCTAGAAAAGCGTACTAGTTACGTTTGTGTATGGAGTGACCTATAAACACTTTGTTTCCAAGGTGCCCACGTATCTTAGCCTGTCTGTGACAGGTATGCTCTGTGCCCATTGCCCTGGCATCCCTTCCTGTTGGCACTACTTTTCTTTCTAAAAGTTTCCAAGTTTGAATGGTACATTTCACGGCCACATAGAAGCTGCTCAGATAGTATTGACAGAGTGAATGAACTCCTTTGAACTATGTTGAAATGGTAGTCTCTTGGAGACTTTAAAAGATGAACTTGTAATGGCTTTTTCTTAGGAACAAAGGTACGGAGATGCTGAGATGTACCAAGGAAACCAGTAGAAGGGAACTTAAGAAGAGATGATCATGGAGCAATTTAATTGATCTTGATCCGTACAGGCTAAGGGAAAGAACACTGGACCGGAAGGGAGGTGACATGTGACCCGGAGTGGGTGGTTAACCTTTCTTGGTCTTGGTTTCGTCAGTAAGAAACTAGGGATACTCACGGCTTTACAGGCTTTCCTGGGCTATTTCCTAGTTTGATGTGAAAGGGTATTAAAAATTTAAAAAGGAATCTAAACGTGAAATGGTCCAGTTACTTTTGCCAAATTATTCCCACTTACTTTGCAAGTAATTCTCTCAGCTCTTCAGAGAATTAAGGTAGGAACAAGGGACAGCAGTGGCAAAGAGAGCTGGTCCCATGTTTGTCACACCAAGGTATGGTGGGAAGAGCACCAGGACTGATCGTTAGAAAACCCAGGTTCTTGTCTGCTCTCTGCGATCGACTAGTTCATGATCCTGGACCAGTTAAAGAACCTCTGGGTTCTTCACTTATAAAGTGAGAACAATTAAACCAAAACTTTTACTTATAAAAGGAGAGACACAGGCAGACCGACCAACCAGGCTGTTGTAAGAGGGCTTATTTTAGAGTCATGATTATGCACTCTGCCAATATAAGGTTATAAAGGTCTGTATGAACAGTAGAGCACCAGCGATGCCCTGGTTAAGAGCTCAGCTGCTAACCGAAAGATCAGCAGTTGGAATCCACCAGCCACACCGTAGAAACCCTGGGGGGCCGCTGTGCTGTCTCCTGGAGGCTCACTATGAGTCAGAACTGACTTGATGGCCACGAGTTTTTGTGTTTCTGCCAACAGCAGTGAAGTGTGAGGGCGAGGCTCGTAGCATCTTGAGTATACAGTAGGCGCTGCTGAGCTCATTTGGAGGCAAGGAGAGATTAGAAGGTGCTCAGACCTTGTTGCAGCCCTGGTGTCCTTGGCATTAGAAAGCCTCAGCCATAGAAGCCCTCTGATACCCAGGTAGCCAAAGCGAAGCCAGAAACATCATGTCACTACAGAAGACTTCATAAATGGTCACTGCTTATCAATCCAGCCTGCCTTTTGACACTCGGTGTTTCTTCAAGTTGGGTACAAAGCCTGCAGGAGCAGGTGGCAGTGTGCCCAGAAGCCACAGGATAAATGCAGTATGTCTTTCTGTAGTGTCAATTTTATTTGATTTGAGGTGAAAGCATTATTTACAGCCTAAAATGAATGTGGATGTGTTATGAAGTAGAATGCGAAATTCACATGAATTTCATAAATAAAACATGAACCTGGCTAAGGGTCCCTTCAGATAATGTCCCTAGATCCTGTTATTCAAACACTTAACAATTTATAAAGCACATCCGCATATCTTGACGTGCTCTCACTGCGCTGTGCCGCTGGTGTGGCTCGGTGAGGGAAATGGAAGAAGCCCCGCTCCAGGGGCTTATCAATCCCAATGTGGGTGGGGTGGGCAGCGCACATAAGGAAGGCATCCCGTCTGAACAGGATGTTGCCACGGAAGGGACCACTTCCCCCCAGCAGAGGGCAGCACCCCACCGTGCCCCCTCCCAGGTTCTTTGTCCCACCTGCTTGACTTATTTTCCTTTCCAAGTCCCAAACCAAACAAGCCTACTGCCGCTGAGTTGATTCTGACTCACAGTGACCCTGTAGACAGAGTAGAACTATCCCATAGAGTTTTCAAGGAGTGCCTGGTGGATTTGAACTGCCAACCTTTTGGTTAGCAGCCATAGCACTTAACCACTACACCACCAGGGTTTCCCAGTCCAGGGGCCAAAAATTGATAGGATGATCTTAAGACTCTGCCTTCTTTTTATCTCTGCCTTTCTCTCTAGCTAGAGAATTCCATCTCTCTTCTGATTAACCTACCAACTCTGACCTGTGAGAATAAGCCATAATGGTACTTAAGACCCAAGTGAGGTTCGGAAACCATTAGCTACTTCCATATTGGTGACCCAGGCCGATGCCTAGGGGACTTTTTGTCATCCTAGACATCCCAGGGAGCCCTAAGCTGTAGCCCCTTCATCTGTCTTAGCAACTTTCCTCTTTTGCACGAGTTTGACCTTCAGTTAATGTTCTAGCTCTGGTCTCTTGGGAACCTAGTAAGAGAACCTAGTAAGAGTAGTCATACATCAGATATGTTACTAAGCAGTGTTGTTTATGGTAGGAAAAGTGAAAAAAGATTCCTGACTGATAAATTACATCTGGACTGAAATAAAAAACCCACTGGTGCCAAGTTGATTGCAACTCATGTTGACCCTATAGACCTGAGTGGATCTGCTCCATAGGGTCTTCAAGACATGCCTGGCAGATTTGAGCTGCCAGCCTTTTGGTTAGCAGATGTAGCCCTTAACCACTATGCTACTAGGGTTTCTGGAATTAACCCCCTGCTGTCAAGTTGATTCCAACTCATAGTCAGCCTATCGGTCAGAGTAGAACTTCCCCCTAGAGTTTCCAAAGAGCATGTGGAGGATTTGGGCTGCCAACTTTTCAGTTGGCCAGTGTAGCATGTAACCACTGTGCCACCAGGGCTTCCTGGACTAGGGAACTATAAATGATCTGTAAATATCTGATGGACCCGCTCTGTGACCTTCCCTGAAAGTGGTGATTCTTACAGTAGATTGTGTCCCTCGTGTGAACATGGAAGCCACGCTTTTCAAGTTGCTTCAATAGCTGGCTCCTGTGGCACATAAGGCTTTTAAACTGGGTGACTGTCACAGCAGCCCCAGATGGATGTGGTCTCTGACACCAGAGATGTCATGGGCAGAGACGATGATTACTGTACACTGCTTAGGGTCTCTCAGAAGAGGAATATCTCATGCCACCTTGTTGCCCTGGGACCTCCTGAAGAGCCTGGTGCCAAGTCTGCTCTGTGGAGACAGTGCAGGGTCTGACCCATGTCTGGTGGGTTTTTTCTGTGTCTTGTCTTCTCCTAACTGGTCAAGAAGGCTCTGATCAAAGCCATTAAAAGGTTCAATGGAGAAAGAAAAGGAAGTGGTAAGTGACAATGAGAGGGTCAAGGGAACCTTCTTAGAGACATTGATTTCAGTGGAAGATCCAGGTGCCAGTGTACTGTGAGATGATGCTTGTCACACAGATGAACAACTGCAGGGCTAATTAATGAGTGAGGGTGCCAGTGGACAAGTCTGACAGTGCATTCAGCAAAAGGCTGCCATGCTTGAGCTTTGAGTTCCAATCCAACCAAAGATTTCTGGAGAGGTGATTTGGTGTAGGGGGAGTGGATCAGCATATGGTGTGGCCCAGGATTACAACCCAGAGGACTGTGGTGTGCCGAAGAGTATTTGAAACAAGTCGTTGTCTTTCCCATGCTCAAAGACTCAGTATAAAGCCAAAGCCAAGGGCTGTCGAGTTGGATCCGACTCATGGAGACTGAGTATAAACATCCCCAAATAACATCTGTATGCTTGATCCCTACACTTCAGGAAGGCTGGAAATGGTCCCAAGAACAGCCACAGTGATTAATGATGCCTGTCTCAAAGTATTTATTATGTATCCCTCTCAGGTGGCAAATATTCATGTCCCCAAGTATAGCAAGCTATTATGAAGAAGTTAGTGGGCCAGGGTTTTCGGAATACCTGTGTCTGATCGTCGTGTTAATACCTGCTAGCTTAATCCTTTTAGACTAGTTACTTAATGTTGCTGAGCCTCTGTTATCTCATCTGTAAGATGGGAGGAATTACGTCTGCCTTGACTACTTGATACGGTTGTTGGAATTCATAGTATGGCCATTTATATGAAATACTTGGAGTATTATAGTGTTTTGACTATCATGCAATTTCTTGCATATTATTTTTTGTCATTCTTTTTTTTTTTTAACACTAGTGCTGTTAATTTAATTTTGTAATATATTTAGGCCTTGACTGCAAATATAGTGAAAGCTGCCCTTGCTTTTAGCCTTCAGGTTAGAACTTAACTATGTGCTGTTAACAAAATAGAAACCCTGGTGGCGTGGTGGGTTAAATGCTCTGTCTGTTCACCAAAAGGTCGGCAGTTCAAATCCACCAGGGGCTTCTTGGAAACTCTATGGGGCAGCTCTTCTCTGATCTCTACGGTCGCTAGGAGTCAGACCTGAGTCAACAGCACTGGGTTTTCTTTTTTTGAGTTAACGAAACAGCATCAATAGCGAACGCAACACAAGTAGCATGTGTTGGGCATTTCCTATGTGTTAAGCACTGTTCTGGGAGCTCTGTTGACTCAGTGGTTAATAGTTCAGCCACTAACTAACAGGTCAGCAGTTGGAATCTACCAGCCACTCTTGGAAGTGCAGCGAGGTAGTTCTGCATTGTTCTTTAGGGTCAATATATGTTGGCATCAACTCAGCGCCAATGAGTTTGGCTCAGTTTAAGCATCGTGCTGAGCAGTTTATGTGAATTGCTCCATTTTAGTCCTCCCAGCAAAATAGTCACCAATTCCTGTTTTACAAATGATACGGCACAGGTTTATCAAGGTTAGTAACTTGCCCTAGCAGACTTGAGGTGGGCTCTCATCTCACACTGAGGCTTTCTGTCTGGATGTTGTGACTTTGTCGTCCCACCGACTTGCCATTGTAGATTCCCAGACCATCTCATCATACATGGTGTGGCTCTTCTCCGTAAGCATGGACTTTCATGTATGATTCTTCATCACAGAGGGAAATACGTAAGTTTTGGAGATGTGCCAATTTCATGAAGGTTGTTAGGATGGTGAGCATAGACTCACTGGCCTTGAGCTACCCAGACCTGTGCTCTTGTGGCCTGGAAGGGAACATGCCGTTAGGAAGAACATATCGTGAATGGAGCTTGAAGTAAATCTGTGAAACTCTTTACCTTCCAAGACGAAACAGGTGGGAACTATTAATAGATTAAGGAAGAGTTTGGGTGAATTCATGGATGCCATTTCCGTAATGGACTATGAAGAGAAATTGGGGACTTTGGGGTCAGTTTCCCAACCTTTTGTGGTTGACGTCATTACAAAATGGTCACTGATGCCCCTTCCTGAGACCCAGTACCCGGCTGAGTGGATCATTAGTCTCACCCAGGCTGACGTCTCTTATGCCTAAAATTTTTAATTACAGACTTTCTGGCATACCTATACTGAGCACTTGCAGTTATGGAATGAAAATTTATCATTCTTACAGATTATGTGTGGTCTTCAGTGACTGAGTTTCAGGTTTCTTCCTTAAACATAGAAAGGAACTGTGGTGTAAATTAGCTCATCTGCCAATTTCTGGATCTAGAAAGAACCAGAGGTTATGTGAGCTATAATGTTCCTGTGTTTTAATCACATTGGCCACTTTTATATTTGGTATGGGGACTGTGATGACATGTATTAAGCTAACAAAAAATCCTTACAGACACATTATCCAGCTTTTATCAGCAGTTACAGAAATGATAGTCGCTAACATCCTGGGTGCTTACCGTGTGTCAGGCCCTGTTTGAAATGTCTTTTGTACATTAGCTCACTAAATTCCCCTTTGATGAAGAAAGTCAGGCAGAATGAGACTCAGTGACTTTTCAAGGTCACATGTGCAGGCAGGAGGGGGCTAGTGTAGGATTTGAGACTGAGGTCTAGTTCTAGGCTCAACTCTTAACTGGGCTGTGCTGTGGACTCCCAATTTCATAGAAGTTGGATACATTGCACCAACCAAACCCATTGCTGTCGAGACAATTCCAACTCATAGTGGCCCCATAGAACAGAGTAGAACTGCCTCATGGAGTTTCCAAGGAGCACCTGGTGCCCTTGAACTGCTGACCTTTTGGTTAGCAGATGCAGCACTTAACCACTGTGCCAGCAGGATTTCTGGATACACAAAGGGAAGGGCTCTATGAATCTGAGTAATTTATCCTAAGGTTGAAGACCGGTTCAGTACATCAAACAGAAAGACCGTTGAATCTGGACTTAAAGACTTGAGTTCTGCTGGCGATTTTGCCGAAAATGAATACAATGACCTTTGATGTGTTAGTTTTCTAGGTCCCACTTTTGTTGTCTATGAAAAAAGAAGGTCAGCCTAGGTTATGACTAAGACCCCTTTCTGTTTCCAGCTTTAGAGATTCTCATTCTTGATACACACAGAGATTTCATTGTGAGTGAGACACAATGCACAGTGATCAGGATAGAAGGATGAAAGCCACTGCACCAGACTTGAGGGACTCGGTGTCTAATGAGCGGGCAGACCTGAGGTACCAGGTCAGTGATGAGCCCGTTTAGTTAGTGCAGTTTAAGAACTGCTTCAGTGTCCTCGCAGTGCTGTGAGGCGTGCCACAAGTCCCCGCCGGCCCTTAGATGAGGCCGCCAAAGGAAGCAGTGAGAAGGAAGAAGGGTGTTCTACTATTAGGAGAGGGTAGCCAGCTCAGAACCCCGATTTGGATCCTTGTTTCTATCACGGACTGACCTACAGCCCTGGTGGCATAGTGGTTAAGTGCTAAGGCTGCTAACCAAAGGTTGGCAGTTCAAATCCACCAGGTGCTGCTTCAAAACCTTATGGGGGCAGTTGTGAGTCAGAATTGACTCAACAAGAATGATGTTCTTGTGGAATGAGGTTGGAATTTACCAGTGACCCCCAGAGATACCAGTATGATCAATAACGACTGTTAGACTATTGAATTTGTTAAGAGAAATCAACATCCTTTGAGCTTATTACAAGGATCCATAAAACATGGTCCAAGAGAAAGGGATAGGACTGTGTCAGGTTGTTTCTGCTCCTGGGGTGGTAGTAGGAGCCCTGCGGCACAGTGGTGAAGAGTGGTGGCGGCTGACCGAAAAGGAGTTGAATCCACCATCTGCTCCTTGGAAACTGTTCCAGGGCAATTCTACTCTGTACTAGAGTCGCTGTAAGTCAGAGAAAATCAGCTCATTGACAGAGGGTTAGGTTAGGTTTGGTTTGGTTTGGAAGAAGCTGATCAATGAGTTGTAGCTTCTGTCCTTCCAAGGCCCTGTTGTCTAAGGGAGAGAACCTTCTGGAGTAACGTTGTTTCTGAAGAGATAGGTGTTCTTCTGGCTCTTAGCGTCACCTTTTACGGTCCCTCAGGACTCGATTCATCTGTAGAAGGAAGGTGCTCAACTAGGTGATTCCTGACATTCTGTAAACCTTCACAATTCTAAGCTTCTCTGATTGTAGCAAACAATAACACAGCAGAATACGTTCTCCCTCCACCACATTAAAGGAAAAAATTGCATTTATGAACTTCACAAGTAACTTCATTTTGTGAAAATAGGCTAAGTGAAGAAGTGGGATTTCTCTGGAAGAGAATTGTGTTAGGACCCTCTTTATGAAATCACAGTTCTTAGATAAAATGATCGAGGTTCCATTGAAAGACCAGAGACCCTGAGAGGCAAGGAAAAAAGTTAGAATCTGTCAAATCATAGTCAAGTGGCCTGCTTAATTAAAGAAGGAAAGGGATACCAAGGAAATGCTTGGCTTTTTACAGGATCCTGTTATTTCTTGGGCAGACTAGCTGTAGACCCTGACCCAAATTTACTTTGCAATTTTTGTGTAGATACTAAGAGGATAATGCTTGCTTTGTTTTTCAGGTTGAGCTAGGAAAAGTGAGAGTTAATTTTTCTCATAACCAGGTGCCAGGTAGTAATACCTTGAAAAGAGAAATAAATCAACGTGATATTACAAGAGAACTGTCATTTCAGAGAACGCTCAGAAGAGCTTTTCAGTAGGTCAGGAGCGTCATCGGTCCTGCACTGTTATTTTGACAGTGTGATTCGGTCCGAACCCTTTTCCTCCTATTCGGGCATCCTTATGTAAAAGCATCTTGACAGCGCCAACCCCTATCTTTAATTTTTACACCGTACCAAGTAAAACGTGCTTTGAAAGGAAAATGTTTTGCATTTCATCTCAACACTTAAAATATTTTGTGAGTTCTGGTTTTCCTGTGACTTACAGAATTAGAATTGATTAACCTATCTTTGCTGGAATAGCTGTGAAGTAACCAAATTGTCAGCGGAAGGTTATTTCATCTTTGATGGCATAAGCCCAGCTGGACTAGAAGTTGAGTGGGTCTGCTGAACACTGCAGTGTGTATTTCTTTAGTTCCTTTCTTGGTTGGGTTCCTATGGAGGTAATTATTGAGGTCTCTGTGTGGTGAAAGAGAAGAAAAACACATAAATATCAATCCACTGGAGTTCTGCAGGTTGTGATTTTGGGAACCAAATAACTGTTTAGATTCACTTGTATTTCTTCTAGAGTGGGCATGTGCTTAGATCTTGCTCGGCATAAACTGAGTTTCACCGAGTTTGGGAACCAAACAATTGTTTAGATTCACTTATATTTCTTCTAGAGTGGGGACGTGCTGAGATCTTACGTGGCATAAAGTGACTTTCATATTCATTTAGTAGTTTGTTAGCAGTAAGTCTAAGGTGTCCTAGCGAAGAGCAGTAAAATTCTGTACCACTTGCAGCTTATTTGCTTGCCTACCCTTAGCACCTCGAGAGGAAGCTTAGGGTCTGACCTGTGAACTGGGGTTTGTGGCCTGGAACTCAGAAGATGTGGTGGTTTCCTGTGAAATGGGAATGGGGATCATCCCTCTGTCTGTGATAAACAGAGGAAAGCAACACCTGGGTCATGGGCACAGATGAAGCTTTCTAGATTGAAGCCGGGACTTCGAGGCATGGCAGAATGTAGAGATGAGGGGTCAGGATACTCGAGTTTAGGCCCCAGCTCCATTGCCAGTGGTGGGTGCTTGGTTGCTTAAGTACTTAGTGTTTTTGACTTTCATCATTAGTGTCGTTCCTGTCTTTATGTGAGGAAACATAGGACACTGATGATGATGATGACAGCTACCATTTAATGCTCCTGTGCCTGGCGTTTTATGTGAATGATGTAGTTGTATCCCTGGTGGCACCAGACTCGATGGCTGTGGGATCCCTGGTGGCCTGATGGTTAGGTGCTGCCTCTGCTCCCCAAAAGATCAGCAGTGCAAGTCTGCCAGGCGCTCCTTGGAAACCCGATGGAGCAGTTCTGCTCTGTCCTATAGGGTCACTAGGAGTTGGAATCGACTCAGTGGCAGTGGATTGGGTTTGGTTTTATCACATATTACAAACTGCATTTTATCAGTGAGAAAATCTTTAAGGCGATTTGCCAGACTAACAGCACTGGTTACTAGTGGGGGCAGAATTCGAACCCATGCCACTGGGTTCCAGAGCACCCAACCACAGGTTATTAGGTTTTAATGATGCTGTTTATGAGACAAAAATTTTATAAATGCAAACATTGTTATAACCATGCTTTTTCCCTCTAATTACTATGGAGAGTAGAGATAGAATTGTTATCCCTGTTGTGTTATATTTGTAATGCTGTGCAAATATTTGAATTTCAGAGGCTTGTGAGGTCAAAGAGGAAACCCTGGCAGGGTTAGTGGTTCAGTGCTGAAGCTGCTAACCAAAAGGTCGGTAGTTCAAATCCACCAGGCACTCCTTGGAAACTGTGAAGCAGGTCTGTTCTGTCCTGTGGAGTGACTGTGAGTTGGGACCGACTTGATGGCAAAGTGTTTGGTTTTTTTGGAGATCAAAGATCTTTAACTTATATCAGTTTATCTATTTAGAAATATAATTAAATTTTATAGACTCCAATATTGTTACTTGGGTAAGTCTCAGGTGTTCTTATACGCTGATGATGTATAGCTATATAGTGTTAAGGACTTAATTCCTTGTTTTTTTCCTCTGACATTATAGAATCCTTTGGCATTATTCCTGTAGGCAAAGGATTCCAAGATTGTTTATGTAAACACATTGCACCAGGCCTTCTTTTCTCTCCAAATTGGCTGGGAGAATTGAAAATGTATTTATATCTGTATAAGGTATTTATACCTGAAAAAATATTTATATCTGTATAAGCATTCTGGCCCCTAGGGTCGCCGTGAGTTGAGTCACCATGAGTTGGATCCAACTCGACAGCGCTTGGCTTGGCTAAGCATCCCTCCTGATTTTGGATTGCAAATTTGGGGATCAAGGTATGCTCCATTACCAGAGTCTGTTTTGGTTTCTGAGTTGTGACTAGCAGGTAATGAGAATTCCCGCTGCCAAGGCTTTAGGTGAACATTTCCAGATCTGCCTGCGTCCTGATTTGGTGTGTTGAGGTCTTCAGGAGTGAGAGTTCATACAACAAGGGGTGTCTGCATTTTGCTTCACAGTGCCAGCCAAACCAGCCAAGTGCCGTCGAGTCGGATCCGACTCATGGCGACCCATGAGTTGTTTCACAGTAGTTTTGTAGAAATGAGAGTAGTTCTATAACAGAAGGGGAGTTTTAATTAGCTTCTCTTTTTTGGTGAATACATCCTGCATTATTTTTTACGTTCCTGACTAACCTTTCTGGGTCCCATTTGTGTCATTTCTCTGTCCTCCCTGACTTTCTGTTAACCCTCCAAATGCATTGACACCTGGAAATTTAACCCATGTGCTGCTGTTCGCTGCTCCTTCCAGATCTCTAATGAAGACGGTAAATAGGACTTGGTCCCCACAGCACCGCACTGGACACCCCCTCACAACTGAATTTTCTGCCATTTGCCAACGCACTCTGTTTATGATCCCGTCTTCGGGTTTCAGCCCACGAGGGAGTGCTTAGACCAAACCAAATTTGAATTAATTTTTCCAGTAAGACTGTTAAAAAAAAAAACCACCCTGTGCCAGATTCCTTCTTCAGTCCCAGCTGTGTTATTTGCTGTGGTTTTCTCAGCCTCGTGGTTTGCTCTCTGCCCTTGTCTCCCACTCTCTCCCAAATCCCCAGCCTTTCTTTTTGGGGAGATACAGGAAGGAAGCAGTTAACTGCTGTAACTTGGTGAGAATAAGGATAAGAATAAGAGTGAAACACCAGTGCTGTTGCCTTGATTCTTACTCGTGGCGACCCCATGTAGCTCAGAGTAGACCTGTGCACCCCAGAGTTTGAAAAGGGTGACTTTTCGAGAGCACATCACCTGGTCTTCCTTTGAAGACACCTCTGGATGTGCTCAAACTTCCCACCTGCTGGGCAGCCACTCCCTCTGTTAGCCTTTGTACCATCCGGGGGCCCAGCGTGAAGACTGATTCCTGGTCTAACATGCTGTGTACTTCCTCGCACGGGAGGGCTTAGCTGTGTGTTTGTTGATTCGTGCCGTCCTTAGATAACCTCCTTATCATCAATTAGTATAACCCTGCTGTTTCATGATTCATTCTGTTTGTAAGCCAGCATAGTAGGCCCTCATCTTACACGTGTTTAGTTTTTGTGTTTTTGACTATAGGTAATATAGGATGCATTTAGAGGTGACTTTGGCTTGGCATAGGTGAGACCTTGGCACTTGGCTTGGCATACGTGAGACCTTGATAAGACGTATCTTCCTGAGGCCCTTGGAATTGCTCACTGGGATACTGTCTGGAACATGACAACAGGTCTGGGGAAGCCAGGAGGGTGTGGGCTGTAGCGAGCCAGGGACGGGGCCTGCTTGGCTGCCCAGTATCTGCTCTGTAGCCCGCTTGTGGTTCTTCAGGTTATGTCTACTGTAACTCTTCCAGGGAATAGTAATAATTGGAAGAGTTTTCTTGTGAAAAATAAACACTAATTCAGTTTCAACAACTTAGTAAAAATTGAAAAGCAGTTGACTTGAGGGATGAAGTCATAATCATAAAACATGTGACTCTGACACGTGAATGGGGAGAAAAGGAGAATTCTGACCAAATATGTATCCTTTTGTAGAAATACAGTGTGATGTCAGTCTGTGGATTATCTCATGTGAATTTTAAAGAAGTACAGCCAGAATACTCCTTAGAAGCCAGGATTTTGAGACTTTGTCTTTCATACTTTGGACGTGTCATCGAGAGGGTTCAGTCCTTGGAGAAGTACATCATGCTTGGTAAATCAGAGGGTCAGTGAAAAAGCAGAAGACCCTCTACGAGATGGATTGACACAGTGGCTGCAATAGTAGGCTTAATCCTAACAGTTGTAAGGACGGTGCAGGGCCGGGCAGGGCCTCCCTCTGCTGTACATCAGGTTGCTATAAGTTGGAATGGACTTAATGACCTCTAACAGCAATGACTTAAATGCTTCAGCCAAGTCGGTGTGCTCATATGGCCCTCCAGAAAGGGGTAAAGAGGAAGGTGGGCAAGGTGTGTGTTGTTCAGTGGTTTATTAGCTGCTGTGCATCCTGTGTCTCCTTTGTGCCAAGCACTGAGAATTCACAGGTTAGTACGACCCAGTTCTTGTGCTTGCGCTGCTGTGTCTGGTGGTGGTGAATGTGGAGGATGGCGCAGCCCAGGGCAGTATGTGCTTTGCCAGCAGTGGGCTGAAAGGGCTCTGCAGATACAGTGGAAGCAGCTCTTGGTCCAGGACAGAGATGAGGAGGTGTGATCAGGTCCTAAGAAGGGACAGCTGTTCACCTGGCAGAGAAGGGCTCAGAAGCATTCGAAGAGGAGGGCAGAGTATGTGCACGTGCTGGATGCTGTGTTAGAAATGCCGTGATGTGCTGATAGGGAGTCTGCATGTGAGACCAGGCATAGTGGTGGCCAGTGTGCTGGATTGGGGTTGCTGTTGGGGGCTGTCAGAGTGACACATCGGAGTCACAGAACCAGGGGAGTTTCAGAGTTAGATCTGTATTTCCGAAAGGCTGCTGAAATGACAGGGAGGAAGGCAGATAAAGGGAAGAAGGCCGCGGGGAGCCTGGGGCAGCAGAAGGGCCAAGGACCTCTGCTGGCTGAGAGCGACTGCTGAGTTCAGGGCTACGGCTACCCTCTTCTGACTTCTCTTTGCTTGTCAGCATGGTCTAGTGTCACTGTGTGGCCCAGTGAGTCACCAGACATGAAACTAGGAAAAGTAGCCTCTCTTTTTTCTTTTTTTTTGAGGGTCCCAATACTATGAAAGTAAGAAAAGCCTTCTCAGCCTGCTGGTAAAATTTCCTGAAGGACAAATGAAGGATTATAGCCTTAAAAATAATAAACACAAACCCATGATGGGGATACTAAAGGGGAAAACGTGGCAAAAGCACTGATGAATGGAGATGTTGATAAAGTCTTCTAGGATTGTAGCGGGCTGCCCGCTGAACTCCTGCAGTGAACCCAGGAAAGGCTGGATGAATGGCGGGTGTATTACCAGGGCCCAAATCAATCTCGTGCCCCCCGTATTTGTGCAGGAACATCCCGCATTAGGGCTGGGATAAATTTTTCAGCAGAGGAAGGTGAAATGTCAGGGAGGCCGTAGATTACACCGGAGCAGAGGCCTTGGGAAATGAGAACAATGAAAAGCTGACAAAGCAGAGTCCAGGTGAAATACAGCTATGTGTGCTCCGCTGTCCCCTGCTTCTGCTTGGAGACAGCCCGCCAGAAGCCAATTTGCCGGTCCTTTGTCTCTCCACCATGCCAGCCCCTCTTCAGGCTGTGCGACTGCCTGAGAGTAAGAAGGGGGCTGCCAGCAGAAGTCCTCCTAGGTCACAAGCCACCCATCTCTGGGGGCTCCCTGAGCCTTAGCTTTGACAGCTGTGGTAAGGTAGGATGTGGGAGGCAGCGGGAGGGGGGGAGGTTAATGTGGGGCCCACTGCTAATTAAGACCCTGGTTGTGTGCATGTAATGAGTCCTTGGGGGCTTCTCTTCACTCCCTGCGTCCCTCCCTCCCATCAGGAGCCCCTTCTGTTTTTCTCTTCTGCCCAGACCCCAGCTTTGACCTTCAGTTTCTGACCTCATCTCTTACAATTAGACTCTGACAACTAGCTCTCCCGAAACACAGGTTCAAACACTCAACTCTTCCTCAGAAGCTAGTGGTGGTTCCTTGTTAGCTGCGTGATCAAACCCGGACCCCTTAACAGATAGGTGACAGAGGGGACAGTGCCTTGGTTTCTGCTCTAGCTAGACCATTTATTAACACTGTGGCCTGGAACAATACCTTGTACCTCTCTAAGCCTCAGTTCGTCTCTAAAAATGGGAATAATATACACTTCAGAGTTGTCATGGATTGAATTCTGTACCCCCCTCAAAATATGTGTCAGTTTGGTTGGGCCCCAGTTCCCAGTGTTGTGTGATTATCCACCATTCTGTCATTTGGGGGAATCTTCCTGTGTGTGATCTATCCTATTACTGTGATTTAATGAGATGGATTCCCGAAAACCCACTGCTGGGGAGTCGATTCCAAGTCATAGAAACCCCGCAGACAGAGCAGAACCGCCCCGTTGAGTTTCCAAGGAGCACCTGGTGGATTTGAACCACCGACCTTCTGGTTAGCAGTCATAGCACCTAACCACTGCGTTACCAGGGTTTCCAGGACGGGTTAGCAGCAGTTGTACTGACAAGTTCTACAGGACTAGACAGTATTTCAAGCCAGTCTCCTGAGATGTAGAAGAGAGCCCTCATAGCACCAGGAAGGCAGTGCCAGGAGCAGAGAGCACATCCCCAGGGACCTGTGTTCCCTGCGTAGAGCTGCTCCCAGCTTGTAGGAGTGCTGGTGAGAATACACTGGAGAGACAGAAGGACTTCCCCTGGAGGAGGTGCCCTAATTTGGACTTGTAGCGTGCTCGACTGTGAGGAAATAAACTTCTCTTTATTAAAGTCATCCACTTGTAGGGTTTCTGTTATAGCAGCATTAGATGACCAACATATGGGATTGCAGTGAGTGTCACGTGCCGTGATCTGTGAAGTACCCACACCATGGCATTCCCTTCTGTGAGTTTGCCCCAGACTGCTTTCCACCCTCGTCTCCTAGTTCATGCCTCCACAAACCCACACTCCGAGGGCTTCACCCCACCAGCCTTGCTGGCATGTTGTTGTTTGGTGCTCTTGGGCTGGTTCAGACTCACGGGGACCCTCTGTACAGCAGAACGAAACACTGTCCTGTCCAGCGCTATCCCTACAGTCCTTGTTAGGTTTGAGCCCATCGTTGCTGGTTCAGACTCATGGCGACATGAGTCTGTGTACAGCAGAATGAAACCCTGTCCCATCCAGTGCCATCCCCACAATCATGGTTAGGCTTGAGCCCGTGGTTGCGGCCACTGTGTCAGTCTGTCTTGTCAAGGATCATCTTCTTTTTTACTGAGTCTGGACTTTAACAAGCGTGACATCCTTCTCCTTCCTGATAACACGTCCAAAGTGTGTGAGACGAAGTCTTGCCGTCCTGGCTTCTAAGGAGCCGTCTGACCCTGCTTCTTTGTAGGCAGACGTATCTGTTCCTCTCGCAGTCCACGGTGTAGGCAGTGTTCCCCACCAATGCCAGAATTCAGAGGCCTGAGGGCCTTTTTTGTCTTCCTTATTCATTGTTGAGCTTTGGCGTGTATATGAGACCGCTGAAAATACCTTGCGATATATTCCGTGATTTTCCCTGTATACTTTTGTAATTCTCAGGCTTCTTTCCATGCTTATCTCTTGACCTTCAACATCCTTTCTTCTTGTCTGTATCAAAATCTGCTTTGTCTTTTGGGGATCCCATCTGATGTCTAATCTGGGTATAGACCATCTCTAACCCGCTCACCTCTCCCCTTCACCCCGCCTTAGGCTTCAGGAGCAGGGACTTCCAGCAGGCGGAGCCCTCATTAAAGTTTTCCCTCTTGTTTACTCCCGGAATTCCAGGTGGTCAGCCTGCCTCACTGGGTCTGGCTCGGAGTCTTCATTTGACTCCAATGGATTGATATGTTTGCTGTACCTCCTTACAGGTTTGTTGTGAAGCCAAAAGGGGAAGTGTGTATCCGAAGTAGGGTTGCCAGATAAAATACAATGTGAATTTCAGATAAACAACGTGTATTTTTTTACGATACTTACTTACCTCTCATATGGAAACCCCGGTGGCATCGTGTTTAAATGCATGGCTGCTAGCCAAAAAGTTGGCAGTTAGAGTCCTCCAGATGTTTCTTAGAAACTCTATGGGTAGTTCTGCTCTGTCCTGTAGGGTTGCTAGGAGTCGGAATCAACTTGATAGCAATGGGTTTGATTTTTTTTTTCTCTTTTCAATCTCCTGTGCAATATATGCTTAATTCTAAATTCAGCACCCCTGCTCAGAGGACATGCCCCAAGTGCAAAGTTCAGATACCATCTGTTCTAGAATTAGGCTGGTGGCTGCAATCGGCCTGTAGTTTCCCTACATCCTGTACTGATAAAGACAAACAAAGCAACTTCAATCACCAAGAGCTTTCTTAAGGCTGGTAGTGCCAAAGATTTAGCAGTGACAACCAGCCCAGTCTCTCTGCATCTCCCCTTTGTTTCTGAAGTGCAGTACGTGGTGGGCCGATGGTTCTTTGTGCTGCCTCACTTAGGCATCGCCTCCGCTGGGGGGCTGCAGCTAATGCCTGGATTGAGAGCTCCTCCCACGTGCTCTGTTACATTTCATTATTCTGAGCCAGAATTGACTGTTGGTCTTCTGTTTCCCTGCACTCTACTGTGAGATTCTTGAAGGGGTGGGTTGAATCTCATATGTGAGAATAGGTGTCCAGGTTTTTACATACAGTGATAAAGATTTGTATATTGAATGAGCATCTTAGAATTAACTGTGTACTGGAGAGTAATATGTCATTTTTCTAGATCTGATGTTTGTATGTAGGCTTAGCCCTTTATCTCATAGAGAACTGTTTCTTGGTGTTAGATGAGAAGGACTCTTAAGAGGCCGTGATGCCCTAGCTTTTTTCTTTTTGTTTTACATAAGAATATGTTTTCCTATAGATAACCATGTGTTGCTTAAATATTCGGGCCACACAAAGGATCTGAAAGTTACATCTCCCGTACATGCCTAAGTACGAAAGCCCCAGTTTCCAACCTAAAGACCACCACTGCTACCCAGAAGGATTTTATTAAAGTTAAATATATTAGGGTGAGTCTCCAAAGTATCAGTGTCAGATTTGTGTACAGAAATTTTTGAAAGGACTAAGAATTGTATTAAGAATGCATAAGATGTTTTAAAAATTAGGACATTTTAGTACACGTTTGTGTGTATAAGCTATTTTTAAAACAATCATGCTTTATTATACCTGAAAGCAGCAGCCTTAGTAGTATAGTAATTATCGCTTGGTTGCTAAGCAGAATGTTGGCAGTTCAAACCCACCAGCCCTTCCAGGGGAGAAAGATGTGGCAGTCTGCTTTCGTGAAAATGTACGGCCTAGGAAACTCTATGGGGAGCAATTCGTTTCTGTCCCGTGGAGTCACTATAATTGACTCAGTGGCAGTGGACTTGCTGTTTGGGGTTTTATTTTTACCTGCAAGTATATATGTAAGTGAACAAATAAATCTTTCTTGGTTCTACAACGATCCCTAACTCATCCCAACTGAGATTTTCAATAGGAGGCGTGCTGTTTGGATTTGAGTGTGTAGGCAAAATAAAAAGCTCAGCACTTTTCTGATGATTGCATAACTCTAGCAGGACAAGTGGATGAACTAAGTGAAGAATTAGGTGGTGACATTTAAGACGAATGGGAAAATCCCAGTGCCACTCAGTGCATTGCCACTGTCTGCCTTAGATGCTTGAAATGTCACCATCAGAATGCCTTTCTGTTGGGTCTTAGGGCAGAGGTCCTTAAAAGAGGTACTCTGATAAACTCAAAAAGGGTCTGTGTGTCCTTCTAACCTATTTGAAGCTATTCTCACTTTGTGCTTTGACTGGGATAAGTTGTCAGGTGATTTCCAGGTAGCTGACTGTCCCTTGGGTTGGGAGAAGGCAGAAGGGAGGCAAAAGGTGGGGATGCCAGAATGACAGATTCGGCCCACAGAGTTTGGGATCATTCAAGTGATCTTTGTCACCTTTTCCGTGCGGTGGGGTCTTTCCCTCGTCCTCATACTGCGCACAGCCCTTCTCACTCCACCGTGTCTTCGTCTGAGTTGCTCTGTCCTGCTCTGCTCTCCCAGGTATGCCGTGTTTGAGCTCTTTCTTGCAGCCTCAGTGCCCATACGTCTCATGGAACATCTTCCCCTTTTGCTAACACTGTAACATCAACAGGGTAGTGGTCTAATGAAAGAGCAGGAATATCTACTGCAACAACCAAAATAGTAATAAGAAAATGGTAAAAGATAAAATGTTGTCACACAAATAAAATGAAATAGTTTAGAGGAGCAGTGTGGATGCTTTAACTTGAGATGCTCAGTGTTGTGCTGTATTTGGAAGGTGGGTGTTCCTATTTGTAATTTTCCTCCTACTGTACGGGCTACTGAAGACCTGTGTGAAGGACTCAGCATCCTGAAACTTTCTCAAATGGGAACATTGCTGTGTTAAGCAGTAGCTTCTTGAGGCAGTATGGATCGATGTAGTGGAAAGAACACAACTTTGGAATCAAACAGACCCGAATCCATGTTTTGTAGTTTGTTGTATGGTGGTGGTGTTTGTGTTGCTGTGGTACTAGAAGCTGTGTCCCCAGTCTTTCAAGTGTCTTGAATATATACCACTGAATTCACGGACCGTCTCAAGAATAGACTTGAAGCACTGGACAATAATGGCTGAAGAAGCAGACAAGTTGTGGGATGACGTCCAGAACATTGTACGTAAAGAAAGCATGAGGTCACTGAGAAGACAGCAAAGAAAGAAAAGACCACAATCAATGTCCGAAAAGACTATGAAGTTTGCTTGTGCGTGTAGAGAAGCTAAAAGGAATGGAAGAAATGATGAAGTAAGAGAACTGAATGGTACGATTTCAGAGGGTAGCTTGAGAACACAAAGTAAAATATTGTAAAAAGAAATGCCAAGTCCTGAAGTTAGAAAACTGAAAAGGAAGAAACCACTTGGCCTTCCTCAAGCTGAAAGAACTGAAGAAAAGAATCAAGCCTCCGGCTAAAGGATTCTATGGGCAAAATATAGAATAATCTGGGAAGCACCAAAAGAAGATGGACTGAATATACAGAATCACTGTACCAAAAAGAATTGGTTGACATCCAGCCACTTTACGAGGTAGCGTATGATCAAGAACCGATAATATTGGAATAAGAAATTAGGCTATGCTGAAGACACTGGCAAAAAGAAGGCTGTAGCAATCATTGCTGTCTATAAGCCCATTGTTGCAGGCACTATGTCAGGTCTGTCTCACTGAGGGTCTTCTTCGTTTTTGCTGACCCTCTGTTTAACTAAGCATCATGTCCTGCTCCAAGGATTGGTCCCTCCTGATAACATGTTCACTGTATGGGAGATGAAGTCTCGCCATCCTTGCTTCTAAGGAGCATTCTGGCTGAGATACGTTTGTTTGTTCTGGAAGTCCATGATGTATTCAGTATTCCTCTCCCACACCACAGTTCAAAGGCATCGGCTCTGTTTTGGTCTTCCTTATTCACTGTCCAGCGTTCATATACATCAGGTAGCTGAGAATACCATGGCTTGGGTCAGGCCAATTGCAGTCCTCAAAGTGACATCTTTGGTTTTTTTTTTTTTTTTTTAACACTTTAAAGGGGTCTTTGGCAGCAGATTTGTCTGAATGCAGTATGTCATTTGATTTCTTGACTGCTGCTTCCATGGGTGGTGTTGTGAATCTGCATGAAATGAAATCCTTGATAGCTTCAATCTTTTCTCCATCTCTCATGATGTTGTTTGCTCGTCCATTTGTGAGGATTTTTGTTTTATCTATGTTGAGGTGTAATCCATCCTGAAGACTTGTAATTTTTCATCTTCATAAGTACTTCAAGTCCTCTGTAAGCAAGCAAGATTCTATCATGTGCTTAACACAGGTTGTTAGTGCAGACTTGATGCTGTGTTCTTCATATAGTCCAATTTCTCATGTTATTTGCTCACCCTACAGATTGAATAAGTGTGGTAAAGGGATACAACCCTGAAGTACTCCTTTCCTGATTTTCAACTATGTAATATTCGCTTGTTCTTTTTAAATGACTGCTTCTTTTTGTACAGCAAACTGAGAGATGAGTGGTAGAGACTGATGCTAGTTGTGATTTTTTTATAAATGCTCTTTATTGTATGGAGGAATTCCCTTTCTACTCCCAGCTTGTTGAGCACTTTAGTTATGAGAAGATGTTGAATATTGTCAAATGCCTTTACTGCATCGATTGATCATGTGGTTCTTTTCCTTTGTTCAATTGATACAATGAATTGCCATGATTTTTCTGGTGTTGAACTATCCTTGCATTCCTGAGATAAGTTCCCCTTGATCGTGACTTTTACTATTCTTTTGAATTTAGTTTGCTAGTATTCCAGTGAACATTTATACACGTGTATTCGTTTATGAGGGAAAATAGTCTGTAGTTTTCTTGTGGTGTCTTTGTGTCTGACTTTGGGTGATGTTAGTTTCATCAAATGAGTTCAGAAGTGTTTCCTCTTGTATTTTTTCAAAAAATTTAAGAAGTGTTGGAGATAGTTCTGTAATAGTTTGGTGGAATTCCCCAGTAAACCCATCCTTTTGAGCAATTTCCTTTGCTGTGAAGTTTTATGCCTCTGTTTCTTCATTAGTACATGTAGGAAGTTTTTGTGTTTCTAGGTATTGTCTGTTTCATCTACAGTGTCTTTATGTTTTGGAATTCCGTTTATCCTAGTATTCTTGTGATCTCTCTCCAATATCTGTAGCTTTAATTGTTATATTCACCCTTTTATTTCTGGTTTTAGATATTTGCATCACCTTTTCATTGTGTATCTGGCTAAAGGTTTTTTGCTTTCATTGATTTTTTTCAAAATCCAACTTCTAGTTTTGTTGGGTTTTCGTGTAATTTTTCAGTACTCTTTTACAATTATCTTTGCGCTGATGTCCATTATGTCCTTCTTTCTGGTAGCTTGGGGCCTGCTGTGCTCTTCCCTTTCTTGTTCCCACTGACTGTAGGGTTTTCGATACTTAGTACGTTGTTCAGGATCTTCAACATCTAGTGTCCAGAAATAAGGAAGCAGAGACTAAAGACATACATAAATCTCGACTAGCAAATGTGGGGAAAGTAAAGGCTCTCAGTCCTCCAGTTCAAACTTGAGAGTGATTTCTGCAGGAAAACCAAACTTAATAATAAAAAGGA
The DNA here is from genome assembly GCA_028571685.1 of Heterohyrax brucei. Taxonomy (NCBI): domain Eukaryota; kingdom Metazoa; phylum Chordata; class Mammalia; order Hyracoidea; family Procaviidae; genus Heterohyrax; species Heterohyrax brucei. The sequence goes on along the minus strand of CM053164.1, from coordinate 11,222,843 downwards.
CTGTACAACATTGCAAGAAATTAGCAACCGTGATGCTAGTTCCAGATTGTTAGGTGATGTGCCCTTCATAAAGCACTAAGGGAAAGGAAAGGGAAAAAGAAAGTGACTCGAGCTGAATTGTCATAGATTGAAAAAGAAGAATGTGAGAGGGGTTCCAGAAAGCACCATTTGAAGAACCAGCGGAAGAAGAGGACTGCAGGCCGAAGCTGGTTTGAGCTCTCTGTTGATGGTGGATCTCTGTCTGTTAAGCCACATGTTCCTGAGCTGTGTGCCCGTTGCAGCTCACCCTGATTTTATTTTTGTGGCATTCAGTAAGTTCAGCATAATACCTTTTATAGATGTCCAGGTTTGTGTATAGTGAGTTCTTACCAAAATAGCTACATGGGGACTCAGTATAAATGCTGGAAGCAACAGTTTGAAATTTCTTGATCATAGAGACAGCATGGTGATAATAAGACCTAAAGGAGAGACATCAGCAAAATACAACATAGGGAAGAGACCAGAGAATGCATCACCACAGAGGGAATGGGGACTCACAGAAAGAAATGGATATGACCAGACACTGAGGGCACTGTCTGGCTATAACAATAAAAGATACAGATGAACCGGAATGATTGGATCATTTCCAACTGGTTGTTTGAAAGATTGTGGGGTGTTGTCAGTGGTGAGAAGGACTGTTTTCACATGGTAGGAAGAGAAGTTCCTTACACTCAGTCTAATGCCGTGACTTCTCCCACCCCTCGCAGGGTTGTTAGGCCTGTGACTGCAGCCCATTTATTAACTGGATTTTGGGGTAAAGGAAAGGGCAGGACGGGAGTAGAAGGTTGAATTAGTTACTAAAATCACTTAGCTTACTGAGGGATGAGTAGAAACATCTTTTGATCAGATTCCTCAGGTGATTCTGTGACATCCTGGGCAACCATGGACACTCACCTTCCTTTAGCAACAACAACAAAACTAAACCCGCTGCCATCAAGTCAATTCCAAATCATGGCAACCCTATACAACAGGGTACCGCTGCCCCGTAGAGTTTCCAAGGAGCACCTGGCGTATTTGAACTGCTGACCTTTAGGTCAGCAGCTGTAACACGTAACCACTCGGCCACCAAGGTTTCCTCATCTTGGTTTTCTCATACTATTTGTATGGGAACCACTTCCTGCTGCACAAAACTGATTATTTCCTGAGTCTTCTATAAACTTTTGTTGGAGCTTTGTGAAGTTTTTAGGGTGCCATCTCACTCTACCTTCACCTGCTCTTACATCTTGGTGCTTCTTTGTATATTGGGGCTTCTTCATTCAGCTTGATTGTTGCCTTAGTATGGACTTGGTGACAGTATAGATTTCTTTACGCAAGAGTCATAGAATTACAAAATAAGCAACATCTGGCAATTCAAGAAGTCTTCATTTTAAAACATGGAACTATTACAGGAATCACAGTTTTGAATGATGTGATTTTATGATCTCCTTTGTTATTTAATCTAAATTATGTAAGACTGTGTTAAATAGTCAATTTGAAAAAAGGCAGTGATGACTTAGTTGGACCTTATACTTTATTAGGGCTTCTTTTTTTCTCTTTTGACTAAAGTCAGAGTATGCTTGAAATAGAATAAAAACTGTGTTATGAAGAGCAATGTGATGTGAGGGTATACATAGCCACCAGAGGGCGAAGCTTCCAGGGATTCCGAGGCCATAATGTTAATATAGCTTACCGTTGTGTTCATTGTGTGGGGGGGGGGTGGAGGGGTGGAGGGGTTCACACTCTAAACAGTGCTCATTTGATGTATTGGTGACTGCCTGCGGTTCTGTAGAGCCCTTATGTATTTGGGGAAAATTCCTAGGTTGTCAGCCCCATTTCCCATTGTGGAAATAAGAAACCAGATGCCCAGTTTTCTTTGTCAGAGGGCACAGGCCCGTGTCGTAGGCTTTGTTGGTCAGCTGCATTAGACGTAGACTTGGATTCAGAGTAGGCACCGGGAGGGAACAGCGTGGAGTTCCATTGTCACTGGCGTGGATGGTGTCAGAGCCATCCAGCTTTCAGCAGGAGTTGTGATGGCAGTGGCCGTGATGCTTTCCAGGTGGTGGCCAGGACAAGTTTCGGGCATGGAAGTGGCCTTAAAAGCAGCAGCAGCGGCAACGGTAGTGCTGAGTCCCTCTATGTTTGGTGGGGACCCTTGGAGTTGTCTCAGGGGTCCAGTGCACTGGTGAGGTTGTGAGCACTGCTCTAGAAGCTTAGCCTGTCACCACCGCTGTCGACACCACTGACAATCCTGTGAGCTACCCACGATCCCCCTTTTTACCCCCAGTATCCCTGAAATAATATCCTTTTCTGTTTCACCAGCCGGAGCACATTCTGTGGACTACAGCCAAAAACCTGACTGCCATCTAGTGTGTTGGGCTATGTAAGACCCCAACCTGGAGAGCTTGACCTCCAGTAGCAATAATAATAATAATGGTGACCACAGTGATGATTAGTAGCAGAGTCAGTGTTTCCTAAACACACTCTACTGTTATGGTCACTTGCAGTGAATCATATCATTTAATCTACATCATTCTGCAGTTATAATTCCAATTTTACAGATAAAGAAACTGAGAATCTGAGTCCTTTGCCCATGGCCACCCAGGTTTCCCTTCTTTTACCTGAAGACTGGGGAGTCCTGCCCATTTTCTGTCTCACTTCCCTTCATGGTACTGATTACCCGCCTGCTATGTGGTTAAGCCCTGCAGCTGCTGACTAGAAGGCCAGCAGATCAGATCCACAAGGTAGTCGATGGAAACTCTGTAGGAAGTTCTCCTCTGTCCTATGGGGTCGCTATGAGTCAGAATCACTTGATGGCAGTGGGTTGAGGCTTTGGTATGTACAAAATACTGTGCTAGAGTGTGCAAAGAAAAGAACCCACTGCTGTTAAGTTGATTCCAGCTCGTAGCAACCCTATAGAACAGAATAGAACTGCTCCACAGAGTTTCCAGACAGCACCCGGAGGATTTGAACTGCTGACCCTTTCATTAGCAGACAGCACTTACGTACTATGCGACCAGGGTCTCCACCTGAGTGTGCAGAGGTAAGCCAAAGAGGATCTAGTTGCTGACCTTCACGATGCTTATGATTTGGAAGGAAGACACATGTGATTCAATAGTTGCCCGAACAACTGTGAGTTTGAAGCCTTGGCCCATGTGCTAACCAGCACAGGTTGTCGTTGAGTTGATTAGGACGCATGGTGACCCTGTGTGTCAGACAGAGTACAGCAGGGCTCTGTGGAGTTTTCAGTGGCTTAAGTTCACAGAGTAGATCACCAGGCCCCTTGTTCTGAGATGCGGCTGGGCAGGCTTGAATTTCCCACTTCTCTGTTAGCAGCCCAGCATGTTAGCAGTTTGCACCAGCCAAGAACTGTGCTGGTGGGGGGTCGGGTCAGCATCTGCGAGTTTTAACTGGTTGGTGGGAGTGCAGCTGGTGGGGAGGGTCACGCAGAGAAAGCATACCTGAAGAAGCCACCATAAACTCAAATTCCTGATAGGGAGCTTTTTACTAGGCACAAAGCTTTTGGTTTATGGGGTGGGGAACAAACCCATCACCATCAAGTCGATTCTGACTCACAGCGACCCTGTAGACAGAGTAGAACGGCCCTGTAGAGCTGTTGAGGAGCGCCGGGTGGATTTGAGCTGCTGACCGTTTGGTTAGCAGACACAGAACTGAACCAGAGGTTCCCGGTTTACCAAAGTCATCTCATAGTATTTTCAGCTTTCCTTCATTTCATGTGTAGTAATTTCACAGTATCATTTGGGGTAGCTTCGTATGATGGAGTGGAATGGGAAGTCAACATAGACCAAAACATTGAAGGGTAAAAAGAAACACTGATGGTGGAAGGAGGAATGAGTTAGCATGACTAAGCGGAGGGCTTTTAATTTACAACAGAGGTTGCCTTTATAATTTCTTCACAGCTTTATAGCCTAAAATTTACTGTTTACCACAATTATTTCAACAGCTCAGTTTTGTTTAATGACTTAACAGGAGCTCCTTCTAGAGATAAAAAAGGAAAAAATTCCAAATTCTAATCTTCATTTTTTTTGTACTTTTAAAAATCAGCTTTCTGTTTGTTGATTTGAAATTATTCAAGATGGCTGTGCTATTGTGCTTTTCCATGAATCTTAACATAATCAGGTGATGGTCTCCCCTCTAACTCATATTCTGCACTTCTTTGACGAGCTGTAGGCAGCCTTGTCAAACTCCAAGCTGGTTGAGTTTAGGGAAATTGGTTTCTTTTGGTGTGTGCACCAAGTTTTCTGATGGCTGGCTCTGGAAACCCCCCAAGTCACGGTGGGAGTATTCTATACACAGATCTTCCTGGGTTTGCTTCCACTCGGGAGATTTTGCTATAGGCTGTGTGGACTCAGGAGCCCTATTAAAGAGTCTTACGGGATTCCACTTGGTTCTATCTGGCAGTTTCTTCTCCTTCCTGAGTGGTCATGTTAGTCTGGTACCACCCTAATTGGCTGCTGCTGTGTCTCCTGGCCCCTCGACCCCTGTTTTACAAGAAAGAAGCTCAGATGTGAGTTGCTAAATTTCTTTATGCTCTTGTAAGTTCTCAACAGAAACATCTGTCTCATCTAACACCTAAGACACCTTAGCATGGCCCAGAGCATTTATTTTGCAGATGTGAGAACTGACAGGTTAAGGGTATTGCTTCAGATTCCACAGGTATTAGATTGAACTGTATGATAGATGAAATGGCTAAAGTTTGACTTAAAAAAAAATTTACTGAGGACTGCTCTTGGGGACACAGAGTGATGCATGTGGTGTATGTGCTTTATGGTGTAATATATATATGGGGCTGTCCTACTGATTTCTTTTTAGATGGGAGAGGGAAGGGTGGAGAGGAGGACACAGGTATTGGCTCAGTGGATACTGGCAGTAAAGAGTGAAAAAGAAGTGTGCATTGTCACACAGTGGAAAGCAGATAGAGTTACAGAAATGGGAGTACCTGGGTTTATGTGAAAAATTGACCTGGATTGTAAACTTTCATTTAATCACAATAAATACATATATTTTAAAAATCCATTGAAATAGCCATTTTATATGATTCAAACTGATCATGTAGTGACTCAGTAAAAATGCCCGATGTTGTGAATTTTGTCATGCAGTGTCTTCTGTTCTAGTATCTGCAAATCCAAGAACTGGAGTAGAAAGGCACTTCGGAGGTCACGTGGGCTGACCTTATGTTTCCTCAGCAAAACCTGTGACATCCAGAACCTGTGTAAGGCAGAAACCTGTCAAGAAGGAAAACTCACATAATTTCCACTCAGATGGGTGGAGAAAGAGGGAGGGAGATAAAACTATATCTGTCAAAGGTGGAAAACGCTGGGAACCCAGAAGAACAAGGCAGTCCCATTAAATTCCAGCTATCACGGGTTTTCCTGTCTACGTGTGAACCTGGAGCTCCCAGTATTTACATGATTTGCCAAAAGCATAAGTGGTGGGTGAGTGGCTGGCTGCTGACCAAGAGGTCTGCAGTATGAACCCACTAGTGGCTCTGTGAGGGCAAGATTTGGCAATCGGCTTCTGTAAAGATTCACTGTCTTGGGGCAGTTCTACTCCCAGTATGATCTACCCCTTTAAAAAAAATGCTGGTATAATATTAAGGACGAGAATTTATCCTTCAGAAACAAACATTGTCACATGAACAGACACATATACACGAATGTTTGTTGCGGCACAGTCCACAATAATAAAAAGTTGGAATCAACCCTGATGCCCATCAGTAAGTGAATGGGTGAGCAAACTGTGGTACATATACTTAATGGAACACCATGCTATGATACAAAACAGTGACAATTTTAGAAAACATCTCATAACATGGTCTCATTTGGAAGAGATCATGCTGACTGAAATCAGTGTCAAAAGGACAAATTTTGTATGAGACCCCTGTTATAAGGACTTAACAAGAGAATTATTCACAGAAGAAAATGACTGTGTTGGTAACATGGGTTAGGGGGTGCTGAAGGTTTATCATAGATGAGATGTTTGATAGATGTTAGAATTTTATTCTTTTACTGTAATTAATACAAAATAAAAAAGTGATAAAAAAGATCCATTTTAAGAAAAGAAACACTCAAAGGGAAATATGTGGTCTGTCCACATGTATGTGTGCTATTCAGTTCTGGGGGTACAGCCAGAAAGGAACATTATCTAATCGAAGCCAGTTTAGAGAAGAGGGACAAGGACAGGGGGCAGACTGTGTCCTGTAAGGAAAGGTTGAAGGTTCATGGAGGTTTACCTGGAAGAAGATTCAAGGAGACATGTCAACTTTTCAAATGAAATCAAATTCTGTGATTGAATGCCTTGTGGTAGTGCAGATTGGGAGGCAGTGGGATGAGTCATGCCTCCCAGGTGTCCGGAACTCCCAACTAGGTAGTTAAACGCAGGATCACCCCTCGTCATTTCGTTGGTATTAAAAAAACGAGAGCCTACATTTTAAACATTTCAATTTAGTGGACCTTGTCAGTACCGTCGTGCTGGCGTTCTACTGCCTTTGAAGGACTCCCCTGCAGGACAGAGCCGGGGCTGCCCATCCTCGCTCTAGAAAGAAGAGCTGGATTGCAGGAGGGGGAACGGGTGATTAGCATTGAGACAGATTATGAAGCTGCCCTGAAAAGCGTTGAGTTCCATCTCACATATGCAGAGATATGCACATATCTCGCTTATGCAGACGGTAAGATGCTTTGTTATGGGAGCGATTCATCTACAAAAATGGCTGGATGGTGCTTAGGTTAGAGCTATCCCTACACCCTTAAAAGAGAGCCAGACATCCTGCTAAGTGCAGCTGTTGTCGGACCCGTATCAGTCACAGTGGGGTGCATTTTTAGTTGTGCACTGCATAATAGCAGATCAGACAGCCTCAAAAAACTTGGGGTATGTATCAGCCTAAGACCTGCCCAATCTCCACTTGAGTATCCAAGCAGTTTGAGACTACCTTCATGGGAAGACCAGATTTAGCTGTTGTAGCTCTAGAACCTCAGCACAGACCTTAGCTTTTTTCTCAGGTATGTACAGCTGTCTAGGAGTCTCACGGGGAAGAGAAAATCATTATTACGAAACCAATTTACAAACACCATCAAGATAGTCAGATCTCAGGGAATATCAGGATGACTTTGGAAGCTTTAAGTCCCTTCAGATTAATTTTATCTCCTTTAGTGACACCGTGATAGGCCTGATAGATCCGGGGAAAGCAATAGATGTAATCTGACTTGAGCAAAACTTGAGATTCCATCACACACATCATAGCTGTCAATCAGATGGCATTATTTAATCCAGACCAGTGGTTTTCAGACTTCTTTTTTAAAGCCACAGAACATGTTTTTAAAAAACATATGACCAGAAACTGTAATATGTACAATGGCTAAGAGCCAAGCTGCTAATCTAGTGGAAAGGGTGGAGCGCATGAAATCCTTCCAATGTGTGATGGTTTCGGATATGTCACCTTGGCTGGGCCATGATTTCAGCACTTTGACTGTCTTGCAGTTACGTAGTTTGGCAGTTGTAGAATGATGGACTTCAGCAGTTGTATAATGATGTAATTTGTCAGTTATGTAAACAATGTGGTTATCCTCCATTTTTGTGATATAATCACCTCCCTGATGTGGTCCTATGTGATCAACCAATGTTGTAAGGGGAGTTTCTTGGGGATGTGGCGTGCATCCAGTATGTAGGGGCTGTCTTGTGCTCACTTTGGATCCTGCATCTGAGTCATAGTCATCTGACCTCTGGTTCTTGGGACTTGAGCCAGTGGCCTGCCGCTCTTGGGATTTGTCAGCCTCTTGAGCCTGTGAGCCATCAGCTTGCCGTCGTTCCTGCTGATCTTGGTTCGTTAGCCACTGCAGCTACATGACTTGGGAGGAGCCTCCAGTCTGATACCTGGTACACCAACTTGGGATTTGTTGGTTTCTGCAACCTTGTGAGCCATTTCCTTGAGGTAAATGTTCCACTGTCTCTGTCTTTGTCTCTCTCTCCATGTATACTCTTCGCTGGTTGTGCTTCTCAAGAGAACCCAGTTGAAGACATTGTGTTAACTATTCTCTGCTTCCTGAGGAAGCCCCTGAAGCTCAATTTGAAAACCACAAGTATCTGTTAGTGGAATTAGGTCATATACAGTGAGGAGAGCAAGAATGGAGGCCATGGTGGCCTCGTGGTTAAGTGCTATGGCTGCTAACCAAAAGGTTGGCAGTTCAAATCCATCAGGTTCTCCTCCTTGGAAACCCCATGGGGTAGTTCTGTTCTGCTGTGACTGAGAATAAATGGGATTGAGTTCTTTAGAGCAAGAATGGCACAAATGTTTATGCCTATTCTAAAGAAAGGTGGTCCACCAGAATGCAGAAATTGTAAAACAATATCATCAATGTCACACACAGCCAACAGGCCAATCTGGACTGGCATATACGGTCATATGCACAATTAAGAGTTCTGGAATTGCCATTCTTTGCAATATTGTTTGATTTTGCAAACAAAGTTGTACTGGAACCACAGTCATACTCATTTGTTTGTGTGCTATCTGTGGCTGCCTTTGTGCTGCAGTGTTGGAGTGGCTGTTGCAGTGGCTGTAAGAGAGTGGCCCACAAAACCAAACATACTACTTAGCTCTTTACAGAAAAAGTTTACTGGCTCATGGACTAAAATGTAGAACAGAGTCTGATGACAGTTTTGTTGTGTGCATAAGCTGAAATGGGAACTTGGTTCTAGTACTTGGAATTTGGAAAGCCCAGAAGTCAACTCATCACAAAATAGTAAAACCTCAGTTACAGAAAGGATGTCAGTAATTAACTAATCCAGATCCCTGATTATTGGAGAGTGGGTTTCATTGTTTATTCAAACCCTAGTATTTACTGCTTTTAGATTCCTGGTGCTGTTGTAACGGAAGTGCCACCAGTGGGTGACTTAAAAGAACACCAGCTGCTCTCCTCACAGTTTAGGAGGCAAGAAGTCTAAAATCAGGACACTGGCTCTAGGGAAATCATGGCTGGGAGAGATCTCAGTTCCTTTCCCCAGCATTCCTTGGTTGTTTGGCACTCTTGTGCTGGCATCTGCGTTTCTCCTTTCATGCTCACTCGTCTCTGTGCCTGGTCTGCTCTGTGTCCCAGAATCTGTTAGGGTTAGTCATAACCTACAGTTACCCAGTCCCACTAACCTAATAAAGAAAACCATATTCCCAAATGGAATTACATCTCCAGGTATAGAGGCTGAGATTCTAAAACATACTGTGCAGAGGCACAATTCAGTCCTTAACATGAGCTCTGTGCAATTTTGTGGTCCCTTCATGATGTGAATAATGTTTTCTTCATTCTATAGATGAACAAAACAAGGATAGGTAACTTACAGTCACATAACAATTAAGAGAGCTGGAACTTGACTTTCGAGCCAATAAGCTTTCCTGTATGAGGTCTGAAAATTAAGTCCACAAACTTAATTGTTCTAAGTGCTATGTGCCTCACTGCTGAATATCACTGTGGTCACCTTTGAAGTACTCCCCTTGGGAAGCTATGCCATGACACCAACACCTAGTCTACTGTTCAGAGCAGTTTTGGAACTCTTTCTGGAATGGCCGTTGTGTACAGTGGCATGGCGGCAAGTTCATGAACCTGATTATCTAGCTGTCTGTGAAGGAGTTTTTAGCCAATAAACAAATAACTGTATTGGAACACCCTCCCTACTCACCTGATCTGGCCCCCAATGACTTTTTCTTTACCTGAAAGATAAAGGAAATATGGAAAAGAAGACATTTGGATGACATTCACGACATCAAAAATAATACAACGACAGCTCTGATGGCCATTCCAGAAAAAGAGTTCCAAAATTGTTTTGAAGGGTGGACTAGGTGCTGACATTGGTGCATAGCTTTCCAAGGGGAGTACATCAAAGATGACCATAGTGATATTCAGCAGTGAGGGATGTAGTACTTTTTCTAAGATGAGTTCCTGAACTTGATTGTCAGACCTTGTATGTTATCTTGCTCCCCCTGATCAACATTGTCTTTATATGCTTCCTCCCCTTTCCCCCCTAAACTTACTCAGTTATCAGATTCAATGAATCGTTTCTTGGTAACATCTGTCTTCACTGCCTCATTTATGTACGTTATATGTATATGAAGCTCCTCACATGTGCCAGGCTATCCCAGATGCTGAGGCTGCAGAAGACAATTAAGACCCAGCTAATTGACTGCTAGCTGGAAGGTTGGCTGTTCAAAGCTACCCAGAAGCACTTTGGAAGGCTGGCATGACAGCCTGTTTCTGAAAGGTCACAACCTTGAAAACCTGTGGAGCAATTACACTGTGCCTATGGAGTTGCCACGAATCAGCACTGACTCCATGGCGACCACTGTCAACAGCAGCAGTGACTGTTGCTATGGAGGAGCACACAGTCCAGTGGGAGAGTTAGAGAAATAGAGGTAATTGCATCCTAATGTGGTGGATGTGGAAACCGTGATGGCACAGTGGTTAAGTGCTGTGGTTGCTAACCAAAGGGTTGGCAGTTCAGATCCACCAGGCCCTCCTTGGAAACCCTGTGGGGCAGTTCTACTTTGTCCTGTAGGGTCTCTAGGGGTCAGAATTGACTTGACAGCAGTCGGCTGGGCTTTTGTTATGGTGAACGCTGCCAGAGAGGTACTTTTTCACTGCTACTACCTGCCTTTCACAATAGGTGAGGGTGATGGCTGTGTAGGGTCACTGGTTCCTTGTTCCCTGTTCAGGCAGAACAGCAAAGTAAACTCCCATACTAGAAACCACTCAGGAAGAGAGGTCAGAGAGCAATCGTTGAGAGGCTTGGACATAGAAAACATAGATGGAAGATTGAAGCCCCAGGAGCTGCATACAAGGGAAAAAATGGCCAGGACCAGCTAGACTGGACTGGTTCCAGCATGCTGGGGAAAGTGCATGACCCAAGCCAGATGAACAAGTTCAGCTGGGCTGATCAGGGGCAATCCTATGTCTTTAATGACTCCTCCTGTGATTGACACTAGAGAAGTCTCTTGATGAAAAAAAATCACTATCCTACATTAAAATCCATCAAGGCTGGGCAGTGGGGTGATTAAGAGCTACAGCTGCTAACTAAAACGTCAGTAGTTTGGAGCTACCAGATGCTTCTTAAAAACGCTATGCAGCAGTTCTGCTCTGTCCTACAGGGTTGCTGTGAGTCTGAACCAACTCAATGGCGATGGGTTTGGTTCTTTGGTTTTTGTGTCTCCAAAATATTTATTACATATAATTTTGTGTGTATTGATTCTAAAGTTTAAAGAGTAAAAATGCCTTTTGCACTTTGGAGATCCTCAAAGAAATACTAAGGTATCCATTAAAGTATTGCTATGTGTTAAAATCATTGGATTTTATGATGTTCAAATCGTCACTGTTTTGTTTGATTAAGTTCAGAGAAGAGACAGCTTTCCTGCTGAGTAGTTTCAGTTAGCTTCATACCATGTTAAAGGGAAACTGGAAACATCAGAATGATTAAGGGATAGGTGAAGTCAAAGTTACCTGTTATGAAGTTGAAGGTGACTTGATCACTACCTTACAACAATAACTAATTTCTGATGTATTTGGGTGTGTCTTAACTGGAACATATTAGTTATAAATGTTTACACACTTGCCTGGTGACATCTACCTGTAATACTTGTGTGGACTGTCTCTTCCTTTGGTGTCAGAGCTGTGAGCATTTGGGGTATGGGGAAGAGTAGAAAGAGATATTAGAGTTTAGCTGCGTATAGTAAGCGGCGCAATATGTTTTGATTGATCAGCCTTTGAAACAGGGTTGTATTTGTTCTTCTCCCAGTCAAAACAGATCTCAGTACGTTAGGAACCCACCAAAGGCAGCAGTGGTCTACTCTGGTGGCATACAGCCCTGATTTATTTGGAATCGTACCCTTAACACAAGATAAAAAAGTCAGGTGGACATTTCCATTCTAATGACAGCTCTCTCCATCATGCATTGCATGGGCTGACAGGACAATACAAATTTCTTTGTCCATCCTGAGGAGCTCTGATGATGCAGTAGTTAAGAGCTCGCCTGTGAAGCAAAAGGTTGGCGGTTTGAATCCACCAGCTGCACCTTGGAAATCCTATGAGGCTCTGATCTGTCCTGTAGGGCCAGTATGAGCCAGTATCAACTAGACAGTATTGAGTATGGATTTACCATCAAGCTCTTTTTAAAGGTTTTCATAGTAACACCACTGTGGAAGAAGGCACTGACTAGGTCATGATGTCCCTTAGAAACTGGAGGACTGAGTGCCCTGGTACACCTTCTTGGAAATTTCCTTTAGCATTCGTTCGTGGGTAGCAGTGGAGGTTAGTCGTGGGTATTATCTATCTGCCAATATGCTATTGATTTAAACTGAATTCATTCAGGAAACCATATCATGAGTCTGTAGTTTTCTGATCTGATAATCTCGTAAGTGATTATTTCCATGCTAAAACGAAAGGAAAGAAACAAACAAAAACAAAAAAACTGAAGAATACTGAAAGAGGATTCAGGAGAACTCACATAGGTGAAGAATATTACAACTTTTTCTAGTTTGGAAATCTGATTTATATTCTTGGTTCAGAAGGCTTATCTTGCTTAATGTGGAAAGTGATCCTCGCCTTTGCCCCTCCTGTGTGAACTAGAGCAGATACACTGACTGAATCAGAATCTACAGGGTAACAGCATCCCCATGTGATTCTTGTGTACACACAAAACTCATGTAGGGTTCTATAAGAATCACGTGGGGATTTTGCGATACTGTAGATTCTGATTCTGTAGATCTGGGGTAACTGAACTGAACCCACTGCCATCAAGTTGATTCTGACTCCTGGTGAACCCTGTAGGACAGAACAGAACTGCCCCATAGAGTTTCCAAGGAATGCCTGGCAGATCTGAGTTGCTGATTTTGGTTAGCTGACTGTCGTAACACAGGTACCCAAGGGCAGAAATACTGATACATAATTTGGGCAGACTGAGCAATGGAGGCACAGCAGCTGTAGTCACACCAGCTGTGCTGGTGCAGTGGTAGCAGGCAGGTACAGCGTTCGGCAGTCGTACCACCTCATGGCGTATACGGTTTTGCAAGAAGGTGACTGGCCGCCAGATACATGAGCTTCAAGGCCAGGTTGGTCATAAACAAGTTATGTTATACTGCTAAATCACTCTTATCTGGAAGGCATGCGCCTGGCTGGAGGCCTGAGGGGACAGCTTTCTGTGCTAGCCTCACAAAGAGATAACACTTAAACCAACTCCACTGTCAGGGTTTCCAGATCTAAGGTAGACAGACAAATTCACAGCAGAAGTTTGAACCAGAGCAAAGTGATTCAAAGCCCTGCTGTTTTCCACTAATGGCAATTTTTTTCTAACTTTAGCCACTGAGGTTTATATTCAATTTTTTCCACAAAGCATTTATCTCTTCTACCTCACAGCTTATTTTCCATAACAGTCAAATGCATTATAAAGAAATACACATTAGCTTAGTCTTCCACATGCTACTGTCATCATCTTAGGAAAAGTTGTGAGGTAGCTGACTCTTTTTTGGTGGTTATAATCATAGGAAAACAGTGTGGTTCTGGAGAAATCACAGGCAGACTTGGTTTTGAATCCTAGCTATGCCCTGGCAGTGCGATCATGGGGAAGTTTCTTAGGCTCTTACAAATGAGAATTATTGTTTGTAAAACAGGGATGATGACATCTATTCAGAAGGATTGTTCTGAGGATTAAAAGACATATTTGTAAGGCATCATTAGGCCAGCTGTAAGTGAAAATTATTATAATAACCAACAGGAGAAGATAGACCATATTCGGCATGTAGTCTTTGTCAGGAAACCCTGGTGGCCTAGTGGTTAAGTCCTAGACCTGCTAACCAAAAGATCGGCAGTTCAGTTCTGCCAGACACTCCTTGGAAACCATGGGGCAGTTCTTCTCTAACCTATAGGACCACTATGAGTCAGCATAGAGTCAACAGCAGTGGCTTTGGCTATCAGGTGTTTATCAGGTGAGTCATTGATAAAGCACATTTGAAAATGACAAACCATTAACATACAATAAATGACTGACCAATTATGTAATGTAATGGTTTTCTACCTGGCTGTATGTTAGAATCAGCTGAGAACCTTAGACAAAGGATGAATGCCTGGGCTTCACCCACAGGACAACTTGGATAATGAAAGCAGTCAGGCTCTAGGCATTTGTTGTTTTAAAACACTCCCTGAAAGATTTTAATGGGGAGCCAAAATAGAAGAGTATTTGCTTTAGACATTCCTCAGGAAGCAGAGAAGGCGGGCCATCTGGATGTAGCAGACATCAGGGCCACCATGTTGCCCAGCAGTGTGACGCAGTGTGAGGGGTCCCCTGGGGTGGCTCTGACCTGGGCGTCGATGGCCATCATAATACAAAGAGTGCCAGCAGGACGTGGACAGATCTTCATTTGAATCCCGACTCTGCCCTTTGTCAGCTAGGTAGTCCTGACCAAGGCCACGTGACAGTGCCCTCCCTAGTGTGCAGTACTGCTGTAGTCTCTAAGAAGTCAGGAAAGTGGCAGCATTACTTAAGAATTTTGCTATTGCTGTTTATGAAATGATAATAATGTGATATAGTTTTCACAGCTGTTACGCAGATTAAATGAAAAGTGCTTGGTGACGTGTCTGTCTCCTGTCTCTCAGCATGTCACCCTATATACTTCTTAACCCTGTTACTGGCTGATTGTGAGTGGATGCAAAATTTCCTTCTGCTTGTTTTTAAAACCATTGTTTTAAGATCTCTGTGTTGTGTTGAGATAGAATTACCATAGTTTTTATGAGATAGTTTTGATCTACGTTGTGATGCATTTAGCCACCAGCCCTCTTGCTTAGATCCTTTGTGAAGTAGATAAGCTATAAATTCTGGATACTCAACACCTAACACAGGCGGAGGCATAGAAGGCACTCAGGTGTGTAATGAACTGTGTACTGCTCGTGTAAGATGGCATCCCGTTTTGCATTGATGTGAATCCTAATTACAAAAAAAATTGAATCCCCAACCTCCAAATGTATGCGTAATAACAGGGAATGGGATTGCAGTTCCATTCCGAGCTGTCTCTTGCTCCTAAGTGTGGTGCTAGCTTGCAGACCCACCAGGTTGTGAGGGACACCAGGTGTGCCTCCTGCGTGCTGAAAGTGTTGGGATCCCTCAGAAACATTGGCAGAAGCCCACTTTTACTCTGCCAGATACACTCTGCTGTCTTCTTTCTGGACCACGGAATGGGGGTGTGCCCTGTGGTGTCAAGTAGTGTAGGCCCCTCTGGGGTCTTCTCCACACTCCCTTCCGTGGCTGCTAACAGCAGGAGATAAAGTCTGTTTTCTGTTTGTTCTTATTGCTTTCTTCAGGCAGTAGCAGACGTCCTATTTGTGACTGTTGACACTTGTAACCTGGATGGCAATTAGTCCTGGCCCATTAGAGAAGGACCCCGAGTTACCAAAGATCCCCTGTTGCTGTGCCTTTCCTTGTTTGCTCCCCGTGACAGCAGATTTTTTCATGCCCACCGAAGTGGACATCTGCCTGTGTGCTCCAGAAATATCTGCCTCCTGTATCTTGAGGAGGAAAATTGCATTCCTTCTTTGTCTTGTTTGATTTTCTATTTCCCTTCCCCTATAATTTGCCTTAGAAAGCCATGGGGTACCTTAAATTTTGAACGAGTGCCACATATGGTAAAAGCTGTTATGAAAGACTGAGTCAGAATTAATAACCTTCAAGAAAAATTCTTGAAGAGGTGTACTGGTTAATTGCTGTGGCCAAGTCTTAGGAGAAAACTGTTTTCGCTGTTGCTCGGGTTCCTGGGGACGTTTAATTCCCAGACTGCAGCCTCCCCCCACCCCCTGCCAACCCTCCATCAAGTTTTACTGGTAAAATAGCGTCTTTTAGAAGTATCCTGAGTTTACATCCTTTCCTGTTTAAAAAGTTTATATCTCCTGACATGGCTTTTGTGTGCTTTATGTAATAGGTCATGATGGTTTATCCAGCATGCATTTCTGAGCATTTACTATGTGCTAGGCTCCGTTGTAGACCCCAGAGATAGATACGGTATCAAATGAGACAGATGCCCTGCTGGAGCTGTAGGTGAATATAGTGGTGCAGAGAATTCTGAGGGAGAAAAATTAAAACAGGCTAAAGGACTAGATACTGAGGGAGAGGATGCTGTTTTATATGGGGTAGGCCTCTTTGAGTGAGATTTGTGCACCCTGAAGAAGAGAGGGACCCAGAGAGACAGAGGGAGAGAATGTGTGTGTGTGTGTGTGTGTGTGTGTAAAGATGTGGGAGAGGAGCATTCCAGGAAGTGGGAGCAGCTCGTGTTTCTCATTGAGGGTCTTCTACTCTTTAGCTGACCCTGTATTTTATCAAGTATGATATCTTTGTCCAGGGACTGGTAGCTCCCAGTAACATGTACAAACTATGTGAGATGAAGTCTCATCATCTTTGCTTCTCATGATCGTTCTGACTGTATTTCTTCCAAGTTTTGTTTGTTCTTCTGGCAGTCTGCGGTAAATTCGGTATTCTTCAGCAACCCCATAATTCAAAGGCATCAGTTCTTCTTTGGTCTTCTTTATTCATTGTTCAGCTTTCACATACATTTGAGGGTGACTGAAAATAGTATGGCTTGGTTCAGGTGCACCGTAATCCTCAATGTGACACTTTTGGTTTTTTAACTGTAAAGAGGTCTCTTGCAGTATTTATATGGTGTTGGAAGCTATAAGACTTAACCAGGGGGTTAACTGAGATGGAGAAAAGAGAAGATCAAGTGGAAGGCCAGGGACATCGAACATTTGTAAGTTGGCAAGAGGCAGAAGTTTCAGTAAAGGAAGCTGGGAAGCCAGGAAATGCCTCCAGAGTGTTGAGCAAACAGGGATGATTAACTGTGTCGAATGGTGTGGAGATGTTAAGTGACATGGGGGCTGCTGCTCTAACAGAAATACCCTAGTAGGTGGCTTTAACAAAGACAAATTTATTCTCTTGTGGTCTGGTAGGCTAGAAGTCCAAATTCAGGGCATTATTTCCAAGGGAAGGCATTTTCTCTTTCTGCTCTGGAGGAAGGTTCTTCTTATCAGTCTTCCCCTGGACTGGGTGCTTCTCCTTGCAGGAACCCCGACTCAAAAGATGCACTCTGATTCCAGAATGGCTTTCTTGGTGGTATGAAGTACCTCCCGAACCCCCCCCCCCTTCCCTTTCCTTTTATCTCTTGTGAGATAAGAGGTAGTGCAGGCCATACTCTGGGAAAACTCCCATTGTATTGAATCAGAAGTGTGACCTTGGTAAGGCTGTTACAATCCCACTCAAATCTTCTTTAACATAAAATTACAATCACAAAGTGGAGGACAGCTTCGTAATACTGGGAATCGTGGCCTGACCAAGTTGACACATATTTCTGGAGGACCCAGTTCAGTCCAGGACAGGGGCTGAGATGAGATCTTTTGATAGGGCAGCACTGTGGTGGCTGTCAGCTTTCCAAGAAGATGCTTTTCTTCCTGTTGGTTGAAGACGGTTGGAGATAACAGGGACATCCCTTTGGGTATCTGGGTCTCATTGTCCTGCTCCTTCTGTCTAGACACAGAGAGAGGACATTCTGAGGCTGGAGCTCTCAGTTTTAAAACCACAATTCGGGAGATAACCCGGATTGAAGAGGATGACAGAAGAATGATGGAGGAAAGAAAGAAAGAACACTGAGAGGTCAAGGAAGAAAGCAGCAGAGAACTTTGCCAATTAACGGGAAGATGAAATTTCCCTTGTCTCTCCTCTCCCCTGAAACCAGTGGGGAGATATTAATAGAGCAGTTCTGTTGCCTAGGAAGAAAGCAGAATGGGCAATTAAAACTCCAGAAAGCCGAGTAGTGCGTGAAAATCACGGTTTTGAAAGACTGCATTTTAATCAAATGAGATAATGAATATGAAAGCTCTTTGAAAAAGCATTTGGTGTGATAAGAGTAAAACAGTATTAGTGTTCACAGGCGCACATACCCAGCCATACAGCTTAAAAGAAATGGTAAATAATTATTTTAGGGGAGCTGTGCTAGATCAGGCATGTGCAGCCTACATGTGAGGCTGGTAGCCTATATTTACCCTTCTCTGTGTGAATGTTGAGTGATAGTTTCTTATGCTTGTTCTGGGAAAGCACTGTTGGGTTGGAATCTTGTTTATAAAGCCTTCCTCTGCCCCCTCCCCCCTGCCACCCTGGCTTGGAGTAAAGGAACATCCATCCATGTGTTGCATCTTCTGAATAAGATGCATCTGTTTTCAGCGGTCAGCATGAAGTCAATCTATGCCTTTACTGGGCGTCTATGTCTGGCTATCCTTGCTGGGAGGAAGGCTTTCTCTGAGGCAGTAAAAGGTCGATCTTGTCTACTGGGATCTGCACATTTTGACTCAAGTCAAGTGGCTGACACCCTCTAACCTTGGCTGACAGGTCATAAAGCTGACACCTGAATTGCTGCTGGAGGGTAAGGAGAGGAGAGTCAGTCCTGTTGCTTAGCAACAGAATTCCTGTCAGCATCCTTTCGTTCAAGGACCAGATTAATGGTCTAGCTTTGTAATTGGAGATCCTTTTAAAAAAAAAAAATTGTATTTTCCAATAGTCATTAATAACTGTTATTTACTTGATACTACTAGGCATGCCAGGCAGAGTGGCAGCAGAACTTTCCAAATGCCATAGCCTACTGAATGATGGAAGACCTTTATAAGTGCAACATTTGGAATTTCACTGTCATCTATTTGTTTATCCCATGCTAACTTTTGTAAGAGTTGAATAATTTTCATCCAGTGTTTTAAACTCCTAGAAGATCTCTTAATAAGAGATCTGACAATTATGTCAGTGAACTTAATTGTTCTAAGTGCTACATACGTCATTGCTGAATATCATTGTGGTCACCTTTGAAGGACTCGCCCCGGGAAGCTATACACTGATGCCAGTGCCTAGTCCACGCTTCAGAGCAATTTTAAACTATTTTTCTGGAATGGCCATCAGCACTATGATCGTATTATGCTTGATGTCCTGAACTTATAAAATTGTCTTCCTTTCTGTATTTCCTTTATCTTCAGGTCAAGAGAAGAGTCACTGGGGGCTAGATCAGGTAAGTAGGGAGGGTGTTTCAATACAGTTATTTATTTACTGGCTAAAAAGTCCCTCACAGACAACTATACAACTAAGTTCACAAACTTGTCGCTGTGTTACTGTGCACAATGGCCATTCCAGAGAGAGTTTCAAAATTGCTTTGAAGGGTGAACTAGGCACTGGCATCAGTGCATGGTTTCCCAAGGGGAGTACTTTGAAGGTGACCGTAGTGATATTCAGCAGTGAGATATGTAGCACTTAGAACAATTAGATTTGTGGACTTAATTGTCAGGCCTCATATTTTGAGATCCTTTAGGAGTTTAAAATGTTGGGTGAAAATTATTCAAGTCTTTCAAAAGTTACCATGGGATAAACCAGTTGATAACAGTGAAATACCAAGGATGAGTTTGTGAATTTAATTCAGTCTTCGTATACTTCAGTGTATGAACTCTCTCTCTCTGTATAATTTTGACTTGAGATGAGATTTAAAAAAAAAAAAAAAAAAAAACCTACTGCTGTCAAGTTGATTCTGGCTCATAGTGATCCTATTGGTCAAAGTAGAACTGCCCCATAGAGTTTCCAAGGAGTGCCTGGTGGATTTGAACTGCTGACTTTTTGGTTAGCAACTGTAGCACTTAACTACTACACCTCCAGGGTTTCCTGAGATAGTGGTCTGTATTTGAAGAGGACATCTGTACCTCATTAGTAAAAGTAGAAGTCATTGAAAAAGAACATCCTTCCTTTTCCAGTGAGGAAACTGAAAGGCAGGAATAAAAGCAGCTTTCCAAGGTCACGAATGACTGGCGATGAAATGCCAGCCCTGCTTCTCCTGCGTGCTGCTGTAGCTTTGGGGCAGTGATTCTTCCTTGTCAGGATTTATCACACATAATTTTGTAATCCACATCAAACATGAGCCAAGTTGGGGATGGGAGAAAAAGAATATGTGCTTGTTAGATACCTGGAATCAGCTGTGTTCACTTCAGCTCATTGTGCTTTTGTGAGTAGTTGTCCAGAAATGGGCACAAACAGACCTGTGCATAACGCACACCCCCAGACAGGTGATCAGGTCGTCGGACAGAAGTGCTTCCTGGTGAAAGACGAAAGATGATGGACGGTTGTGAGGGTGCAGGTCATGTTGGGGCATCAGGCAAGGGGGCAGGGATCAGCAACAGAGGTGAGTCTGGGGAAAGAAGAGAAGGCAAGACCTGGTCCTTCCCAGCACAGTTCTGGAGAGGCACTTCTTTGTGTATTGGGCAGTAAATGAATGTTTGAGTGAAAGAGTTGAATGGAGGCTCGTGTCTTTATTAACTCTCTCATTCAGTCAACAGTTATCTCTGAGTATTTCCTGTTTGCTGGGCAAGTTTATTCATGTCTGGAAAACAGATGTTGACAGGACTTCCCTGCCCTCATGGAGCTTACATTCTGGTGGAAATAGCTGACCTCATTTATCCAGCAGCCACTACTTGCAGACTCTAGCTAAGCTTCAGCTACCCAGGCAGTAGGCAGTATAGTGTTCAGGACTTGGTTTTGGAGTGGTATCTGCTTTGGAGTCATGAGTCTGTGCTCCCTACCGCTGGTGTCCCTGGCAGGTTGCTTCCTGGCTCTGAGCTGTGGTTTCCTTGTGGGTAAAATAAGCAGTGAGATTGATGAGCCAGTCTCCTTGGGTTGTTGTGAGAATTAGCATAATAATGCATGGGAGGAGGGTGTCTTAGTCATCTGCTGTAACAGAAATACTGGAAGTAGATGGCTTTAACAAAGAAAAGTTTATTCTTACACAGTCCAGGAGGCTACAAGTCTGAATTCAGTGTGTCTTCTCTTGGGGAAGGTTTTCCCTCTTTGTTGGCTCTGGAGGAAAGTCCTTGCGTTGTATCAGTCTTTGGTCAGGGAGCATCTTGGTTCAGGAACCTTGGGTCTGAAGAACGGGCTCTACTCCTAGGGCTGCTTTCTTGATGGTAGGAACTTCCCAAGTCTCTGCTTGCTTCCGTTTTCTTTCTATTTCTTATATGATAAAAGGATAAAAGGTGGTGTAAGCCACACTCCAAGGGAACTCCCTTTACAGTGGAGCAGGGAGTGATCTTAGGAATTGTTTCCAGTCACATCCTAATCTCCTTTAACATAATGCTGTCTATTAGCCACAGGCAGAGTAGGATTTATAGCATAGGGAAATCACAAAAGGGAGGACTGTCACACAATATTGGGAATCATGGCCCAGCCAAATTACTGTACACATTTTTGGGGGACACAGTTCAATCCATGATAGAGGGTGTCAGGCATGTTCCTTAGGGGTGCCCTCATCATTGGCATCAGTGTCTTCTATGGGCAGATCCCTGAGTGCAATGCAGTGACGTAAGATGCCCCCCACTGCTGTTGACTCAGTTCCCATTCACAGCAACCCTATCTGTCCTTCCAGAGCGCTGCCTTTTACATACGCTTATAGAATGGCCTTCAGAGTTATTGAGGAGTTATGAAACATCCCAGTTTTTCCAAGATCCAAGAAACACCAGGAAACACTGCCTCTTAAATTTTCCTTTGTCACATTCCGTCTGTGGTCCCTTCCTGGAGCTTTGAGAAATTTAATGTGTGACAACTAGAAATTGTTTAATAGTAAAACAACTTCAAATATACATAGCATCACATGTAGTCTATGTAATGACAGCAGTTACATAGTTACTCTTTGGCTTGGAAGTAAAGTTGACTTTTAATACTTGTAGTTTTGTAGCTTTAATATCAGAAGCCTGGGGCTTCCCTAACCCAAAAAACTCACTGCTGTTGACTCAGTTCCCATTCACAGCAACCCTATAAGGAGCATAGACCTGTCCCTGCTCTTCTCCTGGTGCTGCTTGCTTCATGGTGTGAAGGTCCCAACTCTCTGCTTGCTTCCCTTTCCTTTGATCGGTCTCTCCTTGGATGAAAGGATAAAGGGTGGTAAAAAGCACACTCTGGGGAAGCTCCCTCTGCAGTGGAGCAGGGAGAGGCCTTAGGAAGGGATTTGCAGTCCCACCCGAATCCTCTTTAACATACAGCTTAGGGAAATATAAAATAGAGGACAATCACAAAATACTGGGAATCATAGCCCGGCCAAATGGCTAAACACATTTTTGGGGGAACACAGTTCAATCCATGACACCAAACAATAGATGGGTGGTTTGAATCTCTCCCACCTGCTCCATGGGGGAAAGATGTGGCAGTCTGCAAAGAATATAGCCTTGGAAACTGTTGGGGCAGTTCTGTCCTGTCTGATAGGGATGCTGTGAGTTGGAATCAGCTTGACGGCAGTGGGTTTAGTTGGTTGGGGTTGTCACTTTCAGGGCTAAATTGTAGGCCCTCCTGCCCCTCCAGTGTCCACTGCTTCTTCCTTCTACCTGCTCAGTCCCCGCGTTTTCTTTTTCTCTGCCATCTCTGTGTCCCTTTTGCTACCAGTGTGCTGCTTCCACCGTGTGTCTGTCGGTTTGTCATAGTGTGGTGGTGGCTTTGTGTGTTTCTTTAAAAGCTACCAGCAAATACCAGCAGGGTCCCCCTTGGTGGGCGGGTTTCAGCAGAGCCTGCAGACGAAGAGACTAGGAAGAAGGATCCAACAGTGTACCCCTGAAAGAATCAGCCGGTGAAACCTTGATGAATAGGAATGTTTCTTTGTTGTGTTGTACGTAGGGTTGCCGGGAGTCAGAACCGACTCAGTGGCACCTCGGCAACAACAGTGCGTGCTGTTTCCTCACCTTGGCTGAAAGTCAGGGTCCTGCAGTGGAGAGCGGACTTTGCAGCTGGACAGACGTGAGTGGGAGTTCCAATCTGAGCTCCAGTTTAGTTCCTCCATTGTCCAGAAAAATGTTCCCACCTCTGAGCCTTGGTTTTTCTCTTCCACAGAGTGGGAGTAGCCTTTCCTTCTTGGAGTAATGTGAGGGGGGAACAGAAAGTGCTGTCATGTACCAGAAATTCAGTAAACTTGGGTTCCGTATCCCGTTTTCCACCGGTACCAGGGTCTGATACGGGTGAGTGGGTGTGGAGCTTCTGGCTTACGGCTCCACTCACCTCTCCGTCTCGAGCCAGCATTCGAGGCCGCTGACGTGCCGGCCCTAACTTTGTTCTTGTTCCTTCTCTGGGGTCTCTCACTACACTCTATTCCCTGTCCGAGGTCTTGGAGATATAGTCAGTGAGTTTGGAACCCTCTAAGTTCTGCCGAGTCCACCTTCCGCATGGTCCGCTGTGTATACTCTTCAGGGTGTTCGTGTCCCCCCTCTCGCTCACGCCTCATCTCCAGCCACTTCTCACCTGTCCATGGAGGCTGTGCGGTGCAGTGGTGCTGACCAGGTCTCGGCAAAGCCTCCAGACTAAGTTGGACTAGTGAGAAAGGTGTGGCGATCTACTTCTGAATATCAGCCAAGGAAAATGCAGTGGATCACAGCGGTCTGAGCCGCAGCTGCTCCTGGGGTGGCAGGACCCGCCAGTGTTTTGTTCCGTTGTGTGCGGGGTTGCCCTAAGCTGGGGACCGACCTGATGGCAGCTAACACCCACCAGCAGTTGTTAATTAGTACTGTTCACTGATAGGAACCCCTGGTGACATAGTGATGAAGTGCTGCAGCTGGCTTCCACCGGGCGCTCCTTGGAAACGCTGTGGGTCAGTTCTGCTCTGTGAGTCGGAATCAACTCGATGCAGAGAGATTTGTTTTTTCTTCTTGCTAGTCCAGCTTAGTCTGGAGGCTTTCCTGAGACTTGGCCAGCGTTGTGACACCGCAGAGCCTCCACGGACAGGTGGGTGTTGGACGCATATAAGGTGGTTCCCTGACGTCAAGATGGTTGTCACATCCCTCTGGGCATCCTTTAGGGTGGCAGGAAGCTCCATGATTTGTTTTGCCTGGTGTGTTGTAAGTAAAAGCGATGTATGTCACTTCTAGGCTGGAGCTTTAACTTCCAGTAAGAATTCCTCCCAAGTCCTTTTGATGTCACAGGCCACATTTGACGTAGTGACTCCTCCTTTCAGTTTGGTTTCAGAACGTGGAGACAGGAAACAACATTGCAGCCAGTCCACAGGAGATGGGCAGAGTGAGTGTGGAATGAGCCCGTGTTGCAATAAACCACTTCAAGTTGCTGTTTGTTGTTGCAGCGTGACCTAGCCCATTCTAAGTGATACATGTTTTGTGGGGGTGGAAGCCAGCTTTAGGGTGTAGCACCTGACAGCATCTGGATAAGGGGGGCTCCTCTCTGGGGGCTCCACCCATACTGGGGAGTAAGTAGCTTTGGAATAAGTACAACAAATCCTCTTGAGAGCTTAATCTAGAGACAAAAGTGGAGAGCACAGATCAGGGACAGCAGGACTCTCAGCTGATTTTTTTTTCCCAAGTGGAAAGGATTTGTGCATTTTACATATTATTCAAGTGAGGACTGTAAAAATGGGGGAGGGGTGAAGATTTAAGTAGGGTTGGGAGGCAGAATGTGTTGGTTAAGCCTAACCTATTTTAATGGGACCAAACTGGTTCTCACATTCTTGGCTTCAAGTGTTTTTGGTGCGTGTGTGAACCTTGTAGATCTTGTCCAAAAGAAAAGGACCTTTTTTGTGTTTACTGAGCTATTTTATAGAAGTAAAGAATACACTGACCTGCTGTAAGACTCATGTTAAAATTTAATACAGTTGACTGATAAGTAAGTCTGTGTTTTGTTTGTCTTCAGTTGTGTATGAAAAATCATTACCATGACTTTATTTGGTGTAGCCTTGTTGGTAGCCAAATGAGTGGAAAGAAATATTGTTTTGGGGTATTTACACAGAGAAAATACTACCCATCCTCCCCTTTTCACGAGCTTTAGTTTAGCCCAAATTGTCACATGAAAACTGTGTTTTGGCAGACTTCAGCAATGTTTGATGTCTGAAAAGATCCAGGCTCTGGGAGATTCTGAAATAAAAAGTGCTATATACATACCTACAATGTTATTAATACCTCCAGGTAATCCTTTTCTCTTTTTCTTTTTTGCACTTCATGGAGAGATCTAGAATTTCAAAACAATTGCCCTCAACCTTAAAAAACCAAATAGCGGATTCTGTTGACCTGTGTAAAGTTAGCCTTTTAATTTTGTGCATTCAGAATCCACCCTGAGTCCACTTGCTGCACTTTGAAGCATCTGAAATGAGGTGAGGACGGGGAGGAGAAGAGTTTACAATAAGTAAACCCTGTGGGTATGTGGGATTACTGCTTTCATTTCTGGTTGCCAGGGATCCTTGAAAAAAACAGCACAAATGTGTCCTTGAATGTCTGCATTTTATTGGGGGGCATGAGGGACGTTGCGTTCATTAGTAAGGCCGTGAGGTATGGCTGTTTGTCAATGGGGAGAAAAGGGCTTCTGAAACGCTCCTGGTTCCTGTCAAACCAAGAGCCTGAATGGGCACCAGCTGGGCAGCAGCTCCGCCAGTTCCGCCGCCTCAGCTCGGCACAGCAGGAAGCGTGGCAGCACTAGTGCTGAAGTGCCGCCTGTGCCGATTCAGGAAGTACACACACACTTCAGTGGTTGTTCCCTGGGCAACAGCCGTCCCTGCCGCCAGCTGGCTCCGCAACACCTGAGCTGATCAAAGCTCACGCCCTGTCAGACCTCCGCCACCTCAGCCCCCGTGTGACTGTCTTGGAGACAGTGATGTCGAAGAGCATTGTCACTTGGGTTTCAAGGTTAAACACGAGGGAAGGCAATGCAACAGCGAAATAGGCAGGGACCACAACTGGAGGATGTGTTGAGAAACCCACCAGTGGGGAGGGAGTCCAGAGGGAGAGAAAAAAGAGAAATTCTTGACTAACGCAAGCCTGCAGCGCTGTTGTGTTGGCTTCAGTCAAAAGGTTGGGAAAGAAAAAACAAAAACAGATACGGATTGCGTAACTTAGCCTAGGGGAGAAAGCCTGTTTGGTCTAGAGCAACCCGTGTCCCCCGTCTAGGGTCTCTGTCTAAAGTCTGTTATGTATGACACAGCAGCGTAACAGCAGTGAATGTCTGACGTTGCCACTGTTCCAGAGAGAAGGACATTTGTAGAGGAGACAGCAGTCTGTTCAGCTGGTGGGACCAGCAGAATTAAAGGTGGGAGTCAGGACCATGGACAGGGGTGAGGACTGCTGGCCAGAATGCTAGTGCATTTGCTGAACTGAATCCAGTATTTGCCAGGTTTCACTGTAGAATTTCTGCAGACTTATTTATTGATCTTCAGTGAGATTTCCCCTTGTAGGTAGCTGCTGCAGCCACTGGCTCTTGCTGCTGATTTTTAATTTTATCTTATTTTTGCAGTGTTGAATGTTCAATGCCTATTCTTCAAGCAGTTTGCATTTTAAAGCGTTCTGGTATTTTCATTTGGCCCTTATATGTAACACTAACTCAATTTAATTGGTGGAAGCTCCCTTAGAATTTAATAAAGGGACTTTACGTTGCCCCATAGAAACTCTGGCTTTTGTTTTTCACTTATGTTAACAGTATACATGGTTTCTGTTTTCTCTCTCTTTGTGATCCGGCTGCAGAAATTTGGCATAACTATTATTGTGTTTCAAAAGATATGGAAAATTGAAATAATTTATTTTGGAATCAGGTTTATGCTTAGAAATTTTTTTTTTATTTTTATTTAACATAACTGAGTGAAAATGTACATTCACGTATAAATTTACATGCCCCCCTATATGCAGCTTCCACTGCTCTCCCTGCCCGGTGACAGCACACTATTCCTCTCTGCTCCATACATGTCTCATCCTCCCAACAGTCTCCTTTCCCCTCCTCTCCGTCCACTCCCCTTCCACCAGCCAGAGGTCAGCAAGATGATATCCTATAGATGTATAGAACCATAAAGTGCTTCCAATATATGGTTACTCTGCATTGCCAAGTCCATTCCATTCCTGTCCAAAGAGTGGACCTTTGTTATAATTTATGGGAACGGGCAGCATCAGGGCGGGGGCCATGCTCTCAGAGGAACCCCAAAACCGCTGGACCATCAATTGAGGTCTTTTAGTGGAGATCTCATGATGCACCTCTTTTTATTCTTGTGTTGCCAGTGAGGCTCCTCTCTGTGAGCTCCGTCATGGCTATCACTGGTGGTGGCCGGGCACCATCCGGTTCTTCCGGTCCCAGGTCAATGCAGGCACCCACTCTTGTGGGTCTCTCTGTCTTCTCAGTTGTCTTTACCGCATGCCATTTTGGCCCTCGGTGAGCATCTGTTCCTGCTGAGTTGGGACCATTTGCTGTGTCCTCGGATGGCAGCTTGGCAGCTTTTAAGACCCCAGACGCCACTCACCAATGTGGGGTGCAGAGAGCTCTCTTAGCAAAACGCTAGTTGTGCCAATTGGCCTGGAATTCGCCTAAGAGCATGGTTCCCGCCCCCCGCCCCAGCTACTCTACCTTGCAGTATTGAGTTAAGATGGAAGGAGTACTCAAGTTATGCTGAAGTCCACTTAATGTTGTTCTTGTTCCTAATGTGTGCTGTCACCGCTTTCTCCCAACTAGATTTCTAGTAACTACCTAAACTAAACCCTCCCCCCCTCGCCCTCCCTCTCTCCCTCCCCTTGCAGCTGTCAAAGAGTCTTTTCTTCTATACACAAGTCTGTTTTTGAGATCTTATCGTAGAGGTCTCATACAGTATTTGTCCTTTTGTCGCTGACTACTCTCACTCAACATAATGTCTTCCAGTTGAAACCAGGTTAGGAGATGTTTCCTGGAATCATCGTTATTCTTTATCATTGCGTAGTGCTCCATTGAGTATATGTACCACAGTTTACCTATCCATTCTTCTATTGTTGGGCATCTGGGTTGATTCCACTTTTTGCTATTGTGGACTGTGCCGCGATAAACATTCTGGTGCATGTGTCCATTGGTGTGAAAGGCCTTGAATCTGTAGGATATATTCCAAGTAGTGGAATTACTGGGTCAAATGGTATATCAATATCCATTTTTTTAAGGAAGTGCCAGATTGCCTTCCAAAGAGGCTGGACCATTTTGCAACCCCACCAACAGTGTAGGAGGGTTCCACTTTCTCCACAGCCTCTCCAGCATTTGTTGTTTTGTGTTTTCTGGATCATGGCCAATCTTGTTGGGGTGAGATGGTATCTCACTGTTGTCTTAATTTTAATTTCTTTAATAACTAAAGATCGTGAACATGTCTGCATGTGTTTTTTGGCTGCCTGGATCTCCTCTTTAGTGAAGTATGTGTCCATCTCCTTTGCCCATCGCTTAATTGGATGGTTTATCTTCTTCTTATTGATATTTTGTAGTATCTTATAGATTATGGAGATCAGGCTATGCTTAGAAATTTAATTTGGGGATGGTTGAACAGATAACAGTAAGAATTATCCAACACTAAATGTTATGAGTTAAGGCATTTACGATGCTTTTTTGAGAATGGACCGTGTAAATAAGTGCTCTTGTAGAAGACATAGAATGTTCAACTATTTACTGAAGTCTTTTAGGTGTCACTGTACATACAATGGAAACCCTGGTGACACAGTGGTTTTAGCGCTACAGCTGCTCACCCTAAGGCTGGCAGTTGGGCTGCACCAGGTGCTCCGTGGGAACTCTGTGGGGCGGTTCTCCTCTGCCCTAAACGGTCACTGTGAGTTGGAATCCACTGGACAACAACCAGTTTGGTTTTCAATACACGTCATAAAACCAACAAGAATCACTTCTCACTGCTGTTGAGTCCATTCTGACCCATGATAACACCATGTGCTGCAGTGTAGACCTGTCCCCCCTGGCCCCTCAGTTCCCCAGTGGCTGTAATTCTAAGTAGAAGCGGAAGCAGAAGGCTGGTCCTTTCTTTTGCATCAGTGCTGGGTGGATTTGAACCACCAAGCTTTCAGTTAGTAGCCAACAGCAAATGGTCTGCACCACCCAGGCACCGACACACACAGCAGCCAATAAAAAAACCCAAATCTGTTGCCATTGAGTCATTTCCCACTCACAGTGACCCTGTAGGACAGAGCAGAACTGCCCTGTAGGGTTTCCAAGGAACATTTGGTGGATTTGGACTGTCAACCTTCTGGTTAGTGGTGGAAGTCTTAACCATGTGCAGGGCTCTGTACACAGAAGGGGTCCTCCCAAACATGACTTGATAATAGTGACTGTGTGGAATAGCTGCCCAGTTGCTGGACCTTTCCTTGGGTCTGTTGTCACTTGAAGTGCCACATTCCCTTTGCCTTTTCTCATCATTTGGTTTTGTTTCATTTTCCCTTTTCATAGAGAGACATAAAGATTCCCAGGTGACTTCCATAATGAAGATTTCTGTTTTTCTCAGAGCTTCTGTCTACCACTCTCTTTTCAAGGACAGATGATGATATCTATAAAAACCCAAACCACCTGCCTTCTTGTAGACACCTTAAGAAACAGGGACAGGCCACCAAAAGCCAGGAGAGCCCTTGTGGGCAAAAGGGAGAAAGCTTATTTCCTTTACTCCCAAGTTGTAGAATCTATTTTTGTATTCATTGGAGCAAGCTAAACCGATATTACCAACACACACACTCTCTCTCTCTCTCTCTCTCTCTCTCTCTCACACACACACACACACACACACACACACACACACACACTCTCACTCACTCACTCACACAGAAGGATGTCCTGTCTGGGTGAACACAGGGATTGCTGAGTAGACAGCACCTTGTGTGACTGGGAGAGGGCACTTGTGTTTAGATGCTGTCCCAGCCCAGTGCATGCCTTGGTGTACAGAGAGTGGGTAAGGCTGCATTGCTTGCTTGCCCTGTTGACTGGGCTCCCTTCTTTAGGAAACTGTGTCCACACTATACACAGCACCCTCTCACGAGAGAGAAGGAATGGAAGACCAAGGTATTGGAGAGGAGGACAACAAGCAGAAGCAGCAGTAAAGCAGGTGACTCTTAGAAGTGATGGCGGACAGTGACTTAGAGAGAGGCAGGGCTGAGGTGAAGCAAGAGAAGAGGAGGTTCAGCAGAACTCTAACTCTGGGACACATAGCTGAGCCGGTTTTGTAGGAGGGCCTAAGGCCAGTGCATCTGCTGCCTCCTAATGCCCTTGAAGGCAAGCTGTCTTTTTTTTCTTTTCCTTTTTCTAAAATAAACTGTATTGTGGTTTAAGTATAAGTTTATGGTCTGTATTAGTTGGCCATATACCACCCAGAGCTTTCCCCACTATTCTCCTTTACCTGCTCTCCCTCGCAGCCCCTCCGCTGTGACAGCTGTCTCCCCTCTTTCATCCAGAACTACCTGTGTCCATCAGACCACGATCTGTCCTCCCTCACCTATCACCTCGTCTCCAGTTATGAGCTTCTCAGACAGTCTTGTAGACAGATGTTAAGTCCCAAAGTTGTTTTCCTTGCCAGTCTCATTCCTTGTTCTGTGTCGTCTAGTTCAGTCTTCGTCTGGAGAGCTGGGCATGCCACCTTCTGCTGAGCCATGTCATTGGTCCCTTCAGCACTGTGACGTTTAGTGAGCAGAAGTGCATTTTTAGATGCCACTCCAAATTTCGTTTCCTGAAAGTAATGGGTAGAAATGCCCCCTTCCCCAAACACACACACGCAGAGGGAAATGACTTGCTTGGTGACATTAAAACCACAGTGGGCATTTGCGTTGACTATAGAAGGGCAAGCTCATGGATTCAGAAAGTACTTACAGCACACTCTCACTGTCTGCCGCAAGGCCGCAACTCCGACAGCCACCATCCCTGCTTTGCGGGAGCTCAGGTTTGAAGCGTTGGGGCGGGGGAATCTCATTAACACGTTAAAACATTTATCTAAGTAGGAATTGTGGTTATATGGGAAAACGAAACAGAGAAGTGTTGCCAGGTGAGTGTGGCGTTAGTCATGGGCACCTTGCCCGTTTCCTCCTGCCTGGCTGTCAGGTTAGAACTCTCTGGGGACACTGAGTCACTGAACGCTGTCAATCCCATGAGATAACAACCTAGAGGTCATATCAGGAGGCAAAGGAGGGCTAGGCAAAAAAAAAGGGGGAGACTGGCTTCTGTTTTCTTCTCTGCAAGCTTGTGGGAATTGCTTAACTTCTTTGAGATTTTCACCGCATATTTGGATAATAATGGCACTGAATGCAGATAGTGACTGATACGTGGCAGCGCTTTGGCAATACTGAAGTTCAAACCTGGTTCAATGTCGTAGTTACTAGGTGAGGCGAGCAGGGCGGGAAGAGTCAAGTTTGGGAATATGGTAACTACTCCCTTCCTCATTGCCAAGACTCCCCAGGTTAAAAAATCGGAAAGTATGGAGAGAAAACTCACTTCCATTTCTACTCTGAGGTCATTACTAAAAAACAGTAGAATAGGCTGGATTCTAAAAACCCGTTACAGCATACTTTTGTTCCGTCTCCTTACACAAGCTGTTGGCAGAAATTCAGCTGATGGGCTGGCTACAGCTGCTCAAGGACAAGCAGTAAGCCCCACGAGAGCCTGTTACTTCTTCTTAGCCAGCCCCTTACCCCTGAGTTGATTCCAACTCATAGCAGTTCTATAGGATAGAGTAGAGCTGCCCCATAGCATTTCCAAGGAACTGCTGGTGGGTTCCAACTGCTGACCTTTTGATTAGCAGCTGAACCTTTAAGCACTACACCACCAGGTCTCTCTTTTCTAGCTGGGCACATATGATGTTAGAGATTGTCATTGAATTCCAGCAAACCATGTGATATTTAATAAAACCTGAATGTTTCTTGTTGTGTTTATAGAAATAGTATTTCACTGATTTACTTCAGAACTTCCTTCATCAATTGCACTGTGGACAGACTGATGCAGCTTGAGCATTTGCTGCCCTCTGCCCCCTTTACGGAAACCCTGGTGGTATAGTAGTTAGGAACTACGGCTACTAACTGAAAGGTCGTTAGCCCGAAGTGAGCAGACACTCCCTGAAAACTGTGGCGCAGTTCTCCTCTGTCCTCCGGAGCGACTGTGGGCTGGAATTGACTAGATGGCAACAAGTTTGGGTTCTGGTTTTATCCTCTTTAGAACTAATCTTTATTGAGTGTCTATCATAGATCACAGTCTGTAATAAGTACCTTCTAGTTTTCATCTCATTTAATCTTTTCAAAATCCCTAGAAAGTAAGCATCATTATTCCTTCTCCATTTTATAGTTGATGAAACTAAGACTCAGTGAGATTATATAATAACTTGCCCAAGGTCACAAAGATGCTAAGCAGCAGAGGCAAGATTTTAATTTTGATTAGCGTGATATCCGGGAACATCCTCCTAAATGTTACCTTGTGCTGCCTTCCTGGTCGTACTGTGAAAGACTATCCCACCCCTCCCCAGTGCCTTGCTGAGCAACCTGTGTCTTTTTATGTAGAAACCATATGGATTGAATACTATCATAGGGTGGTTTTTTTCTTTTTTGGTATGTTCACCTTGGGAAAATATTAGAAGCCTAAATACATCAATCACTAAATTATTCCGTGATCAAGGAATGAAGGTATGAGGATGTTTCTGAGGGGTGGAGGAGAGTTCATTTTTTAACACAATCAAGTACCAGAGTAGTTTTATAATAGAGATAAAGATCCGCCTCTTAAGTTGTTTCTGTCATGGAGTAAATTTTGTCCCCTAAAAAATTTATATAGAAATTTGGCAGGGCTGTGATTACCAGTATTGTGTGATTGCCCCCCCATTTTATTTTTTCCCTATGCTGTAAATCCTAGTCTCTGCCTCTGGATTACACACAGGGTTATGTTAAAGGACGATTAGGGTGGGACTGCAACACCCTTGTTAAGGAAGTTTCTCTGGAGTGTGGGCTTCTGTCTCCTTTTATCCTTTCATCCTACAAGAGATGAAAGGAAAGGGAAGCAAGCAGAGAGTTGGGGACCTCATACCATCAAGGAAGCAGCCCCAGGAGTAGAGTGAGTCCTTCAGACCTGGGTTTCCTGTGCCAGGATGCTCCCTGACCAAAGACTGATGCAACATAAGAACCTTCTTCTAGAGCCAACAAAGAGGGAAAGCCTTCCCCTGGAGTGGACAGCCTGAATTTGGACTTGTAGTCTACTGGACTGTGTAAGAATAAACTTTGTTTGCTAAAGCCATTCACTTGTGGTCCTTTTATTAGAGCAGTACCAGGTGACTAAAACAAATCCTTACCATTTTTACTGTAGCTGAAGCTGATAAGTGGACTTCTGTTTCACTGGGAACATAGTTAAGTCCCTCTTAAGCAGGCAGATCCTTTGATTTCAAACAGATGTTACTATATCTTTTTTTTTTTTTTAATAAAACCAACAAACTAAACTTGTCATCCAGTGAAATCTGACTCAGAGTGACCCCGTAAGACAGAGTGGAACTACCTGTAGTTTCCAAGGCTGTAATCTTTCCTGGGAGCCCTGATGGTGCACTGGTTAAGACCTTAACTGCTCACCAAAAAGTCAGTAGTTCAAATCTACATGGCAACCTGCTAGCTTTTAAGACCTCAGGTGCCACTCACGCAGGTGACATGCAGAGCATTTTCATAAGAGAAAGGGAGAGAAGAAGCCTGGGTATGCCAGTTAGTCTGGATGTCCCTTGAGAGCATGGTCCCCTGATCCCAGACCCTGTTTTTCTGCCCTTCCGAAGAGGTGGACCACATTAAGGGAACATTGTGCTTTTGAAATTGAGCAGTTGTGGGTTTCCTTCTGGTATATGCTGTCACATTCTACATCCTACACCCAATCCTAATGCTAAATAACCACCATCTAATTGTAAAATTCCCTCTCCTTCCCTTCTCCCTTGTAACCATCAAAGATTGATTTCTTCTGGGCTTAAATGATTTGTTGTGTCCTTATAATAATGGTCTCAATACAAAATTTGACCTTTATTGTCTGGCTAATTTTGCTGAGCATAATGTCCTCTAGATGGTCCCACATTGACAGGTATTTCTCTAGGCCATCTTTGCTTCTTAGCATTGAATAGTATTCCATTGTATGAATATACCATAGTTTGTTTAACCATTCGTCTGTTGATGGGCATCTAGGTTGCTTCCATCTTTTTGCTGTTGTGGAGAGAGCTGCAGTAAACATTGGCATGCATGTGTCTGCTTGAGTGGTGGCCATTATTTCTCTGGGATATATTCCAAGGAGTGGGATTGCTGGATCATATGGTTTTTCTATTTTCAGTTTGCTAAGAAAGTGCCAAATTGATTTTTATAGCAGTTGTACCATTTTACAGTCGCACTAACAGTGTAGAAGAAGAGTTCCATTCTCTCCACATCTTCTCCAGCATTTATTATTTTGTGTTTCTTGGATTATTGCCAACATTGTTAGGGTAAGATGGTATATCATTGTAGTTTTGATTTGTATTTCTCTAATGGCTAGTGATCATGAGCATTTCCTCATGTATCTGTTGGTAACCTGTATGACTTCTTTGGTAAAGTGCTTGTTCATATCTTTTGCCTATTTTTAATTTGGGCTATTTCTCTTTTTCTTGTTGAGGTTTTGCAATTTCTTGTAGATTAGAGAGATTAGATGTTGGTTGGAAACTTGCTGGGCAAAACTCATTTCCACTCTGTAGGCAGTCTTTTTACTTCTTTGATGAAGGCTTTGGATGAGCATAGGTGTTTGATTTTTAAGAGTTCCTAATTATTTTCATTTCTGATGATTGAAGGTTGGTGGTGATTTTTTGTAGACTGTTGATGCCATGGGTTAGGGTTTCCAGCATCTTCTCAGTTTTTTCTTCCAAGATTTTTATTGTTTTAGCTTTTATACTTAGGTCTTTGGTCCATTCTGAGTTCATTTTTGTGCATGGTGTGAGATAGGGATCGTCTTTCATTTTTTTTTTGCAGATGGATAAGCCAACACTGTTTGTTGAATAGACTGTATTTTCCACAATTCACAGCCTTTGGGCCTTTGTCAAATATCAGCCGGTCATAGGTATATGCAGTTATATTTGGATTTTCAATTCTGTTCCATTGGTCTATGTGTCTGTTTTTGTGCCAGTATTAGACTGTCTTGACTACTGTGGTAGTGTAGTAGGTTTTAAGGTCAGGCAGAGTGAAGCTTCCCACTTTGTTCCTAGCTCATTCTTTTACTTAGAATGTAACCTTTCAGGATTCTAGATTTTTACAGAGGACTCAGTATCATCTAGCTACATTTTGGGGCCTCCAGCTTAATGTCCTGTTCTGTATGTAGTCTTTAGATTTTGGGGACAGGCAAATATTGAAAAGGCTCTCATAGCTTATCATTCTTCCTTTAGCATCCTCTTTATTTTTTGCTCCTAGTCATATCCTGTACTTTTTTGTAAGCTCTGTATTTAAAAATATATCTTAAGTATTTTATGCAATGTATTCCCCCCCTGCCCCCGCCAAAAACATAAATTAGCTGCACTGCTAGGATCCAAAGTCCTAGAATCTACTAAGTTGATAAATGAAAAGAAATGTTCATTGAGATACTGGAAGAAAAACATGATCTCAAAGCCTTACTTCCCATCCTATACCTCAAATATAATGATTAAACTCCCTGGTAGCCATTTTCATCTGGATGCCCCTTGAGCATCTCAGATGTAGTTCAGTCTAAACTAGTTTTTTCCTCTGAATTACTCATGTCAATGAATGATGCCACCATCCTTTTAGGTACCTAGGTGAGTTTATCAGTGAGGGTCAAAGAATCACAGTGAGTATTGCAAACAAAGGGGATTTAGTACAGGGGACTGAGAGTGCAGGCCCAAAGGGGTCCTGAAGTAACATAGACATTCATTACTAGAGGAGGCAACTCCTACCTCTGCACTGAGGGAAAAAAGGAAAAGATGATGTTATTAGAACTTACGAGCTGAAAGAGGCTAACCTGCCTAGGACACTCTGGGGTCACTGACTGAGATCCACAGAATAGTTTTTCTTAGACTCAGCACTGTTTAATGAGTGCAGGACATAGACTAACTCATGTATCTGTGCTCATTCTGAGAAGTCCATCCACATACCTTGTTTGTATTCCCATTTCTGTTCTTTCTAACTTCTCTTGATCATATGGCCTTTAAACGTAAGTCACTGACCCCAGGTCAATAGAGAGCTGTATCTTTGGCCATTTTTTCCATGTGGGCAAAGTGGACAACCATGTATACTGCTGAAAGGTTTATCTACTGAGATGACTTCCTTTTACAGCTTTCTTTTACCGACCCTCCTGATTAAGGGCAGAAGGACTATAGTAGCCTGCTTCCTGTTGGTAACAGTGTTTTAGGGACAGTCATCTGTAAGCCAAGTGGCAGACTTTCTTCCTTACTCGGTTGGTCATAGGGAGCTCTCCATGAGATCCAAGGACTATTTTGAGTGAGGAGGCAGTATGGTAACTCCAGGTTCTGTAGGAATCTGAGCCATCTGGTTATGCATTAGGTGTGTTTTCAGGACTGCTTGAACCGTGTTTTGTTTGAAAGAAATAAAACTTCTATTTGATGATAGAGTACTGCTGTAGATGACTATCCTTATGGTTGGTGGGCCAGGTAACACCCTTTTAGGATGGCATTTCAGGTTGTGTAGTCTTTGGTGTCCTGTGATTAAGGGTCAAGGAGCAAGCCAGGAGCTGCATCTCAAAAGGAGAGTAGTTATATGCAACAGAAGGTGCTGCTGGGCTTCACAGCACACCCTCAAGGTCTGTGCTGGGATTCTCCCATTGAAACTTGCCAGAAGCTCTGTACAATACTCTTATTCGCCCGTGATGCCTAGAGTATCAGTGGAAACAGTGGGTGCCTAGATCTACTTTAGAACTTTCTTTTATTGTGAATTCCACTCAGAACTATCAGCCTTGTGTGTTGTAGACTGGAGCAGAGCAGTCACTGTGCGGTGTTTAAAAAGACACCCTAAAAGTCAGACCTCTCATGGCACAGTGTCCCAACATGCTCCAGGTCCCCAGATCCGTAGAAATTTCACTGAAGTCGTGGGCCTTTAAATGAATTTTTGCAAGGTTTATTGCCCACCCTTTTTTGCACCTATGTTTTGCTACAGTATTTTGTACTTCCTTTTCAACAGGTCCAGCCAGTGTGATGTCATTCATGTCATGGATCGGTATGTTCTGTCAATATGACCAAGGTCTCTGGGGACCTGATCAGGGATATATCAGTCTGGGCCCAATCAGGGAATGGAAACCAGGTAGTACGTGAAACAGAGAAAGTTTAATAGGAAGGATTTTTAGTTATGATAGAAGAGTGACTATAAGATGTAAGAAAGCTATGTGGTACCCTGACACTGAGGAAGGGTTCTCAAGGAAGGAAAAATGTGGAAGAGATTCACACCTCACTGGATAAGGTGTAGTCTATTCCACTGGACTGTAGAGCAGTTTGCTGGCAGAGCTGGGTTGGAGCTGATCTG
Organism: Heterohyrax brucei; assembly: GCA_028571685.1. Lineage (NCBI taxonomy): Eukaryota > Metazoa > Chordata > Mammalia > Hyracoidea > Procaviidae > Heterohyrax > Heterohyrax brucei. The sequence goes on along the minus strand of CM053164.1, from coordinate 11,185,557 downwards.
CTGTGGTGGACAGGCAGCAGGCAGCCCACTGAGGGCAGGTCGGAAGCAGGTAGTCAGCACCTGGTGGCATGAGTGTGCATTGGTACTGCAGAGACGGGGGAGCCCTCTGGGCTGCAGGACAGATGCAAATGGACCATGCAGGGAGCTGGCAGAGGGAGTGTCAGCTCTCTGTGACCTGTCAGCAGGGAATCTGCATGCAGGAGCCGCAGGAGGCCTGACATGGCCAGACAGCCTCTGGACACAGGTGCATACTGGAGGGAGGCCTGCTGGAGGTAGGAAGGCTGCAAAGCACTAGTTTCTATGGTTAGTGGCCACAGAGAGGTTGTCATCAGTCCAGACCTGCTAAGTTGCTGAGGGAAAGTCCACCAGATGTCCTCATGCCTGCAACACTCACAGAACCAACCTCCTGGAGGGTCCGCCCAGCACTGAGAAGCACTGAGAAGGCTAAACACAGTATCCACTTTAAAGAGAGCTGCTCAGAGGACTTCTGTTGTCCGTCAGGGACCGTATGTCGAGGGTGCGTCCCGAGCTGAGGGGCAGTAACCTGGTAACTGACTGAGAGGTCAGCAGGCTTTTTCTGTGAAGAGCCAGATGGTAGCTGTTTATCATTTGGCCTTTTGAGTCACCTTCATCTCTTTCTTACACAAAGATGTTCTTAGCTCATGGGCCAAAGAAAAACAAAGCAGCAAGCTTCTGAAAAGCCAGATTGTGCCAAACCCTCTGGACTCGACTGTGGCAGAGCTCATGAGAGGACTGATGTAGGTTTGGGGCAGAATGGAGTTGCTTGTTGGTGCAAACTGAACCTCTGCCATGGATTGAATTGTGCCCCCTGCTTCCCTGAGAAATAGGTGTCTGCCTGATTAGGCCATGGTTCCCAGAACTGAGTGGTTATCCTCAACTTTGTGGTTGATGTAATTTTCCTGTGTGTTATAAATCCTAATCTCTGCTTGTGGTGAATGAGGCAAGATGAGATTATGTTTAAGAAGATTCGAGTGGGATGTAGCACCCCGAGCCTGGTCACATCCCTGATCCAATGGGAGTTTGGGCATAAAGGGAGGCTCCCTGGGGTGTGGCAGCATCACCATCTATCTCTCAAGAGGCAAAAGGTGTGGAGAGGGGGAACCTCATAGCACTGATGTAGCAGTGCCGGAAGCAGAGTGTGTCCTTTCCACCTGACATTCCTGCACAGAGAAGCTCCTAGATTAGGGGAAGACTAGTACAAGGACCTTCTTGTAGAGCTGACACAGAGAGAAAGCCTTCCCCTGGAACTAATGCCCTCTGTTTGGACTAGACAGTGAGAAAATAAATTTCTCTTGGTTAAAGCCATCCATTTGTGTCTCTCTGTTACAGCTGCACTAGGTAACTAAGACAGCTGCTAACCTAAAGGTTGGTGATTTGAGTCTACCCAGGGCTGCCTCAGGAGAGAGGTCTGTTGTTCTCCTTCTGAAAAGCCAGCTGCTGAAAACCCGGTGAAGCACCATTCTACTTTGATACACATGGAGTCACCATGAGTTGGGATCTATCTGATGACAGCTAGTGGTGACAAAGATAGTTGAGGCAAGACAGTGACCATGTATTGTTGCCCTGGCCAGGTGATAGGGAGCGCCCTCTGGCGGTCTTTCCTATTGACATTGTAGGGTGGCAGAACTGGATTAGTCTCTCATCAGTCAGAGCCAGGGCTGTGTGGTTTGGCCCCAGTAGCAGAAACTTATCTGAAAGAGCAGCTGCAGTGGTAGTCACTTACCTGGTTAAGCTTACGTTGATCTACTGTCATTCTCCAGGAAGCTTCTGCCTGCTACACAGGCCAAACAGGTGTGTGTAACAGAGATGTGAGAAGAGTCAGTGCTCCAACATCCTGTAAGAGTGATGGTAGTCCTCATCTCTCCCCTTTCCACCAGCATTGCAGTATTGCTTTTGGTTTACTGTTTTGATAGGGAAGGGAACTCCAGGGGCTTCCATCTGGTCTTCCCTGTCATAATTGGCACTGTAATCTGTGTTTTGAGTGCCAGGTGGGGATTCTGCCAATGCTAAGTATGTCTGTTCCAATTATACATTGAGGATCTGGGAAGTAATTACTGATTGAATATGCCAACTCCACAGAGCCCAATGTGAGATGGATGTGGGCCACAACTCCATAAATCTCTTCTTTGACTGTTACCCATGGTGATGGGTTGAGTCTCCTGGGATTAGCACCAATTCTAAGTCTGTGGAGCAGGTTTCATAGGTCTGGATATTTCCCTTCCCCATGGCACAGCCAGCCTGTAAAGTGGCCACAGGTCCAGTCTTTGAGGAAAACCTGAAGTATATTTTTATGGCCATGTTAGAGTTCTTACTCTAGGTTATTCTTTGTCTGTGAACTGCTCTTGAAGGTCTTGAGAACTGAGTAAGAGACTGACTCTCCATTATGGTGACTGAAGTCAGATTTCTGCACCTCTGACCTTGAGATTTCCTGTACTGTTGATCAAGTAATGTTTGAGTAGCCTGCCCCTGTTTCCTTTTTTTCCCCCTTTTCTTCTTCCTCTTTTAGTCACTGCTAAAGTTCCCTTTGAGTTAAAAACTATTCTGATTGGCATTTCATTTCTTTGCCCACCTTGTTTCTGGCAGCTATGGCCAGTCAGCCTCTCCTGTTTCTTAATCCCATCTTCCCTGAGTAGGAAGCTGAAATCAAGGCATTTATTTGAATAATGCCATCTCCCACTGTCAGCGGCAGCCTTTGGCAGTCAGCTGCCACCCAGCTTTTCAGGGATGCCGCTGCTTCCTTCATTGATGGTTGGAGAATGACAGACAATAGGTAAAAATCTGCATAGTGAGAAGCCCCGTGTCCTCATCCAGGTCTTTTATCATCCAGTCCTGTCTTTCTTTGTCCTATTACTGCAGTCATTCTCTGCGGGTCCTGTCCTCAGGCTGTGTCATTTATATGTGACTGTTATCCTTAGGGAGCCCTGGTGGTGCACTGGTTAAGAGTTTGACCGCTAACCAAAAGGTTGGCAGTTTAGATCCACCAAGTGCTCCTTGGAAACTCTAAGGGGCAGTTCTTCCCTGTTCTGTAGGGTTGCTATGAGTCAGAATCAACTCTGTGGCAGTGGGCTTGTTTTTTTATTTTTTTATCCTTAAGGAGCCTTGGTGACACAGTGGCTAAGCACTGTGCCTGCTAACCAAAAGCAGTTCAAAGCCACTAGCCTCTTCTTAGAAGCTCTATGGGGAAATTCTACTCTGATCTATAGAGTCACCAGGAGTCAAAATTAACTATAGCAATGGGCTTGGGTTTTGGTTTCTTATCTTTAGGGATCTGTGTTGGCACAGATCTTGTCTGCTAACCAAAAGATCAATAGTTTGAATCCAGTAGCCCTCTTAGGAAACTCTATAGGTCAATTCCTTTCTGTTCTGTAGGGTCACTGTGAGTTGGATTGACTTGACAGAAACATGTTTTTGTTTTTCGTATTTGAATTTTGTACTTTATTCAAAGCATTTAAAAGTTGCCCTCCAAACCAAACTGATGGCTGCCAAGTCAGTTCTGACTCCTAGTGACTCTATAGGATGGAGTAGAACTGCCCCATAAAGTTTCCAAGGCTGTAAGTCCTTTAGGAAAGCTGACTGCCATGTCTTTCTTGCGTGGAGTGCCTGGGGGGTTTAAACCACTGACCTTGAGTTCCTGATCGAGCACTTAACCACTGTGCCACCAGTGCTCCTTGTTAATTTAAAGTTCAGTGTAGAAAATATTTTTAGGCACCAATCTTTAGGCCGTACTGTTGTGCACACTAGTTGATACCGCTGTTAGTGCCTTACCTGCTTACCAGAGCTGTGCTCGGCTTCATTTATCCTGCTCAGCCTGTGTCAGACTCAGAGAGCTGGCGGAAATCACTAAAAATAGCCATAAGACTCTTACTCGGCTCATTATGTTGCAGTACCATACAGAGGCCGTTCTCTGTCTACAGCCAGGGATCAGATTATGTCCCTGAGCCGGAGCATTGTGAGCCCTTTAGCAGGAGCTAACTCTAGATGCTATTCACGCTCATAAAAGGTTCTAATCTTCTTTGAATTCCTCTAAGCCTTTTGACTGTGTAATCCGTGACAGCAGTCCACTCCATGGGTACTGTTGGCAGCGTGAAGTAGGCCTCTTCCACGCGTTTCACCCTGATTATCTTTTTATCTCATTAAGTGCCTTCTGGCTCTTGTGTTATATGTAAAAATTAGATAGTGGTATCACATTGGACTTGAAGACACAAGTTGGTATTTTCTATTTCAAAGCAACAGACTCTTACATATGAATCAAGAGACTTCATTGCAATCCTGGCTTTGTCAATCCTAAGCTGTGTCACATTGGAAAAGTCAGTTAACCTCACTGAGCCTCAGTTTCCTCATTTGTTAAAATGAAGGGGCGGGGTTCATCCAATGTGAGTGCTCAGTTCCCTGCTACTCTGCTGTGCGTTGGTCCTCTGACTGTGAAGTCAGCAGGAATGGGGTTTGTTTGAGAACTGGCCATGTGCTTTTATGCCGTAGACTCAGCTGTGTGTAGAAGCCATGATCCCTGCCTTCTAGGGGCTCCCATTCATTATACTATTTGCCCAGCACAAATACTTACATTGCAAGACCTAGCTTTAGGATGTTTTCCGGAAGTGAGATATCAGGTGAAAGCCTCTCTGGTTCTTACAGCATCTTTCCTTCTCAAGATAGACTTTCTTTTCTAAAATCACCTTAGTTTCTGTGATAGCTGTTCTATGTGAGTTGACCTCTCTCCTGAGGTTTACCCTGATACAGAAATCCTGCCTGTCAGAACCAATTCATGTATGTTGTCTATGAGTATGCTACTGTCACGGGTTTCATTGTGTCCCCCTCAAAATGTGTGTATCAGTTTGGCTCAGTTGTCAGTCCAAGTGTGATGGGATATCCCCCCTATGTTGTCAACACTGTCTTTATGATGGTGGTAAGGGAGAATGGGTGGAAGCTCTGTTAGTGAGGTGAGGCTCACTCTGCAAGCTTGGATTGTACTGGGGCCCTCTCTGGAGAGAGAAAAGGACAGGGAAATGATCAGAGTGTTGGCCACCTTATACTACTAAGAAAGCAGCACCGGGGGCAGAGTGTGTCCTTTGGACCTGAGGTTCCTGCTCTGAATTGCTGACCTGTTGAATTTGGACTCAGCCTGCTGGACTGTGATAATTTCTCATATGAAATGGACTTGTAGCTTGCAAATAGATTTGTAGCTTACTGGGCTCCGACAATAAAATTTCTGTTTCTGGAGCTATCCACTCATGAACCTGTGTTATGGCTGCACTAGTTGACTACGAGAACGGCTTCTAGTATTTCTTTTTTAGCCTTGTTTACTTTCAATTTCAGTTACCTTCTGGCGCTTCTTATTTAGTAGTGTTTACCTTCAATTTCATCTGCTTCTGAGGGTTTGGAGAGTTTCTGATAATGCCAACTGTGCTATGTCTGCTAACCGAAAGGTCTGCAGTTCAAATCCACCAGGCGCTCCTTGGAAACTCTATAGGGCAGTTCTGCTCTGATCTCTAGGGTTGCTATGAGGTGGACATGGCTCAGTGGCAGTGGGTTTTTTGGGTATTCCTTGAAACTGAAATACATTCCTATGCCAACAAAATTTGAAGCCATGTGTATTTCTAGGATCAGTGATGTTGGCACATCCCTGGGGTATATAGACAGCTCTCTGCGACTTTCTGATTTTCTTCAGAATGATCTCTGTCATCTACATTTTTCCCTAAGGGACTTCGGATTCACCTTGAACCATTTCTATTGTCTACATTTCTCACTAAGGGACTTTGGATTCACCTTGAACCTATCACATTTTTAGATTAAGTTCTGGAAAGGAAATTTGATGATCTTGCTGAGAAGATAAATGAATTTCTACACAATCATAATAATAATGAATCTAGAAATTCCTTTAAAATTTTCTCTCTTATTTACCAACTTTTAGAAAAATATATTGGTTGAGCAGCATTTTGCAAAGGTACCTAGTAAAAATTTATTTTTAGACATTTAGCGTCTCATACAATGTTAACCTTGTTTCTGTTTCCATCTGTTGTAGTTATTATTTGTTCCCATCTGTCTTGCTAGTGGAAGCCTCCTTCCGGCTCCTCAGCTCTTTCAACGTATCCCTAATAGTGTCTGACATCTTTCTTGTTTTTTGTGCACTAGAAATTCTTCATTCACGTATTCACCTCATACCAGGCATGCAAGGATGGTGTGACGTTCGAAAATCATCAACATCATCTACCACATAAACAGAAGAAAAGAATTGAGTGATCATCTCCACTGATGCAAAATAAAGTCCAACACACATTCTTGTTAAAAACTCTCATTCAAATAGGAATCGAAAGGGAATTCTTCGTGATGATAAAGGACATCTATACAAAACCAGTTCATCATTCTGAAGAGATGCTGAAAGCATCCCTCCTGAGAATGGTAATAAGACAAGGATGCCCTTTATCATCATTCTGGTTTAACACTGTGCTGAAAGTTCTAGCTAGAGCAATAAGGCAAGCAGAAGAAATACGGGGCATCCTGATTGAAAACAAAGAAGAAAAACCATCCCTATTTACAGATGACATGATCCTTTATATTGGAACCCTGAAGGTTCCCCAAGGAAACTGCTGGAACTAATAGAAAGATTCACTAGAGTAGCTAGATACCAGGTCAACATAGAAACATCAGTTGGTTTTCCTGTACGCTGACAATAAGAACTGCAAAAAGGAAATTGAGAAATTAATGCCACTTACAATAACCCTTTGGAAGAAAAACTAGCAAATAGTCCTGGCAAAACTCGATGTCCATTCTCTAAAAAAATGATAAAAAATTTACACCTTACAACAAACACAAATCTAACTCAAAATTGACCGTAGAGATCTAAATATAAAACCTAAAAGGATAAAGATCACAGAAGAAAAGATAGGGACAATGCTAGGGACAGTACGACATGGCAGAAACTTGGCATAAATTCTGTAGGCATCATTCCTAACAGTGCACAAGCACAGAAGATACACTGGGTGGCTGGGAGCTCTTAAAAATTAAAGGTATGCTCACCAAATAACTTCACCAAAACAGAAGCTAGATACTGGAGAAAAAATTGCCTATGACATAGTTGATAAAAGTTTGATCTCTAAGATCTGTAGAATACTTTAGCATCTCAGCAACAAGAAGACAAATAATCCAATTAAAAATGGGCAAAAGAGTGGCCATGTGAGGAAAAAAAGGGATGCACCCTGAAAACTCCACTGAAAGATGGAAATTGATGGTCCAAAAGCTGGGCAGTTCCCCTGGGAGCGTAGCCCCTAGACCTGATGCTGCACCTGATCATAGAACATTACTGAGGTGCACTCTTTGGATAGGAATGGATTGGACTTGCAGACACAGAGTGACCATATCGTGTGTGCACTTTATGGTTCTATGCATCTATAGGATAGTGGCCTCTTACAAGTGGGGAGTGAAGAGGGTGGACGGGAAGGGATGGGAGATTGTTAAGAGGATAAGATGTACAGAACAGAAAGGAGGAGGGTGCTAGCTGTCACCTGGCAAGGAGAGCCAGAGGGAGCTGCAGATAGGTGGGCATGCAAATTTGAATTGCATTGTACGAATTGTACGAATTGTATTATATGAACAAATACTGCACCAAAGAGGAAATTCAGACAGCTAACAAACAGGTGAGGAAAGTGTAGGACCGTTAGCCGTTAAAGAAATGCAGATCTCATCTACAATGAGATACCATCTCACCCAGTCATTATTGCCACTAATCAACAAAGCAAAAAATAACAAATGTTGGAGAAGTTGTGAGGATATTGGAACTTGTAGGCATTGTTGATGCAGTGGTTAAGTGCTACATCTGCTAGCCGAAAAGTTGGCAATTCAGATTCACCAGGCACTCCCTGGAAACGCTAGGAGGCAGTTCTGCTCTGTTCTCTAGGGTCACTGTGTGTTGGAATTGACTCAGTGGCCCTGGGTGTGTATGTAGCCATTGTTGATGGGAATGTAAAATGGTACAACCACTTTGGAAAAGGACACTGGACGAGCTTAAAAAGCTAGAAATAGAAACATGGTCCAGCCATCTTTCTCCTAGCAGTAGATCTTAGAGTAATAAGGGCTGTTGCACAAATAGACATAGACACGCCCCTGTCCACTGGAGCATTATTCAAAATAGCAAAAAGATGGAAACAGTCTATAGTGCCCTTTGACAGATGAATGGATGAAGAAACTATGGTATGTATATGCAATGGAATACTGCGCAATCATGAATCTGCAAAATATCTAACAATGTGGATGAAATCTGGAGGATGTCATGCTGAATGAAATAAGTCAATCACAAAAAGACAAATATTGTATGAGACCACTACTATAAAAACTCACGAGAAGTTTTACACATCAGAAGAACCTTTCATGGTTTTAAGGGGGGAAGCGGTGAGGGGGGAAAGTCACTGACTAGATAGCAGAAAAATGTTAACTTTGAAAGGATCCCGATGGCACACACAATGTAGGGAAAGTCAGCAGAACAAAGACAAAGTCATAGAAGCTTCTTAGATGTATCCAAACAGCCTTGGGAACCCCTTGGAGCAGGTCTCTGTCTTTAGGTTGACTGAGTTGGAATCAACTTGATGGCAGTAGGTATGGCAAAATTATAAATGCATATTGTTTTCCTCTGCAAACGCTTTTCTGTCCTCTCTCTGATTGGGACGGAAAGAAAGCATTTATGATGTCAGTCTTACTATATCCCATACCCGAGGTCATGCTGATCTTGTCCAGCAGATATGCTACACCTCGCCTGGCTGCTGCTGTCTGGGCTGCCACTTTGTTGAGCCTTTGGTTGTCTACAGTTATTCTCCACGATTCATTGACTTTCTGCAGAGGCCAGCAGGGTGAATTAAACAAATTCTTGATATCCTTGATCCTTAAAGGTGGCGTGGAAGCTCCCCATCCCTCTGACAGGATAGCGTTAGTGGAGGAGGGGGCAGGAAGCAGCTTCAGAGGCTTCCACTTGGCCGTTCCTCCAACCCCACGAGCTGTGGACGTCACATGGGAGTTACGTCAGCTTCCTACGTGTCAGTCCCATTATATATTTACCATGGAAATGACCACTAGGTGAGTCTGTGGACTCAGTGCATCTGCTGTAAGCCAGACCTCGGCTGTGGCTCCATTTATTGTCTGGCCCCCTATGTTCCTACTGTGACAGGGGGACATGATGACACTTCGTATCTCTTCTTTCATTCGGCTCCATGTCTTATACTGGCTCAGATTCAGAGCTGAGTAAAGGTCATGACTTTTTTGAGAAGACTTGGCCCAGCCTGCTGCTTTTTGCATGTATTTGTACAAATGTGTTATATATGAGGTCTGATAGTCAAGTCTGCGAATTTAATTGTCCTAAGTGCTAGAGACCTCATTGCTGACTATCACTGCAGTCACCTTCAAGGTAATCCTCTTGGAGAACTATGCACCGTTGCCAGTACCTAGTCCACCCTTCAAAGCAGTTTGGGAACTCTTTCTGGAATGGCCGTTGTGCACAGTGTCGCGGTGGCAGTCCATGAACTTAGTGGTACAGTTGTCTGTGAGGGAATTTTTAGGCAGTAAACAAATAACTGTATTGGAACACACTCCCTACTCACCGATCTGGCCACCAATGACCTCTTTATTTACCCCCAAGTAAAGGAAATATTGAAAGGAAGACATTTTGATGACATTAAGGATATCATGGGTAATACAATGACAGCTCTGATGGCCTTACCAGAGAGTAGACTAGGCTCTGATGCCAGTGCACAGCCTCCCAAGGGGAGTACTTTGAAGGTGACCATCGTGATACTCAGCACTGCGGTATGTCACGGTTTTTCTAGGATGAGTTTGTGAATTTAATTGTCAGTGCCTGTATGTTATATCTATGTGTCTATATCTAAATTGCCCCTATCTATATGGAAGGAGATCTGGTGGTACAGTGGTTAAAGTGCTTGGCTACTAACCAAAAGGTTGACAGTTGAAACCTACCAGCAGCTTTGTGGGAGAAAAGACCTGGTGAGTTGCACCATAAAGATTACAGCCTGGAAAGGCGAGGGGGCAGTTCTGTTTGGTCCTGCAGGGTCCTTGTGAGTCAGAATCCACTTAATAGCACACACCAGCAGTGTGTCTATATGTCAGGCAGAACTATTGAATAGGACCCTATTCTATAGGTTTATCTAAAAAGATTTTCTTGTCTTTCCAAGTAGCTTTTTCCCCAAGGAATGCCATCTGCATCTTCATTACCCTCTGCAGACTGAGCTTCCGTGGCTGGGACCCTGGCATTGCTGGTCATTACAGTAATTCCTTGGGGTCATTATGAGTTGGAATTGACTCAGTGACAGTCGGTTGGGTGTTGTATTTTAACTTTGGACAATTGAAAACCATCGACAGGGCTGTATTACTTTGGGCCAGATTAAACTGTTGGAGGTATCTGTCACAAAACATGTCAGCAACCCAAACTTCATGAAAGTTTCTCCTAAGAGTGCAGTCATCATCAGAGAATGAATATTTGACACCAGAGTGTTGACTTATGCTGTTTGAGTCTTTCTAGCCATGTGTGCGGTGTGAGTTCCTGTCACTCTACACACTTAGTATTGGTGGGCTTTTAAAAATTTTAGTCATTCTAATTGTTGTATTGTGTATCTCATTATGGTGTTATTTTGCATCTTTTTTCTATTAGTAGTGATATTGAGCATCTTTTCTGGGATTGATTGCCATTTATATACTTTTGTGAAATGTCTGATACAATCTTCTGCTCCTGAAAAATTGAGTATTTTATTAAGTTCTAAGAATTGCTTGTGTATTATGGATACAAGCCCATTGTCGGATATACTTTTAATAAATGTTTTCTGTAAGTTTTGTTTCATTTTTTAACAGTATCTTTTCAAAAGGAGTTGTTAATTTTGTTGAAGTCCACTTAATGATGTATTTTATTGAATAGAAATTTTCATTTTAAAGTCATTTATCAATCTTCTAAGATTAGTTACTTTTTCTGCACTGTTTAAAAGTTCTTCTCCTCAGGTTAGCACAGCTGGACTATACTGTAAGCTAAGAGGTTTCTTAAGTGCAACCCAACATTTTGAAGAGCAGAGTAGTAGTGGAAGGGGTCTGGAGACCATGGTTTCAGGGGGACATCTAGGTCAATTGACATAATTAAGTTTTGTTTTTGCTTTTTTTTCCCCAAGAAAATATTATGCATCCCACTTGGGTGAGTGGCATCTGGGGTCTTATAAGCTACCAAGGTCATCTAAGCAACATCAGTTGGTCACAGTTGACCTGGAGCAGAAGGGAATGCAGGACATCAAAGACATGAGGAAAATACACACCCAGGGGACAAAAGCTGCTGTATGATTGAGAGAATACTTCATAATGAGACCAGAAGTACTAGATGGTGCCTGGCTATCACGGTTGGCTGCCCTGACAGGGGACACAGTGTGGAGTCCTTGATGTAGTGAGAGAAAAATGGGTGTGCAGAACTTAAAACCCTCTTAGAAGTTCAAACTTTATGGTTTGTCAGACCGGAGGGTCCCCTGAGGTCATGGCCCCTGGGCCATGTTAGCCCAGAGCTGAAACCAGTACCAAAGCCAACTCTTCAAAGACTGGACTGGGCTGTAAGATATAAAGTGACACTGGGGAGGAGTGCGCTTCTTGGCTGAAATACATACACGAGGCTGTCTGAGGAGTTCCTGTCCAGAAGTGAGATGAGAGGTGGAGGAAGACAGGAGCTAGTTGAGTGGTCACGGGAAGTACAGGGTGGAAAGTAAGAGTGTGCTGTCACAGGGTGTCCCATGGAGCAGTCAGAGTTGCATAGTGGTGTGTGTGCAGGGTTTCATGTGGCAAGTTGACTTGGATTGTAAACTTTCACTTAAAGCACAATAAAGTGTGTATATATACATATATATACATGTATATATATTTGAAAGAATTTTTTTCCCTATCCAAAGGTCATGATGACCTTCTATTGTGTATTCTGGAAAATAATGTTATCATTCTAGAAAAGAATTGGAAACCCTAGTGGCATAGCGGTTAAGTGCTGTGTCTGCTAACCAACAGACTGGCAGTTTGGATCCACCAGATGCTCTTTGAAAACTGTAAGGTGTAGTTCTACCTCACCTATAGGGTTGCTGTGAGCTGGAATCAACTCCACGGCAGTGGGTTTGGTTTTGAGGTTAGAAAAGAGTTATTTAGAAAAGAATTTCATATTTGGATCTTTGGTCTATCTGGTATTGATTTTTAAGTATGGTATGAGGTAGGTTTCAAGATTCATTTTTTTAAAAAAATCGTGGCTATCCAATTGATCCAGCATCATTTCCTGAAAAGACCCCCTTTGTCCTCTCTACTACATCAGCCCTTTTGTTGTAAAGCAGCTGAGCATTTCAGTAAAGATCTAATTTTGGACTACAGTCTCCCTGTACCGGAGCGCTGGTGGTACGGTGGCGAACAGCCCCGCTGCTGGCTAAACAGTTGGCCGTTCAAACCCACTAATAGCTCACTGGATACCCTCTTGGACAGTTCTGCTCTACCCTGTAGTGATCCTGTGAGTTGGAATCAACGTGACAACAGTAGGTTTTCTCTCTCTGGGTGACTTACCCGTCTTAGTACTTCATAAAACTGAACAGATAATCTGGTGGTGTAAGTCATACACTTCTGTCTTCTGTAGAACTCCTGACTGTCTGGTCTGTCTGCATTTCTGTATAAAGCATAGGACTGGAGAAGCGGCTTGCTGATGGCCTATTAATCAAGTAAAGTCTCTGGGAAGCTGACGTGAGCCCTAGTTGCCCAGTGGTCAAAGACCTGGTTGCTAAGCTGAAGGTCAGCCATTTGAACCCACCAGCCACTCTGTAGGAGAGAAATGTGGCAGCTGCATCTGTAGGGCAGTTCTGTACTGTCCTTGAGTGTCCCCAGGAGTTGGAGTCAATTTGACAGCAATGGGTCTGACTTGGGATTCTTGGACTCTGTAATACAGAATCATCCAATCCATGAACATGGTATATATCCCTATTTATTTAGCCCTTTAATTTTTCTCAACTGTGTTTTTATTTTCTACATACGGGCATATACATCTTTAGTTATTTCGAAGAATTTGATTTTTAAGTGTCATTATAAATAACATTTTTTAGATTTCATTTTCAAAGTTTCTGCTGCTAATCTGTATATAAATAATTGATGTTTACATACCAATGTCTGTAGATCCATCATCACACTCTCTCCCATATTCTTTTCCTTTGAGCCCTAATTCCTCTAGTCCCAACGAGGTATATGAAATGAGCACTACATCTGACATCAGAAAATCTGGGTTGGAATCTTCAACTTTCCATTTATTGTGTATTTCATCGTTGGTAATAATGATGATAATAATATCCACCAAGCTATGGATTTTGTCCACTGTGTTCACTGCTGCATTTCTAGATGAATTAATTTGTATTTACCTTGAAGGATCATTGTAGCTCATAAACAGTAGAACTTTTTTTTTTTTAACGTAATATAGATCCTTCTCATTTTTACAATGACATTTTTTTCCCCATTAGGATGTGGGACATGCTGCTCATGGAAATGTTCTTTCCGGCTCTAGTGCAGTTCTGCGTTTGCTACCGAATAAGGCTTCAGTGTCAAAACTTGTTTATTGTGTCATCTGTAAAGGGGAGGGTGTTTAGCACATACACAGTTTAGCACTGAATAAAAAGAACCAAAACCTATTGCCGTCCAGTTGGGCCTGACCCATAGTGACCCTTGAGGTCAGAGTGGGACTGCCCCTAGAGTTTCTAAGCAGTGCCTTCGGATTTGAACTGCCAGCTTTTGGTTAGCAGAGGTAACACTTAATCCACAACATCACCAGGGTTTCCTAGTGTTGAATAGAAAGCAAATTTTAAAAGAATTTATATTTAATAATTGGCCATTGAAGTTTTGTCCTAGAGTGTTAAATCTGGAGGCACGCAGATCTATAGTCTGCACATTCTATGAAAACAAGTGACGCCGTGCTCTGTCATGTGACTTTAGTGTCTTAATCCACATAATAGCTTTTCAGGGTACCCCAAGAATGCACAGACTCCTGGGCATCTTAAAACTAAGGAGAGTCAGGACTCAGAGAAGGGTGGCGTGCTGAGGAGCCCACCCCAGGAACACAGAAGGACAGACCCTCTAGTTACAAGGAAGCTGTGTTGTTGACATGGTTGATACGGTAGCAGAGGGTGACAACGTCCTGCTGGGATGCTAGGCGGAAGAGGCTGGGAAAACCATAGGGACTTAGTTTAGCTTGCTGCTGCAAACACTTTTACCTCCTGCTTCCCAAACACTTACCTCCTTAGGTAAACTGAGGTACAGTAATACCAGTGACAGTATTTCTATGTGGGGTTCTCCTCAGTGTCCTAACTGTCTGTGTAACATGATCTAATATGCGGGGTTCTCCTCAGTGTCCTAACTGTCTATGTAACATGATCTAATAAAGTGATGAGGGAAAAAAAACTTACTATCAACCTTGGACAGATAGAGCGGAGTGTGTGGTGGTTGTATCTCCAGCCCTCCACATTACACCTGTTTTTTTGAAGAACTGTTGAGGAAGAACAAGGGAAAATCGATTTTGAGGAAATTAAATTTTCTTCTGAAGCAGAATGATGGTTTTTAAAACCAGGGAGAAGTGGGTTAAATGTATGCTAGTTACGACACTGTGCCTGGTTCTGCTGGCTGACTCCGGGTCGGCTCCTTCTCTCTCTGTTGCCTGCAATTTTAAATATTTTAAAGAGCAGCTGTGCCCTGCTTATGGATTTTGTGTAAATGTTGATGCGCTGGGTGCAGACTGTGGGCTGCAGCCCATGCTCTGTTGACATTCTCCTGTGTTGCTTAGCTTCAGACAGCAAGGTCCTGACGTGTGCGGCTGTGTGGAGGATGCCGAAGGAATTGGAAGCAGGCAGTCATGAGTCCCCTGATGATTCATCAAGCACCACGCAGACCCTGGAGCTACTCTGTCACCTGGACAACACAGCCCTCGGCAACATGGCCTGGTAGGATTCTGCATATTTTATACGCCTGCAACAAGCCTGAAGGTTAGACAGCTACTCAAGTTTGGTACAGGATTTTCTGTTGCAGAGGCTACGTTATATACACTTCTTAAAACTTCTTTTTTTTAAAAAAAAAAAAAGGTACAAACTAACCCCCTATCCCACCCTATCCCTGTCCCATTTGTTTTCTAGATTAGAAACATTTATAGAAACCCTGTTCTGGACTTCGCTGCAGTGCCTGCGTCCTCTTCTTTTTCCTTTTCATCTCAAGTCAGTGCCGCATACGGTTACCTGACATCATAATAAAACCAGTCAGTCACTGTACAGCCTTTAATATTTATCTGACTTTTTAACAGGGAAAATACACTTTCATTCAGTAGTCGTACACATGAATTTTTTGTTTTTCAATTTGTGGCCTCAGG
The DNA here is from genome assembly GCA_028571685.1 of Heterohyrax brucei. Taxonomy (NCBI): domain Eukaryota; kingdom Metazoa; phylum Chordata; class Mammalia; order Hyracoidea; family Procaviidae; genus Heterohyrax; species Heterohyrax brucei. Next base: position 11,170,154 of record CM053164.1, on the reverse strand, counting down.
TTGTGAAGGCGTGTCGTTTCTTGTTTTTGTGAACTAAAGTGGCACACACTGTGTGCCTGCCCGGGGTGTAACCCCAATTCTGTGTCTTCATGTCCCCCACTTGCCAATGTTGAGTATTGGGGGAGCGGACAGATGTGAAAACCCTTCTTGATGTGCTTCCCGGCCAGTTGCTGGGTGAGGACTGTGCTGAAAGATGCCATGGGGTCCAGCTGTGAGGCAGCTCACTGGGAGGCAACTGCGAGACTGTCCCCAGAATGTGGTTACACCTGCCTGATGAAATAATAGAAGCCTGGGTGTGTAGAGAGTCAGTGCTGCATCTGCTAACCAAAAGATCAGCAGTTCAAATCTACCAGCTGCTCCCTAGAAACTGTATGGGGCAGTTTTACTTTGTCCTGTAGGGTGACTATGAGTCAGAATCAACTCAGTGGCAGTGGGTCTATTTATTTATTTTAGGTGACTTGACGAAGCCATGTTTTCTAAAAGGGACAGTGGTAGCATAACATTGTTGTGGGTGTTTAGAAATAGGAACAGAATGTTCCATTTGTGTGTGTGTCTGTGACACAGAGAGCCACATCCTCTGTGTCGCCTTTTCTGGCTTAGCTTCACTGATGCACTTTAACTCGGCAGACATCATTAAGCCCCTGCAGCGTCCTGCTACACTCTAGAGACACCAAGGGGAGCAGGTCAGGGGGCCTGGCCTCAAAGACTCATCATCTCTAGGGGGGAAGAGACAGCATAAGGGTCTAACTGTAACGTACGACTGGCTGCAACATATGCGGAAGTCACGGGGAACCATGTGCCATGGGCACCCAGAGGAAGACGTGATTAACTGGGACTAGGGGGACTGAGAGGACCTCACTTTGGCAGTGACACTTAGAGGTGGCCCTTGAAGAGTCGTTCCAGGCTCCATGGTCAGGATTTTGGTGTTGAAGTGCTCGAGGAGAAGAGGGCTTCAGATGCAGCACCGTCTGTGGCTCTGGGATGCCTCGTGTGTGTTAGTCTACGATAGATAGGTCAATGATGATTTCTTCTCTCAGAGTTGTGTTGAATATTAAAATCAATAGCCTGTCTTGAAGAATAAGGTCTTGAAGGCACATGGGGAAGCCTCACGCTCCCAGGAGGCATTGTCTGGGCTGTGTCACTTGACTGCCTGAGGGTACGATGGCGCTGGATTTCACAGTCACCATCTCTGTGCAGATTAAACACTGTTGTGAAGACTTCTTGAGCCCTAGTGGTGCCGTAGCGCAGAACCCAGCTGCCAACCCGAAGATCAGCAGTTCAAATCCACCAGTTGCTTCTTGGAAACCCCGTGGGCAGTTCCACTCTGTCCTCAAGGGTTGTCACGAATCAGGACCGACTTGACACCAACAGGTCTTGATTGGGTTTCTTAAGATTTCTACGTTTCAGTGATCACATTGTCCCAGCAAACAGGTGAGCGTGTGTGTGTGTGCTTGCATGCAGTGTGTGTTTTCCAGGAGACGTGTCAGTCACAGGAGGAACAGAGATAAGTGAGGCACATTCCAGGTCAGCAGTCAGTTGGGCGAGACTGACTTACCCAGAAAGTGTCACTGTCGTGTGTAAAGTGCCAAGCGAGAGAGGAGCTCAGAAAACAGAGCCCGGCCCTGCCTGGGGACCAGTAGCGTAGCTGGACTGTCAGAAGACAGCCCTAGCTTCCCTGCTTGGTTCAAATACTCTATACAATGTACCAGCTGGAAGAGCATGCCACCTATCTGTGTGTGTGTTGTTGAGAAACGAGTATCAGGTTAACACGTTAAGCCCGGATTATATACACACATACACACACACACACATGTGTGAAAGGAAAACTTACAATGTAGTCATTGCTGATGTTTTAACACACCCCAATTAAACAGTCTCCACAAACTCATCTTGGAATGCTATTGATTTTTTTATTTTTCTTTGGGTATTTCTATAATTTTTTTTTACCCACAAGTTCCTTGGTGGTGCTAATGATTGGTGTGCTTGGCTGCTAACTCAAAGTCAGCGATTTGGAACTCTCCCCAAGAGACGCCTCAGAGGAAAACCCGGCACTCTCCCTCTGAAAGGCAGCCCCTGGAAACCTCGTGGAGCCCACTTCCATTCTGAGGGTCGTCAGCTTGGCAGCGACTGGGTTTTCTGGTGGTATTCGGGGCACCATCCAGGCTTGTTCCTATATCACATCTGGATCCTGTGGTGATTTGTGTTTAAAAGGGGGAAAAATTACAATTTTTATTCAAAGTTACTAAGAGAGTCTTCCACTAGCACGATCCCCCCCAGCCTGTAGGCCTCCCTGCAGGACTGCGCTGTGGCCCATTCCAGAGAGAAACGGCCTGCTGTCCTGTTGGGTGGAGCACTGTTCATTTTTACTTTGCTGACATTATTCAAAAGTATTTCATGAATTCAGTGTTTGTTCTCTAATAAATTATTACGTATCCTTTTTAAAAAATCTTTTTGCCTCGATGTAAATTCCCATGCAGTTGTCACAAGTAATGCAGAGAGCTCCGGGGCCACCTCCGGTTTCACCCTGGGGTGACGTCCTGCCCACTTTAACACAAGAGGACATTGATGGGGACACAGTCCACGTGTTGTTGTTGGTGTCAGCTGAGTCAATTCTGGCTCCCAGGGACCCGAGGAGTGCAGAGTGGGACAGCTCTGCAGGGCCCACGGAGCTGTGACCTTTCAGACGCGTGTTGTCCCTCGGGGAGGCGGGGCAGAGCAGGAGTCCCGGGCGGGTCTGAACTGCCAGCCTTTCAGCCCGTAGCTCATCACTTGACCTTTGTACCATCTGGGAACCCCTGCCTGATTCAGATTTCACCCATTTTACAGGCACTCATGAGTGTGTATTTGGGGTCCCGGTGGCATAGCACTCAAGGGCTACAGCTGCTGACCAAAATTCAGCAGTTTGAATGCACCAGCTGCTCCTGGGAAGCCCCGTGGAGCAGCTCTCCTCTGTCCTGTGGAGTTGACGTGAGTCGGAATCAATCCCACAGCAATGGGCTGTGAGTGTGTATTTAGTTCTGTGTCATTTTATCACCGGTATAGACTCCTGTAACAACCACCAAAGTCAAGACACAGAACCCTTTCATCAGAAGGCTGCCTCGAACTACCCCACTGAGTCCATTCCAACTCAGAGCAATGTTATAGGACAGAGCAGAACTGCCCCGTGGGGTTTCCAGGGAGACTCTGGGGTATTCAAACAGCTGACCTTTTGGTTAGCAGCTGAGTTCCTAACTACTGCAGCACCAGGGCTCCTCCCTTTCGTAGCCACAGCCCATGTGTTTTCTCTCTGCCCCCATGTCCCTGAACCCTGCTGACCACTCACCTGGTCTTTATCTTATTTGATTGTCATTTTGAGAATACGAGGTCTGACAATTACAGTCACAAACTCATCCTAGAAAAAGTGTTACATCCCTCCGTGCTGAATATCACTGCAGTCATCTTCAAAGTCCTCCCCTTGGGAAGCTAGGCAGCAATCCAGTGCCTGTCCACCCTTCAGAGCAATTTGGGAACCCTTTTACTGCAGTGGAAACCGTGGTGGTGTAGTGGTTATGTGCTGTGCCTGCTAACCATACAGTCGACAGTTTGAGTCCAGCAGGCTCTCCTTGGAAACTCGGGCACAGTTCTACTCTATCCTGCAGGGAGTCAGCAGCAGTTCAACAGCACTGGGTTTGAGTTTTTTTTTTTTCTGAAATGGTCATCAGAGCTGTTGTCATATTGCCCTTGATGTCTGAATCTCATCAAAACATCTTCCTTTCCATATTTATCTTCAGATCAAGAAAAACCCATTAGGGGGCAGATCAGCTGAGTAGGGAGGGTGTTCCAATACAGTTACGTGTTTATCGCCTAAGAGCTCCCTCACTGGCAGCTGTACAGTTAAGTTCACAAACTGGGCCACTGTGTGCCGTGGCCATTCCAGAAAGAGTTCCAAAATTGCTCGGAAGGCTAGACTAGGAGCTGGCGTCAGTGCATAGATTCTCAAAGGAAGTAATCGAAGGTGACCGTGGTGATATTTAGCAGTGAGATCGTAGCAGTTGGAACCATGAAATTCATGGACTTAATTGTCCGCACCTCATACATGTAAATGGAAGTATAGATTTGTAACCGTTGATACTTACTCAGCATAGTTTCCTGGAGAATATAGATTCTCGCCCCAGTCAGTAGCTTGTTCCTTTTCATTGCCAAGTAGTATTCCATGGTATGGATAGACTTTATTTGCTTACCCATTCACATGCTGAGAAGCATTTCAGGTTTTCTGAGTTTCTGGCTATTCTGAATAAAGCAACAAGGTACGTGAATGTACTCTTATAAAAACCTGTGCAAATGCAGAGTTTTGTAGTAAGTGCATGTTTGACTTTGTAAGAAACTGGCAGACCATTGTCTGGATTCACTGTACCATTTCACATTTGCATCCACAAAACACAAGTGACACCATTTCTCTGTGTCTTCACCCAGCATTGGGTGTTACCACATGTAGTCTTTAAAGTATTGCCAGTGATGTCCAAACTTAATTATTAGACACAAGATCTGACTTTCTGAAATTTAAGGCTGGTGAATACAGTGATGGTGAAGGAAGCTGTTTGGGATCAAAACCAGGGTGTTAGTGGTGTTTTCAGTTTCTTTGCTTTTCATTTTGGCTTGTAAATGGGCCCTGAGGACCGTCCCAGAATGGAGCTCCAGAACCCGTTCTGGATGATGGCAGCCCTAGTGAATGCCAGGCAGCACCTGAGAATGCTGTGTCCATCCCCACGCTCCAGGGTTGTCACCTCTCCTGGGACGTCTCCGTGACCATGGTCCCAGTGACCTGCAGCTGGAGCTGTGCCTGCATGTCCCCCGGGCCACTTCGCCTTCTGTCTGTTGGGGGCAGTCTGAAGTTCTGACTTACGTTACCACTCACATTTCCGTCCAACTCTTGAACCAGCGCTACCTCAGCCCTCCGACCAGAAGGAATTAAGCAGCAGCACACCGTTGGGCTACTTGCTCTTGTCTTTGACACCTGTGAGTGGAAACAGCAGAGACTAAGGAGGGAGATTGCAAAAGCTTTGTGATAAAACGTGTTCAGTGTGAACACTAATTAGATGCTGGGAAGCATAAGGAGGCACTGCTGGGAAGCCCAAACCCTGACTCCTTGTCCTTGCCCTGCCCCCTGTGGTCATCGAGTTAGGATCACTTCATTTCCCTCAATCAGTGTCTGGAACTCAAAAATGAGAGACTGTTCCACAATTATTGTGACGGTTAAACTGTTGCCACTGAGTTTATTCCAACTCATGGTGACTGTTTCAGTCAGCTAGGGCTGCTCTAACAGAAATACCACAGAGTGGATGGCTTTAACAAAGGAACATTTATTCTTACACAGTCCTGTAGGCTACAAGCCCAAATTCAGGATGCCTGCTCCAGAGGAAGGCTTTCCCCTTGTTGGCTCTGGAGGAAAGTCCAGCATTGCATCAGTCTTTGTCCAGGGAGCGTCTTGGCGCAGGAACCTCAGGTCTGAAGGATGCACTCTTCTCCGGGTGCTGCTTGCTTGATGATGTGAGGTTCCCAATTCTCCACTTGCTTCCTTTTCCTTTTGTCTCTTGCAGGATGAAAGGGTTGATTAAAGGTGGTGCAAACCACAGTACAGGGAAACACCCTTTACAGTGGAGCAGGGAGGTGATCCTGTGAAGGGGTTAACAGTCCCACCCTAATCCTCTAACACACAGCATAGAATTACTAAATGGAGGACAATCACAGAATACTGGGAATCATGGCCCAGCCACACAGCTACACGTATTTTTCAGGGCACACAGTTGAATGCATGACAGCGACCATATTGGACAGAGCAGAACTGCCCCAGAGAGTTTCCAGGGAGAGCCTGGTGGCTTTGAACTGCCGTCCTTTTGGTTAGCAGCTGTAGCTCTTAACCACTGTGTCACCACGGCTCTGTTAGGTTGAAGAAAACGGAAAAATAAGTTCTCGGATTGTTTGGGATGTTAGTTTTCAGATTTCTGGGACCCATCCTAAAACCCAGACACCAAATGTGTTGCTGTCATGTTGATTCTGACCTGTAGCAACCCTGTAAGACAGAGTCGGTCCTGGAGCAGCTGGTGGATTGTAGCTGTCCTTCTGGTTAGTAGCCAAACTCTTAACCGCTGCACCGCTGGGGAACTTTGTGATGACCGTATCGTGTCATGTATATGAAAATGTGGTACATACTGGAAACGCTGGTGTCATAAGTGCTATGGCCACTACCCAGAAGTGCCAGTGAATCCGCCAGACACTTCTTGGAAACTCTGTGGGGTAGTTCTTCTCTGTCTATAGGGTCACTATGAATCAGAATCAACTCGATGGCAGCGGGTGAATGCTACATATTGTGTTTAATAAGATGAATAATACAATAAGAAATAGAAAGTCTGCTAAAATGTACCCACAGATCACTTCTAACGCTTATTTTCTGCATTCCCGTGCTGTAGGGAAGTGGCCCTGAGCCCCTGTGAGGCGAGCTGAGCTCGGCGATGCCCCCACCTGACCAGGAGTATTTACTTCCTTGTATACAGTTAGAGGACATGTGGCTTCTCTACTCAGACATCACCTCTTCAGGGGAGTTTTCTTACTCATTCCGTGTAATTTAATGATCATGGCTTTACTCAGCACCCATGGCTATCATTTTGCCTACTTTTATCTTTCTTAATTCCCTGTTATCACCACGTGACGGTATACTACCTGTCTTTATGCTCATGTGTTCGTTTTCTTCTTTTAGACTGTAAGTTTCTTAAGGACAGGGATTTTGTCAAGTTCAGTGTTGTAGTCTCAGCACCAAAATCCGTGCCTAGCACAAAACAGGCACTCCACGTATTAGTATGGAAAATGAATCAACTATGGCAGGAACCATAACCTGAGCCGTCACTATGAACAAGGCCCTGTTAGAAGAGCTTTATGTGCAGTAACTCATTTATTTCTTTTGCTGGTATTGCAAAGTTGGTAATATTATTGTCCCTGTTTAACAAATAATGAACCTGAGGTCCAGAGAGAGTGAGTAGGAATTGTCCAGGGTTACTCTGCAATTCATGGTGTAGCTGGAATTGATACCCAGCAGTCTGACCTGAGAATGCCAGAAACATCTCTAATTGTTTCCTTGCTGAATGAGCGAAATGAAAGGAGCCATGAGAAGATTTGACTGTTGTGGCTGGTGCTGAGCACATCAAAAAAAACCAGACCCACTGCCATCGAGTCGCTTCTGACTCATAGCGACCCTATAGACAGAGCAGAACTGCCCTATAGAGTTTCCAAGGAACACCCAGTGGATTTGAACTGCCAACGTTTTGGTGAGCAGCCATAGCACTTACCACTGTACTACTGCCAGTGTTTCTGGGAAGAATATAAACCTAGCTTAATCAGGGTAAATTTTGAGTGTTTCTGAGATCTTCTTGCTTGTCTTTTTTGGAAAATAAAAATAGAAAGTTTTATGTGGGCGTTATCCAGTTTGAAGATAACAAAGCCTCCTTCCACTTCCTCTCTCCACTCCTGCTCCATTCTTTGCTTCTTCTGTTAGCTTGTAATTATTTATGGCAGAAGTGATGGACTACAAGGCAGTAGTCCTGAGCTCTCGTTTCAGAACTTCACTGAAAGCTAATTCGTGGTATAACTTTGGGGCAAGTCATTTCTGTTTGAGCCTCAGTTTTCTTGTGGGGGGTGACTGTGGGTGATTTCTGATGTTCATTTCAGTTCTAAACTTACTAAATGCAGTAATTCTCACATTCATTCACTGTATCATGTAACTTTTTTTAATGAATCAAATAATAAACAACAGACTCGCTGTCCACATTGCAGTAGCTTTGAAATGGGTGACAGGCTTGTCACGCTGGCAGAGGCAGCGTATCTCAGGAGGAGGGACATGCGTAAAGACGTGAGCATGGGGGTGCTCTGGCCCCCAACTGCTTTTGATGTCATACCGAGTAATTCCTTCATGGGATTTAGCCAGTCTCAGCAGAGACATCTGGCGGCTTCAGCAGACGGCACTGAACCCACGACCGTGCTTTTACCAAACTGTAGGCAGCTCGTATGACGTCCACTGCTGTTCACAGTGTATCTTATCCTATCATATTTTAGGTTATGCTATGTTACAGAAACTGACGCTAAAAAAAAGTTAATCCTGGTGCCCACATGTAATTGATGAAACATTTTTCACTTTTCAGGAATAGGTAAAGAAGATCACCTTGAATCTCTTTATCTTTCCTGTTGTTTTTCTTCTTCAAGGTCAGGTTTTCCTTTGCATCAGTTTAATGAGAACTGAATGCATTTCATCAATAGGTAACAATGTACGTGTTGCGCTCGCACAAGCTTGTGTGTGTGTGTGTGTGTATAAAGTGGCGTATGTGGATTTTTTCTTCAAAGAATTAGATTTCTTGTTGACCCAGTGACTCAACTATTAGCTGAATGCATTTTTTCAATACATAACACTGCATACATTGTACATGCATTATATTATGTTTTCTTTTTTTCTTGAAAGAATTACATTGCTCCTTGACTCAGCAATTAAACTGTTAGCTGAATGAGTTTTATCAATAGGTAGAGTGTATATACTGTGTGTGTATTATTTCGTATGTGGGTTTTTTCCTTCAAAGAATTAGATTTCTCCTGGACTCAATGACTAAACTGTTAGCTGAATATATTTTATCAGTAGATGCAATGTATATATTGATTAAAAAATACTGTCGTCCATTTGGGTGTGATTCACGGTGACCCTAGAGGTCAGAGTAGAACTGCCCCGTCGAGTTTCCAAGGAGCACCTGGTGGATTTGAACTGCCGACCTTTGGGTGAGCAGGCATAGCAGTTAACCCAGTGAGTACTCACTATTGTTCCCTGGCCATGTGTACCTCCCTGTCTCATGCTTCTAAGACGTGCCTTGGTGGTGCAGTGGTTAAGGGCTCAGCTGCTCACCAACAAGTCAGCAGTTCCAGTCCACCAGCTGCTCCTTGGGAAACTCTATGGGGCGGTTCTGTTCTGTCCTATCGAGTCATTATGAGTTAGAATCAACCCAACAGCAGCGAGCTGTCTAATGTTTCTACCAGCGTCTTTTGAGGCCCTGGTGGAAGGGAGGTTTCCCGGACCTCTACACGTAAGCGCAGGAAGAAGGTAATTATTTTCCAAGAGTATCGTTCTCCTGTGTCAGCTCGCTGTGAAGGTGTATGGTGAGTGTCTGCAGTGCATTGTCATCACTACTGATTCCGTGTCTGATTAGCCACAACAGGATAATTTTAGGGTTCTCCATCTCTTGTTGATGATTAAGAGGCCCTCCAGCTGTTACAAAGTTAGGCACCTCAGCTATAGATGAATGCTTCCCTGCCAGCCAGTGGAAGCAAAGTCAAAATAACGGAAACTTCAGAGTCTGCGTGTTGTACTTCGCTTCCCAAGTGGTGTCTCAGGAGTAGTCGTACACATCACCTTGTTTCTGGGATGAACATTTCCTTTAAAGGAGACATCACTGAAAGTCAGTCATCAGAGGCTTTGTAGGGATGGAAGTAAAATGCATGATGGTCCGCTGCATCTTCTCCCAGCTCACCTTGCCATGATCTAGACAAGAAGAGACCCATGTGGCACTGCAATGAAGTGGCACTGCCCTCAGGACACCAGACCTTTCTCTGATGGCATTCCAAATGCCCCGTGGCACGCACATCTGTTGACCCCACTGATCTCTGCTTCCATAGCCAGCTGTTGGGGGAAAAAATAGCCTTTCAGTGGAGGTAGAGGTAAATATCACACTGAAATGCCAGACAGGCTGGGAGCAGTTAGGGATGTTTGAAAAGCTGAATGTACGTGGTAAGATGAGAAGGAAGAGAAAGGGCACAAAGCCTGAGGTGGAGATCTGAGGGGAAGATAAAGCAGAGCAGTGTATGTGTGGGGGTCAGGATGGCTACCCACTAGATGTGTGCAGTATTTGGGCTACAAACAAAGATTTGGCCTCATTTCTTTTTCTCTTTCTTTTGAGCTCAGTAGAAGGAAGCCGTAGAATTTGGCTTGGATTGAACATTGCAAAAAATAAATCGAGAGGTGTCTTACCGTCTTGGGAATAAGTAAGAATATTTGTAATTTTCAGAGACCTCGTGATGTGATTCTGTCCTCTAGTGATGATAGAGAATCGTCAGTGATTCTGACAGTGTCCTTACTGAAGATGTATCAGATTTTATAAGACTCATGGGAGTGCTGATTGATTTTATCCAACTGAGAAGTACTTAAGTAGAAGATGTTCAAAACTGGAATCTAGAAGTTCATTTCATTTCATGATCACTGTTCCCCTACTACCTGTGTAGCACAAATGCTCTGCACTAGGGCTGCTCTCCTGAAGTCTGTTCTGTGGAAGAAAGGGCTGGTGACTTGTGTAAAGATTACAAACAAACTGATCCCAGTGGAGAAGTTCTAGTTCATAGAACACAGGTTCCCCATAAGTCAGAATCAACTTCGATGGAAAAGGTTTTGGCGGTTGGTGTCACCACCTAAAGGTGCCCGTTAGCCTTTAAAGACATTATTTAAAGAAGCCCAGGATGCTGTCTGTGTAGGCCCCAAACACTGTTATGGTCTCATACAACAGTATTCAAATCTTTTCTGTTTTTAAGTCTGTTCAGTCTGCTATGTCAGATGAGGAATGATGGTCAGAGTCTCCCTTGCCTCATGTCAGTGTTACTAAAATTATTATAAAGAGAATGCTGTAAAAAGCATAGGGTAAAAAGAATACTTAGTGAAATGTGCCTTGTATAGATATAATTACGAAGGGTCAAGGTACAAAATCTGGACATACAGTGCAGACAGAGCAATAATTATCCTAAGTTTCCGTAACTAATTGTGTTCGGAAGCACCTTTTAGCTGACCCGCTTGTCAGGTATCGCCGAGTAGGTTCCGACTCATAGTGACCATATGTAAAGCAAAGCAGAAGGAAACACTGCCCTGACCTGTGCCTGCTCACAGCTGCTGTCACGCTTGAATCCGTGGTCGCATACTGTGTCAGTTCATCTCGCTGTTGGCCTTCCTCTTTTTTTCTGAGCCTCTCCACCTTACCAAGCATGGTGTCCTTCTCCAGGAACCCGTCTCTCCTAGTAACGTATCCAAAATGTGTGAGAGGAAGTCTTGCCGTTCTTGCTTCTAAGAAATATTCTGGCAGTACTTCTTCCGCGAAAGAGGTGTTTGTTCTTCTCACAGGCCATGGTCTATTCATATTCTTGGCTAGCACCGTAATTCAGTGACATCACTTCTTTGCTTGTCCAGCTTGTTCATCTTCCAGCTTTTGTATGCACGGAAGACGACTGAGAACACTATGGCTTGTGTACGGGGCACCTGAGTCCTTAAAGTGACATCTTTGCTTTGTAATACTAAAAAAGAGTTCTTATGACAGAATTGAATGAGTGTTTCACAGAATACCTCTTAGGCCAATAGAGGCAGACCAATGTATCTGATGTAACAGTTTAAGAGAGTATTTTTTTCTTTTGATTAAGTGCGAGTATACAATCCAAGTCAATTTTGCATGCCCACCTCTCTGCACTTCTGTCTGTTCTCCTCACCCTGTGACAGCACACTCCTCCTTTTCACTCTTTACTTCTAATATCCTCTTAGCAAGTACCTGTCCCCTCCCCTCTACCCTCTCCTCTCCCCTCTAGAAAGAAACCAGTAGGCCAGCTTCCTATAAATGTAGAAAACCATTAAGTACACACTCCACACGCTCACTCTGTGTCCCCGAGTCCAGTCCGTTCTTTGTTTGAAGTAAAAGAATATTTTTTAAGCATTCTTTGTGATTATTTAAACTTGAATAATTTTAGTGGTTAAAACTTATTAAACTTGAAGGTTTACTAATCCTGTATGTGGAAGTTTTCAACTATAGTTGATTTTTCTTCGATTTTTTAAAATATAGAATGGAGCAAGAAAAGGAGAAGAGGAAGAAGTAGAAGACAGGAAGAATAACAAACTTCAGTGAGAATTTACTTTATTTCAAAACAGATTATGATTTGGAACCCTAAAACCACACCTACTGCCATTGAGTTGATTCCAGCTGGTGGTGACCCTATAGCGCAGAGTTGAACTGCCCCATAGAGTTTCCAAGGAGCGCCTGGTAGATTTGAACCGCCAACTTTGGTTAGCAGATGTAGCACTTAGCCGCTCCATCACCAGGGTGTCCTATGGTTTAAAAGCACACTGTAAATCTGCTGAGAAAACCCAGGGAGAAGAATCTTCTGATTTATTAAACTTACCCCTCTTAGTAGAGTAATGTAATTCAGCCAATATCGTTTACACTTCTGCCCAAGTCTTAGGAGGAAACCTTGTGGTGAAAGGAAGTGTGCCACCATGGGTCTGTGTTGTGACTGGCTTGGAGGGGACAAGGCATGTGAAAGGCGCTGTGATACCTCTGAGCCTGCCTGTGGATGGGACAGTCTCAGGGACTTACGAGGCCTGACAGTTAACTCTTTAAAAGTTGTTCTGAGTACTACATACCTCACTGATGAATATTCCCATGGTGACCTTCGAAGTAACCCCCTTGGGAAGCTGTACACTGACACCAGTGCCTGGTAGTTCACCCTACAGAGCAATTTTGGAACTCTCTCTGGAATAGCCATTGCCCATGGTGGCACAGTGGCAAGTCCCTGAACTCAGTGGTATAGTTATCTGTGAGGGAGTTTGTAGCCTTTAGTGGAACACCCTCTCTACTCACCTGATCTGGCCCCCACTGATTTTTTTTCTTTACCCAGAGATAAAGGGAATATTGAAAGGAAGACATTTGGATGACATTCAGAACTTCAAGGGAAATCTGATAACAGCTCTGATGTCCATTCCAGAAAAAGAGTTCCAAAATAGCTTTGAAGGGTGGGCTAGGCGCTGGCGTCAGTGCATAGCTTCCCAAGGGGAGTGCTTCGGAGGTGACGGTAGTAATATTCAACAACAACGTATGGAGCACTTTGTCAAGGACAAGTTCACAAACTTAATTGTCAGAGCAGCATATGATTGGTATGAAATCTATTCCTTCAAGTGATGTCCCGAGTGCCGTCTCTCCTCTGGCAGCTTTCTCAGGAGCCAGAGGACAGAAAAAATAGAGGTGCCTGGGCCATGGTCTAGTGGGTTAAGTGCTACGGCTGCTAACCAGAAGGGTGGCAGTTGAAATCTGCCGGGCGCTCCTTGGAAGCTCCGTGGGCCAGTTCTACTCTAACCTCTAGGATCACCAAGAGTCAGACTTGACTCAACGGCGTGTCTGCACCCTCAATCTTTTCAACAAGAGGGGAGGGTGTTGAGGAGTAGGTCATAAGTGCCTTTTGTTTTTTAACAGTCAGTGAATAGATCTTTTTTCTTTTCTTGAATTCTTAGTTTGGGAGGTCTTGTTTCTGTTGAAGAGTGCACATACTCTTTGGAGCAACTGCAAGAGGTAGCAAACTGTTGATGTTGGTCTACGCATGCACACACACACACAAGCAGACACACACGCACACACACACGGGAAAACAAAACCAGTACTTTTCCCTCACAGGAAAGCCTGTATTCAGCCTTTGCTTTTTGTCTGACTGAAAATGGAGTTATTTAGTTGAGAGAACAATATGTTTGTCCAGGTCAGAGATACCAGAATAAATACAGACTTTCTAATAACTGAACCACCCACAGTCAAAGGGTGCATACTCAGCTGTCAGAAAGGCATACCAAAAAAAAACAAAGCCAAACCCACTGCTGTCAAGTCGATTCTGACTCATAGCGACCCTATAGGACAGAGTAAAACTGCTCCATGGAGTTTCTAAGCAGCACCTGGTGAGTTTAAACTGCCTACCTTTGGGCCAGCAGCCATAGGTCTAACCACTGTGCAACCAGAGTTTCCAAGGCATGCCAAGCAGCATATAAATTTGATTTTGTTACTTGGAGTATTCTGTATGTCCCACCATAAATAGAAATTTTAGCCCTTTACATATTTCATTATAGTATGTTTATTGCTTTAATGATGTAACTCTTCAAATTTCTTCTTCTAAGTGCATATAGCACTTAGGAAAATCCATTATGTTTTCTGTTGTGAGTCTTTGAGCAGAAAGAAATGAGCAAGATTACTATATCTTCATGTTTCAAGGAAACTGTGGTGGCATAGTGGGTTAAGTGCTAACATCTACTAACCAAAAGGTCAGCAGTTCAAATCCACCAGGTGCTCCTTGTAAACTCTATGGGGCAGTTCTGCTCTGACCTCTAGGGTTGCTATGAGTCAGACCAGACTCGACAGCAGTGGGTTTAGTTTTGGTTTATATGTTTCAAGGGAGTGATTTGTAAGCTGGTGAAATGACTTAGTGCATCCTTTTTTCTTTCTTTTTTGTTTTTTTTCAGAAGAGTTTAAAGAAATTTAACTGATAGTCCCCCTGACTTAATCACTGGTCATGTATACACGTTTCTAGAGGCTCTCCCTTTTTCAGTAAAAGAACACAGTTTAGGTTTTAGAATGTGGTTGGAACAAATAATTTTAACCCAAGGCATCTGTGTCAGTTAAATGGTCTGTGTTGTAGTGGTTTGTGGCTGCTGTCCTGGGCAGAGGTGTCTGTCCTTTGCAGTGTTTTAGGAGTTGAGCGACCTACCCTGTTTGCTTCTCTGGCACCTCCGCTTCCCATCCTCAGTGGCTGTGGGGGAACATGTAAACATATGTAAGTGATGTGAATTTAAATGAGTTTTATATTGCAATCATTTTGAGAATTTCATGGTATCCTTTGAGCTATTTGTCCTCAGCCCAAACGCAAAAAATCTGAATCATTTATTTTGGAGTCAGCTGTTTGAAAGAGAGACTTTTATATCTCATTGGATGGTATGCAGCATGTGGAGTTAGAACTACCATTCCAGCTCTTTACAGTCCTTGTTAACTCCTTCAGTGGAGGTTAGGGCTTTAAAAAAAAAAACTGCTTGTCTTATTTTATTTGGGTTTAAGTACAGAAATAGCGTTTTTCTTGTGTTTTCTTCTGAATGATTATTAGGGACTATAGCACATTTATATGAGGCACATGCTACTTTGTTCTTTACTTGTTAATATCATTTTATGTCTTCGCAAATTCACTGCTAAAGTGTGATAAAGCAGGAAAGTGGGTGATTTTTATGAACAAGGAAATAAACTTAGTTTGGAGTAGGAAGTATGGCAGAAACAGTAGGTTATTTTCTTAGGTTTATAGCACTAGTTTCATGGTGATGGTCCATGATAAAACAGAATTTATCTTTTTATTGTACTTTGCATACCCCACTTAGTCCAAGTGTGTTACAAACAGCAATGATTATAGGCATTGCTACCTGTAAAATAACAGCAATTATTTTCAAATGTATTACCCATGGATAAATAACGAAATGTAAGATAAAGGAGTTCTCTTTACAGTAATTTTACTCCTGGATTAGGATCTCATATAATATCTAGTATGTCATTTACATTACAATTCTGTGTAAGCACCTTAGAGATGCTTCTCTTCTAGAAAGACTCCTGTAGCATCTTGCAGCTGTGCTGTTTTTGCAGTGCCCGGGAAAGAAGAGATTTTGTGTGTTTGTTTATAAGGAGCCTTAGTAAATGAAGTGGGAGTATCCTGTGAATAATATGTTATAGGATAAGAGGTAAATATATGAAAGTAATACGGTAAAAAGAAAAATAAGAGTTAGAATAAGCCACCCAAAAACCAAAAAAACCAAACCCTGTGTCATTGTGCCAATTCTAACTCATAGCAACCCTATAGGACACAGTAAAACTGCTCCACAGAGTTTCCAAGGAGAGCCTGGTGCATTTGAACTGCCAACCTTTTTGGTAAGGTTGACTAATACTTGGAAAACAACCTGTAAGGTTCTACTCAGTGGTAAGATTGTGGTTACAAATCGAGAGTAGAAAGGAGACAGTAGTCATGATCGTGCCAGGACTGTCCCAGGAAAATCAGGAAGTGTGCGGACTCACTTAATAGCCAAAGGAGAAAGGAAAATTTGGTGAGCCGAATACATGCAGATTAAAATACATCAGATTAAAAACCCAGATTGTTCAGGAAGTGCCTGTTTTTGATAATGTAGGTTATTCACACCTGCCCTCTTGTTCAAAACAATTGAAATCCTGAACTACAGGTAACACAAAGAAACGTATACTTAAAAAGCTCTGAAGAAGTGAAACAGCCGTGATCAC
Source organism: Heterohyrax brucei (assembly GCA_028571685.1). Classification (NCBI taxonomy): domain Eukaryota; kingdom Metazoa; phylum Chordata; class Mammalia; order Hyracoidea; family Procaviidae; genus Heterohyrax; species Heterohyrax brucei. The sequence goes on along the minus strand of CM053164.1, from coordinate 11,154,045 downwards.
AAAATCTAAGGAAAAGTGGGAACCCAAGGGAGTGAATCAAACACTGGGCCATGTTTGCCCCAAGGACGTTTGCTGGTTAAAGTAACAGTAGGCTTTGGTTTTGATGATGTTTGGAGCACAACATGAAAGTGAAAGCCCAGGCTGCCCCACAAAACACACCAAACCTGTGGCCGTCAAATTGCTTCCAACTCTTGGTGACCCTACAGGACAGAGTAAAACTGCCTCATAGGGTTCCAAGCAGTGTCTGACGGATTCTAATTGCAGACCGTTTGGTTAGCAGCCTGATTCTTAACCACTGCACTGTCAGGGATGCCCAAGATAGGAGTTAAACAGTAGAACTTTCTCTGCCACAAAGCTGAGAATCCCGGATGTTATCTTGCTGACCTCTGGCTGGAGGAAGGGGAGTGGACGGAGAGGAAGGGAAAGGAGGTTGTTGGGAGGATGAGACATGTATGGAGCAGAGAGGAATAGTGTGCAGTCACCGGACAGGGAGAGCAGTGGAAGCTGCATATAGGTGGGCATGTAAATTTATACGTGAATGTACATTTTCACTCAGTTATGTTAAATAAAAATAAAAAAAAAAAGAAAGCTGAGAATCCCAGAGAAGAAGTAAAGTTACCTTCTCCTAATCCCTAGTCTGCTAAGAAAGTTGTTTTGAAACTGAGTGGAGCAGGAGAGAAGAATTTGCAACTGTATGCTGACCCTTAGCCTTTGATCGTAAGTCAGGCCAAGCCAAACGAAACCACTTGCTGTCAGTTTAATTCTGACTCATGGCAACCCCATGTGTGCAGAGTAGAACTATGCTCCAGGATAGGGTTTTCAGTGCCTGATTTTTTAAGTTAAATCACCACACCTTTCCTTCAAAGGACTTCTGAGTAGACTTGAACTGCGTGCAGTTAAAGTAACCTAAGTCCCTTGAATTGTCTAGGAGAAGGGTAATGTTTAACCTTAAATTTTAGTGGCTTTAGGGATATGTATTCTAATTAGTAGTGTAACCGTTAAAAGAACAGAAACAGAATGTTTACCTTCCAAACTACTAAATGAGAAAAAAATGAGATACAAAGAAATACTTAATGTAAACAAAAGCAAGAAAAGCAAAGGAGAAAAAAAAAAACTAGGCGGAATAAATAGTGAGCATAAAATAAAATGGTGAACATGAACCCACATAAATCAGTAATTACATTAAATATAAATGGACTAAAGAGCTCACTTAAAAGATAAAGATTGCCAGATCAGACTTAAAATCTCACATATGCTGTTTAGAAGGGTTGTAACTGAAAAATAGAGTAGAGAAAGGTAGGTAATAGGATGGGAAAAGAACATGCTATGCAAATATTAACAGAAAGAAAGCTGATGGAGTTACGTAAGTATCAGATAAAGTACAGCAATGAAAAAAAGCATTAGTTACAATAAAGAGGGCCATTTCATAATGACATAAGATTCAATTCACTAGGCAAATAAAATAATTTGCAATTTGTATTCACTCAAGAAGATAGCCTCAAAATAGATCAAGTGAAAGCTGACAGCACTGCAAGCAGAAATAGAATCATAAGAGGAAATTTTAATGCACTGCTTTCAGACAGAAGTATCAGTGAAAATGTTGAAGATGTGAACAACACAATTAACTTGCCCTTCTGGACATCTTTAGAACATAACACTCAACAACTGCTGGGAACAGTAGCATAGTCAGAAGTTGTGTTTTCCTGAGCCACTAGTAATACCAAGTTCTTTTGGTTATCTCAAGCTTGTCCCTAAATTGAGTGTGGGATGCATGGTTTAGTTGAATGTGTTGTTATGTTTAGGAGGACCTCTCTCGTGGATTCATTCTGAATCATGTTGTTTTCTGTGTCTGATGATGCGCACAGAAAGAAAGCAGTCCAATAATACTTAATTTTTCCTCCAACTTCAGAATCCGTGCACACATGTGCTTGGAGTCTCCTTGAGTGCAGTCATTACGGGAAGTGTTCTAAATTTGTTTGTGAATGTGAAGTTTCCCTTTTATATTTGGAAGTTGTTGGGAAAAAGTAAGATGTCTCATTTTCTGGGTCATGCTGCTCTGGTTTTCTAATCTACACCTTTGCGACTCACCACAGTTGAAAGCATCAATACATTCATTGCCTTCTTGCCTTTGATTTCTGTAATAAACTTGTGAGATATGAGAAAAATGAGGCCAGGAGAAGTATAATGAATTTGTCCAAAAACCTATACACAGTTAACCAGTAAAGGAACTAGGACAAAAACTCTGGGATATTCACATTAAGTCCAGGATTCTTTATTCTGTATTACAGATTGCTTCCTCTTGTCTGTACTCAACTAAACTGATTCTTGAATCAGTGGCATATCCTTGCAGAAAGTTTTTTTTTTTTAACTTAAAAAAAATGTATATGGAAGTATGAACCTAGCCTGTTAGAGATACATGGTGTGTTGTCCTCTGTGTATGTAATCATGTATGTAAAAGCTACACAAATTGTTTTCTAAAACAAAGTATCTGTACATCTGCAGACTCTTGGTGTCAGTGTTCTACCCCAGTCTTCAAGCCCATCTTAGACTAATTCCAGGAGGGAAAATTCGTACCCTTTCTCATCCATACGAGGGATGTTGGTTGCTTGCTTGCATTCCCCTTAACCCAGTCTTCTTAAAGGCAAGTTAGCAGTCTGTCAAACATAATTAATCTCAGTGATAGAAACATTTTTTTTTTTCCTGTAACATTTGGAATCCCTGGCTCAGCCACATAAGTAAGGCAAGATCAACTTTTGCAGCCTATAAAAGGCAAATGAGTTCTCTTTCTTTTCAAATTCATGTAATTCAGGGATTATAATGCGAACATTCCCAACATAAATGGCAGATATTCAAAGGCATTCGTAATTCATGTGCTGAAGTCATTCGCAGTTAAACTGGGCATTTCTTTTATGAGAAATTCTTCAGCTTAGGTATATTTTCCTTGTATAATGGTTTTTAAACATGAAGGTGATGAAGTGACTAAGAGCTATGGCTGCTAACCAAAAAGTCAGCAGTCAGAAGCTACAAGCCACCCCGTGAGGACCCTATGGGGCCATTCTACTCTGTCCTCTGGGTTTACTCTGAGTTGGAAGTGATTCTACACCAATAGGTGTGGTTGGGTTGGGTTGGGTTTGGTTGTATATGTTACATTAAGTTCTAAATAAAGGGTTTAGTTTCAGTTTACCTGATATAACTCTGTGTGCGTGTAATTCACAATTCGTTAAATTCTAATTTGGTATCTCCCTGTTTTGGTTATCTAGTACAGCTCTAACAGAAATACCATGAGTCAATGGCTTTAGCAAAGAAAAGTTTATATCGTAGTCCAGTAGGCTACAAGTCCAAATTCAGGGTGTCCCCTTCAGGGGAAAGTCTTCCCTCTTTGTCAGCTCTGAAGGAAAGTCTCCGTGTTGTATCAGTCTTGGGTCAGGGAGTCTCATGGCATAGGAACCTCAAGTCTGAAGGACACCTCTGCTTCCTCGGTGGCATGAGGTTCCCAACTCTCTGCTTGCTTCCCTCTCCTTTTATCTCCCTTAGGATAAAAGGTGGTACAGGCCACATTCCAGGGAAACTTCCTTTACAGTGGAGCAGTGAGGTGGGACCTTAGGAAGGGTTTTACAGTCCGACTGTAATCCTCTTTAAGATACAGCACAGGTAGATCACAGAATGGAGGGTAATCACACAATACTGGTAATCACACGCCAGCCTAATTTCTATACGTACTTTTTAGGGGACACAGTTCAATCCATGACACTGCCTTAGTCATGTAATACTGCTCTAACAGGAATACCACAACTGGATGTCTTTAACCAAGAAAAGTTTGTTCTTACATAGTCCAGTAAGCTGGAAGCCTAAATTCAGGGTGCTGTCTCCAGGGGAACACACTCTCTGTCGGCTCTGAAACCCTCCACCAGGGTTTCTTTCCTATTGTTAGGTCAAGTCTGTTCTGACGCAAAATGACCCTGTGTACAGTAGCACAAAACACTGCCTGGTCCTGCGTCCTCCTTGCAATCATTACTGTGTCTGAGCCTGTTGCTGCAGCTACTGTTTCAGTGCATCTTGTTGAGGGTCTTCCTCTTTTTCACTGACCTTCTGTCTTAACAAGCATGATGTCCTTCTTCAGGGACTGGCTCCTCCTGATAACATGTCCAAAGTGCATGAGCCCAAGGCTTGCACTCCTCAATTCTGAGGAGCATTCTGACCGTCCTTCTTCTGGGGTGGATTCATTCATTCTTCAGGCAGCCCATGGGGTATTCAGTATTCCTTGCCCACACTGTAATTCCTATGCATCAGTCCTTTGATCTTTCTTATACGTTCATCTAGCTTTCACATGCATGTGGGGTGATAGAAAATTCCATGGATGTGCTTCCAAAACTGAAGGAAATTTATTGCCATCAAGTTAATTCCAACTCATAGTGACTGTGTAGGGCAGAGTACAATTGTCCCAAAGGATTTTCAAGGCCAGTGGAGCCCTGGTGGTACAGTGCTAAAGCGCTCGACTATTTAGCCAAAGGTCAGCAATTCCAGTCCACCAGCTGCTCCTTAGAAACTCTATGAGATAGTTGTGTTCTGTTACTAGGAGTTAGAATTGTCTTGACAACAACTAGTAATCTGTATAGAAGGAGACTGCCACATCTTTCTCCCACTGACCTTTTGGTTAGAAGCCCAGCACTTAACCATGGTGCTACCCAGTCACCTTAGGACATGCTTAGGGATGTCTTAGTTACCTCACAGGTCAGATGCTCTTGTGGGTGTCCTTATAAAGATCAACCACAGCTGCCATTGATACCGTAAGTCAGAAACACTGCAGATTCCATGGGAAAGAATAGCCATCTGGCCGTATCTTTCTAAAGTGGGGTAACAGAATAGAAGTTATTATCATTAACTGCTTTTAAACCTGAAACCATCAGAAAACTTAGTCACTTTGCGTGGTGATGATACTGAAGCTGACATTGCTCGTAAAAATTATGAACTCTCAGGCCTTGTTGGGACCCACAGTTCTAGAGTTAGTTCTGTCACTTACAGACGTTTAGTTTGGGCTGTTCACTCAACTTCCTATGTGTGTTTTCTCATCTATAAAATAAGGAAAAGAATAGGCTTCATCTGATAGACTTAAGGTGCAGTAAAAAAGGAAATATATGCCATGGGCTGAGCACAGTGTCTTGCACACAAAACCAAACCCATCACTGTTGAGTCGATTCTAACTCACAGCGACCCTGTAGGACAGAGTGGGAACTGCCCTCTAGGGTTTCCAAGGAGCAGTGGGTGGATTTGAACCCCCCCCCCACCTCCTGTCAGCAGCCATAGCTCTTGCACACTGTGCCATCAGGGCTGCATCTACCACACAGTGAACAGTCAGCATGACATAAAAGGTGAACCTGTCCTCTTCAGAATCACATGCCGAAAGCTCATCCTGTTCAAATAATAGCACTTGTTTGTCTTCTGCTTTACTGTGTTCTGCACACTGTTGCTGTACCTGTCTCTGTCCAGTGCTGTTTTCAGTCTGTTTCTCAGGAATGCCAAGCAACTTAATAGTCCTAAGTGCTATGTAGCTCACTGCTGCACATCACTGCGGTCACCTTTGAAGTCCTCCCCTTGGGAAGCTGAGCACTGATGCCAGTGCCTAGTCCACCCTTCAAAGCACTGTTGGAACTCTTTCTGGAATGGCCACTGCACACGGCGGCAAGGTGGCAAGTTGGCAGACTTAACTGTCCAGTTGTCTGTGAGGGAGTGTTTAGCCAGTAGACAAATAACTGTATTGGAGCACCCTCCCTACTCACCTGATCTGGCCCCCAATGAGATTTCCTTTACCCAAAGATAAAGGAAATACTGCAAAGAATACATTTGGATGACATTCAGAACATCAGGGGTAATACTATGACAGCTCTGATGGCCATTCCAGAAAAACAGTTGCAAATTTGCTCTGAAGGGTGGACTAGGCACTGGTGTCAGTGCGTAGCTTCCCAAGGGGGGCACTTTGAAGGTGACCGTAGTGACATTCAGCAGTGAGGTATGTAGCACTTTTCCTAGGGTGAGTTTGCGAACTTCATTGTCAGACCCCATATTTTCTTTTTTTTTTTTAAACTGTTGCCCCTGGCTAAGCTCTCAGGGCTTGCCATCAGTCAGTCTCACCCTGCCCCGTGTCACTAGCCAAGACACTGTGGCCTGGGGTAACAGTCACTGGGGTAGGGACCAAACGACCTGTTTGGGTCCTGACTTGCTGCTCTGCAGCGTTGTCCGGGTCCATTGACCTTATCTTTAATCGCTATTTTCTTGCCTACCTTGTGCATTTTGTTTCTTCATCTATAAAGTGCAATTTATATACAGGGTGGCGTTATCATAGTCTCATTATTCTGCTGTAAGGTCATCGCATTTCCCTACAGACTAATCCACCTGTCTGGCTCTCCTCCTTGTGCACAATTTTTGTCTGTATCGAAATAGTCTGTTTTCTCTTTTGTGAATGCCAGGATGCCGTAGGGTTTCTGGTCCTGCACAGCCTGACGCTGCCCAGAGTAATTGTTTTCTCAGGAAAGTTCACCACTGTCCGCACATGCATGTATCGACTGAAGACATTCTGTCTCAGACCACATTCATGAAAGAGCTCTGCTTCCTCTGTGTAGTTCAGGAGGAAATGGGTGCATACAGGTCAAGTGCTACAGCCTCTAGCTGAAAGGTCAGCAGTTGGAATCTAACAACTGCTTCTTGAAAACCCTATGGGGCACTTTTTCTCTGCCGTATAGGGTTGCTCTGATGAGGTCTTGACTTGTTGGGTTTTGGTATCATTAAGGAGGTCTTGGAAATGTCGTGGGAGTCTAGAACATTTGAAAGACCCGAACTGAGAGGCAACGCCAACAGTGAGTCAACCTCCTGGTGGTTCTGTGACCTGAATGAGTCAGTCCTTCCCGACTTTGTTTCATTTGGAAATTGGACAGTAGTGGTGTTAAATTATCAAATTAATAGGCACATTCACAAAACCAAGGTCTCAAAATGCAAGTTAGATAATGCACACAGAAAGGTTTTTAAAAATTAGACGTGTTCTTGAAATATGAGGTCTGACAAGTCCTCAAACTCAGTTGTTCCAAGTGCTGTGTACCTCACTGCTGAATGTCACCATGGTCACCTTTGTAGTACTTCCCTTGGGAAGTTATGTGTTGATGCCAGTGCCTAGTCCACCCTTCAAAGCAATTTTTGAACTCTTTCTGGAGTGGCCGTTGTGCATGGTGGCACTGTGGCAAGTTGACGAACTTAATTGAATGTCTGTGAGGGAGTTTTTATCCAGTAAACAAATAACTGTATTGGAATGTCCTGCCTACTCGCCTGATCTGGTGGCCCCCAGTGACTTTTTTCTTTACCCAGCCAAGCCAAGGGCTGTCTAGTCGAATCCGACTCAGAAATAAAGTAAATATTGAAAGGAAGACATTTCGATGACATTCAGGACATCAAGGGTAATACGGCAGCAGGTCTGATGACCGTTCCAGTAAGAGTTCCAAACTTGCTTTGAAGGGTGGATTAGGTGCTAGCGTGGGTGCTCGGCTTTGCAGGGGGAGTACCTCGAAGGTGACTGTGGTGATGTTACAGCAGTGAGGTGTGTGGCACTTTTTCAAGGACGAGTTCGCAGACTTCATTGTCAGATCTTGATGTTTGTTGTTGCTGTTGACCTGTGCCGACAGTCACTGGGGAGAAATGCACACTCCCATACATGACTCCTTAACTGAAGTTCCCGTGAAAAGGCCTCCGTGAAAACTCGAGCTGGCACACAGAGCTGAGAATGCAGGAGGCTGGATGGTAGGTCTGGCGTTTCGTTGTCATCGTGGATCTTTATGTCAAGATCAAACACTGGCGGGGGTCACGATCCACAGAAGGGAATCATTGCCCAAGAAGAAGGACTTTGATTTCCTTTCTGGTGATTTTCTTCATTCTTAGTTATCAAATTTTCCATTTTATAAGAAACATATCAAATATTTACTTAAATAAATTTGGTCATAACTTGGCATTGAAACAAGAAGTCTATTTTGAACCTTACTTGAAGAGTTTTAGTTCTAGGAGCTCCAACTTTCCTGTTATAACCTACTGTGAAACACTGGAGAGTCCCCTGTTCTTGTCCTGAGCAGGCCCTGCCACTTCACCCTCAAGCAGTTACCTGCCTAAGTCATGATGAGTTTGTGTTACTGGGCGTGTAGGAAAATTATACCCTTAATGAAACAAGTTCTAGAAACTAAAAGCCAGCTGCTGATACTCAAATGGTACTAGCTGTCCATCTTCAGAATTTACAAATGGCCGTGTTTGGAGAAAGACAGTTGAAGCCATGCTATCTCTTAAGTCCATGTTTAAACCATCTTTTCAATGGCTCAGTTTGCGTGTGTCTTTGAATAAAGAAGTATTTTATTCACAGGGCATGGCTGCTGAAGATGTTCCTTGTCTTTCTTCAATTTATATTTTCCAAAGTGGATTTTTAATTTGCAAGTTTGTCTTTCAGCATTAGGATGTTCTGTGTTACCAGTGGAAAACATTTGTTTACTTTAGTTGCATGAGAATGACTTGGCTGAAATTCTTGACTCACGCTTTGTGAACAAAAAAGGTATTCTTAGGAAGATTCAGGTTCCTACTCCGGGAAGAAAAATGCCTGCTGAAAGGATCAGGTGCAGGGCTTCAGGGCCTTATCTGGCACCTACTTGTTTGTTGAACTTGGAGATTGTGACTTTCTGGAGGAGAGGACCTTCTGGCTGAGGAAGTAGGCCCTTGTCTCCCAAAGCATCTGACTTCTGCACCAGGAAAGCAGATGTCTTTTTAGCAGAAGGGGCAAAGTTTGGGAAGAAAAACAGCACAAGCCAGAGACCTTCCTGGCTTTGTCCTGGAAGGTGCCATCCTTGGTTTTGGAATGCTACTTTTTTAATGTATTTTCTTCTTTTTCTGTTTTAACAACAAATGTTTATTGAACTTGAATAGCATGTGCCAGGTATGATGCAGGGTGCTAAGCGGGGATTCAAAGATGAATAAGTGATGTAGGCTTGCTCTTTTTGTCACTTAGATTAAGGCTTTGACGGCTCCTTGACTGTGTGCCAGTCTTGTGTCTAGTTCTTTTTATTACTTTGAATTGTTCCCTTTTGAGATTCTCACATCTAACCAGGAGCTTTTTGATACGTGGTCTTGGCTGTTGGAACTATCATTAACTGTTCTTCTCCCACATGGCTGTCCCCACCTTTCAAAGACTGTTCCTGCCTGCTTTGGGGGGATTCTAGTCCATTCTTAAAAGAGGTAAAAGGAAAAGAATTAATCCTGAATGATATATACTATCAGGAATGTTTGGAGCAAATGCATTAGGGTGAAATTGGCTTTTCAATTTCAGAATTTAAATTCATGATATGTTAGATTTTTTGTTTTTGTTTTTTGGCCATTGACAGCAGCATAAACCAATTTATCAGTAAAAGACCCAACAAAATATGAGTTGTTCTAAACAAGTGAAGTGATCCTCATTTCTGCTAATCGTTTGTTGTGTTTTTGTTTAATTCTGACAGTCATATAGACAAGCCTGCCCTCCTACCCTTTATCCCTCCGTACATGTGAACTATAGCCCTGAGGCCTAATCAAGTTGACTGCTTTTATAAATCAAGTTTTGTTGGATTACAATCACTGCCATTTCTTTGTATGTTACCTGTGACTTCTGTTGTACTGTACTGACAAGGTTTAGTAATTCTAGAAGCTGTGTGGCTCAGAAAGCCTAGAACATTTCTTATCTGGCACTATATAGAAAAGTTTGCTGACACCTACTCAAAGTACTTAAAACATTGGTTTCTGAACTTATATAGAATTTAAAAATTTTATAGGATAAACATATTTTGCTAAAAATCATTATGAGTAATTGTATGAACCTATTTTTCTATTAAACAGACTAGATTAGCTTTGAAAAGGAAAAGTTAGGCATTTTCCTACTTCTAACAACTTTTCACCCATTCAGGACCCTGTGGTCTAGGAAGTTAGCCTACATCAGTCACTAGTGAAGAACTGTTTAGCCAAGCCAAGTGCTGTCGAGTGGGATCCGACTCATGGCGACCCTAGGGAAGAGCTGGTTAAGTCAGCAAAAAATCCCTTTGAAGCCTCCTTCGTTTGACTTTTTAAATAGGTGTCATTGGTAAACAAGCAATTTATAGCAGAAATATAGGCAGTCAAGAAACATTTCACAATATACACACCCACCTTAGTGATCAAGGAACAGCTCATTTTGGGAGAAGGGTCACTTGTCACAAGGGCCAAAGACGTAGTTATGGCTAATGGTTGTATTTAATTAAATATGAGTAATGTATAAAGTTAGCCCTTGATGTTGCATCAATTCTGATTCACAGTGACCCTGTGGGATAGAGTGACCTGCCCTGTAGGGTTTTCAAGGGGTGGCTGGTGGATTTGAACTGCTTACCTGAAACCGCTGTGCCACCAGGGCTCCAAGTATAACATGGGGGCTGACTTACCCAAACTGACCCTCAGGGAGACTTATCCTGCTGGTTTCAGAGGCCTGAGCGATTCAGTGCAAGCTTGAAGGTGACAGTGTCCAAGTCAGGGAGGTGCCAGCACCTTCCCAGCAGACATCCTAGAAGGTCGACTGTGTTGAGTTTAGAGCTGAACCTTGGGGTCCTGTCTCTGCGCAGGCAGAAGATGTGGTGGTGAAGGAGACAGGCTTTTTCTGGGCCACTTGCCTTTTTCACAACAGCTTTAAGCCTGTGGGGCTGGTGCAAGGGACAGGGTGATGGGAAAAATGGTTCTGCAGCTGTAAGTGACTCGTGGATCCATTGATTCTTTCCTGTCTATGGTTCTCTTCTGCTTTATTCTTCTCTCCAGTTTGGAATCTTTTGAAGCCAATTGTTGTTTCCTTGTATTGGTGGGCAGGGTCAGAACAATGGTTTGTCTATCCCTCCGTCTTCCCAGAATTCTCTAATAAACAAACAAAAAAAACCATAAAGCCAAATCTACTGCTGTCAAGTTAATTGCAACTCATAAATGACCCTGTAGGACAGAGTAGAACTGCCCCATAGAGTTTCCAAGGAGCGCCTGGTAGATTTGAACTGCCAACCTTTTGGTAAGCAGCCAAATTCTTAACCACTGCCCCATCAAGCAGCAAACCCTCTTGAATGCGTCCTTAGGTGGACCAATTTTGACTGAATTGTACAGGCACTTTTACAGTCTTTGTTTTAAAATGCACCGGACAGATGCCTATTGAAGAGAAACAGTTAATTCTGTGCTAGGTGCTTGGAATATATCAGTGAGTAAGACAGATGCAGTTCATGCTCTTGGAGTATTTATAATTTAGTAAGGAATCCAGACATTAAATCATTACCAGTGTGTTCAGCATTAGGAGCAGTGCAGTCTGCTGCAAGAGATAACCCTCAGGTCCCGATGTTCTCCCAAGACTGGGTACCGCTTCCTGGAGGAAGTGAAGTTTAATCTAAGCTCCGAGGGATGTGCCGGGTAAAGAGGAGTAAGAAGTGGGCACTGCCTTGGAGAAGTTGGGTTTATTTTTATCTTAATCTGCAGAATGTTTATCTTACTGTCAGTGGTTTGCTCCTTCAGGATTTGTTCTTTCCAGATTCCGTTCCTCGTCTTAAAAAGACTGACACCACTACTCAGGCCATTTCAAGTAATTGGGATTTGCAGGCTCCTGACGTACTTTGGTTCATCATCTTCTGAATGGCCTCTGTTGATCCCTTCCTCTCTTCGCTTGACATTTCCCTCTAATAAGAAATATGGAATCTCAGCACCGTGACTGCAGGATTGCCTGAAAACAAATAGCCCCACACAAGTGTTTTTCTTGACACTAAGGAAGCCTTTTGCTTGTATGCTGTTGGTTTCATAGACTGATCACGAGAATAAGTTTTACTTATTTATAGTTCTACTCCGTCCTGTGGGTCATTATTTATGTGGTCTCCCCAGAGGCCGGTGCGTGGTATTACTGTGTTCCCAAGCAGTCCAGGTCACAACTTTTCAATCCAGGGAGGTGGATTGTGCCGTAGGGCTCTTGCAGTAAGCTGTGCGCTCCTGCCGTGGACTCTGCTAGGAAGACGTCCCGGCTGAGTGTCTGCTCCGAACCTTGTTTGCTTGTGTTCTTCACAGAGTCGTTGTAACCTTGTGGTTATTTGTTGTGACCTTCAGAAGAAAGGTAGCAAGAAGTGAAGAATTTCTTAAAACCTTCCCCTATGAAGAACTCAAAGCCAAATGATTTTCTAAAGTCAATCAATATTACCTCCTGTGCTCTTTAAGCCTTTTTTTTTTTTTTTTTGCTTCTTTTTGAATTATTATATATTTTTCCTTTTTAGGCATAAAAATGTTATTTGTACAGCCACTTTGGAGTCATTTTATTGTACCCTCTGATAATATTACTGAGAAGCATAAGCTTGCTGCTCTCAGAGAAATAAACGTCCCTTGACCCATACAGAGACAGACAGAACATCTGCTGCATTAGGGAAAAGAGAAGAAAAGTAACCCACTCTTTCCGGAAGGAAATCCTTTTTTCTTCCCTCTTCACTTTGCTTCCTCTTCCTGAAACACAGCTAGACCAAGGTGATCTGTTTTCCTTAAACCAAGGGGAGGTTTCCTTGCTGGGGATTCCACACTTTCAGAAGTCAGAATGTTCGTGGAGGCATGCTGCCGCTCCATGGTACCCTGTTGCCGTTAGGTCTGCCTTTAATGGTGAGGATGTGATTCCGTTAACTTTGGAGTCTGCACTTACTCAAGCGTGTATTGTATACAACTTGCTAAGTGTCTTAGTCGTCCAGTGCTGCTATAACCAGAAATATCACAAGTGGACAGTTTTGACAAAGAGAAGTGCGTGATGGTACAGTCTGGGGGGCTGTGAGTCTCATTTCAGGGCGTCAGCTCCTGGGGAAGGCTCCCTTGCTCTGCTGGCTCTGCAGGAAGAGGGTCGTCGGCGGTTTTCCTTCTTCCCTTCATCTGGGAGCATCTCAGCTCAGGAACCTCTGCTCTAAAGGACGTGCCCTGCTCCTGCCACTGCTTTCTTGGTGGCATTAGGTCCCCACTCACTGCTCATTTCTTGTAGGATTAAAGGTAGAGCAAGCCACACTCTAGGGAAACTCCTTTTCTATGAGCTGGGAGGTGACCTTAGTTAGGGTGTTACAGTCCCACCCTAATCCTCTTTAATATAACCCACTGTATCAACCACAGGCAGAAGTTAGGATTTGCAACACAGGAAAATTACAAAATGGAGGGCAATCGTAAGATACCGGGAATCATAGCCCAGCCAAATTGCTGTATACATTTTTAGGGGGATATAATTCAATCCATACAGTAAGCAAAAAAAAAAAAAAAAAAAAAGTGGAGGGTGACTGGAAAACAAGTTTTCTGGGGCACCTGGTATTGCTCTGCCAATTCCCAGGCCTTGTAATCAGTGCCCAGAAGTGCTGTGTGGCTGCTGTGTGCATCTGTACCTGACTACCAGGCAGGCAGAACCGTGGTGGCGCGGTTGTGAAGAGCTCGCTGCTAACCAAAAGATTGACAGTCTGACTCTACCCGCTGCTCCTTGGAAAACCTGGGAGGCAGTTCTGCTGGGCTCTGGAGGGTCACTATCGGGTGGGATCCACTTGACGGCCACCAGTTTGGTGGTGGTTTTATTTGTTTTAATAGGCAGGTGCCTCACGGAGTTTCCATTAACAATCAGGAGCACGTAAGAGACTCTGACACTCCCCGCTGCCTGAGAACGGCAAAGAGGGGTTCCTGGATTCTGGTGGAAGCCACACTTCACAGGGATGTATCACGGCCAGCCAGCAGGACCCCGTGGAGACTCGGTGGTGGAGAGACTGGAGAAGCTCGGCCACAGAGTCTCTGTTCTCACCTATAGCCCTTTCCGTGATGCTAAGTGTCTGAACGCTGGTCGTGCAGTATCTTTGTTTGTGTTCACGTCTGTCTCTCACTGCATGGTTGTGATGCTTCACACACAGCCACTTCATAGCCTCCTTGAGTCTGTGGTAGTATTTAATGTCCATTTATTTATTCAGTATTTTTATTCATGAGGTGAAAGCTTTTTCTTTTAATCTTTGTTAATCTTAAAACTTAGCCATCCGTAGACATAAGGTCTAGCTTCTTCTGAATGATTCTGAATATGCTTGATCACTGAGGTTAAACATCAAAACTTAAAAAAAAAAGAATTTTGGATTGGAAATGTTCTAAAATGTACTTTGGTATTTCCTCCTTTTATACAGAGCTTACTGAACTTAAATCACAGTGATCCCTGGGCCTGATGAGTGTTGCCTCCCAGGGGCTGTAATACTGTGTTGCCTGTAGGGCTTTATACAGCACAGACCACTGTTTCAGATTCCAGTCAACATGAGATGCCCCCCACATTACTCTTTCTTTCTACATCATATAGTTTCGGTTACTTCCTTTCAGAAAACCAAAGCCACTGCTGTCAAGTCTATTCCAGCTCATAGCAAACCTGTAAGGCAGGTTAGAACTGCCCCACTAGAATTTCCGAGGAGCACCAGGTGGGTATGAACTGCCGACCTTTTGGTTAGCAGATGTAGCACTTAACCACTATGCCACCAGTGTTTCTACAGGGTTTTTACAGCTTGCTTAATTGCCCGTGCTCTTGCTTAAAACAGCCCCTCTCCTTTTAGGGTGTCCCACTGATTTTGTCTCCTGGAGACACAGGAGGAAACCTTGGTAGTGTAGGGGTGAAAGGTTAGCAGTCAGAATCTATCAGGTGTTCCTTGGACACTCTAGGGGGCAGTTAGTTCTACTCTGTCCTATAGGGTCACTGTGAATTGATTCGATGGCAGTGAGTTTTTTTGGTTTTTGGTAGACTTGGGAAGTAAGTAGCTAAGTGTGTGAGAACCATGGGTCAATGAAGGGGTCAAGACAGTGTCTGCATGATGACTTGAGACACATTCGTGTTAAAAAATAGTGACAAGTATGAGGTTGAGTGCATGGATTTTGCTTGTTCAGAGGACTTGAAAGCTTTCTCTTGTTGTAGGATTGTTTCTGTTTTTTAAATCCTAATGTACTAATGTGTTCTTGTGTGCCATTGAGTCACTTCCAACTCCTAGTGACGCCATGTGACAGCAGCGCTGCCATGTGGCGTTTTCTTGGCTGTAGTTGTTACAGGAGCAGATTGCCAGGCCACTCTCTCTTGGATCCCCTGGTAGTTTCTGTCAGCCTTTAGGTTAGCAGCTGAGCAATTAGCTAAATTGACTTTGAAGGAGTCTTCCTTCTTTCCTCCCTCCCTCCCTCCGTCTCTCCTTCCTTATGATTGAGTGAAGGTATACAACCCAGGTTAAATTTGTGTGCCCGCCTATCTGCAGCATATTGTGCTCTTCTTGCCCGGTGGCAGCACACTCCTCCTTTCCATTCTATACATGTCATATCCTCTTAGCAGTCTCCTGTCCCTTCCTCTCCACCCTCTCCTCTCCCTTCCGGTAAGAGGCCAGTAGGACAGCA
The DNA here is from genome assembly GCA_028571685.1 of Heterohyrax brucei. Taxonomy (NCBI): domain Eukaryota; kingdom Metazoa; phylum Chordata; class Mammalia; order Hyracoidea; family Procaviidae; genus Heterohyrax; species Heterohyrax brucei. The sequence continues at coordinate 11,138,613 of CM053164.1, read as the reverse complement.
TCCTGTAGATGCATAGAAACATAAAATGCACACACCATGTGGGAGCATGGCCCCTAGACCTGCTGCTGCCCCCTGATCAGTACTCATTACTGAGGTCACCTCTTCGGACAGGAATGGATTGGACTTGGGGACACGAAGGAGTCTTTATTTTTATAAGGCACCTCCACTCTTGCCTGGAATTTATGTATGGAGCACCATGTACCCCCAGATGTTGATGGTCATAGTGAGGACTATAAACAGTGGCCTCATGGCTTGGACCTGTTCTCTAGAAGCCTTGGGTCTGGCTGCAGGGACCACAGTCACGTGTCCATGGCGTCAAAGAAGGAAGCCATGGCGGGTGTTTGTAGGTCATTAGCCATAGTCTAGGAGCCCTGCTAGTGCTCACCAACAGGTCAGTGATTCACACCCAGCAGCTGCTCCACGGGAAAGAGATGTGGCGGTCTGCTTCCTTAAAGATTTATAGCTTTCGAAGCTCTATGGGGCAGCTCTGTTGTGTCCTGTAGGGTTGCTGTTGAGTCAGAATTGACTTAGTGGCAGCAGGTTTGGTGTGGGGGCAGTTTTCCTCTGTTCTGTAGGGTTACTCTGAGATGGAATCCATTCAACCGTAATGGGTTTAGTTTTTGGTGGGTAATAGCTTCCAGACTGTAGTTTTGCTAACACAATATTGGGCAGTTAACTTCTCAATAGACGTGGTCGCAGAGTATACAGCTTGTCCTCATTCAAGCCCTCTTTGTGTGTATGTGGGGGTAGGGGGTTGGTAATCGGGATATGCATAGCTTATGAGTGAGATCAGAGGGGAGCTTGTCAATCAATTTAAATTCATTACCACTGCTGTTCATAAAATGCACAGCTCAGGTGAGTCCACTGCTGTCTGACCGGATAAGAGCCGTGGGTTTCATCTGCACCCTTCTCTCCTCATGTCCTGGTCTTCCTTGGAATTCCTTGTTAAATGGTCAGAACTCTAAATGAGTTCATCTGATAGAATGAGCTACCAAGACAAGGTTGACCTTCCTGCTCTAAAGAAATGTCTTCGAGATTGAAATAGACCCATTATCTTTTTAAATAAATCTTTTATTGAGCTTTAAGTGAAAGTTTATAATCTGGTCAATTTGTCATACAGAAACTCGCACACACACTGCTGTGTAACTCCAGCTGCTCTCCCCACTCTGTGACAACACATGCCTGCTGTCCACCCAGGGTCTGCCTATGCTGAGAAGTACTCTCTTTGCCAGTATCACTTTAGGCATTACAGTGAAGTTTGTCCGAAGAGTTGGCTTCCACACTGGTTTCAGGTTGGCACTTGTGTCAGGTCTGGACTAAAGAGAATCTGGGGACCACATCTTCTACCGACTCTCCAGTCAGCCAGACCATCAGGTCTGTAGACCCATTGTCTTAGCAAGATAGGAGCAGAGGATTTAGGGACCAGATTTTTTGGCGTCTCTTCCAGCTGTTTCCTTCAAGTTGTTTCCTGGGTATTGTATACTTTTTATTGTTATTATTATAAGAGACCCAGTGATCTCTCTCTGTCTGATCTCTGAGTCACGTGCCTGGGATCCCAGTTGTTCAGTATGGCTCTTCAGAGTTTGGTGTGCGTTTTTTAAACTATAAAATGAGGGGAAAAAATGGTGATTTTGAATTATATTAATGCAGTAATTAAAGATAATAATAGCTCCATTGAAAGTGTTGAATGATAGTTTAAAGGAGGCTCACCCGAGGATGCCCTAATCAATTGTATTGTGCTCATTTTGAACAAGAAGTATTGAAGTGCTTTAGTGATGTCATCTGTGAAGTCTAAACCACAGTGCTCAGTTGCTCAGAATGACAGTGTGTGAAATGAAATTCTCCTCTTAATATGCATTTTAACAGTGTGTTTCCGGGAAGACAAAGTCCATATTTGTGGTCATATTGAACACTAGTTGATCAATTTATGGCTTTACCACAGAGATGATGTGATTTTAGGTTTCTAGTTAGTTTTTCAAATATGCATTCTGTTGGGACATTCTGACTGTGAGGACCGGGGTTCCTTAGGTCACATGGGCTGAAATGCTGTCTTAGGTAGCAAAAAGTCCAGAGGTGTGGAAGACTGAGCCTAGTCTGTCAGCGTTTCAACTCCCCTTCTCTGTTCTTCTGTTAGTTCTGCCCTCCTGACTTTTCCAGTATTTTGGCTGAGTCCCTGGTGAAGAGATGCCTGCAAAAGATGCAGACATTTGAAATAGGTACCCTGGCAACAGGTACCCTGTGCCACAACAAAAGATGCAGACATCTGGACTAGGTACCCTGGCCTGCTGTAACAAACTGCCACAGACTTGGTAGTTTCAAGTGACAGAAATACTCAATCTCAGTTCCAGAGGCTGGAAGTCTGAAATCCAGATGTGGGCTAGGCTGCGCTCCCTTTGGAGGATCTAGGGGAAGAATGCCTCCGTCCTTGCTTGACGAGCGTCTGGTGACCCCTAGGTGTTCCCCTGCCTGTAACTGCGTCATTCCCGTCTCGGCCTCCTGTAACACGTGGCCTCCTCCTTTTCCTTCTATGTGTCCCTTGTCTCCCTCACCTTTGCCTTATTAGGACACCTGTCATTGGACTTAGGTCCAACCCGAATAAACCTGAGTCATCTCACCCTGAGGTCCTCAACACGTGCAGAGACTCTCCTTCCCTTGAGTTAGCAGTCACAGGTTCCAGAAGTTCCTTGTGGATTTCTCTGGGGAGGAGGGGAACAGCCTTCAACTTACTATGGCCTCCTCTCCCAAGTCACTGTCTATAAGGCATCAAAGAGAGCATCTCTTCCTGTGGGTCCTGAACAATCCCCTCTGTCCCCCACCCCGTAGTCACCGTGTCAGCAGAACTCCCTGAGTGTCTCATTCGTGAGAACTGGGTCATGTGTCCTTTCTGAACTCTGAAATCAGCCACTGGCAAGGGAAATGGCATTCCAATAGCTGACTTAGACAAATTACTTGGGGTGAAGACAGACGTTGGTGAGTCAAACACAACGTTCATCTCAGATATCACCAAGTAATAGTTTTAATACTTAATTTACTAATAATTTTTAATCATTCATAATTTCAATAAATATTTCTAGTGCCTCTGGGTCAGGAAGAGCCTGCTGAATTAGGAAGAAAGTACAGAAAATCTCTTAGGTACAAGTTTGGGCATCTGAGATATACCATGTTACTATCTGATCTGTCTCTTTCTCCTAGTGTTACCTGGGAACCAATGGGAGATGGGAAGAAGATCATTTCGTTGGCTGATAACCATATCCTGCTGTGGGATCTACAGGAAAGCTCAAGCCAAGCTGTGGTAAGCACTGAGAATCTCAAGTTATTTGTAGGGCTTTTTGTTTTTCATTGAGCTTTTAGGCTGAATTCAGAATACCCATCTTGATTCATAGTTTTGACACTGGTTATGAAATAATGAATGAGTGGACTGAATCAATCCCAGGTTTGAGCCTCAGGGCCATGCACAAGCATTTCAGCAAGTCTGAGGGTTGATGCCACTCCTATGAGAAAGTTCAAGAGCATGTCCTTCTGTTTCAAGGGCATCATCTTTTTAATGAATGGGTTTTTTAAATCGATTTGGTGAAAATACCCCTTTTAAGTAGGAGCAGTTATAAAACATTCATTTAAGAGTACTGGTGAGCTCTTATGATGTAATTGCATGAATTTGTACAGATAATGACTGTCACCTGGTGTCCTATAAGTGTGTTTGCCTTCCACTGACCTTTATAGAAATAAACCTGAAATCCTATAGAAATGGGTATATGTACAGTAAAACCTGTGGAAGCAGAAACCTGTGCAAGGCAGAAACCTGTCAGAGAAGGAAAGCTAAGATATTTTCTAGTAATAGAGAACAATAGAAAAGTGGTAAGATGATACTCTGTCAAAGGCGGAAGATAGGGAGGCCTGGAGAATACTGGCAGTTCCACTGAGTTCCAGCTTTCACAGGCTCCACTATGTGTGTGTATATATATTTTTCTGGTTTTTTATTTTATTTTATATATATGTATACATATAGAGAGAGTTGGAATCAACTCAGTGGCTATGGGTTTGGTGGTTTTGTGTGTGTGTCTGTGTGTAGTAAGTATATATACTCCCCGCCCGCCAAAACCCATCACTCCTTCCCATAGTTTCTATACATGTGGTCCTATGACTGCTGGGACCCACATCAAAGGCCTCCTCCCTGGGCCGTGTGGTGGTCAACAGCTCACCTGTCAGTGTAAGTTTCTGAGGGGGAGAAATGGCTTTCTGTTCCCACTGAATTCTCATCTAGAGGATCTTGGCTTTCTCCACAGGGCTTGATCGTCACCTCTCATTTATTGTTTAGCACTTACTTGCTTTGGAACTGATTAGATTTTCAAATAGTCTTCGTTTTGAATATTTTGTCTTTCTCGGAGCAAATCTTCTACTGATTAGTATGTATTTTTTCCTCCTCAACTGTAGTTTTCCCATGCATTCATAATTGTATTGTGTTGTTTATGTCAGAGTCACAACTGGAGAGAACAGAATCAACCATAGATATTTTGAAATGAATAGAGCCCAGAATCTGTTTGAGGAGGTTGGGTGGCACCCATGGTGAAGCACTCGACTGTTTGAACTCACCCTGAGACGCCTCTAAAGACAGGCTGGGTGATCTGCTTCTACCAAATCATGGTTTGGAAAACTCTGTGGAACGTTCTCCTCTGCACAATGGGGTTGCCGTGGTTGAGAATCAATTCTGCAGGAACTGGCAACAGTACAATGTACTTATACCTGTTGTTGCTGTTGTGAGGTGCCATTAAGTCGGTTCCAACTCCTAGCTACCCTGTAGGACAGAGTAGGACTGGCATGTAGGCTTCCAAGGAGTAGATGTTGAGCTTGAACTGCTGACCTTCTGGTTAGCAGCCAAGTTCTTAACCATTACATGACCAGGGATCCTTTTATACCTAAAAAACTAAACCCATTGCCGCCTGGTGAATTCTGACTCAGTGATCCTGTAGGACACAGTGGAACTGCCCCCCAGGGTTTCCAAGGAGAAGCTGGTGGATTTGACTGCTGACCTTTTGGTTAAGCAGCAATGTTCTCAACTATGGTGCTACCAGGGCTCTGTTTATACCCCCCTGGTCCCCCCAAATACTGAAACTCAGTGATGTCAGGTTGATTCCAACTCAGAGTGACCCCAAAGGACAGAGTGGAACTGCCCCATAGATTTCCAGGGAGTGCCAGGTGGATTTGAACGGCTAACCTTCTGGCCAACAGCCATAGCATTTAACCACTACACCACCAGAGTTTCCATTTTGCACCCAGGGAGGCCTTGTTGCCTAAGCGTGCTCCAGAGGAATGGAGAATCTTGTCCGTTGGGTGTGTTTCCATAGTGAAGACTCCTATTTACTTCTTTCTGTGATGCTTGTGTGGAGCCCTGGAGTCATGCAAATGGTTAACCCAGCTGCAGAGCGAAAGGATGGAGATTAGCTTCTACCTAGAGGCACCTGGCAGTAAATGACCTGGTGATCGACTTCCCAGAATTCCCAGCCGTGGAAAGCTCGGTGAAGCCCAGTTCTGCTCTGACACGCAGAGCATCCCCATACAGCTGAACCAACTCCACAACTGCTAGTATTTTATGATGCTCTTGTAGCTCTTTTCCCTCGACTGCTTTACAGAATGAGTAAGTCCTTTCTCCAGCCCTGCAAGTTGAAAAGGCAGCAGCAGTGACAACGTGTGGTTATTGCTACATGGGATTAAGTCAAGTTTTTTCTTTTTTCCCCTAATATTAGGCACCTTGTTCAAGTTTTTCAACTCGAGTGATTCAGAAGGGAGCATCTGAGGCTTCAGTGTAAACTGTAGAGTTGGCGTGGTTTCCCTGTCCATCAGTGATATTTGAAGAAAAATCAATTTTTATTAAAGATTTTCAAATAAAATATATTTCTATATTACAGAATATAATGCAAATTCCACCTGGACTCTTAAGATAAAACAGGTAACTTAAAAGAAATGTTAGGTCCAGGATTGGCCTCTGTGGACTGCACCTGTTGGTCCCCAGGGGCTGAGTACATATTCATCATCTTCTGGTCCCTAGGGGCTTTGACGAAAAGCGTAAGTCGTATTTGAGAAGCTACCTTTTCTAGTCGCCTTCCTTCAGCCCGCGTTCTAGTAAGGTTTTCCTAAGCAACTGTGAGGAATAAAGGCCTGGAGTGTACTGCCAACAGTCAGTGCAACCGTGTGAATCACAGTGGTCTGAGCCTCAGTGGATCTTGGGGATGTCTCAGGATGGGTCAGTGTTTCACTGCTTTGCATAGGGTCGTCATGAGTTGGAGGCAGACCCCACAGCAGCTAACTTGTAAACTTAAGTAATTAGAGTTCTAAAAGGAAGTGCTTTAAGGAACTTACCAGGATGCTAAGGTCTCTAACAGGTTTAGCAGGGGAACATGCTGCTCTCAGTCTGACAAGCTGTTAAATGGAGCTGTTAGGGATTGAATTGTGTTCCCCCAAAATGTGTGTTGGGAAGACAGTGGTGCAAAACAGGGGTAGACACACAAGTCTGATGGACCAGTAAAGTTTATTTGAAGAGAAAGAGAGTGGGGCCTGAGCCGAGCAATGGCTAAGCCCACCCCTGGCTAAGCCCACCCCTGGTCAGCAGGGCAAGTTTTGTATAGTTTTAAAGTTGGGCTGAGGGGATTTATGCCTTAATAAGGAAAGAATGTTCAAATGAGAAGGAGTGGCCAAGAAGTTCTAGTAAGAGGATTTATGGTCTGATAAGGAAGAAGTGTTGATTAGAAGGGGGAGAGGGTAAAGTTTGTTTATGGTCAAGGTTTGAGGTTTCATAGGGGAAGTGCTTTGATTAAGAGTGTAGGGGTAAAGTTTTGTTTGTGGTCAACTTCCTATGGGCTGTCTTTGGTAATGGTGGGGAGGATGACTTATGCTAAACCTCTCTGATATCCAGGAACAGAGTTCCCTCGATGTGTACACTCAGTTGGAGAAGAATACTGAATATTGAATGTACCATGGACTGCCAAAAGAACAGGTTTATTCTGGAAGAATGCTCTTTGGAAGCAAAGAGTGCTCTTTGGAAGCAAAGATAGCAAAGATAGCAAGACTGTGTCTCATATACTTTGGACATATTGTCAGGAGGGATCAATCTCCAGAGAAGTACATCATGCTTGGTAGAGTGGCAGGTCAGTGAAAAAGAAGATGACTCTTGACGAGGTGGATTGACACAGTGGCTACAACAATGAGCTTAAGCATAAGAACAACTGTGGCGTGGCACAGGACCAGGCAGGGTTTCGTTCAGTTGTGTGTAGGGTCGCTGTGAGTCAGAAGCAACTCAACAGTTCCTAACAGCAACGACAATAAAATGTGGGTTGTCATTAACTCAAAACAAAACCCACTGCCGTCGAGTCGGGTCCAACTCATAGTGACCCTGGAGGTCAGAGAACTGCCCATAGAGTTTCTGAGGAACACCTGGTAGATTTGAACTGCTGACCTTTTGGTGAGCAGACAGCGCTTAACATATGATGCCACTAAGTTTCTGCTCACCAGAAGGTCAACAGTTCAAACCCAGCAGCCGCTCCTTGGGAAGGAACCGTGTGGGGCAGTTCTACTCGGTTTTAAAGGGTCACTAAGAGTTGGGGTTGATTGGGTGACAGTAGGTGTGATTTTGACTTTTTTACCACTGTGGTTATAATCCTGTTTGGAAATAGATTGTCTTACTCAATGAGGCAAGATTGCTGTAGGGTGTATTGAGTCAACCTCTTTTGAGATGTGAGAGATGAAACAAGCAAGTGAGAGCAGCTGAGTTGGGGTAAGAGCCAGGTAAAGATCCCCAGGAGCAGAAACTCAGGTGAGACAGGGACCTTCCTCCAGAGCAACAGAGAGAAAGCCTTCCCGTAGAGCTGACCTCCTGATTTCAGGCTTCTAGCCTCTGAAACAATGAGAAAGTAAATAAAGCCATCTGCCTGTGGTACTTCTGTTACAGCAGCGCCGGGTGACGAAGACGGGAACCATCCTGGTGCCTAGCATGCTCCCCTTGATGAGGAGACCGTCAAGAAGAAAATGAACCTGTAGTGCCATGCATTTGAGTTCTGTTCCTCATTTGCCCCATCTTTGCAGCCCCTTCTTAAAATCAAACTGTGAACCCGCCTTCAGACCCTAAGTCATCTCGAAATGATTTTATGGTAGGGTGATTAATCTGTAACTTATTTTCCGCAGAGAGCAATTTCGTTTTCTCTCCCCCTTTTTCATTCCCTGTCAGCAGTTCTGTCAATATCACTTTGCGACCCTCCGCTGTAGTATTTAATACAGAACCCTTCCTATTGATTGCAGCCATCTTCACATCGCGCCTGGCGAGTTTTCTCTTCATTGTTTGAGGATATTACCTTCTGTGGTGAATCTAATCTTATGCTCACTGCATCATTACCTTTTGCAATTAAGTCGGAGATTCTTTGCCATTTATAATCATTAGCAGAACTCCGGGGAGGTCTGGAGTGGGAGGTGCCATGGGGTCTGCAGATTGGGATGAAGGCAGAGGGGGTGAGCTCCCTGTCTCGATTTGTGCTCATTTGTCTCTGGGTCCAGCAGCTTTCATGAGCCCTGGAAGTAAATAGCTTTTATCAGGGGGCAGACAGTGGCGGAGCAGGCAGAAGAGAGGTGGCAGTTCCTCCTGCCTCCTGAATTCACCACCGCTCCTGGCTGCTTTTCCTGCTTCAAGGTAGCAGCCTCTTAAAAACAGGCAGCCAGAGAGTGGTCTTGGCTGGGCTTTCCAGGGCCCCTAAGCATTCCCGGGGAGTGACACTTCTGTGAATAAAGAGGATTTGCTTCAGGGTCACGCTTTTTTGCTACACATTTTCTAATCAGAGGTTGAAAAAGTACTACTATATCCATTGCTGTCGAGTTAACTCTGACTTATAGCAGCCCTACAGGTCACAGTGAAACAGCCCCATAGCATTTTCAAGGAGCACCTGGTGGATTTGAATGGTTGACCTTTTGGTTGGCAGCTGAGCTTTTAACCACTGCACCACAAGGGCTCCAAAGAAGGAGAAAAAATCTTTTAAACCAAAGACCAAACACACTGCCATCAAGAGGATCCTGACTCATAGCAACCCCATTGAACCAAGTCAAATTGCCCCATAGAGTTTCCAGGGAGCACCTGGTGGATTTGAACTGCCAGCCTGCTGGTTAGCAGCCATAGCACTTAACCACTATACTACTAGGGTATCCAAAAGTCCTATACCCGCTGCCATAGAGTCGGGTCTGACTCATAGCGACCCTATAGGTCAGAGTAGAACTGGCCCATAGAGTTTCCAAGAAGCACCTGGCAAATTTGGACTGCCAGCCTTCTGGTTAGCAGCTGTAGCCCTTAACCACCGAGCCAGCAGGGTTCCCAAAAGCCATATAGGAGGATCAGATCACTACAAATGGGGATGGGGCAGCATGTAGTGACAGGAAAATCATTAAATGTAACTAAAATAATACCCAGTGCCTGTCAATGTTAAATATGTAGATGTGTTTGTCATTTGGGGACACGGAAGGAATGGTGGGTAGGAGCTGTGTGCAATTGTAGGAACAGTGGGTGAGACAAGATCAGAAGCCCGCTCATACTGATAGCACTCTTTTCCCATAGTTCCTGTGCCTGGGCTTATGGCCACACCTGAGTGCAGTGTGCCACGTGTAATCTCTGCTTTACTTCCATCTTTCGTCTTGTCCACGTGGAATTCCTGAGAGGAGAGTTGTGACCCAGAGGAAGGAAAAAAGCAGTCTAGTTTGTTTGAAAGTTCAGAAGTTAAAGTCTAAAACTTGACAGGCCCGATGCAAATGTCTCCTCTACCACTGAGAGTGTGGTGACCATGGGTATGTTAATTAACTTTTCAATGTCCTTTTCTTGTCTAGAAAACCACCAAGTGCTAGTTCTTGCATTGTTGTGATTGTCATGAGAATGTTGCAGAAAGTGTTAGTTGTCCTGTTGGCTTCCCCACCCCTATTCTTTCTTCTCCTTGTAGCAATAGAAACCATAATAAAGGCTTTCTCTCCCAGACTCCTTTGCAGCTTAGTGTGGCTGTTTGACTAAGTCTTGGCCAAATGGGATGCAAATGGAAGTGGTCAGTTCAGCTCTCAGGAAGCAAAGCCAAAGAATCAAACCCACCGCCATCGAGTTGATTCCGACTCATAGTGACCCTATAGGACAGAGTAGAACTGCCCGACAGAGTTTCCAAGGAGAGCCTGGTGGATTCAAACTGCCAATCTGTAGGTTAGCAGTTGTATCACTTAACCAGTATGCCACCAGGGTTTCAGTAGGTATCCCTAAATGAATAGACAGTGTCTTCACTTTGTAAGTTCCTGCTGCTGGAATGTGGATGCAATGGCTGGAACTGGAGCAGCTATCTTGTGCCTTGAAATGAACTTGAAATGGAAGCCATTCCAAACAGAGCAATTAGATGTTAGTACCTTGAGATGATATGTGCTACACTGTGATCACAGTGGTGTCAGGTGGCCTGGGTGAATGCCTCTTTGCATCTCTAGTTCCAAATATAGTGCACAGCATATGGTTTAGCTCCTGAGTTAGAATGAATAAGTGCTATAAGACTTAGTCAAATAGCCACACTAAGCTGAATGATTAAGTGTGTATAAGCCATGAGAGGAGAAGTCATGTACAGGCTTACAAAAAAAAAAAAAAGAACCCCACTGCCACTGAGTCAATTCTGAATGATATAGGGTTAGCGTTGCCTGAAATACTTAGTGGATATTCTATGTTACATTGCCATTAGCAGTGTAGAAGTGATGTAGTTTCCTCACACCCTTGCTGGCAGTTGAGGTTGTCACTATTTTGTGTTTTAGCTACTCTGGTACTCCCTGGTGATGTAGCGGTTAGGTGCTAGGTCTGCTAGTCAAAAGGTCGGCAGTTCGAATCTATCAGGAGCTTCCTGGAAACTCTGTGGGACAGTTCTGCTCTGTCCTGTAGGGTCACTGTGAGTCAGAATTGACTCGACGGCAATGGATTTGTTGTTTTGTGTCTTTTTTTCCTTGTAGTTGTACCCTCGAGGGCTAATGCTGTAGAACATCTCTTCTTGGGCTTATTTGTCATTTGTATAGAACTTCGTTGAAAGGTCTGTTCTTGTTTTTGCCCGTTTTCTAACTGGACCATTTTCGTTGTAGTGGCTGTGGAGTTCTCAGTGTTCTTTGTAGTATTCTGCTTCCTTTGTGTCAAATGCCTGGTTGCAGGTATGTCTCACATTTTATCACTCACCTTTTCATTTTCCTCTCAGGGTCTTTCACAGAGCAAAGTAAGATTTTAATTTTCCTGCAGTTAATTTGTCACCTTTTCCTTTTATGGATCACTCTTTGGGCTTCAGGTCTGCAAATTCTGTGACAAGTTCTGGATCCTGAAGTCTTTTACAGAAAGTTTTATAGTCTTATGCTTTACACTAGGTCTTTACATGATCCGATTTGTGTGAATTTTTGCATGACGTACCTTCTCGTTTCCCAGGACACCTCCGTAGGCCAGTTGGGGCACCTCACTGCAGTCACAGGATGGTGGCAGTCTTGGCTCCCACTTGGCCTTTGCTGGGGTGGGTGAGAGTGGAGACACGCTGTTTTCTGTGATGTTTGTTTGAAGTAGAGCATTTATGGTCTAGAATTTTTGTGTCTGACCCTAGGTACCATGGTGGCTAAGTGCTAGTCTGCTAGCCAAAAGGTTGGCAGTTCAAATCTACCAGGCTGTCCTTGGAAACTCTATGGGGCAATTCTCCTCTGCCCTATAGTGTTGCTATGAGTTGGAACAGACCTGGCAGTGGGTTAGGTTATGGGTTTTAGGCTGTATGTTTCCTATTACTCTGGCTAGAGAGAGCAGGCTTTTCTTCTTGTTGTTGTTTGTTTTCCTATACCTGTTAGTGTTTTTCAGATGCTGCCTTCTGTGGCTCCAGCTCTCAGATATATGAGACAACAGGAAATCCCAGAGAACTGACCACTGTGTCCCTCCTGGTGTCCCAAGACCCCTAGCTGCTCTGCCTTCTCTCTGTACCTTCCAGAGTCTTCTTGGGTTTGTTTTATATCTAATGTCTGGGACTTGAGTTGAACATAGAGGACAAGCACATGCCTCATCCTCCCTGAACTAGATGCCGCTAAAGAGAATTTAGAGGTGATCTATCCATCCACAAGTTGTCCCGCCTTACTGACTCCTGAAGGTCATTGATACAATGAGCACATTTTCAGTGTGGCCTTAGAGAGAAAGGCCTTGCCAAGCCAAGTGCCGTTGAGTCGGATCTGATTCATGGCGACCCTAGAGAGAAAAGCCTTGCCAGCCAAGGCCAAATATTTGGTAAATAGGAAACAAACCCAGCAAGTGTAAACAACTGGTGTTCAGACCTTTGCAGTGAGAGTAAGGAAAGAAGGAGGAATTCCCCATCAGATCTAAAGTGCACCTTTATGTGTACGTACAAAGGATTTATGAATATTTCCTGTGGGATTTAGGTGTGAGTCATGTCTATCAGAAGTCAATAATGCTCCTAGCATACAAGGATGCTTATGGTCAAATGAATTTGAGTAGTATTTATGGAGCTCACTTTGGAGAAGGTTTCTTGGTTTTTGCGGCAAATTGTCATTTCTCACTCACTTTAAAGTAGTCCATTTAAAGAAAGTCAGGCCTTCTGGTCATGCAGTTTCATCCCCTCCTTTGACAGATGAGAAGAGAAAAATAAGGCTCAAGGGGACTCAGGAACTTGCAGAAGATGACAGTTTGAGGCTGAGATGACAGAATTAGGACAAGAATAGGTCTCATTTCGTTCTCACTCATTCAGCAAGTGTTATCTACTGTAGTCCTACTGTGTGCTCCCCAGAACTTGTGGCTCAGTGTTTGAATGTGTTGGGTGATCAGTAATGTTTGTATGTGACAGTGAATTTGGTTTTTAGAAACAGTCAGAAGTTACTAGGAGCAAAATCTGGTAAGTAAGGTAGTTAACTGAGCTTTGTGAGACTAGCTTAGTAGGAAATATCTGAAAACTTGATGAAAGCTGGCTTTCTTTGAGACTAACAGAGAAACTTTTCAAAATATGTATGTATTTTTATTGTGATTGAGTGAAAATGTACATTCTCATGTAAATTTGCATGCCCACCTGTATGCAGCTCCCACTGCTTTCCCTGCCCGGTGACAGCACGCTCTTCCTCTCCGCTCCGTATATGTCTTATCCTCCCAACAATCTCCTATCCCCTCCTCTCCACACACTCCCCTTCCTCCAGTAAGAGGTCTGCAGGATGACGTCTTATAGATGCATAGGACCATAAAGTGCACACATGATATGGTCACTCTGTGTCACCGAGTCCAATCCATTGCTGTCCGAAGAGTTGACCTCCATTGTGATTTATGGACAAGAGTAGCATCAGGGCCAGGGGCCATGCTCCCTGGGGAACTCCAAGGCCCCTGGACCATCAGTTGCAGTCTTTTACTGGCGATCTCAGGGTGCACCCCTTTTCATTCTTGTGTTGCCAGTGAGACTCAAGTCTATCACGGCTCAACTCAATATGGCTATCACTGGTGGAGCCAGGGCAAAATCTGATTTTTCTGGTCACAAGTCGATGTAGTCACCCACTCACGTGGGTCTCTCTGTCTTCTGCATTCTTATTCTGCCATGTCTTTTTGGTCCTTGGTGATCATCCGTTCCTGCTGAGTTGGGACCATTTGCTGTATCCTCAGATGGCAGCTTGGCAGCTTTTAAGACCCCAGACACCACTCACTGATGTGGGGTGCTGAAGACTCTCTTAGCAAAATGCTAGCTGTGCCAGATGGCCTTGATTTCCCCTGAGAGCATGGCCCCCAGCCCTACACCCCAGCTACTGTGTGATATTGGATTAAGATGGGAAAAGTAATCATGTTATGTTGAAGTCCAGTTGATATTGATCTTCTTTCTAATGTGTGGTGTCACAGACTTCAGCCAGCCAAATTTCCGTCAACTATCTAAACCCTACCCCCTCCTTCTCTCCCCACTCTTGCAGCCATCAAAGAGTCTTTTCTTCTGTGCCTGAGCCTATTTTTAAGTTCTTATCATAGGGGTCTCGTAAAACATTTGTCCTTTTGTCACTGACTACTTTCACTCAGCATAATGTCCTCCAGTTGAAACCAGGTTATGAGATGTTTCCTAAAGTCATCGTTGCTCTTTATCGTTGCATGGTGTTCCATTGAGTATGTATACCATAGTTTACCTATCCATTCCTCTGTTGTTGGGCATCTGGGTTGATTCCATGTTTTTGCTGTTGTGGACTGTGTTGCGATGAACATTTGTGTGCATGTATCAGTTGGTATGAATGGCCTTGATTCTGTAGGATATATTCTGAGCAGTGGAATTACTGGGTCAAATGGTATATCTAGATCCACCTTTTTAAGGGAACACCAGATTGTTTTCCAAAGAGGTTGCACCATTTTGCAATCTCATGAACAGTGTAGGAGAGTTCCAATTCCTCCACAGCCTCTTCAGCATTTGTTGTTTGGCGTTTTTTGGATCATGGCCAATCTTGTTGGAGTGAGCTGGTGTTTCATTGTAGTTTTGATTTAAATTTCTTTAATAGCTAATGATCGCTAGCATGTGCAGATGTGTTTTTGCCTGAATCTCCTCTTTAGAGAAGTATCTGTCCATCTCCTTTGCCCATCACTTAATTGGATTGTTTATCTTTTTCTGATTGATATTTCATAGTACCTTATAGATTATGGAGATCAGATGTTGGTCTGACATGTAGTTGCCAAATATTTTTTCCCATTCTGTAGGTGGCCTTGTAATTCTATTAATAAAGTCTTTAGATGAGCAAAAGTGTTGGATTCTTAGTAGTTCCATTTTTCTGTTTTCTCATCTTTTGTTTGTGGTTTGTTTGATGGATTTTGAAGTCTGTCTACATTGTGAATTAAAACTTCTATTGTTGTTCCTACTTTTTCTTGGAAGAGCTTTATCATTTTAGGTTTTTGTATAAGGTGTAAGATATGAGTCTTGTTTCAATTTATTGCAGATAGATATCCAATTTTACTAGTATCATTTGTTGAAGAGGTTGTTTTCACCCCAGTTTCATGTCTTAGGGCTTTTGTCCAATACTAGCTGCTCATAGGAAGATGGTGTCATCTCTGGGGTCTCAGTTCTGTTCCATTCATCTGTCTGTCTCTTTTTGTACCAGTACCAGCTGTTTTGACTACTGTGGCAGTGTAATAGGTTCTAATGTCGGGTGGTAAGACATCTTCCAGTGTGTTCTTCTTCTTCAGTAGTGCTTTTCTTATCCGGGGCTTCTTCACTTTCCAAACAAAGCTGGTGATTTTTTTTCTCCACCTCATTAAAAAATATCGCTGGAATTTGTATTGGGGTTGCATTATATAAGTAGATTGCTTTGGGCAAAATAGACATTTTCACGATGTTAAGTCTTCTATACACAAGCAGGGTAGGTTTCTCCATTTATGTAAGTCTCTCTTAGTTTCTTCTAGTAAGCTCTTGTAGTTCTCTTTGTACATGTCTGTTATTTCTTTGGTTAGATTTATTCCTGGATACTTTATGTTCTTAGGAGCTATAATAAATGGTATTGACTTGGTGATTTCTTCCTTAATGATCTTGTTGTTGGTATAAAGGAATCCTACTGATTTACTTATGTTTATCTTGTATCCTGAGACTTTGCTGAACTCTTCTATCAGTTTGAGTAGTTTGTTTATGGATTCTTTAGGATTCTCTGCATATACAATCATACCATCTGCAAATAGGGAGATCTGTACTTCTTTGCAGATGCAGATGCCCTTTATTTCTTGGTCTTGTCTAATTGCTCTGGCTAGAACTTCTAGTACAATGTTGAATAGGAGAGGTGAGAGTGGGCATCCTTGTCCAGTTCCTGTTCTCAAGGGGAATTGTTTCAGTCTCTCTCCATTCAGGATGATGCAGGAAGTTGACTTTGTACAAAAGGCCCTCATTTCATTGAGTAATTGGCCATCTATTCCTATTTTGCTGAGAGTTTTTAGCATGAATGGGTGTTGGACTTTATCAGATGCCTTTTCTGCATCAATGGACAAAATCAGGTGACTCTTGTCTTTTGTATTATTTATGTGGTTGATTACATTAATCGTTTTTCTGATGTTGAACCAGCCTTGCACCCCTGGTATGAATCCAACTTGGTCATGATGGATTATTTCTTTGATATGTTGTTGTATTCTGTTGGCAAGAATTTTTGTTGAAGATTTTTGCATCTAGATTCGTGAGTGATATTGGTCTGTAGTTCTCCTTTTGGTTGGGTCTTTCCCTGGTACCAGGGTTTCCTTTGGTACCAGGGTTATGCTGGCTTCATAGAATGAATTTGGGAGTATCCCATCCCTTTCTATGCTGTGAAATAGTCTCAGTAATATTGGAGATAACTCATCTCTAAAAATTTGGTAAAATTTGGTACAATTCTGCAGTGAAGCCGTCTGGGCCAGGGCTTTTTTTGGTTGGCAATTTTTTGATGACTTTTTCAAATGTCTTCCTTTGTGGTAGGTTTGTTAAGTTGTTCTGTTTCAGCTTGTGATAATTTTGGTGGGTGATATGAATCAAATTTGTTAGAGTACAGTGTTTTATAGTATTCTGTTATGATCTTTTTGATTTCTGTTGGATCTGTTATGACAACTCCCCTCTATTTCTTATTTGGGTTATTTGTTTCCTTTTCTGTTTTTCTTTTGTAGGTTTAGCCAGTGGTTTGTCAGTTTTGTTGATCTTTTGAAAAAAACAGCTTTTGGTCTTTTCAGGTTTTTCAGTTGTTATTCTATTTTCTAATTCGTTAAGTTCTGCTCTAATCTTTATGATCTGCTTTCTTCTGGTTCCAGAGGGGTTCCTCTTGTTCTCTCTTTGTTCAAGCTGTAGGGTTAGTTCTTTGGTTTGGTTTCCTTCTTCCTTCCAGATGTGTGCATTTGTGGAGATAAACCGATTTTAGGGCACTGCTGTGGCTGTATCCCATAGGAAGTGTTTTCATGCTCATTGGAATCCATAAATTTCTTGATTTCATCCTTGATTTCTTCTATAACTCATGGCTTTTTGAGCAAGATGTTCAATTTCCATGAGTTCCACTTTCTATGTTTTTTCTGCTATTGATTTAGACTTTTATGGCTTTATGACTTGAGAAGATGCTTTGCATTAATTCAGTGGTATGGATTTTGTTGAGAACTCCTTTCTGTCCTAACACATGGTCTATTCTGGAGAATGTTCCATGTGCACTGGAGAAGAAGGTGTAGCTGTCCGCTGATGGATAGAAAGTTCTGTATATGTCGATGAGGTCTAGTTGGTTAATTGTGGCAATAAGGTCTTCTGTGTTTTTATTGAGCTTTTTTCTAGACGATCTGTCCAGTATTGAGGGTGGAGTGTTGAAGCCTCCCACTGTTACTGTGGAGTGACTTATCTCATTTTTGAGGGTAGTCAATGTTTCTTTGGTGTATTTAGGTGTTCTAGTGTTAGGTGTGTAAATATTTAATATTGTTAAGTCCTGCTTGTGTATTGAAACTTTCAGCAATAAATAGTGCCCATCTTTGTCCACGATGGTGGATTTTACATTCAAATCTATTTTGTCTGAGATTGGAATTACCATACCTGCTCTTCTTTGTTCATTGATAGCTTGATATATAGTCTTCCATGTAATTTTCAGTTTGTTCATATCTGTAAGTCTAAAGCGAGTTTCTTGTAGGCAACATATGGATGAATCATGTCTTTTGATCCAAGATGTCACTCGATGTCTCTTTACTGGAGTATTCAGTCCATTCACATTCAATTATTGATTATTGATAGGTATGTGTTTACTGCTGCTATGGTGATACATTTTTTTTTTTTGTCTTGATGTTTTCTCTGTTCTTGTTATTCTGTTTTGGAACATTCTTCTTTATGAGTTGACTTTTCACCTTTTTCAGGGTTGGTTTTGTGGTTGTTGGGACTCATGTATTACATTTCTTGATTTAACATGTTGCATCTTTATTGTGCTTTGCAGTTGCCCCTGTGATCCCACTTAAAAGTCTATGTTTAAACCCAATTTTAACTACTACAAGTCTTATTAACTTCCTTTCCATCTGGAAGGATTATAATGACTGTAGTACATCCCTCTTTTTAATACATTGACATCATAGTTTTCATGATATGATCACTGGATCATTTCTTTCACTATTATAATTTTGATTGAGTTTCGAGCCTTCCGTAACTGAGTAGGTTTTGGGTGATGTGTCCTGTATTTGCTTCTAAAATATAAAGTTAGTGGTTTTGTTCTTCTAAGCCAAAAGATTCTTTCAGTATTTCTTATAGCTTTGGTTTGGTTTGTACAAAGTCTCTGAGTTTCTGTTTATCTGCGAATGTCTTAATTTCATTTTCATATTCAAAAGATAGTTTTGTAGGATATATAGTTCTTGGTTGAAAGTTCTTCTCCTTTAGGGCTTTGAATGTGTCATACCGCTGTCTCTGCACCAGCATTGTTTCTGTAGAGAAATCTGACGAAAGCTTACAAGGTTTCCCTCTGAATCTTAGCTTTGCTTTGAGTCTTGCTGCCTTTAAGAGGTTCTGCTCATGTTTCATTTTGTTAAGCTTGATTATAATATGTCTTGGAGTCTTTCTTTGAGATCTATACTGAGTGGGTTTGATATGCATCTTGGATATCTATATTCTCTTCTTTCACAATTTTTGGGAAATTTTCTGTTAGCTGCTCAGCAACAATACTCTCTGTGTTCTCAGGTCTCTCGCTCTGTTCAGGAACTCCAATAAATCATAGATTGTTCCTCTTAATAGAGTCCCACATGCTTCTTAATGCCTCTTCATTTTTCTTGTTTCTTTTTTCTGATTTCTCCTCATAGATGCTGGAGCCAATAGCTCTGTCTTCCAAGTAAGAAAGTCTATTTTCCATTTGTTTCTTTCTGTTTTTGTGGATTGAAGTTTCTATGTCTTTGATTTTGTTCTTGATCTGTTGGATTTCAGGTACTCGTTTTCCATCAGATCAAACAGCTTGCTTAATTTTTCATTTTGCTCAGCTGCATTTTGTATAAGGTCTAGGAGGGCTCTGTATATAATCTTTTTGTATTTACCTTCTGATAGTTTCAGAATGGTTTCTTCATCTGAAAAATTTTTTGATTCTTTCTTTTGGGGGCCCTCTGAAGCCATGGGTGATTCCTTCGTTACTCTTTTATCTAGAGTTTGTTGCTTTTGGGGCATCACAGAGGCTAGGAGAGATGCTGTGAGGATGGACCTCAGTTGTTTTTCTAGGCTGTCTTAAAATGAAAGGTAGAAGGTATCTGACCACTTCCAAAGTCAGTCAGGTTTTCAGGTGTACAGGTCCCTCTTCCTTGCTGGCAAAGTAAGAACCTCTATATCTGATCCCAGATGTTATAAACTAGTTCAAAATACAGAAAGGCTACTTCCCTGCTGGTCTCTGCTACCTGGCCCCAGCCATAGGTGACACTGTATAAAATACTGCTTTTCTGGCAGAAAAGCGCACTCTTTTGGGAAGGCTCTGCCTCCCAGCCTAGGAATTAGGTCCAGCGAAGGCCTCTGTATGGGTATCTCTGCCTCCCAGTGGAACAAGATGGCGTCCCTCACAAGCTCACTGCTTGCCTGAGTACCAGATACTCAGTGGCAGAAGCAGAAAGAGAGACCAAAAGTGCCGAGAGTCCATAGCCTTTGCTGCCGGGCTTCAACCATAGTCGACACTGTGTAGAATATTGCTTTTCTGCTGGAAAAATGGTCTCTTCCGGGGGCTGCTTCCCAGCCTAGGGACTAGGTCCAGCTAGGGCCTCCATATGGCTATGTCCGCTTTCCAGTGGAACAAGATGGTGTCCCACACAAGCTGCCTGCCTCCTTCAGTACAGGCTATTCAGTGGTGGAGGCAGAAAGAGAGGCCAAAGGTACTGAGATGCATAAGAGTCCAAAGCCGGGCTCTCAAAATGTGGCAATTTTACCTGCCTATCCCACCAGCAGTGCGTCTGAGATTAGCTGCTAGTCAAGTCCCAGCTCTGCCCACCAGCTAAGACAGAGGAATAAAAGTTAAAATGGCGAGTTACCTTCGGTCCATGAAAGCCAGCACTCAACCAGAGTGGGGGTTGGCGAAAGAGAGGAAGTCTTCCATTCAGTGGTATGAAGTCCAAATTGACAGCCCTATGCCATGTCCTAGGTCTCACTAGGTGTGCAGCAGGCTCCATTTAATTATCAATTCAAGTCTTGGTTTCTGGAGGGATTTAGGGAGATGTGTGCTTAGTCTGCCATCTTGACTCTGCCCTGTCCCCTCAAAATATTTTGAACCATAGTCTCGTCATTAAAATCATGTAGCTTTTAGAGCCATGACTTCCAGTATCAGTTATTTGACTGCATATTTTAGAATATTCTTAAGAAAACATAGAATAGAGAAATTTATTAAGATCACATCTTTTTAAAAAAAGTATTTTATTGTGCTTTAAGTGAAAGTTTACAATCCAAATCAACTTACCCTATGAAACCGTGCACAACCACCTCTAATGCAACTCTGACTGCTCTCTTCACTCCACCCCCGTGACAGAACACTCCTCCTTTTCACCCTGTATTTCTTGTATCCATTCAGCAAACTCATGGCCTGCTCCACCCTCTCATCTAGCCTCTGGACAAGAGCTGCTCAGATGGCCTCATGTATGTATTTAAGCCAAGAAGCATATTCTTCACCAGTATCACTCAATGTGTTATTGTCTAGTCCAATCTTTGTCTGAAGAGTTGGGCTAACAGAGAGTCTAGAGGCTATGTCCTCAAGGGACACACAAGTCTGACGGACCATCAGGTGTGGTGTTTTAATAGAGTTCTAGTTCTGCACACCCACTTTTCTCCCACTGCACCAGGGACTCTACACTGTGTTTCCTGTCAGGGCAGTCACTGTTGGTGGCTGGGCACCTCTGGTCTCATACTGATGTAGTCTCTGGATCATATACCACCTTCTGTCTGCTAGGCTTGTATTTTCATCATGTCTTTGATGTCCTTCATCTGCTGCAGGTGTATTGGGACCATTTGGTGCTAATTAGATGACCACTTGCTAGCTTTCAAGACCCCAGACACCACTCACTGAAATGACATACAGAACATTTTTTTTAAAAAAAAAAAAAACCTAATCTATGCCAGTTAGCTGAGATGTCCCCAGAAACTGTGGTCCCTAGATGTCTGTCCTTGCTACTCTGTTCTTCATAATGTTGGATTATATTTAGAAATCATTTTGGCTTTTGGTGTAGCCCAATTGAACTACCCTCTCTTCTACTGTATTAAGTTGCATCTCTCAGTATAGAGCGTAATGCCCATTGCCACTGAGTTGGTTGTATTCCAATTCACAGTGAGAGAACTGCCCTATAGGGTTACCAGGGAGCACTTGGTGGATTCAAACTGCTGACTTCTTAGTAGCTGACCTCTTAACCACTGCTCCATCTGGATTTCCAATATATAGCATAATAGTTATATATATTTTTTGATTTTGTAAATGTATTGAAGTCAACTAGTTTTTATAAAAAATGACCAAGTGTTTATGTCTAGCAAGTGAGCATCTCACACACACACACACACACACACACACACACACACACACACACACACACACACACACAAGTCAGCATTTTTTTCCCAAGCTCTCAAAAGATTTCTTTCTGGGAATTCACATTAAATTGCATGTTTTTAAAACTAAGTGTATTCAAGAAAAAAGAATCACTAACCCAGGGAGGATTGTGGCAGGCTCATCCTCAGTGACATGTTTTGGATGCCTGCCATGCCCAGAGCTGCTGGAAGTCTGACGCGCCACTGTAGCTTTGATTACAGAGATGTGGCCTCTGCCATTGTGTAACTTGCTCTCTAGTTATAGGTAGTTATGGGTCTATCCTAGGTAGATAATGCTTTCAATTTAAAATTCTAGGTTGTGCTGGAGAAGGCTGGAGTGAGCAGGCATTTGTGGCTAAGGCTGAGGAGTTGGAAGAGGACGGGGAGACATGATGGAGAGAAATTTCAGTGTGCTGAGTATTCCTGTAGTTGAGGCAGCATTGTCAGCTTCTAAATTAAGTTTCATTTCTTCCACTTGCTAGTGATGTGGCCTTGGGCAGGTTACTTGACCTCTGTAGGTCCCACTTCTCACCTCTGTAGTGGAAGCAGCCCTAGTGTTACGGTAGTTGAGAGCTAGGCTGCAAAAGATTGGGGACTTCAATCTACAAGACGCTCCTTGGAAACCCTTTGGAGCAGTTCTATTCTTTCTGTAGGGTTGGGATGGACACCATGGCCATGATTTTTTTTTCCTCTTGGTAATGGAGGGATCATAAGACTATTTATGTCATAGAGCTGTTTTAAACAGTGGCAATGATGCAGGTTCTGGCACATGATAAATACTTGGCTCATGCTTTTCGCAAGGACCTCTGAGGTACAGTGGTTAAGTTACTTGACTGTTAACCAGCAGGTTGGCAGTTCAAACCCACCAGCTACTCCATGGGAGAAAGACATGGCAGTCTGCTTCTATAGCAGTTACAGTCTGGGCATCCCTGTGGGGCAATTCTTTTTGGTCCCATTGGGTCACTGGGTATTGGAATTGACTTGATGGCAGCAGCTTTGTTTTTGTTTTGCATGTTTTTTGAATGAATGAATGAAACGTGTTATAGATTGAATTAGCTCCCCCAAAAAGTTATGTGGAATTCCGAACCCCTCGTCCATATGAATATGAACTTGTTTGGAAATTGGCTCTTTGAAAGTGTTACCAGTCACTGTGAGCCGATAGTGGAGTAGGGTGGATCCAAATCTGATATGGCTGCTCTCCTTAGAAAAGAGGCGAAGAGACAGAGAGACAGACACAGAGGGAAGATGGCCATGTGAAGACAAAGGCAGAGATTAAAGTGACCTTATAGCAGGGAATGCCCAGGATCTCTGGCCAGCCCAGAGGCTAGGAGAGAGGCACAGAACAGGTTCTTGCTCAGCAGCGTGGCCGACACATGCTTTCTGGAGACTAGAATGTGAGTCAGTGCATTTCACCTCTTAACAGTACTTCTTATTTCTCTTATTTCACTTCTTTATGGCACTTTGTAGCAGCTCTAGGAAGCAAATGCAGAATGGAATGACTACAATACACCACCTCCAGAAAGGGGTTCATGTATGAGGGTCACAGAACAGAAAGGCTCCCCCATAGGATCCTGTACAGAGGCAAAACTACAGAGGGAAGAGAAGAGGTACCCAAAGTGACTTGTGTTTACTTCATAATTAAATTACATCCTCCAGATTCAGCAAGCAATAATCACAATTCAAACGTGAAAGAATGTGCTTTCAATATTGCTGTACTCTCAGTTTTTCTAAGCTCTAATTATTCTTCCCCTCCCCCAAAATTTCCCTCTCCAAGGAGTTGACTATAATTAGATTCATCTTTTCAACAGATCACTAATGTCTAATTGGTGTTAGAGCAACATCATGCACACACACACAGACATTCTGGTCCATCTTTGGAGGACAGTTAAGTAGGGGGTTGCCATGAGTGAGAATCAACTCAATGGCAGTGACTTTTCTTGACTAGGCACCCATTGAGACTCCTGTGACAATCAAGAAAGAAGAAGTCAGATATCTGTATGCATCTCTCTTTGTAAGGAAAGCCTTTCCCACAAGTCCCTTGGACCTGTTACCTTGTGTCATGGATTGAATTGTGTCCCCTCAAAAATATGTGTAGCTGTGTAAGTGGGCCATGATTCCCTATATTCTGTAACTGTCCTCCATCTTGTGATTTTCCTATGTTGTATATTAAAGGATTATGGTGAGACGGTAAATCCCTTTATAAGATCACCTCCCTGCTCCACTGCAAAGGGAGTTTCCCTGGAGTGTGGCTTGCCCTTAATCCTTTCATCCTACAAGAGATAGAAGGAAAGGGAAACCAGCAGAGAATTGGGAACCTCACACCATCAAGCAAGCAGCACTGGGAGAAGCACTCATCCGTCAGACCTGAGGTTCCTGCAACAAGATGCTCCCTGGACAAAAACTGATGCAATACTGGGCTTTCCTCCAGAGCTGACCAGGGAGAAAGCCTTCCCCTGGAGCGGGCATCCTTGGACTTGCAGCCTACCAGACTGTGTAAGAATAAACCGTCCTTTGTTAAAGCCGTCCACTCTGTGATATTTCTGTTAGAGCAGCCCTAGCTGACTACAACAGCCTAAGAGAGCCACTGGTCAGTCACTGAGTCCATCATTTTGGGGTCACAATGCCATCTCAGTCCTTGAGGTGGGTGAAGGTCTGGCTGTCCATAAGCGTGAGTCTGTGCAGAGCTTGGGTGGTGTGGAAGAAGGGTATTAGAGTGGACAGTGGTCATGGCGCTTGAGTCATCAAGGAACTAGCAGGTTTCTAGCACCGTAGTTAAAGGGCTGATTATTTTACACACTTTAACAGAACAGAACCCTGCTATTTCTTAGCCTTGCTGTACTCCTTCCGAGAAGATGGTGCTCACTTTTCTCACCTGGCCTTCCATTGTCGTTATTGATCAACGCAATTCTTTTAAGAATCTATTGTGTGCGAGGTGTGTATTCTTATATTGTTCTTCACTAAATCCGGTCACCTTTTCAGCTCTGGAGCTCTTGATTGCAGGAGGGGGAGCTTTTTTGCTTTGGAAATGTTATGGCAAGTCTCTTCTTAAACACGCTCCACTTGAGCTGCTAAAGATGATACAAGACACATCATTTTGTTCATTAGAAGGTGTGTTCTTTTGTTCATATCCTGGCATTAGCAGCATCTCTTCTGAAAAGGTTTGTGGGATGCCTTTAATCATTCCTTTTGGACCGAGAAGCCCTGAATATTTCTCTTTAATGCTGAAAAACAGATTACTCTGTGTGTTGCACCCCGTGGAGTTCTTGCTGAGTTCTGTGTCTTCGTCACCAGGAAACAGAAAAAATGTGATTGATTAACCTTCCAACTTACACCATGCTGTCCGCCCTGAGTGGACCCCCAGGAATTGATGGTGAAGTTTCTTTGGGGTTTTATTAAACTTTACCTTCTAGACTTTCCTCTGTACCTAGAAGGCATAAAGCGTTCATTGCCTTGGCAGTACATGTGTTTGAATGAGCAGTGGAGTACAAGTAGGAGGCAGGTCCTATTTCCGCTATTAGCTGGCAGTTTGACCCCACTGAGCCACATGGCTGTCTGAGTTTTAGTTTTCCTGTCTGTTCAGTAAAGGGCTGGACCAGCTCATTACCCTTACCCCCAGTTAGGGCCTTGTGTTAGTTCTTTGTCACTGTATAACTATTATTACAATCTTAGCTGCTTTACGTAAGTCACATTTATTATCTCATGGTTTCCATGGGTCAGAAGCCAGGTCTGTCTGGGCTGGGTCCTCTGATGCAGTATCTTTCATGAGGCTGCAGTCCAGGTATCAGCCCCGGCTGTGGTCTCATTGGAAGGCTTAGCTGGGAAGGAACCGCTTCCAAACTCCCTTGCTCGGTTTTTGACAAGATGCGTTTTCTTCTAGTTTGCTGGGCTGAGGGCCTCCATTCCTAGCTGGCTGCTGCCCACAGATTGCTTTTAGCTCACAGTCACATCACCCTCTGTGATGTTAGCTTATAGCCACATGACCCTCTGTGACGTGGCAACAGGCGTCATCAAAGCCAGCAAGATGCCCGTCAGGCTTTTATAATTGAATTATGCAAGTGTTGTCCCCTCAACACTGATTAGAAGCCAGTTATGTAAGGGCCAGGGGTTCCATAGGCACCGGGAAGACCAGGAGGCAGGGATTCCTGGGGTCCCCTTTGATGCTGCCTCTCTGCTGCCCCCTGCCTCACCTGTCTTACAACCCCTCTTCCTTGCTGCTAACAAATCAATCTTCTAAAACCTCTACTTTCTGCATTCTGTTCTCCAGCTCAAAGAAGCCTTGCTTGTCCAGTTCCGTAGCTGGATGTGGTCTAGACCACCTCACCTATGGGATTTTGCCTCTTAACGCCAACATGCATGACCCGTTCAATCGGGTTTCTTGGTGTCACCTATCTCTCTAATTTCCCTTTTGCCAGAAATATCCCTACTCCTCAGTTTCACTGTCTTAAGTTCTGTTTGGCCTTTAAAGCCTGTCTCAAGTCCTTAAAAGCCTTGAGACTCCACTCTTCAGTTACCCCTACCTGAGTATGTCCTTCTTTCTTTGAAATCTCTTTAAACTTACATTGTCATCTGTATCCTGGCTCTGTTGGCTTGTTAGCTAGTTTTTGAATTTCTTTAACAGGACAGTTCAAATCTCTTGCATCTTTCTTTCCTTGCCTGTAAAATAGGGATATGAATATCTACATCATGTGATCATTATGATTATTTCACTAGGATACAAACTTAAAATGATTATCATAGAGTCTGACACATAGTAATTGGTACTTAGTTGTATTAAAAGTACTGTGTCCTTTCAGTTGAGTGAACACCTGCAGCCAGACATTCCAGTGACAGCGGAGACAGCGCCTCATACTCGGCATTCACCTTAGCCCCTGACTTGAAACCGGGGGACTCAGTAAATGCTTGTTGATCTGTTGCCTGGTTGCTTGGTGATTCACTAAACAATGAATTAACTCATTGTTTCCAGAAGCTAGAATTGTCTGTAGCTCGTGTTTAGAATACCTTTTCTGGGTGGTGGGTTTTGGAAGCAGACAGTGCTTCGTTTTACTGACTTAACTTTTCCAGGGAGTCCTTATGAAGTTGAGAGCAGACATCCGTGCATAGATCTTAGGGTGATAAATAATTCTGTGGAGGATTCCGCCTGGGTCACTTCGCTCAAGGTTACGAATCTTTCTCTTTGGAAATGGCTTCATGATGTTCTTCCCACGTAAGACAGAATTAGCTTGTCTCGTTCACTCAGTCGGAACTTGTAGCATCTGTCTTCTGAAAATGTGATGTTATGCTTTTGTCTGTGCAAGGAACTTGACAATTAGTGTGTTTAATAGAAAATTAATTAGAAGAGTGAATATTTATTAGCTATAAAATATATTTAAATCCTTTCCTGTTCTTACTTGCCTGTCTTAGATATTTTTTTAAACCTACTTGGTATCATCATTAGATATCACTAATTTGATGGCTAGGTCTTGAGAAGACTGAAGTCACATCTGTAAAAATTGTGTTTGACTTTTTTTTTTTCTCTAAAGGTGCTACTACAGAAATATTTCTTGGATCATATTGGCTATGTGGAAGTTACAACATTCAGTGGAATTATAAATTGTAAAAGTGAAAGCCAAAAATTAGCTTACTCTTTATGCTGATAATACATGTCTTCAAGTCCTTTGTCGTTTTTGAAATAATGTAGCTGATTCTTCTGTGTAGGTAAGGGTATGGTAGCGTTGCTGTTGGAAAGATTTATTTTGATCCTACCCCAAATGGCCTTCTACTGACATTTTCTTGTGGCTCAGAGTATGGGTCCTCTGTTGTTAATTTCCTGCCATCATTTTATTATTCCAAGTATGGCTTTGTCATCACACAACTCTTTTGTTCGTCTCATGTATGACTTCCTGCATGGGTGTGCTTCATAATTACCTCTGAATTTTACGTAGAAATCCAACCATCCTTCCATAGAGTTGTCTGTGTTCAAATTCCTTATGATTTACCCACACTGTCTTGGGGTTTCCAGGGACCCAGACCTCCCATGGGGCAAATGAAAACAGTCACTCCTTTGCAACTGGATTTTCATAACACTACAAAGGTTGTGGAAAGAACACTGTAAGACCTGGTAGAGTGAAACAGAAAATGTGGAAGTCACCTGTGAGGGTTTTTTTTCAGTGGTGCCACTGCCACCAGGACTCCATCCATGCAGATAGTTCCTACAAAATCTGGTCTGTTCTTTATGACTTCACCCCCTTGGCCATGGCGGAGTGTTCCTGGGATGGACAGCTGACCCAGGCTGAGCAGGATGAAGTCCTTCTCCGGGAGAGTCAGCTCAGTTTCTCCCTGGATCTCTAGTTAGAAAAATGCATAAAAGATGTGAAGCTTCCTTTGTCTCAGTGTGTGCTCTGGTCATTACTCTATCACCGTATAGCCTTCAGTTTGAAGGAATCCTGGTGAACAGTGATTAAGCACTTCTTTGCTAGCAAGAGAACCCAGCGAGAACCCAGCAGCCAGCCTGAGGGAGAGAGGGTGCAGTCAGATTCTGTAAGGACTGCAGCCTTGGAAACCCTGTAGGGCAGGTCTCCCTTGTCCCGTAGGATTGCTGTGAGTCTGGCAGAGGGAAGCAGAGATGAAGAATGTAGAGAGTCTTAGGATGTCTGAGTCCCTGGTGCTTATAATTTCTGAGATCCCCCAACATTTCTGATCTTAGTTTCCCTGAGACACTCCAAACTTTAATTATCCTACATTTGCTGTTTGGCTGGAGCTGTTTCACATTGGGTTTCTATGAGAATCGTGTAGGCTGCTGTGAGCAGCAGTGCAGTGCAGCAAGAAATCCCGGGAAGGAAACATAGGCTGGAAGTGTGGGTTTTTCTAAGGAAGTCTCTCTGGACCCCACTTCAGCCTGCATGTCCTTTCCGTTTCCGAAGGCACGTTCCAATGGCACCCCGCCTGGACTTCTGTAGTCCCTGAGGACACAGGCATACTTACCTCCAGGCTCTGCCCAGCTCCAGTTTCTCCACCTATAGCTGCCAGATCCATCTTCCAGACTGGACTCTGGTCGTGGGTCCCCGCCCCACTCACAGGCTTTCTGTGGCTCCCCGGTGCCTCTCAAGGTACTGACTGTGAATGTTTTGGCTTCATTTTCACAACCAGAGACCAACTGTTTACCTTAGCACTGATATTTTTAAGGTTCTGAGGACTGTGTGCTATCCCCACACACCTTTGTGTTTTTCCGGTTTCCACTCTGCGCTGTGCTGCTGTCTCTGCCTCGGGAGGTTCTTCACGTTGCCTGCCGTCTGTGCTGAATGATGCATGCTGCCTGTGGCATCTTCCTGTTTTCCCTTCGAGTTGAGTATGACCTCACCTCTGAATCCCCAAAGCCTCTGGCTCTTCTCCTTTTGTTTCACTTTGTGTTCTCATGATTTGGTCTACTTGGTGACTGCTAACCCAGAGGTCAGGGGTTCAAACCCACTAGCCTCTCTGCAGGAGGGAGACACAGCAGTCTGCTTCTGTAAGATCGCAGTCGTGGAGACCCAACAGGGAAGTTCTGCTCTGCCTTAGACGGTTGCTGTGAGATAGAATCAATTTGGTGGCAGGGGGGTTGGGTTTTTTGGTGTCACGTTTGTGCCTAGCGTGGCATCTTTCTGACAATAGTCATGTGATACTTGTGTGTTGAGTGGAACAGAAATAACTCTTCAAGTCTTTTTGGAGTGAGGATTAGTAAAACAGATTTTTTAAAAATTATTGTATATGTATAGCACAATACTTATCAATTCAACTTGTAAAACACTTATTTTAACTTAGATACTATAAAGCAAAAGTCCCCATTGTTTTCCTGAGAAGTGCTTTTGTTTTGGTCCCTGGACTTTGGGGAAGAAGGGGTAGTGGTGGGAGCGGAGGGTGGAGCTAGGCTCTGAAGGTTTTCATGGGGACCTCCAGAGGGTGGCCAGTGAGCAGGGGAAGGAGCATGCTAACAGCTGTCAGCTTGAGGGAGCCCCACAGGGGGAAAGCCATGTGGCTGCCTGAGGAAGCTCTGAGTCTGTGCAGCACAGACAGCGCTCCCACGGCTGGACCACACATCGCCCACATGTGGCCATCCACATTTCCTTCTCAGCAGCATAGCTGAGAGCCAGACATCCAGATTGCTCTGTCTGGGTTTGAGGTGTCTCACACGTCTTGCAGGGTGCTTGTAGGGTAGGCCAGGAACTAAACCAACCAAACCCTGTACTGTCAAGTCAATTCCAACCCATAGCCATCCCAGAAGATGGAGTAGAACAGCCCCATAGGATCTCCAAGGAGCACTTCGTGGATTGGAACTGCTGAGCTTTAGGTTAGCAGCTGTCATTCTTAACTACTGTGCCACCAGGAATCCCAGAGTGGGAAGAGCCCAGCCAGATCTATGGAGGATACAGGAGGTTCCAGATGCCCTGCGGTTATGCTGACATGCCCCTCCTTTAGGAGGGTATCTTCTTCTCCCCATCCCTAGCCCCTAACTCCCCCCAAATCCACTGCCTCAAGTCAATTCTGATTCATAGTGACTTCATGGGCCAGAGTAGGACTGCCCCATGGGGTTTACAAGGAGCTACTGGTGGATTCAAACTGCCGACTTTTTGGTAAGCAGGCAAGTACTTAACTACTGGGCGAGCAGCAGAGTCCCTAACAGTGACCTATGGGAGAGAGGAGGGTGGAGAGGAGGGGACAGGTGCTTGCTAAGAGGACTCTAGAGGTAAAGAGTGAAAAGGAGGAGTGTGCTGTCACAGGGTGAGGAGAGCAGAGGGAGCTGCTGAGAGGCAGACATGCAAAATTGATTGGGACTGTGCACTTAATCATGATTTTAAAAAAAGGAGTAAAGAATTCATGAGATACCAGGTAAAAATAGCCAACTGTATTTACACCTGTATCACAATAAAAGCTTCTGAGTTAAAAAAAAAAAAAAAAACAAAAAACACCAAAGGGCAAAGGCATAACTGTGTGCATAGCCCTGGTGGCTGAGTGGTTGAGAGAACAACGTCAGCGGCTAAGCAGGAGGAGGTCGGCAGTTCGAATCTACCAGCCGCTCCTCGGAAACCCTGTGGGGTGACTCTGCTTTGTCCTGTAGGATGGCCGTCAGTTGGACTTGACAGGGCAGCCGTGGGTTTCACCTGGCTTTTGAAGCAGTCGTGGACCCACGTGGGTTCGCAGTCACCGTCCTGGCCTGTGCTGTGAGTGCGGGGTTAGCAGGACTCAGCCGCCAGGCTGGCGCAGCGTGAGGAGGCAGAGGGAGCCTTGCGCCCCGTGTGGGTCGGAAGAGTCAGCTCCTGCTCAGTGGCTCTGTCCCCTTTGGTCCTCCTCAGCACCGGCCCTCCATCGGTGGTCCACACAGCAGGAAGCTCTGGAGTGCACTGTGTGTTCATCCTGGTCTCTCTGGGGCCGGCAGTGTCCCACTCCGAGCAGGCCCGCCATCAGTGACAGGAAATGGCAGGGTAAAGCCCGAGGTCCACAGGACCCAGAATGGCCACAAGTGACCCCGCTTGCCGTCCTTGCTGCTCACTTGCTCTGTCCTTTCTGGGACCGTGTGATCAGAACGCTGACACTTTGGGGGGCTGGTTGAGTGTGCAGCCTCTTCCATTTCCCCTTGCAAAAATGCTCCCAGGAATCCAGGTGGTTGTAGGGTCATGTATATTGGGGGCAGTGTCACAACCCTCTCAGTGACAGCAGGAGCTCTGGGGTGAGGGGAATCAGCCAGGGAAGGGTGAAGGGGGCAGGTAGGGGGCCTGGGACACCCTGTTCCCTTTAGAAGTCACGGTGTCAATAGATACTTACATTAAAAATTGAAATAAAAAGGTGAGAAATGTGATATGCCTTAGGGTGTAAAATGCCAGGCTGGCTGGTGGGTGGGGTGTCTGGGGACACCAGACAGGCCCTCAGGCAGAGGCTCCTCTCTCTCAGGTGTGGGTAGGTTTTCGGCATCAAGACGCAGTTCCCAGCGGATCCGGCAAAGTGTTCATTAGTTATCTTGCTGGCCTGTTGAGGTTTAATTAACCTCCATGTGAAGTATCCAGAGATCTTTGAAATAAAGAGAGGCTAGGAGATGTGTATTTAAAACAATGTTTGATTAAATAGAATTTATTTTTTTCCTTTTAGTGTTCTAGAATTGGTCATGTGTATTTTACTTACTTTGCCTTTCAATAAAGCCAGATGTTTGAGTTATTTTATATTTTTCTCCGAGTTTGAGGAGGTTAATCATATACTTGTAAGTCCTGTCTCATTGAGAATCTATTAATATGCCTTCTATTTTTTTACTTGCTCTGTTTTATAGTGTTGTTTTTGTCCAACCCGCCCACCCCAACCCCATACCCCACAGTAGGGTTCACACATTCGGGCCTCTTAAGGGAAGAAAACAAAAATAGACCTTCTTCATTCTCTTCGATAATATCCTGCGAGGACAGGGCATTCTCTTGCATTTTCTGGAAAGAGTTCCAATTTCTTTTCTTCTTTTAAAATGTCATCATCACATTCTAAGCTGGCCAGCTCAGCATCTTTGGAAGGAAAGGGACAGCTGAAGTTCACTGCGGGGCGCTGGAGCCCACATCACAACTGCACCCAGGTGGCCACGGCAAATGACACTACCCTACGAGGATGGGACACGCGGAGCATGAGGTCAGTGCCTCGGGACCTGTCCCGTAAGCTGGGAGAGTGAACCCATGTTCTGGATTCCTCCTTCTCTCTCTCTCTCTCTCTCTCTCTCTCTCCTGTGTCTTTTCCTGCTGAATGAAATGACCGTGACGATGACAATTACAAATCACATACATCTGGGGACACATGGCTGGTCTGTCTTCATCTTACTTTGTAGGGCCTCATGAATCTTCTTTCGTGTCTTCACCCAAAATTAAACTAGCAATCCGTTGCTGTGGAACAGTGCTACTTCAGTGGGTTGTTTAATGTTCCATATTGATATTCCTTAAATTATAGCAGTGTGTAAGGAAAATTAAGATCGGTGCTCATGGGACACTTCATGAGGGAGATGGTGACCGTGGAATGCTCCGTATCTCCGTGATAAACGACTAAAAGTTGACAATCACTGTGTCTTAGATTTAGTCTCTCTCAGGTAGTTGT
Organism: Heterohyrax brucei; assembly: GCA_028571685.1. NCBI lineage: Eukaryota > Metazoa > Chordata > Mammalia > Hyracoidea > Procaviidae > Heterohyrax > Heterohyrax brucei. The sequence continues at coordinate 11,106,046 of CM053164.1, read as the reverse complement.
CTCTGATAGTCTCTGTTCCTGTAAGATACCTGCCTATTGGGTAATCATATTTTGTCATTTCAGTAATTATATGCAACCCTCCACAATTCTAATGGCATAAATAAGAGCAATTTTCCTGTTCCAGTTGTGATTTTGATAAGCAGAGGAGTGACACCGTGCCTCTCTGTTGCCATGGCGACGGGAGCCGGGCTGGCTTCTCTCAGATACAGCTCATCCCTTCAGCACGCTGTAACTGATCACTAAGCTGGAAAGATGGATGTCTGGTGATAACTTGTGGGGACGCAACTTTAAATTTAGTTTCGTGGTTCCCCTGAAAACTCAAGGGCTAATAAATAATCAGTTGCCATTTCCGTACTTGCGCCCACCTGTCCAAAGGGTGTGTTCAGCTTTCCAGTCCAAAGCTGAAAGCCGAAGATGTCCATCGGGAGGAGCAAACATGTGGACGGGTGACCTTTCGCCGTGTCCTAGGGTTGTGATCCCCACAGTTTCATTCTTCTTTAAGGGGGTGTGAAGAAATGCAGTATCCAAGGACAAAGAACTTGAAGAGTGACCTTACAGAGTGGAAGAGAGCCAGGAAAGAAGTGACTCCAGTGGCAGCCTTGGATGGCCGTTTGTGTAGTTAGCTCATTCTGCCCTGGGCTGTCCCTTTGTGATCATAAGCTGACTTGCGTTGGGACGCTGGATGGATCTCAGGGAACACCAGTCATAACCAGTGACGTCATTGCCAGTGATTTCCTCTTCTGCTCACAACATTGGCTTTTATTTATCTAGGATGCTTTTTGTGTTTCTTCTGGAATTTATTATGCTTTCGTTAAAACAGTTCCCTCTGAAGCATATAGTAAACCTTTTGTAAACACTTCATCCATGCCTGACTGTCCATCCAATCCTTAGGACTTTGCTAAACTTCTAGGTATTTGCCTTAGAAGATCTTAAAGTTTGGGGAAAAAAAAAAAAACAAAAACATTAGGGTGTTGGTAAAGTATAAGGCATAAAAACTGGTTCCAGATTTAAAAGTGGGGTAAGAATAGAAAATCCAGTGTGGTGGGGGTGAGGGGAGGAAGATAAAAGGAACTGCGTTTATCTATCTTGCAGAACAGAGAAATGTCAGGTCACTTAATAATGGCCTTCATATAGGAAAGATAATTACAAGGAACCAGAGTGCTCAGTTGTACACCAGTCCCACTGAAGCTACAAAGAGTGAAGAAATTAAATTATTGAAAGGCAGATTTAAGTTTCCCCCCAGGGAGGGAACTGAAGGTGGCAGTGTGGCCCGTAGGCACATAAAACCAGGAAAGAAAAATCCACTGCCGTCGAGTCATTTCCGACCCTGTAGACAGGGTGGAGTTGCTCCATGGAGTTTCCTAGGAGCACCTGGTGGATTTGAACTGCCAGACTTTTGGTTATCAGCCATAGCACCTAAGCACTATGCCACCAGATTTCCATCGTAGGCACAAACAGCAGATGGAAGAGACAGTGTGGCCGCTGCCCCAGCGAAGTGTGGGGCGCTGCTGACCCAGCTTTGTTTTTCAAATCACCCTCCAGTGTCACCAGATGCCCTGCGCCTCTGTTTGTGGTTTGTGAGATCAGTAGGTGAAGTATTCTGATCTCAGACCCAAGGAGGAGCTGTCTGGCGAAGCAGAAATTTGGGCTTAGCCATGTTTGTGGGTGCATGTGTATACATACCATATAAGTTACTATGTGACTGAAATTTAGCAACTGTCCTCTGCCTGAATTTCCCATATGTGTAATGGGTAGATTATACTGGATCACTCCTGAAGATCTGTCCCGGTGTTGACATCCCGAGAAGGTGTCAATAGCTAAAGGACAAATCCCACAGCAGCTAACACGGACTCCTTTTTTCTCTGTAGCTTTTGCATCCTTTTCTTCCCATTCTGTATGTACCTCCCAGGACCCCAGACAGCTGTTTATTGTCCCATCTCCCCTGTCCGTTTTCCTTTTCTCACTGCTTCCTTCCAAACATTGGTCAGGTGTCCTACCCGAAAGCCTCTCTCTGCTTCTCCGTGGAAGTCATGTTCCCTCTGGCACACTCTCAGTCTCGAGATACCTGGTAACATTTCTGACGGCTAGAAGCCGGTGCCACGCCCACAGCTTGCCCTGAGGATCACACATCCATTCTTGAAAAAACACACAGCTGTCAGTATGGTTGCTTAGGTGAAGGCTGCCAGGCTCAGCTGGCATCCTTAACCGCTGTTGGTGCCTGGTCCTCAGCCTCCTGGTGCAGCAGACAGACAATCCCTGGAAGCCAAGCATGCCACCAGCTGGGATTTGCCTGAGCCCAGATGCCAGCAGCGGGACCGCTGTTATCGCCAAAGCCGGGGAATTCAAGAGGTTACTGGGGAGCTGATGCAGACCTGTGGAGCTCACTGGCTTTTCCTAAGTCATTTAATATTTCTACATGCTGTTCTCTTTTCCCTGCCCACAGCCAGATCTACTGCATAGAGAATGCCCATGGACAGCTGGTGCGGGACCTCGACTTTAATCCTAATAAGCAGTACTACTTAGCAAGCTGCGGAGACGACTGTAGGGTGAAGTTCTGGGACACTAGAAATGTCACGGAACCCGTGAAGATACTCGAAGAGCATTCCCACTGGTAGAGTGACTTCCTCGCATGCTGGTTGAGGGAAAAGGGAATTACGGCATTTGTTTTGCTCATTACTTTACCATTTAAAAAGGCCTAAGCTAGCTTAGGCTGTGCTACTGTGAATCAGTCAATCAACCGAATTTTACTTTTCCTAAAGAAACAACCACTCCTTCCAGATCTGAGTGTTGGTGACTTCTGCACTTAGGGATGGAAGAAAAATACTAGATTCTGTTTTGTGTTGAAGCAGGGCCAGTGTTATTTCACATACACGGACACCAGTGTGCACAGATGTTCAGTGGAGGGGGAACCTGGAAATTTCCCAGATCTCCATCAGTGGGGATTGGCTAAATAAATTAAGTGATGTCCATTCAACGGAGGTTATGCAGCTATCAGAAATGAAAGAAGAATGTCTGTGTAGGTATGGACATGGACAGATGCCCAAGATTGTTTGTTCTTTCTAGGACATTATTTGAATGTTTTACTGTATGCTGGCTTTTGCTAAGTAAGTGGGGAGAAAAAAAAAATCAGTTTATAGAATAGTATACAAGGTCTGACAATGAAGTCCATGAATTTAATTGTTCTAAGTGCTACGTACCTCATGGCTGAATATGACTATGGTCGCCTTCGTAGTACTCCTCTTGGGAAGCTATGCACCAACTCCGGTGCCTAGTCCACCCTTCTCAAAGCAATTTTGGAACTCTTTTTCTGGGATGGACATCAGAGCGGTCATTTTATTACCCTTGATGTGCTGAAGGTCATCAAAATGTCTTCCTTTCAGTATTTCCTTCATCTTCAGTTATAGAAAAAAGTCATTGGGGGCCAGATCGGGTGAGTAGGCAAGATGCTCCAATACAGTTATTTGTTTACTGACTAAAAATGGCCTCACGGACAACTATACAATTAATTAAGTGTATGAACTTGCCACTGTGCAACCATGCACGATGGTCCTTCCAAAAAGAGTCTGAAGTGTGGACTAGGCGCTGGCATCAGTGCATAGCTTCCTGGGGGTACGTTGAAGGCGACCATAGTGATACTCAGCAATGTGGGGTATAGCACTTTTTCTAGGATGAGTTCACAAACTTAATTGTCAGACCTCGTATGTGGGGTCACTGTGAGTCGATCGTCTTGACAGCAACCAGCTTGCTTGTTTCTTTTTTATGTATGATAGCAGTCCTTTTATTCCGTGTATATGTGTGTGTGTATGTGCACACACACGTTAAGTATGCAGACAGTCTGGAAGGGGAAGAGCCAAGTTAGTGTCAGTAATGCTCTCACAGGCAAGGGGAGCCATGCTGCAGGGACTTGAACTCACAGGGTCCACATCTCTTGGCTGTATGAATTACTCACCAGAGCTGTAACAAATATTAATAAATTGAACAACAACAACAAAAAAACCCAGAATGTTAGTGTGCCATTTTGGTAAATCTGAGATGTTGCTCTGACTCACTGCAGTCTGGGTAGAAGCACTGAACTCTCCTCGTCTGCCGCTCCAGAGGGCTGTGCCTCTGCCTGCTGGCTCTTCACGCACTCGGCCCTGACTCCTCTGTGGACCTTGGAGTGTGCTGCTGCTTTGGCCCCAATTTGAAGGCAGAAGCTGACCAAACCCCATGGGTACATGTGTGTGTAAGAAAGCAATCTGGATTCTAATGACCAAAGCTCAAAGAACAATTCCAGCTCAACCTGCCATTGCTCTTTAGTCTTAGTGACCATGGCAGCTGTTGCTTGGAAAGCTGTCATGAGATTTTGCTTAATGTAATAGGTTATCTCTAATCCGTATTTTGCTTTTGGGGGAGTTTTTGTCTTTAGAATTTTGGAAAGCCTGTCAAGGTATTGAACCATAAGCCTTCTTTTTCCCTCTGAGGATTTCATATTAACAGTTTGTCTTCTTTTGTTTCTGTTTGTTGGGATTTAAGGTAATACTTTAGAGAAACATACAGTAAATGTAACCTTCTACCAAAAATTACCTAAAGTCAGACTCTACTTGGGGATGGGTTTTCCAAAGCAATATCCTTTCTCGGTCCCAGTCAAGTGAGGACCCTCAGCGTAACTCCCTGCTGTGGTTTAGAGACTGCTGAGCCTGGATGGTCACTGTAGCTGCTGTCCATTGTGCTTGACAGGGTGTGGAACGTCCGCTACAACCACTCTCACGACCAGTTGATCCTCACGGGCAGCAGTGACAGCAGAGTCATCCTCTCAAACATGGTGTCCATCTCCTCTGAGCCCTTCGGCCATCTGGTGGACGACGATGACCTCAGTGATCAGGAAGACCACCGTCCAGAAGAAAAGTAAGTGGCTGAGACCATTCCCAATGCAGAATGCTTTCCCGCTCTTGAGATTCCTGAGTTCCTCTCGACCTCTCGGAGTTTATTCTCAAGGGACTTTGTCAGGAAACATCTATTGGGAGCTTTGCAATGGCCATTGACCCATCTGTTTGCCCCTTGATTTGGTTGTTTTCCTGTGTCGGCCATTAGAAACACAGGTCAACCAAACAAGGCTGTTAAATGTAATTGCAGTGGTTTCCACCCAGCCATCTACCCTCTTGGGGTCTGGGATTTGCCTTCTTTGTCATCATCTACACTTTGAAACGAAGCAGGTGTCCTCAGGTTCTGTGGATGTCCCATCTCCATTAGTGGAGAAACCCGATCCTTCCTGTAATTGGAACCTCTGTGGTTAACTGGCGTGTTGGCCTCCACACAGGTGGTCTCAGAGCACAGTGTCAGGGAGGAATCGAAGGGCAGGCTCGTTGCTGACACATCTGGGTGTGATGACTCATGCCTTCTTATTGCCGTATTTTTTTGAGCAGTCTTACTATCTATTTCCTGCTTTCTTTGTTTGTCCTCCTGTCTTACTCAATTCAAGAAAATAAAATAGCCTCTGTGATGATTGTACAGCTGTATTTGGACGAGAGGATCAGTTGACTAGCTGATGGGTCCGTCTCTTGGGAAGACAAGGACATGATGGTGTGTTTATTCGGGTTATGTCAGAACGTACAGCTAAATACTGTGAAGGGATGCCAAACGAGACGGTGCCTTTAAGAGCTTGTTTTAGTTGGGGAGATGGAGCATTTCCCACAGAGGACTTCAAGACCACTCACAGTGTGTACATTGAGTAGGAATACTTTGTAAAATGGGGAATGAGGTATGTCAGGTTGAGAAAAGTGACCAGTCTTCTCCAGGGACACATGTGGCTATTAACCGTTGGTGGGTTCCCCCTGGAATAGGCAGGCGGGGGGCCATGGTGCTACCTTCAGACACTGAGGTGCTGGGGAATTCTAGAGTTTGGATGTGATAGAGGTAATGAAGATTAGAGAAGCAAGCTGGGTGGGCTGGGATCATCTCCTAGAGAAGGGACGTGAGTGGGACCCGAGCACAAAGGGAGGGGACATTGGACAGGTAGAGTCCTCACTGAAAGCGAGAGGACCTAAGGAGCTAGCCCTCCCTGTCCTTACTTCAGCACAGCAACCTCTCTCTGGGCCTGTGGATACTGTGTGGCTCCCAGCCCTGCCCTGAGGCCCCCTCGTCCCAAACGTGTCTGCAGTTCCTGTGCATCGGGTCCCTTCCTCACACAATGACGGGTTGAACTAGCTGATCTCTAGGGTCCTGTCTGCTCAAAGTAGTCAGGTTTTTTTTTTTCCCCCCTCCAACACAGTGAACATTTTTCCTGTAGTGCTAAACCCCAGTGATGTAATAGTTAAGCAAGTGGCACCTTTTGGTCAGCAGTTCAAATCCACCGGGCACTCCGTGGAAACTGCAGCAGTTCTACTGTGTCCTGTCGCATCCTGTAGGGTCACTGTGAGTCAGAATTGACTCAGCAACGGCGGGTTAGTGTTTTCCAGGTTTCTCCTTGAACCAAGGAGGCCCCTTGGTGTAATGACTGGAGAGGCTGAGGTGTTATCAGTATCAGACAGTTACATTCATTTCCACAAAGCGCTCACCAAAGTCTCATGTCTTCGTAATGCTGATGAAAGCTGCTTTGCTTCTGCAGGAAAGACTTTTATTAGTCTCAGCCTAGGCTATGGTAATCACTCCCATCATGCAGATGAGAACACTGAAACCTGAGTGCATTTCTTCTGACAGGATCTCTCAGGTCCTTTCTGCCACTGGGCACTGCCCTGCCTCTTAGGGAGCCAAGGTGACGGCCCTTACTGTGAAAAGCCAAGCACTGTGGTTGTGATTTCCTCTTGGCGTGGACTGACTCACTGCCTTTCCCATGTCTGAGCCTCTGTTGAATTCTAGGAGTAAAGAACCGCTCCAGGACAGCGTCATTGCCACCTATGAAGAGCATGAGGACAGCGTGTACGCAGTGGACTGGTCGTCAGCAGACCCCTGGCTGTTTGCCTCCTTAAGTTATGATGGAAGACTTGTTGTCAACAGAGTCCCCAGAGCACTGAAGTACCACATACTGCTGTAGTTCATTTGGATGGCATTCCTGATTTATCCTCTTGGCAGATCTCGAAAGTGTGTGGCTATTTGGAGGTAATTAACTTTCCAAATGCATCCCTCTCTGGGAGAGCCAGTATTAACCTCCTTTAATGCAGGCGTTTATAAAGAATAATAAAGCTGTGGCCAACTGTACAAATTGACACCTGAAACCAAGTTTTCTCTCCACTGAAGGCTGAGAATACCATCTTCGAAACTGCTGGGAGTGTGATTCCTCCTTTTTCCCTATTGTTACATAAACCTGTGCCTGTCCAGTCACTGGGGAGTTAATCTTTTCTGTTTGAAGGATGTTGGGAGTCTCCCATTGTTTAAGAGATTTCTGTTTCTATAACATTAACCCATCTTTGCCTTGAGATTAAAAATGAAATAAAATGCTAAGTTCATGTCACTTAGACTCCTGGCTCATTCATTTTTTTTTTTTTTAATTTTTATTTTTATTTAACATAACTGAGTGAAAATGTACATTCACATATAAATTTACATGCCCCCCCTATATGCAGCTTCCACTGCTCTCCCTGTCCGGTGACTGCACACTATTCCTCTCTGCTCCATACATGTCTCATCCTCCCAACAGTCTCCTTTCCCCTCCTCTCCGTCCACTCCCCTTCCTCCAGCCAGAGGTCAGCAAGATGATATCCTATAGATGTATATAACCATAAAGTGCTTCCAATATATGGTTACTCTGCTTTGCCAAGTCCATTCCATTTCTGTCCAAAGAGTGGAACTTTGTTATAATTTATGGGAAAGGGCAGCATCAGGGAAGGGGGCCATGCTCTCAGAGGAACCCCAAAACTGCTGGACCATCAATTGAGGTCTTTTAGTGGAGATCTCATGATGCACCTCTTTTTATTCTTGTGTTGCCAGTGAGGCTCCTCTCTGTGAGCTCCATCATGGCTATCACTGGTGGTGGCCGGGCACCATCTGGTTCTTCCGGTCCCAGGTCGATGTAGGCACCCACTCTTGTGGGTCTCTCTGTCTTCTCAGTTGTCTTTACCGCATGCCATTTTGGCCCTCGGTGAGCATCCGTTCCTGCTGAGTTGGGACCATTTGCTGTGTCCTCGGATGGCAGCTTGGTAGCTTTTAAGACCCCAGACGCCACTCACCAATGTGGGGTGCAGAGAGCTCTCTTAGCAAAGCGCTAATTGTGCCAATTGGCCTGGAATTCGCCTAAGAGCATGGTTCCCGCCCCCCGCCCCAGCTACTCTATCCTTGCAGTATTGAGTTAAGATGGAAGGAGTACTCAAGTTGTGCTGAAGTCCACTTAATGTTGTTCTTGTTCCTAATGTGTGCTGTCACCGCTTTCTCCCAACTAGATTTCTAGTAACTATCTAAACTAAACCCTCCCCCACTCGCCCTCCCTCCCTCCCCTCCCTTGCAGCTGTCAAAGAGTCTTTTCTTCTATACACAAGTCTGTTTTTGAGATCTTATCATAGAGGTCTCATACAGTATTTGTCCTTTTGTCTGGCTCATTCTTGAAGCAAACTCTATGCTCCTCATTTGGACAAGTCATCTGGGTCTTTGTTTTCTCTGCTGTAGTCCAGAAAAAAGGAAGCGTGGAGAGCCTGTGTCCCTCTGAACACCAGCCCCTGCTTCCAAGCTCAGAAATTCCTGGGGACACTTCACCGGCCAGAGGTCCACAGCTGGAGCCTGAGCCCCATCGCCTGGCCTCTGAGCGGTCAGGTCGGGAGGACTCCTGGAATGTGTTAGTGACCAGCGTTGCGTTTTCCGTTGCTGTGAAGTGTCCTATTTAACCTTTAGGCCGTCCCTAATCTCTTTGTGTATCCTTCTGTCTCACGTCTCCTGTGCATTATGCTGATGGCATTGTAAATGTGGTTCTTTGTCATTCCAGGAAGTCATGATTAAGCCCTGCATTTTTCAGTCTCTTGGGTAGTACCCAGCACCCCACGACTCATTGAAATTCCACGTAATCCGCTGTCATCCCATCTCTCCCAGATAATCACAAAGCCCAGGTCTCTGCGGGTCCAAGTGGGGTGGGCCTGTGCTTTGTTGCCCAGTGCTCCAGGCCCACCACCCAGAGCAGCAGCCCAGGACAGTGGAGAGCAGCGTGGGCTCTGCTGCTATGGCTTCTACTAGCCGGACAACCGTGCACATGTGGCATCTTCCTTCTGATCCCCTCAGCTTCCTTGTCTGGAAGGAGGGAGGTGGGTGAAAGGCCCTCACAGTCCCCAGTCAGCTGTAAGACCTGATTATTCTACAGTGGAGCCTAAGGAGCCCTGTGGCACAGTGGTTAAGCATTTGACTGCCAACCAAGAGGTCAGCAGTTCCAGCCCCTCCATGGGAGAAAGACACGGCAGTTCACTTCATAAAGTTTGGAAACCATACAGGGCAGTTCTGCTCCATCCTGTAGGGTTGTTTGAGTCAGCTGCACACAGCACCAATGTAGGCCTCCATCTGAATAACTGACCTTTTATGTCAACATAAACATCCTTGATGAAGCCCTCAGTGGCCCCAGGAGGGTTTGTATGTTATTTTCTGAGAATCAGATTGAGTACAGAATGGTGCACCTTAAGTTTTGTTTCATGTCACGAGGGATGGGAAACCCTGGTGGTATAGTAGCTAGGGCTATATGTCTGCTAACCAAAAGGTCTGCAGTTCAGATCCACCAGGGGCTCCTTGGAAACTCTGTGGGGCAGTTCTGCTCTGTACTATAGAGTCGCTGTGAGTCAGAATCAACGTGAAGACAGTGGGTTTGGTTTTGATTTGAAGGATGAGAGCTCGCTGGGCAGGGGGTAGGAGCAGGATGGGGTGGTAGTTAGGGTTGGGGCACAGGGAGTCTTACACCCTCCAGCATTCCCGCTTCCAGGTTAGACTTGCATTGTGGAGAAGGCAAAACAGCTTTAATAAACACCCTCCCATTTGCTGACACTTGAGCAGAAGCTAATTCAGTGCCAGCTAGGTGTTGAGCCTCTTCTAATTGTTCCAGATGATACCAAACCTGTTGGCATCGAGTCAGTGCGAACTCATAGTGACCCTATAGGACAGAATAGAGCTATCCCATAGAGTTTCAAAAGAGCATCTGGTGGGTCGAAACCACCAGCTTTTTGCTTAGCAGCTGTAGCAGCTTGACAGCCCTGCACCACCGTACATGAGAGCCGTGGATAATGCAGAAGTCTCGGCTCCCAGAGGTCTTGGTTCTCTTGGGGACACTGTCATCCGTCATGAAGGTCATGCGGAGGTAAGTCCCGCGGAGGAACAGGAGGAAGTGGCGGAGGGGCAGGGAGTCCTAGGGGCGTGAGAGCAGGGGATGCAGTGTGTGGGTGCCGAAACTAAAAAGGCTTCCAGGGAGCACCCAGCTCAGGTGGGGATGTTTGAGCAGAACCAGATTTGTTGAAGGCGTCAACTGTGTGCATGATTTGCAGGGAGAGTGTCCCAACAGGGGAGACAGAGGCCCTGAGAGACAACAGTAAGAAGGTAAGTGTGGCAGGGGTGACCGGAGCACTTGGAGACAAGTCACCAGGTGTGCCCAGAGGAGAGGCGCGGCTCTCGGGAGGCCTTGAAGGACTCTGAGTGAGATGAGATGCTGCTAAAGGGCTAGGAAGAGGAAACAAGTGACAGGTTGGATTGTCACTCAGTAGTTTTTGTTCTGGTCTATAGTGCCATGAATTTTAATCGCTGTAAAGGGTTGATGTGAGTCAGAATTGACTTCATAGATGAGTTTGCTTGTATTTGATTTTCTATGGATTCACGTACCATCACAGTCAGGATTCAGAGCAGTTCCATCACCCCAAGTGTCTTAGTTATCCGATGCTGCTATAACAGAAATACCACAAGTAGATGACTTTAACAGAGAGAAATTTATTTTTGCACAGAAAGGTACACTGAAAATCCAAATGGTGGCTGTCAGCTCCAGGGCAAGTCTTTCAGTGTTGTCTCTGGAGAAGGGTTCTTACCATCAGTCTCGCTGTGGACTGGGAGCTTCTGAGATGCAGGAACCCCACAGGACGGGGCTCTGCTGGGCTCTGCTCCTGGAGGGTGTGAGGTCACCAGCTCTCTGTTTGCTTCCCTGTCCCCTGCCATCCCAGGAGATCACCTCAAGGTGTAATTAATCATACACACTGAGTCCTGCCCCACCAAAACAGCTGTCGCCCATCCTCCCGCATTAACATCACAGAGGCAGGATTTACAACATATGTCAACATCACGCAGTAAAGGGACTCATGGCCTAGCCAAATCACTACACACACACGTTTTTTGAGGAGACACAGTTCAATCCAAGACACCAAGATTCTCCCTGACACTATCCCTTTGGAGTCCCACCTGCCCCCACCCACCAGTCCTAACCCTGGCAGTCTCCTTGTGTTTCCCTGCACTGTAGGCTGTCTTTTTGAGAACGCTTACACGAATTGACACAGTATGTAACCTGTCAAGGCCTTCATTTAGCATAAGGCTTTTAAGATTCTTCTAAGCTGTGGGGTGTGTCAACAGTTCATTCTTTTTCATTGCTAGGTACTGTACCCTTGTATGGATGGTCCAACGTCTGTTTATCTCTCATCGTCAAAAGACATCTGTGTTTCAGTTTTGGCTGGTTATGAATAAAACTGCTATAAAAACGCATGTATCGGTAAATTTTGGTTTCTCTTGAACAGATATTGACAATGACACTCATGGGCCAAATCCATCTGACTTTCTGTTTTTGCAAATAAATTTTGTTTTGTAAATAAAATTTATTAGAGCAATGTCTGTGGCTGTTTTGACACTACACTGGCAAAGGTGAGTAGTTGCAACAGAGACCACATGGCCCACAAAGCCAGGAAGACCGTCTGGCCCTTTACGGAAGAAGTTTGTCCACCTCTCCTCTAAGGTGAAGACTTTCAAGTGGGATGGCTAAGTCAGAGTCAGGATGTTTAATTTTGTCTGAAACTGCTGGACTGCTTTTCAGAGTACAGTTTTGAGTTCCCACCAGCAGTACCTGAGTGAGCCAGTCTTTCAGCTCTTCGGCAGCACATGGTGTTTTCACTGTTTTGATTTTAGCTGTCGCGTAGGGGTGCAGCGGTCTGTCACTGTGGTTTGAATTTGCATTACTCTAATACCCTGGTCCCTAGGGTCGCCATGAGTCAGATCCGACTCGACGGCACTTGGCTTGGTTTGGCAATGGCTAATGACATTTCTGAGGGCTTATCTGGTGTCTACAGGCCCTCTTTGAGCAAGTGTCTGTAAAAGTCATTGGCACATTTAAAAAACTAAATTGTGTGGTTTAGTCTATTAATTTTGAGAGCTCAGTGCATGATATGCAAATAACTCTCCCCACTGTGGTACAGTGGTTAACTGCTCGACTGCTCGAAAGTTCAAATCCACCAGCTACTGCTTGGAAACCCTGGGGCACTTTTCCTCTGCCCTATAGCACTGCTGTGAGTCAGAACCGCCTCGACAGCAGGGGTTTTTCTCCATCGTGTCGCTCCTCTTTTCTTTTGCTTTACCTTTCACAGACCGGAAACTTGATTTGTGGTGAAGCCCAGCTGGGCTGTCTTTTCTTGTATGGATCAGGCCTTTGCTGTCACAGGTGAGAAATCTGCCTAACTCTAGGTCATGAAGGTTGTCTCCTATATTCTAAAAGTTTTAATGGTTTTACAGTTACAGCTATGCTCCATTTTGATTAAATTTTTAAATAAGGTAACAAGGCTCAGTTTGAAGCTTTTTTGTGTGTTTTGTATGACATGTAAATATGTTATTACCATTTCTTGAAAACACAGTCCTTTCTACATTGAACAGCTGAAGTATCTTTGATGTGGACTCTTTCTGAACTCCATTCCCTAGGTCTACATGTCTGTCCCCTAGGAGTTAGAAGCAATTTTATAGGGTTGCTGTCCTGAGCCCTTTCTCTCTATGTGGTCTTAGTACTTACTGGCTCCCTGGGGCCCCCTTCTGGTCGCCTGGCCATCAGATGGGAGCCGTGCTGAGACCTTCCTGTGACTGTGTGTCTGGGACCAAGCTTCAGGAAGATGAGGAAAGGTAGCCACTGTTCACTGCACTCACTTGGGACCACAGCCCCTCTGGTCGGAGGAGGTCCCCTTCCTCAGAGTGTCAGGCTGTCCATGCCCCTGCTGCTGCTGCTGCTGGCACCGTCGTCGTCCACATTAAGTAGTTCGGAGACTGGGATGCAGGAAGACAGCCTGGTTTCCTTAAAAAGACAGGCGAGCTCCCCTCCTCCCTGTAGATATCAGAAAACTCTCATGTTTCCTGGTGCAGAAGGAGACGGCAGACGGCTTCTTCTGGCTCTCTCTCTGCCCTTAACAGTGTCCACCTGCAGCTTCTGTCCTATTTTGAGTCCAGACTAGTGAATATTGCATAGAAAAACCGGTTAACTCAGAGGTGATTCGGTGGTACTTGAAGTCATCTTCCCAACCTGCACGCTGCTGTTTACTTTTCCGAGTCCTCAAAGAGCCATTACGTGCGTCTGTCTAGGTTTCATTTATAGCCGCCGTTCAGTGAGGGAGACAGGTAGACTGTGCTTGCTCTCCAGAGTCATAAATTAAAAGGTCACTTTGGATGCTGTGTTCAGAAGAGACTGTCGAGAGGTGTCAAGGATTGAGTTGTGGCCCCGTAAACTGTGTGTCACCTTGCCGAGACCATGATTCCCAGGGCTGTGGCTTTGCCCACCGTCATGTGGTCTGGTGTGATTATCTAATTCTTGTAAGTCCTCACTTCTTGGAGGTTAATGAGGCAGGATTAGAGGCAGTTAGGTGAGGGAGGCAGGACTTCATCTACGGAATTAGGTTGAATCTTGAAACAGTCTCTTTTGATATACGCAAGAGCGAATCGAGCAGAGAGAAGGGCCTCACACCACCAAGAAAGAACGGCCAGGAACAGAGTGTGTCCTTTGGACCCGGGGGTCCCTGGACAGAGGAAGCTCCTCGGGAGAATATCAGTGACAGAGACCTTCCCCTAGAACCAACAGAGAGAGAAAGCCCTTCTCTGCAGCCAGCACCTAAACTGCAAGCAAATAAATCTGGTCTCCTAAACTGTGTGCGAATAGATTCCTATTTGCTAAAGCCACCCGCTTGTGGTACGTCAGCCCTGGATAACCAAGAGACAAGGGTAGTAGCAATGATACCAGCTACAAAGCAATTGCAGTCATCTCCAAAGACGTGATAGTTAACTGGGGCAAAGTGGTAGAAGAGATAAGAAGAAGTGGTGGGTTTCTGAATGTGTTTTGAAGGCTCAGCCATCACATTTATGGACAGACATGCAGCAGGGTTTGAGGCACAGAGAAGGATCAAGGATGACTTGAAGATGTCAGGCCTGGGACCTGAAACGGTTGCTGAGACACGAATGTCTGAGAGGATCATGTTGGAGGCAGGACATGGAAGGGGAGACATGAGCAGTTTGGTTTGGGGACTGTTAGGTCTGGGAATCAGTAACCCATGGCCGTCAAATTGATTCTGACTCACAGTGACTATACAGGACAGAGTGGAACTGCCCTGTATGGCTTCCAAGGAGCACTTGGTGGATTGGAATGGCTGATTGTTGGGTTAGCAGATGTAGCTCCAAACAACTAGGCCACCAGGATTTCCATTAGGTTAGAGAAACCTATGAAATAGTTAAGTGAGGATGTTGACTAGACACTCAGATACATGATATGAATTCATAGGAAAGGTCCAGCCTGGATATATAAAGAAGATATATGAGTTCTTCATTGGTGCATCCATAGTTTTAAAGGCCTTGAGACCAAATGAGATGACTCAGAAAGCTAGTGGACAGAAAACAGAGAAAACTAAAGATTGAGCTCCAGGGCCATCCACTATTAAGAAGTAGGAGAGAAGAGGAAGAACCAGCAAAGGAGACTGAGAAGGAGATAACTGTCCAGGCCACTGTTAGGTCATCAGATGAGGGCCGAGAAGTGACCATTAGCCTTGGCAGTGTGGGATTTATTGAGGCACTTGACAAGAGCAGTTTGTATGGAAAGATGGAGATGGAGAGTGGGTTCAAGAGAGAATGGGGAGAAAGAAATTCGACAGATTGTGTAAACAGCTTTCTCAGGCCCTTCTGTGAAATAGGGACAGAGAAATAACTGGAAGGGATACAAGGAGGTACTTCCTATTTTTCTGTAAGAAGGGAGAAATAGCTGTATGTCTGAGTGTTGATATTTGTCTCATGTCCTCTGACATACTATCAGGAGGGACCAGTCCTTGGAGAAGGACATCATGGTTGGTAAAGTAGAGGGTCCGTTAAAGAGAGGAAGACCCTCAGTGAGACACATGGACACACGGGCTGTGATGATGGGCTCAAACATAACCAGTGATTGTGAGCATGGACCAGGACCAGGGCAGTGTTTTGTTTTGTTGTACAGGGAGGTTGTTATGACTTCAGGGCACTTAACAGCCACAGAATAATCTAGCAGAGAGGCAAAAATTGATGGTGTAGGCCAGAGTGGACAAGTGATGTCCTTGAATAGTTAAGTGTGGTGGAACCTGATGAAGAATTCCAGATAAAGAAACCGAGAGATGTAGCTTATATGAAAGTACCAGCCCCACAAATGTATCACCTTACATTTAGAACCACTCTGCATCATCAGGTGGATCAAGTGTTGATGATAAGAATACTTCTCACATTTGTGAAGGTTATAGAACACTTTCAAATATGGGACAGTTTTATCTCTACGACATCTTTGTGAGATCAATAGAGCAGCTAACCATGCATTGAGGATTAAGTAACAGTGTAAGCCAGTGGTCCAGATGACACTTTCCTCCCATCTGTAGACTCCAGCACTGTTTCCTCTGTTCCATCTTATCTCTTTCACACAAAAGCTCTTGGGTTCCCTGCCCCTACACTTTCCGTACTTACCTGAACGCAGTCTAGTGACTTCTATTCAAATGGCAAGGCAGTAGAAACAGTACTACAAATTATGCAGAGAATTTTTCTTATTGGTAGGCTTCAAGTGTTACCTAAATTATTTTCAAAGCTAAACCCCTAACTGTCTAGCCATCATTCCATGTGAAATAAGTATAGGAGAGTGGAGCTGAAATTTCAAAACTCCAGGTAACTTCTTTTAAAATATTCTGCATCGTACGTAATGCCTTCTTGTAGGTGAAGGAGACTGTACTGTTGACCTTCATCACTGGAAATGGGGGAGGGATGGTGAAGGGAAAAGACATTCAGGGTGCTTAATCCCACCGGTGTCCTCTCTCTGTGTAGCACAAGGTGCCGTTCTTGTCTAGCACATGCTGCCTGACGTTTGCAAGGTCGGTGGTGAATAAGATTAATGTCATCCATAATGTATTTGTGCACGAGCCCCCTGGCTGGCTTCTCATCATCCGTAGCTGGCTGCACGAAGCAGGGAAGATCATTATTAATCCGGCTTTTTCCACTTGGTTGGTCAGTACAGCAAGGACCTGGTGAGGCTAAATTTAGAACCAAAGGGCTGTGTTTGAGATTGGGTGCAGCACTCCGTACTGGACTTCACATTTTTTACTAACCCTTTTTGACGTGTGTTGCCCGATGAGTTAGTGCTGCTCCAGAGACCATTCAGATCTGGGCTTCCCCGCTCCCCCCTCTCCCTTTCAGTAGCCAGGTGACTCAGGAGGGATGGGTTGTGTTAACTGAAAGAGAATCCCTTTCCCTTTACTGTAGAAGGGGACATGCTCAACACCAGGGTAGAATAAATAATCATCAGAGTCATGGGGCAACTCAAATGTCGTATCATAGTTCACAAAAAGCATGATTTGCACCCTAATGAAGTGAGTAGTATCCTAAAAGATAGGATCTTGGAGTAGGATCTTGAAAAATTTAGCTCTTAAAAGCTTGTGAGTGGCCATCTGAGTTGCAGCCATGGGTCTTTGGGTGCCAGGAGCAAACCAGTAAGAAGGCAACTAGAAACTCAGAGAAAAACATGTCTGCGTGAGTCACAACCTCATCTACCCTGAGACCAGAACTAGATGGTGCCTGACTATCACCGCGGAATGTTCCAGCAAGGGTCACAACAGACAATCCTGCAGACAACGGTTGAAAAATGTGTAACAGAACTCAAGTTCTTCTTCTTTTTTTTTAAAGGGAGATAAATTGGGACAATAGAGAACAAAAGACTTCCTGAGACCATCACCCTAAGACATTCTTTAAACTGAGAACTGAGTCTATCCCCTGAGATCACCTTTTAGCAATATAGCAGTGTGGCACACAAAATAAAGGCTATTCCTCTTAAGAATGGTGTTCTACTTAAAAACTGTCAGTAGGAAACCAAAAGGTCAACAATTATTCAGAAGCAAAGATGAGAAGATACAGGGCACGGAAACTGGTTAGGTGCCATCGATCCCATTGCGATTCGTAGCAAGCCTGCGTACACTAGAAACAACACCCTCCTTGTCCTGTACCACGCTCACAGCCCTGGTTATGCTTGAGGTGGTTGTTGAGCCACTGTATCCGTCTGTCTTGTGGAGGGTCTCCCTCTGTTTTGATGACCCTCTACCAAGTGTGATATCCTTCTCTAGGGACTGGTCCCTCCTGATACCATGTCCAAAGTACGAGATGAAATCTCACCATTGTTGCTTCTGAGGAGCATCCTGGCTGTACTTCTCCCACGACAGATTTGTTGCTTCTTCAGTAACACCATAATTCAAAGGCATTAGTTCTTCAGTCTTCCTTATTCATTGTCCGGCTTTCACATGTGTAAGAGGTGACTGAAAACACCATGGCTGGGTCAGGTGCACCTAGTCCTCAAAGTGATATCTTTGCTTTAGGACCCTTTAAAGAAAGAGGTCTTTGGTAGCAGATTTGTCCAGTGCAGTTTCTTAACTGTTGCTTCCACAGTCATTGATTGCAGATCCAAGTAAAGTGAAATCCTTGGCAACTTCAGCATGTCAGTTGGTCTTCTGGGCTTCACATGATGTTGATTATTGATTCAGTTGTGAGGATCTTTGTTTTCTTTATGTTGAAGTGTAATCCATACTGAAGGCTGTGTCTTTGGTCTTCATCATTCAGTACTTCAAGTCCTCT
The DNA here is from genome assembly GCA_028571685.1 of Heterohyrax brucei. Lineage (NCBI taxonomy): Eukaryota > Metazoa > Chordata > Mammalia > Hyracoidea > Procaviidae > Heterohyrax > Heterohyrax brucei. The sequence continues at coordinate 11,088,058 of CM053164.1, read as the reverse complement.
TCACTTTCAGCAGGCACGGTTGTGCTGTTTGCATATCGTGGGTTGTCGGTGAATCTTCTCCTGTCCTGATGCTGAATTCTTATAGTCCAGGTTCTTGGATTATTTGCTCAGCATACAGATTGACTGGATAAGTACGGTCAAAGGATACATCCCTGATGCATACTTTCCTGATGTTACACCACACGGTATCTCCTTGGTCTGTTACAAATGTCTCTTGGTCGAATAGATTCCTCATGAACACAAGTAATGTTCTGGAATTCCAGTTCTTGGCAGTGTTATCCATAGTTTGTAATGATCCATAATCGAATGCCTTTGCATAGTCAATAAAACATAGATAATCATCTTTCTGGTGTTTTTTTCTTTCAACCAAGATCCATCCGACATCAGCAATGATATCTCCAGCTCCCTGTTCTCTTCTGATTCTCAACTTGAATTTCTGGCAGTTTCCTGCCAATGTACTGCTGTGACCACCTATGAATGATCTTCAACAAAATTGACTTGCATGTGATATTAATGGTATTGTTTAATAATTTCCTGTTCTTTTGGATCGGCTGTCTTTGGAATGGGCACACATATGGATGTCTTCCAGTTGGTTGGCCGGGTATTTGTCTTCTAAATTTCTTGGCCTGGATGAGTGAGTGCATCCAGTGTTGCATCCATTTATTGAAACATCTCAGTTGGTATTCTGCAAAGTCCTGGAGCTTTTTTTTTTTTTTTTTTTGCTGATGCTGTCATCGAAAATGGAATAAACAACACAATCATTGACACATTGTGACAAATGTGACTTGTACCACTGAACAATTTGTTTGGAAATTGTCAAATGGGAACTGATCTGCTGTGTAAAATTTCACCAAAAGCTCAATAAGTATTATTTTAAAAAAGAAGAAAATGAATCACCACTGATGGAGCAGCCTCTAAATGCTGAAAAAATCCAGGCTGCAGGGTGTCCCAAAGCCTCTCTATTGACCAGGCCACACATTGAATACCTTGGATGTCTGGCCTTGTGATGGATGCTGAAAATTTCCAGCCTGTCTGGAAACTAGGTTTGTAACTAATGTAGGCAGCATATCTGATAAAAACAGAGCTTGTTTAGAATAACAGCAATGCTTGGGAGGTGGTCCAGGTTTGGGAGCAAGCCCTCCATGTTTAAAACACCTGATGACCTGTCACATGGAAATGTCACCACATGGCAGGACAACAACCAGAACGTAAGGATTGCAGCAGGGCAGGTTTTAGCTCAACATAAGGGAAAACCTGCAGATCCTGGAGGCTTTCTGGGAAAAAAGAGAGCATGACCAGTGTAGCAGGGCCAGATGAAACTCAGTCACTCAATCAACCCTCCAGTCCTGCAGTCTTTCATTCAGCCCCTCACAAAGCAGTCATCGCCAGAGAGGCAGAAAAGACATGAAAAGGCATGGCAATGAGGATTCTGAGAAAAAGGAGAATGGGGAGGGAATGCAGAAAAAGAAGAAGGAGGAAGAGAAAGAGGAGGAGGAAGATGAAAAGGACACGGGCAGTGAGAAGATCAAAGCAATGTCAACTCAGAATTCGCAGATCACTGAGGGGAAAGAAATGAAGGAAGCAAGGGTGCCAGGCACACAAAGGCAAACAGAGACTCGGGGCAGGGCTGGGACAGCGTGTCTCTGAAAAATGTCTGATGGAACAACAAACCACCCAGCAAGATTGGGCTTCCGGCCAGGAATTCAAGAAGGGCTCCGGGATGGGGATGTGCCCCCTGCTGCCGCTGAAGCAAGGAGAATGAACGCCTAGGTGGTCCTCCAGCGTGCAACGGCTGTGGAAGCCACCTGCTTCTCTTTCTTCTCCTGGGGCTTATAGTCACTGAGCTCTGTCACCACTCGCTCTAGCAGTGCCCAGGCTGTCTGCTCCACCACCTCTTCACCACGCCCCATCATGGCTCTCCATCCTCTACCAAAACCCTGGTCCCGGAAACCATCCTCTTGTGCGGGATCACAGCACAATTTACAGACTGGTTTCCCTGTTGCTCTGAGTGGAGGCTGCTCCGTGTCCTTCTTTATTTTTCCTCTGAAATGTGGATTTTATTACACCATAACCCTGCTCAACAACTGACATTTAGGCTCTTTCAAGTTGCACGGGCCCCACCGGTGGTTGGTGAAGGGTTAGCTGGAGAAACCGCTGGGCCCTAGAGCAGGCTGAACATGGTTTGTTGTGGCCTCATGGAGTCCAGAACTTCCTTCAGGAATGATTGGTCAATGTGATACAGCTAGCTACGGGGTTGTTGTGTTGCACCATAAAAGTTGGGCTTCCATTGCACCCCGCTCCAGTGTTGTACTACTATATGGAGACACGGCTGCTCTTTTTCTGCTGCTCCTGCTGTGGCTAATGACATGTTCTGCTTGGTCTTCTGTGTTCATGCTTTCTGCTAACTAATGGCTTCTGTGTGTTATTTTTAGGTCACTTCCACCTGCAGTCAACTGTTCTACTTAAAACTCTCTGAGAGAGAATGCCAGACTCGTTTAATTATTTCCAGGCTAGACATCTCTCTACTGGGCAGAACCTTGACCTAACATGCCCTTGCAACAGCTTCCTGTGAGCTTAGTTCAGAATCCAGCTGTCATACCATGGCCCACAAGGCTATGCATGACTGGTCCTTGCCTTCTTCTCCAGTTCCATCTCCTGCCACTGTGCCCGCAGCTCAGTTGATAGGCTTTTATCAGTTATTCCATTGTGACACAACCTTTTCCTCCCAGGCCCCCCCTGTGTTGGCCCCTTCCCATAAAGGGCACTTCTCCTTCATCCTGTACCTTTGTGGTTCTGTGTCTTTCTTGAGTGTCACTGCCCCTCTCTAGCAGGTCTCCTCTAATGACCCAGACTCCATCCTAGGTCTCTGCTCATTTCTGTTAGAGCCTTCATTACCTTCTGTATGTGTTGATTTGCTATTCCTCTGCTGACTGGGCTAAGAGGCCCATGAGAGAAGGTGCCATGTCTTCCTAGTTCAACATTATACCTTTGACAAATGTACCCTAGAAACCAAACCCATTGCTGTTGAGTTCATCCCGACTCATACTGATGCTGTAGGACACAGTAAAACTGCCCCGTAGGGTTTCTGAGAAGTGCCTGGCGGATCTCAACTGCCGACCTTTGGGTCTGTCACTGCAGACCGTCCCTGCACTACCAGAACTAACACACAGCACTCATTCAATACTGTGGAACAAGTGAAGGAATTAGCGCTAGGAAGCCTGGGAGACTTGCCTTTGTTCAGGCCAAAGTGGTGGGCTGTGTGCTCAGTTTCCACAAAGAGTATCACCCAGAGCACAGTGGACCATCTCCAACACCTGGATTCGATGGAGCCTGCTTTAGTCACCTGGTACTGCTCTAACAGAAATGTTACAAGCAGCTGGCTTAACAAAGAAAAGTTTATTCTTATGCAATCCAATAGGCTAAGTGTCCGAACTGAGAATGTCTGCTCCAGGGGAAGGCTTTCCCTCTTTGTCACCTCTGGAGGAAGGTCCTTGTCCTGCATCAGTCTTTCTTTGGTTAGGGAGCATCTTAGCTCAGAAACCTCAGATCTGAAGGACGTGCGTTACTCCTGGTGCTGCCTTCTTGGTAGTGGGAGGTTCCCAACTCTCTGCTCCCCTTTCCTTTTACCTCCTGTAGGATGAAAGGAAAAAAGTTGCCGCAAGCCACACTCCAGGGAAACTCCCTTAGTAAGGGTATTACAGTCCCACTCAGATCCTCTTGTAACATAACCCTATGACCCATAGGTAGAGATTAGGATTTAAAGCACAAGCAAATCACAAAACGGAGAGCAATCACAGAATCCTGGGAATCACCAAATTTCTATACGTACTTTTTGGGGGACACAGTTCAATCCATGACAGGACCTCAGAGTTCAAGGCAAACTGAAAAGTTGGTTACTGACTCACAGTCCTTTATCTGTGGTTCCTAAATCTCAAAACTCTGAAAATAAAACTTGTTCATGGCCAAAAGCTGAGCTCAGGTCTAGTCCTTGGTTATCCCCTTAGGATGACTATTCATAATTTCATTGCAGAAATACTTATATGGTGACTATGGAGTAGCACCCCAGGTCCCACTGACTACATACTGTGTAGTGACAGAGTGTACAGAATATATGCCATATTGGGCTTCTAAGATCCAAACAATTCTGAATTTTTAAACACACCTCATCCTAGGGATTTGTCTCATCACCTGATGTTCCTGTGACAGAAATACCACAAGTGGTGGCTTCAACAAGAAGAAGTTTGCTTCTTCACAGTCCAGTGGGCTACGAGACCAGATTCAGGGTGTGAGCTCCAGGGGCGTTCACTTTCTGTCCGTCATCTCTGGAGGAAGTTCTTTGCATTGTATCAGTCTCTCTTTGGTCTAGGAGCATCACAGTCCAGGAACCTCAGCCTCAAAGGATGTTCTTTGCTCCGCACTACTTTCTTAGTAATGTGAGGTCCTGGTGTCTCTATGCTTGATTGGCTTAAGACACTCTCTAATCTTACAGACCACATCAGTGTAACTACCGCTAATCGGTTTTCAGAAACGCTTGTGGCATGGCACATTTGCTAATCAAAAGGTCAGCAGTTCAAATCCACCAGGTATTCCTTGAAAACTTTGTGGAGTAGTTACATTCTGTCCTATAGGGTTGCTGTGCACTGGAATCAACTTGACTGCAGTGGTATTGGGTCAGTGGAAGCCATCTTATTAAATCATAGTGATGGGATTTGCAACACACGGACAATCTCATCAAACGACAACATGGTAGCTGTCACGGATGAATTGTGTGCCCCCCAAAAATGTGTATAGTAATTTGGCAGGGCTGTGATTCCCAGTATTGTGTCTCCTCCCTCTCCTTTCCATTTCTGCCTCCATGACTTTTGGCATGCTGCTCCCACTCAAGTGCCATCCTCGTTTCTTTGTTGTCATTTAAAGTCTATCTATTCTTTTAGGCCAAACTGAGATCACCCCTTCCATCAAGCTTTCTTCAATTACTGTAGTCCACACTGACCTCTCTTCCTTTTGAATTTTACACTACACTTAAAGTTAGTCTTATGCCTTTCAGTACTGAATTATAGCCACATGTCTCTGTATCACCTGTCTCCTCATGGAGTTGCTGCTGTGTTCAGCAAACATTTACTGAATTTTAAGTGTGTGCCAGGATAGAAAGATGAGTATTCACTTGTTAAAGGTTAAAGGTACCCTTAATGGCTGAAGGTACTTCATAGCAGGGACAACTCGGGAGCCAGACTCTGAGTCATATCCTGACTCAGCCACTTACTGGTTGTGTAACCTTGGTCAAAGGAGTTCACTTACGAAATCTCAGTTATTTTTATTGTTAAATGAGGATGATCCTAATACTGACTTCAGTGGATTATTTGGAGGATTAAATTATTTATGCATGTGACACTCTTAGGAGACTTACAGACACATTGTATAAAAGCATTACAGGAACACTGGTGATGTGATCATTTACTAGCAACACACACACACACGTCTATTTTTAAGTAAAAGAGACATAGGAAGTTAAGTGACGACCAGGGACACAGATGAGCTGCTAGTTTACCCCTAAGTTTCCTGGCAGCCAGAGGAAAAAGGGAAAAAAGATGATATAAAGACAACTTCCAGTAACTTCCCTTGATGAATTTTCAGTCTTATAAGAGGAACAACAGCTGTGCAAATGATGCCACTTTCAGCGTAACTAACTGCAGTAGAGATCTAGGCAATCTGTGGCAGTGATTTGAAGGAGAAGTCATGGCGCAGGCATCATTTCTGTAGGGGAGATACGTATAGCAGACGGATCTGGAAAGGGCCAGTGTGAGTGCTTTATAGTTAATTCACCGGTTACTGGGCAACCCAGGGGGGCCTGGTACCAGAGGATGGGATGCTCAGTGTTGTACTACAGGAAGATGATTCTGTCAGCTAGTTTGGGAAGTAACTCTCTTTAGAGGCTGGTTGCATTTCTTACCCTTCTTTGGTCAAAAAACTCCCCTTCTCAAATCAAACCCATTGCTTTCCAGTCAATTCCAACTCACAGTGACCCTATAGGACAGAGCAGAACTGCCCCATAGGGTTTGTAGGGAGTGCCTGATGGATTTGAACTGCTGACCTTTTGGCTAAGCTTGTAACCACTTCACCAGCAGGGTTTCCCTGTTGTGACTGAAGCACATGAAAGCCCAAAACCAAATCAGTTGCTGTCAAGTCGGTTCCAACTCATGGCAACCCTGTGTGTGCACAGTAGCATTGCTCCACGGAGTTTTCAAGATTGTGACCTCTCTGAAGTGGGTCACCAGACCTTGTTTATGAGGTGCCTCTCGGTGGGTTTGAACTGCCAGTGTTTCAGCTAATAGAGTGCTTAAATGTGACACAACCCAGCAATACTTTTGAGGGACATGACGGTGCTTTTTAAATACTTGCTGATCTAATGGGAGCTTCAGACGCTACATGTTTTTTTTTTTTTTAATTGCACTTAAGATGAAGGTTGTCATGGTGACCCTAGGGGCCAGACAAGATGAAGGTTTACAGACCAAACTAGTCTCTCATTAAACAGCCTACATATTGTTTTATGACACCTGTTAACAACCCCATAACAGGTCACCCCTCTTCCTTCTCAGACTCAGGTTCTTTATTACCACTTTCCTATTCCCTCCTGCCTTCTCATCTGTGGGGTGCTGTGTGCCTTTAGTCTTGTTTTGTGTCATGGACTCTCAGTCTTGGGCTGAAGGGTGAACCTCAGGAGTGATGTCATTACTGAGCTGAAAGGGTGTCTGGGGCCCACAGACTCAGGGTTTCTCCAATCTCCATCTGGCCAGCAAGTAGGACCTCTCTTTCTGAATTAGAATTTTGTTCTGCACTTTTCTCCAGCTCTGTCTGATAGCCTCTGTTGTGATCCAGGTCTAATGGGTGCTTCAAATACTATGGTCTGTTTTTTGTTTGTTTGCTCCCCCCCAGGCCTTTGAGTGAGCTATTACTTTTGTTTGAAAGGTTTGTTCTTTTGCTTCCTGCCTGGTTAACTGCTTTCATCTTTCAGGACTTGACTCCGTTTCAGGTCTCAGAGAGGTTTCCTTGACCCTTCTGTCTAAAGCAGTCCTTCTTCGGTCATCTTTCTCACAGTGCCTTTCTAACCTTCATAGCACTGATCCAATTTGAAATTAAATTTTAATGTTATAGCTCTCTCTCCCACCAAACTGTAAATGTCATGAGGGTGGGAAGTTGTTTTTTCTGTTCCCCACTGTATCTTGAGCACTTAGCTGGCAAATCGGTGCTGAAACAATGTATTGGAGGGGGCAGGAATGGGTGGATGTTTGGATGGAGGGAGGGAGGGATGAGAGAGGGAGGGAGGGGTGGGTAGATGGATGGTAGTTATGTGGGTGGATACATGGAGGCAGGGAGGGAAGGAGGGTGAAGGGGGAGGGAGGAAGAGGTGAGTAGAGGGGGGTGAGTGGGTGGGTGGATGGATAGGTGGGTGGGTGGGTGGATGGGTGGATGGATGGATGGATGGGTGGATGGGTGGATGGATGGGTGGATAGATGGGTGGTTAGATGGGTGAATGGGTGGTGGATGGATGGATGGATGGATAGTAGATGGATGGATGGATGGTAGATGGATGGATGGATGGTGGATGGATGGATGGTAGAAGGATGGATGGACGGATGGACGGATGGATGGATGTAAACTAACCTTCAGCACTCTTTGGTCAAAGTAAAGACAAGACAAGATGAGATGAAATAAGGTCTAGCTCAGTAAGCAAATACCAAAGCCCAGGTTCCTGACTTTTCTTACACTCCACTGATCTCTGCCAACTTGTGCTGAAGTATCCTGAAGCCCACAGAATCACTCTATTGAAGTGAAGTTCTTTTTATGATATAATACACTTGATGAGATGAGTTGGCATTTGTCCCAGCATGTCATTGCTCCTGTCAATCCTACCTTCTAAAGACTGAATTAGGAGTCACCAAGTCTAGGACATTCTATAATTGGGTTTTCACTTTCCTCAGCTCTTTCATAACTTCTTTTATGGAAAATATTAGTAAATAACCCAGAGTCATAGTCTATCTCAAGGTCAAACATTTCATGGATACATGACTAAATCACTGAAGTAGTATCTTGGATGCAGTGTGAATTTTTGTGAAATATGTGTAAAATGCTAGCTATTACTTAAAAACACTGAAACCATAAGCTGGGTCATTTAAAAGCAAGTTCCTTATCTAGAATAATTTTAAAGATATTCTACACTGCAAATGAATTTGAAAATGCTGTTTCACAAGTATAAAACAGTTAATGCAAGAACATTTCCCAAGAACAAGAAAAGATGGAGTCTTTTATTCCCTCCATCACTAAGTTGACATAGTCTGCCTCTTTTAATTTGCGTTGTTATTCTCTTCTGTAATGTAAGAGAACTTTAGAAACAGGTGCAATCAGTTTCTTGGTTGACCAGTTAAAACAATGTAGGGGCTTGAGCTGAAGTCACTGACTTAACCTCATACTATTATTGCATCAGTCATGTATTTTGCAGACCCAGTAAATGATTTATAAGAAGTATGATTAGTTAGTGTTTGTTAAGCCTTGATAATTTGATTTCTGTGTGGTATATTAAAGAAACACTGAAGGTACAAGCACATCCAACAAAACCTACAGAGGTCTGTGATTTTTCGTGTTGCCTAACATGTAGTGTCGTTAGGTGCTGTTGAGTCAATTTCCACCCATATCGACCCCATGTGACAGAACAGACCTACCCCATGGAGTTTTTTAGGCTGTGATGTTTACAGAAGTGGATCTGCAGGTCTTTCTCCCATGGAATTGCTGGTAGCCCAACACCGTAACCACTGTGCGGCCAAGGCTCCTTTTACGTGTAATACTCATATGTGGCTGCCAACGCACTTCTGACTCACAGAGACCCTACAGGACAGAGCAGAGCTGCTCCATAGTTTCCAAGGTGGACCTGGTGGCTTCAAACTGCCGACCTTCTGATTAGCAGACATGGATAGCGTTGAATCACTACACTACCAGGATCTACTTCATATGTAATAATACCTGAAACTTAACTCACTAGTGTCAAGTCAATTCTGAGTCATGGTAACCCTAAAGACAGAGTAGAACTGTCCTATAGAGTTTCCGAGGAGCACCTAGTGGATTTGAACTGCTGACTTTCTGGTTAGCAGCCATGGCATTTAACCACTACACTATGGGTTTCCTTATGTGTAGTATCATTTAATTAATGTCTATTAAATCAATCAGTCAATCAACTACTCACTCAGTTACGATGATCTGACTCTTAACCTTTCCATCATCACTGCCTTTTCTGTGATATAACCAATGTTCTGAGTATACAAGTAATTTAACGTTTCCTAAAAACAAGGGCTGACTATTAAGTTTATGAATTCATCTCAGAAAAAGCGCTCCATACCTCATTGCTGAATTTCACTACAGTCACCTTTGAAGTACTCCCCTTGGGAAGCTATGCACCAATGTCAATGTCTGGTCTACCCTTCAAAGCAATTTTAGAACTCTTTTTCTGGAATGACCATCAGAGCTGTCGTTGTATTACCCTTGATGTCCTGAATCGCATCAAAATGTCTTCCTTTCAATATTTCCTTTATCTTCAGGTAAAGAAAAAAGTCATTGGGGACCCAGATCAGGTGAATAGGAAGAATGTTCCATTACAGTTATTCTTTTACTGATGAAAAACCAAGGCAACTATACAATTAAGTCTGCCAACTTTCCACCATGCCACTGTGCACAGTGGCCGTTCCAGAAAGAGTTCCAAACTGGTGTCAGTGCATAGCTTTCTATGGGGAGTACTTCAGAGGTGACCATAGTGATATTCAGCAATGAGGTAAGTACACTCAGAACAATTAAGCTCATGGACTTAACTGTCAGACCTTCTATGTGACAGGTATCACATTGCCTTTGTTTATACTGTCCCTTCTGCCTTGAATTTGCTCTTCCTCTACCTGGAATAAGTCAACTCACTGTCTGAAGTCCTGCTGACATGTCCCCTCCTTTGGGACCCCTTCCCTACCTCTTCATTCCTTCCCTGACCCTATGCGGACCTAAGCCCTTCTGTTTGCATGCAGTCCCCTTGTGAGGGAGAAAATGGGTTCCCAACCTCTCCATTTTCTGTCAGAACAAAGATGTCTGTTTGGGGCATCTGATACTTTATGTTGCGTTTCCATGTAAGTTGCTTGAATGCTGAATGGGTTCTCCTCTCTTGACACTATGTAGACATTGTAACAAGAATAATTTTCCAAAAAAAATTGTGCCTGATGCCTGCTCACCCTGGCTCATAAATCTTCGGGGACTGTCTACGATTTACAGACTAGGTATCACAAGTTTGGAATTCAGGGCTCTCAGTCGGCCCTGACCTGTCTGCAGCTTCGCATCCCCCACAAGATGCCAACAGTGTAGCCGGGCTGGTCCCTGAGCCCCAGGTGCACCTGTGTGGATTGGAACTCTGCCTTTTACAGTCTCTCACCACTGAGATGACTCCTTCAGGTCATGCCCCTTCCATCCCCCAACTCAGCCGCCCCTGCCAGCCCACAGACGTCTTTGTCTCCCTCAGATTTCATCGCACTGACCGTCTAGCCCACTTTAAGCAACTCATCACGGGCAGTCTTGTGGCGTGGAGCAAATGGTATGCATTCAGCTTTGGAAATGTGTCTCAGAGCCTGTGGGACTTACTGCTAATACTCATGCTGTAGCAGTTGTTCATTAGGCTTCAGTTTTCTGTCTAGAAACAGATGAAAAGGTGGTGGGAGTGGAGAAGAAAAGGCTCATTGTGCATCACTATGGACCACTGGAGGCCTAGTGATGTGGTGGTTTAGAGCTCAGGTTGCTAACTGTGAGCCTGGCTGTTCGAATCCACCAGCTGCTCCTTGGAAACCTTACAGGGCAGTTTTCCTCTGTCCTGTGAGGTTGCTATGAGTCATAATCGACTCAATAGCACACAACAACAACCACAACCATAACATCATGGACCATTATCTGTAATGCTCACAACAGCCTTGTGGGTTGGGTATAACCTCATCTTGATTTTAAATACAAAGAAATTAAAATTCAAGAAACCATGCCCAGTGGAATTTTCTAACTGCTCTACAGCATTTAGAGGTTTTAGGGATCCTGTCCAGTGTTGAAGGGAAGTGGAGAGAAAAAGGAATGCCACTTGGAAGACAGGGTTGGGGGAGGCCTTTCATCTGCCCTAGAATTCCTTTGCATTTATTGATTTTCATACAGAACTTCCACTGAGATTTCACATGAGGAGTTATTTGTAAAGCCACACATTATACAATCCCTGGGGACAGTAGACCATCAAGTAGGTTAGACTGTAACAGATAAAATTATCATAAGACTAAAATGAGCAGGCTGCTTTCTTGCACGGTTCCTAACTGAGCTTTCTGAAAGAGGAATTCCAAAAATAATTTGAGCAATATATGAGTCATAAAAATAAGCATAAGGTCTTATAAGCAGCTATTTGTTGGGATTAACAATAATTGGGGTATATGAGTTTAGAATGTAATTTTTAAAGTCAACATTTTAAAACCCAACTTAATAGTATATTAAAATCTCTGCTTGTCTTTTCCAGGGTCTATTGACATGTTTCCTCACAGGTGTATTGCTTATTTGAGGGCAGGGTCACAAACAGTAACTCCTTCCTGTCCCCCAGTGACCAACTTTCTCAAATAGCTACTCCACAGACAGCCATCAAATGCCACCTTACTCTGTATATGGCATTGAGTGGGGGTCTGAGGAACAAAAACCCTGCAGACACCCTAGTTTCTGTTGTCGAGGAGCAGTGTAGCAGGTGACCAAGTCAAGGGTGCAGACACCACGGTTACCAGGCAAATGGGATTCATGGTGCCAGAAACACACACTCTGAATCCCTGCTGATAGAGAGGATGAGAAGATCAGATCTAACTGGGAGGTCCCCTGCTTCAAATCCTGGCCAGAATGAAGAGGGGTGTAAATGAGGAGGTAAAAGACAATGATGAGACTTAATGAAAACGGTGTGTCATTTAGTGACAGAAACATGAATGGCATTTTTGAGTCACCAAAATGAGACTAAGCTTCAGTCCTGCCTGCAAAGAATTCACAAGCAAGCAAACAATTATTTTTAGGGCTGTGTGAGGTTTCTGAGACAGCCAAATGCCAATAAACTAATTAGATAAGAAGAGAGTCTAAGGATTTGTTGTAGGCCATAAGGAATGAAAGGAATTCCAATAAATAGAGTGGAAACACAGAGAGAGAGAGAGAGAGAGAAGGAAGAAAGATGAGCCAACTGACTAAAGACACGGAAAGAGACATTTGCATATGGAAGACAGGAAAAGGATTGATGCCTCCGAATGGTGGTGTTGGAGAAGAATATTGAATATATCAAAAAAAAAAACCAAAGCCAAATCCACTACCATCAAGTCAATTCTGACTCATAGTGACCCTATAGGTCAGAGTAGAACTGTCCCATGGAGTTTCCAAGGAGCACTGGGCAGATCTGACTGCCAATCTTTTGGTCAGCAGACGTAGCATCTAACCACTGTACCATCAGGGTCTCCAATGGACGGCGACACAGAGTGCCAAAAGAACAAACAGATCCAACCTGGAAGAAGCACAGCCAGAATGCTGCTTGGAAGCAAGGACAGCAAGACTACGTCTCACATACTTTGTGCATGTCGTCAGGAGGGACGCATCCCTGGACAAGGACATCATGCTCGGTAAGGTAGACAGTCAGCAGAAAACAAAAAGATCCTCAAGAAGATAAACTGACACAGTGGCTATAACAGTGAGCTCAAGCCTAGCAACGGTTGTGGGTATGACGCAGGACCAGACAGTGTTTGGTTCTGTTGTGCGTAGGGTTTCTATGAGTCAGAACCGACTTGAGGGCACCTAACAAGAGCAACAGCAATAACAACTCACTTGTGCGATGACTGAAGTTACTAGCTCACCATGAACATGGTGAGATTTTTCGGGAAAGTGTTCTTGATGTAGAAGGGAGGGGCCATAAGATTATAATGCTACGAACTGACTGCAAATTATAATGCTGGGAATGGACTTGAGCATTTCAGTTCAATAAACAATTATTGAGTGATTATTACGCAGCAGAAGTCACTGGGTATTGCCAGCAATTAACATGCTCTTTTTGCTAAGGAAGAGGTTGGAGGTTTGAGTCCACCCAGAGGTGACTGGGACGAAGGACGTAGCAGACACCGGGAGTCCTGCGGAGCACAGTTTTGCTGTGACCCACCTGGGACACCGTGACTTGAGAGCAGCTGGTCCCACGGGCCAGACAGGTGAGGTGAGGGAGATGAAGGAACGCACCAGCATGAGCGTGATCCGGGTCTTCAACCTGGAGGACGGCTCTGCAGAGGAACTTCTTGTCTTTGGCTCGCCATCACCTCTAAACCCAGAGAGGGCTACCCTGGAAATCAGTAAGATTGCTCTCATTTTAGTATTTGATATTCTGGTGAGAAATTTAGAAAGCAGCGGGGATGAACAATAGTTGTTTTGCAGGGAAAAGAAGTCAAAATACTAAAAAGCCCAGGCAGGCAGTGCAGGGTGGACTAAGGAGGCTGTTCTGCAGGAGCCTAACCCTAGAAAAGAGAAGTGATTGTGTGTGAAGGGGAGGAAGGGAGGTGAGGAGGGAGTGAGCTGAATCAGGAGACGTTGTCCTAGGAAGGTTGAAGCTAGGGCGAGTCACTTCTTGGGGACCCTGAGGAGTGTCAGAAAGGGAGCACCCATACATCTGACTCCTGATTTTACTTTGACAGATGTCAGCTATCTTCATCTATTTTTCAGTTGTCATCTATTTTTGAAAGTTCATTGAAAAAGAGAGGATGATAATTCCTTCTCTAAGATTCCACACTTCACAGATGACAAAGCATTTTAAAGAAATGCTCGTGTCTGACACTCCACTCAGTTGACTCAGTAAGCAGATAATACTGCTCCCATTTCACAGATGAGAAAATGGAGGCCCAGCAAAGTGACAGGACTCTCGTAACACCTGGCTACAAATAGCCTGTTCTTGGGTTTCTTCCTTCCTGCAGTCTAGGGAGACAAGCCCAGAAACCCAGTGCCCACGTCCGGCTCCCGCCCCCCAGGTACTGCACACAGATGGGGTGATTTCAGTGAGCCACCACCCGTCTCACGTATGGGCACACTTGTCTTTCTTCATGCACTGCAGGAGCATCTTCCAACTTCAGCTCACCACGTTTTCCTGCCCTTTTTTACAGAAGAGGCTGCAAGAATATAACACTGTAGCCCAGTGTGCCTTCATTGAGGCAGCAGTCACAGGTCACAGTGTCTCAGGCTCTAGGCTGGGGGCCTCAGAGATGAAGGGGACAGTGAGCTTACTGTCAACCAGCAACCAGTTGCATCAAGTAGATTCGAACCTTCAACCTTTCAGTTAGCAGCCAAGCACTTAACTGTTTGTACTACCTGGGGAATTCATGTCTAGTGAAGCCATTTTCACAAAGTATCTGCATATCACTGCCACACAAATGGCACATGTCAGTGACATTTCTGCATGCAGGGGGCAGCTTTCAAGGGAGTGGAGAGGTACAGAAGAAATGCTAGTTTGAAAAGTCCCTTGTGCAAATACACACTGCTTCCTGGAACTTTAGATGCGTCCAGTTAGGTGCAGCTCACCCCTCCCTCCACAGGCTGAGATTCACTAGGAAAGAGAGAGAACAGTCACTATTCTATGATGGGATACAGATGAAGGTAGAGGTGGGGACCAGCTGTTAGGTAGCTCAGGAAAGGAACGTCAAAGCCAGCACGTAAGAGATGAAAGGCGAGCAGGATGGTTTCATAAAGGAGGGCTGTCTCAGCCACTTAGTGCCGCTGTAACAGAAACACCACAGTGGACGGTGTCTCAGTCACCTATTGCTGCTGTAACAGAAACACCACAGTGGACGGTGTCTCAGTCACCTAGTGCTGCTCTAAAAAAATACCCCAAGTGGATAGATTTAACAAAGAGAAATTTATTTTGTCACTGTCTAGTTGGCTACAAGTTGAAATTCAGCGCATCAGCTCCATGGGGAAGTCTTTCTCTGTTGGCTCTGAAGGAAGGTCCTTGTCATCAGTCTTCCTCTGAACTGGAAGCTTCCGAGGAACAGCGAACCTGGTCCTTTTCAAAGGATGCACTTTGCTCCTGCCACTCCTTTTTTCCTGATGGTAGGAGATCCTCAACTCTCTACTTGCTTCCCTTTCCTTTATATCACAAAAGATTGCCTCAAGGCACAATACAATCTCATTAACATCACAGGGCAGGATTTATACCATATAGGGACATCACACAATACTGGGAATCATGGTCTAGCCAAATTGCTGCATACATTTTTATGGGGGAACACAATTTAATCCATGACAAGGGGACAGTCCAGTCCAGTCCTGAAGGACAGTAGGAGTTAGCCAGGAGAGGGGGAGGAGGGTTGTGAAGGGAAGGAAAAGTATTCAAGCAGAAGGAATAGCCTAAGCCAGGCCCTGCATGCAACTTTAAGCCCAAGCTAATCTGCTCTATGTTGGAGCCCACACGGTACTTTGCAGAAGAGCTGGGGAGGCCCAGCTCACTTTCTAGGACCCACTTTGCTAGAGGCCAGCACCCTCTTGTGCTCTGCTCCTCAGTCGGCTACAGCAGAGATGCCCCACAATTTTGTGTACCTTGTGTTTCCTTCTGCAGCTGCAAGAAGCACCTACAATACTGTGCTGATACAGGGTGCATGATGAATTTATGGTCTTCAAAGTAAAGCATTTACTGAATCCAGTTACTTTCTGGACATCTTTTATTGGGTGCACAGAGGGTGCCTGGACCATGTTGCTGGAGGTCACGTGGGAAATGGCTCTCCAGCTCCCCATACTCCCGGGGTTGGCATTAAGGCGAGGTGGGTTGTGGAGAGCTTGCTCGTAATCTAACCTTGGCTGACCTTGCCCAACCTTGCCCAAGGGCTGAGATGACCTTCTGACCTTGGAGCAGTAAGAGTCAAAGTGTGCACAGTCTGGAAACTGGAGTCCAAGCTTGAAGGAAATATTCCCTGCCTCAGGCTCAGTCTGGGCCTTCTGTGACCTCTGTAAGCATTCTGGAGTATTTGCTCATTCCTGGAGGCAATGGTCAGATTCATGGCAATTTAGCTATTGCACTGTTGGCTAGACTTGCGTTTGCCTTCACTGGGTTGCTACGACTGAGGGAACTGCTCAAGTTGATTTACACTCTTATTCTATATCTGACAGCATCCTACCCTTCAAGAGGCACGGCTACGGAATGAATTGTGTCCCCGCAAAATGTGTGTAGCAATTTGGCTAGGCTGTGATTCCCAGTATTGTGTGCTGTTTCTATGTACTGTATATCTGGCCCTATGAGGGAGTATGGGCCCTGTTGTGTTTAGGGAGGCAGGCTTAATGTGTAAGATTGTATTGTGCCTTGAAGCAATCTTTTGGGTTATCAAAGGACGCAAACAGAGTTGGGGATCTCAAACCATCAAGAAAGACGTACTGCTGGGAGCAGGGAGAGTCCTTTGGATAGGACCTCAGGTCCTGCACCTCAGAAGCTCCCAGTCCAGGGAAAGATTGTTGACAAGGACCTTCCTCAAGAGCCAACAAAGACTTCGCCTGGAGCTGACACCCCGAATTTGGACTCGGCCTACTTTACTTTGAGGAAATAAATTTCTCTTTGTTAAAGCCATCCACCTGTGGTGTTTCTGTTACAGCGGCCCTAGATGACTGACAGGCACACAGTGAGTTCATGGCTGAGATTGGTCTGGAGAAGCCCTTCTGCTCTCTGAGTCAGGGTAAGGTTTTCCTAAAGACCCCAGAACAATTTGCATTGGGTGGTCCCTCTGGCGTGTAATTTTTCCCAATTTCATGCCTCTGATGTCCTAGTAATGAGTAAGGCAAGGGCTTTCCAGGTGCCAGAAAAGGCAGGAGTGAAGACACAGCTGCACAAAATGAGTGGCATGTGGTCTGAGGCACAGACTGCTGTTATGCTTCTTTGGAGATGGTTGTGGGGAGACCTGTCGGGGCTCAACTGTGAGGGGTCTCGGTGGCCATCCTCAGGGATTTGGCGTCATGAGAAGCCTGCAGAAGTCTACCTTCACAGTTGGACCTGTGGTAGAGCAACTCTGGCAACAATGTAAAGGGTCTTGTCCTGCCCGGCATCTCTGCATCCCAGTGCCTACTGTGTGTCTGGCACAGGTTTGGCACTGAATGACTGACTAGGTGGATTGGAAGGAAAGAGACTGGGGGCAGGAGACCGCCTGGGAAGCCCGGACAGCAGAGTGATGTGAACAGAGAAAGAGAAAATCAGCAAGGCTTGAGCGGGGAGCCTGAGAGCTGAGAAGGAGCCGGGGGTGTCTCCAGGTTTCCAGAGTAGGTCAGTGGATGGTGATAGCATTCACTCAGGTGGGGAATGGAGGAAGATAGAATCTTTTTTTAAAAAATAAAAAATATTGTGCTTTGAGGGAAAGCTTGGAATCCGAGTCAATTTGTCCTACAAAAACTTGTATACACACTGCCATGTAACTGTAGCTGCTCTCTTCCTCTGTGACAGCACACTCCTCTTTTCTACCCTATATTTCCCGTGTCCATTCCACCAGCTCCTGTCCCCCCTCTGCCTTACCTTGCCTCTGGACAGGAGGTGCTCAGATAGCCTCATGTATCTACTTAATCCAAAAAACACACTCATCACCAGCATCCTTTTATGTCTTATAGTCCAATCCAATCTTTGTCTAAGAGTTGGCTTTGGGACTGGTTTCAACTCTAGGCTAACAGAGAGTTTGGGGGCCATGTCTTCAAGGGAGACTCCAATCTGTTGGACCATCAAGTCTGGTCTTTTTAATAGAGTTCAAGTTCTGCACGTTCATTTTTTTCTTGATATGTCAGGGACTCAATGTTGTATTCTCTGGCAGGGCGGTCATTGGTGGCTGGGCACCATCTAGTTCTTCCGGTCTCATGCTGAGGTAGCCTCTGAATTACATGGCCATTTCTGCCTCTTGGACTCATGTTTTCTTTATGTCTTTGATGTCCTTCATTGTCCTCTGCTCCATGTGGGTCAGCACCAACTGATGCTACTTAGATGGCTGGGAAGGTGCTATCTTTATTTGCTGCTCTTGTTGCCTGTGGTGGGTGGGGAGAATAACTAATTGATTCACTTTAGGTACATGAAGTTTGAAATGTCTGAAAAAAATGTAGCTTGAGGCCAGGAACTCAGAGAGAGTGCTCTAGAGATACCCCTGTCTTAGGCTTGGTTTTCTAGGGAAGCAAAACCAGTAACACGTGTATGTACATGGAAACATTTATCTACATAAAGTACAAGGAATGATATACATACACACACACACACACACATATATATATATAGGACACAGCTGACGCAATTGCAGAAGCTGAATGTCCCAAGTCCTGGCACAAGACTCACGTGGCCATGGGAGGTGGTGAACCCAAAGTCAGCAGGTCAGAGACCAGAGTTCTAGATCACTGGTTGCGTAGGTCTGTGGATCCCAAGCTTGCAGCAAGATGGTGCTGCAGAGGCTGGCGAACCCAGGATCAGCAGGACGGGGAATAGGACTCTCAGGCGCGGGCTGTAAGGGTTGAGGAATCCAACAACTGCTAGTTCAAGTGCAAGAACCAGATGCCAGAAGCAAGCAGGAGCTGCTGCTACATCAGCAGACCAACAGTGGGCAGTAGAAGGCAGAGAGATGAGAACTGAGGGGTGGGAAGCCACCACAGGCCCCGCCCTGCCACTTAATACAGCAGCCAAACATGGAGTAGCCAAGTTGACATAATCCTGATCACCACAACCCCTTATTCATATCCGTGCTCAGGGCAGAGGTGGGTGTGGGTGGATGGGAAGGAACAAGTGAATTTAGGAAATTCCCCAGAAACAGTGACATTTTCCAAGAGAAGACAGCTGAGAGTGGAAGCCTGAGGAATACCAACTATATTAGTTTCCTAGCATTGACGTAACAAATGACCATAAGCGGAGTGGCTTAAAAGAACAGAAATTTGTTCCCTCACCACTCTGGAGGCCACAAGTTTAAAAGCAAGGAAGGTGTCGGCAGGGTCACAGTCCTCCAAAGACTCTCAGGGAGAATCAACCCCTGCCTCAGCTGGCTTCTGGTGCTCCATAACTTGAAACCGCATCCCTCCAACTTCTGCCTCCCCTGACTGTGTGCCTGTGTCTCTGTGCATCCTTTCCTGTCTCTTACAAGAATACTTATTGGATCTAGGGCTCATCCGAGTCCTGTATAATCTCATCCTGATCCTGTCTTAATTATAGTGGCAAAGATCCTGGCTTTCAAATCAATTCACAATCTGAGGTTCTGTGTGGATATGGATTCTGGGAAAACACTATTCAGTGACTACTAGGGAGACCCTCCATGAAGTGGCTTGACATAGTGGCTTCAATAAAGGGCTCAAACACACCAAGGGTGGCGAGGACAGCACATATCAATGTTCATATCACACATCAATTGGTCATTATGTCATCAGGAGTGACAGCCTTCTTGGTGCCCACTAACAACCAAACCATCCAACCCATGACCCTGACTTCTACTGTGCATTTTCTCAAGGACGGGTCTTTAGTCTTCTGAGAAGAGTTACACACAAAAGGTAGATTCTGAAGACTCTCATGTAGTAGTTCTTCACCAGGAGCTGCATTTGAAACAAGTCTTTCAGGTGTTTCTTAAGAGATTCTTCAACAGAACTGCAGAGCTAAGTTTCCTTATCTGGGAAATGAAAAGCAGGATATCGAACTCTCCTCTTTTTTGACATGTTAAATAAGAAAACATGGGTGAAAGTGATTTGGATTCTGGAGACTTGTCAGGTACTGGCATTATCCCCTCAGGTACTGGCATTATCCCCTCACTGACCAGTACAGTGCAAAGCACCCGACTGTTCAGCAAACTCCTGGCTTGTAGGTGAGGCTCTCATAGCAAGTGTGTGAACAAGGATGGAACTGCACAGAAACACACCTGATGTTTCAACACGTCACCTCTGGATGCAAGATTGTAGGTGAGATTTTAGTCATCAATTATAGTCTATCTTTAGAGCTTACTGCCTGGACAAGCTGCTTTGATGTATTTCGCTGTATCTACAGACCTTGGGGTGCATGGCTTTCTCATAAACCAAAGAAAACCCCACTGCCCTTGAGTCAATGCCAACTCATAGTGACCCTATAGCTTTCGCACAGAGGACAGAAAATCAAACACTCGTTTCCGTCCAGTTGATTCTGACTCATGGTGACCCTCTGTGTTACCGAGTGGAACTCCTCCGCAGTGTTTTCTTGGCTGTAGCTTTACAAGGAGCACTGGTGGCCTAGGGGCTAAGAGCCTGGCTCTAACCAAGAGGCTGACTGTTGGAATCCACCAGTCACTTCTTGCACACCCAGTGGGGGCAGTTCCACTCTGTCCTCTAGAGTCACTAGAAGTCAGAACTGACTCAACAGCAGCAGGTTTGGTTTTGGGGGTGGGGATTTAATCCTGACAGAAGCAGCTCACTAGGTCATTTTTCTGTGGAGTAGCTAGGTTGGCTTGAAACTCCCAGTCTTTAGGTTAACAGTCAAGTACAAACTGCAAGCACCACCCAGGCTCCCGGGGGAGCCAAGAAGTATGTAATCACCAGCGCCGGCACAGGGCAGCTTCAGTGTGGACAGGAGGCATTTGTCTGCAGTTCTTCCCAGAAAGAGGGCCAGGACCCAAAGTGATAGATGAGCTGTCCCAAGAAGCCAGGATCTCTATGAAGGAGAAAGAAAGAGAGGGGAAGGAAGGGGAGGAAAGGCAGGGGTGACCTGAATCTCTTGCTGGCTTTTGTGGTTCACGTAGTGTTAAAAGCCAGCCGTGCTGAACTGACCTCATTGGCCGCTGCCCGTGCATCACGTGTGGGACTCCTGCAGTGACCGAAGATCAGGTGAGGCGAGTAACTCCGACTTCCTCCTGCCCGAGCCTGGCAGTTTCCTTCAGGCGATGCCTCTGAGATCTGTAGTGATGCCTGCGGAGGAATGGTCATGGTGACGGATGGGCCTTTGTCACAAATCCCAAACTTCAGGCTCTCTGTCGGCAAGGCTTTCCTTTCCAAGCTCAGGGTGGGCCATCCATTTCCTGGGCTGTTGAAACGTGTTCCTGGCTGCTCCTGGGCTCTGTTCCTCCTGAGACGATACAAAGTTTTGTAAATGCTAGCGGGTAAGGAGTTGTCTCAGTGCAGTACCAGCCTACAGATAATGGGGGGTGGAGAAACTCATGGTGTGCTGAATCCGGCTTTTGGGGTTGCTTGGATTGCTTAATTCAGAAAATAACCAAGAGGCTTCTGAGGCTCGGAGGAAGTGTCCACTGTTAAAAAGTTTCAAGGCCCATTAGCTAGATAACAGAAGCAGTGTGCCTAGGAACTTAGGCAAAACCACTGGCTTCTGTATCTCATAGTGAATGGAGAAGACAGATGGGAAAGCATTTACAGAAGTGTGTTTGGATGGGGTCAAGGACTGTGTGACTTTTGCGTAGAGGGATGGGTTTATGATTATGAACACGGGATTTGTTATTTTAAAAACACAGAACTTCGACTCTCCTTTGTATCAGCTGTGATACCTTACACAGGTTTGTTCATCTTTCACAGCTTGAATTTGCCTGTGTGTAAATTCTAAAGTCACTAGTACCTCACAGGGTGGTCACGGTTAGGTAATGAACATGCTGTCATTTTCTACCGCTTCCAAAGAAAAACAATACCATGCCCAGACTGAGTAGTATAAAAATTTGTTTGTCTTGCTCACAGAAATGACTATTCCATGATTTCTGACACCAGTACTGGAGTGACTCAGACAGCTGGCAGCTGGACTCCTCCAGAGGTGTCTGTCCTCACACGTCTGGCCCTCATGCTGG
Organism: Heterohyrax brucei; assembly: GCA_028571685.1. Classification (NCBI taxonomy): domain Eukaryota; kingdom Metazoa; phylum Chordata; class Mammalia; order Hyracoidea; family Procaviidae; genus Heterohyrax; species Heterohyrax brucei. The sequence continues at coordinate 11,066,228 of CM053164.1, read as the reverse complement.
ATTCACTGAAGACCGGGTTCCATGAGAACTGTTGACTTGAGCTGCTACACGTGACCTGTCCGTGTAGCTTAGGTTTCCTCACAGCACAAAGGCTTCTGGGTGACTGGCCTTTCATGACAGCTCCGGACTCTGATAGGGGGAACTCTAGTGACCCGTGGCCTTCCATGATCCAGCCATAGGAGTCACATAGCACCACTTCCATCATATTCTTTTGGCTGATCCTGTAACAAGTCCACTCAGATTACAGCAAGGGGATGCACAGTCCCCACGGTCTGCTGGCCCTCTGAATGCCTGTAGCCCAGGCATTTATAGCTCCTTGGCACCTAGGATGGGCTGATCTCTAATGAGGGCTGTGTTGGATGCATCCCGAGTCCCCTAAGTCCTGCACAGATGGCCTCATGTCTTCCTAGGGGATTAGTAAATGTGTGTCTGTGAAGAGGTCAATCAGCTCTTTACAAATTAAAATTTACAATATTTTTTAGCTATAGAGCTGATGGGATTTTTTTTTTTTTTTTTTTTTTTTTGATGCAAGCACGCAGTGTAGGAATCAGCCTTGTCTGAAATCTAAATACTGGCATCATTTCATTTTAACTATTGTTTGGACTAGCTGAAATGAAGAAACAAATTTCTGGGTTTTGAAATGAATATCTCAAAAATAAACCCAAATAGTTAAGTCAACATACACATCTGGGACCTTTCCCACGTTGAAGGCTACGAGACGAGACCTTTTTCTCCAATGCTTTGCAGCTCAATCTGGGTGAGTCTCTAAGGTGGAAGGTTTGGGCTTGTCCTCTGCTTGATTGCTGCGGTTAGCTGGGGTGGGAATTGTTCCCAACTGGTGGTGGCCATTATCTGTTAGACAGTTGTCATTGTCTGATGTTGGGAGATATTGTCAAACATTTCTTCCTGGTCTGTCTCTCAGTGGTTGAGTTGTGTTCCCCTAAAAATCTGTGTAGCATTTTGGCTAGGTCCTGATTTCCAGTGTGATGCGATGTTCCTTTGTGCGGTAAATCTTGCGTCTGTGATGTTAATGAGGGAAGACGGTGATTGTTCTAGGGAGGCAGGACTCAATCTCTAAGATTGCATTGTGCTTTGAGGCAGTCTCTTGGGATATAAAGAGATTTGGGGATCTCATACCAAGAAAGCAGTCCCTGGTGCAGAGTGCGTCCTTTGGACTCAGAGTCCCAGTGCCTCAGAAACTCCCTGTCCAGGAGGAGATGGGCAACAAGGACCTTCCTCCAGAGCCAACAGAGAGAGCCTTACTCTGGAGCTGACACCCTGAATTTGGACTTAAGCCTGGTTTTCTGTGAGAAAATACATTTCTCTTTGTTAAAGCCATCCATCTGTGGTACTTCTGTTACAGTCGCACCTGGTGACTAGGCCCCTGTCTTTGCCTGGAAGTTCCTCTGAAACTTCTCCAGCAGGAGAGCAACATTCAAGGCTCCACTTACTGAGGGGTGGGGGCTGTGCAGGAGAAGCACGGCTGAGAATTGACATCAGGTCTCCCCCATGGAAGGCAAGAATTCTACCACTGACTGACCCATGCCCAGCACACTCAGTGTGCCCACACAATGCCCGCCTAGCCTCAGTGCATGTTTTCTTGGAAAGCAGGCTTAGGCAGCATGCAAGGTGTCCAGTCACTTTTGCTGAAGAACTATCAGTGTGATGGCCTCTGTGTGTACGGGACAGGAAGGAGGTCATGACTACCTTCATAGCAGAAGTAGCAAGCCCTGTCCCTGGCACCTCTGTCCTTCATAGGGTTGTAGCTGTATACTCTGTGATCTATTGTGTGAGGGACACTGACAGGCACAGGCTACCAACCCCTCTAAGCCACCCACCCAGTTTTCCTTCCTTGCGTCTGCAATCCTTCAGCCCCGTAGCACGGAGAATACAAATCTCTGTGCTTAAACATACACATTCCTAACCCTCTGCTTGGGCCTTCACTGGCTGAATGACTCCTGGAGGAAGGAAGACCACATGACTAGGCCTCCCTTACTGAGAACAAAGGTGAAATACTCCAGAAACTGTCCAGTGCAAAGCAGACTACGCTCTGGGGTAAGACCCACTTCCTCAGAGGTGAGAGACAGGGCTCATTTTCTTGCTTTAAAGTTAGGCTACAATGCACCATTCCAACCATCTTGAAGTATACAGTTCAGTGGTTTCTAGCCTATCTACAAAGTTATGCAAACATCACCACTGTTTAGTTCCAGAACATTTTCATCATTCCAAAAAGAAATGCCATGTGCATTTCCCCAAACCAACCCCACTGCTGCAGAATGAATTCCAAAATTCCTAGTGACCCTACATGACAGAGAATACCTGCTCTGTAGGGTTTCCAAGGAGAGGCTGGTAGATTCAAACTGCTGACCTTTTGGTTAGCAGCCGAGCTCTTAACCACTACACTACAGGGGCTCCTCCTAGGTACATATCAGCAGTCACGAGTCTACTCTCTGTTTCTGTGGCTTTTACTATTCTGGAAATGTCCTAGAAATAAAATCATGCGGTCTATTTCTGGTTGTGTGTCTGACTTCTTTCACTTACCGTAGTATTTTCACGGTTCATCTACCTGGCAGCATCTTTCACTAGGTTATTCTTTGGATGGTTGAATGCTATGTCCGTGCATTGGATGTGCGCTAACACGAACCCTGACATTCACCAGAGGGCTCCTTAGAAGCAAGGAGGGCGAGACTCCGTCTTACATACTTTGGACATGTCGTCCCGAGGGATGAATCCCTGGAGAAGGACATCATGCTCGGTAGAGTGGAGGGTCAGCACCAAAGTGGAGGACCCTCAGGGAGACAGGGGGCGCTGCAGCGGTGGGCTCAAGCATAATAACGACTGTGGGCTTGGTGTTGGACCAGGCAGTGTTTCCCTCTGTTGTGCAGAGGGCTGCTGTCAGTTGGAGCCAACACGATTGTACCTAACAACAGCAAGAAGCGTGGACATACAGTGCCGTTAAGTTGATCCCAATCCATAGTATTCCTGTAGTACAGAGGAGAACTGTCCCGTAAGGTTCCTAAGGCCCTAAATCTTTACAGAAGCAGACTGCCTCAGCTTTCTCTCACAGAACAGCTGGTTTAAATCCACAGCCTCTTGGTTGACAGCCGCATGTTTAACCACTGGGCCACCAAGACTCTTTGTATGTCTGCTGCTTCATATATCAGTGAATGGATATTCGGGCTTTTCCCCCTTTGGGGTTATTGTGAATAACGCTGCTATAAACATCCATGACAAGTTTTTGTGTGTTTTCAATCCTCTTGAGTACCTTTGAAAGGTATTTCTGGGTCATACGGTAACTCTGTTTAACATTCTGAGAAACTGCCCAATTGTTTTCCGAAGAGTCTGAATCTTTCGATTCTCCCAACAGCCATGTGTGGTGTTCCAATTTCTCCAGATCTTCACCAGAGATTATTATTTTCTTTGGTTCTCCCTCCTTTCCTTCATTTATTTTCTCTCATTCTATTTTTCTTTCCTTGGTTTACCTCGCTTTCCTTCTTTCTTTCCTCCCCCATTCCCTCTCACTTTTTTTTTCATTTGCTTATAGCCATTTGAGTTTAGGAAACCCTGGTGGTGCAGTGGTTAAGGTGTTGTGATTACTGACCAAAAGGCCAGTAGTTCAACTCCACCAGGCACTCTCTGGAAACTCTAAGGGGCAGTTCCACTCTGTCCTATAGGGTTGCTATGAGTCAGAATCGACTCGATGGCAGTGGTCTCGCTATCTTCATTTATGTCATTTGATGGCAAGTTAACAACAACCCTCAAACCTCATGTCATCACGTCAGTTCCAACTTCCAGCAACTATGCAGAACAAAGTGAACCGCCCCACTGGGTTTCCAAGGACTGGCTGATGGGTTTGAACTGCTGACCTCTTGGTTAGCAGCTAGGCTCTTAACCACTGTACCACCAGGGCTCCATTCATTAGGCCCGTTATTGTCTGAATTCTTCGGGCTCCTTCTCTGCAGGTCGGCACTGGCTCCACCCTCGCTCTCGACATTCACTGAGGACTTCTTTTTACTCTAACATGAGCCCCACTCTGCCTGCTTTCTGAACCTCTGCAGACTTGATTCCCTCTGCTCGATCCCTCCCTGACCTAGCGTCCTCTCCTCTGGAGACTTCTACAGGTTCATTTAGTCTAAGCTTGCTTATCATGTTCACCAATGTCTGACCCTCTAGACTGGAGTAGAAACTCAGGATATTCCCACAATGCCCTCTACATTCCTGACCTCAGCACTTCCCCACTTGATTATAAATTCTGGTTTACCTATCTGTCTTCCCGACAAGACTGTCAGCAGAGACCCTGTCTGAACCGCCTGCCATTTAATCCCTGGTGACGTAGTGGTTAAGTGCTACATCTGCTAACCAAAAGATTGGCAGTTCAGATCTGCCAGGTGCTCTTTGGGAACTCCATGGAGCAGTTCTACTCCATCCTATTATGAGTTGGAATCAACTCAACGGCAGTGGGCCTTGCTTTTTGCATTTTATCTGGGACAGATCCTGGGTGGTGCAAATGGTTAGCGCATTCAGCTGCTAACCAAAAGGTTGAACGTTCAAGTTCATGCAGAAGTGCCTTGGGAGAAATGGCTGGTGATTGTCTTCTCACAAAAGTCAGCCACTGAAAACTCTTACCGAGGGTAGTCCTACCCTGGCACATGTGCGGTGGGGTTATCCTGCACCACGTTCATCTTGATGGCAACTGGCTTTTCTCTAGAACAGTGTGTGCCCTTGGTGTACAATCTGTCCCTATCTCTGTCCCTATGTGTGCATGTGTCTAACACAGTTTTTATGAATTGCATGGAATAGAAGGTACCTGTCAAGTCTCTGGCGGGATAGGACAGAGACCAGATTAGCCTTGCTAGATGTGGCTACTGGAGCTTGAGTTGAGTGCAGGGTGGCAGAGGTGCACTGGGTGATGCGGCTTGAAGACTGGTGGGAAAGGAGCAGGGAGGAGAGTACACCTGAGGAAGGCAGAGTCCCGGGCTGTCATCTGCATTCTGCTATGGCGGCATCTCCTTTCTGCATGTGGTTGTCCACTGAAGTGCGTCAGAGAAGCCAGCGTTGGGGACCTTTGGAGAGGCAGGCTATAATTGCATGTTCGTTTTCAGCTGGGTGTCCCCAGGTCTGTATTCTCTGACTTGCCCTTTATCGGTCTATTAAATTATATTGCAGGAGTCCTGGGATTTGGAGGCGCTCTGCCTCCTTCACTCTGAGCTCCCCAGGAATGTATGCAGTATTTGCACCATCAAGGCGACTGTGAAATGTCGTCTTCAAGCTGCGGGTGTGCCAGAGGTGGTGACGACCCCTCTCTGAGACTCTCCCACTGCCCACAGTGTGCCCAATTTCACGCCTGCTGAACAGGGAACTGCTTTCACAGAAAGGTCATAACCCAGAGGATTTTATTCTTCCTGAGTGACTTATTAGAAGGCCAGTGCAGACACAGAAACAGGCCCTCCCTCTCTCTGCATGTCTCCCCCCAGGCCTGTTAGAGAAGAGGGCCCTGTTGAGAGTGGAGCAGACCCAGCCTAGCGGAGGCTGGGGCGTTTTCTCCAGTGAATTCCTTCAGCCAGTGATACCTGTGCATTCTGCCTGTGCCAGGCACTGTACCAGGTGCTGGAGTGTGCAGGTCAATGTGAGCCAGCCCCTGCCTGAAGGTGCTGACAGCCCAGTGAGGAGGAAGTTCAGAGGAGATGATTATAATGCAGGGGTTCAGTGCCACAATAGCAGGATTAAACCAGGGGAGCTGGTGAAGAAGTTTTCAGGGAGACAGCAGGGTTGCGTTTTTTTTTTTTTTTTAATATTTATACGTAATGCTTGTTTTTATTTTATTACTCATCTGAACATCACTAGATTGTCAAAAGAACACACAGACATTTGCTATAAAAACTGAACTCAGTAGTCTTTGATATTTTGATGATTTTTAGTCATATAAAAACCTTATCAAGATTTCACACACTACTTATAACTTGGTATATTTTTCAAGGTAAGAGGACAGAACATACTTTATTCGTTTAAGGGTGCTTCATTTTTATCTCTTGAATATTTTTTTTTATTTAACATAACTGAGTAAAAATGTACATTCACATGTAAATTTACATGCCCCCCTATATGCAGCTTCCACTGCTCTCCCTGTCCGGTGACTGCACACTATTCCTCTCTGCTCCATACATGTCTCATCCTCCCAACAGTCTCCTTTCCCCTCCTCTCCGTCCACTCCCCTTCCTCCAGCCAGAGGTCAGCAAGATGATATCCTATAGATGTATAGAACCATAAAGTGCTTCCAACATATGGTTACTCTGCATTGCCAAGTCCATTCCATTACTGTCCAAAGAGTGGACCTTTGTTATAATTTATGGGAACGGGCAGCTTCAGGGCCAGGGGCCACGCTCTCAGAGGAACCCCCAAACCGCTGGACCATCAATTGAGGTCTTTTAGTGGAGATCTCATGTTGCACCTCTTTTTATTCTTGTGTTGCCAGTGAGGCTCCTCTCTGTGAGCTCCGTCATGGCTATCACTGGTGGTGGCCGGGCACCACCTGGTTCTTCCGGTCCCAGGTCGATGTAGGCACCAACTCTTGTGGGTCTCTCTGTCTTCTCGGTTGTCTTTACCGCATGCCATTTTGGCCCTCGGTGAGCATCTGTTCCTGCTGAGTTGGGACCATTTGCTGTGTCCTCGGATGGCAGCTTGGCAGCTTTTAAGACCCCAGACGCCACTCACCAATGTGGGGTGCAGAGAGCTCTCTTAGCAAAACGCTAGTTGTGCCAATTGGCCTGGAATTCGCCTAAGATCATGGTCCCCCGCCCCCCGCCCCAGCTACTCTATCCTTGCAGTATTGAGTTAAGATGGAAGGAGTACTCAAGTTATGCTGAAGTCCACTTAATGTTGTTCTTGTTCCTAATGTGTGCTGTCACTGCTTTCTCCCAACTAGATTTCTAGTAACTACCTAAACTAAACCCTCCCCCCCTTGCCCTCCCTCCCTCCCTCCCCTCCCTTGCAGCTGTCAAAGAGTCTTTTCTTCTATACACAAGTCTGTTTTTGAGATCTTATCGTAGAGGTCTCATACAGTATTTGTCCTTTTGTCGCTGACTACTCTCACTCAACATAATGTCTTCCAGTTGAAACCAGGTTAGGAGATGTTTCCTGGAATCATCGTTATTCTTTATCATTGCATAGTGCTCCATTGAGTATATGTACCACAGTTTACCTATCCATTCTTCTATTGTTGGGCATCTAGGTTGATTCTACCTTTTTGCTATTGTGGACTGTGCCGCGATAAACATTCTGGTGCATGTGTCCGTTGGTGTGAAAGGCCTTGAATCTGTAGGATATATTCCAAGTAGTGGAATTACTGGGTCAAATGGTATATAAATATTCATTTTTTTAAGGAAGCGCCAGATTGCCTTCCAAAGAGGCTGGACCATTTTGCAACCCCACCAACAGTGTAGGAGGGTTCCACTTTCTCCACAGCCTCTCCAGCATTTGTTGTTTTGTGTTTTCTGGATCATGGCCAATCTTGTTGGGGTGAGATGGTATCTCATTGTTGTCTTGATTTGAATTTCTTTAATAGCTAAAGATCGTGAACATGTCCACATGTGGTTTTTGGCTGCCTGGATCTCCTCTTTAGTGAAGTATCTGTCCATCTCCTTTGCCCATCGCTTAATTGGATGGTTTATCTTCTTCTTATTGATATTTTGTAGTATCTTATAGATTATGGAGATCAGGCGTCGATCTGACATAGAGTTGCCAAATATTTTTTCCCACTCTGTGGGTGTTCTTTTTAATTCTATTAATAAAGTCTTTGGATAAGCAAAAGTGTTTGATTCTTAATAGTTCCCATTTATCTACTTTCTCTTCTGTTGATTGAGGTTTCTTTGACAGATTTTGGAGTCTGTCCTCATTATGTATTAAAACTTCCATTGTTGTTCCTACCTTTTCTTGGATGAGCTTTATCGTTTTAGGTTTGATATTTAGGTCTTTTATCCAGTTGGAGTTGGTTTTTGTATAAGGTGTAAGATATGGATCTTGATTCAGTTTATTGCAGATGGATAACCAATTTTGCCAGCACCATTTGTTGAAGATGCTGTTTTTACCCCAGTTTAATGTCTTAGGGCCTTTGTCGAATATCAACTGTTCATAGGCAGATGGTGTCATCTCTGGGGTCTCAATTCTGTTCCATTGATCAGTCTGTCTGTTCTTGTACCAGTACCAGGCTGTTTTGACCACTGTGGCAGTGTAGTATGTTCTAAGGTCGGGTAATGAGAGGCCTCCCAGTGTGTTCTTCTTCTTTAGTAGTACCTTACTTATCCGGGGCTTCTTCCCTTTCCAAACAAAATTGGTGATTTGTTTCTCCATCTCATTAAAAAATGATGCTGGAACTTGTATTGGGATTGCATTATATAAATAAATTGCTTTGGGTAAAATAGACGTTTTCACAATGTTAAGTCTTCCTATCCATGAGCAGGGTAGGTTTTTCCATTTATCTAAGTCTCTCTTAGTTTCTTGTAGTAAGGGCTTGTAGTTCTCTTTGTAAAGAGACCTTTGTAAAGGTCTGTTGTTTCTCTGGTTAGATTAATTCCTAGGTACTTTATCTTCTTAGGGGCTATCACAAATGGTATAGATTTGATAATTTCCTCCTTAACAATCTCGTTGTTGGTATAAAGGAATCCTACTGATTTACTTATGTTTATCTTGTATCCTGAGACTTTGCTGAACTCTTCTATCAGTTTGAGTAACTTACTTATAGATTCCTTGGGGTTCTCTGCATATACAATCATATCATCTGCAAACAGGGAGATTTTAACTTCCTCTTTGCCGATGCAGATGCCCTTTATTTGTTCGTCTGGTCTAATTGCTCTGGCTAGAACTTCTAGCACAATGTTGAATAGGAGAGGTGACAGTGGGCATCCTTGTCTAGTTCCTGATCTCAGGGGAAAGTCTTTCAGTCTCTCTCCATTCAGGATGATGTGGGCAATTGGCTTTGTATAAATGGCCCTTATTGTGTTAAGGAATTTGCCATCTATGCCCATTTTGCTAAGAGTTTTTAGCATGAATGGGTGTTGGACTTTATCAAGTGTCTTTTCGGCATCAATGGACAAAATCAGGTGATCTTTGTCTTTTGTGTTATTTATGTGGTTAATCACATTAATTGTTTTCCTGATGTTGAACCAGCCTTGCATCCCTGGTATGAATCCCACTTGGTCATGATGGATTATTTTCTTGATATGTTGTTGTATTCTGTTGGCAAGAATTTTGTTGAAGATTTTTGCATCACATAAGTTCATGAGTGATATTGGTCTGTAGTTCGCTGTCTTTGTTGGATCTTTCCCGGGCTTAGGTATCAGGGTTATGCTGGCTTCATAGAATGAGTTTGGGAGTACTTCATCCCTTTCTATACTGTGAAATAGTTTCAGTAGTATTGGGGATAACTCTTCTCTAAATGCTTGGTAGAATTCTGCCATGAAGCCATCTGGGCCTGGACTTTTTTGGGTTGGCAGTGTTTTTATGACCTTTTCAATCTCTTCCTTGGTGATGGGTTTATTAAGTTGTTCTGCTTCACGTTGTGATAATTTGGGTAGGTGGTATGAGTCAAGGAATTGGTCCATTTCCCCTAGGTTTTCAAATTTGTTAGAGTACAGTCTTTCATAGTATTCTGTTATGATGTTTTTGATTTCTGTTGCATCTGTGGTGACAACTCCCTTCTCATTTCTAATTTGGGTTATTTGTTTCCTTTCCTGCTTTTCTTTAGTAAGTTTAGCCAGTGGTTTATCAATTTTGTTGATCTTTTCCAAAAACCAGCTTTTGGTCTTTTCAATTTTTTCAATTGTTTTTCTATTCTCTAATTCATTTAGCTCTGCTCTAATCTTTATGATCTCCTTTCTTCCAGTGCCCGAGGGGTTCCTTTGTTGTTCTCTTTCTACTTGTTCAAGCTGTAGAGTTAGTTCCTTGATTTGGTTTCTTTCTTCTTTCCCGATGTGTGCATTTATGGAGAGAAACAGACCTCTGAGCACTGCTTTGGCTGTATCCCATAGGTTCTGGTAGGAAGTGTTTTCGTTCTCATTGGAATCCATGAATTTCTTTAATTGATCCCTGATTTCCTCTATAACCCATGTTTTTTTGAGCAAGATGTTGTTCAGTTTCCAAGAGTTCCACTTTCTATCTCTGTTTTTTCTGCTATTGATTTCAACTTTGATGGCTTTATGATCTGAGAAGATGCTTTGCAATCATTCAATGGTATGGATTTTGTTGAGCATTGCATTATGGCCTATCACGTGGTCAATTCTGGAGAATGTTCCATGTGCACTGGAGAAGAAGGTGTAGTTGTCTGCTGATGGGTGGAAAGTTCTGTATATATCAATGAGGTTTAGTTGGTTAATTGTGTCAGTGAGGTCTTCTGTATCTTTACTGAGCTTTTTTCTAGATGATCTGTCTAGTAATGAGAGTGGAGTGTTAAAGTCTCCCACTATTATTGTGGAGTCATCTAACTCTCTTTTGAGCATAGTCAGTGTTTCTTCGACATATTTAGGTGCTCTGACATTAGGTGCATAAATGTTTAATATAGTTAAGTCTTGCTTGTGTACTGAACCTTTCAGCAGTAAATAGTGTCCATCTTTGTCCACGATGGTGGATTTGACATTAAAGTTGATTTTGTCTGAGATTAGAATTGCCACCCCTGCTCTTCTTTGTTCATTGTTAGCTTGATATATATTCTTCCAACCTTTAATTTTCAGTTTGTTCCTGTCTTTAGGTCTCAAGTGAGTTTCTTGTAGACAACATATGGATGGGTCGTGTCTTTTGATCCAAGATGACACTCGGTGTCTCTTTACTGGAGCATTCAGTCCATTCACATTCAATGTAATTATTGATAGGTATGTGTTCACTGCTGCCATTGTGATATGTTTATTTTTATGTTGATGTTTTCTCTGTGTTCTTATTAGTCTGTTCTGAGACACTCTTTTTTGTGAGTTGATTTTTCACCTTTTTCAGAGCTGGTTTTATAGTTGTTGAGACTCGTGTGTTAGATTTCTTGAAATGGTATGATACATCTTTGTTGTGCTTTACAGCTACCCCTATGAACCCCCTTAATAAACTATTTATAAACCCAATTTTAATTACTACCAGTCTGGTCATCTTCCTCTCCATCTGGAAGGATTATAACGACTGTAGTACATCCCTCTTTTATTATGATGACACCATAGTTTTCATGATGATCACTGGATTGCTTCTTTCCAAATCAAAGCTGTGATTTACTTTGGAGCCTTCCCTAAATGAGTATTGAGTAGTGTGTTGTTCTAAAATATAAAGTTAGTGGTTTCGTTCTTCTAAGCCAAAGCCAAGAACTTCTTTCAGTATTTCTTGTAGTTTGGGTTCGGTTTTTACAAAGTCTCTGAGTTTCTGTTTATCTGGAAATGTCTTAATTTCATTTTCATGTTTGAAAGACAGTTTTGCAGGATATATAATTCTTGGTTGGAAGTTCTTCTCCTTCAAGACTTTGAATGTGTCGTGCCACTGTCTCCGTGCCAGCATGGTTTCTGCTGAGAAATCTGACGAGAGCCTGCAGGGTTTCCCTCTGAATGTTAGCTTTGCCTTGAGTCTTGCTGCCTTTAAGAGTTGCTGCTTATGTTTCATTTTGTTAAGCTTGATTATAATATGTCTTGGAGTCTTTCTTTTGAGATCTATATTGGGTGGCGTACGATATGCATCTGAGATGTCTATATTCTCTTCCTTCATGATTTCTGGGAAGTTTTCTTTCAGCAGCTCAGCAACAATACTCTCTGTGTTCTCAGATGTCTCACCCTGTTCAGGGACTCCAATTAAATGAAGGTTGTTCCTCTTAATAGAGTCCCACATGCTTCTTAATGTTTCTTCATTTTTCTTGTTTCTTTTTTCTGATTTCTGCTCATAGACACTGCCATCAGTAGCTCTGTCTTCCAAGTCAGAAATTCTTTTTTCCATTTGTTCCATTCTGTTTTCTTGGGTTTGCATGGAAGCTTCTATGTCTTTGATTTTCTTCTTGATCTGTTGGATTTCAGAGTACTGGTGTTCCATCAGATCGAACAACTTGCTTAATTTTTCATTTTGTTCTGCTGTATTTTGTATAAGGTCTAGAAGGGCCCTGTATATAGTCAATTTGTATTCACTTCCTGATGCTTTCATAAAAGTTTCTTCATCTGGAAAACTCCTTGGTTGCTTTGTTTGGGAGCCTTCTGAAGCCATGAGTGATTGCTTGTATGCCACAATTGTCTGTTGCTTTTTGGGTCCCATGTGAGTATATAGAGGCTGGAAGAGGTACTGTGAGGATGGATTGCAAATGTTTCTCTAGGCTGTCTTCAAATGTACAGCAAAAGGTATCTGACCAGTTCACAAGTCAGTTAGGTTTTCAGGTGTAGAGGTCCCTCTTCCCATCTGACAAAGTAAGCGCCACTGTATCCAACCCCAGATGATAACAAACTAGTTCAGAATACAGCACTGCTAGTGCCCTGATAGCCTCTGCTGACAGGGCCTAGCCTTATCCAACACTGCGTTGAGTACTGGTTTTGTGATAGAAAAGCGCTCTCTTGTGGGCAGGCTCTGGCTCCCAAGCTAAGAATTAGGTCCAGCTGCGGCCACCGTACCCAACATGGCGTCCTCCACACAGGCAGCAGACAGGGGGGCTAAAGGTGCGGAGAGGTAGTGATTCCTCTGCTTCTGTTGCAGGGCCCCCAACGTAGGCAGCACTGTGCAAAATCACTACTTTTCTGACGGAGAAGCGCTGTCCCGTTTGCACGTGCTGGCTCCCAGGCTAAGAACGAGGTCCCGCTAAAATCTCGGTACCAACATGGCGTCCCGCACCCTGACCGCGGAGCTCCGCACAAACCCCGCTGAGGCAGCTACAAAACGAAAGGCTCAAAGTGTCTAGATTAACAGAGTCCCGCGCCTGGCTCTCAGAACATGGGAATTTCGCCTGCCTATCCCCCCAGCAGCGCGTCTGAGTCCAGCCGCCGGGCCAGGCCCAGCTCCGCCCGCCAGCCGAGACAGAGGAAAAAAAAGTCACAATGGTGCGTTTACCTTCCGTCCGTGAGAGCCGGGGCTAGCCGGGAGCGGGAGTCAGCGAGAGAGAGGAGATTTTTCGCTCAATGGTATAAAGTCCCAATTAACAGTTCTGTGCCGTGTCCTGAGGCTGATTAGGTGCTCAGAAGGCTCTGTTTGATTGTCAGTTCAGGTCTTGGTTTCCAGAGGGATAGAAAGAGATGTGTCCTTAGTCTGCCAGCTTGACTCCGTCCCCTAGGGTTGCGTTTTGACAGGTGAGTAAGAATTCTTCTGTGCAAAGGCAGAAGACGGCCAACCAGACAGAGGAAGGAGCAAAGTCAAGTCCTCGTGGTTTAAAACAATGCACTGTCTTTCAGGAAGACCACAAAGTTGGCTCCACCCTCTGTGAGTCTGTTTGTCCTGTAGTGGCTTGTGTGTTGCTGTGACACCGGAAACCATGCCACCACTGTTTCTGATACCACCAGGGTCACCCATGGTGGACAGACTGCCACAGAGCTCCCAGACTAAGACTGACTCAGAAGAAAGGTAACCCATTTCAAAGACTGGCTGATGAAAAACTTGTGGATCACAATAGATTATTCTTGATATGATGCTGGAGACGAACCCCCAGAATAGGAACACCTTCAGAGTACAAAGTTGCTGCAACAGGGACTCGAGCCAGCAATTCTGAAGACAGGCAATGTCACAAAGAGTCACTGTGAGTCAGAACCAGCTCCACAGCCATGAAGAACCACCACAGAGAGTTGGATGTTCCTGGGCAGAAGGGCATATTTCATGGAAGGAGGGTTAGAAGACACAGGAAGTTGGAAAGATCAGTTGGGGTCACGCATAAGAGAGGGCCTGAATTGCCCTGCAACACCGACACTTTTCTGTAACTAACAGAAAATCGTTGAAAAGTTTTAGACAAAGAAGCTAGTTTCTTCCATAAGTAGAGGAGGTAGTCTACATAAATGGATTTGGGAACTCAGCCAGACCACCTGGCTTGAAGCTCTCTTCCAAACCATCAGACTTTCCACCTCTTGACTGTCATTCTTTTGGGTTTTTAAACTGTTATGTTTCCATTCAAAGCCAAAGCCAAATCAGACCTGCTGCTGTCGAGTCAATTCCTACTCATAGGGACCCTATAGGGCAGAGTGGAACTGCTCCATAGAGTTTCCAAGGAGCTCCTGGCAGATGTGAACTGCTAGGCTTTTCGTTAACAGATGTAGCACGTAACCATTATGCCACCAGGGTTTCTGTTTTTTCATTCAGGATTCTAGAAAAATGAAAATCATTCTGGGAGGGGAAGATCACACCTCACAGAATCAGACAATGGAAGCTCAAAGGAGTCTCGGGAGGCAGAGCACCCAGGTGGTCACCTTTGAGAGGATTAGGCTCCCCATTCCAGACCCATTTCATCAGAATCTGCCTTTTAACAGGCTCCTGAGTGTTTTGTACACACATTACAGTCGGAGAAACATCTCTTTAGAGATTATCTAGCCTGGTGTGTCCAGCCTCTGCTACACTTCAGATCACTTGAGGACGTTTAAAGCCAATATCCAGCCCCGACATCTGACTAATTAATTAGGTGCTTTGGGACGTATTGTTAATAGCCAAGTCTGGAATCACTGGTCTACCTCAACCTGTTTATCTATGAGAGGCAGCCCCAGTGTGGGCAACAGAACTAAACCGAGAATCACTGCGTCCAGATTCTCACGCCACGATGCCTGCCACAGAGTCAGAGGTCAGTCTCAGCATCAGTGTGCTCTGAGTGGTGCAAACAGTAATGTGCTTGGTTTCTAACCAATACGTTGAGGGTTTGAGTCTACTCAGAGGCACTACAGAAGAAAGGTTTGGTGATCTTCTTCCCAAAAGTCAGTCATGGAAAACCCTGAGCAGCAGAGTTCTATTCTGAAAACATGAGGTCACAGTGAGCTGGAATTGACTCCAGGCCAACAGGGCAATTCTCAGCTAAGTTCAGGGTTGGGGGTGGTGTGGTGGTGGGTGATGGACAGGTAGCCCCGAAAGTGGCTTCCAGGGGAAGTTCCTGGAGGCCCCAGTTAGGACCCGTGGGCACAGAAAGGCAGGCGGGTGGTTCTCTAATGTCTTTTGCCTCCTTGATCCACGTCGCTTGTTATAGAATATGATGAACTGACCTCTGCAGCCGTCGCGCTGCTGGAAAGACGTGGTGTGTGGGTTGCTGAAAATAATAACCATTCTCAGATGTGAGAGCCCCTCGTTCCCAGTAACTAAGGGCATGGCCGGTGGCGTTTCTCAGCCCCACCTCCCTTGCCCACGTGGGACTTTTCCTTCCTAGAAAATCAAACCAAACCCGTTACTGTCAAGTCACTTCCCACCCACAGTGACCCTAAGAGTCAAGGTTGAACTGCCTGGTAGAGTTTCCAAGTAGAGCCTGGCGGGTTTGAACTGCAACCTCTGGTTAGCAGAGGTAGCACTTACCCCACTACACCACCAGGGTTTCCTCGCTCCCAAGAGCCAGAGCAGCCTAACAACCATGTGAAAACCCTTGTTGTGTCATCTTACTGGCCCAAATCAGGGTCCTCTGGAAACCGCAGCATCCAGACAGGCACTGGCTCTGCTTATCCTCACAATGTTTGAAATGATCACCCCGCGTCCCGGAGACGTGCTAGAACACAGACAGAACGGAGGGAGAGCGTACCGGAAGTCGTTTTTTTTCTGGTGCTGCGGCACAGGAAGTAGGAGATTTTACCCACAGTGCAACGGGAAGGCCCCGGGGCGGGGCGAGCAGTTTGCGCTGAGCCACTAACAGCGGGTCCGTAGTTGGAACCCTGTCGGGGCGCTGCGGAAGAATGGTGTGGCAGTCTGCTTCTGTAAAGCTGGCAGCCGGGAAAGCCCCGTGGACTTCAGCTTTTCTCTGTTGCACGTGGGGTCACCTGAGTTGGAATCGACTCAACAGCGTCATTTTTTTGTCTTTTCCCTGTATAATGTGAAATGGGTTGCAGACATGGAGCACAGGCTCTTCACAGTGCATGCTGGGACAAGGGGCAAGAGCCTGTCCACCACGGACGGTGGGAAGAATTCTTTGTCTTTCAGGATGCACAGTGATTTCCGATGGCACAGTTTCTAATAAATAGCCAGCTAGGCTGGACTGTCTGGAAGGCCAGGGTGAGCCCCTGGCTGGAAAGAGTCTGAGTGACAGTGGTTTTCATATGCCTGTATTGTCATATTAGCTCCTGATTAACTCTGGTGAGAAACCCTGATTGTGTAGTGGTTAAATCCTATGTCTGCTAATGGAAAGGTTGGTAGCTCAAATCCATCAGGTGCTCTTTGGGAACTTTATGGGGCAGGTCTACTCTGTCCTATTGGGTTGCTATGAGTTGGAATGGACTCAATGGCAGTGGGTTTGTTTTTTGTGACTCCTGGTGGTGTAGACCGCTAGGGCTGTTAACCAAAGGTCGGCAGTTGGAATCCACCAGTTGCTCTTTGGAAACTCTATAGGACAGTTCTGCTCAGTCCTATATGATCACAATGAGTTGGAACTGACTTGGTGGCAACAGACTTGGTTTGGGTTTTTAATAGATACCAGGCTGTATGCTGGATGTTTTCATGTCTTTCTTCCAATGCTCTTTAGGAGTGAGGATGGTGAGAACTTGGGGTGCTTACTGTGGACCTATCATCAGAAAAGACTAGCTGTTAGAAAAAGAAATTGTGTTTGATAAAGCAGATGGTCAGTGAAAACAAGAGACACTGTTGATGAGAAAGACACACAAGAGCCCAGCAATGGGCTCAGGCAGATCCAGGATTGCACAGGTGGCGCTGGACGGGACAGCACTGTGTTGTTGTGCGGGAGGTCACCACAGGTCAAAGCCAAGCTGATGGCAGCCAACAACCTCGTGTGATTCTCAAGGCAGCCTTCTGAGCCAGTCACTGTGCTTCTCTTCTACAGATGAAGGAACCAAGGCTCAGAGGGTGTAAGTGAGCAGCTGAAGTCAAATGCCTAGAAGATGGCAGGCAGGATTTGTGGCCAACTCTTCCCAACTCCAACGGAAAGCAAACCCAACCCACTGCTATCAAGACGATTCCGACTCATAGGAATCCTATAGGACAGAGCAGAACTGCTCTATAGAGTTTCGAAGGACCGCCTGGTGGATTTGAGCTGACGACCTTTTGATTAGCGAATGTAGCATTTAACCACACACCACCAGGGTTTCCCAAGCCTGGCTAATTTCCCCGTGTTATGAGAATGGCTGTTCTGGCTGCCGGCTCCATGTGCATATTGGAGCTGCTGGGTTTTATGGTCAGAGGAGAACAACACTTTCCTACAGGAGCGTGTCTTTCAGAAGGGCTGCTGAGGAGAGGCTCGTGGGATTGCAAACAAAGCCAGAGGCAGTTTGGCATCAGAAACACCACTTGTGGATTGTGATTTACCTTCCCATATTATAGTCCTTGCCCCTGGGCTGACCTTGGCCTTGTCCTAGGCCGAGGCTCCCATGGAAAGGAAGGTGGCAATGCTTTTCTCTGTGATGCTGAGATGACTTTGAACCCATGTTCCTCCAGCTTCGCTGTTTTGTCTGCAGCCCCTAATGAAGGCCCCAGCTGGGCCCCGTCTGCAGGGGCCTCAGGAGCCTGGATGTGTGTATTGTAAGGAGCCATCTGGAGGCCTCTGGTGGCTCTTCCCTCTGGCTGGCCTGGAGTCATCGTTATCTTCCCAGGAACAGGTCTGTAGCGGGAGAGTGTAATGGGCTGGGGGAGACTCACAGGGGGGCCACACAATCCTGAGCTGCCCGTCAGGTCTCTTCTTTGGAGACAGTGGGCACCCCCTTGAGAGGAAGCTGTATCTCCATCATTCCATCTGCTCACCACTAGCTTTCTCAGGGGGACGGCGAGTGGCCCCACTTACATGTTCTTATTAGAGAACCTGGAGGGGCCAGGACTCCACCCACTCTGTGTGCCATCTCAGTGTAAGAGAACAAGGCTGCTATGGCATCTCCCATGCCACCTGCTCACCAAGCTTTGACATGCTCAAACAACTACCAAATGAAACCAACTGCTGTTGAATTGGTTCCAACTCATAGGAACCCTATAGGTGAGGGTAGAACTGCCCCATAGATTTTCTAAGGAGTGCCTGGCAGATTTGAACTGCCAACCTTTTGGTCAGCGGACGTAGCCCACTTGGGCCACCAGTGTTCCCAAACGTGCTCAGGAAACCACCTCCTTACTGGTAGTTTAGCTTTTGGCAGAAACACCAAAGACAGCCCGGGACCTGGCCCCTGAACTTGCTGACAGCACCTTTTCTGCAGTTGTTTTTGTTGTGGTTGTGATAGGGTGGTGGTGGTTAGGGGTGATGGGAAGGGACGGGGAGGAGGAGCAGCTCCGTGCTAAGGAGGAAGGAGGAGTGGGGCTGCGGTTCACTTCTCTGCTGTATGTTCATGTATCACTGTTGTACATGAAGCTAAAACCTACCAGGGTCACACGGCTACATGGCCACTCAGAAGATGAAAAGGTATTGGCCTTGCGGTAAAGGGGATTTACGTATGAATCCTGATCCCCTAGATGAGGAAACTAAGGTTGAGAAAAAGCATGTATCTTGCCCAGGTTCCCACAGTTGGGCAGCTGGAGAACACGGGTGATAGCAAGGATTCTATATACACATGCTGTGCCTAGTACCATGCCTGACACACACCCAGGGTCGTTTCTGTTGCTGATGTCTTCCAGGGGTCTTTGAGAAGCACCTTTTTAAGTGTCTCTATATCATCCCTCATCTCAAATGTAGGCTCCAACAGGGAAGTGATTTGGGGTTGTTTGTTTCTTTGTTTCTCTGTTTTCAGAGAAAGTTTATAATTCAGCTCAGTTTCCAATACAAAAACTTACATACACATGGTTATGTGACCCTAGTTGGTGTCTCTCCACCCTGTGACAGCACACTCCTCCCTTTCACACTATTTCCCATGTCCATTTAACCAGCTCCTGTCCCCCTCAGCCCTCTCATCTCCCCTCTGGACAGGAGCTGCCCAGTTAGCCTCCTGGATCTACTGAAGCCAAGAAGCACACTCTTCACCCATGTCACTTTTGTCTTATAGTCCAGTCCAGTCTTTGCAGAGTTGGTTTTGGAATGGTCTCAGCACTAGGCTAACAGAAAATCTAGGGGCCATGTCCTCAGGGGACCCTCCAGTCTCAGGCAGAGACTAGTCTTTTATGCTTGTGATCTGTACCCCACTTTTCTTTAGAGTTGTTTTCTATATTGCTACACCTCAGGACTGAGAAAAGTACCTGTCCTACAGTAGCAACTTGAAAAATATCTACTGGAATAATGAAATTGGATCAGAGCCCAGGAGAGCTGCACTGTTGGGATCTCGAGCTAGACCACCTCAGGACTAGCATGAAGAATGGCTTTCAAGCTTCTGTTTGCCCCCTTTTGGGGACAGAAGCCATGGTTTACTCAAGTGCCCTTGAACTCTTGCAATGCTATCTCAGTCCACTTGGTGCCTGTCCAGTAGGGTCTCTACTTGTCTTCATATGTGGCACTGCTGTGGCTCCCAGGAAGGGCTGACCTGAGTCTTTTGTGCACCCGGTTCTTGCCGTGTGGACTTTTTTACTGAGCAGCTTTTGTCTTCGGCTGTATTTATTTTTCCCTTCCTTGACAGGGGTGGGAAATAAAGATTCATCATCATCTCCCAGCAAAACGCAACCCAAACCTAAAGTAAAGAACTCATAAGAGTTTTTCCTGCTCAGCAGCTGGTTTATTTTAAACTGTCGAAGTTGATAGCCCAATCCACTTTTTGATATAACTATGATGGTTTTAGGAGATTTAGATGTGATTTTTTTTATAGTGTGAAAAAGAAAAATAGAACTGAATATATGATAATGATGAATCCTTCGACTTTGTGTCTAAAATTGCTTCTAGGCATGAATTATTATGCAATAATTCATGCCCTGTTGTGTCTTATTGCTTAATAAGCGTATGGAAAATGGTTATGTCAGAATTGCCTTTATATTGTCATTTTGGTGCTGTTCAAATCAGGCTTGCGTTGTTAGGGGGAGAGATGGAGTCACTGACTGATGAAGCCATCACTGGCTAACCAGAGGAGGAGTCTTTCATGGACCTACAAAATCAGAGACAGAGCAAAAAGGTATATCAGCATAAACCTCTCTCACCAAAATGAAGGGATTTCTTAGGGAATTGTAGCTCAGTCTTTGATAAGCATCTGTCAGAGTTGTTCCTGGACACACATTTAGAAGATGATACTGCATTTTAGGTGCAAACAGCAATTTATATTCAGTTGGGTGTCAGTTTCCTCTCTGGCTTTACCTACCGTGCATGGCTCTTGGACGTGAGGCTTAAATACCTCAGGGATTCCTTCTTGTAGGAACACATTCCTTAGGAGGGTAGCAAAGGGTATGCCACCATTTATATTCATTCTCCTCGGTGTAGTACCCGGCTCAGGGGGAAGTACAAATGGTTAACACGCTTGGCTGCTTAACCAAAAAGTTGGTGGTTTGCATCCACCCAGAGGTGTCTCAAAAGGAAGGTCTGAGAGCTACTTTAAAAGAAATAAGCCATTGGGAACTCAGTGGAGCAGGGTTCTCCTCTTACACACACGGGTCCCCATGAGCTGGAGTTGGCTCTTTGGCTACCGGCAGGGTCAAGGGTTCCTTGATTTACCCCCAGACTAGAAGTAACCTGGAGCCCTGGTGGCGTAGTGGTTAAGAGCTCTGCTGCTAACCAAAAAGTGTGGAGTTTGAATCCCTCAGCTGTTTCCTGGAAGCCCTGTGGGACTGTTCTCTGTCCTGTAGGGTCACTGTGAGCAGAAATCCATCCAGTGGCAATGGGTTGGGTTGGGTTGGGTTTGGGGTTGGAAGTAGCCCACTCTCGCCTGGTTTTTACTTCTGGAATGAGTTAGTTCATTCATTTATTATCATTTTTTGGCAGCTGGTCCATCTAAAGGTAGCGTGAGTTCCTTGAGGATAAAGGCCGTCTAATCTCACGTTAGCATTTACTATAAAACAGACTGGTCTGGGAGTGAGGAGACTGGAGTCTGGCATTGTTTCTGAAGCACAGTGGGTGAGCAACAAATTTTTGTTGGAAGTATCAATGAAATGACTCTGTAGCCTGGGTTAGTCATATAACTTAGGCAGTTTATACTAGTTTTAACTCTTTATCCTAAGAAATACACACAAACATTGAGCTGGAGGTAGGGGCTATGGCTTTTTTGCATCCTTCTACATCCTGACCAGCACAGGTGGCCTGGAACAGTGCCTGGAACAGGAATTGGTACTCACCTACAGTTACATGCATGCGTGGACAAACCAACCAATTGGCCCTTGGCATAGGTGGTGGGGGTATTGCTTTCTTAGGGCTACCTTAACAAGATGCCACCAACTACTGCCTTATAAACCAAAAACACACTGCTCTCAAGTTGATTTGAGCTCAAAGCAACCCTATAGACAGAGTAGAACTACTCCATAGAGTTTCCAAGGAGCACCTGGTAGATTTGAACTGCCAACCTTCTAATTAGAAGCCATAGCATTTAACCACTAGACCTCCAGGGTTTCCAGACACTTTATAAGAATGTGAATATATTGTCTCAGTTCTGGAGGCTTAGAGTCCAAATCGATGTGTTGTCCAGACCATACTCCCTCCAAACTTTCTAAGGGAAGACCCTTATGCCTCCCGGCTACTGGTTGTTCCAGAGGATCCCGGCTTGTAGATGGAATCCCACATGTCCATCCTTCCTCTGTTTACTTCTCCGTCTGTGTTCTCCTCTTTTAGATTAGATAGAACCTACCTAATCCAGTATCACCTCCTGTTAGCTGATGACATCTTTAGGGACCCAGTGGCCTCTCAAGGTCGTGATTTCAGGTAGCACATGTTACCTTGCTATTTTTTGGGGGGTCACAATTCAATCCAGAGTAGTAGCCAGGCAGTATTAGCTCCTGTGTAAACAGAAAATAAATAATACTCTGAGAAGCTAAGAAGGCATGTGGCCAGGATGCAGTAAAGTCACCCTTCCATGCTCTCATGTGATGAATGACTGTTCCTATCTGCCACTTTCCAGCCAGATGACATAAATAAACCCCTTCTCCTCTCTGAGGCTTTGTGTGCTTCTCTGTAGGATGGAGAAGCTGATCTATAATCTTTAAGGTCTTACAGCGTGGGCATTCTAATTCCTGGGACCCAGTGGCTAGGAGTTGGCACCCAAACATCCTTGGCCTTTTCTCCTAGGGCAGAATCTAGTGTTGCCTGTTGCTTTCCTGCTTTTTCCTCCATGTGTCAAGGCTCCTGAATCAATGGTGTGTAGGAGAGAGGACAGGCAGCCTTGGCAAGTGTCCTCGATGCTGCTGCCACCCCTGCCAGCCACAGTGGCCTGTCCCCATGATAGGATTATGATTAAGGACACGTCTGTGAGATCTGAAAATTAAGTCTACCAACTTAATTGTTCTAAGTGCTATATACCTCACTGCTGAATGTCACTATGGTCACCTTCAAAGTACTCCTCTTGAGAGGTGACGCACCAACACCAGAGGCTAGTCTGCCCTTCCAAGCAATTTTGGAGCTCTTTCTGAAATGGCCATTATGCACGGTGGCAAATTCACCAACTTCATTGGAGAGTGGTTTGTGAGGGAGTTTTTAGCCAGTAAACAAATAACTGTATTGGAACATTTTCCCCACTGATCTGGCCCACAGTGACTTTTTTCTTTATCCAGAGATAAAGGAAATGTTGAAAGGAAGACATTTTGATGACCTTTGGGACATCAAGGGTAACATGATGACAGCTTTGATGATCATTCCAGAAAAAGAGCTCGAATATTGCTGGGAAGGGTAGACTAGGTGCTGGTGTTGGTGCAGAACTTCCTGCTGCACTTTGAAGGTAACCATAGTGACATTCAGCAGTGAGATACACAGCACGGTTTCTAGGATGAGTTTGTGAACTTAACAGGCAGTCCTCATATTCACTTCCTTCCTTCTGTGTGAGCGTGGAGACATAGTTCCAGCAAGCAAAAGAGCTGCTGCCGGGCGATGGAGCAGTGGCCCCAGGGCTGTGATGGCCGAGCCAAAGCCATCTGGGAGGACCCTAGGACCCCAGTGCTTGGCCGAGGGACCTTATCAGCCAGCCTGATGGCTCTCACACTGTCTTTTTCAACTGGCTCAGCAGAGAGGCTTGTTTATTTATTTTCCAAGTAGCTTGCTTGCGTGCATGTGTTTATATGCAGGAGACACTACAGTTGGCTGTGGGGAAAAATTAATTTTGTTTAATTTTTAATCAGACAGACTGAGTCGACTACAGAGCAGCACACAACAAAGGCGAGTGCTGCAGAGACACGTGGCACGGGGCTGGTCACGGCTCACAGGCAGGGCTCCTACCGGCTGTCCCCTCCCTGGCTTCAGGTGTGTGCATCTCTCTTGCAGCTGGCATTACTCAGCCAACAGAACGCAGGCTCTGCAATCAGGGACCAAGATTTCAGCAGGGGCTTTGAGCTGGTTCATTTTGGTTCAAATCCCTGTTCAGAACTTGTATTTCCATCCCAAATACACTGAATCAGAAGCTACATTCCAACAAGACCTCCAGTGATTCTCATGTATGACACATGTTGAGAACCACCACTCTAGTTGTGCAAACCCTGGTCGTGTAGTGGTTAAGACCTCTGACTACTAACCAATAGTGTGATGGTTTGCATCTGCGAGACACTCCTTGGAACCTCTATGGGGCAGTTCCACACTGTCCTATAGAAGTGCTTTGCGTTGGAATCCACTCTGTGATAGTGCGCTTGGTCTGGGTTTGGTAGTGGTTCTCAAAACTAGACCCTAACTGGCCACACGAGTGTCACCTGGCAACTTGTTAGAAATGCAAGTTCTCAGCAGGAAGTTCATACCAGAGCGGAGCATCCTGAAACAGACCTGGGCTTGGATGACAGTGAGGACTCATGACCAACTGGGAGATGTTGGGCACTTTTCCTTATTTTTCTGGGTGATGGAGATCTCACCTGTAAAGAAGCCAAAGAAAAATCAAACTCATCAACACTGACTCAATTCTGACTCATAGTGACCCTATAAAAACCAGAACTAAACCTACTGCTGTTAAGTCCATTCCTATTCACAGCAACCTTATAGAACAAAGTAGAACTGCACCATTGAGTTTTCAAGGAGCACCTGGTGGAAATGAACCACTGACCTTTTGGTTAGTGGATGTAGCACCTAACCACTGTATCACCCGGCTTTTCTATAGTGTGGGGTAAAACTGCCCCCAGAGAACTGATGACTTTTTTGGTTAGCAGCTGTAGCTTGTTAGGGTTCTCAACTACTCTGCCAGCAGAGTTCCCACTGGTAAAAAGGAGATGATAAAAGCCACCTCCTTGAAGGTGAACATGAAATTGTGTAGTATACATGAAATCTGTAATATATGGCCAAAAACAAACAAACAGAAAGATCCAACAAATCAGACATTCTGCTGTTGAGTCTAACTTGTAGTGACCCTGTAAGTCAGAGAAGCTCTGCCGTATAGGATTTCCAAGGAGTAGCTGGTGGATTCTTAATTACTGGCCACCAAGGCTCCAGTATTCAAGAGATGTTCAATAAACTCTTTATTCTCTTCCTATTTCCGAAAGAAATCCTTTGTGGTCTCCTCTCCAGGCTGAGGAATGATTTGCCTGCCCTGGCTAGAACACCAGGCACCAAGCCTTCTCCTTGTCAAGATCGTCTGGAGCAGAGATGGAAAGCAAATTCAGGCCAGTCCATTGGCCAAATGAATCGCCTGCAAATGTCGACCTCAGCTTCTTCCTCAAAGGGATGAGAACTGGGACAGGCTCTGCAACATCAATTAAGTAACGGTGGCATCCCTCAGATCCAAGTCATACTCGGTGGTAAGCCAGGGTTTCATTGCCTCTGCCATGTCAGCTTGTGCAGCAGGGTGATTTAATTATAGTCTGGCCGGGGGTGGGGATTAGCATCGGATAACATAAGCTCCTAGCAGTTGGCTACGAGGGTTGGTCCTTCGCTAAGTGAGTCAGAAGGTGAGTGCTCTCTGTTGGCAGAGAGAATCCAGCTCCTCCTCTCGTGGATTCATGAGATCCCCTCCAGAATGTCGTGTGGGAAAAGATTGGGGTAACAGGAGGGTGGAGGAAGATACAACCAACACTGTAGGTTAAATTGACAAGCTTGGAGTTCATCTTGTGAAACTGAGCCCTAAAGAAGTCTGCTGAGGCTTTTGATCCAACTGGTCCAGTGGGTCAGATCAGGCAGGCAGAAGAGCACAGTGGTCAAGCACATGTGACCTGGCTTTGGTTCTTGGCTCTTCCGTCTACTAAGTGATGAGCAAACCCTTTGCATTTGAGTCAATTCTAATTCATAGTGACCCTAGATTTCAGGATAGAGTAGGACTACCCTGTAGGGTTTCCAAGGATTCTTTGGTGGTTTTGAACTGCTGACCTTTTGGCTAGTAGCTGTCGTGCACTGAAAGGTGTGCTTGCAAAAATGTATGTAGCAATTGGGCTAGGCTAGGATTCTTGGTATTGTGTGATGTCACTTCATGCTATAGAATCCGCCTCTATGATGTGAATGAGGAAGGGTAGCTACAGTTATGTTGGTGGGGCCCGTCACTGTATGAGGTTATATTGTGCCTTGAGACAATCTCTTGAGATATAAAGAAGCTAGCAGAGAGATTGGGGGACCTGACATCGTCAAGAAAGAAAGCGATGTCAGGAGCCGAGCGCATCCTTTGGAAAGGACCAGGGTCCCTGCACCTCAGAAGCCTCCAGTCCAGGGGAAGACTGAAGACAAGGACCTTCCTCCAGAGCCAGCAGAGAAAGCCTTTCCTTGGCACTAACACCCTGAATTTGGACTTCTAGCCTATGGAACTGTGGCAAAATAAATTTCTCTTTATAAAGCCATCCACTTATGGTATTTCTGTTAAAGCAGCATTAGAGGACTAAGACGGCAGCCAAGCTCTTAACCACTGTGCCCACGAGGGTGCTACTAAGTGGTAGAAGCTAGGCACTGTGCCTGAACTAGCACTTCAGTTTCCCTATCTGTGAAATGGTTCAAACCCAAAGCCACCACTGTCAAGTCAATTTCAACTCATAGCCACCCTACAGAGCAGAGGAGAGGTGGCCCATGGTGTTTTCAAGACTGCAGTCTATAGAAGCAGAGTGCTACATCTTTCTTCCAAGGCTGGCAACGTTTGGCTTTTGTTTTGTAGCCAAATACTCAACCGTCACACCACCCAGGCTGCCTGTGAAGTGGTTAGAGGGAGTAAAAGTTAATTTTGTGAAGTACTGTGCCATTGTTACTGGCAAAGGGTGAGAGCAGCCATCCACTAGAAGGGATCTTTTTGTGGACTGTGAGATTCACCAAAAAAAATAAAAAATAAAAATTAGCCATCCCACTGGAAGGAGAGGTGATTGCCTGGGCCCACAGGGGTCCTCCTGGCACTTCCAGATGTTTCTTTACGAGACTTCAGCCAAAACAGGTTCTCTGTGCAAACTTAACACCTGGGACGGCTGGAGTATTTCTGAGAGTGGGTGATTTTGTACTTAGATACGCTGAACTTTGGGTTAACAGGACCTGGAAATGAAATGGAGCTACCGCCACGAGGAAAACCTCTTAGGAAACTTGTGATACGGACGATGCTTTCTGGATCTTCCTGATGCCTCCACGCTGTGGAGGTGCCCCCATACGCCTTCTGCCATTGCCTCTAAAACCTGTTTGTGAGAAAGGCTTACCGTCCATCACTGATACCACACTGAAGATTTAAGTCTTTGTGTTTCCTCTGGAGCAAGGCAGGAGGGGATTTCTTTTTTTCAGCCTTCTGGCAACAATGATAAAAGAAGCCTAGAAAAGCAGTGTGGGCAAGCCTGTAGAGGGGGAAGAGGATGCTCTGTTCGCTAAACCCACTCTGAGCAGCTGCAGCCTCCATCCGTGCATTCGGTTTCAGACCAAATAAGTGAGGACGGGCAGTCCACCACGTGAGTCTCTGCCGTGTCCGTGGTCAGCTTTCGCACACGCCCACTGGCTCGGGACTGGCCCTCCCCTCTCCCACGCTGCGCCAGGCTGGAAGAGACGTTTTGTTGAATACCACTGGGAGTGTTGACTGTGTCCACCCATATGATTTGTGTACTTCATAGGGTAGCCCTGGAGCCGGTTTCTGAAAGGAACCTCTTACTTGTCCAGACGCATTCAGGGACGTGAGTCCACACTGACTGCAGGTAGCAGAAAAGGGCTGTTACTGACTGGGCCACTCATCTAAGCCAGGGACGGAACACAAAACATTACCTCATTTAATGCTTCCAACAGTCCTATTGGAGCCCTAGCAGTGTGGTGAATAAGAGCTGGGCTGCTAGCCCAAAAGGTTGGCAGTTCAAATCTACCAGCTGCTTCTTGGAAACACTATGAGGCAGTTCTACTCTGTCCTATGGGTCCTATGAGTTGGAATTGACTGGGTGGTAACGGGCTTGGTTTTTTTTTTTAGTTTGGAGCATTCGTATCAGGTAAATATCAGCTTACTCATCTTGCAGTTGAGCAAATTAAACCCTAAGGGGTTAGTGCATTTTTCCAAAGTCCACGATCAATCGAGTGATCCAGCTGGAATTCAAACCCTGGCTGGCCTAACTGGTCATCTCTTTCTACTACACAGCTTCTGTTTAGAGGGCCTGGGACGCTCTAACCTTCTGTCACAGCACAGACGCCTACAGGCCCGCAAAGTGTACGTGTGCCCATCTGAGTCTTGGGGTGTCTCAAATCAAAGAATGGATGAAACCCAACTGCCTAGGAAAGAGAAGACTCTGAATGAGGACGAGAATGACCTCATACGTTTGGTTGGCTGTTTATGGAAGTGGAGGTGCACTCTGTCTGTGAAGCTCAAAAGAGTAGAGAAGACCAACAGATAGGAGGTGCAAGGAGGCCAGCTTCAGTTTGATAAGAACAATAATGTTTTTGTCCAGAGAATGAGGCGAGATGGGAAACAGTGCCCCGTGTGGGCAGACAAACAGGCTATGAGCAGGGTTGTGGGTACTGAGTGATGTGGGGATTCTGCTCCATGACTCTACAGTCAATGTGGGGTGCAGACTTGGCCTACTTGGCTTCTAGTTTTATCGGTGTATTCCCTCTGCAGGAACCCTGGTGGTACAATGGTTAAGTGCTCAGCTGCTAACCAGAAAAGATTGGTGATTGGAACCCACCGGCAGCTCCTTCAGGACAAAATGTGGCAACCTGATTCTGTGAAGGTTTACAGCCTTGGAAGCCCTGTGGGGTCCTTATGTTCTGTCCTGTGGGGACACTATAAGTTGAGATCAGCTGACAGTGTGAGCTGCCTTATTCCCTTTGCATCTTCTCTGTACCAAACCTGGCTATTGTTACTTCCCTCATCCCATTTCTTCTGAAAAGAAACCTGTGTAATCAGGATACAGAATATCTGTGAGTTTTTCAAAACTACCTCCTGACCGTGTGCTGTCAGGGATTTGGGAGCTTATTTAAGCCAGTGCTCTGATGTCAAAGCTGTGAAATCATGGCCCAAGGAGGGGCGGTGAGTCAGAGCAGGCTGTCACCACTCATTAGCTGCGAGTCAGTGCTGGAGGCCCAGCATTTGAACTTCAGGCCCTGCTCTGGGCATCAGAATGAGAAGGCGCATTTGAGCTGAGCTCCACTGCTCCTGTGTTTACATTCTGATGCATATTTCACAGGATAAATGCTGGTGCCGTAGTGGTTAAGTGCTACGGCTGCTGACCAAAAGAGTGGCAGTTCGAATCCACCAGGTGCTCCTTAGAAACTCTATAGGGCCGTTCTACTCTGACCTGCAGTGTTGCTATGAGTCAGAGTTGACTCAACAGCAGTGGGTTTGGTTGTTTTCAGTTTAGACTTGTGGTTGTGCCTGCGTTCATTTTAGGTATGGATTTCTACCTCATTTTTAATGTATTACATTTCAAGCACCACCTAATTTCACAGATGCAATTCAGAAGTTTGAGGGCAAAACATGGAGAGAAGAGACATTGATTTAGGTTCATCTTTGAATTTTCCATACCTAGCATAGTACCGGAAACCCTGGTGACATAGTGGTTCAGGACTACGTCTGCTCACCAAAAGGTCAGCAGTTGAAATCCACCAGGTGCTCCTTGCAAACTCTAGGGGCAGTTCTACTCTGTCCTATAGGGTCGCTATGAGTTAGCATCGACTTGACAGTGGTGGGTTTGGTATTTCGGGGTTTAGCATAATACCTATACCATAAGAAGAAAACCAAACCCATTGCTGTCAAATTGATGCCAACTCATAGCAACCCTATAGGTCAGAATAGAACTGCCCCATAGGGTTTCCGCGGAGTGCAGTCTTAACCAGCGTGCCATCAGGGTTTCCATCTACACCATTGAACCTCTAAAGAGTGTTGTTATTAAGCGAATAAGTAGGTAGATTTAAGTCTAAAAATGGTCTATTATTATACACAAGAGTAAAAAACATTTAAAAACAGAGGTCTGTTAGACAACGGAATGACAACAATGAGATTTGTTCTTAAAGCTTGCTTCAGCCTTAAGTGCCTACGAGTTTAGCAGTTTAGGGCAAGTGGTACCTGATCTGTTACACTGGGTCCTGGCAAATTAATATATGACACTTTTTATTCAGAAAATATATACTGAGCTCTAGCAGCTATATTAAACACTACAGATATAAAGCAAGTAAAACATAGTCTTTGCCCCCAAAGAGCTCACAATTTAGTCCATTAATTCAAAAACAGTCGAAGGGAGAGGTCAGTAAGGGACTGTTCATGTCTGGTGAGCAGAATTTCACTCTAAGGACCCACTGTCTAGCAATGACAGTACTCCCATGTAAGAGAAACATGGGAAATGGAAGGATCCATCAACCACCACCAAGTGGCTCTGATCCTTCTTAAAGATGCCTTAGTTGTCTCTCTTCTGCAACACAGCAATTTCTGAAGAAGCCTGAAGCATCAAGAAGGTGAACCTTTGACTCCCAGTCAGACTGGCTAATGCGTAGAGTCCCCACTGCAGGGATAATTAAGGTAACCTTAGCTGATTAAGAATGGAATATCTGATCAGCATTTACACCCTCCGCAATCAGCCCAGACCGGTCTCAAGGGACAAGAGTGGAGGCTTAAAGGGGAGGGCGGGGAGCCTGTAAGCGTGTGTAACACACATGGCCACTTTGTGTTCATGACAGTCAAGCAAAGGTCTGCATCGTGCTCAGTGCAATGAATCTTCTTTGACCTTCATGCGTTCACATATTCAAAATTGTTAATGTGGGTTCCTTTTAAAATATTCAAAATCTTGGCTGTGATCAAACCGAAGGAAGATTAAAATGAGCTACTCCTTTCTTTAAACTTTAGGTTCATTGGGATGGTCTTGTTAAGTGAGGGGACTCAAAGTGTCTGTGTGATCCATTAGGGCAAAGAGCATGCTGTGTTTCAAGAAATGATGTATTATAATGTAGAGTGAAATCCATTATAAGGTACCATAAAGCAGTCATCCTGTCTTCGTTCAGATAAGAGCTTGGCCAATTAAATGACCTTCCAAAGACACAGTGATGAATCCTGAGTGTCAGTGGAGGCACATGAATGAAAATGTGGTTGGGGGTTAAGGCACGAGGGCACCTTCTAGGTGCTGCTGAGCCAGCCACCTTTCCTATTCGGCTCTTTTAAACCTCTTCGCCCTTGGATTGTGTTGCCAGCCCATGGACAAATAAATGCTGAGACTCAACCTTTAACACCGTTGTCTCCTGTTTCCCTGTGATACCCATTCTGTTTTTCCCGAATCTTTATCTTCAGACGTTCTTCCTTATGTGTAAGACACATGCAGGTTTCAGAAAGGAGTTTTTCAGGGCAGGCTTCTTTAGGGAGAAGTTTGATCTAAGGCCATTCCAAGAGAAAGGCAGTCATTGAAAAGAGAATGGGATTAGGAGATAGGTAATTGCCTTTGGTGGGGGATGGGAAGGGTGTCACATTGTAGGGGCCTCAGAATGACCTGTTTCTTTCTTGGTGTCACGAGGATAGACTTTGTCTATCTCATCAGACTATTGGGAGAGTTAAACCCTGCTGGTTTAGGGAGGGACACCCTGGTGGCATAGTAACAAAACGCCACAGGTGCTAACAAGAGGTCTGCAGTTGACATCTGCCAGGAGCTCCTTGGAAAGGCCATAGGGCAGCTGTACTCTGACCTATAAGGTAGCTGTGGGTCAGCATGGACTCAGCGATGGTAGATTTTGGTTTTGTTTAAGCGAGGGCTTACAGAGCTTGGGATTTGGAGGCAGAATGACTTGTGCTTGTATTTCGTGTCTGTCCTTTACTCTTACTGCCACCTTTGGCCCATTGTTTATCTTCTTGGTGCCTCAGTGTTTACATTTATCAAACAGAGCTAAAGTCGTTGTTAGGTGCCATTGAGTCAGTCCCAACTCACAGCAACCCTGCATATAATAGCTCATAACACTTTGCCATTCTCACAATCACTATTAGGTTTGTACCCATGATTGCAGCAACTCAATAAATCCATCTCATGGGAGGTCTTCCTCTTCTTTGCTTACCCTCTGCTTTACCAAGCATGCAATATCTTTCTCCAGGGACTGGCATGTCCTGACAACGTGTCCAAAGTATGTGAGATGAAGTCTCGCCATCCTTACTCCTCAGCAGCAGCATTCTGACTGTACTTCTCCTGAGATAGAGTTCTTCATTCTTTTGATAATCCATAGTATATTCAGTCTTCTTTACTGACACCATAATTCAAAGGCACCAATTCTTCTTCAGTCTCCTTATTCATTGTCCAACTTTCCCCCATGCATCTGAGGTTACTGAAAACACCATGGCTTTGGTCAGGTATACCTCGGTCCCCCAGGTGACATCTAGAGATAATTGTATCTGCCTACACAAGTGGTTTCTAAGGTTTAATGGTATAATTCATAAAAACAGAATAGTGCCTGACCCAAAGTAGAACCTCAAGATCTCGAAGCTATTTTAAAAGATATTATAATCCTCTTATTATTATTACTCTTACTACTAGGATTAATACTAATCCTAGCATTATTATTACTGGAGCACTGTACTGCTGCTACACTGCTCAGTGTAGAAAGCACAGTATAAAACATGAGGCCGTGTGTGCAGGTGTGAAGATTATTAAAGGATAATGTGTAGGCTATCCTGATGAAGGTCTGTAATTACCCAGAACTTGCTGGTGATCTCTCCCAGCCCGTAACTCTTACAGAACAGCCACCTGGAGCTTTTTATATTACATGTCATAAAAAAGCTCTGATTGGATTCCTATGAAGTAGTGTGTGTAATAGCTCCGCCTGTCACCGAAGCAGAATTCATTTCCAGGTTGAAACCGACTAGGGCTCTATCCACCTATTTCTGCCGTGATGGGCTGGTTTTGATTTGTGTTTTGTAGTTACACAACTGGCATATAAATTTGCATATAATAACTGCCTCAGGACTGGTATGTGGGTATATTTAGACACGACTTCCCTTCCCTTCCCTTCCCTTCCCTTCCCTTCAAATTGTTCAAGTGACCTGTCTCGTAGTTCCCCCAGAAGAGGGCACCATTTCTACTTCTTCCTTTACAGTCTAAGCATTTCTGCCTTCATCATAGCTTTATTCTTCTTGGAAACTCCAGTAGTGTGTGGATAAGTGCTTGGTCTGCTAACCAAAAGGTCAGCAGTTCATATCTGCCAGGAACTCCTTGGAAACTCTATGGAGCATTCTGCTTTGTCCTGCAGGAATGTTATGAGTTGGAATTAACTCAACGACAGTGGTTTTGGTTCTTCTTCTTCTCAGTCAGGGTGTTGGTGAGCTAATACAGTCATTAATCCGACTGAAGAAACATTGATGGTGGGCCTACAGTACAGAAGCAGTGACAACGTCAACCAGCATACTCGCCTTCATGGCCCGTCTACTGGGCAAAGAGCTCCATGTTAAGAGCTGGGGCAGGAAAAAGTAGCACATGTGATTCCTTTTCAGTTGGAGAAACTAAATACAGATCCATGAAGCCATGTGACAAAGCTGAAGAGGACCCAGTGCCAGATGCAATATGTTCTAACTGTGTGCAGAAGTACTGAAACATCTCTCCAGGCCTTCAGAGACACAGTAGGGAGTGACCCATGCCAGGCTTGGAGGATGCCACAGAAGAGTGTAACATAGCCCCTGTAATTAGGGAACTCAGAGTCCAGACAGGAGACACAGAGATTGGTAAACGGATCATTTAATTCTGATTAGAATTATGACAGAGGGAAATATCAAGAGTTTCCAAAGAGGGGTGGAGTAGTGATGGGCAGAAACACAAATGATGACATTTTGTGAGGTGTGGGGGGAAAATTCCATCTTTCGTCTTAGAGATGGAATGGCAGGTAAAACGAGTAGAGGATGTGTGACCTGGAAGAGAGACAGAAAGGGTAACGTAGAAAGGGCTGCCTAACCAATCCTTGGAGACACTCCCCCGCTACTTTTGTGATCATGTAAAAGCAGTAGAATTAAACCTTCTTTAGTGAAAATTTCCCCCCAGCACCCCTCCTGTACGCATTTGCAGGACATTAATAACTGATATTCATGATGATGGCCAAGACCTGAATAAAGCAAATAAGCTAGGTTCAATAGTCACTGTTACGTGTGTGTATGCGCCTTTTAGTTTACTGAATTGAGGAACTTGTATGAGGCTGGTAATTTAACTGTCTTAAGAAAACCAGTGGAAGACGTGGTGTCACAGTTGTTGAGTGCCACGGCTGCTAACCAAAAGCTTGGCAGTTCAAATTTACCAGGCGCTCCTGGGAAACTCTATAGGGCAGTTCTACTCTATTGTATAGGGTTGCTGTGAGTCAGAATCAACTTAGTGGCAGTGGGTTTGGTTTTGTAAGAAAACCAGTAACTGCTGAGTTGACACCAATTCCTGGAAGCCCCATATATGTTAGGATAGAGCTCTGCTGAATTGGGTTTCAATGGCTGAGTTTTCAGGAGTAGACTGCTAGATCTGTCTTTTAAGGCATCTCTGGTGTACTTGAAATGTGAAACTTGATCATCAGCCGGACTCATAACCACTTGTACCACCAGTAACTCTCTTAAGGTTATTCAACCAATTCAGCTAGCCACACCAGTCACCAAAGAGTTCACTAAACTCACTTTAATTTATAACACTAAAATCAAGACTGCCTAATAGAAATTATTTTCATATATAAGTCAAGAGCGTTTTCCCTATTGTCTCTTCTACAAGGGAATTCTAATTTATTTCTCTTTCCTTCTGTGTATAAACTAATTTTTTTTCTTGTTATAAAAGAAAGAGAATTCTAATTGACTGTTTTGGAACAAGCCACAGAATATATAACCTAAATATGCTGAGTGAACTCTGGAGGTTAGACAATCAAGTTCGTTGACCTCATGTCTGAAATTATGCTCCAGTCCATTTAAATAGTCAATAACAATAAATTAAGCTATTGTGCTCTAAGGACATTTGGGATGGTGTTGGGCAAGATCATGGATTCTAGCAAGTGACAAGCACTTATTCCGCTGCTCCTGTTGTCCATCCTATCCAAGAGTGCTTGTCACCTACTTTTCCTTGAAATTTGTAATGTAAGTTTTATTTTAGCATACTAATGATCAAAATGGTGCCAGGGGGTGGAGAGAGGTCATGTTTCTATTCGTCATTTGACACAGAGGTGGGGGAAAGTGTGATAAAGTCAGGAGAATGGCCTTTTAAGAAATAACATTAAAATTTTCTGAAGTTAAGACCTGTGTAGTAAGAGGTTGGCTAAATTGCAAGCCAACCTTTAAGAGCATCAGTAGTCATCGTTTTCTTTTAATTTCAGGGCCTTTTGTCTGGTAATTCTTATACCTGTAGTCTAGTAATGACATTAGTCACAAAATGACATGATGTAGAGAACCGAAATCTTGCTGTGGGGTGACTAGAGGTGAGTACACTGCCAATGGGTTGGAAGTTTTAATAAGCTAGTTAAATATTCTAGATTTAGATGTCTTGAAATGTATTAAACTATTACAGAAAATGCTGGTCTTTTTTCACCACAGTAAATCGTTAGTCTAAACTTGTGGATAGTTTTAAGGTGTCCTCACTTCTCTTTCTGCCTTTTGTTTCTGTCACCCCTAAAGGCAAAGTCATGGGTTGAATTGTGTCCCCTCAAAATGGTGTGTATGAGTTTCCCTGGACCACAATGTCTGGTATTATGTGATGTTTCTCCGTGCTGTAAACCCTGCCTCTGCAATGTTAATGAGGGAGGATGGGCAGCAGTTGTGTTGGTGGGACAGGATGCAGTGTGTATAATTGTATTGTGCCGGGAGGCAACCTCTTGAGATATAAAAGAAAGGGAAACAAGCAGAGAGTTGGGACCTTTTACTACCAAGAAGTTCCAGAAGCAGAGTGCATCCTTTGGAAGGAACCCAGGTTCCCTGTGCCTCAGAAGCTCCCAGTCCCGGGGAAGACTGATGACAAGGACCTTCCTCCAGAATCAACAGAGAAAGTCTTCCCTTGCAGAGCATGCCTTGGCTTTGGGCACTTGGGCTGCCTCACTCTCAGGAAATAAATTTGTCTTTGTTAAGGCCATCTACTTGGAGTATTTCTGTTACAGCAGCGTAAGATGACAAAGATAAGCAATTGATACGGCTTATAAAAATAACTTACAATATTCAGTAGAGTAATTTAGAATAAAAGCAGAATCAAGAACTTATGAATGAGCAGAGACAGTGGCCAAATTCTTAGCAAAGGATATTATTTGGTACTAAATTATACTGTATATATCCTGAAAGATAAGGGGCTTGGAGGGAATTCTTGGGATGATTCTTTACTGTGACCTATAACCCACACCCTTCTCCTCCCCCTAAAATGACAAATGTGGCAGAACTTTTCCCTATAGTTACCAGAATGGTTCACAAATTAACTGAAACCTGTAGGACTCATGTATGAGATGCCCCTGGTTCAGTGGTAGCATTCCTGCCTTCATAGGACAGAACCAAGTTTGATTCCTGGTCAATGCCCTTTAAGCTTGGCTACCACCTGTCTGTTAGTAGAGGCTTGTGTGTTGCTATGATACAGTTTTACTCATTGGAACTTACTGGTGAAGCTGGCACTCTTCCTGGTCAGAGGAGGCTCAAGCGGTAAGCGTGTTTTCTTTCCTGTTAGCTCGGACTTGAATCTCCAACTGCTACAGCACAAATCCTGGGGCTAGGGATTTCCTCTAGCAGGGTGACTGGCAGTTGGCATTCAAAGATTCAGTTGTATCTGCTGAGTCTGTGTTTGCTGCAGAAGGGCTTACTTGTTTAGTTGAATATGAATGTATGCTTATTTTTACCTTCCAGACAAGAAATATGGTCTTTAAGTAGGGTAAATATGGAAACAAATGAAAAGGAAAAAAAGCAAAATAGATTCATTTGCATCACTGATTTTATTCTGGGAACTGTGATTCAGTTCTTGGAAGCTCAAATCAGTTCTTCTATAACGGACTGTGAGTAACATGATAGATAATATAGGTGACCCAGTTTTCGAAAGACATAGACATGCCCTGCAGATGGATGAGCCTTATATTGGTTCTTCACAGAGGGTTGAGGTTATAGCATTAAATCACAACACGGTGAAGGGACTACTTGGAGGACTGAGGAAATCAGAGGCAATAAGTGCGTAGTTGAGTTTCCAAAGCTGAACCATTTAAAGCATAGAATAGAAAATGCTGGACTTCTTTATAAGTCAGGTAATATTAGCTAAATGCTTAGTGGATCATACACTTAAATTTTGTAAACTGTGTCTTACATCAAAATTTACAGTGCAAATTCATTTCTTATTCAAAACGTTACAAATTGTGTTATGACATTGGTGGATTGTTTTAGTTATCTGGTGTTACTCTAACAGAAATACCAGAAAGTGGGTGGCTTTAGCAAAGAAAAGCTTATTCTTACACAGTCCGGTAGGCTACCAGTCCAAATTCAGGTGTCTGCTCCAGGGGAAGGCTTTCTCTCTTTGTCAGCTCTGGAAGAAGTTCTTTGTGTTGCATCAGTCTTTGGTCAGTGAGCATCTCGGCATGGGAACCTCAGGTGTGAAGGATGCGCTGTATTCCCGAAGCTACTTTCTTTCTTTTTACCTCTTGTAAGATAACAGGATAAAAGACGGTATAAGCCACACTCCAGGGAAAGTCTCTACATTGGAGCAGGCAGTTGATTTTAGGAACGGTTGTACAGTCCCACTCTAATCTTCTTTTACATAGTCCTGTCTACTACCCACAGGCAGAGACTAGAATTTACAGTACAGGAAAACCACAAAATGATGGGCAACCATATAATACTGGTAATCACAGCCCAGCAATATGTCTATACATATTTTGGGGGGCAGGGGGATATGACGTATTCCATGACATGGGTAATATGCTGTTTAAGAGTTACTTTTGGAACCATCAGTAAAGCTTAAAAAATAAATGACTCAGGTGTGAAAAGATGGTCATGGAATTGCCTGTCCAGTAAAAGAAGCAAATTGTTAGCTTCAAATCTAAGCTTGGTGGGAGAAAGAACTAAAGAATTTGAAAAATGTGTTGCCTTCATGTGATTCCAACTCATTAAGCCCTCTAGGAGAGAGCAGAATTGTCCCAGAGGATTTTTAAGACTATAAATCTTCATGAAAGCAGACCACTAAAACTTGCTTCCCATGGTGTGGCTGATGGGGTCAAAATAACTATCTTTCATTTAGCAGCCCAGGGCTTAACACAGTCCCAGAAGGTCTCCTTGGCTAGATTCCCATCTCCAGACATAGTCTCAAGAATTGATTTGATGCACTAAATGTTGACGACCGAAGGCTAGATGAATTCTGGGATGACATTAAGGATGTCATAAGTGAAGAAAGCAAATGGTCATTTAAAAGAAGTGAAAGAAAGAAATGACCAAAATGAATGTCAGAAGAAACTCTGAAACTTGCTTTCTAACATGGAGTAAAACAGCTGGCCAGAGGGTTTCTAAGAATGGCTCAAGAAGACAAAGTTAAACATTCTAATAAAATCTGAAAAAAATGGGGATGTAGGTAGCAAGAGCGTGTAACAGAAGGTCTCATTGTGATGGGACAGATACCTTATTTGTCCCAAACAAGCGGCACAGAGATAAAATCAAGAAGTTAGAAAATCAAAAAGGAGTTAGAAAATCAAAAAGGAAGAACATGTTCAGCATTTCTCAAGCTGAAAACAACTGAAGAAGAAGTTCAAAAAAATTGTCATTCGGTTTTTGCCCACTGAAGGAGTCCATGGGCAAAAATTGAAGCACAAAGGAAGCATCAAAAGAAGATCAAGGAATAGACAGAGTCACCTTACCGAAAAGAGTTAGTCAATGCTCAACCATTTAGGAGGCAACACAGGATCAAGAACCAGTGGTAACGAAGGAAGAAGTCAAAGTTGCACTGAAATCACTGGTGAAAAATGAGGCCCAGGAATTTACAGAATACCAACTGAGATGCTTCAACAAATGGATGCAACACTGGAAGCACTCACTCATCTAGCCAAGAAATTTTTAAGACAGCTCCTCGGCCAATCCACTGGAAAAGACTCATATTCGTGTGCATTCCAAAGAAAGATGCTCAAAGAGAACACGGAAATCACTGAAGAGTATTATTCATAGTACATGAGAGCAGATTTTGCTGAAGGTAATTCAAAAACAGCTGCAGCCGTATATTGACAGGGAGCTGCCAGAAATTCGAGCTGGATTTGGAAGAGGATATCAAAGGAGGAATACCGTCGCTGATGTCCCAAGGACAGATTAGCCAATAAGCGAGGTACACACAAGCTTAATTTTGCCTACTTGCTGATTGGTAGCCAACAGTTTCCCCTGGGTTTCACTACAGGAATGCTTCACTACAGATGAGTAAATTAGCACAATTAGGCCCATGTGTACCTTGCTTATTGTAAACAGTCTATTCCGTGCTTGTTGCTTCATCTGTTGCTGTGTCAGATGGATCCTGGCTGAAAGTAGAGAATACCAGAAAGATGGTTACCGGTGTTTTATTGACTCTGTAAAGGCATTCAGCTGTGTCGATCATAGCAAGTTGTAGCACTGTGAAGAACGGGAATTCCAGGATACTTAATTGCTCTCATGTAGAACCTGTGCTTAGATCAAGAAGCAGCTGTTTGAATAGAAAAGGAGATATTGTGTGGTTTGAAAACAGAAAAAGTACACAGCAAGACTGTATTTCTTTGCCATACTTCAGTGTATCTGTACACAAGGCCTGACAGTTAAGTCTGCGAACTTAATTGTTCTGAATGCTACATACCTCATTGCTAAATATCACTATGGTGACCTTCAAAGTACTCCCCTTGAGAAGTTATGCACTGTTGCCAGCTTCTAGTTCACCCTTCAGAGCAATTTTAGAGCTCTTTCTGAAATGGCCCTTGTGCATGGTGGCACTAGGGCAAGTTTGCAAATTACTTGCATAGTTGTCCGTGAAGGAGTTTTTACCCAGTAAACAAATAACTGTATTGGAACACCCTCCCTACTCACCTGATCTGCCCCCAGTGACTATTTTCTTTGCCCTAAGATAAAGTAAATATTGAAAAGATGACATTCTGATGACCTCAGGACATCAGGGGGGCTCTAATGGCCATTCCAGAACAAGAGTTCCAATATTGCTTTGAAGCATGGACCAGGCACTGATGTCAGTGCATAGCTTCCCAAGGGAAGCACTTCATTGTGACTGTAGTAATATTCAGCAATGAGATACGTAGCACTTTTTCTAGGATGAGTTCACAAACTTAATTGTCAGGCCTTGTATGTTGAGAAAATAATCTGAGAAATTGGATTACAGGAAGAAGAACTCAGCATTAGAGTAGAAGATCTATGCACAGCCTTTGGTTGCAGATGACACAACCTTGCTTGCTGCAAGTGAAGAGGGCTTGAAGCATGTATCGATGAAGATCAGAGGCTATGACTTTCAACACGGTTTAAACCTCAACATAAAGAAAGTAAAAATCCTTACAGTGGAACCAGTAAGCAGTGTCATGATAAATGCTGAAGAAATTGAAGTTGTCACGGGTTTCATTCTTCCTGGATCAACAGTCAATGCCCATGGTAGCAGCAGTCAAGAAATTAAATGACATGTTGCATTGGGCAAATCTGCTGCAAAACTGTGTGATTGTATCTTACAAAAAGTGAATGCATCAGTTAGCTGTACTACTTTCAGGAATTGCCCCAAAACATCACACGCAGTTTGCCATGCTGTTGCTCATTGGTTAGTTGAATGCAGAAAACCCAGAAATGACTCAAAGAAAGCTCAAGAGGAAAACAAAGACACATTCTAGAAAAACCCTGAATCTCTGAGTCCCTGCCTGGAGGGAATGTGCCCGTGACTACTTGAACTAGTTCAAAGTGGAACATGAGCAGGAAATAAGCTTTTGTCAGGTTAAAAGTCCAATATATTGGTTATGACAGCTAGTTTATTTTCCTAACAAATACAGTTGTCAGTGGCTAAGTAGACTGACTTAACCATTGAGTAGAGAGTCTGACTTTGGATGAATTACTTTCTTCTCTGTTCCTGGTTTAACCCCTCATGAAATGGGGCATGTTAATCTGATCCATTAGTGTCTCTTTTCTTTCCTAGCAATACTGAAAAGACAAATGAAGCAATCTTTGAAGGATTTTGAGCTCTTTGGAGGAAAGGGAGTATATAATGACAAGGTATTATTATTATCATAATTTTGAGCACTATTCTGCCAAGCACGTAGAGAAAAATTGTTAATCATCTCTTAAGTTTGACAGAACACAAGTATCATTTTTTGCAATTGAGATCTGCAGATAATTAAAAGTGCACTGCTTCTGCCTTCCACTTGCCGCCTTCCCTCTTGATCATTGTGGGACCCTTGAATAGCATCGTTCACAGGCATTGTGCCTCTGACAGGTCTTCAGGATGCAGCTCTGGAAGCCTGAGAATTGAATCTGTGTTAGGAGAGCTCACTGTTGACGGGATTTCTTGGCATGTTGTTCAGGGAAACAGCACACGCTGCCTGTCTGGATCACTCAGTAGATGTGGTTTAATTAAGCAAGGAGGACCACCATGAAGAAGACTGCTCGGCCCGGGTTTTGATTTGTGTGATGTTTAAAATGATTGGAAGCTCCTTTAAGAAGCCAGGTGGTAAAAATGAAGACAGTCATTCACCTGAGTGATTAAATTAGAAGCAGCTGAGACACACACAGTTCCTTCCATTAGAAATATCCCTGGAAAAGGATTGCTGCTAACCTGCCACGAGGATTCCCGGTGGCCCGGTGAGTAAGTGCTAGGCTATTAACCTGAAGACGGGTGGTGAGAACGCACTGTCTACTCTGCAGAAGACAAGACCTGGTGATCTTCTCTCATAAAGATAACAGCTTAGGAAACAGTACGGTACAGTTCTAGTCCATTCTAAAGGGTACTAAAAGGGTGACTATGATTTGGAATCAATTCAACGACGTCACACCCCACAGGCGTCTCTTGGTTGTGCAAGCGGTTAATAAGCTCCACTGCTCAACATGAGGTTGGAGATGAGAGTAGATCTAGAGGTTCTTTGGAAGAAGGGCTGGCTGATGTAACAGAAAAACCCAGCCACTGAAAAGGCAGTGGAGCAGAGCTCTTCTCTGACATGCACAGAGCTGCCGTGTGTCAGAAGGACAACGAGAATCACCCATTGTGGGAGGAGGCGAGGAGGCTGGAGCTGCAGAAGGCAGGTCTCTGGGTGATGGTTCTTCATCTTAGCTGACAACCAGATCACCTAGGTAACTGCCCTCGAGTTGATTCCGACTCACAGCAGCTCCAGAGACAGAGCAGAAGTGCCCCACAGAGTTTTCAAGGAGGACCTGGCAAATATGAGCCGCTGACCTTCTGGTTAGCAGACGTGGCATTTAACCACCATGCCTCCAGGGTTTCTGATCACTTGGGTGTTTCTTTATAAGTACTGATTTCCAGGATCCAACACAGACTAATGGTGTCAGCATCCCTGGGCTTAAGGGACCGAGGTCTGATTTTAGCCCTTTAATTTTTTTTATAAATCTTTCATTTTGAGATAAGTATAGATTCATATGCATTTGAAAGAAATAATACAGAGATATACTGTCTTACCTTTACTCAGTTTCCCTGAGCCAAAGTATCTTGCAAAACTGTAGTATAAGTCCTGACTTAAGTATAAGTCCTGAACAAAGTAGAAAACATGCCCAGCAAAACAAGTCAGTCATCAAAGGATGAATACCATAGAGTCTTACACTAAATAAGCAAATATATACAAACCCCAAATTATAGTGGTTACTAGAGGTGAAGAGGGGAGACAGTGCATTGAATATTTGTTAATGGTGATGGAATCATTTGGAAAAAGAGAGCAAGAATAGTCGCACCATGTAAAGAATGCAGTCTGTCAATGGTTGTAGATGTAGAAACTGTCAATTTGTTATGTTTTGTTGTATGTATTTTCAACACAATAAACACAAAAAAAGTTAGTATAAAACCACAACAGGGATATCAACATTTAATCCATCAGTTTTGTTTGGATTTCTGTATTTATATTCATTGTGCTTTTTTGCGTATTTAGTGCTATGCAATTTCTTCAAATGTGCAGATGCATGTATCCAGCACCATAGTCAAGATACAGAACTGTTCTTCCGTCAGAGGGTCCCTTGTTACCTTATACAGTCACACTCACTGCCCCTTAGTACCTACCTCCATCCTTAAACCTTGCAAACACTGACTCACCCCTCTTCTTAATAACTTTGTCATTTCAAAACTGTTAATGGAATCGTATAACCTTTTTGGATTGGTTCTTTTCACTCAGTATAATTCTTTGGAGATTCATCTAAGGTGTTGTGCGTATGAGTAGTTTGTTTCTTTTTTATTGATGAACAGTATTCCTCAGTGTATATGCACCATGGTTCTGTTAATAACCAGTGAGGGATATCTGGGTTGTTACTATTTTGGGCAATCATGGAAAAAGCTGCCATGAATGTTTATGAACTAGAATTTCCACTTCACTGAGATAAATGCCCATGAGTACCACTACTGGACCACGCGGTCTTTGCAAGTTAAGTTTTATAAGAAACAGACACATTGTTTTCTAGAGTGGCTGTAGCATTCGATATTCCTACCTGTAATCAGCAAGTGACCCTGTTTCATGGCATCCTCATCAGCATTTGGTGGTGTTACTTTTTTTTTAATGTAAGTCATTCTGATAGGTATATCTCATCATGGTGTCTATTTGCATTTCTGCCAAGTGCTCTTTGGAAACTGTATGGGGCAGTTATGCTCTGTCCTATAGGGTCACTATGAGTTAGAATCGACTCAATGGCAGTTGGTCAGTGGGTAAAGGTGATAGAGTTTGAATCCACCAGGCACTCTTTGGAAGCTCTATGGGGCAGTTCTCTTGTGTTCCATTGGGTTGCTGTGAGTTGGAATTGACTCAAAGGCAGCATTTGTTGTTTTTTTTTTAAATGACTTTTTCTAAAAGTTTTATAGTTTTACATTTAGGTCTATGGTTCTTTTTTAGTTAGTTTTGTGTAAGTTGCAAGGTTTACATTGGTGCTTATTTATTTATCTTTTTAAACCAATAGATGTGCAGTTGCTCCAGCACCTTTTTCTGGAAAAGTTAGCTTTTTTCCTCCATCAGATTGCTTTTGAAACATTGTCAAAAATCAGTTGGGCACATGTGTGGATCTGTTTGTGGCTTCTCTATTCTCTTCCATTTGTCTCTTTATCTAGCCCTCCACCGATGCCGTACTGTCTTGCAGTAAGCCTTGATGCTGGGTAGCATGATTCTTCTCACTTTCTTCTTTATCAAAATGGTTTTCCTACTTTAGGGCAAGTGATCTTCCTTATGAACCAGAGAAATCAAGTCAGGCCATAAGCTTTGAAAATAGCACACACTGTGTAGTAATAAAGGTATAATAAACACAAATTATAGGTGAAAAAAAAAGGGCTCAGTAAATAGGAATAGTTATTGCACTGAGAACAGCAATAGTTGCTGGAATGAAGAAACACTCCCTTGGAAATACTCCACTAGAATATTTCTACATTTGGAAGGTGAAACAGGAAAGTCTATTATTAAATTTAAAAGCAACAACAGCAACACATTCAGAATATGCTGAGTGTCTATTTCTTACAGCTATAACAGTTATACAGAAGAATGGTGGCACTTAGCAGAAGTATTTTTAAGGTACTAGGGCCATGAAAGCATAGTGATTAAGTGCTATGGTTGCTAACCAGAAGGCTGGCAGTTCAAATCTGGTTAGCGGATGTAACACTTAACCGCTATACACTTGGTATATAGATGGAAGGAGCTGAACAATTTTTTTCAACCCTTAATAGTTGGAAACCAAAAGCCTTTTCTACTTTTCAGGGCTAAAGCTGCCTTTGAAAGCCCATATCTAACTCTTATCAGGACAACCATAGTACTGGTGACTCTGGAGGGGTTACTGTATCTCAGAGATGCAGTGGGTCACAGAAGAAACGCCACAGGGTTTCAGAAGCTGCCTGTTAGTGTAGATCCATTCAAGCATGCTGTGTGACTTTGACTGAGTCACCACCAGCCTCTCTGTATCTCAGCATTTCTCATCTACTAAATGGGGGTAATGATACAATAATTTTTTATGGAGGGGTCAGATGTGATGATGAATGGGAAAAAGCTTTGCAGGTCGATATATTTTTACAGATAGGAATCACTGTGTTGGGGAATTTTTTTGATTTTCTAAATAAAAACACTAAAACAAAAACCAATGTCCTGTAAACTGCTAAGAAGAAAAATACTCGTGCGTTGAATTCTCCTTTTCCTTGAACTTGAAGAACTCAGCTGATCAAAGTCTTCCCCCTCAGCATTGCCTTTGCTTTTCTTAAGTATTAAACAATATGATTATCACGGTAGCC
The DNA here is from genome assembly GCA_028571685.1 of Heterohyrax brucei. Taxonomy (NCBI): domain Eukaryota; kingdom Metazoa; phylum Chordata; class Mammalia; order Hyracoidea; family Procaviidae; genus Heterohyrax; species Heterohyrax brucei. Next base: position 11,021,435 of record CM053164.1, on the reverse strand, counting down.
TTTGAAGGAATTTCTGGATGGGAACTTACCTCATGCACTTTTTATCTGAGTAGTTCTTCAGACTAGGGCTGAAGTGCTTCTTTGCCAACTCTTTGTCTAAAAGACTTTGACTAGACTCCTGGCTCAAAACAGTGGATTAAGCACAAGTATTGTCTCCTTTCCTAAAGGAAGATAATAAAACCATTAAAAAAGTAGAAGCATGTGGGAGAGGAATCACCACAAAAGGAGAACATTAAACAAATGTTTTGAAGATGCTTTGTGGATAGAAGAGGGTTCACTGATGAAGCAGAGAGAAAGAAGTTACTATCAACTAAACTAAAAGCTAAGAAGTTTCCTGAATACAACCAAATACTTCAAGGGTTAGAGTAGCAGGAACAGGGATCTGGGGACCATGGTTAACGGGGATATCTTGATCAATAGCATAATGAAGTTTATTATGAAAGTATTTTGCATCCCACTCTGATAAACAGTGTCTGGGGTCTTAAAAGCTAGCAGGCAGCCATCTAAGATGCATTCATTGGCTTCCCACCTGGAGCAAAGGAAAATGAAGAACCCCCAAAGGCATAAGGACAATTTGAGTACAAGGGACAGAAAGGACCACATAAACCAGAGACTCCATCAGCCTGAGACCCGAAGAACTAGATAGCGCCTGGCTGCAACTAGTGACTGCCCTGGCAGGGAACACAACAGGGAGTTGTGAGAGAAATTTGGGATGCAGAACTCAAATTCTAGTAAGAGGACCAGACCTGACGGTGTCATAGTTTGGAAGTTCCTAGGAAGACGTATCCATGCTCCCTTACCCCGGGCTGATGGAAATCACTCCTGAATCCAATTCTTCAGACAAAGATTGGGCTGGACTATGAGACATAAAATGATACTGGCGCAGGATGTACTTTTGGGCTTCAGTAGGTACTTGAGACTCAACGGGCAGCACCTGTCTGGAGGTGAGATGAGAAGGTAGAAGGGGATGCGAGCTGGAATGACATGGAAAATACAGGGTGGAAAGGAGGAGGGTGCTGTCACACTGCAGGGAGAGTAACTAGGGTCACATAGTGATGTGCATGTGTCTTTGTATAAGAAACTGACCTGATTTGTAAACTTTCACTTAAAGTACCATTTAAGAAAAGAAATTACAGCATATAATATGTGTAATGCGTTTGGATGCGTGCGTGGGTAGGGGAGCGGGGAACTTTGGTGACGGGGCGCTGACCTCCCTGCCCCAGACTTAGAGATGGCAACCACACCAGAGTGAGGCTAGAAACGGGGTTCATTTAATGTATTTGGAGTGGTCAACCTGGCAAACCTGTTCTTCACCCCTTCCAGGGAAAGAAGTCAAATTTTTACTGTCAGCCCCCAATCAGTACATTCTTTTCCAAAAATTTTGAAAGACCAATTTAAGGAAAATCTAGTGTGGGACTATGTAATTTTTGGTAGCCTAGAGCAAAGACTTTCAAACTATGACATTTAGGGGGTCTCTGCTCATTCCCTCAAAACAAAAATTGTCAGTTAACCATCCAAAGAAAACTAGTTCATTAAACCTCATTCTTAAATATGATTGGAACTATTTAAGAAAGCCAAATAAATAAATAGAATTAAAAATAAACTATGAGTCAAAATAACTAATTTCAAAGAAACACTAATTAGTCTTTTCATAGCAAAAAGATGAAATCAACCCCAATGTCCATCAACAGATGAATGGATAAACAAACTATGGTACGTATACTCAGTGGAATGCTATGCTATGATAAAAAACAATGACAATTTTAGAAAACATCTCATGACATGATCTCATTTGGAAGAGATCATGCTGAGTGAAATCAATCAGTGTCAAAAGGACAAATTTTATATGAGACCCCGTTACAAGGATTTAAAAAGAGAATTATTCTCAGAAGAAAATGACTGTACTGGCTACAAGGGTGAGTGGGGTGCTGAGGGTTTATCATAAGTGAGATAATTGATAGATGTTAGAAATTTTATTCTTTTACTATAATTAATAAAAATAAATAAATAAAATAAAATGACTTCCCTCTAAAGTACAAAAAATAAAAACTCTACTAGCATTAAAAAAGGATAGTGCAATCCTAAAACAGAAACAGAATGTTATAAAAAGTAATACTTTAGAAAAGCTCTTGTAAATATGAAACACAACTGATGAAATTTCGTGAAATCAATGGAAAAAGTTGAGAAAAATTTCTAGAAAGTAGAACAAAAAGGGGAGATAGAAAATATAAAAGATAAAAGACCAATGCAGAAGGTACAATATTTGACTAGTAGAATTTTTGGGATGAGAGATCAGAGAAACTGGAGGAAAGACCATTTCAGAAAAGGTGATAGTAGTGACGTTAAAGTTGTGAGATGCAAGTGTTCAGATTGATAGAATCTGTGAAGTCCTAACAATTCATTAAAAAAAAATCTAAAAATCTAGATACATTATTGTTAGACTCAGAAAACTGGGTTTAAAGACAGCAAGCAAAAATATCATCAAAAGTGAAGAAGATTAACCTACAAAGAAGTTAAAATCAAACTAGCATCAGATTTATCAATAGCAACATAGCATAATAAAATACTAGAACAGGACAATACTTTTCAAGTTGCCAGAAAAATATTTTTTAATTGAGAATTCTACATCCAGCCAATATTCAGTTAAGTATGATTTTCAGACACGCAATGACTTATAAGCCTTCTAAGACCTTTTCTTTCTGTGATAAGCTTTTTTATTATAGTATAACATGCACAGAAGTACACAGAGTGAAGATACTGATGTCACCGTGTATCTAGATGAGGAAATAAAACATTCTGTGTCAGCAAAATACCCCTTGTCCACCTTCCAGTCACACCCCTAAGGGAACTATTGTCTTGATTACTATCACCATCATTTAGTTTTTCCAGTTGTGAAACATTATGATTGTTATTTAAATATTATGTTTTAAGTGAAAGTTTGCAATCTAAGTCAAGTTGTCATGCAGAAACTTAGACATGCACTGCTATGATAACAGCACACTCCTCCTTTCCTCCTGTATTTCCTGTGTCCATTCATCTAGTTCCTGTCCCTCTCTGCACTCTCATCTTGTCTTTGGACAGGAGCTGCTCAATTAGCCTCATCTATCCACTTAGGCCAAGAAACACACTCTTTGCCCATGTCATTTTATGTCCTATAGTTCAGTCCCATCTTTGTCTGAAGAGTTGGCTTCATGAATGGCTTCAGCTCTGAGCTGAGATCCAGGGGCCATGTCTTCTGGGAACCTTTCAGTCTATTCAACTGTGAAGTCTAATCTTTTTAATAGGGTTCAAGTTCAAGTTTGAATTCAAGCCCATTTTTCTCCCACTTTGTCAGGGACTCCTTGTTATGTTTCCTGTCAGAGCAGCCAGGCACCACACTGATGCAGTCTGTGGATTATGAAGTCCTTTCTGTCTCCTGGGCTCTTATTTTTCTTATATCTTCGGTGCACTTTTGGAACACTATTAAACAAATGCCTTTCCTAAGGAGTTATTAGAGGATGCATAGTAGGGTGGCAAAGCAAAAAAAGAAGCAATAAGGTTCAAGATACCATGGATCTCATACTGCCGAGCCTGGGAGGGAAGTCCACACAGGAATGAAGGCCTGCAAGAACAGTGCAGAAATGATCCTGAATGAGAAAGAGATACTCGGTAGATTAGACAGTGAGACTGATGAAGAACATATGGGGACATGATTAATCACAGATTAAAGAAAAAGTAAAAGTAGATGCTAATAGAAAGAGGCAAAATAAAACAAAAAAACAGAAAGGAAGAAATTATGGCTAAACATGGAATGGCCTCAAATTGAACATAAGTTAGTATCGTTTAGCAATAAACAATGCTATGGATTACATTGTGTCTCTTACAAAATACGTGTTACAATCCTAATCTGTACAACTATGAATATACCACATTTTACCCACATCAGTTGTGCTTCCTCTGTTTGCCAACCATTCCTTCTAACTATGAGGTATTTTCATAAGTATCCAAGAGATGCTAATTCTTTAACAGCAACATTTAAAAAATATTGACATAATAGCATTTACAAAAACTCCTCATGAGAGGAGAGAGTGCTGGGCCAACACATTTAGGAAGCCCAAGTTATTTGTGTCAAACTATAGTAGTTATGTTTGGAAATAGGGTTTTCTTTTTATGTTAATCATATTGTGCTCAAGTAAAGTGGATTCTAAAGCTAATCACTTCTGTGTCATAAAAAAATCAGAGATTAAACACAGAGATGCACTATGAGGAGTGAAGACAGATGTGAAGTCAGGAATCCCTGCCACTGCATTACACAGAAGAAACTGACAGAGCTGAGACTCTAACCTGGACTGTTAACCTTCCAATCTGTGAGAAAATAGATTTCAGTTTCTCAAAGCCACCCACTTGTGATATTTCTGCTACAACAGCATTAGGTAACCCAACAAACAGCAAATAGAATAGATTCCAAACAATATGTGGGATGCATAAGAAGCTCGAAATAGTTGGGAAATGGTGAAGAGAGTAAATATTTCTTCTCTCTGACCGAGAAGGTGACTAGAAATTCTAGACACTGAAAATTATTTAATGAAAGCATGACCCTACTATGGTTCAATGAAAAGACAGTGGTTTTGAGTAATTGGTAAAGTATCAGAAAGCTAAATTCATTTGCGTTTGTTACTAAGAAACTTCTCTTATGAGTGTCTTAAAATTGGGGTCATTGAACTTGTAGGAAGCAACACGACTGACTATAAGGCAATACCCCTTCTGCAGTGAAAAGTATGAGCACTCTAACTACTGCAGGTAAGTGTGGGGCTGGGAGAGTCAGCCGCACAGGAACCTCCCAGCCAGGCACTCCGTTTCCCGTCTCCTTTGCGAACAGCTGCTGCAATAATTTGTTTACCTTCCCAGTGCAGCCTCTTGAGCTCTCTCCTCAAGTAGGTTGTGAGTCTGACTTTACTTGCTAGAGTTATTAGCTATGCTGACTAATTCAGGGTTTTTAACTCTTTATAGGCAAAGCACCAAATAAACCAAGCACAGTGCAGTCAAGTCAATTCTGACTCGTTGGAACACTTACGGGGTGGTTCTACCCTGTCCTGTAGGGTCCTTTTGGAACCCTATAGGACAGGGCAGGGTAGAACCACCCCATAAGGTTTCCAAAGCTGTGAATTCTTATGAAAGCACTAAGCCAATTACCACATCTCTCTCTTGTTGCTGGTGGGTTCAAATCACCAACCTTCTGGCTAGCAGCCAAGCTCTAACCTGCGTCACTGAGGCTCCTTCTAACAAAGCACAGAAGGCTTAATTATGAGTATAGGTAGAATCTAAGCATTGCCAGCTTTGACAATGTAAAGTATATCTGTCACAGTTAGGAGGGGAGCTGGAGAGAAGGGCAGAGATGTCAGTATTTCCATCTTACATGATGGGGAGTCATGGGTTGTTGTCATAATCCCATACAATTCAAAACAGCTGAAATATTGATACAAGGACAGGAAGGTGGGTCACTCATTATCTACTATAGTAGAAAAAAAAATCTCTAGGTGCAGCAAATGGTCCCAACTCAGCAGGAGTGGATGATCACCAAGGCCCATAATGACATGGGGGAAAGAGAACCCAGAAGACAGAGAGACCCATGTGAGTGGGTGTCTGCATCGACTCGTGACCGGAAGAACCAGATGGTGCCAGGCCACCACCAGTGATAGCCACGATGGAGCTCACAAAGTTGAATCTCACTGTCAACAGAAGAATAAATAAGGGTGCACCCTGAGATCTCCACTAAAAGACCGCAAGTGATGGTCCAGGGGCTTTGGGGCTCACCTGGCAGCATGGCTCCTGGCCCTGATTCTGCCCCTGTCCATAAATCATAATGGAGGTCAACTCTTTAGACAGGAATGGATTGGACTTGGCAACACAGACTGACCATATCATGTGTGCACTTTATGGTTCTATGCATCTGTAGGATGTCGTCCTGCTGACCTCTTACTGGAGGCGGGGGAGTGGGTAGAGAGGAGGGGAGAGGAGATTGCTGGGAGGATAAGACATGTATAGAGCAGAGAGGAAGAGTGTGCTGTCACCGGGCAGGGAGAGCAGTGGGAGCTGCATAGAGGTGGGCATGCAAATTTATATGGGAATGTACATTTCCATTCAGTCATAATAAAAAAAGAAGAATTTTATTATAAGCCACACACACACACACACACAAAAGAAAAGAGAAATAGTGGTTTAATTTTGTAGAAGGATTTGGAGATGACCTTCTTAAGAACTGATAACAGGATCCATTTAAAGTGGTGCCCTGTGAATAGCAGAGGTGATGGCAGGGCCCTTAGGGGAAATTCGTCCTTTTCCTTGCCTTCCCTCTGCCCTTCCTCCCCGCCCTTCCTCACTCCCTCTCCCCCTACTTCCCTCGGCTCACCTGTGTATCTGTCTGTCAGTCCTTCTGTACTCTTTTATGTGTTAAATATGTACATTCATTATTTTCATTAAAATTTAAAATATTTAACGGTTCCCTAAATAAGTCAACACTATAAATTAGGTTACTTAAGAGAAGAGTATATATTTTTTCTTTCTTTTGAGCGCTTGAGGGGCTCTCTACTATTAATAATTGATAGGCAACTTACACATCATTTTTATCTATTTATTAACACGAGTCCCCAGGTATTTGGTCATGGGGTATTTTTAATGTTCCTCACTGGGGGTGATTAGTTGCCCTTGGAAATATTCGAGTTGGAGTCCTCTGAGAAGAGTTCACATTGTAGGGCTTTCACATTCCCTGTGAGCTCCCCACTCTCCTCCAGGCCCAACAACTCATCTGATTTTGTAGGACGTAAGTGGGCCTATTTTTGTAGTGCTAGCAATAAAAACAATAGCCTACCGATGGGGGACAGAGTGGGTAAAAAGGGAGACATGGTGAGTTATTTTGCCTCCAGAAGACCAAATCAGGAACAATGATGTTTACTGATCATTAGAAAAAAAAAAAGTTCAAAATGAACTAACTTCACTGGATCCATGGAGAAAAGAAATGCAAAGACTTTTTTCCTATTTTTTGAACAGAAAAATCTCAGTAAGAAAATCTGCAGTGCATATTAGTCACTGAAATGCAAATAATGAGGCATATTTGAGAACAGACGTAGAGCAAACCGCCTGATATGCATTATAGGTAGGTCGCTGGCCACTGGGCTGTTGCTAAGACTCCTCATGGGAACATCTGGAAGCTGATGTCTGCAAGAAATGGGTAACAGTGCCCTAGCACCCCTCCACCTGCAGAATGCAGTTCCCCTCTGTGCACACGGTTCCTCATGAACTGGTGTGGACTCACACCAACTAGCAGTGACTACAGCAGTGTACCCGGGACCCAGCATCTTTCTGTAGACAAAGCGTCTCTGTGGTTTATTCCCTGAGTTACCTTTGCCTCTCCCAACCCTGCTGTGGACCTGAAAGTTCTCAAGGCTGTGACTCGAGTGTGGATCTCCAGGCCTAGCGGTACTGGGAAGACAGTGTGGTGACAGGGAGTGTGCCCTCTGATGGGCCTAGCCGTAATTCGCAGAGACACCTCTCATTCCAAATACAGGGTGGCTGTGCTTCCATACCTCCTCCATGGGTCCCTAAGAGAAACCAAACCAAACTGAACTGAACTAAATCCAAATGAACAGAACCAAACCAAACCAATTGCCACTGAGTCAATTCCAACTAATAGTGACTCTGTAGGACAGAGAAAAACTGCCCTAAGGGTTTCCAAGGAGCACCTGGTGGATCTGGACAGTCTACTTTTTTGGTTAGCAGCCAAACTCTTCACCACTGTATCACCAGGGCTCCTGTTGATCCCTAGGAAGAGGTTTCTAGGAAGTAACATCAGGCTTCTGCAGCAGAGGTGGGGAGCAGCCACCTGTGGGCACTGGCTTTCCCTGCTCCCCACCCAGCACAGGCCTGTGCTTTCTCTGTATTGATGTAGGTTTGCATACCTTGTTCTGCACCCACCCTTTTTTCCAGTGACTGCTGCATTCTGGCTCAGAGAACTCTTACTGGAGGAATCCCCAGGAGGTGCAAATGGTTAATGTCTTGTCTGCTAACAGGAAGGTTGGGGCCCACCCAGCCATGCCTCAGAAGAAAGGCCTGGCAATCTACTTCTGAAAGACTGCAATCACTGGAAACTCAGTGGAACACGGTTCTACTCTGCACACATAGCGGTTATCACGAGTCAGAGTTGACTTGACGGCATCTTTTTTTATTTCCTCTTATTTGGTCGCAATGACTATGGAAACGTAGGCAGGAGGAGGGACGTGGGTTTTTATAATCCATCCAAATGTGGATATTGGCGCCTTATTTTGAGTTTATAAACAATTACATTGTCCTTGGAATCAGGTATTAAAATTCCTGTTGAAGCTAAATTTTTGTTCAACAACCCTTCTTACTGAGTTAGTCTTATGTGCCAGTGCAAACACATTCTGGATGAGATAAAACAACATTGTCTATGGCATCCTTGTCTCCCTTCAGATCTGCAGGCGTTCCCTGCGGTGTATGGCACAGAGGCCAACTCCTCAGCCACTCCTTCCTCCACCTGCAGACTGTCCTACTTTGCCTCTTCATGCTCTTAGCACAGTCTCTTCACTCTAGCCGTGTGGGTCTCCTCGTTGCCAGCCAGACGTCTCATTCTTGTTCCTGTCTCTCTTTGCCTTTTCTGTTGTCCTCCTTTGGGATGCTTCTCATCTGCTGCTTAAATCCCATCCATCCTCAGGGTTGATTCAAGTATCTTTTTCTCTGTAAAGCTTTCCTCAAGCCCTCAGCCACAGGGACCATCCTTTCTTGGAAATAAGGAACACATACTATTTGCAGGACAAAGTGTTTCGTGTATAGAAATGTATTTGTCTCCTGTGTTACTGTGTAAGCTCCTGCAACACAAAGGCGTTTCTTTCATGCCTAGCATGACACCTGTTCACGTGTTGTTTTCGTCCTCAGGTGCCATTGAGTTGGTTCTCACTCATAGTGATCCCAGCTACCACAGCACAAAACACTGCCGGTCCCGTACCACTCTCACAATCGTTTTTATGCTTAAGCCCTTTGTTGCAGCCACTGGGTCAGTCCATGTTGTTGAGAGTCTTCCTCTTTTTTTGCTGACCCTCTACTTTATCAAGCATGACACCTTTCTCCAGAGGCTTCCCTCCCGACCACATGTCCAAAGTATATACGATGCGGTCTCACCACTCTTCCTTCCGAGGAGCACTCTGATTGTACTTCTTCCAGAACAGATCTGCTTGTTCTTTTGGCAGTCCATGGTACATTCAGTATTCATCTGCAACACCACAATCCAAAGGCATCATTTCTTCTTCTGTATTCCTTATTTATTGTTCAGCTTTCTCATGTATATAATTGTCATGGTTTGAATTGTGTCCCTCCAAAAATGTGTGCAGCCACGTGGCTGGGATATGGTTCCCAGTATCTTGCAACTGTCCTTCATTGTGTGGTTTTGCTAACCTGTATGTTAAAGGATTAGGGTGGGGCTGTAAATTTCTGCTGTAGGGGGGAGTTTCCCTGGAGTACGGCTTGCCCCACCCTTAATGCTTTTAGCTTGCAAGGAATAAAAGGAAAAAGAAACAAAGGACAATTTGAGAACCTTGCTACCATCAAGCAAGCAGCACGGGGAGCAAAGTGCATCATTCAGACCAGAGGTTCTTGTGTCAGGACGCTCCCTGGACAAAGACTGATGCAATACTGGACTTTCCTCCAGAGCCAACACGGGGAAAGCCTTACCCTGGAGCGGACACCCTGAATATGGACTTGCAACCTACCGGACTGTGTAAGAATAAATCTTTCTTTGTTAAAGCCATCCACTCTGTGGTATTTCTGTTAGAGCAGCCGACTCGACGGCACTTGGCTGGCTTGGCCAGCTGACTAAAACAATAATGTGACTGAAAATACCATGGTTTGGGTCAGGCACACTTTAGACTTCAAGGTGACATCTTTACTTTTCAATACTTTAAAGTGGTCCTTTGCAGCAGTGCAAGGGACTTTTCCCAATGCAGTGTGTCTTTTGATTCAATGTATGGAAATGTATTTGTCTCCTGTGTTACTGTGTAAGGGGCATTGATTGTGGAATCCAAGTCAAATGAAATCCTTGACAATCTCAATCCTTTCTCCATTTATGATGATGTTGCTTACTGGTCCACTTGTGAGGATTTGTGCTTTCTTTACATTGAGGTGCAATCGGTGATGAAGGCTGAAGTCTTTCGCCTTCATCAGTAAGTGCCTCACGTCCTCTTCACTTTCAGCAAGCAAAGCTGTGTGTCATCTACATAAAGCAGGTTGTTAATGAGTCTCCCTCCAATCCTGATGTCCTGCACTTCTTCCTGCAGCCCAGCTTCTCAGATTATTTGCTCAGCATACAGATTGCATAGGAACAGTCAAAGGATACAACCCTGATGCACACCTTTCTTGACTTTCGACCATGCGGTATCCCTTTGTTCTGTCTGAACAACTGCTTTTTGATATTCACATAGTATGTGTTCAATATAGCACCCCTTAATTTCTTTATGGCATAATGGTGACATTATGATGAAGGGCTATGATTACTAACCAAGAGTTCAGCAGTTCAAATACACCATGCACTTCTTAGAAACTCTGTAGGGGCAATTCTACTCTAACCTATAGGGTTGGGGTGAGTTGGAACGGACTCGACAGCACCTAGCAACAACAGTGCCCTTGATGAAGTTGTTGAGTGGCACCATCTGCTTTGCACTTAACTACTAACCCAAACTTTGGCAGTTCTAACCCACATAGAGATGTCATGGAAGAAAATCTTGATCTACTTCCAAAAAAAAGAGAAAAGAAAAGAAATCATCCATTGAAAGCCCTGAACAGCATAGTTCTCCTCTGAGACACATGAGATTGATTGACATGGGTGAGAGTTAACTCCCAAGAATTGGTTCAGTTTTACTGCACAGTGTGTGAAGTACAATTAAAAGATGAGTTTTGGCAAGCTGAAAACCCAAAAAACCAAACCCACTGACATTGTGTGGATTTTGACTCATAGTGACCTTCTAGACAGAGTAGAACTGCCCCATAGTGTTTCTGAGGAGTACCTGGAAGATTTGAATTGCTGATCTTTTGGTTAGCAGCTGTAACACTTAACTATGCCACCAGGGTTTCCTGGAAAGCTCAAAGAGGGAGTATTCTTTTTTTGAGACTGTAAGACTGAAGGGCTTCAAAGAAATCTTGAGAAGAGGTGGTATTTGAGTTTGTTGCCTGAGGGATAGGTTGAAGTTACCAGGAAAATAAGCTTGGGGAAGAACACTAGGGGTAGAGAAAGCAGGTGCGGAGAGGACCTAGAAACTTGAAAGTTTCTGCTCTGTTTGGAAGTGGAAAGTTGCTGGAGGCTAGTGAATGGTGTTGCATTGCAAATGACTGGAGAAATGATAAGAAGAGCACTCTGAGTCCAGGTCAGGAAGTTCCTTCTGGAAAGGAGGGCTCCCCTGCCTTTGCCAGCCAAAGCTTAGATGGAGTGCACATCGGGTTAAGTACAGGAAGCAGCAGGCTGGGTCTGTGATCAATCCAGACACTCAGCAGGCCCAGGACATTGAGGAAAATTAGGTTTTAGGAAGAAACTGGCTGAAAATGTAATTGTGAACTTGTGATTTTAACTGAGGAAACTTAGAATAGGAATGTTCTTGAGGGAAATCTGCTAGAAACCTATGGCTTGTGCTGCAACAGGTGAAGTGGAAGATCATTATTGGAAGTACTATTTATATTTAATAATGCCTTCTGTCTGTTAGCCTTCAACTGCAGATCTTCCCCAGAGCACAGAGTTGTGTCTAGAGGGTAGATCTGGAGGTTTACTTGGCTGTTGTTTTAATGGACTAGAAGAACATGTATTTAGTCTTTAAAAATTTAAGAAGGAGAAAAGTAACTCGGGAAAAGCCGTGTTCGTGTTAGATTAAGGCATGAGGAGGCCAGTGTGGGGCCCAGCTGTTGGCTTCCTGCTCATCTCAAATATGCTGTTTGCACATGGATGGTGTGGTGGGCGCCTTCATCAGATACTCATGGGTCCACTCAGGCAGTGATCGTCCCCAAACCTCTCTACCTCGAGTCAGGTGGTGGGAGAAAGTACCCTGACACATCCAAATACTTTGCTAGTTTCCTGTGCCCAGTGTTTCCTCCTTCCATGGAGTACTGTCAGCATCATGCGTGGGCCTTGGGGCGCTGTCCTGTAAGGGCCTTGTTACTCAAAGTGAGGTTCCTGGACGGGTGGCCCCGGCAGCAGCGCAGGCTCTCCGCATCTCATTCGGGTGCAGACTCTCAGGCTGCACCATGAACTGACTGAGTCTGAGTCTGTGTTTTATCAAGATCCCCAGGAGATGTACACGCATGTCATGGTTCAAGAAGCACTGCTCTATGGCACCTGCCTTGACTTACCCATGTCACTGCCTTCCCATTGGCTCCTGGAGAAGAATCTAACCCTTGGTGTGGCATTGAAGCCCCTCTGTGGCTTGGACTTCACATTGCCTTCATCCTAAGTCCATTTTTTTTCCTTTCCACGTGTGCCATGCTCCTGAATTTGCTCTGTGCCCCCCTGCTATGGTCTATACTCCAGTTTCTAAGCCAGTCCTCTTCCTGCACTGGTAAGGGGTACTAATATAGAGACTGAAAAATTTTCCTCCCCCCAATCCTTACCAGTCCTACACCCACCTAGCTCCCCCTTCATTTCACAGCAGCTCTCGCCAGACAAGGACACTCTCCCTTGATAAGCCCGGCTCCCAGGCTGGCTGGATACCCCCTGTTTCCTTTTCCCAGCTCAACTCCCCAGCTGGCCGGAGACTCCCCTTTCCTTTCCCAGACCGGCACCCCAGGTGGCAAGATGTGATAACCCCATTCCCCTTTTCCTTTCCCAGCCCGGCCCCCTTCCCTTGCCAGATGGGATAATTCCCTTTGACGAATCTCACGCCTATGCTCCGCTTATCAAAGCCTCCCACCTACCTAGCAGGATGCCCCCCTCCTCAGAACTCCGCCTGCTTACCCCATTTGTCTCAACCACAACTACACTATAAGTAGGGACTCAAAACTTGACTCGGGGCCATTTTGTTGGAACCTGCAGAGGTCCCATTTGGCCCGTCGACGTAATAAACTGTCCCTTGCCTCCTCCTGGGTGTCGCTTGCTTCATTTTCCTATAACAGTACCACCAGGATCACATTTGTGCCTAACCAAAAGCCTAGCCAAGTGCATTTCCAGCAAGTCGATTCCAACTCTTAGCAACCCTAGGGGACAGAACAGAACTACTGCAAAGAGTTTACAAGGAGAGCTTGGTGGATTCCAGTTGCCAAACTGTTGGTTAGCAGACATAGCATTTAACCACTACACTACCAGGATTTCCTTTTCGTACCTAGCACACAGTAAACCAAATCAAACCTGTGGCTAGCTATTTGATTCCAACTCATAGTGGGTGCTCGTTAAATGTTTGCATGACACGGATGGTGTGGACTTCTTTCTGTGAATGATTGTATCATTGTGTGAGGTCAGCTTTTCCGGGGTAGTCTTAACAGAAGTGTGGGCAGAGCGTGCAGGCTCCCCTGGCAGTGCACCGTCTCTCTGTCTTGTGCTCGCCTGGCCTGTGCATCTGCCCTGGTGCTAAATATTGCTGTGTGTGCTGGAACCTCTCCAGCGCTGGTTCCACCCAGGCCATCTAGGCTCCCGGCAACCAGACTCACCCACATCAGTGTTTATTGGTGCTGCACTGCTGATGTTCTCAAGACCCTGTAAATGCCCAAGCTGATAATAATAATAGAACCACGACCACAGCAACACAGCAACAGTAAACATTTGTTGAGTGCTTATTCTACTCCAGGCACTGAATTAAGAGATTTTTCATGGGTTATTTTATTTGAAACTCACAAGAACCATATGATGTTGGTGCCATTCTTACCTCCATTTTCAGATAAATCTGCAGTTTTGAGAAGTTAACAGTTTGTCCAAGGTCACACAGTTAGGCAGTTAGGGAACAAGATCCCTTAAACATTTGTGGCTTTGTGTTATCTTCTCAGTTTTAAAATCATACACATCTTCCGGTCTTGTTTTATGCTAACTCCAAGAATTCTGATTCCTCCCAGGAGGCAGATCTACAAATGAAAAAGCAACAGCTATAACCAAAGAGAAAGAATGAAAAACGGAAGGAATAAGGAAGACACTATGTAAAATTATCACAAAGTTTTTGCTTATTTCCTAAAGAAAGTGAAGAAATGTGTACAGAATTATTTATCTACTTTACAATGTCTGCCAAGCCATTGATCCACTTGTTTGTCTGTCCATCTGTCCATTTAGCAAATGTTAGGTGTGCTGTGTGCCGCGTCCTCAGGATGGTCTGCATAATAGGGAAAACAGGAAAGCACACCACACGCCACTTTCAACAATATGCTAGAGTGTGAATGGGTTTCTGCTTCCCTCTACTAACTGGTAACACAGACATCTACACGAACCAAGATGCATGGGGTTTTTCATGGATGTTTGTGATGTTGCGTGGTATAGCAATAAAGTGGAGTCGGACAGAGAAGTATATTTTCGCTTATCTTATGTGCTGAGAGAAAAGATTGACTCTTTCCTTGGCTCTGGGGGTCAAGTTCCTTGGCCTTAGGTCTGGTCCTGGAGGTTACACTGTGCTCAGAGAAAGTCCTTTCTGTCTCCCAGCCTGAGTCTCAGTTTTCTCAGCCGAAAACAAGAGGGATGAGACCAAGTGACTTCCGTCTCTGTAACTCTCTAGTTCTGTTGTTTGTAGTCCGGAGGACTTCTGGCAGTGCTCAGAAGCGACCCAGCTGGTGTGACCTTTTGGTCCTTGCTCTTACCAGCCTTCGCTCAAGAAACCTCTCTCCCTCCCAAGGCATTAATGAGCTGACTGAGAGGATATTGAGATCGATGGGTTGGGAGCCAAGTGGGGCGAAGGCTGCAGCTGAAGAGGATCTGTGGGAAGCTGTAGCGAAGTGGAGAGGTTACTTTGGGCATTGATCTTTCCTATAAAGGGTGATGAGGTAATTCCTATTCCAGGGACATTTTTCACAATAAATCCAAGTCAGGCTTTAAGAGATTGAAGTCCCTGAGAACGAGGTTATGGAGCGACTTGACAGACTTGAGTGTGGTAAATCACCAGAACGGATGACATTTTTCCAGATGGAAACAGAGTAGAAGGTCTAATCAGGAAGAGTAATAGATTGTCTAATTCAGCAAGTTTTGTAAAAGGTGGGAAAGTTGCTGACATGATCTCTCTTCTCCCTGAAATGAGTTCGGGGAGGTTCAGGGGGTCAGAGACCGTGTCATTTGGCAGGGGCAATCGATGGGAAGTGGTTGTGGGGTGCGAGTACTTTATAAAGTGCTTTGGGTGTTTAATGCTCGATTGCATGTTCATTTATTTGTGCCAGGCTTCCTTTCACTGACGATTTCACCTGGCTTACAGAAAATACACATAGCATGAGACAGTATGATATAAATGAAAGATAAATCATCAAGCCCAGAAAAAATGTAAGTTAAAATAACAGGTGGAGGTCAGGGGAAAATGTAAGAAAAGCTTTTTTGTTATCTTTATTACTGGAGGATGATAATGAGGGTGACAAACGCATATAAGGTGCAGGCATGTCATTGGATGCAACTCGTGCAACAACCCTGAGAGGCTACCATGATCTCATTTGAACTGGAGACCCAGAGAGGTTTATGTAATTTGCCAAGGATGCAGAAGGCATGTGGCGGAACCAAAATTTCACGGTGGGCCTGACTGCAGAGTCTGCAGCTTCCAAGTGTAGGTCCCCTGGGGCAGAAATGGTAATGACTGACCCTATTCAGCTAAGTAACTGTCGTAAAGGAAGTGCCCAATAAACATTTACATTGATGAATGCATTCAGCTCATACTTTGGATTCAAGTGAGTTTATCTGGAATGCTGTTGCTGAGATAATTGTGGGGCAATATTGCTAATTGTGATGTCAAAGCCAAGGTTAGTGCTACTGTGTCCATTCCAGTTCATAGCAACCCAGAGTACAGCTGCCCCATAGAGTTTCCAAGGAGTACCTGGTGGACTTGAACTGCTGATCTTTGGATTAGCAGACACAGCGCTTACCACTATGCCACCTGGGTTTCTGCTGATTATGATAGCTTCTGTTAACTGTCTACTATGTACCAGAAATTTTACACAAGAGAATTCAATTTTCCCAACAGCCCTGGGAGATGTCTGTAATAGACTCATTTTAGAATTGTAGAAACCAAGTGCTTTTTAGTCATCTAGTGCTGCTATAACAGAGATACCACAGGTAGATGGCTTTAACAAAGAGAAATCTATTTTCTTATAGAAACGCAGGCCAGAAGTCCAGACTCTGTGTGTGAGCTTCAGTGGAAGGCTTTCTCTGTTGGTTCTGGAGGAAGGTCCTTGTCATTAATCTTTCCATGGACTAGGAGCTTCCGATGCACAGAGATTCTGGTTCCAAAAGATGTGCTTTGCTCCCGGAACTGCTTTCCTGGTGGTATGGGCTCCCCACATCTCTGCTTGCTACTCTTTCTTTTATAACCCAAGAGACAGCCTCAAAGTACTCTAAAATCTTATACTTTGAGTCTCGCCCCACCAACACGACTGCCACCCATTGTCCCTCATTAACATCATAGAGGCAAGGTATACTCCCTGTAGAAACATCACACTAGACCAGGCCTACCAAACCTCTACACACATTTTTGGGGGAAAGCAATTCAATCCATGACACTGAGGCTCACAGAGGTTAATTAATCTGTTCCAGATCATATAATTGGGAAGTAGCAGAGGCAGGAATTAATTCTCACTGAAGTTTGGCACTCTCTAGGTTGCCTACCCAGAGCCAAAACAATTCTGGAAAGTCCTTTCCTAGCTGGCTTCAGGCAGTGGAGGAAATGATGTCAAGTGTCCAGGCGAAGACATAATGTCCTGTATCAACATGAAGATGAGGTGTGGATCAGCTCCAAACGCGGCTGCCAGCAGTATCTGCCATTCCTGTGTGCAGGGCTCATCCTCCCATCAAGTGCTGAGTCTCTATCCATTCAACTCAGATTTAAGCTGGTTTGTAATTACTTCAGGAACCCTGCTGGTGCAGTGGTTAAGTGCTACATCTGCTGAGAAAAAGGTTGGCTGTTCAAATCCTCCAAGTGCTCCTTGGTAGCTCTATGGAGCAGTTCCCCTCTGCCGTACAGGATCACTGTGAGTCAGAATTAACTCAGCGGCAGGAGGTTTGATTTTTTATTTTGTTGGTAATTACTTTGGCCCATAAAATGTGTGGGAGTACTGCCATGACAATTTGGGCTTAGGTCTTAAAGTCGTGGCAGCTTTCGCTCTCACATCCTAGCTGTCACAGGCTGTTGTGGAGAGACATTTCTGAGAATCAAAGACCATGTGGACAGAGAGACACTACGGGAACAATGATCCTCTAGCTGAGGGCTCCATCAAGACTCCAGAGATGTAAAAAAGCCATCTCGGATTCTCCACTTGCATCAAAGCCACCCCCAAAAGCAGACACCAAACCTATTGCTGTAGAGTTGATGGTGACTCACAGCAACGCTGTAGTAACACGGTGAGAAGCGAGATGAAATATACCACAACGAGCCCTGCCTACATTCTTTATTGACGTGTCAACAATAAATCACTTGTCATGTTAAACAACGAATTAGTTGATGTGGCTTTTAATATATAACATAAACCAGAAGATGTGTCAACTAGTAGAAGAACGAGGGAGCAGATTAACAGTGCGAGTTTTCAACATGTGACTGAGTCAGATGACAGGAATTAGACAGTGAACAATTCCCTTGGCTAAATATATGAGTGGCCTTTTGTGTGACTCAGGGACAGGTTCAAAGAGATCTACAGTCCTTTGAAAAATAGACTGAAATTTCAGAGACAATAGGAAAAACACATTCCAGTGATTGTTTCTCTGAAAAATGAAGGATCAAGGTAAAGACAAGAGTTAGTGTTGAAATGACTGTTTATCACAGAGAAGTATAACCGGGTCCTGGCAGCAGTATAGACAGCAAATGAGCACTGGCAAATGATTGAAGACCAGAACTTTGAACTGGTACAGTCATGCCTGACAAAGTGAAACTAGAATGAGCCTGAAGTTTTAAAACTTGGGTGATCTGGAATGTTAACTGAAACAGAAAGAATTATGCATTGAAGCTGAAAAGGGAGACTTAGAAGGGGTATACTGAGCACTTTCAGGATCCTGATATGTGAGATTGGATGGACAGGACTGTGAAGAGTGGCACACTACCCAAAGAGGTGTGGTTGGCTGCTGTCTTTGAACGGGGAACTGCTGTTTTTGACTCTGCTCTCATGGATATGACAGTTGGTTGCTAGGCAACATATAACATACATTGCCCTTACTTTCTAAGGGAGAGTGTAAGTTTCCAATAAGGCTTTGACCTGTAATTTTTCATGTTCTGATTATTGTGGTTCACTCAAATTTTGAAAATTCATGTGTGTTCTGGTTTCACTTCCTCAATCGTGACTGAACCAGGAAGAACTGGTTCAAAGACTTGTTAAAAACTGTCTCTACCTAGCAACCTCTGATAATAGAACCAAATGAGTTGCTAGGTATCATGAGTTTGCAAATCTACTCTTGTTTGGGTATCAAACTATTGAAATGTCATCGGATGTCTTGAGGAAGAAAGTAAAAGAACGTATTCCTTCCCATTTCCAACATTCCTCCGTATTTCTAGAAGTCTAGAGAGCTGGAGTCTGTTTCTGACTTTACCATTTTGTTAGCTGAAGAGTGTGAACTTCCATGGTCTAAGGCTGCTTGTCACTAACAAGAGGGAGTTTCATCAGAGTAACTGTATTTACATTCTATTATTCTGTGATTTCTCTGATCCCTTTCCCCCTTTCCTTCATTGATGTGATTTTATAATCTCGTTTTTCCAAAGGCAACCCTTCTAGATCTAATTTTCATCTCCTAGACAGAGACTTCCTGAATACATTTTACCTCAAAGACTTGTCTGTTTTGTGGTAGAAACAGAAGAACGTCTCAACTTCTTCCATATGATAGATTTATTTTATCTAATTATGAGTTGGCATTAACTTGGCAGCTGTGTGTTTTGGTTTGGTAATTATCTTTTTTTTTTTTTAATTTTATGGAAACCTTTTCTTTTTTGCCTTTTCTCTTCTCTCCTTTCTCTGACCATGTTGGAAACCCTCCCAACCCCCCTAAAAATGATTCCCTGTTTTCTATTGGTTCATGCCTACTGCCTTGTTTCAATTCTAACTTGATTCATACAGGGATTAACCCTTCCTATCCTGATTACTCTTGTATTCTGTTTGCTCTCAGGTCTTTCCATATCACTTGATCATCAACATTTTCTTACTTTTGTAATTAAAAGACAACTGTGCTAGGGATTACTACTACTCACAAATATTTCCAGTTACTCTTCTTGGCAAATGTGAAGCTTTTATTTCTTCATTCCTTTGGTTTTAGGACTGGCTGCCTGATTTGCTTGGATTATGGAAGAGAGCAGAAGTTAACGTATGTAATTGATAGGCATTTAGCATTTACTGTCATTATTGTTGCTTCTTCCCTACCCCTAGTAAGGAATACTGTAGGCTTCTGCTGAGATGGTAGCATCATAAAGAGAGTGGAGCTCCTAGTTCTTTGAGTCTCTGAGTAACTATGATAGCGTTTTCTTTCCTTCTATGGTCTGCTTAGATGTGTGACACTTCTGAGAAATAAGCCTTTGTAGTTTTTAAGTACTGAAATATTGGGAATTTTTGTTACTGCAGCCGTACACAAGCCATCTTGATTGATTCATTAATTATTTTCCTTTGCTTCCTCCACTATATACAACTTGGCTATACCACGGTTCTTCATGTTTGGCATCTGAATCAAGTGGCAGAGCTGGGGCCTGTGGTGGCTTCCTGCCCCTCAGTTGTCATCTCTCTGCCTGCCACCACTTACTTCCTGTCTGTTTACCTTGCCATCAGCCCCTGCACTGTTCTCATTTTGCATGTGATTCCTGGGACTTGAACTAGCAGCTGTTGGATTCATCAACTCTTACAGCTGGCAAATGAGAGTCTTGTTCCTTGACCTGAAGATTCTGGGTTTGCCAGTCCCTGCAGGTCTGTGAGTCAGCAGAAACCTTGCAGTCTCGCCTACCAGCTTCAGATCGACCAGCCTACACAGCTGGTAATCTAGAACTCTGAGAACCTTGGGTTCACAGCTCCTGTGAAGTGGTTCACCTTCTACAATTGCATGAGCTGGTTCCTTTAGATAAATTTTTCCTTGTACATATTATACGTGTTACTGGTTTTGCTTCCCTAGAAAACCCAGCCTAAGACAATTATTTGTGATTTAACAAATACTTATTAAAAATATACAATGTGGATCTGGGGACCATCCTTTCAGGAGACATCTAGGTCAATTGACATAGCTAGTTTTTTATTTATTTATTTTTATTTTAAGAAAATGTTCTGGAACCCATTTTGGTGAATGACATCTGGGGTCTTAAAAGCCAGCAAGCTGCAGTCCAAGGAACATCAACTGGTCCTAATCCACCTGGGGCAGAGGAGAATGAAGGATGTCAAAGACACGAGGTAAATATAAGCCCAGGATACAGAAGGGGCTATGTGATTCAGAGATTACATCAACATGAGACCAGAAGAACTAGATGGTGCCCGGCCACCACCAGTGACTGCTCTGACACAATAGACAATGTAGACTTCTTGGCATAGCAGAAGAAAATGCGGGTGCAGATCTAGAATTCTGTTAAAAGACTTGATGCTCTGACATCCTGGAGGGTCCCCTGAGTACATGGCCTTCAGATTTGCTGCTAGCCCAGAGCCGAGACCAGCACCAAAGACAGCTCTTCTGACAAAAATTGGACAGGACTATAGGACACAGAGTGATGTTGTTGTTGTGTGTGCTTCTTTGCTTAATTATATACACGTTGTTGTTGGAGAAGCTCCTGTACAGAAATGAGATGGGAAGGTGGAGAGAAGGGGACTCAAGTTGGTTGAATGAATGGGAGAAGTACAGGATGGGAAGGAGGAGTGTGCTGGCACAGGGTTGTGAGAGCACTAGTGTTGCATAGAGGAGTGTGTACAAGGTTTTATATGACAAAGTGACTTGGATTGTAAATTTTCACTTAATCACAATAAAATATTAAACAGAAATCTACTATACATCATCAGAACCCTGGTGGTGCAGTACCTAACTGCTCGGCTGCTCATCAAAAGGTTGACAGTTCAAATGCATCTGTTCCTCCTTGGAAACCCTATGGGGCCTTTCCACTCTGTCCTGTAGGGTTGCTGTGAGTCAGAATCAACTCAGTGGCAACAGATGTGCATCATAGTGTTTAGAGTCTGGTGGGGAAGAAGCGAGTTAACAAAGAAATACATAATATTGGATACTAATACGCAATATAAAGAAAAATAAAGTAGGGAAGAGGAAGAGAAAACAGTGGTACGGTGATAGCAGTTGTTTTCATGTGGTCTTTAAAGGCAGGACTCAGGGCTTCTATTCAACCTCAAATCCTTCTTTTTTTAGAAGCTATCCTTGACTAACTCATAGTAGTTTTTTCTTCATTTGAAGCAGTATTGCCCTTAGTTATTATATTTCAATATATTTGGCAAATTCTTGTTAATTAGCTTTTTATGTGTCTGTCTTATTTTCGGGTATCCCGTGGACTGATTGCGTTTACCATTGCTGCTAGCATTACATCTTCATTCATTTATTCATTTGCTCGTTCATCTAGTGTATACTGTATACTTGACATAGGCAAAGAACTGTGTTAGATAACTCAGGCTACTGCCCTCCATCACCTAGTGGCAATCAGGGTCACACAAACATTAAACTCACCACAAACAAGAATGACTTCATGGTACAGTAAAGGCACAATCAAAGTGCTGTGAGAATGTGGAGGAAAACAATGAATTATTACCAGGAACGATTTGTCGGGCTTCCAAATGAGATGTTTGAGTGATTTTAATTTCAACAAATGGAGAAAGAATGGGAATAAAGAGGCTGGACAGGCAGGGGTGGGACAGAGGTCATTGTTCTGGGAATTGGTTATCTGTTTCTGAAGCATGCGGTGTCTGCTAACTGATTTGGTCTACTACTCTGCTGTCTGTATCTCTCCTATCTGTTTTCCCTCATATCTACTTCTGTATTCATGCCGTTTCTTATTTCCTCGCATTTGAAAAGACAGGAACTTTTTCAGTGAAATGTGCTTTAGAGATAGTTGATTCGTAGTGACGGACCAGGGTAGAGACTCACAGAGTACGTAGAGACTAGGAATTGGCCAGTGGTTTGAGCGAGGGTATGGGGCCAGAGGCAGGCTCCGTAGGACTCCAGTGGACTGTGGGAAAAATAAAGATCTCATGATGAAGGAACAGAGTATGGAGCAGAGTAGATAGAACAAGCCTCAGAAAGAATGGAGAACAAGATAGATTTTTTTTTTTACTTCAAAGTTTTCTTTAATGCCAGTCTCACTTAGTATTTTTTTTCTGCGAAGAGTGTAAAAAAACAAATAACCCACTGCCACTGAGTCGATTCCAACTCATAGTGACCCTGTAGGCAGAGTAGAACTGCCAACATTCTGGTCAGCGGCCATAGCATTTAACCAGTACACCACTAGGGTTACTGCAAAGAACATAGAAGAGATACAACCCTGAGAACTGACTGCCCACGTGACAGAAATGGTGCTGGGGACTGTATGTGTGTTTCCTGATTTATTGATAACTTCATCAGCTCCACAATGTTGGCATTTCCTCTGACATTTTTACAATCGAGTACGCCAAAGCTTGAAGAGTTGAGGAAACTTGCCTATGTTCCTGAGGTGATGTAGCTGGTGATGACAGGGTTAAATAAACTCTGAAGTCCACACTGTTCACCCTGGAAGGGGACTCTTTACTGACTACAAATACAGGCCCAAGTAACTTTTTACGTAAAGTGCCTGACCTGGCACAGGCTTGGTTTTTGTTTTGGGGGCAAGGAAGACTTGAGGCTTCTGATGAACTCATATAGCTCCCCACTTTTACTCGATGCCAGAAAATGGTTACATTTCCCCCCTTTTTCCTTCCCTCTAGTGATGCTGCCTACTAATCATGACTGATGAGTTAAGGTTTGGATGGAGTAGGTTCATGTGGTCACATCTCATCAGGGAAAGGGGTGATGAACCTGGCCCAGTAACTCTCACTTAACGGTATAATAGGGGTTCTGCCGGCACTTGGCTTGGCTGGCATTGTCTCCTTTTGATGGGCTGCAGAGAAAGCCCTGTCCACGGCAGCAGGTCATCCCCAGGGCAGAGCCAGGGTAAAGCCCATTAATGAGTCTCTCCAGCCATGAGATGCAGGCGGGGAGGGAAGGGGGGGTGACCCGCACTGCAGTACAACCCACGCTGGGAGACCAGGTGGGAGCCGCTTTCAAGGGAGACATGACAAGCTGAATGAAGGTGGCCACAGGGAGAGATAAAGGAGAGAAGGGAGTAGAGGGACATTTCTGAGGCTTTAGCACATGTTTGGTGTGAGGCACGAAGAAGTGTAATGTTCACTGTGAGATTTCTAGCTTGGTAGAAAATACAAAAGGGGATGCATGTTCAGGCCGTGGTGATTTTGATTTTTTAAATGCTGAGTTTAGAGGTCTATGGCAATGGTGGTCTATTAGCAGGCAAAATGGGATCTGGACTTGGAGGGAGACTAAGAAGCCCCCAGCACATATGTGTCATTGAAGTGGAACCAGAGGACGCAGATGCTGTGGCCTGGGAGACAATACAAAGATAATACAGGCCTATTTCTCTTTGTGATTGTAGTCTGCCTTCAGAGCATTTTCTTCAAGGGGATAAGAATATCAGCTCTCTCAGCTTTGTACCCAGTCAGTAAGGTTTAGGTGGCTTTGTTGGCTGGAAATCGGGGCTGGAGGAGGATGAAATGTAGTTCTTGTTATTTATAGAGGAGGAAGTTTCCAATGCATGAAGGGTCATTGTAGGGTGAAAAACACTGTGGATTTAATTCCATGTTGTTGTTGTTGCTCACTAACTATGGTGATGGTGGTAGATGAAAAAATTTCTGTATGTGTAAATTATTCTCCTTGAAGGACATAATTTGATTTCACAGCAGAAGGTGGGTTATGTGAGACAGGACTTCAGAAATATTCGGCTTGACGTTACTTGGCTTGGCTAGCTTTGCCAAGGGCAGGACTGTTTAGATAATGCCGGGACCTAGGTGAATTTGGAAGTTGATCAGGGTGCTGCCAGATGTGGGATAGAGAAGAGAGAAGACAACTGTGAGATCTGTAGGATTCAAGCTACTCTGTTCTCATGATAGACATTGTCTTGTTGAGTAGGGCCTGAAGAATTACTTGGATGTGAGGGACAGTTTTGAAGGTAAAACTGAGCAAAAAGTTCAAAGTTCTTGAACCAATAACTCAAGTGGTGGAAGAAGTTCCGAGTTCACCGATTTTAGGATTTGCTAGAGTTTCAGTTTTGTTTTCCCATGTGGAGTGAGGTTCATCTTAATAATACTTTGTTGGTTTGGGGCCTTGTTTACTCCTTGCATTATCTTTGTTTTCCAGGAATTTGACTAATCCAATCCCTTTGGTGATACTTGGTTCCTTCAACAACATCTCCACTGTGTTAGTCCAGGGTCTTCCTCAACACATCAGGATGAGGACCTCCCTACCTGAGGGGGGCAGTGTTGCAGTTAAGAGCCTGGGTTCTGCAGCTGTCTACATTTGCCCTGACTGCAGCTGTGCCATGCTGAGCATGTTAGTTAATCTAACCAATCCTCAATATTCTCGTCAGTAAAACAAGGATGATAATAATAGATACGTCATAGGCTACTATGAGGTTTAAATGAAATTAAGTTGATGAATCCATGTGAGCCTATAACACTATGTCTGCCATATAATAAATACTCAGCAAACATGATGTGTTTCTTGTTCTATAAGCATGGTTTTATAGCAGTAAGCAGTAATGCCACCAAACAACCCCAAATGTCAGTGGCCTACAATAGCAAGTATTTATTATCTTACTATTTGTTTTACCAGGATTCAGTGTAAAAACACCAGTCAGCTAGACCAGTGTCCAAACCAAGAAGGCAGAAATGATAAAAAATCTTTGCTTAAAGCTTGACTCTACTGTAGGACTTTGCTCTGCTTCTCTATTCTCTGAATGAATTGAATATGCTACATGGCATACTAAGTCTGAAAGGTGGCCTTAGATTTAAATCTTGTCAGAGGCAATCCCCATACTAAAAAGAGACAAAGAGAGAAATGAAGACTTCTACTGGTCCCACGTGCATTAACATTGTTAGGGACACATCGGTGAGGAGAGAACCAGATTGTCTCCTTTTTCCTCATTTCAACCGATGGCATGATTTTCTCTGTAGATTTTTCTCTTCTCTCATGACAGATGCATTTCATGTGACAGCAGCGACAAAGGAAAAAAAAATGAAATAAAACCATCAAGGATGAAGAAAAGTGGGAATTGTGCAGAGCTCCACATTTTCCCAAGAGCTTTTTGTGATCCTATAAGGTGTATGGGCTTTGTGACTTTAGCTAGTTTTCTTTTTTTTTTTTTTTTGGTGCTGTAGGGCTTGACTGTCATCTTGTCTCATGAAAGGCGCACACCAGGTTTGCTTTGCTCATACTAGGAGGGGTGCAGGAAACACTTATTCTAAGGAAACCTCTGAGAACCCCAAAAACAAAACCATTGCTGTCAAGTAGATTCCAACTCATAGCAAAAACCCTCTGGGACAGAGTAGAACTGTCCCATAGAGTTTCCAAGGAGTGCCTGATGGATTTGAACTGCCAATCTTTTGCTTAGGAGGTAGAGTATTTAAATACTAGACCACCAGTGTTCTCACCAGGCATCTTCAAGTCTTCCTCAATCTGGAGAGTCAATAGACTAAGCATCATCAGTGCCGGTTCTGGGTGTAGCTGTATTGAGTGAAGCATTGGCCAGAGTTTAGAAGGTCAGACTCTACCGCTGTATCTTCCAGAGCCCAGCACTGAAGATGAAATGTGTGTGTACAATGTGTGTGTGTGTGCATGGGTGTGTATGTGGGTCGTGGGTGGAGAGGGAGTCTTTTGACCTCAGCCTCGCCTACCAAAAAGATCTTAAATTTAGACCTTTGATGTCATCCCATGAAGTTAAGTACAAATCATAGCGACACACTGACAGCATTGAGAAAAAAATGGTCATCGTCTCCAGACTTGTGTCTCATCCTTCGGCCATATTGCTGAATTAATTTTTAATATGTGAGAAAAAGAATTCTGTAAGTTTCTTTAAAATAGCCTAGTTATCATAGTTAATCCTCTTTTGTTTTAAAATATTTATTAATATAAACATTTAAAATATACTACTATGTTCAAACTCTGCGTTGACATTTAAAAAAAATTTCATCGCTGAAGCCTTGACATACCAATGTGACCTGACCTTCATCGATGAGGTCTCGACATATAGATGTGACCTGAGTCTCATGAACCCTCAGTGGTGCTGTCCCTCTATACACTGCCAGCCTACCTTCCCTTTGCTTTCCCCCATGGGCTCTCTCAGGGTCTCATCAAGTATGGACTTTCATTTCCTAGTCTTTCCAGCCATTATCAGCAGCCCCAGGTGCAATCTCTGAGGCAGAAATCATAATAAACAGCTTGTAAGGACAAAATCTGATAAGGTGCATAAAGGCACCTAGCACAGAGTCTGACAGTAGGAGAAAACAAGCCTTAAAATCATTGAGAGCCTGGCTGAAATCACAGCTTTGCCGCTTCTGAATGATACATCTATAGAGATGTTTCTCAATGTTTCTAAGACTCAGTTTCGCCCTTCTGAACAATGGAGATGATGGTCCTCCCCTGGTGGGATTATTATAAGCCTTACGGGAAAGGACTTCCGTAAAACACTGAGGATGTGTGGTGGGACACAGCAGGTACTCAGCAGCTGCTGGTTCTCTTTTCCTCCTGCTTCTTCTTTCTTCTGTCTTCTGCTTGTGTGGGTTCTACCACCTCCATTGAATTTGACCAATACCTGCTCTTTCTGTGTCTTTCAGAGTCTTGGTGAGAGGTACCTCATCATTTTCCTGGAGAGAACTGAGACTTAGAAGTGGCATGCATACGAGGTCTGACAACGAAGTTCCCAAACTCATCCTAGAAAAAGTTCTCCATACCTCGTTGCTGAATAGCACTATGCCAGCCAAGGCCAAGTGTAGTCACCCTCAAAGTACTCTCCTTAGGAAGCTATGTACTGACACCAAGGCCTACCTACCAATGCCAACCCTTCAAAGCAATTTTGGAACTCTTTTTCTGGAATGGCCACCAAAGCTGTCTTTGTATTACCCTTGATGTCCTCAATGTCATCAAATGTCTTCCTTTCAATCTTTCCTTTATCTTCACATGAAGAAAAAGTCATTGAGGGCCAGATCAGATGAGTAGGGAGGGTGTTCCAATACTGTTATTTGTTCACTGGCTAAAAATACCCTCACAGACAACTATACAATTAAGTTTATGAACTTGCCACCTTGGTACCATGTGCAATGGCCATTTCGTAAAGAGCTCCTGCATAGCTTCCAAGGGGAGTATTTCAAAGGTGACTGTAGTGATATTCAGCAATGAGGTATGCAGCACTTAGAAAAACTAAGTTTGCAGAACTGATTGTCAGACCTCATACATATGTGTGTCTGAACCTTTCTGATTTAAGTAGCCATTAAAAAGACCCTGGGCTTCCAGATTTTCCTTAAAATTGATTATTTGATAGGACACAGAAAATGCTATTGCTAGGATATGAGGCACTTTTAAGCCTTCCTAAAAGGGAAACACAGAGGAAGCAAAGTATAGCTCCTAGCTTGCCTTGTGTTTGTTTGGTCCATTATTCTAATTTAATTCACAAGAAATATTTATGGTAAGAGATAAGAAAAAACTCCCCGGTCAAAATTAATGGATTTTTGAAATGCATAGCTTCTGGATAAACTATAGGTTCCTATTCTGATGTCCACATACATGAAAATGTGAAGGAGCCATTTCCAAATGACAGTGTGAGAGAAGATGAGAAATAAAATCGATTGCTTTGAACTGAACATAATTCGGCTCATAGGCTGCTTCAGTAGCAACCACTACCTTTAGTTTGCTTTTCTAAAGCAGTGTTACAGAGAATTAACTTACATTTATATTGTTCAGTATCATCGGGTCAGTTCCTACTCATAGAGACTCTACGCACAACGGAAGGAAACACTGCCCAGTCCTGTACCATACTCACAAATGTTGCTGTGTTTAAACCCACTGTTGCAGCAACTGTGTCAGTTCACCTCATTGAGGATCTTCCTCTGTTTTGCTGACTCTACTTTTCTAAGTGTGATGCTTTTCTCCATGGACTGGTCCCTCCTGTTAACATGGCCAAAGTACATGAGCTGAAGTCTCGTCATCCTCACTTTCAAAGAACATTCTGGCTGCGTTTCTTCTAGGACAAATACATTCTTCTTCTGGCAGTCCATGATATATTCAATATTCTTCACCAAATCCATAATTCAAAGGCATCAATTCTTTCTTGAGTCTTTCTTATTCATTGATCAACTTTTGCATGCACATGAGGTAATTAAAAACACCATGACATGGGTCAGATGCACCTTAGTTCTCCAAGTGATTTCTTTGGTTTTGAAACCTTTGCAGCAAATTTGCCCAGTGCAATCTACATTTGATCTGTTGACTATAGACATTGATTATGGATCTAAGTCAAGTGCAATCCTTGACAACTTCAGTATTATTTTGCTGTTTATCATGATGTTGCTCATTGGTTCAGTTGTGAGGATTTTTTGTTTTCTTTGTGTTGAGGTGTAATACACAATGAAGGCTATATATATTTTTTATCTTTACCAATAAGTGCTTCAAGTCCTTTTCTCTTCCAGCAAGCAAGATTGTGTCATCCACACATTGCAGGTTGTTAATGAGTCTTCCTCCAATCCTGATGTCAAGTTTGCATTCATACAGCCCAACTTCTCAAATCGTATGCTCAGCATACAGACTGAATGAGTACGGTAGAAGGAACAACTTTGACATACACAGTTCCTGATTATAACCCACTCGATGTCTCTTCTGTTGGACTGACTGCCTCTTGGTCTGTGTGCAGGTTCTGCATGAGCACAACTAAGTGCCCTGGAATCTCTATCATATTGTCCATAATGTGTTATAATCCACACAGTCAAGTGCCTTTGCAGAGTCAGTAATAAAGCACTGGTCAACATTCTTTGCTTTCAGCCTAGATCCCTCTGGCGTCAACAATGATATACCTTATTCACTTCAGAATCCCGCTTCAGTTTCTGGCAATTCCCTGTCAATGTGCTGCTGCAACAATTTTTGAATTATGTTCAGCAAAATTTGGTTTGCTTGTGATATTAATGATATTATTTGACAATTTCTGTATTCTGTTAATTCACCCCTTTCTCCATTACTTACGTTTATGGAATCCAAAATTTTATAAAAAATTGGCTAAGTGTACAATTCAGTGAATATATGCGTATAAGGTCTCACATCCATCATCAAAATCTAATTTTAGAATGTTACCATTATCCTATAAAGATGCCTCATATCATTTGTAGTTATTTCCTTTATGACTCGCAGCCCTAAGCAATTGTTAATCTACTTTCTTTCTGTCATGGATCAAAGTGTGTGCCCCCTATAATCTGTGTAGCAATTTAGCTAGGCCATGATTCCTGGTATTGTGTTATGTTCCTTCACGTTACGCAACCTGCCTCTATGAGGTCAATGAGGGGGGATGGGAAGCAGCTGGGTTGGTGGGGCAGGACTCAGTGTGTTGTTCTGTGCCATGAGGCTGTCTCTTGAGATTTAAAGGTAAGAAGCTAGCAGAGAGAGTTTGGGACCTCAGACCACGAAGCAGCTGTACTGGAAGCTGAGTGCATCCTTTGGAAAGGACTGGGGTCCTTGCGCCTCGGAAGCTTCCAATCCAGGGGAAGATTGATGACAAGCACCTTCTGTCGGATCCAGCAAAGAAAGCCTTCTGGAGCTGACACCCTCAACTGGACTTTTAGCCTACTGGACTGTGACAAAATAAATTTCTCTTTTAAAAACTATCCACTTCTCGTGTCTCTGCTAGAACAGTACTAGACGACTAAGACTCTCTCTCTCTATTGGCTTTTGGGGACTTTTGTTTTTATTTTTAAACTGTACTTTAAATGAAAGTTTACAATTCATGTAAGTTTCTTATAGAAAAAGGTATATGCACATTGTTATGTGGCCCTAGTTGCCCTCCCTCCCCTGTGATAGCACGCTCATTCACTCTACCCTGTATTTCCCAAGTCCATCCAACCAGTTCCTGTCCACCTCTGCCTTCTTGCCTCTGGACAGGAGCTGTCCAGTTAGTCTCATGTATCTACTTGAACCAAGAAGTACGTCTTTCACCAATATCTTCTAGTCCAGTCTAAACTTTGTCTGAAGAGTTGGCTTTGGGGATGGTTTTAGTTCAGGGCTAAGAGAGTCCAGTGGCCTTGTCTTCTGCAGACCCTACAGTCTGTCAGACCACCAAGTCTCGTCTTTTTACTAGAGTTCAAATTCTGCACCTCACTTTTCTCTCATTCCTTTTTTGCACATTTTATATCAAAAGAAATCATGCAATATGTCTTGTTTTGTGTATGGCTTCTTTTCCTGAGCACAATGGCTTTGCGGCTCATCCATATTGTGGCATGTCTTGGTACTTTGTTCATTTCCATTGACAAATATATTCCATCATATGGATATACCTTTTGTTTATCAGTTCACCACTGGATGGATATTTGGGGTTTGGCTGCTTTTTGTCTACTGTGAATAATGCTGCCTATGCATGTGCAAATTTTTGTGTCAGCATATGTTTAGATTTCTCCCTAGTAAATACCTAGCAATGGAATTGCTGGGTCCTATGGTGACTCTGTTTAATATTCTTAGAAGCTACTAGACTGTTCTCAAAAGCAGCTGCACTGTTTACCATTCCCACCAGAAGTCTATGAATGTTCCAGTTTTTCTGCGTGCTGGCCACCACTTGTTACTGCCTGTGTTTTTGATTATAGCCATCCTAGTAGGTGTGAAGTGGTTTCCCTTTGTAGTTTTGGTTTGTATTTCTCTGACGTTCAACATCTTTTTCATGTGATTATTGGTTATTTGTGTTTCTTCTTTGGTCAGATTGCTTCTGTAGAAAGTTCCACAAACAGAGTGTCCTTCATACCCTGCCATGGTGGCATTTTCCCAACTGGCTGATAAACTGAAGAAAGACTGCCACCGCTTTTCAGTTGGCTCCACTTTTGTGAACCGCTCCACGGCAGCTGTTGACAGGAAAGAGAAACTGGCAGCGATGCATTCACCATGGTGGGGTCTCCATCTGGCAGCTCAAGGTGATGGTGTATTCCGGCCGAGATTCTCTAATGGGGGAGAAGAAATCAGGGGCTTGGTTGTGTACCTTCTCTCCCATCTGGCCAGGGCCATGTTACCCAGTAGCAAGGTATACACGGGCCCTGTGCCTCCCCACCCCTCTACAATGCACAACTTCACCTGTTCTCCCACCCCATCCAAGGTGTGTTGATTAGTAAGTAAATGCAGTGAAGCTCGCATATACTGCTCAGTGCAAGCTGGTGCATATTGTGTTTACTGGTTATTTGGCCCCGGCTTCTGGCCACATGTTAGTATTTAACAGTAACTCACATAGTTGTGGAAACCCTGGGTGGTGGAGTACTTAAATGCTATGGCTGCCAACCTAAAGGTGAGCTGTTCAAATCCACCACGTACTCCTCTGAAACTCTATGACGGTTGTACTCTGTCCTATAGGGTCACATTTTTTCAGTTTAGAAGGTGATTTCCCACACATGACATCTGGTTTTCTTAACATACATGTAATGTAGTTATTATTCTCACTAATGGAATACAGTAAATCCTGTGGCATGGTGATTAAGTGCTGCAGCTGCTAACCAAAAGACGGGCAGTTCGAATTCACCAGGCACTCCTTGGGAACTCCGTGGAGCAGTTCTCTGTCCTGTAGGGTTGCTATGAGTTGTGATCAACTTGCTGGCACTACATTTGGTTTTATCCTGTTTAATCTAATGCAAGCAGGCACTAAAGCTTGTTTAAAGTTGATCAACAGATGGGTAGCAGATCCTGGACCAGATCTCAGATCCAGTATTCTTTTCATGGCGGAAAGCCCAGAGGTCCTAGAAGAGCAATTTTAAAACTGGAATTAGCACGTCCCTCTGTGGTTCTGTTTTTAAGCTATAGCTGTCTTGAAAAAGTGGAATTAAAAGACATAGCCAGGGAACATCTGGGACTCCCAAGTGCACTGGATTCCATGTTTGAGATCAGCTATGTGAGCGCAAGGATTCCACAGGGTACTGGTGAGTTCTGGCAAACGTGTTGCCGTCTGCTGTCTGAAAGATTTGTAGGTTCCCTGGGATGAAAACTGGGGCAGAGGAGTGAGAGCAGTGCGGGACCGTTCAGGATATGTTCAGATCCAGGATCAGGAGTCACTGCTGATCCTGTGACTTTGTACTGATGGTGTTAATTCACCAGG
The DNA here is from genome assembly GCA_028571685.1 of Heterohyrax brucei. NCBI lineage: Eukaryota > Metazoa > Chordata > Mammalia > Hyracoidea > Procaviidae > Heterohyrax > Heterohyrax brucei. The sequence continues at coordinate 10,988,967 of CM053164.1, read as the reverse complement.
CCTCGCTGATCCTAGCAATGACCCTTTCAATGTTTCTTTCTCCCGTTTTCCTTACTCACAGAAGCCCAGCCTTGCTCAGACACACTACCGGCTGTACACTTTCACTGGCTGCTGAAACTAGGCCCTTAAAGCCCACCCTGAGCTGACCAGCATTCTCTTCCGGTTCCTTTTCTTTCTGCTTCCCCACCGGCGATGCTAAGCTGCAGAAATATCCCACCCTTTGCCTTGGTTGGGGCGAAGGAGGGTTTGAAAGACAAACAGGATCCTGTAAAGTGTGAGGTGTGGACGATTGCTTTAGTGCCAGTGTGCAAGATGGATCAGAGGGGCTGAAACTGGAATCAAAGAGTCCCGTTAGGACACATTTTTCACAGCCCAGACAAGAGTGGCCTGCAACCTGGGGCCCAAACAAGCTAATTTCCAGCTTTCTGGGGAAGAAGGCACAGTCAGAATCACCAACGTGGTCAGCAGCATGAAATCCCACTGGCCCTCGGGAAGAATAGCGTGTTTGGGGGTCTTCAGTTGTTATCTCCGTATTTGGGAGGAAATTAAGGGGTTAAAATATACCTTTGTCTGCTGAGAAGAGAGTCCACCTTTAATCATTTCTCTATCCTTCCGTTTAATAAGAAAGACAAATATTGTGCACCAGCCAGATGAATTCCTATGCTAGGCAGGTGCAAAGCCTTCATAAGAAGTTGTAATACACTAGATTGCTCATTTAATTTAAGATTTAAACAGCTCTGTGAAATAGATGAGAGTATGGATCACACTGGAGGGTTTCCTGTTTTGTTTTCCTTTCCCAGCAAGGTTGGTATTGTGGAGCTGGATGGCTGACACCTCTGAGCAGAGAGAGATTAAACAAGGCTGTGTGTAAAATTTGTACTATTATCAGATAAGACAATTTAAAGTGGTAAAATTCATGTTTTTATTGTATCATTTTCTATTTTCCCATTTAAACAAATTCCCACGATACTGGATTCTGAACTGGGGCACAGATGGTTTGATTGCTAACAAGTAGAAACTTGTCTGTCCCCTGTGACCTTGATGATGCCAAAAGGCAAAAATAAAGGACCCGAGATTCTGCCCAGGACCGTACATTTCAGTGTGCCCGCAGGCAAGAGTGGACCCCCTGGCGGTGTAGTGGTTACGTGCTACAGCTGCTAAATCAGACAGTTGTCAGTTCTAATCCAGAAGGTGCTTCTTGGAAACTCTATGGGGCAGTTCTACTCTGTCCCATAGGGTAGCTTTGAGTCCAAATCAGCTCAGTGACAGTAGGTGCCTTTTGGCAATTGCAGGGGATTCCTTGTCTCAGCTGAAGATTTGTCACCTGCCACATGTGGCAGGCCAGGTCTGCTCCTCACCTGTGCAGCGTGTGGCTGCTTTCTGCTTCCTTGGTACCCACAGTACCCGGCTGCCTTTGAATAAGCATCCTAGCTGCTGCCCACAGAGATTAGACAAGCTTATTTTCTGAGAAGACATTCCTCACTGGTCAAAAACAATAAAAATTTAAGCAAACAAAATAGGGAGGCGAGGGGAATAAGGACCAAAAGGACTGAGCTGTATTTTCCTCCAGATTTCCAGGTTAATTAATTTCCCACTTTATTCTCCGGTGACACAGGTGATGCTAGTCAATCAGCTGTGCACCCTGAGGAGGTCTCCTGGTGTGCTAATAGGGGCCTGCAGCTCTGTATCGGACCTTTCTCAAAGATTCCCCTTTATTCCAATCATTGATCCTTAAATGGCATCTAATGAGGAAGTAAGAGTTCAGAGTTTCACTGTTATTGATCGATGACTAAGGGGGCCTGAGGGAGCCACACAGGACCAGCTGTGTCTCACGTCTGCACCACCCGTGTCCCTGCAGACTCTGTGCCTGGGCATTCAGGGCTCTAATGGAAGTGTCCCACTTGCCCCTCCAGCTCGGGCCTGTGCCCCACACCTCTCACCCCAGTTGCTTCACCTGCCTGAGCCTGCTTTCATGCTTCGAGGCCTCGTGACAGCTCTTCTGTCTACCTGAAACATCATTTCCCGTCCGTCTCCATCTCTCTAAATCCTACCTGTTCTTTCGAGGCGCATCTCAAATATCATTTCAAATGTCAAACAACAGAGTGATCTTTTAAGGATCTAAATCAGATCATGTCATTCTTCTGCTTAAAACCTTTAATGGCTTCTAATCACGCTTTCAATAAAATTTGAGGCCTTTAAGCTGCGGTACAAGGTCCCTGCCTACCACCCCTTTGCACTCGGCCTTGAGGGTGACTTGCTACCTGCACTCCAGCCAGCTAGCCTTTGACCGTTTCTACACCAGAACAAGCTCCTGACCCTGCCTGGGGAACTTTGAGTTTGCTGTGCTTTTTGGTAGGAATTTCTTTCCCTGGTTCTTCATGACATTAACTCCATCTCAATATCCGAGTCCCAATTTAAATATCACTTCCTCAAAGAAGCCTTCCCTGACCCCTCTGATTTAAAGTCAGCCCTGGGAGTAGCAGAATAAAGGCTCCCAAATGCATCTAATGCCCAGTAACTGTGAATGTTTGAAGTTATGTGGCAAAAGAACTTTAAGGAGTGATTAAACATTGCAGAATTTCTGAATGGGATGCTTGCCTGGATTGTCTGGGTGGGCCCCTCACATTCCTGTGAGCCCTTAAAAGTAAAAGAGAAAGGTGGAAGTGTTGGGCAGAAAAGCATGACTGGAGAAAAAAGGAGACTGGAATCATGAGAGAGACTCAACCCAGCATTGTTAATTTTGATGATAGATGAGGGTAGCCGTGAGCCAAGGCAGCAGGCGGCCTCTAGAAGCTAGAAATGGCTCTCAGCTGACTGCCAGCAAGGACCCGGGGACCTGAGACCTACAGTCACCAGGTGTAGTATTCTGTTGGGGACTTTGTTCTCAATATGCTCCCAGGTCCTCATCTGATACGTCTTCCATGAAACAGTATTTCCTTCGGATAGATTCTGGACTGAGTTAATGCAGGCTGTAACATATACCAGGGGTCCTGTGGTTCAGTCTTGGGGATATGAGGTCCTTTGAATTCCTATTAATTTGCTTCTTGGGAGTCAGTAATCGCAGACCATTGGAAGCAGAGTGGGAATGATTCTGAGTTTGGTTGTTTTTTTTTTTTTTTGTCTTTTTCTTACCACTAAGGAAGGAATTGCTCCTTGTCCTCTGCTTGTTACTGCAGAGATCTTAATAAAGGATCACAGGTATCATGAAGCTGCCAGGTACCAGAAACACAGGTCATTCCTGTAGATTCGGGATTTAGCTCCTGCTTTGCAGCTGAAGGGTTTCTTCCAGCCTCTGGACCACTCCCTTCCACCTAGACTTTTGCTTCCTCTTCTAGAGTAGCTCCTGCCACAGATTTTCCTTCCTGGTTCCATTTGTGCTTTTCTGGGGACTCATTTCAGGGATATAGCAATGTCAGGTATCTGGATTGTCTCCAAGGAATTAAAAAAAAAAAAAAAGTACCTGGTTTGGAACTTGCAAGAGACCAGACAACACTGAACCACAGAATAAAGTGGTTACTTCTTTGTGGGAGAGGCTTCCTATCAGGTAAACAACCAGCAAATCAAAACACAGTTCTGTAGAGGGATGACTTTTGTCTTCCAAAAGATGAAATTACAGAAGCTGAGAGACTGTGTGTGCTTTGCTGAGTAAAGCTTGTATAAACGTCTGTGAAATATGTATATTTTATATGTGTCACGCACCTGTGTGTATGTAGCCTTGAAGTGGCAATGACAGCAGTAGTGATAGACGTCAAGCCCAAAAGAGTCCCTGTTACTCGCTGGTATTTTAGCATCTTTTAAGAAGCTCAACAAAGATCAGCAGCTGTCTCTGTGTTCATGTATAGCCCTCTGTGATGCGGTCTTCTTCCTCCTGCACGTCCCTGACTTTGGGCTGGAAGGCATCGCATTGGCCTTGATCACCACAGCCTGAGGGCATTTGGTCCAGGTACGTTTGGTCCAGGATGGTGATCCTGTTGTGCCCAGAGATACTGGTTTGTTGTGTCTGACGGGACCCGGCGGCACCAAGGCCATATTCTGTCAGCTGTCCACTGCCATTACATGCCACCCAACAGCTCTCAACCTTGACTGTTAGGCTGCTTTTCCTCAGGGCTCTGCATAGCCCAGGAACCTGAGCAGTTCCAAGGGCTACATGTCAGTAGTTTTTATCATCAGTGTGTCACTCATTGTTTCAGTCACGTTGCAGGACAGCCGAGCATGGATCTGGAGTTTTATTTCCTCTTGTGGGCTGATAACAATAAACAATTGATTTCCTGTCCATAGCTGGGTACTCCAATGAAATTAAAAGAGTCGTATCTCTAGGAAAATAATATTGTAATCATACTCAGTCCAGGCTCCAGCATGAAACTATGCCTTTTGCAGCTCTGGACTGTGCATAACCCAGAATCGTCTTTCATTTCCTCTCTGCTCATACTCCACCCCTTTTCAAGTTCTGACTGTGATCCTTACAACCTCTGGGAGGTAGGCCACACAGGGGCCAGGAGCCCCTTTTGGCAGAAGAAATTTCAAATCACTTGGCTGACGTCTCACAGGTAGGAGACAGGGCAGTGGCAGTTCAGTGGTAGAATTCTTGCCTTTTGTGTGGCTAGATCTGGGTTCGATTCCTGGCCAAGGCAGCTCCTGCATGGCTGCCACCCATCTGTCAGGGGAGAACTCTGCTTTGCCAAGATGCCCAACAGGTTTCTGCCGAGCTTCTAGACTGATACAGATCAGAAAGAAAAGCCCATTTGGGCAAATCAGCTGATGAAACACCTTCTGGATCACAATGGTTCCATGTCCTTCCAGTCATGGGAACAGTGCAGGACTGGACAGCATTTTGGACCACTGTTCATGGGGTCTTTATGAGCCAGCGCTCACTTGATGGTAGGTGGTGAGTGGGCAGAGCCAGGCAGAGCTGGTTCTGTGTTTCCAGATGGAACCCCAAGAGCAACCAGCGGTCCCTTTGCTCAGCCACTTTTTTCAGTGAGAGACATGAAGACGGGAGACACCTCCCACTCACCTTGGTTCCTAGTTCTAAAGCCACGCCCGCTTTGTGAAATCGGCCTAATTCCTACAGCATTTTCAGAACCTTAATCTAGCTCTGATCTCTGAAGCCTCCCTGTTGAGAAGTTACAGCAACAGCAATGTGGGTGATCTTTTTCTCATTTAACAAATGAAAGATTTCAGAAAATTTCCATAATTTGGCCAAGATCAATAGACAGTAACTGGGGAGGGCAGAAGTGAATCCAAGTCTTCTAATTCAAAATCTGTTGACATGGTGACAGACAACTACCCTCTCTCTGTCTCTCCCTCCCTCGCTGCCACCACCTAACATTTATGTTATAAGACAAAGGACCCCGTCTCTCTCTCATTTGTTCCTTATGGTTAGAAAAGTGCTTACCTTCTAATAATAAGCCCTCACTAGATACTGGTTGAATGAGTGGCATGAGTGAATCCATCCATGCTTGCATGCATCCATCCATCCACCCATCCACCCACCCACCCACCCATCCACACATCCATCCATCCACACTGCCTTAGCACTGATTATCATTGAACTTGAAAGTCCTGAAGGAAGAGAGAACGGAATAGACATGTTGAGATGGGTGAAGGAGATCTGACCATCCAAATGGTGGGAGCAAGTGAGGAGGCCAAATGGGAGAAGACAGAGTACTATGGAGGTCACAGAAAGAGCTGGGCCACTGGAGCATTTTTCCTTTGTCATCTATGACTTAGGGTTCTGACAAACCTCTACTGTATGACAGTCCTGGGGCTCCGTTCTGTGCTACTTTGGACAAATTACTATTTGGTATAGCTTTAGTCTCTTTGCCCATGAAAGAGAAATAATAATGCTCTTTATCTTTCAGGGTGTTGTTGTTGTTAGTTGCTGTCGAGTCAGTTCTGACTCATGGCAACCCTGTGTGTGTGGAGTAGAAGCACTCCATAGGGCTCCCAAGGCTGTGACTTTTTGGAAGGAGATCATCAGACCTGTCTCCCAGGATGCCTCTAGGGGGTGGGAGAGGGGTTGAACCACCAACCTTTGGCCAACAATTGAGCACTTATCTGTTTATAGCATCCAGGGGCTCCTTCTTTGAGGAGATTGTGAGATAATGCATGTAAAGCGTGCATCATGATACTAGGAAAGCCTTCAAATGCAATTGAAGGCATTGTGGGTAAAAGAAAAACCACTTCTTAGGGTGGAACATAAAGGAGGATAGGGCAGAAGACACCAGAAATGAATTTTTCCTGCTTCCAGTTTTGACGAGGGACAAACTTTGTGGGAGTCACTGATACTTAGTCATCTTTAAAAATCCTTCAAATCCTTGCCAAGGGCACTGACTCCCTTTCCAATGCCTAGTATAACGGAGCCGGCGCTGCACTCTCAGATTGTCTGGGTATCTGCTTGACTCGAGGGTCATCATCTCGTGGGATAAATCACAGCAGCACTAGATCAGTTGTCAAGGTTTGGCCAACTCATTTGAGAGACGGGATTCATGTGGTGCCATTTCTTCTTCATGTTGCCATTTTTCCTAAGGAAGGTGGTGTCAGAATTTTAGTGTTTCATATTTTGTACAAATGATAGCAGGCAGCCAGCAGCGTGATAGTGACAGTCCCTGAGGGTGCGTAATTTGATTTGCTAGGATTCTTCGCTCTTCTTTCTGTGAAGCAGCAGCTATCTGGAAAGGCTGGATGGCGTTCCTAGCTAATCACAGCATGGATGGTATTGGTGTTCAGTGTGCACTTTTTGGGGGACCACACATGTTCTTTGGTATTTATGTGGATTTTGTATGTGTAATCAGGAAAAAATTGTTAGGCACTGTTTTTTAAATATGTATATGTATATGTGTATGTGTACATGTATATGTATATATATGAGATCTGACAATTAAGTCTGTGAATTTAATTGTTCTAAGCAATTTTGAAACTCTAGAATGGCCATTGTATGCAGTGGCACGGTGGCAAATTTACAAAGTTAATTGTGTAGTTGCTTTTGAGGGAATTTTTAGCTAGTAAACAAACAACTGTATTGGAACACCCTCTCTACTCACCTGATCTGGCCCCCAATGACTTATTCTTTACCGGAAGATAAAGGAAATTTTGAAAGGAAGACATTTTGATACCATTCAGGACATCAAGGGTAATACAACAACAACTCTGATGACCATTCTAGAAAAATAATTTCCAAACTGCTTTGAGGGGTGGACGAGGCACTGGCATTGGTGCATAGCTTCCCAAGGGGTATACTTTGAAGGTGACTGTAGGGATATTCAGCAATGAGGTATGTAGCATGTTTTCTATGATGAGTTCTCAAACTTAAGGGGCAGTCCTTGTATATATTTAAAAAGATGGCATTTGTTGGAGACGTTTTAGTTTTATTGTTTTGTTTCTGGAAGGAAAGTTCCTATAAATGAAAAGGGAGCCCTGGCATGCAGTGGTTAAGAATTCAGCTGTAACCCAGACTCAGCATTTCAAATCCACCAGCCTCTCCTTGGAAACCCTGCAGGGCAGTTCTGCTCTGTGGATTTTGTGGTGTCACTATGAGTTGGAATTGATTCAATGGCAACAAGTTTGGTTTGGTTTTTGTAAACTAAAGACACAGAATGAATCCATACTTAATCTTGTGCTGAAAATAGTTTTGCAGTCACCTGTTTGTTTTCATTTTAAGCTTATGTAGAATCTACCTCCTGTCACATTCAACCCTCAAACCTCAGCTGAGCTCTCTTGGATCTTTCTGAGGGTCTCTGATAATGACAATTGTTCCCTCTCCCCAGTTTCCAGAATTTTACTTTTTATCGTCTTTGTATTTTCTAACTCAGGATTCCCAATAGACTAGTGCTAGCTTCTGACAAAGTCTTCAGTGGTTCTAACAAGATGAGAAAAAAAAAGACAATTTTTTTCTTTTTGTAAGGGAAATTTATGCAACTGAATCTCCTGGGATGGCAGCCTACCATGTTTTGATGTTAGAATGACTTTTACTGTAAGAATGAAGTATTAATTCATTTATATAATGGCATATTATAGAAATATATAATACGTGACCTCTGTGTGTCCAGATCCAACTCGACAGCACTTGGCTATGTGTCTGTCAGTGTGTCATACTGTGGGGGTTTGCACGTTGCTGTGATACTGGAAGCTGTGCCACTGGTTTTCATATATCATCAGGGTCACCCATGGTGGGCAGGTTTCAGCTGGGCTTCCAGACTAAGACACTAGGAAGAAGGAGCCAGCAGTCTACTTCTGAAAAGAATCAGCCGGTGAAAACCTTATGAACAGCAGTGGAACATTGTCTGATATAGGGTCACAAGATGAGCCCCTCAGGTTGGAAGACACCCAAAGAGAACAGACAACTGGGGAAGAACCACCTCCTCAAAGTAGAGTCCACCTGAATGATGTGGATGGAGTCAGGCTTTCAGAACCTTCATTTGCTGATGTGGCATGACTCAAAACGAGAAGACACAGCTGTAAATATGCATTAACAACTGGAACTTGAACTGTACAAAGTATGAATCTTGGAAAATTGGAAATCATCAAAAATGAAATGGAATGTATGAACATCAATATCCTAGGCGCTAGTAAGTAAGCTGCAGTGTACGGTTATTGGGCATTTTGACTCAGCCAATCACGGTCGACTGTGCTGGGAATGACAACTTGAAGAGGAATGATATTTCATTCATCATCAAAAAGAACATTTCAAGATCTGTCCTGAAGTATAATGCTGTCAGAGTTAGGTAATATCCCTATGCCTACAAGGAAGACCAGTTAATGTGACTGTTATTCAGATTTATGCACCAATCACTAAGGCAAAAGGTGAAGAAATTGGAGTTTTTGTCAATTTCTGCAGTCTGAAATCAGGATGCGTTGATGATTACTGGTGACTGGAATGCAAAAGTTGGAAACAAAGAGGAAGTATCAGTAGTTGGAAAATATAGCCTTGGTGACAGAAACAATGCCAGAGCTCACATGATGGAATTTTTCAAGACCAATGACTTCTGCATTGCAAACACCTTTTTTCACCAACATAAACTATGCCTCTACACATGGACCTTACCAGATGGAATACATAGGAATACATAGGAATCAAATTGACTACATCTGTGCAAAGAGATGATGGAGATGCTCAATATCATTAGTCAGAACAAGACCAGATGTCGATTGCAGCACAGATCATCAATTGCTTGTAGGCAAGTTCAAACTGAAACTGGAAAAAATTAGAACAAGTCCATGAGTGCAAAAGTACGATCCTGAATATATGCCATCTGAGTTTAGAGACCATCTCAAGAACAGATTTGATGTGCTGAACACTGCTGACTGAAGACCAGTTAGTGCAATGACACATCATACACAAAGAAAGCAAGAGATTATTAAAAAGGCAGGAGAGAAAGAAAAGACTAAATGGGATGTCAGAAGAGACTGAAACTTCCTCTTGAATGTTGAGAAGGTGAAGCAAAAGGAAGGAACAATGAAGGAGAAGACTTGAAGAGATGAGTTCAAAGGGCAGCTTGAGAAGACAAAGTTAGCATTATGATAACATGTGCAAAGAACTGAAGATAGAAAACAAAAGGGGAAAGGCTCTGCATTTCTCAAGCTGAAAGAACTGAAGAAAAAGTTCAAGCCTCAAGTTGCAATAGTGAAAGATTGCATGGGGAAAATACTAAATGACGTAGGAGGCATGAAAATAACACGGAAGGAATCTACAGAGTCATTAGGCCAAAAAAGAATTGGTCGATGTTCAACCACTTTAAGAGGTAGCACATGATAAGGGACTGATGGTACTGAAGGAAGAAGCAGAAGCTGAACTGCAGACACTGATGAAAAATAAGGCTCAAGGAATTGATGGAATATCAATCTAGATGTTTCAGCAAAGAGATGCCGCACTGGAAATGTTCGTTCATCCACCCCAAGAAATTTGGAAGACAGCTACCTGGTCAGTCAGCTGGAAGAGATCCATACTTCTGCCTATTCCCAAGAAAGGGGACCCAACCAAATGCAGAAGTTATCGAACAATATCATTAGTATCTGTTTTAGTTAGCTAGTGCTGCCCTAACAGAAATACCACAGAGTGGGTGGTTTTAACAAAAAGGAAAGTTTATTCTTACACAGTCCAGTAGGCTAAAAATCCAAATTCAGGATGTCTCCTCCAGGGGAATGCTTTCCCCCTTGTCGGCTCTGGAGGAAAGTCCAGTATTGCATCAGTCTTTGTCCAGGGAGCATCTTGGCACAGGAATCTCAGGTCTGACGGATGTGCTATTCCCCTGGTCCTACTTCCTTGATGGTGTGAGGTTTCCAATTCTCTGCTTGCTTCCCTTTCCTTTTATCTCTTTTTTTAAAAAATTATTTTTATTTTTTATTAATTACAATAAAAGAATAAAATATCTAACATCTATCAGTTAACTCATCTATGATAAACCCTCAGACCCCACCCACCCATGTAGCCAACACAGTCATTTTCTTCTATGGAAAATTCTCTTATTAAGTCTTTATAATAGGGGTCTCATACAAAATTTGTCCTTTTGACACTGATTTCACTCAGCATGATCTCTTCCAAATGAGACCATGTTATCAGATGTTTTCTGAAATTGTCATTGTTTTTTGTCATAGCATAGTGTTCTATTGAGTATATGTACCATAGTTTGCTCATCCATTCATCTGTTGATGGACATTAGGGTTGATACTTTTTGCTGTTGTGGACTGCGCTGCAACAAACATTCACGTACATGCGTCTGTTCGTGTGACAACCTTTGTTTCTGAAGGATAAATTCTGAGCAGTGGAATTACAGGATCAAATGGTATATCTATCTCCAGCTTTTTAAGGAAGCACCAAACTGTTTTCCAAAGAGGTTGCATTATTTTGCAATCGCACCAGCAGTGTAGGAGAGTTCGGTTTCTCCACTGCCTCTCCAGCATTTGTTGTTCTATGTTTTTTGGATCATGGCCAAGCTTGTTGGGGTGAGATGATATCTCATTGTAGCTTTGATTTGAATTTCTTTAATAGCTAATGACTGTGAGCAATTCTGCATGTGTCGTTTGGCTGCCAGCATATCCTCTTTAGAGAAATGTCTGTCCATCTCCTTCACCCATCGCTTAATTGAATTATTTATCCTTTTCTTGTTGATACTTTGTACTAATTTATAGATTATGGAGATCAGACATCAGTCTGACATAGAGTTGCCAAGTATTTTTTCCCATTCTGTAGGTGGTCTTTTAATTCTTTTGATGAAGTCTTTGGATGACCAGAAGTGTTTGATTCTTAGTAATTCTCATTTATCTATTTTCTCTTCTGATGAATGTACTTTGTCAGATTTTGAAGTCTGTCTATATTGTGTATTAGAACTTCCATTGTTGACTCTATTTTATCTTGGATGAGCTTTATCATTTTAGATTTTATATTTAGGTATTTTATCCATTTTGAGTTGATTTTTGTATAAGGTTTGAGATATGGGTCTTGTTTCAGTTTTTTGCAGATGGATATCCAATTTTGCCAGCACCACTTGTGAAAGAGATTGCTCTTACCCCAGTTAAAAATCTTAGGGCCTTTGTCAAATATCAGCTGTTCATAGGAGGATGATGGCATCTCTGGGGTCTCTACTCTGTTCCATTGGTCTATATGTCTCTTTTTGTACCAGTACCAGGCTATTTTGATGACTGTGGCAGTGTAATAGGTTCTAAAGTCAGGTAGTGAGAGGCCTTCCGGTGTGTTCTTCTTCCTCAGTAGTGCTTTATTTATCCGGGGCTTCTTCCCTTTCCAAACAAAGTTGATGATTTGTTTTACCATCACATTAAAAAATGTCACTGGAATTTGTATTGGGATTGCATTATATAAGTAGACTGCTTTGGGCAAAATAGACATTTTCACAATGTTGAGTCTTCCTATCCATGAGCAGGGCAGATTATTCCATTTATGTAAATCCAGTTTCTTGTAGTAAGGTCTTCTAGTTCTCTTTGTAAAGATCTCATTTCTCTAGTCAGATTTATTCCTAGGTATTTTATCTTCTTGGGGGCTATAATAAATGGAATTGACTTGGTGATTTCTTCTTTAAAAATTTCACTGTTGGTATGAAGGAATCCTACTGATTTAGTTATATTTATCTTGTATCCTGATACTTTGCTGAACTCCTCTTATTATTTCCAATAGCTTACTTATGGATTCCTTTGGATTCTCTGTATAAACAATCATCTGCAAAGGGAGAGATCTTTACTTCTTCATTGCCAATACAGGTGCTCTTTATTTCTTTGTCTTATCTAATTGCTCTGGCTAGAGCTTCTAGCACAATGTTGAACAGAAGTGGTGAGAGTGGGCATCCTTGTCTAGTTCCCATTCTCAAAGGGAATTCTTTCAGTCTTTCACCATTTAGGATGATGAAGGCAGTTGTCTTTGCATAGATGCTGCTGATTACATTGAGGGATTTCCCCTCTATTGCTATTTTTCTGATAGTTTTAAGTATGATAGTTTTAAGTTGAACTTTGTCAAATGCCTTTTCTGCATCAATTGACAAAATCAGATGATTCTTATTTTTTTTGTTATTAATGTGGTTGATTACATTAATTGTTTTTCTGATGCTGAACCAGCCTTGCATCCTTGGAATGAAACCAACTTGATCATGATGAATGATTTTTTTTATATGTTGTTGAATTCTATTGGCTAGAATTTTGTTGAAGATTTTTGCATCTAGGTTCACGAGTGATATTGGTTTGTAATTTTCTTTTTGGGGGGGACCTTTCCCTGGTTCTGGTATCAGGGTTATGCTGGCTTCATAGAATGAATTGAGAATATTCTATCCCTTTCTATGGTGTGAAATAGTCTTAGTAGTATTGGAGTTAACTCTTCTCTAAAAGTTTGGTAGAATTCTCCTGTGAAGCCATCTGGGCCAGGACTTTTTTTGGTGAGTAGATTTTGGATGACTTTTTCAATCTCTTCCTTTGTGATAGATTTATTAAGTTGATCTACTTCTCCTTGTGATAATCTTGGTGAGTCCTACAAATCTAGATATTTGTTCATTTCCCCTAGGTTTTCAAACCTGTTAGAGTATAGCCTTTCATAGTATTCTATTACGATATTTTTTATTTCAGCTGGATCTATTATAGCATCTCTCATCTCATTTCTTAATTGGGTTATTTGTATCTTCTGCTGTTTTTCTTTTGTAAGTTTAGCCAATGGTTTATCAATTTTGTTGATCTTTTCAAAGAACCAGCTTTTGGTTTTCTTAATTTTTTCAATTGTTTTTCTATTCTCTAAATCATTTAGTTTTGCTCTAATCTTTATAATCTATTTTCTTCTGGTGCCTGAGGGGTTCCTCTGTTGCTTGCTTTCTACTTGTTCAAGCTGTAAGGTTAATTCTTTAATTTGGGCCCTTTCTTCTTTCTGGATGTGTGCAGTTATAGAGATAAACAGACCTCTGAGCATTGCTTTTGCTGTATCCCATAAATTCTGGTAGGATGTGTTTTCATTCTCATTTGAATTCATAAATTTCCTTATTTTGTCCTTAATTTCTTCTGTAACCCAAGCCTTTATGAGCAAAGTGTTGTTCAGTTTCCACAACTTTGAATTTCTACCTATGAATTTTCTGTTATTTTTTTCAACTTTTATAGCTCTATGGGCTGAGAAGATACTTTGCAGTAAATCAGTGGTTTGGATTTTATAGAGAATTGCCTTATGACCTAACACATGGTCTATTTTGGAGAATGTTCCATGTGCATTGGAGAAGAAGGTGTACTTATTGGCTGATGGATGAAAAGATCTATATATGTTGATAAGGTCAAGTTGATTGATTGTTGCAATAAGATCTACACCTTTACTGAACTTTTTTCTGGATGATCTATCCATAACTGAAAGGGGAGTGTTGAAGTCTCCAACTATTATTGTGGAATGATCTATCTCATTTTTCAGTGTTGTCAGTATTTGTTCAATATATTTAGGTGCTCTGGTATTGGGTGCATAAATATTTAATGCTGTTAAGTCGTGCTTGAGTAGTGAACCTTTCAGCAATAAATAGTGATTATCCTCGTCCTCAATAGTGGATTTTATATTAAAATCTGTTTTACCTGAGATTAGTATTGCCACACTTGCTCTTCTTCGTGTATTGTTAGCTTGATATATATTATTCCAACCTTCAGTTCTCAACTTGTTCATATCTTTAAGTCTAAGGTGTGTTTCTTGTAAGCAACATATAGACAGGTTGTGTCTTTTGATCCAGGATGTCACTTACTGTCTCTTTACTGGAGTGTTCAGTCCATTTACATTCAATGTAATTATTGATAGGTATGTGCTTGGTGCCATCATTTTGATGTAATTACTTTTGTGTTGATGTTTTCTATATTGCTCATAATGTTCAGTTCTGGGGCATTCTTTATGGGTTGTTGTTTCAGTGTTGGTTTTATGTTCATTGAGACTACTGTATTGCATTTCTTATTTTGATACAATGCATTGTTAATCTGCATTATGGCTACATGTATTATCCCCCTTAACATACTAAGATTAAAACCAATTTTAACTACTTTATAACTCTGAAACTTCCTCTGCATCTGAAACAATTATAACTATTGTAGTGTATCCCTCTTTTAATGTGATGATATTATAGTTATCATGATATGATTATGGATTCCCTTATTATAATACTGTAGCTTTGGTGAAGTTTTGTGACTTCCTTAACTGAATGGAAATTTGGATGAAATGACTTGAATTGTCACCTAAAATATACTTTTAGGGAAGAGCTTCTTTCAATATTTCATGTAATTTTGGTTTAGTTTTTATGAAGTCTCTAAATTTCTCCTTATTTTCAAAAATCTTAATTTCACCATTAATTTCATCTTATATGATCAGGGTGCAAGCCATATTCCAGGGAAACTCCCTTTACAGTGGAGCAAGGAGATGATCCTATGAAGGGATTTACAGTCCAATCCTAATCCTTTAACATACAGCATTGGAAAACCACAAAATGGAGGACCATCATAGAATACAGGGAATCATGGCCCAGCCACATGGCTACTTGTATTTTTCAGGGGGGACACAATTCAATCCACAACAGTATCTCACTCTAGTAATATTTGCTAAAGATCATTCAGAAGTGACTGCAACAGTATGTTGACAGGAAAATGTCAGAAATTCAAGCTGGATTCAGAAGAGGATGTGGAACCAGGGACATCATTGCTGATGTCAGGTGGATCTTGGCTAAAAGGAGAGAATATCACAACGATGTTTACTTGTGTTTTATTGACTATGTAAAGGCATTTGACTGTGTAAATCATAACAAATTATGGATAACATTCAGGTGAATGAGAATTCCAGAACATTTAATTGTGCTCATGGGGGAATCTGTATATGGATCAAGAGGCAACTGTTTGAAAAGAACAAGGGGACAATACATAGTTTAAAATGAAGAAAGTTGTGCATGAGGGTTATATCCTTTCACCACACACATTCAATCTGTATGTTGAGCAAATTTGAGAATTTAGGCTCTAAGAAAGAAACAGACATCAGGATTGGAGGAAAACTCATTAACAACCTATGTTATGCAGATGCCACAACCTTACTTGCTGAAAGGGAAGAAGACTTGAAACACTTAGTGATGAAGATCAAAGACCATGGCCTTTAGTATGGATTATATGGATAATACATCAATGTAAAGAAAACAAAAATTCTCACAACTGGACCAGTAAGTAACATCAAGATAAATAGAGAAAAGATTGAGGTTGTCAAGGATTTCATTTTACGTTGATCCCCAATCAACCCCCCTGGAAACAATAGGCAAGAAATCAAAAGATGCATTGTATTGGGAAAATCTGCTGCAAAAGGCCTCTGTAAAGTGTTGAAAAGCAAAGAGGTCACTTTGAAGACTAAGGTGAACCTGACCCAAGCCATGGTATTTTCAATCATGTAATATCCATATGAAAGCTGGACAATCAATAAAGAAGACAAGAAGAATCGATGTCCTTGAATTGTGTTAGAGGAGAATGTTGAGTGCACCCTGTATTGTCAAAAGAACGAACGAACGGATCTGTCTTGGATGAAGCAGAACCAGAATGGATGCTCCTTAGACACAAGGATGTCAGGATTGGGTCTTACATACTTTGAATATGTTGTCAAGAAGGATCAATTCCTGGAGAAGGACATCATCCTTGGTAGAGGGTTGATGAACAACAGGAAGACCCTCAATGAGCTGGATTGACATAGTGACTGCAACAGTGGGCTCAAACATGACAATAATTAAGGGCAGGGCACAGGACTGGATGGTGTTTCATTTTGTGGTGCAGAGAGTCACTATCAGTTCGAACTGACTCTATGCCATCTAGCAATATAACAATGTTTTCATTTTTGTGTTGTTTCAGTGGTACAACAGACAGCTGATGATGTTGTGTTAGCCACCAAAGTGTATTCTCTTACACTGCAGTACTGCGTGCAATGGAAAAGCCTAGGGGGAGCTGTTCTAGATAATATTTGCTACTTAAGCCCCACCTGAGTGGTTGTGGCTGAAGTCTTTCTTCACTTCACTGATTTCCATTTGAAAATTCATCTCTTTCCTTCCATCATTGACTTTAGGGATTCCAGGGAATTGTCAGAGTCCACAGGCCCGTCCAGGATGTGCTCTGATCAGACCCCAAAGAGGAAGAACCCTATTCTAGGCTACATCTGAGGATGGCTCATTTTTCCCGAGTGCTTTCCTTGTTTGTGTGCCCACTTTTCTATTACTGTATTTATTGTTTTTTTATAGTTGATTTTTTAAACGATAAGAGTAGTCACTTATTCAGAAACATTGCAAATATTTTTCTTAAGTTTGTAATAAACTTTTCATTTTGTTTATTTTTAAATGTAGGGTTTGTTAGTGGGGTCCCAGTGGCGAAGTGGTTTAGAGCTTGGCTGTTAATCAGAAGGTTGACAGTTGGATCCATCAGCTGCTTAGAAACCCTATGAGGTGTTTGAGTCTGACTTACGTGGTTGCTATGAGTTGGAATCAACTCCACAGCCAGGGTTTTTTAATGGGTTTGTTAACATTTTTGTGTTGTAAAATCTATACATCTCTTTTTTCTTTTTCTCTCCCTCTCTTTATCCCTCACTCTATTTTCTCTCATTCAGATTACAAATACCTCACTACCCTCAAATCCTAAGCAGTAAATTCTCAGTATTTGTGGTGGCTATGTTCTATCAAGTTTCTCTGAATACTGAATTAGAAAATATTGAGCCAGTCCTCTCGGGGAAAATCAAGTTTCTGTGAGCCTCTGGTCAAAACTGTTTTGTCAGCCAGTCCGTACATAACCTTGTTTTATGTGTGTTTCTGCTTAGAGACACTTTATAGGCTATGTGTTGTTGATTCATTCACATTAAACAAATATTCACTTGTTCATTCATGGTCAACAAGGCAGGTCATCTATTAGGTACCCATAAAGTCTGTTTTACTCTTAGGAATGCTAGACAGTGCTTCAGAAGAATACTTGGACTCCATTTTCAGCCCTGCAGCCACTAACAAAAAGTACAAAAATATGGAAATCGTAACCCTAAATAGACCAGGAAAAAGATGTTTGTTTACAGAAGGAGAGCCAAAATAAGAAGGCGGAGTGTCACCTTGTGCAACCTCAGCTGGGCATGTGTGTGTTGGGCAACTGAAATTTTTCACTGCTCTGTGCACATCCACGAATGACTGTGAAAGCTGTATTTTGGTGTTACAAATAACTTTTAGCAAGTAGACAAATTCTCAGTTATCGACTCTGTGAATAATAAGGATTCAGTCACTGCATTTACCTTTTCTACCAGTTATTTAATAGATTATATTTTCTAATTTTTAATTTTGTGTTCTGTCTGGCTCCTTGGAACTCTATGGGGCGCTTCTACTCTGACCTCTAGAGCTGCTATGAATTGAACCCAACTTGACGGCAATGGATAACGGAGTTCTATCTCACTCTTACGTGGATGCATGGTTTGGTCCATATAAGAATCTTGCCTTGTGTTTACCTCAGTTAACTGACCTTTCTAATGATTTACTGACCAATTGGTTGCCTAGTGTTTACTGTGTGCTAAAGCCTGTTATAAGCACTGTAGGTATATTAATCTATTTCTTCTATCAGCCTTATGAGGTAAATACGATCATTGTCCCTATTTTGCTGATGAGAAAATTAAGGCAGAAAGAAGTGCAGTAACTTACTCAGGATCACACAGCTACTGAGAGGTGGAAGTAGGATCCCACACCAACAAAAAACCCAATGCCATTGAGTCTATTCCAACTCATAGCCACCCCATCGGCCAGAGTGAAACAGTCCCACAGAGTTTCCAAGGAGCCCTTGGCAGATTTGAACTGCCAACCTTTTGGTGAGCAGATATAGTAGCTAACCACGACACTACCTGGACTTCAAGGGATCCTGCCCCAGCAAGCTCTTAATCACTGCACGCTGCCTCTGTCAAGTTCAAATGCAGTCTTTTTGTATGATAACATTTGTGTCTATTTCTTAGTTTCTTTTCTGTTCTAATCAGCGGTATGTACTTTTTCCCTAGTACCGGACTCGATGGCACTGTTTTGTTTTTTTTTCTGCCCATTTGCTTAGTCTACCTTATTTCAGTATTAGGTATTCTGTGTGCACCTAGGTTATTACTCTTTAAAAAAAATTTGCTTGCCCTCCATTTTTCTAGATGGCCTTCAAAATCGGTTTTACATAAAAGTTTAGCTGGAATTGTGATTGAATTGTATCATATTTATAAATTAATTTGGAAACAGTGTTTACCTTGACACTGGGTCTTCTGATATGGAATATTCTATAATTTCTCCATCTGTCCTAATCTTCTTTTATAGCCCTGTATCAGACTTCTCAGCTGTACCATATTTTTACATGAATAACACGCGCCTTCTGTATCTGCTGGCCAAATCCACCCTTCGCCATGAGGTTTTCTCATTGGTGCCACTATGCTAGATTTTTCTTACATGTTGCTATAAAAAATTACTATAACATGAATACAAAACAACCTTGTGGGGGAAAGAGTGGTCCAACAAATGTAGAAGGTTTGTGTGATTTCTGTAAAGATACGGTTATCATTTGAGTCTGACATACTTCTTGTTAAGTTTATTGGTGGAGATGTAATTTTACTGTTGTCCATAGGATTCTTTTCCCATTTTTTCTAACTATAATTATGAGGCTGTAAGAAAGTTAATTTTTATATTTCTATCAATACAAATTTTAAAATGAGTGTATTTTTAGCATATTTTTTATTTTATGTTTTGGTGAGAAATCATATGATATTAGAATGATGGCAGTTGTTCCCTTTCAAATACTTTATATGTATGTGTGAATATGTGTATATATGTGTATGTGTATATGTGTGTGTGTGTATATATGTGTATGTGTATATGTGTGTGTGTGCATGTATATGTGTAGGTAGACAAAGACAGACGGACAGGAAGATTTCTTTTTTATCCTGGGGCTGATGGAATACTGCCTTTGGTGATTCTCCTTCTCCGTCACGATTTCAGTGAAAATGCTGCCGACGATTGATACTGTAGGCTTTGAATTTGAGTAGACACATTCGTTAATCATACCAAGTTCTCTCTTTTCTAGAATAGTACAGAGATTTAGCAATTTTTTTTTAAAGCATTTATTGTGATGATCACAGTGTTGTTCTCTTTTGGTGTACATTTCTGATGGGTAGATATCTTAAAGACTGGGACATGCATTAGAAGACTCCTTTTCTTAGATTAAAGCTTATTTTGTTTTGGTGCATATTCCACTGTATTTTTATGCAAATAATGCATGCTTTCTGTGTTTGTCAGCACACAAAAAGCTATTTTCACAGCTTATGAGAAAAACCTGGGAGGTCAGGAAAGGCATGGCTGGCAAGCTAATATACACGGCATGCAGTGTTTGCATAAAAATACAGTAGTCACTAATGTAACTGCTGTGTTCAGTTTGAAAGTCTCCTGGTGGCATAGGGGTTAAGTGCTTAGCTGCTGACCACAAAGGAAGGGGTCTGAACTCATCTGCCATACTGTGAGAGAAAGGTGTGGCAGTCTGCCTCAATAAGGATTACAGTCTTGGAAACCATATAGGACAGCTCTGCTCTGTTCTGTAGTACCACTATGAGTTGGAATTGACTCAACAGCAATGGATATTCAATTTACTAGCATTTCACAATTTTTTTTCCCTGTCTCTATTCAGTAAAGTAAATCTGCTTCTAATGTTTTTTCTTTTTTGAAATCTATTTTGGCTTGGGTCTATAGGGTATACTTCTTTGGAGTATGAAGTGGAAAACAAATTCCAATCCAGCTTTTTATGTTCTTTGGAAACACTCATCCAGCATGGAAACAATTTGTTCCACTGCAGACTGTGAACCTTGTTGTAAAGATGTCTGGAGCTGGCAACTTTTGAGAAATAACCCTTGAATAACATTTTCAATTTCTTACATAGCTTTTTGTCTATTTCATGTTTATTCAATTATGGTGACTCATTTTCCTAGAGAAGAGAAAAATGTATGTTATTTAAATACCAACATCAAAAATGAAACATATTTATTGATCTTTATACAAACAGAGAACTCTTCGTTTTCATTTACCTCTCCTTTTTCTAGGTCTGTGTGTGTTTTCCCCTTGTGTGGTTAGTAAGCTGTCATTTTTAACATTAAATGTTTCTGCTTTCAAGAATTACATACAATAGATGCATCTAATTTAGAACAATTTTTTAGACTTACTTGATTAAATGATTTTAATATCCTTGCTGACCTTTGACATATGACTTTCTCCCTTTTTAATTTTTGTCTTAATTTTTTTGTTCATCATTTCTAGAGTTCATCCGTGAGTGGTTCATCAGGAAATACCTGTGACTTGACTTAGCTAGATATAGAATTTGGGGTCACAGGATTTCTTTTTACTCTGAAATCACTAAGTCTTTGTTTCTGAGGGTTTGATGTTATGGAAGAAAAATTAAAACCAAGATGATAATTTTTTGGTTAAAAGAAATGTATCTCTCCTGACTGGATTTTTGAAGGAAACTATCCTGTCAATTAAAAAAAAAAAAAAATTACCAGGTTTTGACTTGGTATTTGTATCTTACCAACTTTTAAGTAACATACAATATCTTTTATTTTATTAAAAATAGTTCACTTTAAGTGAAAGTTTATACTCCCAAACCAAACCCATGGCTGTTGAGTCGATTCTCACTCACAGTGACCCTATAGGTCAGAGTAGAACTGCCCCATAAAATTTCCAAGGAGCATCCGGCAGATTTGAACCGCCAACTTTTTGATTAGCAGACATGGTGAATTTATTGTACAAAACCTTGCACACACATGGCTGTATAACTCTGCCTGCTCTCCCCATGTGTGATAGACATCCTCCTTTCTAGCCTGTATCTCCTGTGTCCATTCAGCCAGCACTTGTCCCCCTCCACCCTCTCATCTTACAGCTGGATAAGAGCTGCCCTGTTAGCCTCATGTATAAACTTGAGCCTAGAAACCCTGGTGGCACAGTGGTTAAGTGCTATGGCTACTAACCAAAAGGTCAGTGATTCGAATCTGCCAGGTGCTTCTTGGAAAGTCTATGGGGCAATTCTATTCTGTTCTATAGGGTCCCTATGAGTTGGTAGTACTTGAAGGCACTGGGTTTCATGTTTTTTTTTTTTTTAACATACGTAAGCCAAGAAGCACGCGCTGAAAGAGAAGGGAAATGCATATCCTGATTCCACTATTTTGAAGAGAACTCAGTGGGGCAAGGGTTATTAGAAGAAATAAACATTTAGAGAACAGGAAATTGTATAGACTTGGATGAAGTAAAGGCTGGTGAGTATCCATTCACCAGAATGAGCCATTCCAGTTGGAAGAAGCAGCCAGAGGGCTCTGAAGGGAATATGCACGGGATCCGAAGGAAGATTCAGCCCGCTGTAGTGGGCCAGAGTAAGTTGTCACTAATGGGTAATGCCTTTCTTGTTTCTTTAATATCTGCTTAGTCAACCCCACATCATGAAGATTTTTGATTCAATAAAGTAATTATTCTGGTTAACTGGCAAAACACACGATTGCATCTGAACTAATACAGGTCTTCACATCTTTCTAGAAAATATGAGAGGTAAATGAGCTAATTATTGTTTTGAATCGACATGCTAGTCAAGGTTTTGGTTTATAGCTTAACTGTACTGCTTTAGGTAGCTTCCAAGTTTTTAACAGGATCCGTTTGAATGACTTAGTGTTCTATCTTAGTATTAGCCAGAGGGAGATTAAAAAGTAAGCTAGAGAGTTTAGTAGCTTTGTAACAATAGCACAAAATGTGGAATAATGAACTGTAAATGCGTCTAATTACATAAATAATGCATTTGTGTAATTGTCAAGTAAGGGGTGTGCTAATGAATCAATTATTTTTAATTGTAGGATGCTTGATTGTTTCGGAAATATAATTGATTGTAATCAAGAATCAATTAAATGTTGATAGTAATTATGTTTATCAAGTTTAAATACATGACATCATTACACTGTAACTGCTTCAGGAAGAAGAAACTAGAAGGAGGTTATTAAAAGTGAAGGAAAAATAGCTCATATTTACATGCCAACTGCTTGGCAGTGGTAGGAGTGCACAGTAATGAGGTAAAAAAGAGAAACATATTCTTCAAGGCTTATTGGTTATGGCTGATGAAGGCAAACTCCTCCAGCTGTGAGCTCATCATCAGATCTCTGAAGCTAAGCAGACTTCAGCCTGTGGTGAGTGTCTGAATTAGAGACTTTTAAGATTAAGAAACACAGGTGTACTGTAGGGGTGGGCATGGCCGGGCCCTCACCAGGCATTGTTTTTGTCGAAAGCTGTGTGGCTGGGATTCCTTGGTGACTTAGACTCCTCTGAAGTGTGTGTGTGTGACACATGTCTTAGGCAGGCTGCTCGGTCCAAGTTGATCTGAGACCTCTTGACTTTGCTAAGGTCACTGTGGGTTGTCTAGACGTTGTAGACGTGTTACTCTGTGAGAATATATTGACGTTAATGTCCATTAATTGTAAAACCCTCATCTGGAAGCTTCTCTAGGTTGGGGAGTCTGTCTCATTCATCATTGTAGTTCTAGTGCCTGCCATGGTTGGCACCTAATGTTAAATGAATAAATAAAATAATTGTTCATTAACCATCAGCTAGTTAGGACATTGATGTTGCTAACTAGTACCAGTTGTGAGGACTTCTGATTTCTTTATGTTGAGGTATAACCCATACTGAAGGCTGTGGTCTTTGACCTTCATCACTAAGTGCTGCAAGACCTCTTTGCCTTTAGCAGGCAAGGTGGCATCATCTGCATAATGCAGGTTCTTAATGAGTCTTCTCCAATTCTGATACCACATCATTTTTCACACACTCCAGCTTCTTAGACCATCTGCTCAGCATACAGGCTGATGCGTAAGTATGGGGCAAAGACGTAACCCCGATGGACACCTTTCCTGATTTGAAACCTCACAGAATGACCTTGTTCCGTTCAAATGCCGGCTTCTTGCTGTATACACAGGTTCTGCATGAACCCAATGAAGTGTTCTGGAATTCCAATTCTTTGCAATGTTATCTATAATGTGCCGTGATCCACACAGTCTGATTTGTTGTGATCCACACCGTTGAATGTATTTGCATAGTCAAGAAAACATAGGTAAACGTCTTTCTGGTATTTGCTGTTTTCAGCCAGGATCCTTCTGACATTAGCAATGGTATCCCTTGTTCCACATCCTCTTCTGAATCTGGACGGAATTTCTGGCAGTTCCTGTTGATGTACTGCTGTAACAGCTTTTGAATGATCTTCCGCAAAATTTTACTTGTGTGTGACAATGGTATTTTTTGAAAATTTCTACATTCTGTTGGCTCATCTTCTCTGGAATGGGCACAGGCATCTTTTCCCATTGGTTGACCAGGTAGCTGCTTTCTGAATTTCTTGGCACAGATCAACAAGCACTTCTAGACCTGCATCCATTTTTTTGAAACATCTTAATTGGTATTCCAATCAGTTCTTGGAGATTTGTTTCTCACTAGTGCCTTCATTGCAGCTTGGATTTTTTTTCCTTCAGTACAATTAGTTCTTGATCATACACTGCCTCCTAAAATGTTAGAACATTGACTAGTTTTTTTTTTTTGGCTTAACACACAGATCACACAACCTTACTTGCTAAAAGTGAAGAGGACTTGAAGCAGTGCTGGATGAAGATCAAAGACTGTAGCTTTCAAATTGAATCACATCTCGACAAAAACAAAACAAAAATCCCCACAAGTAGGTCAATAAGCAACATCATGACAAATGGAGAAAATATTGAAGCTGTTAAGGATTTCATTTCACATGGCTCCACAATCAATGCCCATAGAAGTAGTTAAGAAATCAAATGACATATTGTGTTGAGCAAATCTACTCCAAAAGATTCCATTAAAGTGTTAAAAAGTGAAGACATCGCTTTGAGGACTGAGATGCACTTATGTCCTGCCTGTGCACTTGCAGGCAGTGGTGGGCACTATGGAGATCACAGTTTATTAGATCTGGAAGGGGTCTTAGGCAGCATTGCATGGAACTCCCCAGTTTTAGAGACGAGTAACCAGGTTGAGTGAGGTTAAATGACTTGTCCAAAAATCACAGAGTATCTGTTTCAGAACAGGTATATTCAGGACACTTGAACTCTGATAGGAAACAAATCAAAATCAAACAAAACCTACTGCCATCAAGTCAACTCTAACTCATAGTGACTCTACGGGAAACAGTAGATCCATTCCATAGGGTTTCCCTAGGGTGCCTGGCAAATTCAAGCTGTTGACTTTGTGGTTAGCAAACATAGCACTTAACCACGACACCACCAGGGTTTCCGATAGGAAACAAGACACAAAAATAATTAGTAGGTATTGTATGCTTGTACATGATTAACGAACAGACTTGGTGGTATATGCTGACAGACCTCAGAAAAAGGAGACAGGAATGTGAACCTGAAGATCAATGAATGCTTAAGGAATGTCATGAAATGACTTTGAAAAATGGATTGATCCTGAGCAGGTAGAGAAGATGGAGCAGGTATGCAGTAAGGGAAGAAGCTGTGGCCAGTCTTGTCATTTCTGAAATTGTGTGACTATTTTTTGATGTCTGTGAGGCTTAGCTATTTATCTTATAGGCATCCTATAGGTAGGCAAAAGTGTTTTCTTTGTGACCTTGGAATGGGACAAGCCCTCGAGGATGTCAGTGGACTTTTTAGATCATTCTCCTGTCTGTGACTTAGTCAGGGGTCTCTTGTCCTCTTCTCTGATACAACACTCACCTCAAGGTTTTCTGTTTTGTTGCCTAGCCTTAGTCTACACTGTTTCCCCATTTCTTGGTAGCAGAAGCTGTGAATTGCTTTTCTTTTGCAATGATTCTTGACAAGAGATTTTTGAAATAAACCAATCCCTGAAAATATGTTAGCTGGGTGTCTCCCAAGGCTGTCCATGAAATATCAAGGAGCAAGTCTTCGTTAAAAAAAAATGTAAATTCTTGGCCCAGATCTCCAAACAAGTAAATCAGAATCTCAGCGGTGTAGCTCCTGCATTTTGAATAGTACTAAAGCCCACTGACGTTAGAGACCATTAGGTTAGCTGGTAGAATCCACTCCCAGTCTAAATTAGGTCTGACTCTTTAAATTTCAGCTGAGAACAGATCCCCTAGCCTCAAGCACCAGGCATTATGTCCATACAAATACATCGCTGACTGGATGAATTAGCATGCACTCAAATAAACAAAAAGAAGAACACACACTCTGTACTACAGTGCATCAAAGGTCCTCTAACTCCCAAGGGGGATGAAGAGAGGGCTCATTATCCCAAAGCCGATTCCTGTGAGGTGGAGGTAAGGCATATCTCTACTCTGCAACTTTTTACCAGTTCTGACACCAGCTGTCCTCCCCAGGGTACTCTATACTGCTCTGCTGGTTTTGATAATTCACTGCAGTAGCCAGAAAGAACTCACAGATCACCCTCATGTTTATGTGGTTTATTATGGGAAGTACCAGGCTACAACCTGGGATTAGGATCAACTTGCAATTAAGAGGAACAACTTGGGAGAGTTCTCTAGTCAGGACAGTTTCCAGCTGAGACAGCTATCAGCTTCTCGGCTGCGACCACTGGCAGGCATCACTCTCAGCTTCTGCATCTGGACCCCACTGGGTCAAGTGTTATACCTCTTTTGGCTTCTCCATCGTGTGCTTGGCATCCCACTTCACCAGCAAGCCTCTTGCCTGAAGGCACTCAGCTCTTTCACTTCGTAGGCTGGCAAGCCCACTGCAGCCACTTCTTCCCTGGGGTGGGAAGCCCACCACAGCCTTCGTGCTGCTTTCCTGATTCTCATAGCTTGTAATGTCTTGTGCAGTCTTGTGCCATCTCCACTGTTACAACTTTCTCTGTCTTCTGGTTCTAGGAGGTCCTCGGTGTAGGGACCTGGAGTTATAAGATATGTTCCCCTCCTTGCTTTTCTCCTTGATACTAGTGATGTCCCCTTCAGCTTCTATGGGATTCGCTGTTTTTATAAGCCTATTCCTCCCACCAAGAACAAACTGACCAATCCCCTCAGCAGGCCACAGTCACCCTATTTGCATACTAAACTAGTAAACTGTCCAATTCCTGTAAGGATTTTATGCCCTTTATTTGCATATTAAATTGTCCAACATCTTTGACAGATTGTGGCCTAGTAAATCATCTACACAGAACTATACACCAAGGGCTATAAAGACAATATATTAAAAAGAAATTTATTGCAGTCTACATATGCAAGCACACGCATGCACTCACACGCACATGTGCACACACACATTGATTGCATGTGGAGTAATGGTCAGAGTGAGGTTATGTTGGTCAGAAAAAGCTTCAAAACCATGACAGGTTTCACTGGCGTGATTCTCCTCATATTAAATATATGATCCAAGCACAGCCTTGACGTTAAGTGTGTGGAGAGGATAAACCTTTAAATTTAGTGTGAAATCACAGGAAGCTTACATTTATGATTATTTTTTGATGAGTGTAATCTTTTGTCTAACTTGCTTTTTACTATCTAGTGATGGTAGCACTACTTCTTGGCTGTGTCGCAACCTCTGACTGCTTACATTTTTCCTGGTCTTTAAAAACACTTGCCCGTACATTGTCCTAACTGAATTTTTAAAGTTCTAGTCATGGTCTTGATAATTTCTGAAACTGTGATGTGAATTTCCCTATCACATTGCTATTTCTTGGGGTTTAGTATAATACATACATTTCCTGAATGTGCCATGCTAGTGTTTACTCCCCTTACTTAATAGACAATTGGTAATTATTCACTGAGTTTGCCACTCCCTAATTATCAAATTTTTATTTCGTATTTACCATCTCCTAGGCGTGTGTTGGAAACCCTGGTGGCATAATGGTTAAGTGCTCTGACTGCTATCCAAAAGGCTGGCAGTTCAAATCCACCAGGCATTCCTTGGAAACTATGGGGATGTTCTACTCTGTTCTATAGGGTTGCTATGAGTTAGAATTGACTCAACAGCAGTGGGTTTGGTTTTTGTTTTCTTAAGGCATATGTTTGTGAAGGATAACAGAGGTCAATATGACAATTCTCACTCTGCAGGAACTCACAGTCTAGTTAGAAGAGAAATGGGTGAAAAAAAAAATCAATACATGGAAAAATGGACCTGAGATCTGAGGTCTCAGAGGAGAAGATACATTCTGCGTGGTGCTAGAAGACTACAGGATTTAATAAGACTTTGGGTTCTAAGTGGTGGCAATTAAACTGTCTTGAAGGAAAAGTGAATTTGACCGATGGTGAAGGGGAGTAAATGTTCAAGGTTGAGGGGAGAGCAGATGTAAAGCTCCAGCACTCTGGAGATGAATATGAGACAGTATCTGACCTGTGGCAAGAGCAGTCATCTCAAGAGAAGGATGAAGGGAGTCAGCGGCCAGAAGGACACACAAAAGGGAATTAGAGAACAAGTTCAGTGGTTCAAATGTACTTGACCATTTGGTACTTCTATAGACCCTTTTGAACCCCATCACATCCTAGGAGTTCAGGAGAGGGAATCAGAAGTCCCCAGAAGAAACAGACTTGGAAGTGTGGCCTGGAGTATGGGCAGGATTTGAATGGGGAGAAAAAAAGGGATATTTGAGGGAGAGTGGAACTCCTGAACAAATAAGGGAAAAAGAACGAGCCGGAGATGCCTACTACAGGCACAGGACTGTACCTGTGTGTGTGTGTGTCTGCCTCTGTGTGTGAGATAACACAGCATGGTGATGGAAAGGGAGTGAGACCATCATTTTGTTTCTTGCCATTGAGTCCATTCCACCTGGTGACCCTATAAAAATAAAATCCAAACCTGCTGACACCGAGTTGATTCCAACTTATAACTACCCTATAAAACCAAAACCAAACCTAGGGCTGTTGAGTCGATGCTGACTCATAGAGACTCCATAGCACAAAGTAGAACTGGTCCATAGAGTTTCCAAGGAGCAACTGGTGGATGTGAACTGCTGACTTTTTGGTTAGCAGTTGTAGCACTTAAGCACTATGCCACCAGGGTTCCCAGTGACACTGTAGAACAGAGTCAAACTGCCCTATAGGGTTTCCAGGGAATGGCTGGTGTATTAGAGCTGCAGACTCTTTGATTAGTAGCCAAGCTCTTAATGACTGTGCCACTATGGCTTCCTTACATATAGCCAAGCCTTGATTATATAAAACTTGAGGTATTATCAGTGATACCATATGCATAACCAAGCAGAAGATGTGAGGAGACCAGAGAAGCCATTTATTGAAGATGTAGCTAGATAAGGACATTTGGGGCAAAATATGCAGCACCTGGATAAGGAAAGTCAGGTTGGTGCATATAACCAATAGAGTTGGTGGCTCTTGGCAAGTATTTTGAGTCTAAAGATTGCGACATTTTATTGATGAATCCATATTTTTAACTAAATAAATGCAGTCATGGGCAAATCACAGTTCTACTCTGGTCTCTAGGGTTGCCCTGAGTCAGACCTGACTCAACGGCACTGGGTTTTGGGTCATGGGCAGATCAGGTCATACTAGGTCTAGCAGTGCTATGCTACATTTAATCTGCCACCAAATATACCAGCTATTTCTGTGAATCAATAAATAGTGAATAACACATGAAAACTCATTTTTTTCACAGGAACAAGAAAGAAAATGTCTACCGTGAGTCTACCTAAAGAAGACACACGTTTGTAAATACAATAAAAGTAAATAATAGGGGAAAAGATGTCATAAAGTCACAGCCATGAAGAGGTGACACAACAGGAATTGTATGATCCAACTCTTTCATTCTATAGAGGAGAAGCTGAGGCCAATGAAGCGAAAGTGCTGACTCCCTAGAGTAGGTACAGACAGCCTGGACAGTGACCTGAACCGTTTCAGTGCGGGAAGGTGGAGGGACACTGAGTTGTTGTCAACAACATTGTTTCAGTTTCTTGTGTCTTCTCAGTCTAGCTGAGATTCATCTATGTTACGAGGCTCTCTCTGGACAATTGTGGAGATATAATTTAGTGCAGAACACCTCCATCATCTCTAGGGTGGAACAGAAGATGTGAGCAAACCTGAGACCAAATCGAGTGTCCTTGGGATGCTCTTACTGGCCTGCTTTCATTGTATCTTTCCAAGCAGAAACTGGGATCTGATGAAAAAGAGTGGGGGACTAGCCTCTTCTCAATCTATGTGACTCTTTTTCACTCTGGCTGTTTTTCTCTCTGCTTATTTCTCATCCATTTACCAACTTCATTGTTTCTTCTTGCCTTGTCTTTCCTCTTTCTCCCTTACCCTCTTTCTTTTCCCTTTTATTCTTTACTTATGGTCTGTCTTTTCTCTTTTTTTCTCTACTTTTTCCTTAAAACAAGACAAGAATTGGAGCAACTAGACTATTTATGAAAATTTTTTCTTTATTTTTAGAGTTCAGGACACCCTGCCATTTTGCCGACATTCCTTGCTACCTTTATTTTCAGCCTCTCTTGGTCGTCGTTTTCCAAAAGTAAGCCCATCAGTGACAACACCCTTTCCCCTCCAACATAACGCTCCAGGTGTGCAGAAGTAAAACACAGCCACAACCGAATACAGTCAAGTCATCATATGACTTGACCAAAACAAGGCTTTCAGTTTGCTTTTTTTGAATAGCATACCTTTCAGCCGCAGCTGGTAGTCAAACCTGCTGACTTTGACAGTGCACATATCTGAGCCCTGGGCATGACTGCACCAGCTGAAATTTACAGCTGTCTTTCTCAGTGTGCAGTGTATTAGTCTTTTGTATAACTTTTAAGTAAATGCGAAGTAGTTTCTATACAAACCCAAACAAAACTGTACCCATTGTTGTTGAGTTGACTGAATTCATAGTGACCCTATGTGACACAGTAGAACTGCCCCAAAGCATTTTCAAGGAATGGCTGGTGAATTCAAACTGCTGAACTTTTGCTTAGCAGCTGAACTCTTAACCACTGGGCTATCAAGGCTCCAGCTTCTATGTAGGTGGAAATTTTGCTTAAGTTCTTTAATTTCCAGTAGGGGATGTTGGACCTAATGTTTGATTTGACTTCTAATAAAGGCATTTGATGCCTGTTTTAATTATCAACACTGGAGAAGCTGCACTCCAGTTTATTTTTAAGGAGTGTACAGATAGGGTAGGCCAATTCAATATATATGAAGAGTAGATAAAAACAGTTATTGAGGACTGTCAGAAAGAGTGGACTATCTGTTCATTTAAATAAGTGGTTTCCCACATTTTATACAATGAAGATACTCTGATAATCTCAAAAACTGTCAGTTTCACTCTACAGTGCTGTTTATTCATTCATTCAACCACTTATTTATTTACTTATTTATTATTTACCTATCCACTCACTTATCTATGTGTGTATGTATTTATGTATCAGTTTATGTATGTATTAATTTATTCATCTATTCGTTCATTCACCTATATATTTATGCATTCATTCATTTGTTTATAATGTTTGATTGAAAAAAGGATAAATAAAACTATCATAACTTTAGTCATAGTTTCAAAATGGATCCATATGTCATAAAATACAATAGCATCTGTGTACACTTTATAAGCAGTATATTATTTCATCTGTAGACAATTCTTGGGCCATGTATGTTAGTGGATTCTCCCAATAACTTTGAGTTCCCCCCAGGTGTGATATCTTTGAGAGCTATAGTTTAGAATCTATTGCTCTAGGTGATTTGAAATCTTTCCCCAAACTAAACCAGAACAATAGGGATCCTTGTATATGGATTGAATTTTATCTATCTCCCATTTTTCACAGGAAATTTCTACTGAATTTCCCTTTGTGGTGACACTATTGGCCCTAAGGAGATGGTACTGTAAGATCTGTCTACTATAAAAAAGTTGCTGAGGACATTATTTACTACATGGCTTAGCCAGGGTTCCTGGTTGCCAATAAAAGAAGACACTCTGGCTGAGTTAAGGTGAAAAGGAGCTTAGTACAAGGCTGTTAAAAGGAGGACTTCTGTTTCACATACGACAGAGTAACTGGTGCTAGACTCATCCTCCCACACAAAAAAATCATAAAACTGCAAAACATTTACGAGACAACTGTTTTCAGGCATGTACAACCATCAGGCAAAATTTTGATCCCAACGGAAGTAAAACTGATGAGCTGTGCCCCATGGTTGTCCTGGATTTTGATCTGGCTACAATTTCCAAATGTAGCATAGGAAACTGGAGTCTATTAGGTAAGGTGATCCCACTAAGCAAAAACCAGAATTTGGGGAAGTTGAAGAATTTGGAGTTCACAAGGAATCTGGAGGAGGATGATGTGCAGAGAGAAGCCCAGAATTCTGTTGGCATGACGACGATAACACAGAAAATTACATTCTGCAGCATTGTGTATAGCATACATCTTAAAGATTAGATGTGCAAAAGGAAAAAAAAAAAGAAAAAAGAGGGAAGGATGCTGGTTATGTGTGCTTCATGATAACTTGAATACTTCATAAATCATGGATCACCAGTACATGAATACTCAGAAAATGAATAAAGATAGGTAGATTGTGAAAGAGAGTTGACTCTTGGAAGAGAGACTAGCATGGGTTTAGTTTTCTCTTTTATGTCTTTATCTTGAAGTAGCTGCTGTTGTGGCATGATGCAGAATGGTTAAAATGTCAGTAAAAACCTTGCTCACTGGAATAATCAGAGGATAGAACCTAGGGTAACCACCAAACCAAACCAAACCAGCCAACCAAGCAAAAAACCCAACCCATTCCACTGAATAGATTCTGACTTACAGTGATCCTATGGGGTGGAGTAGAACTGCCCCACAGCGTTTTCAAGACTGTAAGTCTTTATACAAGCAGACTGCCATGTCTTTCTCCCATGGAGTGGCCAGTGGGCTTCAACTGCTGACATTTTGGTTCACAGATGAGCACTTAACCACTGCACCACCAGGGCTGTCTATAAGGGTGATAAAAGGTTGAATGAATTCTTGAAATGGAAGAGCTAGAGAAGGGGAAATCCAGATTCATGTATAGATGCTACCTGTGTCTCTGGCTGACTTGTGAATCAAAGCAACCTAAAGGATGAAACATCTAATTTGAAATTTGAACTGCTGCCCACTCAAGTGAAGAAGTATTTGCATTTTCAATCTGACAAAGTAATTTGTCTACTAAAACGAAAACAATGACTACTTCAGAAGAAGATAACAAAACCCGGTGTTTTCACAGTATCTCATTTCCAGTGTGTAGTATGAAGTCCTCAATTACTCAGCACACAAAGAATCAGGAAAATGTAACCCATTCTCAAGGGAAAAATCAAA
Organism: Heterohyrax brucei; assembly: GCA_028571685.1. Lineage (NCBI taxonomy): Eukaryota > Metazoa > Chordata > Mammalia > Hyracoidea > Procaviidae > Heterohyrax > Heterohyrax brucei. Next base: position 10,956,256 of record CM053164.1, on the reverse strand, counting down.
GAAGGTTAAACCTAAGATGACCATACAATGCAATTATCAGACAAGTATTTTAAAGCTGCTATTTCAACCATAATCAACAAACTAAATGGATAAAAACTTACATAGATGGAGAGATAGAAAACTTCAGCAGAAAGAACAAAATGGGAGTTCAAGAACTGAAAAATACATTATCTGAAATTGAAATTCATTGGATTGACTTCAAGTAGACTAGATATGACACAGGAAAGAGTTAATGAACTTCGAGATAAATTAATAGAGTTGATGAAACCTGACCAGGAGAGAGAAAAAGTTTGGGTTGTGGAGTAAAAAAAAAGTACAGAATCTTGGGGACCTGTAAGACAACATCAAAGGTCTAAGATATGGATAACTGGAATCTCCAAAGGAGAAAAGCAACTAGGGAAGACAAAATATTTGAAGAAATGACAGAAAACTCCCTAAATATGAAGAAAAAAAAATTTAACAGACTCAAAAAGTTCATCAAACACCAAACAGGAAAATTATGAAGGAACTGTTGTCTTGGCATGTTACGGTCAAATTAATGAAAATCAAAGATACTCAGAAAATCTTGAAAGCAAACAGAAAAACAAAACAAACAAAAAAAAACTTGGCATGCCACATGTAAGGGAAGAAAAATCTGAATGTTACCAGACTTTCCACTTGAAGACAATACAATATTGTCAAAGTGGTGAAAGGTAAAATAGAACGAAAAACCTAAATTTCTGTATCGACAGAAATTATGTTTCAGGAATCAAGGCTACATAAAGACACTGTCAGATTCAAAAACAAATAGAAAAACAACTATGAAAATTTGATGCTGGGAGAACTGTATATCAAAAAAGACAGTGAAAAATTTTCTTCAGGCTGAAGGGAAATGACATCAAAAGGAATCTTAGATCTTTAGGAGCAAAAGAAGACTACTGCTGTTGTGATTGTTAGGTGCTACTAAGTTGGTTCCAACTCACAGCAACCCTGTGTACCCCAGAATCCAGCACTGCTTGGTCCTGTGCCGTGCCCACTCTCACTGGTGTACTTGAGTCCGTTGTTGCAGCCACTGTGTCAATCCATCCTGTTGCGGGTCTTCATCTTTTTTGCTCACCCTCTACTTTACCAAGCATGAAGTCCTTCTCCAGGGACTGATCCCTCCTGACCATGAGTGTGATGTATGTAAGACATAGTGTCACCATCCTTGCTTACAAGGAGCACCCTTGTTGTACTACTCCCTTCAAGACAGAGCTGTTCGTTCTCTTAGCAGTTCATGGTACAGTCAGTATTCTTCTCCATCACCACAACTTACAGGTGTCATTTCTTCTTCTGTCTTCTTTATTCATTGCCCAGCTTTTGCATGCATATGTTTCACTGAAAATACCGTGGCTTGGGTCAGGCACATCTTAGTCTTAAAGGTGACATCTTCAACAAATACCACAGAAAATACTAAATATTTATGTAAGTATACAATACTTAATTTTCTCTTAATTTCTTTAAAATAATTACAACTGCTTAAAGGAAAAATGCATTTTCTTTCAGGTTTATAATGTACGTATATATAGTATGACAATTATAAAGGATTGTAGAGGCAGCGAGATGGGCCCATATGATTGCCAAGTTTCTCTTTTGCATAAAGTAGTACAATATTGACACTGGGTAAACAGTGTATACTTCAATTACCAGAAAAAACACTAAAAAATGATTCAAAGAGGTATAACTAAAAAGACTACAAACAGAATAAAAGATGATTCAAAGAAATATTTATATAATCCAAAAGAAGGCAGGAAAGGTAGAATAGTGAAAGAAAAAACAGGAACAGAGAGCAAGCAATCACACTGATTCAAATGAGCTAAAGACTCCATCCAAAAGGCAGTGATCATCAGACTTGATCAAACAGCAAGGATGAACCACGTGCTGTCTACAAGAGACAAACCTAAAGTGTAACGACACTGATAAACTTAAAGTATGAAAAACATATGTGCTGTGTAACAGAAAGCATACAAAGACTGCAGTAACAATATCAATATCAGATAAATTAGATTTTAAGACAAACATCTCTCCAGAGACAAATAAGGACGTTTCACAAAGATGAAAAAGGTCAGTTTGTCGAGATAACAGAGCTTCAGAATACATGAAGCAAACAATTGACAGAAATAAAGAGGAAATGGCCAATTTCACAAGTATAGTAGCAGATTTTAATGTCCCTCTCCAAGCAAGTGATAAAACAACTAGACAAAAATCAATCAAGATATAGGTGATCTGGACAAAACCATCAACCACCCAGGCCTTATTGATATTTATAGAATCAGTAAAACTAAGGAATGCAGAATACATATGCCTTTTAAGAGCCCATGGTATATTCACCAAGATGGAACAGATGCTGGGCCATAAAACAAATCTCAACAAATACAGAATAACTGATATCATGCAGATCAGATTCTCTGAACACATCGGACAGCAATTACAAAAAAGATATCTTGGAGCACCACGAATATTTTGAAATTGACTATTGTATTTCTGAGCAATCCATGGATCACAGAGGAACTCACAAGGAAAATTAGAAAATATTTCTGAGGGTCATGGATTGAATTGTGTCCCCCCAAAATACTTGTCAACTCAGCTAGTCCATGATTCCCAGGGCTGTGTGATTATCCACCAGTTTGTCATCTGATGTGATTTTTCTGTGTGTGTAGATTCTACCTCTATGATGTTTAAGAGAGTAGGAATAGCAGCAGTTACATTAGTGAGGCAGGATTCAATCTACAAGATTAGTTTGCGTCTTAAGTCAGTCTTGTTTGAGATACAAAAGAGAGAAGTGAGCAGGAAGACATGGGGCCTCACGCTATCCAGAAAGAAAGGCCAGGAGTGGAGTGTGTCCTTCCTTTGGACCTGGGGTCCCTGCATCTGAGAAGCTTCCAGACTAGGGGAAATTTAAGGACAAGGACTTTCTTCCCAAGCTGACACAGACTTTCCCAGCAATGACTTGAATTTGCATGGCTAGCCTTCTAGACTGCGAGAGAATAAACTTCTGTTTGTTGATGCCATGCATTTGTAATCTTTCTGCCATAGCAACACTCAATAAGCAAGACACTGCGTGACAATGCAAATGTGTAAAATGAAGCTAAAGCAGTGTGTAAAGAGAAATCTACGGCTTTAAATGTTTAAAGAGGAAATTTCTAAGGTGAATGACCTCAAGTTCCACTTCTAGATGCTGGGGGAAAAAAAGAACATAGTAAACTCTAAGTGAGAAGGAAATAAAATAAATAGAGATAGCAGTATAAATAAATGGAGCAAAGTCAAAAGCATTGTCTTTGGAAAATCAACAAAATTGACACTAATAGAGATAGACTGATTCAGAAAATACAAATCACCAATAAGGTGATAGTATCTTTTAGCTAGCTTGGAAATAAAAGGTTAAAATTTTTATGCGTTCTGTGCAATGTCTTTTTAGTGTGCTTTAACTGCTGTGTAGGAATATTAGTTTGTTTTACACTGTCTTTTTTTCTTACGATATCCTTCTACTTGATTTAGCTGTGACACTTTTCTGTCTCTTATTTTTATATTAAGTTAGTTTTCTTGAACTTTTAGAAGGAGACAAATTTCAGAGTGTTTTTCAACTTTTAAAGACTTCTCTTCCTGTTTGGGCTTTGAAGATCTGGGAGCTTGTTTTCTCAGATTTCCTGGCTTTCTCCTTTCTCTGTTGAACCTGTACAATGTCAGTTCTGCTAAGTCGAAACTATGTTTCCTGGAATTCCCTTCTTGCTTTGCATTGCCTCAAGAAAAATTTCTATGAGATTTTGTAGGCTGGAAGCGGCAGCCATGTTTGAACTCTGAAACAAAAAACCAACCAAACAGAAAATTCCGACTCATAGTGTGCCCATAGAAGAGAGTAGGGCTGCTGTAGGGTTTCCAAGGAGCGCTTGGTAGATTCAAACTGCCAACCGTCTGGTTAACAGCCATAGCACTTAACCACTGCACACTAGGGTGTCCTGCGCTCTGGAGGGTAGTAACAAAGTGTTAGGCACTCGGGCAGTTTATCACTCACACACGAGCTCACTTGGTTGGCATGGGGCAGCGCTCAATTCTGTAAATACTCTACCTTTTACCCAGTCTTTTCCTTTAGCCCTGAATCTGGGATCAAGTGGGTGTGCAGCCCCATGGTAAAGCATCCTAGCTTCTTCTGCACAGTACTGAGCTAAGAGGTGGTAAGTAGAAGTTTCAGTTCCGATTGTGCTGATGAATTTATCTCTCCTCATGGGTTCAAGTTCATCCTCAAAGGCTCCAGTTTGTTCTTGTTCTCACTCACAGTTTTCCTGTATAATTACTGATCTGGCTGAATTACTGTGATTGCAGACTGTACACAAAACAAGAGCCTTGCAAAATTCCTCCATCAGCTCCCACAATTGCATTAATCCAATCTCTACGTACAACCAGAATGCTTCGTAGTAGCAAAAATGGAGAGACTACATGCCACATACTTTGGACATGTTATCAGGAGGGATCAACCAGTTCCTGGAGAAGGACATTGGGCCTGGTACAGTAAAGGGGTGGCAAAAAAGAAGACTTTCAGCAAAATGGATTGAGGTAGTGGCCACAACAGTGGGCTCAAGCACTGCAACAGTTGTGAGAGTGGTACAACACCAGGCAGTGTTTTGTTCTCTTGTGCACAAGGTCGTTATGAGTCAGAACTGACTCGACGGCACCTCACAACGACAAAAGTCTCTGTGATAAATCCCTCTTTCTGTATCACTCACAGTGTTTTTGTGTCTCTGGTGTATTCTCCTTCACTTTCATTTGAATCTTCCTTGGGCTTTTTCTCTGTTGCCACTGTCCTGCTCTATTTTGATTCAACTCCTAAAAGTTTATTGTCTGCGTAGACCCAGGCTGGAAAGAGAGCCTTAGCTGATCAGGCTCTGAGAGTTACAGCATCTTCAACTTCTGCCGCCAACCCTTTGTACTCATCTCCTAGGAAAATGGGTGAAATCCTTCCCAGCTGCAGCTGCTGTTCTCAGGTCAAGAGGATTGGTGGCATCTGCTTCTTCTGCACAACTAGTCTTGTGTAGAACTTGCATATGGTGGTGGTTTATCTGTATCTGCCTATATTTTGGGGTTGGTGGGAAAACTTTACCACGTGGTTTTGTTTTGTATGTTATCCATGCAGTTTGGGTTCTGCAGTCTGACTACTGTATGTACTTTTGTAGGAAGATTTGAAGAGACTGAAAAACTTTGCCATCACTGGCACTGTCTTCTTAGAACTGATTCACTTATTTGGGGGGAGAGGTGTGGATTCTGGATGCCTCTCCTCCAGAGCCTTCTGCCTTTCTGTTATATTGTAGATTATCTGCTCTTTAGGCTTACTCCATTCTAATGTTGATTTCGCTGTCTTCCTGGGAATTGCTTTTATTTCTCTCTGACACTGGATTTACTGTTGTTCTCATGTACATTCATTTGTATTTATCATCTTCTTATGGGAGATCTCAGTCTATATGTATTTTAACATTATTGCATGTCTAGAAATGCATTGTTATGCATCATGTGATAATTTTGCTGTTTTAAGAAATCAAAACATTGAAAGCATGTGTCTTAGTCATCTAGTGCTGCTATAACAGAAATAGCCCAAAGCGGTGGCTCTAAAAAAGGAAATTTTATTGTATCACCGTCTAGTAGGCTACAAGTCCAAATTCAGTACATTGGCTCCAGGGGAAGGCTTTTGCTGTTGGCTCTGGAGGAAGGTCTTGCTGTTGATCTTTCCCTGGACTAGAAGCTTTGGGGTGCAGGAATCCCAGGTCCAAAGGACACACTCTGTGCCCAGCACTGCTTCATTCTTGGTAGTATGAGATTTCCAACCATCTCTGTTCATTTATTTCTTTTATATCCCGAGAGAATGCCTCAAGGCATAAGACCCTCTCAAAGACTGAGCCCTGTCTCACTAGCACAGTCACAGCCCATCCTCCCTTACTAATATAAAGGCAGATGTTACAACAGAGATGAGCATCACACAACAGCAGAAACCATTGCCTAGCCAAATCGCTACACATACTTTTGGGGGAATACAATTCAATCTATGATAACATTGGTCAATTGCTTTCTAGAAACTTGTGTTATTGTTGACAACGTGATGCTTTCGTTTTTTTCCTTCTTCCTTGCATTCCTCTCTGAAGGCTTTCAAGATTTTTTATTTATTTCACTTTTGACTTTTTTTTTTTTTTACTGTAGTGTATTTCTTTATTATGCTGTGTGGCCTTTTTCTTCAGATTAGGTACATTTTCATGTATTACTTCTTTGATTATCTACTTATATTCAAACTGTGTGGTTGGATATTATACATACTGTGTAGATCTTCTGAATGTAGCATTTTAATGGTTTTTTTGAGTTGTTTAATCTCTAGTTCATTTTCTTTATTTTCCAATTTGTTCTTTGAATTTTTAATTTCATGTGTCATACTTTTAAGGAGCTCCCTCTTTTTCTGATTCTCTTATGTTCCTTTGTCTTAGCATCTTGTTTTTCTTTTTATGTATTCAATATTTTCTTAGTCTGAGAGTATATTTTACTTACTTTTCCTCAATTTTTTCTATTTGTCATCTATTTATTCTAGATTCCTTTTTCACTTTTGTTTCTTTGGGCTTCTATTTCATGTGTTCATGTTTTACAATGAAGAATGAGAAGTTTATTGGAGCTCAGTCCCTATGGTTGGCGAACTGGTTGACTTTAGTATCATAGGGTGGTGAGCCAGACAGGTATTCATAAGTAGACGTCCCATTTCTAAAAACACTACGTATTCCTAGTAGAATCCTCTGATTTCCTGTTTGGGGAGTTTCAACCTGACAGCTGCAGTCTAACAGCAGGGGCTGGGTGGGCACTGGAGACAGCTGTGAGGAAGCAACCAATGGAATCCTTCAGTGCAGACTGCTGGTTAACCCTTTATTATCCCTCCATACTTTATCCCACCTGGTACTTGTACCTGCTGTCATCCAGTCTGACCTCCTGTTGTTAGATTTCTCCAGGGAAAAATCTTCTGGTTTCCCGCCTCTGATGTACATTCTGGGGAAGACAGAGTTGTCAGTTTGTGTGTGCCTGGAAGCCCACCAAGGTATCTACCTGCTCTGTATATAAATTTTCAACCAGTCTACTTCTGATCTTGCTTTTCATCCCATCTCCACCTTCAATTTCGTCTTCTCTTTTAGGTCTATGCCTCTGAGTCTTGTTCTTCTTGGCCTCTGTGGAACTACGTGGCTCCTTTCTACTGGCTTCTACCCTACGGATGCTGGAGTTGGTAGCTATCCTGGCTTTGCTAAGTCAAATAGCATTTCTCCACGCACTTTCACTTTTTATGTATCTACCAGTGTCTTAGATCTGCCAACTGTTTTGCAGGCTCATTCTCTTCAGTCTTGTGTGCTTGTGACTTTACTTCACCGTTGTTTTGGTTGTTTCAGGAAGGGCTGGGAGAGTCGTGCGGTGAGTCTCTCCTGTTTAACTATGCTCGTTGGTTTTTAATTTGTGTTACATTGTTTTAGTTATTCCCAATAAACATCCTTAAAGTCTATTTAAAGTAGAGAAACACCAAATCCATGACCTTCCAGTCAATTTCAATTCGTAGCTACCCTATAGGACAGAGTAGAACTGCCCCATAATGTTTCCAAACAGTTGCTGGTGGATTAGAACTGCTGACCTTTTGGTTAGCAGCCGAGTTTTGAACCACTGCACCACCAGGGCCTCGTTTAGAGCAGTCAGTGTTCAGTAGACTTGACTGGTTAGTGTGGTGGGTAAGGATGCCTGTTCTGCCATTGTCCTCATTTGTACTCATGGCACCTGCAATGTTAGAAGTTTAATATTTCAAGAATTATAAGCTGAGAAAATAGTTCAATTGGCAGCTGCAGTAACACAGAAGAGAGATCTCTGACGTGAACCTTAGTTCACACGGTGGCTCTGCCACACACCAGCTGATGTGACCATGGGCAAGGCTCAGTCTCACTTATCTCAATAACTAGGCTACCCTCATGGACCTCTGTGAGGGTCAATGTGATAATATTTATCCAAAGCACTTGTCCCTATGAGCAGATTAGCCAATAAGTAACGAAAACAGAAAACATTGTTACCTGGTTAATTCCAACTCATAATGGCCCTGTAGGACAGAGTAGAACTGCCCCATGGGCTTTCAAAGGAGTGGTTGTTGGATTTGAAGTGTCCATCTTTTGGTTAGCCCCCGAGCTCTTAACTACTGTGCCCCCAGGGCCCCAAGCAAGGTACACCCCGGTGTGTCTTGCTTTTTTGGGTAATCTGTCCCTTCTTATCTCATTGGTCAGCATATAGATGATCCTCAGTAAATCTTGCCTCATGTCATCTCTTGGGGACCAGGCAAAAGCAGGGGACCTCTGCTAGATCTCAGCGAACTGATCCTCATGAAAGGAAACTAGCCTTTAGCCTGGCTCCTTTCCTACCCACCACAACTGTCATTGAGTCAATTCTGACTCACAGAGACTACAGGATGGAGTAGGACTGCTCCACAGAGTTTCCAAGGAGTACCTAGCAGACTCGAACCGCAGACCTTTTGATTAGCACATGTAGCACTTCACCCCTGTGCTGCCACGGTCTGCTCCTCCCTTTTTTTATATCTATATATGTATGTGTGTGTGTGTACACGTGTGTGTGTGTGTGTGTATTTTTCAAGTTTTCACTGTGTTTCAAGTGAAAGTTTATAATTCGAGTCAGTTTTTCACACAAAAACTCCCATTTTGTCACGTCACCCTGGCTGCTGTCTCTACACTGTGACGATGCACTCCTCCCATCCACCTCATATTTCACGTGTGCATTTAGCCAGCTCCTGCCCCTCTGCCCTCTCATCTTGCCTCTGGACAGGAGCTGCCCAGTTAGTCTCCTGTATCTACCGAAGCCAAGAAGCACACTTTCCACCAGTATCATTTTATGTCTTATAGTTTGGTCCGGTCTTTGTCTGAAGAGTTGGCTTTGGGATTTCCTTCAGTTCTGGGCTAGCAGAGTGCCTGGAGGTGGGGTGGGGGTGGTAATGTCTTCCGGAGACCCTCCAGTCTGTCAGACCATCAGGTCTGGTGGTTTTTACCAGCATTCGGGCTCTGCACCCCACATTTCTTCTGCTCCGTCTGCTCCGTCAGGGTCTCTTAGTTGAGCTCTCTGTAAGTGTAGTCCCTGGGGGTGAGCCAGGCACCATCTATTTCTTTCAGTCTCATGTGGATGGAGTCTCTGTTTTATGCATTCCTTTCTCACTCTCTTTTTTGTCTCTTTTTAAGTTTTTTTTATTGTGATTAAGTGAAAGTTTACAATTTGCCATATACCTTTCTGTCTCTTGGGCTCATGTTTTCCAGCTGTCTTTGAAGTCCTTCATTCTTTCTGCTCCAGGTGGATTGAGACCAATCAGTGCTCCTTAGATGGCCATTTGCTAGCTTTTAAGATGTCAGATGCCACTTACCAAAGTGAGAGACACAACATTTTCTTAATAAACTTTGTTTTGACAATTAACCTAGATGTTCCCTGAAACCACGGTCCCCTGACGCCTTGACCCCTGGCCCTGCTACTCTGTCCCTCAAAGTGTTTGTTACAAAACGTCTTGGCTTTGGGGTTAGGGCAGCTGTGTTGACTTCTCCTCTACTGTGTGTTGTCCCTGCCTTCACCTGAAGTCATTCTTCCCTATTACCCGATTAGTGAATACCCCTGTCTCTCCCTCCACACTGCCCTGCTTGTTTATAGGTCTCAGTGCCTGCAGCCCGGGTCTCCCACAGGGGTCGGCTCTGGGCTGCTCCAGGCACTCACCCACTGACGGTGGCTCCCGTGGACAGGTCTCGCAGAGATCCCTGCTGCTTGGAGTCCCTCTGGCCCTGCGGGAGTCGTCTGCTGGGCTCTGTTCTCCCAGAGCCTGGCTCCCGAGGCCGAGGCCGGGTCGAGAAGCCGCCGCGGGCCTGGCTGCAGCTCCGGGGTTGGGGTGTTGCCTTTGCTTCGGGAGCTGCATCTGTTCTCCCCTCAGTCTGCCTGCGCCGGCCGGGTCCCCTGCGCTCCCCGTGCCGGGCCCGGCGGCCGCCCACACCGAGGCGGAGAAGGGTCGGAGGCCCCCAGAGGACCGGTGTTGGCGCCCGGTGAGTGCCGTGCGCCCGGGGGACACACACTGCCCCCACTGTCCGTAACGCTCCCATTTGACCCGCACGGCGGCGTTGGGGTCCAGAGGTGGGACCCGCGCCCCAGTGCCCACCCAGGGCGCGGCGAGCTGAAGGCAGGGGGGAGGTGGTCTCTCCGCCGAGAGTTGGTGGGTGGCAGCCCGGAGCCGCAGCTGCGGGCGCGGAGTGGCAGACGCGACGATGGCAGAGCTGTGACCCGCGGCCAGCACACCTTGGCCATGTCGGGTTTGCTAGGGCTCCAGCCAGCCTTGCTAACCTTCCTCCCCAGCGGGGCGGCGAGTCACGACCCAGAGAGGCTTTGTTGAAGTTAAAGTCACCCCTGTCTAGCCTTGCACTTTCAGTCCCTATTTTATCATCTCCCCTCCGTGGTTCTGCCATTTATCTTTGTGAAGTGGCCACAGCAAGCTCACGTTCCAAAGCTGGCAGACGCTTCATTTTTCCAGGACCCTCCAGGAGTTTGGTGCAGGGGGTGGAGATGTGCTGAACAGCCGGCGCTGTCAGAGGGACTGACAGCTAAAGGACTGTCTATAAAATGTTTATGCAGTGTTTCAGCATAAATTTATTCTTCGTAAAAAATATTCCTGTAGTTAGTTACAACAACAGAAATGTTTTTGTAAGCCCAGCTTGCATGTGCCACGTACCCACAAGGCTAAAACTCTGTGCTTCTAACCTTCCCATGCACTCCGGGCAGAGCAGTCATTATTTTCCAATTACAGTGACCCTTCAAATCACGTGTTTAGGTGGTACAAACCTACAAGCACATGGTATTGCTTTCCTGGCTGCTGGTGTTTTTATAGTGGCTGAATTTATCTAATTTTCTGGCATTTTACTATAATATTATGGTCAGTAGTATTCATGAACCCGTAGCAATCATGTCTTTGAGAATCAATTAGTAATTAAATGACAAGAAAGAGTGATATACAGAAATTGCAACTGATGAGTGAGAGAATAACAAAACACTACTAAGGATTCTGTGTCATCTTGTACAGGATGAGGTACACGGGAGAGGGCGGGACGCCATGAGTTACTGAACTGGGTGACTTCAACCATAGTGATGCCACTGGTTGGTGCCCGCAGACTCTGTCTGGTGTTAGCCCTCTGGTGAGTTGTTAAGCAGAACCCTTCTGTGGACATCTCGCTCTGTCTCACAAAGACCCTATATAACAGACTAGAAGTGTTGCATAGAGTTTCCTGGGCTGGTCTTTGGGTATGTGTATGCTTTAGCTGGAGTTTATAGAGCAAATCAGTCTTCTTATTAGGAAATTAATATGTATATTATTTTGTGACATCCATTGCCAGCCCCACAACATGCCAACACTCTCCCCTTCTGAAACTCAGGTTCCTCATTACCAGGTTTCCTGTCATCTCCTGCCTTCATGTCCCCGTCCTTGGGCCCCTTGAACCCGCCCTCTTAGTCTCATTTTGTTTTGCAAGCCAAATCTAATCTTTGGCTGATGGAAAAACCTCAGGAGTGACTTTAGTACTGAGTTAAAAGTGTGTCCAGGGTCCGTAGTCCTAGGGTTTCTCCAGTCTCTATCACACCAGTAAGTCTGGTCTTTCTCTGTGAGCTGGAATTTTGCTCTACTTTTTGGTGCAGTAGTGTCTGGTACTCTCTGGTTATTTCTGTCAGAGCAATTGGTGTTGGTGGCCGGACACCATCTAGTTGTGCTGGGCTCAGTATGGTGAAAGCTGAGGTAGTTAGAATCTGTAGTCCTATCTTTCCCTTGTGCCTTTGAATTCCTTCATTCTCCCCTGCTCTGGATGGGGTGGGTGGGCTGAGATCCTTATAGGAGCAGGTCACACGTCTTTTTTCCTACAAAGAGGCTGGTGGGTCACAACCTCAGTCCTCAGCTCTTAATCAGTGCCCCACCACGACTCCTTCACAGAAGCCTAGGGGACGGGATTTGATGTGGGATTCCTTCTTCTGCTCCTACAACTTGTAGACTATTATTTGAATTGGAGCCCTGTGGTACAGTGGTTAAGACTTTGCCTCCTAATCAAAAGGTCGGCAGTTCAAATCCACCACCTGCTCCTTGGAAACCCCGTGGGGCAGTTCTACTCTGTCCCATAAGGTTGCTATGAGTTAGAATCAACTTGATGGCAATGAGTTTGGTTTGTTTCGAAGTTCTTTAAGAATCTTTTGAAAACTGCAGGCCCTCTTTCCAAAAAAAGTGCAGCACACACAGGCTCACAATTTGTGTGCAATTCAAGTAAGGTCACAGATTCACCCAAGCTCCAAAGGATGTGTGGACCTCAGGCCAACAGGTCCCTTCCAGGTCGAGTACCGCATCTTGTGTTCCCATAGGAAGTGTGTATACCTCTCACCTTTTTGCATGCTCAGCTGTTTTGTTGTTGTTGTTGGCTGCGGTGGGGTCTGCTGGGTTGATCTTGTAGCAGATCCTGTAATCCGTAGGGTGATTACTTGATTTTTGGAGGTAAATCGTCAGGCCTTTCTTCCTAGTTCATCTTAGCCTGGAAGCTTTGCAGAATTCAGCGTCACAGCAACACCCAAACCTCTGCTGACAGCCAGGTGGTGAATAAGCGTGAGATTCATTGGCTGGAAATCCAACTCAGTTCCCCAGAGAGAAGGCGAAATTCCACCTGTGGACCACCACTACCCACCCCTGTGCTCAGCTGTATACCTCTCTAATCCGGAAATCAGCTACCTGGGTTTTTGCAAGCTCTCTAGCAGCACGGTATCACCAGCTCTGTAATATTTTGATAAAAACAATACCACTTTCCAGTCTACCTATAGATGTTTTAGAGGCCAGTCACCCCTGGCTCCAACTTCCTGTGTGCAATGAACTTTTATTCCCACATCCAAATGTGTGTGTTGACTTTCTTGCACCAAGTTGCCCCATGCTGATTGCCACACAAGTTCCTTCCCTTCCTGATGCTCCCATCATGCAGTGCAGCAAGCGCTACTGGGAGCAGAGGAGGGAGTGTGATGCACTAATTTGCAGAAACAAGCTAAAATTCAGTGCAGGCATCTTGATTTTTAAAAATGCCTTAGTTACTGCTGGAGCTGTAGTTGTCCTCATCTGCCACTGTTGGCTAAGGGCTTCTCATTATCTCCCCCTGCTCGCTGCTTCTCCATGGGGACCTGCTCCTTGAACTTGAGAAGTCTTCCTTTTTATTATGCAGATTAATTCATCACTGACTTTGAGTGCCTTAGCCTTTGCTGGCCACAGTCAAAGGTGGAGTAGTTGCTTTTGCTTTCAAATTCAGAATGGCCAGGAAGGATTTTTTTCCTAAATGAAAATGTCTTCTATGCAAGGAGTCAGCTACCAGGTTTAAAACAAAGGAACAACAATTATTTCGACTGTGAGCTCCCAAAGACTGAGGTCTTGAGGACACTGCCATTGAGTCAATTCTGACTCATGTGACCTGATAGGACAGAGTAGAACTGCCCCTTAGAGTTTCCAAGGAGTGTCTGATGGATTTGAACCGCCAGCCTTTTGGTTAGCAGCTGTCACACTTAACCACTATGCCACCAGAGCCTTCTCCCCAAGAGTAGGTGGTAAGTTTTGTTTATCTTTGTGTGTCAGTCTCTGCCCTATCCTAGGAGGTCAGGAAATGTGTGTGGACTTGAACAAAGTCATGGTGAAGGCTTTTGTACCAGAAGAGAGGCTTCTTGCCTTTCCCTGCCATCTCCTACCTGGGCATCAATAGATCAGGTGATCAGATGAGATCCCACCTGGTGAGAGCGTAACAGGGAGGTCACCACTATGAGGACTAGCCTCCAGGATCACCTGGAGGAGAGAGGAGGAGAATCCCAAAACAGAGTCTGAGCAAATGAGTTTTGAATTGTTAAAGGCCGTGCCCCTATCCTTTATACCAAGAAAACAGATATCCAGTGCCATCAAGTCAATGCTGACTCATAGCCACCATATAGGACAAAGTAGAACTGCCCCATAGAGTTTCCAAGGGGGCCCCTAGGGGATTTGAACTGCCAACATTTTGATTAGCAGCCATAGCACTTTACCACTGTGCCTCCAGGGGTGTTGAAAGGCTGCACAGGGTGGCTTTCTCAGCTGCCCACCCAAGTTAGCACCTGATAACTTTCTCAGTTTGTTACAGAATTTGCTATAGGAATTAGATTCCTTAGGGTGAAAAATGATGTTTTTTTAACCATGAAGTTTAAGAAAAACATCTCTTTGGAAGGGATTGAGGTTTTGTCAGAGGATTTTCTTTTTTTTTTAAATATGGGAATAGGATTATGTTTATATACAATTGTGCTATGTATTCTGAGCACACATTTTAGAAAAAGGAATGAAGACTTTTCAGAGTAAAGTGAAACCCTCTAATTAGAAAGCTTTTGAAAAAGCAAAAGAGCAAACAATATCCACACTTCTAGCTCTGCCTGTGTCTCCTCAGTGGGCCTGACAGTATGTGTGTCTCTCTGTGTGTGTCTGTGTGTATTTATTGCAGTGTTTTTTCTATTGAAAATAACCTTGTTGCCCAGCAGCTGTGGGGCATGGAGCTTTAAAAGAATGAGGCAGTCAAAATGGCCTGGGTTAGGATGACTCTCAAATATAATGTGCTCTACAATTGCTGGGGAAGCTTGTATAAGAAAGGCAAATTCATGAGGACTAACCCAAGGTCTTTTCAACCAGGGCCCTGAATCATTTGATGCAAATGGTTTCCAGGGTGTACTTAGGGAAATGATATTTGGAATGAAATCTATGAGACTTCAACAACTCTCCTATTGCTTTGGATGAAAAGAAAAATTGTAAGAAATTATGAGACCCTACTGGGGGGGTGGGAGAAAAGAACAAGCCCAGTGCTATTGAGTCAGTTTTGACTCATAATGACCTTATAGGTCAGAGTAGAACTGCCACGTAGTGTTTCTAAGGAGTGCCTGGTGGATTTGAACTGCCAACCTTTTGGGGTTAGCAGATGTTCCACTTAACCACTGTGCCAAATGGAAAAGACCCTGCTAGTGTAGTGGTTAAGAGCTAGGCTGCTAACTAAAACACCAGCTGTTCGGTTCCACTAGGCACTCCTTGGAAACGCTATGGGGCAATTCTACTTTGTCCTGTAGGGTCACTATTAGTCAGAGTTGATTCCAAGGCAATAAGTGTGGTTTTGGAAACTCTGGTGGTATAGTAGTTAAGTGTTACAGCTGCTAACCAATGGGTTGGACTTTCAAATCTACTGGGCAGTCCTTGGAAACTCTATAGGGCAGTTCTACAGTTAGTAGGAGTTGGAATTGAGTCCGTGGCAATGAGATTTTCTTTTTAAATTAATTTTTTTAATTTAATATGACTGAGTGAAAATGTACTTTCCTGTATAAATTTACATGCCCACCTATATGCAGCTTCCACTGCTCTCCCTGTCTGGAGACAGCACACTATTCCTCTCTGCTCCCTACATGTCTCATCCTCCCAGCAGCCTCCTTTCCCCTCCTCTCCACCCACTCTCCTTCCTTCAGCCAGAGGTGGAGACTTTTTTTAATTTTCCTTTTTTTTAGACTTGTGGAATACAGAGCCCTGTAGTGCAATGACTAAGCACTAACCTGAAGGTTGAGGGTTCTAACCCACCCATTACCTCCACAGAAGAAACACTTGGTGACCTGCTCCCATAAATAGTACAGACTGGAACATCATATGGGGTAGGTCTACACTGCCACACAGGGTCACTGTGAGTTGGCATTGACTTCATGCCACCCAACAACAGTAGGCTGATAGAATGGGAATGTGGTCAGCAGTGGGGACCTAAGGACCACCCTAACCTAACTAGATCGAATAAAAGCAAACCAAACCCCTTGCTATCAAGTCGATGCTGACTCATAGTGACCCTATAGGAAAGAACAGAACTGCTCTAGAGTGCATCCGAGGCTGTAAATCTTTGCTTACAGATGTGGCAGGTATGGAACAGACTGTCACATCTCTCTCCCATGGAATGGCTGGTGGGCTTGACCTACTGACATTCTGGTTAGCAGCCAAGTGCTTTAACTGAGACACCACCAGAACTCTTAGCTTAAGAAGAACAGACAAGAATTGAAGATCATAGAGTGGAAACAATTACCCTAGACCTGCGTTTCTCAAGTGGGGGTGATTTTGTTCTACAGGGGACATTTGGCAATATCTGGTGTGTGGAAAAAGTAAAGTATAAATCAAAACCCCTGCTTTTGATTTATCTGCTAACTCTTTCTGACACCAGCTTCCCGTGTAACACTTCCTTCTCTGGCCTTATCTTCCAGGAGCTAGATCAGACCTCACAAGTTAAAGGCCACGGTCCTCTAGAGCTAAGAATTCAGATGCCAGCTACCAGATAGGGAATATCCAGGGTTCCACTCATTTCTGACCTGCTGGCTACAGATTTGTGGGTTCCCTCTACTGCCTTATTAGCTGTAAGCTTAGGGATTTCCAGTCACCTCACTTTTGACCTGCTTGCCCGTATTCTCCCTTGGGTTTGGTAATTTGGTAGAATGACTCCCCAAACTCATCTAAAAGTGTTATACTATTACTACAGCTTTGTAAATAATGAAAACTACAGAAATCAGGATGAGCACAAAGAAGAGACTCATATGGTAAGCTCTGAAAGGATTACAAATGTGAAACATCCTTGCCCCTGATAGGACATGCGTTCTCCTCCCTGGAGCAGATGTATTTTACTCAGCAAGAAGCACTGGGAGATTCAGTGTCAAGTTTTATTGATGACTTTTGCCATTTTATCTTGAGGAAGTTGTTATGTAATGGAATCATCAGACGGCTTCTTGTTATGATAAATTGTGTCCCATCCCAAAATACGTGTCAATGTGGCTAAGCTATGATTTCTGTGAGTGTGGTTGTCCTCCGTTTTGTAACATGTTATAAATTGTAGCCTCAGGGCCTGTACTTGTGGTCCTATTTGAGAGTGTGCTGTCTGTTGTGTTAATGAGGCAGGACTAGTTCATATGAATGAGGATTAGATCACACTGGTTTAATAACGAAGTAGGATTAGGGTAGAATGTATCTTGAGTTCATCATTCTTCACTACCCTACAAGAGATAAAAGGAGAAAGAAGCCAACAGAGAGAGAAAGAGAGAGAGAGAGAGGAAGAGAGGGAGGGAGAGAGACAGTGAGCTCCTAGTACTAAGAAGAAGCAGAAACAAAGTATGTGCTTTGGACATGGGGTCCCTGCACTGAGAAACTCCTAGACCCCAGGGAAAATTAATGACAAAGACCTTTCCCCAGAGCTGACATAGACGGAAAGCCTTCCCCAGTAGTTGGTGCCCTAAATTTGGACTTCTAGCCTCCTAAACTGTTAAAGAGTAAATTTCTCTTCATCAAAGCCACCCACTTGTGTTGTTTCTCTCACAGCAGTCCTAGATAACTAAGTTCCTTTTGCCGTGTTACCATGAAGTTGTCATTATGATGTGGGTCCCTCTGACCTGGCCAAACGGCGCTGGAGTCACCTCACTGGCATAGCCTGTTGGTTAGGTGTGATCTGGAATTCTTATTGAAGATACTGACAGCATTAGGCAAATTTCAAGGTTTTAGAGGTTATCTCTTGTGAACCAAGGACAAAGACAAATATTTTTAGCTAAGGTAATACAAGTCTTACATTTGGAGGCATTTTTGATTGCCACAATCGCAGCAAAGCATTATTGGCATCTCACAGATAGGCATCTGGGGTGCTAGTAAACATCCTACTATGCACAGGACAGCCCTCCGCGACAAAGAATTATCTGTCCAGTCCAAAATGCCACCAGTGCTGCTGCTGAGAAACGCTGGTCTAAGGGACAGAATGTCTGATTTTAACCTTCCTCTACCTTGAGTAAAATACTAGACTGGACTGAGAAAGCATGTATACATTTGACTGTGACTGCCTGAGTAGCACAAAGATTTAATACACTTGGCCACTAGCTTGAAGTTGGTAGTTTTGAGTCCATCCCGAAGGAACTCAGAAGAAAAGCCTGGTGATCTGCTTCAGGAAATTCAACCACTAACAACCCTTCAGAGCATAGCTGTATTCTGACTTACATAGGGTTACATGGGTTGGTGCTGGTAATAACTGGTTTTGATGACTTTCCTGGAGAAAGCTGTGCTTCCAAGGCAGTGCTGGTGTGGCAGATGGTGTCAGAATTATGGGTAAACAGAAATGTGTACTCTGTGTCAAAGATAACAAATACGTGGAGTTACTTGGACTTTCCTCTTCTCTTGCCCATGGCAGACATCATCAATCAATCATGGCACTCTTTTTCAATCTGGCTTTCAAATCCTCAAAATATCACACAACTAGCATAGACTGGGCAAAGCCACCACGTGCAAGAAGAAATTTATTTTCTACTCCTAGTTTGAATTGTGGTGTCAGAGAAGAATGCTGAATGTATAGTGGATGGCCAAAAGAACAAACAGATCTATTCTGGATGAAGTGCACCCAGAGTGCTCCTTGGAAGCAAAGATGGTGAGACTGTGTCTTACAGACTTTGGACATGTTGCTAGGAAGGATCAGTGCCTGGAGAGGGACATCGTGCTTGGTAGAGTGGAGGGTCAGCGAGCGAGAGGAAGACCCTCAATGAGATAGACTGACACAGTGGCTGGAATGATGGGCTTAAAGGTAAAAACGACTGTGGACATAGTGAAAGACTAGGCAGTGTTTCCTTCTGCTTGTGCATAGGGTCTCTATGAGTCAGAACTGACCCAACAGGACCTAACAACAATAGCTTACACAATGGGAATTTGGGATCACTGGGAAGAGGTCTCACTTGCACACACCTCTGTATTAGACAAACATTGACATCTGCCATTCAGCCCGTACACCTTGTTCTTGTTTTAAAGGCTGTAAAGAAATGAAGATATCTAGGAAAGAGTACAGATCCACCAGTTGCTCCTTGAATACTCTGGGGGTCAGTTCTACCCAGGCCCCTAGGGTCGCCGTGAGTCGGATCTGACTCGACGGCACTTGGCTGCCTAGGAAAGAGTAAAATGGAAACCGTTGTTCACCTTTTATGCCACACTTTGAATGAGGCTATGAAGCTCAGGCTGTGTGTGTCACTGGCTGAGACCAGAGATGATTTTATAGATTGCAGAGTGTAGGTCACGCTCAGTTGAGAGGTAAGTGGTAGGAGTTCCTTGAGATCTGTGGCGTGTGTGGCAGGAGTAGAAACTTAAGGGGAAGTGAAATGACAGCAGGCCTCTCAGAGCACTGCTTGCTCAGGCTGCTTCATGCTTAGACTTGTCCTTGGGGGCCAGGGGAAGAAAAATGGACGTGAGCTTCATGGTGGTAGAGTTTAGTTCAAGACAATAAGAGCATGCTAGTCAACAAGGCTATTCATTGGTGAAACGGCTAACTGAGGCAGAAAACCTTGAAAATTCTGCTGTTGAGTCAATTCTGATGCATAGCAGCCCTATAGAACAGCATAGAACTGGCCTCGTCATGTTTCCAAGGAGTGCCTGGTGGGTTTGAACGGCTGACCTTTTAAATAGCAGCCATAACTCTTAACCACTGCCCCACCAGGGTCCCCAGAAGTTCTCAGTCACTGTTCAAACCACTTGAAATAGTAGCACAGAGTTTCCAGCACGAGTTTCAGTCTAGACCAGACACATTTTAGGATTCGTTTTCCTCTGTAAATCAATCATTCTCAAAAGTGAGCAATGTCAGAAGGTAGTCAAAAATTTCAGTGATTCCATTAATAAGTATGTAAAATCTACCTTGAGAACATCTTCCAACTATAACCGTTCTATGCAGCTTCTACTGTGATCTGTCTAGTTAAAAACATTACTAAGCTGTCTAGACAGTTAGCATGGTCTCCAAATGGTCTCCCTGCTTCCACTTACACAAGCGCATGGTCCCAGTCTGTTCTCTACAAAGCAGAGAAACCTTTCAGGATGGTATTTCAGACTAGACTTTTCCATGGATGCATTTCATGCCATGCCTAGCACCATGGATTGTACTGTGCCCCTCAAAAATCAGTGTAGCTGTTTGGCTAGGGCAGTCATTCCCAGTATTGTGTGACTGCCCTCCATTTGGTGATTTTCCTGTGTTATAAATCCTAATCTCTGCCTGTGGGTAATAGATACCATTCACCTCCCTGCTCCTGTGTAAAGAGAGCTTCCCAGGAGTGTAGCTTGTACCACCTTTATTTTTATTGTACAAGAGATAATAAAAGGAAAGGGAAGCAAGCAGGCAGAGAGTTGGGAACCTCACACCATCAAAAAAGCAGCTGGAGTGTGTCCTTCAGACCTGAGATTCCTGCACCGAGATGCTTCCTGACCAAAGACTGATGCAATACAGGCACCTTCCTCCAGTGCTAACAAAGACAGAAAGCCTTCTCTTGAAGCAGGCATCCCGAATTTAGAGTTACAGCCTACTGAACTGGTTTAAAACATTTTTTTTTAAAGCTCATCCGCTTGTGATATTTCTGTTAAAGCAGCACTAGAAGACTAAAACACCTAGAATGCTGAACCCACACCATGGCTTACAAGCCCCTGCGTGACCAGCCAGCTATCTACCTGCTTCCCCTCCTTCTGTCTGCCCTGGCCGCCTTGCCTTCCTTATGTCCCTTCCCCTGGTAAGCCTGTTCACACCTTAGGATCTCTTTGGTTGCTGCTGTCTCTGGAAACTTCTGCCGTATCTGTGTGTAGCTTGTGTCTTCAGTTCATTTAAACCTATGCTCAAATGTTGTCTCTCAGAGAGCTGTTCCTTCTAAAGTCCCTGTCATTCTCTTAACTGTCATCATGTTTCATTTTAGTCTCAATACTTAGCACTCTGAAACTGTACATTTGATCACTAGCTTGTTTGTTATTTGTGTCCCTCACTAAACTGTAAACCTCATGTTAGATGGGACTTGATCTTTTTCTGTCTGTGGTTTTAGTGATTAGGACCAAACCCCAAGCCAAACCCACTGCCCTTAAGTCAATTCTGACTCAAAGAAACCCTACAGGACAGAGTAGAACTGCCTCATAGAGTTTCCAAGTAGTGACTGGTAGATTTGAACTGCTAATCTCTTGGTTAGCAGCTGTGACACTTAACCACTGTGCCACCAGGTTCCCGGTGATTAGGACAGTATCCAGCAAGTGTTATTCTTGTTGTTAGATGCCATCAGGTTGGTTCCAACTCACAGCAACCCTCTGCACAACGGAAGGAAACCCTGACCGGTCCCGCGGCATCCTCACAACAGTTTCTGCACTTCAGCCCATGACTGTAGCCGCTGTGTCCATCTCATTATTTGCCTGACAGACAGTTGACACTAAATAAAACATTTGGTAAATAAATGGCTGACGTATCAGTAGACGGACCGAGGAAACAGATGCTTAAATAAATTAAGTCACAAAATTTAATTCATAAATTTAATAACACAAAATAATAAGATTTCAAAAATAAATTTAATGAAACAAAGTAATAAAATGTTTTGTTTAATTTGTCAAAATGATGAACGGGGTCCACAGCAGCAGCTCTGTTATAAAAAGCTAAATTGATTGTGGAATGACAGACTGCAGAATAAAGGAAAAGTTTGAGAGACCCACTTCAGGGGCTTGGGCTCTCCGTGTCACAAGACCCAGAATGCAAAGGGAAGATCTACCCTGGTGGTAATTAGTTGGTACTCAGAGAAGAAATGGGTGGGAGTTACATTCATACAGTGAACATTTGTATGGGGAGCCTTCTATGGTCGTTGGTATGAACAAGAACAGTTGCTTGCAACGACTTTGCCAACCTTCAGTGAAGGTGGGAGTCCCTGGGTGCTACAAAGGGTTAACAGGCATGGCTGCTGGCCTAAAGGCTGGAGGTTCAAGCCCACCCATGGAAGCCGCGAAAGGAAGATCCCGTGATTCCCTCTAGAAAAATCAAACCACTGGAAACAGTACGAAATGAAAAATATTATGCTATTTACAGTTTCTCCAAAACAAATGAATGTGTTAGATATAAATGTAGAGAATTTATATGCCAAAAATTTAAAAATGCTGCTGAAAGAAGTGAAAACCTAAATAAACATTTATGGTGCGGATGACTCAACATCAGAGAACTGCCAGTTCTACCCAAACTGATCTGTAGGTTTAGCACAGGCTTGATCAAAAACACAGCCAGGTGTTTTGCAGACATACCAAACCCTCTGCCATCGAAACAATTCCGACTCATAGGCAAGTTTATTTTAAAAGTTATGTGGAAACGTATAGGGCTGAAAAGTGATAAACAGTTCGAAAAATAATAATGGAAAAGGAGGAACCACATTAAGTCCTTGTGTTCGGACTTACTGCACTTCTCCAGAAATTAAGATGGCATAGTATTGATGGGGATATTGATGGAGTATTGATGGAGATACATAAATAGAACACAGGAGATAACTAGTTTTTAACCAAGGGTGAGAATTCAATGAGAAGAAAGACATTTCAAAGAAAGATGCTGAAGTATCTTATCATATGGATGCTCCAGCATCCATAAGCTAAATAAACAAATTAATAACAAACACATCAATAATAAACTTACCGAAACCTGCACCTTATGTAAAAATCATCTCAAAGTGGATCAAAGATTTGAATGTAAAATATAAAATTGTAAAACTTTCAGAAAAAAAAGAGGAGAGAAAATGTTCTGTTCTAGGGCTAGATGAAGAGTTTTCAAACTTGTCATCAAAAAGAAGATTGTCATTAAGAACATACGTTAAAGTACAAAACTGATACACTGGACCTCATCTCCAGGTTGTGCAGGGTTCCTGCTCCTGCAGTTTCTCCATCTCTGAACCACACAACACCTAGAAACCCTGGCAGCATAGTTGTTAAGTGCTACAGCTGCAAACCAGTAGGTCGGCAGTTCAGATCTACCAGACTCCTTGGAAACTCTTTGGGGACAGTTCTACTCTGTTCTGTAGGGTCGTTGTGCGTTGGAATCACCTTGATGGCAATGGAACTTTTTTTTGTTTTTGGACCACACAAAAGGAAAGCTACAGAACTATACAGATGGGTGTGGGAGATCCCAGGAAGTTAGGGTTCCATATTTGCCTCTTCTGCAACCAGCTGGTCTTGAGGCGGAGAGCCACAACAGGAGAAGGCAGGGTCCAAGTAGATGGCCTGAGACAGGTGTGCTGTCTCCCGCGGGAGTGGGGGGCTGTCCTGTCGAGGTGGTTCTCCATGCTGTAGAGAGGGGACTTGGCAGTGCTGAGAGAGCTGGTGGCATGCCCAGGCTTGAAAGTAGAGAGAAAGCTTTAGAGCTGGGACTTCACATCCAGGAGCAAATGGCTTCAATAGGACACAGCTGCATGATGCCCTACAAGCCCAGAGGAACAAGTGCTGAAAGAGACTTTCTGCCACAGATGACCCAGCTACCCCACAGTAGAGACGAATTAGGGTCTAGGTGGCACACGTGGACTGAGGTTCTTCTCTCCATCCTCAGGAGTCTCCTAGCTGCCCAGAGCCTGAGATACCATTTTGAGAGAGGAGGGAAGACTCATGAAACACTGTTTTCCTAAGGAGGCTGTTAATCTTAGGAGACCATGCAAGTGGAAGAGAATGAGACAGGAGGACTTCCAGTTAAGTTCCCAAACTCATCCTAGAAGAAGTACTACAGACCTCATTGCTAAATATCACTAAGGTCACCTTTGAAGTGCTCCACTTGGGAAGCTATGTACCGATTCCAGCACCTAGTCTACCCTTCGAAGCAATTTTGGAACTCTTTTTCTGGAATGGCCCTCAGAGCTGTCATTGTATTACTGTTGATGTCCTGAATATCATCCAAGTGTCTTCCTTTCAATATTTTATCTCTGGGTAAAGAAGAAAATCATTGCAAGCCAGATCAGGTGAGTAGGGATGGTGTTCCAATACAGTTGTTTGTTTACTGGCTAAAAATTCCCCCACAGAAATCCACACAATTAAGTTTGTGAACTTTCCACCATGCCACTGTGCTCTATGGCCATTCCAGAAACAGTTCCAAAATTGCTTTGAAGGATGGGTTAGGTGCTGGCACTCGTGCATAGCTTCCCAAGGGGAGGACTTCGAAGGTGACCAAAGTGATATTCAGCAATGAGGTATGCAGTACTTAGAACAATTAAGTTTGAGAACTTAACTGTCAGGCCTGCATTTAGTGGGTGAGATTACAAAGTTGCATAGTCTTGCTCCCCTCCTACCTGCCCCCACATTCACTAAGGTATGGCCTGAAGCAGCATGCTACATTTTAGGGGGTGATGCTTCTGAGTTATGTGATGTGTCATTTTTCTTCTTACTACCTATGGATCATAGTTGAAAACTGAAGTGGATCAGGAAAATACAAACTGAAAAGTAAAGTTTCCTGACTCCAGGTCTCTCTCACAAAAGATACTTAGATAAATCATTTTTGTGATTTTTCCCAAAGAAATGTTTTCTTTTTATTTTTTTCTCATGTGGGAACAAAGGATATCATCTACCGCACTCTGCTGTGCCTCCCTTGCCTTTTTTTTTTCCCTACATAAAATATTTTGAAACTCCACGTGGACTTCTACTACCTCCCTTTACTTTTAATGGTGGTGCAGAATTCCAGCATCTGCATTTACGTAATTTAAGGAGTTCATCAGAGGACCTCTGCGGGCACAGTGATTCAGTGCTCAGCTAGTCACCACGAGGTTGATGGTTCAGACTCGTCTGGCCTCTCGGCAGGGAGATCCGCTCCCATCAAGAGTACAGGCTAGAATATCCCGGGGGCATTTGTGCTCTGCCACATGGGGTCGCCTTTGAGTAGGTATGGCACAGAAAGCGATGGCAGTGAGTCCTCTACTGACTGACACTTCGTTTCAATTTTTTGGTGTTTAAAAAAAAACAAGTTGCAACTAATATCTTTCTTCATTCTTGTTATTTTGGTGAGCAATTTCTGAGTATATGCATTGGATAATAACTAGCAGTGGGATGCTGGAACATGGGGTATGTGAAATTGTTTTTTAATAAAAAATAAATCATAGTCAAAAAATTTAAAAATTCCTTCTGGTAGAGTAATAAGTCAATTGCCTTCCCATGCTAGCTCCTGTCCCCCATCTCTCTCTCTCAAGACAGTCATTGTTTTCCTTTCTGTTCCACATAGTACCTGTAATTTCCATTAAAGAAAGAGAAAAAACTAGTTCAAGTGTTCAACACATGGTACGTGATAAATGCTTTCCAATGGATGAGCTGTGCAGATTCTGTGAATGGAAAGAAAATGAATAAGAAAAATACACACAAGAAGGAGAGTTTTCATTGCCAAATCTGGAGTAAGCAGAAATATCTGCAGAAATCTGAGCAAAGGGAGATGGGTTCCTCAGTCTCAGTTTTCTGTCCCCTTAAACTCCCCTGTACTTTCAGGTGTAGCTGTAGTGACAGAGTCCTGCAAGTCCTCTAGTCAGCATGAAATAGAGATCGAGACTTTATTCTTAAATTTCGTTAGACGAGAACGCCGAGGGTCATAGTGGTTATGTGGCTCTGGTGGCAGAATGCACCAGATGTCAAAAGCATAGTTAGCTGGGTAGCATGCCCTCTAAGTAGAGTTCAAGAAAGGGAAAACAGAATGGGTTGGTTATAAGCAGGCATATTTATGAGGGGCAAGAAGGACGTGTGACAGCTTGACGTAGAGGAGAAATTTGGAAGGACTATCAAATGCATATGAATCTGAATTCATTTTGCGTAGAGGAGCACAGTCCTGCCTTTATTTATAGCCTTCCCTCACAGGGTCTCTGAGTTCCGGAGGTGGTGTCTAGGGAAAGAAGGGGTAGGTGGGCCGGGGAGAAAGAGAGATAGAAGACTTGAAATTCATTCAGCACAAGCCTGTTGGAGGCCGGGCATCCGTCGTATCACTGATTGTAGCAGACATTATGGTTAGTATTATCTCCGTCTACAAATGGGAAAATTTAGGCAAAGAGAGAAAAGTAAGTAGGTCAGACTCGACTCTCTCTTTATAATGATCACCCCGAGAGAGCCAGAGAGGAGAAAGCTCTATTTGAATATGCTCCGTGTAAGAAGGCAGCGTGCATGTGTACAACTCGGAAAAGATTTCCAGGAAGATGATTCTGCAAAAGGTTGGGTCTTGAAAGAGATACCTTTCTATTAACTCAGAAATTCTCTGCTGTGAAAGAGTCAGTTCTCCCCAACAGTTGCCATTTTCTGGGGGTTCGGCACCCTGAGTTGCATATACAGAGCCATCGCTGTCCTTCAGTTTCTTGTGGAAGGCACTAGCTTTCCCTGCGAAGACAAACTCAGTGCTGTATTGCAATGACTTGGAGAGAAGGCTTGATCTAGTGTGGGGGGCTCTGAGAGAGGCAGGGCTTTGGGGGTTGAAGGCACACAGAAATTAGATGGCAGATGGAGAAGATGTATTTTAATGATGACTAGTTAACAGGTTTCCCAGGTGGGCTCCAGGTTGCTTCATAAATCTCTTCCTCTCAGTACAGGGGGTTCCCCATCTAAGCATAGTGTTTTCAGTCCCATCTGAGAGCGCGTCTTGCTACAGGCATGGCTGGGAAGGGCAGCACCCTTGGGCAGCAAGGTAGAACAAGTTCTTATTTGGAAATAAGTACATGGTATTTTTAGAAAACCCACACCAAAAAACTTCTCATTTGTGGTTATTCATTCCAATGTACAAATAAAACAATGTGGGGTGGGGATTGGGAAAGCAAGTTCTTGCCTTGTTTCTTCTCCTTCTGGTTCAACAGCTTTGGTTATGGGGTCAGCGGGCTGGACTTCCCAAGAAACAAAGCACCCAGGGCCTCATTGTGACTTCCCAACAATCTGTTGTGGTGTTGGAGAAGAATCCTGAAGATACCATGGACTGCCACAAGAATGAACAGATCTGTCTTGGAGAATGTACAGATTGCTTGTTAGAAGCAGGGATGGTGAGACTGTCTCTACCCTACTTTGGACATATTGTAAAGAGGGACCAGTCCATGGAGAAGGACATCATGCTTAGTAAAGTGGAGGGTCAGGGAAAAAGAGGGAGACTCTCCATGACATGCACTGACGTAGTGGCTGCAACAGTGGGCTCAAGCATAACAACCACTGTGGGCATGGCACAGGACCAGGCAGTGTTTTGTTCTGTTGTACAGAGGATTGCTATGAGTCAGCGTGGACTTGATGGCACCACCAACAACGCATCTGCAGTGTACAATTTTACCTGTCCCCCATCTCTTCCAAGATGAAACCATGTCTAGTGCTGCTATAACAGAAAAACTCTTTGAGTTCATTCTGACTCATAGTGACACTAAAAAACCACTGCCATTGAGTCAGATCCGATTCATATTGACCATATAGGTCAGAGTAGAACTGGCCCATGGAGTTTCTAAGGACATAGCAACGCTACAGGACAAATACTACCAGCGGATGGCCTCAACCAACAGATTTCTTCTTTCACCGTCTAGTAGACTATAAACCGAAATTCAGGGGAAGGCTTGCTTCCTGTGTGAGCTCTGGAGGAAGATCTTTGTCATCTGTCTTCTTCTAGTCTGGGAGCTTCTCCATACAGGAACTGAGTCCGAAGCATGCACTCTGCTCCGGGCACTGCTTTCTTGGCGGTATGTTTATCTGCTTATTTCACGCTTTTATATCTCAAAAGAGATTGATTTAAGACACAATCTAGTCTTGTTGATTGAGTCCTGCCTAATTAACATAACTGCCACTCACGCCACCTCATTAACATCATAGGATTTACACACTTGGGAAAATCACATCAGATCACAAAAATGACAGACAACCACACAATACTGGGAGTCATGGACTAGCCAAATGGACATACATTTTGGGGAGGCACAAGTCAATCCATGATCAGCATGTGAATACACTGAAAGCCATCCTCACCAAGCTCAAGGCAAGCTGGTGGATACCAACTCACTAAGGGACTGGTCTGGAGAAACTTGTCCTCTCCCTGGGATAACCTGCCCTAAAATCATCAAGGGGAGGGCTAGGCTCCAGGAAATACTGAACTCAAGGGTGGATAGTGCCACATCACAGGAGATGGGTAACAGGAGAGCAGCTGGGGGCTGGTAGCCGGGTAAATGTATGTGCGTAGTCTGTGCTTTCTTCCTCTGCAAGGCCACTCCACATCATGAAAAACAACTGGTATTTATTCTACAAACCTTGGAAAAATAGCCTTTGTTCCTCCTGGCCCTGGAAAAGTGGCCTTAATCCAAAGTGATTACTTCGCAGCTCACTCAGATTTATTCCTTGGTGATAGCCTCTCCTCCTGCTTCCTGAATCTTGGGCTCAAATTACCCACGGCATGTCACTGAAGGGCCATATGTCTTCCCATTGGTGAGTGCAGAACGACATTGAAATCTCTTTGTCCTCACTGAAGCTTTTGTGTGTGCGTATGTGACATTGACCTCAGTGGTTCATTTCCACCTCCAGTTAAAAGGAAGCATAAAAAGCCCAGGGATTTTAAAAAATATCTCAGTCAGAAGGAAATAGCTCTCCCACCGAGGGCTCCCAGGTTCCCTGTGTCTGTCTTTTGCTTTCTGCCATTTGCAGTATTCTGAGTGCTTGGGTACCCTGCAGATCTGGGAGCCGGTGATTGCGGGGTCAGCCGGAGGTGCACCTGGGTATTGTTTGGGCAAGGATATGAATGGTCGGCCTCCTTATTTGCTCTGTTCCTGGAGTCTATTGTCTTTTTTGGCAGGCTTAGAAAGGACTCTATAAGGGGCCTTGAGTTCTTTGTTGCTTGAGTCATTTAAGTCTCTCTGTAGAAGGATTCCTTCCCTTTCTGAGAGTCTCAATTCCCGGCAGAGTGCATTGGTCATACGTCTGGATGCAAGGATTTGGGGGAAATCCCCTGTCTTCACTTCAGTGTTTCTGTTTTGCTTGTGAAAGACAGTGCTGGCTGCTCTGAATTTTGCCCAAGAGGCGTTAGGGCTTGCTCACTTGCCCCGAAGATTGTTGGTCCACTTTGCCTTCCCCTAACTACTTCTTTATGGGCATTTCACCTTTTGCTGGCATTTATATAAGGTGCAAGACAGAAGGTGAAATAGCTCCACGTCACTGATGCCAGTATTGATTGGATGGCATATATAGCCACGCCAAATTTTTTTTATCTGTTTAGAGTACCAAAGAGAATTTCTTTGGTCTTTTGTGTCTCTGTTTGACAGGAAGCTTTTGCTATTTTGCACTACATAAAAAAAATTAAAAAAATAAAATTTCAAATTAACTGCAGTTTAGCTGTGACTCAGTTTTTAACTGCTTGGAATTAGTGCTTGATTTGCATAGTATTTGATGCACCAATTATCTGTGACACTGGGGTAATCTGTGCTAAAACTAGGGACAATGCCTGATTATGTTCAATAAGAAAAACAAATCAGATTCTGAATGATTCTATGATGAAAAAATCCGAAAACCACAGCTATTTAACTCTGCCGTATAAAAGACTGACAACCAAGTTTGTGAACTCATCCTAGAAAAAGTGCTGTGCACCTCATTGCTAAATATCACTACAGTTGCCTTTGTAATACTCCCCTTCAAAAGCTTTCCACCAATGCCAGTGCCTAGTCCACCCTTCAAAGCAACTTTGGAATTCTTTTCCTGGAAGGGATGTCACAGCTGTTGTCATATTACCCTTGATGTCCTGAATGCCATCAAAATGTCTTCCTTTCAGTATTTCCTTTATCTTCGAGCAGAAAAAAGTCATTAAGGGCCAAATCAGGTGAGTAAGGAGGGTTTTCCAACAGAGTTATTTGATTACAGGCTAAAACTCCCTCACAAACAACTACACTTTAAGGTTGAGAAGTTACCAGGTTGCCACCGTGCACAATGGCCATTCCAGAAGGAGTTCCACAACGGCTTTGAAGGGTGGACTAGGCACTGGCATGAGTGCATAACTTCCCAAGGGGGGAGTACTTTGAAGGTGACTGCAGTGATATTCAGCAACGAGGTAGGTAGCACTTAGAACTATTAAGTTCACATACTTAATTGTCAGACCTTGTATTTCACACTTCTGTGTAACAGCAAGGAAAGCCTGTTGGCCTAGAGGGTAAGTGCTACATCTGCTAAACCAAAAGTCAACAGTTCAAATCTGCTAGGCACTTCCTGTCCTATAGGGTCGTTGTGAGTCAGAATTCACTCTATGGCACTGGTTTTTTTTTGTTTTCTTTTGGTGTAAGTACAAGTGTGTTGCCTATTCTGAAAATTTTCCTTCCAGTAAAGAAATGGTGTTGTAAAAACTTTTGGGAAGCTGTTCTGTTTCCAATTTCCCTTATTTAACTCACCTGTCATACTCCTGCAGCTGATCCCACTTGTCTGGGTTTACACCTTCTCTGGGGCGAAGGAGCCTGTGGTTGGTGGTTGAAATCCACCCAAGGGCACCTTGGAAGAAAGTCCTGGTGGTCTGGTAGAAAATCAGCCATTGAAAACGTGGTGAAACACAGTTCTACTGCGACACATAGAGGGTCACCGTTTCTCATAGCAACTGTCTCTTCATCTCTCCCAGTCCCCCAGGAAAAGAGCCCAGTCCAATGCCGTTGAGCCAATTCCAACTCATAGCAACTCAGCCAGAGAGATGATTTAAATCTTAAGTGTGTGAGTCGGAATGATAGTTTTCTAGTTTAAATTCTGCCTCACTGTCCTCATTTATAAACCAGGAGGGGAGTTAATGCCTGCAGAGTCCCAGGCACTGTGCGAGTAAACTGAGACCCAGAATTCCAGTGTTTTGTGCCAAGTCACAGAGCTGGTAAGTGGTAGATACAGGTGTCTACCAGTCTAAGTGGGAGGTAATGAAGGTTTCTCTGGCTTCTAATCATAGTGCCTGAACAACAAGGACCTGAGTTCTTCTCCTCAACAGGTAGATTAAAGGGTCCTACCCAGAGACTATAATTCAGTACATCTCTGCTGGGACCCCGAACTGTGCCTTTTAAAATAGTTATCCATGCGACCCCATGGCCATCTGCTTTCCTAGCCCTGATCCTGGAGATGACTCTCTTGAGTAACCACTTCCTAAGCCGGACTGTTAAGGGGCTAGTTGGGAAATTCAACGGATAGGATGAGCTGAAAGTGTTTGACAAATGTAGGGGGTTGCTGTCATGACAGGTGATGGTGACGTAAGATTCCAGCCAAGAAACCCTACAGAGCGATTCGACTCTGTGATACACAGGATGGCCGCGAGTCAGAGTCAACTCAATGGTGACAGGTTGGGTTTGGTATGGCTCTGGCCGCAGGATCCCCTGCAGGCATCAGGGATCTCAGTTCTTCCAGCACCCCTACCAAACAGGGCTGCCGCTGGCTGTGTTTCCAAGATCAGAGAGTTCCCCTGGTCATTGAAGAGCTGTAGTCTGCTAGTTAATAGGACAGCATTTTAAGTCTGCAGTCACCGCCA
The DNA here is from genome assembly GCA_028571685.1 of Heterohyrax brucei. NCBI lineage: Eukaryota > Metazoa > Chordata > Mammalia > Hyracoidea > Procaviidae > Heterohyrax > Heterohyrax brucei. The sequence continues at coordinate 10,924,922 of CM053164.1, read as the reverse complement.
CCCTGGTGGTGTGTGGTTAAGAACTATGGCTACCAACAAAAAGGTCAGCAGTTCAAACCCACCCAGTATTTCTTGGAAGCTCTGTGGGGCACTTCTACTCTGCCCTAGAGGGTCACTATGAGTCTGACTTGAGGATAGTGTGTGTGTGTGTGTGTGTGTGTGTGTGTGTGTGTGTGTGTGTGTGTGTGTGTGTGTGTTTAACCACCACCCATGAGGACTGCATCAAAGTCCCACTCTATTGGATAATAGTCTGAGTCCCTAACTTTATGGTTATTTTGTGTTATCAATACAATTGCATTTTGGTTCCTATTCCTCTTAAAACTTAGCAACAGGTGAATGAAGTTTGATTTCCAGTCCTCTTACATACAGTGTCCTCTGCCAAGGCCCTACACCCAATCTTACGTTCATAATTTTGTACTGTTTTCTGTAAAGGGGCCCTTGCCATAGCATAAGACTAGGCCCTTTGAGCCTGGGTCTGCTTCTGCTGCTGTTTGCTGCCAACCTTTCTTCTTTCTGCCTCCATTAGAACCTGTGCTGGTTCCGGTGCTTTGGGGAAGAGGTTCTATTCTTTGGGCCTGAGCTGTGGTTCTGGAAAATGCCATCTGATACCTGCAGCTGTGGTGGAGGAGGTTGGACGAGGGGATATCTGAGGTCCTTCCTGCTCTTCAGAATGTGATAAGGGGCATTTGTGACCACAGGGATTTACTCTGCTCTTGCTTTTCTGTCCCAGAAGGGATGCTTAGGACCTTAGTACTGTGCCCAGCTCAGACTTTTCCTAGACATCACCCCTTCCTTCATGTTTCCCTTCCTGGTTCTTAGTTGGGTGGGAGGTCCCTGCACCATCGAAATGGTTATTATAGTCCACTGTGAGCTGAAAGGTTGGAAGGTCCAGTCTACCCAGAGGCACCTCAGAGGAAAAGCCTGGTCACCTACCTCTGAGACACGTCCTCTTCCATAAAGACGCCTCTGGAGCACAGTCCTACTCTGACACACGGGGGCCTCAGGAGTTGAAGTTCATTTCTGAGACACTGAAGCCAGTTTGTTTGGATGGACAGAGAAAGGACAAAACCAAAACCCAGTGCCGTCGAATTGATGCTGACTCATAGTGACCCTATAGGACAGAGTAGAAGTGCCCCATAGAGAGTTTCCAAGGAGCTTCTGGCAGATTTGAACTGCTGATCTTTCTGTTAGCAGCTGCAGCACTAACCACTACACCACCAGGGTTTCTGAGAAAGGATGAGGTGATGAGAAATAACGTCAGTGACTCAGGAGCTGACAATGGACAGGGCAGAGTCCAGGTGCAGAAACATAGGGGGAGAGATACAGAATTGGGTCTTATGCAACATAGGACCATGGACAGCTCTGGTGTGGGTGATGGATGGCAAACTGAGTTTGGGGAGCAGGCAGAAGCTCCTTCAGGGCCAGGAGGAAGGAGGGAGGGCCCAGACACAGACATGAGGGCTGGTGGTGCCCTCTGCCCCTGAGAGGTTGATGGTCTGCACAGAGCAAGGGCAGCAATGAGATGGCTGGAGCCAAAGATGCTTTCAAACTCTGCGGTGTGACCTAACTGATTATATAACTGACGTGGAAACCTGGGTGGCTGAGTGGGTAAGAGTTAGGGTTTCTAACCAAAAGGTCAGGAGTTCAAATCCACGAAGCCCTCCTTGGAAACTACATGCAGCAGTTCTCTTCTGTCCTATAGGGTCATTATGAGTTGGTATCAACTTGATGGCAATGAGTTTTTATACCTGATATGGGACCTTGGTGATGTGGTTAAGAGCTTAGCTGCTAACTGGAAGATTGATGGCTTGAAACCACCAACCACTCCCCAGGAGACAGGTGAAGCAGTCCTCTTCCGTAAAGATTCATAGCCTTGAAAACCCATGGGACAGTTCTACTCTGTCCTGTAGGGCTGCTATGAGTTGGAAACAACTTGAAGGTAACAGGTTTTTGGTTTCACACCTGGGGAGGTGAGGAAGTGTTAAATCATGCATATGAAGGTGAGGGAGTGAGGGGCACTCTGTACAGTAACTCCTGACTGATTTTGCTACTAATTAACATTCACACAGCAAGGTCTTAGAATTTCATTCCGGTCAAACAGAGAAGAGTTGAAAAGAGCTTGCGCAAGCAAGGCTGTTGCTCAGCACAGCTTGTGCTGTCGGATTGGTATTGAATTCAGCTACAGAGCTATAAATAAAAAGCCAAAGGAGCGCGGAGAGAATGTGGAAACGTGACTTGGGGGGTCTGGTTCAGTACAGGTGACAGTTGGTGACTCTGGTGAGTACAAATGCTGATGGAAGTGTGCTTCCTTTTTATCTGGGGCCTCTGGCAATGCCAGACTTAGGGGTTATCAGCCCAGACTGCAAAGTACAGTCACCTGGGAGAGCTTTGGAAGATCTTGTTGCTGAAGTCCCCTCCCCACCCATCCAAGAGATAACTGGTGCAGGCTCTAAGACGTGAACAGAGTTTGGTCTTTTTTTGTTTTCAGCTGTTTGGGTAAATTCAACACACAGCAAACTGGTTGAGACACATAGCAAAGATGAGGCAATGAATGGACTGTCAAGTCAGAGGATGGGCCCTTATCACATTGGGAGGAGCCCTAGTGGTGCAGTGGTTAGAAGCTCAGTGGCTAAACCGAAGTTCTGGAGCTGGAATCCACCAGCAGCTCTTGGGAAACCCTATGGGGCTGTTCTCCTCTGTCCTGCAGGGTTGCTGTGAGTTGGAATCAACCTGAGGGCAATGAGTTTCACCACAGTGATAGAATTCCCGTCTTTCATGTGGGAGACCAGAGTTTGATTCCTGGCCCACGTGCCACAAGTGTAGGCAGAAGGTTGCTGGGATGCCGAATGGGTTTCTCTGGAGTCTCCTGGCTAAGATGGGACAAGGAAGGCCGGCGTGGTGATCTATTTCTGAAAACCAGCCGGTGAAAACAGCCTGTGGACCACTGTGGTCTGGTTCACTGCTGGTCTTGGGGATGGTATGGTGCAGGCCTGGGCCGTGTTTTGTTCTGTTGTGCACGGGGTCACCACACATGAGAGGCTGATTTGATGGTGGCTGATGACATCAGACCGGTGGGCGATTCTGATTCAAGCACTGGCCTCCCTCAGCCCGCGGGCCAGGCCTCACAGGTGTGAGCTGGAGCAGGCAGGGCATCTGCCGTTCGCCAGGAGCGCCTCGGAGCTGCCCTGGGCCCAGCCTTTGCCCTCGGGGTCTCTCTCCATCTGTGCCCTCCTGCTGCCTGGCTGCTTTCCTCACCTCCTGTTTTTCTGTCTCCTGCCCATTCGGACCGAGGCCTCTGCAGGACACCATCCACATCCCCCTCAAAGTGCACCTTCTGGCCTCATTGCCATGGGCTTCAGCATCCCTGGCCTCTCCCCTGTCTGTTGTATGGCTGTTTCTCTGTTAGTTCCTGCTCCCAGTTCTGCCTCCCTCCTCTCTCCACTCTTGCTATGACCTCATTTTCTGCTCTGGCCCGACGCTCTCTGGTGTCTTTTGCCAGGAAGCTTCTCTCATCATTGTGGGGGCTGTTTGGGCAGCTGTTCACTACATCTGCAGTGTCTCCTCGGTGCTGGATACATCCCCTGGTCTGATTCTTCCCAGAGCATCGGGCCCCTGCGCTGAGACAGCACACTGAGCTCTGACTGCTCAGAAGCCCATGGTCAAGTCATGCCTTCCAGATAAATTGCAAGCTCCCTGCAGCTGGGGATACCTCTGATGTCCTTTGGAGGTCTCTGCTGTGTCTCAGGTAGAGTCCTGACCAATGTGCTGTTGAACTCAAGGTTTTCCTCCCCTTTCTGGGGGCAAAACCTCCTGGGTGTTCCTGCCCCAGTTTCTGCTCCTCTGAGCCATTGCTCCTTGTTCAGCTGGTGTCATTGCCTCAAGCACTGTTCTGGCTGGTGAGATGCTCCTGCTTAGAAGCCTTGAGAAGCTCTGGGATGCAGAAAGAATGCAGCACACAATTCTGTCCGATGGAGAAGTCCCCCATGTGGGGACTCAGCTAGCTTTCTGCCTTACTCAGGGTTCTCTACAAAAAGAGAGCCGTGTGTGTGTATGTACACAGACAGAGGGAGACTGAGATTTGTTTTGAGGAATTAGCTCATGTAATGATGGATTATGAGGACTGGAAAGCCGAAAATCTATAGATCAGGCGACAGGCTGGAAATACCACTAGTCTTTTATCCTCCAAGCAGTCTCTCAGTCAGAGTGGAAGAGCAAGGAATTCTAGCAGAATGTCTAGATTTAGTCAGGAAATCTGCTGTGTTACTCTTAGAGTCTTCATCTGGTTGGAAGAGGTTCCCCACTGTCTCCGTCACCTAGTGCTGCTGTAACACAAGTACCACAAGTGGATGGTGTCTTAGTCAGCTGGTGCTGCTGTAACAGAAACACTACAATTTCTCTTTAACAAAGAGAAGTTTATCCTCTTACAGTCCAGTAGACTACAAGTGCAAATTTAGGACATCAGCTCCAGGGGAAGCTTTCTCTGTTGGCTCTGGAGGAAGGTCCTTGTCATCAATCATCCCCTGGACTAGGAGCTTCTGAGGTGCGGGGACCCTGGGTCCGAAGGATGGGCTCTGCTCCCGGCACAGCTTCTTTCCTGGTGGTATGAGGTCCCCAGATCTCTCTGACAGTGTCTTTCCTTTGTATCTCGAGAGACTGTCTCAAGACACAATACAATCTTATACACTGAGTCCTGCCCCACCAACTCAACTGTTTCTTATGCTCTCTTCTTAATACTGTAGAGGCAGGATTTACAACATAGAGGAACATCACACAATACTGGGAATCACAGCGTAGCTACATACGTACGTACTGCTACGTACATTTTTCAGGGATATAGTTCAATACCTGACAGCCAAGTTCTGGATGGTAATTTGCGTTACTCAAGGTCAGTGGATTCATCACACGTAAATATGGATGGTGAATTTTGGACTGGCATTTGACCAAACAGAACCGGGCACCATCACCCAGTCCAGGTGACTCATAAAATTAACAATCGCACCTGTGTGGTCTTCGCGCCGGTTGTTACGCTGTATGCCATCTGTTCCCATCTCCTGATGTTTAGCGCCCCCAACTGCAGTCTTTGTTTTCTGAGTTTGCTCTCTCCTCAGTTTACTGAGCCTTCGGGGCCTGGGTCAAATGCTGTCTCTGCCAAGAAGAGCACTTGGATGACACCAGGTACTTGAAGAGTAACAGTAATACAACAACAACAATGGTAATAGGTAATTATTTAATGCCTAGGTATTTGGACAACTACCCTGTGAGTTTAGTGGATACTGGTGGCTGGAATGTTGCTCTGGTGATGGAAGCCGTGATGTCACTACTGCAAATACCAGTAGGGCCCCCATGGCTCCAGGGGCGCTTCAAGACCAAGACAAAGGAAGAAAGGCCTGCCAATCTCCTTTTGGAAATGAGCCAGTGAAAACCTCATGGATCACACAGAACATTTTCTGACTCACTAGCTTGGGACATGGCCTTAGGGATGGTCAGTTACTAGAGGAGTGTATCACGTTTGGTGAAACAGAGGACCAGCCAGGGCAAAGAAGACCCTCTCCGAGATGGGCTGGCACAGCAGCTGTGAGGATGGACTTGAACATGTGGGCAGCTGTGAGGATGACACAGGACTAGGGCTGCGTCTTGTTCTGTTCCACCTGAAGTCACCATGAGTCAAAGTCAACTCAGTGGCTGCTGTGTGTGTATATAATGAGAACTTGGCTAAACTTCTTTGTAGGCATTATGTCATGTAATCCTCACAACTACTCAATAAAGCTGATGCTCTTTTGTTTCTCCTTTTACCGACAAAAAATACGCAGCTTAGAGATGTTAAGTTTTTCCAAGAGGAGGGACCTTTTCCAAACTAAGGTCCACCTGATCATTGAGCTGAACTACCTTGAAGTATGACCACATTTTTAACAAATTCTCATAGCATTTTTTTTTCTGTTCCTCTTAGTGTCCTTCTTGTCAATTTCTATTTAGTACTGTTTGATTTCTTGTATTGCTCATGTGATATCTTACATTAATTATATACGTCTTATTACTTTTGAATTTTTGGCTGTAAATTCCTCATAACACTCACCACAGTGTCTTATCCAGAAGCCAGACCTCAAACCAAGCCCAATTCTGTTGAGTCCTTTCTGCTTACAGCGACCCTATAGGACAGAGTAGAAATTCTCCATAGAATTTCCAAGGAATGCCTGATGGATCTGAACGGTCAACTTTCTGGTTAGCAGACGTAACAGTTAACTACTATGCCTCCAGGGTTTCCTTATCCAGAACAGGTTATGTGAAGTTTTGTTAAGTTAGCCAGTCGGTCAATTACGTCTGGAGTTTTTTTCCTTATTGGATGATGGCTTTGAGCCGCCATGCATGGCTGGGTGTGTTCTGTGATACACGACTCGCAGGATCCTGGTTGACTTGGACGACAGTAAGCATGGCGCCCCCTAGGGGAAGCAGCCCTGCGGTGGAGCCAGGTGAAGGGACCAGGGAGAAACCGATGTCTGCAAGTTAATGTTCTCTGCAAGGCTGAAAGTATTATCATGTGAATGTGGTTTCTTCTCTCTGCACTGCTGGTTTCCTTCTGTAATTTTGATGAAGGATTGCCTTTTCCTCTGTCTGTGGTATGTGCAAAACCCCGAGCTTTAACGAGAAGAAATTAAAGGTGCAGAGCACTTTGTTGGGCTGAGAGTTTGCCTCCCCCGCTTCTGCAGAAGTGATGACATTCTGTGTGGTCCAGGAAGGAATTAATTCATTAATGAATTCAAGCTGGGAGGGCTCCCTCACCTCCCTGAAACTCCATGAAGAGGGTATCGGGTAAGACAGAGGCGCCTTTTCCGTTTGCCTTGACACATGGTAAGACAGGTAATATTTCAGACTGCTTTCTCAATAATCACTTAGCTATTTGCATTGATTAGATTTTACCTTTTCTTGGCGAAAATGTTCAGAGTAATTTCATTCTCTCCTCTGAGTTAAACTATAATTAAAAACAAAAAATAAAACGAACTCCCTTCGGTGGTGTTTCTTTGGCCCCCAGGATGCTGCATCGATTTTGCAGCGATCTTGCTTTGCTGTGGGTTGCAGAATGCCTGGGAGTTCATCAAAAGGTCTTCAGTCGATATCCTGCGTCTCCGTGTCATACCCTGTGGTGCAATGCATAAACCAGTAAGGGAAGCAGGAAAGGAGGGGGCTTTTCCGCCAGCCTGAAATCTTCCCTGTGGATTAAAATTCTATTAACACTTGAACTGTAGTTACCGGCGTCAAATAATAACGCCTTCCATCAACTTTTATGTTTCAGTTTTTCAAGACCTTCAGTTTCACCAAGGTCATGGAATTTCTTAATAAAGAAAGGCCTCAGGACATGTGTAAGTGGAACCTTAGTTTACCAGCAATATTTTAAAACCCTTAACTTTCAGGGAAAGAATAAAAATAATGAAAAACTCGTATTCCATTTCCTTCCTTCGTTTTTCCTCCCTCCTTCACTCCCACCCTCCTCTCCTTCCTCTTCCTCCTGCCCTACCCCTGTGTTTCTTTCTCCCTCCCGCCTCCCTTCCTTCCTTCCTGTTTTCTCTCCCTTCCTGTCTTCCTTCCTTCTTCCTTTCCTTTCTCCTTCCTTTCCTCCCTCTGTCCTCCCTTTCTGAATTCTTTCAGGGGACATTTTGCATTCAGTCTTGATCTACTATTTTAATAAATTACATTTGTTTAATGCAAAGAAAGATTCAAGGTATCTTATAATATTAAATTGTACATCAAATAATAGTGATTAACCACACGTCTGTCAGTTTGTCATACAGTGGTGGCTTGCATTTTGCTGCAACGCTAGAAGCAATGCTACTGGAATTACAAATGCCAGCAAGATCACCCATGGTGGACGGGTTTCAGAGAAGCTTCTGGGCTTAGATAGACTAGGAAAAAGGACCTGATGGTCTGTTTCTGAAAAAATTGGCCACTGAAAACCTTATGAGCCATAGCAAAACATTGTCTAATATTGCCAGAAGATAAGCCCCTCAGATTGCAAGACATTAAAATACTTCTCAGGAAGAGCTGCCTCCTTAAAGTAGAGTTGACCTTAATGGTGTGGTTGGAGTTAAGCTTCTGAGACCTTCATTTGCTGATGCGGCACTACAAAACATGAGAAGAAACAGTACAAATATCATTAATAATTGGAATGTGGAATGTACAAAGTATGAATCCAGGAAAATTGGAAATTGTCAAAAATGAAATGGAATTCATAAAGATCCATATTCCAGGCATTAGTGAGCTGAAATGGACTGGCATTGGCCGTTTTGAATCAGTCAATCATATGGTCTGGGAGAGAAAAATTGAATGGCATTGCATTCATTGTCAAAAAGAATATTTCAAGATCTATCCTGAAAAACAGTACTGTCAGTGATTTCCAGGGAAAGCCTGATGGATCTGAACTATCAACCTTCTGCTTAGCAGACATAGCAGTTAAGTACTATGCCACCAGGGTTTCCTTAGCCAGAACAGGTTATGTGAAGTTGTGTTAAGCTAGCCAGCTGGTAAATTAAGTCTGGAGTTCCTTTTTCCTTATTGGCTGATGGCTTTCCATAGACTGACAAGGAAGGCCAGTTAATACGACTGTTATTCAAACTTAGATACCAACTACTAAGAAATTGAAGGTTATTACCAACTTCTGAAGTCTGAGATTGACCAAACATGCAGTCAAGATACACTGATAATTATTGATTGGAATAGAAAAGTTGAAAATGAAGGAGCAGGGCTTGGAAAATATGACCTTGCTAACAGAAGTGATGTTAAGGATTGTATGAGAAGATTCGGCAATACCAGTGACTTATTCATTGTAAATACATTTTTAAACAACATTAACAGTAACTATAAGTGTGAACTTCACAGGATGGAATACACAGAAATCAAATGACTACATTTATGGGAAGAGACAAAGAAGAAATTTAGTATTACTAGTGAGAATAAGGATCATCAATCAGAACAAGACTGGAAGCCCACTTTGGAATAGAACATCAACTGTCCACACATGAGTTGAAGCTGAAGAAAATGAAAACATGTGTGCAGGAGCCAAAATATGATCTTGGGCATACCCCCATCTGGATTTAGAGATCATCTCAAGAACAGATTTGACACGTTGAACTCTAATACCAGAAAACAAGACAAGCTGTGAGATGACATTGAGGATATCATACATGAAGACATCAGAAGATCATTAAAGACAAGAAAGAAAGAAAAAGCCACAATGGATGTATGAATAGACTCTGAAATTTGCTCTTGAATATAGGGCAGCAAAAGAAAATGGAAGATGGTGAAATGAAAGAGCTGAGCAAGATTTCAAAGGCCTCTCAAGAAGACAAAATATAGTAAGGAAATGTGCAGAGACCTTGTGTTAGAAGACCCAAAGGAGAGAACACACTCACCTTTTCTCAAGCTAAAAGAACTGGACAAAGAAAATCAAGCCTTGAGTTGCAGTAGTGAAGGATTCTATGAGCAAAATATGGAACGCTGCAGAAGCATCAAAAGAAGATGGAAGGAAGAAGATGAGTCATTATACCAAAAAAGAATTGACTGACATTCATTCATTTTCAGAGGTAGCATATGATTAAGAACTGATGATATTGAAGGGAGAAGTCTAAGTTATGCTGAAGGCATTCACATAAAAGAACAAGACTCCAGAAATTGGTGGAGTACCAAATGAGATGCTTTAATAAATGGATGCAGCACTTGAGGCAGTCACTCATCCATGCTAAGAAATTTGGACCAGAAGATGTCCATATCTGTGGCCATTCCAAGGAAAAGGTATTTAAAAGAATGTGGAAATTATCAAACAGTATGATGAGGAAAGATGTACATCAGGGCTGTACCTTTTCACTATACTTATGCAGTCTGTATGTTGAGGAAATCATCCAAGAAGGTCTAAGAAATCATCCAAGAAAGAGCACAGTATCAGCCCTAGAGGAAGAATCATTAATAACTTGTGTTATGCAGATGACACAACCTTGTTTGCTGAAGGTGAAGATGAGTTGAAGCACTTACAGATGAAGATCAAAGACCACAGTTCTCAGTATGGATTACACCTCAGCATAAAGAGAACAAAAAGTCCTCACAACTGGACGGATAAGCAATGCTGATAAACAGAAAAAAGATTGAACTTGTCAAGGATTTCATTTGTCTGGATCCACAATCAATACCCACGACAGCAGCAGTCATGAAATCAAACGACATATGGCATTGAGCAAATTTTCTGGAAAAGACCTCTTTGAAGTGTCAAAAAGCAAAGATGTCACTTTAAGGACTAAGATGCACCTGAGTCAACAAATAGTATTTCCAATTACCACATATACATGTGACAGCTGTGTGATATGAGGACCTCTGAAGAAGAATTGATGCCTTTGAATCATAGTATTGGTGAAGAATATTGAATGGACTGCCAGAAGAATGAAGAAATCTGTGTTGAAGGAAGTATAGCCAGAAGGCTTCTTGGAAGCAAGGATGGCGAGACTTCGACTCCTGTACTTTGGACATGGTATCAGGAGGGACAAGTCCCTGGAGGAGGATATCATGCTGGGTAAACTAGATGGCCTGAAAGACCTTCAGTGAGATGAATGGACACACGGACTGTAGCAGTGGGTTCAAACATGGCAGTGATTGTGGAGATGGCACAGGACTGGGCATTGTTCTGTTCTGTTGTACACACAGTCACTGTCAGTAGGGTACAGTTGGATGGCACTTAATGACAAATTGATAATCTCAGGAAGGAGGCATAAAAATATCTATTAGATCTTTGTGAAAGTTATTTCCTGAAATTGAATGATAATTATCCTTAACCTTTTCAAGAATGAAATGAGTAGAGTAAAGAGAGAGGAGGGAAGTCCCTGTGATGTGACTTCCAACACTCTTTTGGTTGCTGACGCTGTTGGCTAATGATGGGAAGACCTCCCTTCTGATCTCAGCTCTCTTATTAAATAGCTGTGTAACGTTAAGCCAATAATTCTTGACCAAATGTGATTTTGTGCCCCAGGAGACAGGTGACCAAGTCTAGGAATGTTTTCTATTGTGATACATATGTTTTCACTCGCTCAGTTTTGGAAGTAGATCACCAGATCTTTCTTCTCTGTTCCTCTTGGTCTAGAAACTCCGCTGCTACCTAGTGTGTCTTAGTACAAAAGATCCACTGAAACCTGGGTGACCCTGCTAGTGTTTGTAGTGTTGACGGCATAGCTTCCACACAGCAACATCCAAGAAGCCATGTATGACAAACAGCTGGCCAATGAAAATGAGAGAAACTCTCAATGAGATGGGCTGACCCAAGAGCCCGTAACAATGGACTCAAATGTAGGAGTGGCCGTCAAGACACAGCAGGACCAGGTGTCATTCCATTCTGTTATAGGGGAGCTGGAGGTGACTTGACAGGAATGAACAACAATCAGTGATGGAAATCTCTGTCTCTCTGTGTGTGCTACTAGAGAAGCTTTACAGAGCAAAAGAGTCTCTCATTAAGCAGTTACACATGTGTTCTTTTATGACATTGATTAACAATCTCACAACAGGTCAACCCTCTTCCTTCTCAAACTTGGGTTCCCCGGTAGCAGCTTTCCTGTCCCCTCCCACCTTCTCATCCTTTCTCCTGGGCTGGTGTGCCCCTTTCGTCTCGTTTTGTTTTATGGGCCTGTCTAATCTTCAGTTGAAGGGTGAACCACAGGAGTGACTTTGTTACTGAGCTAACAGGGTGTCCGGAAGCCACACTCTCAGAGTTTCTCCAGTCTCGGTCAGGCTGGCAAGTCTGGTCTTTCTTTCAGAGTTAGAATTTTGTTCTGCGTTTTTCTCCAGCTCTGTCTGAGGCTGTCTGTTGGGATCGTTGTCAGAAAATGAGAGTTTCTCTCATTTTCATTGGCCAGCTGTTTGTCATACATGGCTTCTTGGATGTTGCTGTGCGGAAGCTATGCCGTCAACACTACAAACACTAGCAGGGTCACCCAGGTTTCAGTGGATCTTTTGTACTAAGACATCTGGTTCTGCATTCACTCTGTTGGAGGCTGTCGTAGACATGCCGTGAGTCCTTTGGATTCACCTTTCCCTTGTTTCTTTGGTTTTCTTCATTCTTCGTTACTCCTGAAGGGGTTAGACCAGGAGCACCATAGATGGCTCACAGGCTTTTAAGAACCCAGGCACTACCTGACAAAGTAGAATATAGAACATTTTCTTTATAAACTGTAACAAGAGACATATTTTGGTGATAACAACTTGAGTTAGGGATAGTACTATCAGCATACAGGCCTGTATGCTGATAAAAATTCTATAATAGAGAGGACAATCCCCCACGGTAAAGACTTATCTGTCTCAAATGTCAAAAGTGCTGAGATTGAAAAATGTTTCCTTAAGCAAACCCTCATGAGGACTCAGTTTTCACACCTGTAAAATGAGACAGCTGGACTACGTGATCTTGAAGGTACTTCCTTATTTTAATCTCTCATGTGCTTTCTTCTGCACTGTCATTCTTTTTTTTTTAATTAAAGATCATTTTAAGTCTGCAATGAATGTTGACATAATCTCACTTTTCACTCCACCCACATCAGCTTCTCAGCTTGCTGAGTTTCTGGTCCACTTTGGCAAGCAAGCTGACATGGGAACAAGAGAGGGAGAGGGAGAAGATAACCACGACAGTGCTCTCCTTCTCCCAACCTTGAAGGAAACGGGGATGATGTGTGGACGGACAATGGACTTGGAGGCATGGGGTCCGGATTTACATTCTTGTGAGCCAAGGGACTTTGGCACACTTCTGTTTTTGATTTGTCATCCATTTTTAAGTTAATAGCCATTCAGATTCCAGTGAGTGAAATGTGGATAGGTCTAGGACTCCTTCCTTGAAGATCTCAATGACGTAAACTTCTGAGTCTTAGTGTTTTCATCTTTGAAATGGAGGCAATATAGCTAACTTAGAGAACTGATGGAAAGGTTGGATGAGAAATATAAGAGGAAAAAATCCCAGTCTCTTACTGTTGTTAGCTGCTGTCAGATTGTCCCCAAACTCGTGGCGACCCACGCACAATGGAAGAAGACGCTGCCCAGTTCTGTGCCGCGCTCCATAGGGTTTTGATTGGCTGAGTTTTGAAAACAGATCACTAGGTCCTTCTTCCTAGTCTGTCTTAATGTGAAAGCACCACTGAAACCTGTTCAAGATCATGGCAGCACACAGACCCCACTGCCACATGGGTGGTGGCTGTGCTTGAGATGCTTTCATCAGAATCAACACTGAGTTTTTTGTGTGGAAAGGAGAATTCTCCCGTTAAAACACCAGTGCTCCCTGGTGCCAGAGTAGATCCTGTGTTTGTCGCATAAGTGAATGAAAAAATCTTCTGGTAGTCTTTTTGGGAGTTTAAAAGTCCAGTTATTTCTCTGATTGTGGAAATCTGGGTAATAACTTTGATTTGTATTTTACAGAAATCGTCTTCTATTTCTTCATTCTGATCTATACCAGTTGGTTTACACATCAAAAATAATCTCTAAACCAGTTGCCACCCAGTTGATTCCAATTCTTAGCAACTGTATAGGACACAGTAGAACTGCCCCCCGTAAGGTTTCCAAGCCACAGCTAGTGGATTGAACGACTGAGCTTTTGGTTAACTGTGGTGTTACCTGTCCCTAAAACTGTAAATTTCTTTCCATAGTCTTTAGCCCTTGGAAAACCTGGTGGCATAGTGGTGAAGTGCTAGGGCTGTGAACCAAGAGGTCAGCAGTTCAAATCTGTCAGGTACGCCTTGGAAAATCTCTGGGACAGTTCTACTCTGTCCTGTAGGGTTGCTATGAGTAGGAACAAACTGGAAGACACTTAGCAACAGCAGAAGCCTTTAGCCACAAAATTCCCGACGAGGGGAAAACCACTAGTGTGTTAAGTGTTGCTTGGAAACTCTGAATAGAGGGGATCCCTTGTATGTGTCTGGTTTTGTTAAAGGGGCAGACACATCCCTTAGCACCGTGACTGCAGTCTGGTTTAAACTGAATCACAACTTGGTGCCAACTGTCTGCTGCTCTTCATTATCAGAAGCCCCATCAGGGTCTGTCAATAGTCACAGAGACTTGTAGCCAAGCAAAAGCTCCTTTTCATTAAAAAAAAAATTCCCTGAAGAGCTTTCTTAAATTGTTTCTTTCCCAAGGGTGACTAGGATGTGATTATTCATTTAAATATTTACCATGGGGAAAACGTCCCACCAACTGTGAGATCTCATTTGCAGAGGGATCTCAGGCTGAACAGACATTTAAAGACCATGGTGGTGGTTCAGTTTTCTGTAGAGTTTGGAATTACTTTTGAAAAGCCTCAAAATAGGAAACCCGTGAGAGCTGATATAATATTGGCTTTAGACAAATGGGGCTGAATGGTCTCTCCATGCAGAGCACTGGGTTCCACGCTGTCCTACATTGTGTCACTGAATTCAGACAACCTCAGTGAGGTAAGAAGCTTCCTTTGTCTGGCAGATGTGCCAAGTGAGGCTTGTTGAATCACTTGCCCGACGTCTGATACATCTGGTCAGTGCGGAGCCCCAGTCTGCCTGATCTCCACGCTTACCCCTTAACCACTTTCTGATTTGTCGTTCTAATATCATGACACCAGGGTATTAGAACTTGAATTTTTATTTTTACTACTTTTTTTTTTAGTGCAAAAAACAAAACTCATTGCCATCAAGTCAGTTCTGACTCATGCAAACTCTACAGGACAGAACAGAACTGCCTATGGGGTTTCTGAGGAGCAGCTGGTGCATTCCAACTGCTGACTTTTTGGTTAGCAGCTGAGCTCTTCACCACAAGGCCACCACAGTGCCTTTTAAAAAATGTATATATAGGTAGCACCAACTTTAGCATCTTAGGCTTGGTTCTCTACAGAAGCAAAGCCAATGAAGTATACCTCTCTCTCTTTTTCTCCCTCTGCATAAAGACACATAGAGAGATTTAGCTTAAGGAAATGGCACGTGTGGTTGTAAAGACTGGTGAGTCCCAACTCCATGAGTCAGATGTCAGACCAAGTCTTCTCCTGAGTGATGTAGCTTTAGGGGTAGAGAGTCTAACAAGCACAACACCAGCAGGTCAGAGGGCAGGCCACTGGCTCATGGGATGCAGAGGCTGATGGAACCAAGATTTGCAGGTGAGACGGCAGGCTGCTGGCTCACAGGCTATGGAGGCTCATGTAGCCCAAGATCCACAGGAAGCACACAAGGTCAGTAGCTCAAATTGTAGAACTGGAAGTCAGACGATAACAAGCCAGGTGCAGGATCCAGAACAAGCAAGGGAGCTTTTCCAGAAGACCCGTATGTATATTGACGTAAGCCACACTCCTGAGGAAACTTCCCTTACAGTTGATTGGCAGATCACATCAGATAACATTGTGGAGGATGACTACATCACCACACAGCTGCCACATTACATCATTACATAACTGCCGAGCCACTGAGACTCATAGTCCAGCCAAGCTGACACTCAGTCTTAACCATCACACATGAAAAGATTGTTTTGGAAGGAAATGGGAGGAAACTGTATTTTCGAAGCATGAATATCAGGCTTTCTGGTATTTATTAAAAACTGGGATGGAAACCCTGGTGGAATATTGTGTTAAGTGCTACGTGTGCTAGGTAGTTCAAATCCACAAGGCACTCCTTGAAAACTCTATGGGGCAGTACTACTCTGACCTCTAGGGTCTCTATGAGTTGGACATGATTCGATAGTAGTGGGTTTAGTTGTTTTGGTTTGGGGTTGTTTATAAGCCTGTGAAAGCTTTCAAGTCACACGACAGTGTTGCTATAGTGAAATCAACAAGGATTTGTTATGCATATTTTTCCTCTGCAGCTAAGGTTAAGAATGCCAACACAGTGACATCCTAAAAGTGTGAGTGAAACAGGTTCTGCTGCAGTGGCATCCCCTGGGTGATGTTTAGAGGTTAAGGTCCAAACAAGAATAAATGGCTGTCCTCTGACTGCCCAGTCTGAGATTTGGAGGTTCTGTCTTGGCCAAATGCAGAGAAATGTTATGTCTTGACATTGCACTCCATAAAAAGGAGGCTAAGAAAGGTAGTAAATAATTTGTTTGAAACTATCTCAGTCACATCCTATAAACATGAAAGAGGGACAATGAATAAGAAAGACCAAAGCAGAACTGATGTCTTTGAACTGTGGTGCTAGCAAAGCACACTGAACGTACTACAGACTACCAAAAGAATGAACAGATCTGTCTTGAAAGAAGTACAACCAGAATGCTCCTTAGAAGCATGGATGGAAAGATTATGCCTTACATACTTTGGATATGTTGTCAAGAGGGATCGGTCCTTGGAGAAGAGCATCACATGTGGTCAAGTAGTCTGGGAGTGAAAAAGAGTAAGACCCTCAAAGAGATGGATTGACATAGTGGCTGCAACAATAAGCTCAAAAATAACAATGACTGTGAGCACGGCCAGAACCGGGCAGCATTTTGGTCTGTGGTACACAGGGATTGCTGTGAGTCGGGACTAACTTGATAGCACCTAGAAATAAGATGTGTTAGCAGAACCCAAGTGCCTTAGTGGTTAAGGTCAGCAGCGGTTTGAACTCACCAGCCACTCCTTGGAAACCTAATGTGGCAAGTCTACTCTGTCCTGTAGGGTTGCTATGAGTTGAGATTGACTTCGCGGCAAGTTTACATGTATTAGCTGGCCAGAATAATTGAATCATAATCAAATTTTATTAATCTAATAAACAATCCCTTTCCTGTTTTTATATATAATGATTTACACAACTGCGTAGCTTCTACAAAAGACCTAAAACTATCCTGAACATACATTGGAATAGAATTTAGGGGAGTCATTCATTTATTTGCCCAAAGCCATGATGAAAGTCAGGGATAACTGGGAATAGAATCCACATCTCCTACCTCCAGTTACGTGACATTCTGGGGCACTCTGTGCTCAGGGGACCACCCTGGCCGTGATAGCCCAGCTCATGGTCTTGACATGGTCAGGGTGTTTTTCTAGTGAGATGCCTGAAATTTGCTTTAGATACTCAAGGCTTCTTTTGAAAATTTCAGAAATTTCTAAAAATGATCAGATACCCTGGTAAGCAGGTTAAAGCCTCACATTAAGTCTTTGCTGCTGGGTATCTCTGAGTTGATTTTGACTTGTGAAGCCCTTTTTTGGAAGAGAATGAGACCCTTCCTGTTCCTGTCCCCTGCCATCCTCTCAGCTGTTCTGCTCGAGCCTGTTACAGCCACTACATCAGCTGATCTCACTGAAGGTCTTCCTCTTTTTTGCTGACCCTCCACTTTGCCAAACATGGTATCTTTCTCCAGGGATTGCTCTTTCCTGACAACATGTCCAAAGTATGTGGAACGTAGTCTCCCCATCCTTGCTGCCAAGGAGCATTCTGGCTGAACTTTTTCTAACGGTTCGTATGTTCAATATTCTTCACCAACATCATAATTCAGAGGCATCAATTCATCCTCAGTCCTTCTTACTCATCATCAAATTTTCACATGAGTATGAGCAGACTGAAAACACTGCGGCCTGGGTCAGGCACATGTTTTTTTCCTGAAGTGATGCCTTTGATTTTTAAGAGAGGTATTTGTTGCCATATTTTTCATAGCTGACTGCACAAATCGTGGAATCTCTGAGCTATAGCTTCTCTAGTGATCACCTCCAACCCTGGTTGTTTGGAGATGAAGAAACTGAAGCATAGGAGTTTTACATGAAGTTTTAAAGAGGTATTTTGCATCAGACTTACCCAATGACACTTGTCATTTGATTTCTTGACTGCTACTTCTGTAGGCATTGATTGTAGATCCAAATAAAATGAAATCTTTGACCACTTCATTCAGTGTTTGTTATAACGTTGCTCATTGTTCAGGTTGTGAGAATTTTTTTGGCTAGTTTGTTAGCAGGAAATTAACTTGAATGGGACGTAGATTTTGGAGGGCTTTTTGAGTTGTTTAGCTCATTGACTACTTGTGACTTTGGCAAGTCACTTAACTTCTCCAGTTCTCAGTCTCTTTATCTGTAAAATGGGGACCATACTACTTATTTCCTGGTAATGGAAGAATCAAGTGACATCATGTATGGCCAGCACTTGAGTTGTGCATACTTTGTAGATGCTCGGTGGCAGTTCCTGCTTGTCCCTTTTCCCCTCTTAGCTGACAGTCTCTGTAGTTTGCTTTCTGGATTCTGGGGCTGTTTTGATCTCTTGATGTTGCCCTCCTCTCCTCCCCTCTCCTCTCCTGCTCTCAGAGGCTGCCAGTCTTAACCTCTGTCCTGAAGACAACTATCCTAAGGCCTGACCAAGCCAGCCTTCTGATCCAGCCTGACCCTGTCCTATGAGACTATGCCATTGGAGACTTGTAGGGAAATGTTGTCTCCCAGGTTTCAAGACTCTAGTTTTCACGTGTGTACAACCTTGTATGTGTCCTGGAGAGTCGATGAGAGTCAGCTGTTATTCTAGGAGTTAGGGCTGAGAGTCTGGTAAAGAGATTGGCTTGGGTATTGCAGCGGCATCTCTGTCATTTTGAAAGCACAGGTGAGGTATTGTTTGTGGGGCTAAACCCTGAGGTAGGCTCCAGTCATTGAGTGTGCCCCGTAAACGAACCCCAATGGTGCATTTCAGCATAGATGCCTGCAGTCCAGGACCTCTTCTCTCTTTTTATCCCCACCATCCTTTGGGCTTCAGGTGTGGACCTGACAGTGAGGCTGTCTCCTTCTGTGGTGACTCTCTGTGTAATGTTTCCCTGAGCATGCTGCTGGGCAGGTGACTTTGGATTTCCCCCGCAGTTTACGATCTTGATCTTCCAAAGGTGCACTTCCCATGGAAGAAAGACAAAGGTTTGCTGCCACGTCTTTCACAGCTGACTGCACAAATCATAGAATCTCTGAGCTATGGCTTCTTTAGTGATCACATCCTATAACCCTGTTCATTCAGAGATGAAGAAAGTGAGGCATAGGAATTTTGCATGACATTTTAAGAGATGTTTTCCTAGCTAGGGGCAGAGCCAGGCATAAGCCTGGATCTTTTGCACTGGAACCTAGTGCACTTCTCACACCACCACCAATGTATTTTGAACCGTGTCTGTCCAGATGAAGGGGGAGCGCAGCACTTGGCAAGCACCTGCTCTGTTACGAGTGTCACAGACACGCGTCATCTCGTTAGAGCCACATTGGCAGACTTGAAAACTGAAGAGCAGAGGACTGCAGATGTTCAAGGTCATGTTACGGAACCCAAGGCTGAGCTTTAAATGCTTCCCAGTAATAGTAGCAATGTCACTTACCACTTTATATACGAAATCTTAGATAATTTTCAAGATAATATATACAAGATGGGTATTATTATTTCTGTCATGGATTGACTTATGTCTCCCCAAAAATGTGCTTAACAATTTGGCGGGACTGTGATTCCAGGTACTGTGTCATGTTTGTCTTTGCTGTAAATCCTGCCTCCGTGATGTTCATGAGGGAGGATGGATGGTGCTTATGTTAGCGAGGCAGGACTTAATGTGTAAGGTGATACTGGGCCTTGAGGCAGTCTCTTGAGATAAAAAAGAGAAGCAAGCAGAGAGACAGGGACTCCACATCACCCAAACGGCAGTGCCAGGAACGGAGTGTATCCTTTGGTCCTTGAGCAGAAAGCTCCTAGTCTAGGGGAAGATGGACAAGAAGGTCGAAGCAGAGGGAAAGCTTTCTCCTGGAGCTAATGCCCAGAATTTGAATTTTTAGCCTACTTCAGTGTAAGTAAATTGTTCTTTGCAAAGCCATCCACTAGTGGTATTTCTGTTATAGCAGCACTACATGACTAAGACATTTCCATTCCACTGAGGGGAAAACTGAGACTCTGACAGGTCAGGAAACTTAAGCTCACAGTAAGAAGGAGACCTGGCACAAAGTCTGCTGAAGCCTACTAGAATCTGAGTCTATTTTCTCCTTGACTGCAACGTGCCTTAGAGTGTATTCTGATAGTTTTTCTTGTCAAGGATTAGTTTATGAAGACAGTTGACCATAATGCATACAATTAACACAAAACAATGTTTTACAATATGTCATACTGTATAATTTAGAGACTAATTCCATATTCGTTCATTTAATTCTCTTAATAGGTCTGTCCGTGTTTGCTAGGTGACAGAATTAGACTTTGAGGTGTTAACTTGCCCAGGATCACAGTCCTAACCTTGATCTAGACCTCTGTTAGTCGCCAAGCTGACTGAGGGCTTTCTTCTGACAAACACACAGTCCCTAGGTAGGATGTTCATGATTTGTAGAGCACTTTCTCATACATTAACCTTGTAATGACCTTACGAATGGAGACAGGGCAGACAGTGTAATCCCCACGTTGGGAACTGTGAAGGTGAGATCCATGACGGACAAACGGCTTGACCCAAAGTTCCTTAGCTTCATGGCTGAGCTAGAACACATACTTCACATCCTCAAAATGAGACTTGCAGTCTTTGCTAAAGCAGTGGTTTTTGTATGGCAGCGTTTCTTGACTTTTTTGGCTAAGGATTTATTTTGTAATAATATATTATGAATATTTAAAGGTATCATTCTGCATGACCTAAGATAAATAAG
This sequence comes from Heterohyrax brucei, assembly GCA_028571685.1. NCBI lineage: Eukaryota > Metazoa > Chordata > Mammalia > Hyracoidea > Procaviidae > Heterohyrax > Heterohyrax brucei. The sequence continues at coordinate 10,904,383 of CM053164.1, read as the reverse complement.
TGACTTTAAGTAAAAATATTTGGGGAACATACTATTTTTTTAAGAACTTTTTTTTTTCCTTGAAGGAATCCCTGGGATGATGGAGTGGTTAAGTGCTACAGCTGCTAACCGAAAGATTGGCAGTTTGAATTGGCACTCCGTGGAAACTCGATGGGGCAGTTCTACTCAATTCTACAGGGTTTCTACGCGTCAGAACCAACTCAATGACAGTGGGTCTTGTGTTTGAGTTTTGGATGGCACGTGCAGGAGGAAGATACGGCAGCCTATTCCCATAAAAATTGCAGCCTTGAAGATCCTAGAGGCAGTTTTACTGTGACCCACAGGGTTGCTGTGAATTGGAACCAACATGATGGCAATGGCTTTAGTTTGGTTTTTAGGTGGTGAAAGTGGTTGATGTGCTTGTCTACTAACTGAAAGATGACAAGTTCAAGTTCACCCAGAGGTGTCTTGAAAGTATCAGCAACATACTTTGGAGAAACCAGCTGTTGAAAATGCTGGGGAGCACAGTTTTCCTCTGACACACATGAGGCTGCTGTATGTCTGTCCAGTTGACAACAACTGGTGTGGGAATTTTTTTTATTTTTATTGTGATTAAGTGAAAATGTACAATCCAGTTTAAATTTGCGTGCCTACCCATTTGCAGCTCTCTCTGTTCTGCTTGCCTGGTAACAGTACACTCCTGTTTTCCATTGGATACATGTCATATCCTCTTAATAATCTCCTGTCCCCCTCTCTCCACCTTCTCCACACCACTCTAGTAAGAGGGCAGTTGGACAACATCCTATAGATGCATAGAAGCATAAAGTGCACACATGATGTGGTCACTCTGAGTCCCCAAGTCCTATCTATTCCTGTCTGAAGAGTTGACCTCAGTAATGGTTTACGATCAGGGGCAGCTTCGGTCTAGGGGCCATGCTCCCAAGGGAACTCCCAGGCCTTTAAACCATCAACTGTGGTCTTCTAGTGGAGTTCTGAGGGTGCACCTCTTTTTTTCTCTTGTGTTGTGACTGAGACTCAACATTGTGGGTTCCATCACAGCTGTCATTGGTGGTGGCTAGGCACTATCTGGTTCTTCTGGTCACATGCTGATAGAGTCACCCATTCACGTGAGTCTTTCTGTCATCTGGGTTCTCTTTCCCTCAGATCGTTGTTGTCCTTGGTGATCATCTGTTCCAGCTGAGTTGGGACCATTTGCTGTACCTCAGATGGCAGCTTGCTAACTTCCAAGACCCCAGACACCTGGTGTGGGAATATTTTTAAAGATTGTATTATAAAGTTGATTTCAATAACTCTTGCCTAGTAGCTGCTTTACAAAAGGACACAATTTTGCCTTCGCTCATTTTCCACACTCTGTTTAGCTGACTTTAATTTGTAAGAAAACATGATTAGTCAACACATAAATGCAGAAGTCACAGTTTTGCATCGTTTTTGATTAGATTAATAGTAATTACAGATTGAAATTCAGCAGCAATTTCTTAGGGAAAAGGTGGCTTTCTGTACTAAGCAAAACTCTTATCAATTAAATGAGCTTCTGGATCTAATACCTTCAGGTAAATTTGCAGAATCAGGACTGTTTTTGTGCTTTCCATTATTTTATTATATTTTGACATCAGGATTCTTTATGCATTCTTAACCCAGTTGTAAAAATGGTGTGGTGGAGCTGTCTGACCTCTTTGAACTTTGCAAGGAAAAGGAAAGAGAATCATTATCAGCATCAACAGCCCAAGGCAGATTCCTATGAGGCAGAGGTCAGCTGTACCTCCTCTCGCCAACCTCTTACCAGTTCTGACAACCAGCCTTCCCTCCCACGGCACTCTCAGCATCTCTGCTGTGTTTGATAATTCATTGCAATGACCACGCAGAACTCAGACAATACTCATGATTATAGGGTTCATTAGGGAGGTAACAGGTTACAATTCAGGATCCAAAATGACTAAGGAGTAGCTCTTCACTCAGAACAGCCTCTTTTCAGCCGTGTCTGCAGGCAATTCTCTCTCTGGCCATTTGTCCCTTGGCCTCTAGGTTTGGCCTCTGCTCCACCTGGGCCACTGTTACAAAGCTCTTTTGCTCTGCCAGTAAATGCCTGGAAGCACTCTGTTCTGCCAGTAACCTCCTGAATGAAGCCTTTCATCTCTCTTGCTCTGTGGGTGACCTCAGCTCCAATAAGTTCCTGAAAGCCCCTGTTTTGCCAGCAAGCCTTCTGCCTGAAAGTGCTCAGCCTTCTTGCTCCGTGGATCAGGAAGTCCACCGCCCTGTCTCCTGCTGGTCTCTCCTGCTGCTGCTCTTTGTTTGTTGCTGCTTCTTGACTTCATGTGTGTCAGAGTAGAGCTGCGCCGTAGGCTTTCCATGGCTGTCTTATGAAACTGACCACCAGCCCTTTCTTTTGCGGCTCTGAATTGCCAGCCTTTTGGGTAGTAGGCGATTGGAAACCATTTGCAACACAATGCCTTATTTGGTTTTGCTTGTTTTTTGTAACTTTACAAGATTATGAACTTATGCTTTCCTCTATGGCTTTTTTACCCTCACCATCCTGTTTTTGAGGTTTATCTTTGTTGATATGTGACCTGTATTTCATTTATTTTTATTACTGTGTGCTAATACCTTGACTGAATATACATAGTGCCTAGTTTATACATTTTTTTCTCTAATAGACATGAGGAGGTTCCTTTTTTTATTTTTGGCTATTTAAACAATGCTGTTAAGAATTCTCCTGGACATGTCTCCTGGTACTGATCCAAACGTGTCGTTGTGGTATGTATACCTAAGACTGGAATTTCTGAGTTGTAGACTATGTACATTTTCAGATTTACTGGCTAATATCAAATTGTTTTCCCAGTTGGTTGTCCCTGCCCTCAGTCTGTAGTGTATGAGAGATCTCAGACTTCTGCCTCCATGTCAGCACTTGGGTTTTTCTGTCTTTGTAATGAAGCCAGTCTATTGCTCATGAAATAGCACCTCACTGTAGTTTAATTTGCATTCTTTTGATTATGACAATGAGCATCTTTGTGTATATTTGTAGGTCATTCACATTCCCTCTTTCGTAAAACGATTCTTCGTGTTTTGGGACCATTTTTCTTCTAGAATATCCTTTTTCTTTTTGTTGTGCAGTATTTTTTCATAAATGGTATACTAAACTTGGATTGGTTATCTGTGTTACAAACATACTCTGCAACTTTGTGCCTTGTCTTCTCACTTTCTAGAATGTTTCGATGATTAAAACAAAAACCAAAATCCATGCTACCGAGTCGAATCCCACTGATAGTGATCCTAGAGGTCAGAGTAGAACTGCCCCATAAAGTTTCCCAGAAGTGCCTGGCAGATTTCAACTGCCAACCCTTAGGTTAGCAGACCTAGCACTTAACCACTACATCACCAGGGTTTCCACTTTTGATTATTTGCAGTTGTTAATTTTAGTGTAATTATATTTATACATCTTTCACATTCTGGCTTGTTCTTTTGGTGTCTTATTTCATAGACACTTCCTGATCTTATGATATCTTTCTACATTTTCTTCTAAGGATTTTACACTTATGTCTTTGACTGTAAGCTCTTGAACTATCTGGAATGATTTTTTTTTGTATACACGGTGTAAGGTAATAGTCCTTTTTTTATGTGGACAACCACCATATAAATTGTCCCAGTACCATTTATTGAATCCTTTCCTTATTCATGTTTGTTTAAAAAAATAGCATTTTACTTGCTTTTTAAGTTTTTACAGTAAAAATACAGTTAAAAATTAGAGAGAATGGATACTATGTATGTGCTATGTATGTGGAAACCCAGGAGGGTGCAGTGGTTAAGGGCTGCATCTGCTTACCTAAAGGTTTGCAGTTTGAATCTGCCAGCTGCCCCTGGAAACTCAGTGGGGTAGTTCTACTCTGTCCTGTAGGGTCACTATGAGTCAGAATGGACTTGACAGCAATGGTTTAGTTTTTATGGTTTCTATAGAAGAAGTGGTTTTTCATCTACTCTGGTAGATTGCATTTTCCAAAGATGATGGTCACACTCATCCTTTCCTTTTACACGTATACCACTGTCACATCAAGTGGGGGAATCTAATTCCCCTGTCTTAAGTCTGGGCAGGTTTATGACTTTCAAACGATGTTTGTCTTCTGAGGCTAGGTCACCGAAAGCAATAAAGAGGTTGTTTTTGGTGAAATGCACCCTGGAAGCCCTCAACCACAATGTAGGTAATCTGACTTACCTGAGGCCTCCATCCTGGGAAGAAATCAATGGAGAGACCATTTGTAGGCAGGCTTCCCAGCTTCCCAGCCCAAGTGTCAGACACTGGCACGAACAACCTTAAGATAATTCTAGCGTTCGTCATCAAGTCCGAGTCCCCAAGTGGTGCAAGTGGTGTGCATTTGGCTGAGAACCCAGTCCTGGAGATTTGCATCTACATAGAGGCCCCTTCTAAGAAATGCTTAATGGTCCACTTCTGAAAAAAAAGCCACTGAAAACTTCACGGCATACAGTTTTCCTCTGGCACACTCAAGGTTGCCATGAGTTGGGGATCAACTCAATGACCTCTTTTTTTTAAAACTTCAAGTCTCCTCCCAATCTGGAATATTTCTCTGCTGGTGCTCCAGACATCCTAAAGCATGCAAGCTATCTCCACTGTGACCTTACTGAGTCCCTGATCCACCTTAAGCTTAATAACCACATGGTGTTTTTTCTGCCACCAAGGTTGGTGCAGTTTGTGGTGCAATAGTAACTAGACATCTGCTCAACACCTCCTTCTTGAAAGTTACACTTCTGGTGGCATGCTCTTCTGGTGACATGGGCAGTCATGTCACCCATCTGGATAGGTCATAGTAAAGTATCCCATTTCCCTGGCCTTAGTGACTTGTTCAGGGATGGCCATGTGACTTAAGCTTGGCCAACCGGGCTCTTTCTGTGGATTTGTGAAGCCATAAGGATAAATGTCTCCAACTATTTGTATCCATGGATTCAGTTGGCTTGAGACAAGGAGTACCACTGACAGTAACCTGGCTAGTATTGGTGATGTATGGCTTTGTGTTTCTGCTTCCGGGTTTGTGAGTAGAGAAGATACAGAGAATCAAACATGCTTTGATCAGGGGTTGTGAGTCTTTAAAGGATGGCCATCTGTGTGGAAGCTTCATAAGTGGGCCTCAGGCCGGGCTTTACCAGCTTTTCATTGGTCAGCAGGTGTCAACAACACAGGAGGTGGTTGCTATGCTCATTTTTAGCGTTGTTTACACGTGTGGACATTTCCTAACTCTAGTAGCAGAAGTGGAAAACTTGTGTGAAACAGGAAAGTAGACCAAAAAAAAAAGATATCTACAGGAACTCTGTACATTAAAGAAATAGAGACACAATACTTTTTTTTTCCCAAAGGTCTAATTTCTGACCTGGCAATTCCCCTTTAAGTACTTTATTACTTTTAAAATTGCTTTCAATGTCCCTAAGAAAAATTATCCTTATAATGACAAATGGCTTGTTTGTTTGGGATCCAACAGTGCTTGCAGTTAACTAATGTTAAGAATCTTGGTTAATATTGGAAAAAAAAAAAACCAACAAAAGCACAAAACTGCCTTGCAAAATGTGCTTTTCTCTAAAGCATTTCACGTTACCAGGGGTCACCGTCACGCCGCATGCCACATTCTTTTTTCACGAGCCACTTCCATCTCCTTTTCTAGGATATTAATACAACAGCCCACTAAAAGAGGAGGCAGGATAGATCTCAGGAAAACAGTTCTGAATAAAGATCGTCTCTCTAAGGTAGTTCTTTAGGAAAAGATAAAACCCAAATAACAGATGATTTTTATTCCTCTTTAAATTCATTAAGCCCCAAATCTAATTGATTAATCCTCTGTAGAAGGCTCTGGAAATAGACCATGTTATTTTACCAGCTGCAAGGTTCTGCCCTCACTTGTTGCTCGGACACCTCTCTCCATACCTCTCTCTCTTTTATTCCATTTTTAGGCATCATTTTATACCCTAAGAAGAAGTATGAACAAAACATTTCCCTCCACAGAGGGTGGTAAGAAAGAACACAGAAGATCAAAACTTTGCACCTGATGGATCTTCTTCAATTGCTCATCCATCTTTTCGATACATCTGATTATTTTTGCAAATAAATATCAAGTCAGTGAAGTCACTCGATCATAGGATGCTTGTAATTATTTTTATAATTATACTATCTTAATATTTATTTATGTTTTCTCCTGGAAATGCATGCGTGCACGCACACACACACACACACACATACATACACAGAGAGAGAGTGAGAGAGGGAGGGAGGGAAATATCTTATTCCACCCTATTCTCTAAAAAGCAAGGAAGATAAATGGAGACTTAAAGTTGGTCTGGCTGGATTAGCTAGAGAAATGATAAATGATGCTGACTCTGAGTCACCTGTACTCCATCCACACCTCTACTGTCCCCAGTGACAGACAGTGTGCTGATGGAGAGGACTTGAACATTGCCTGAATCTCACGATCATTTTCTCCACTACTGGGCTATGAGCTCCCTGAGGCTGAGAAATCTATCTCATGTCACTTGTTGTGCCTCCAGTCCTGCTTAGTTACCTAGCATTGCTATGACAGAGATACCCTAAGAGGGTGGTTTTAACCAAGAACAATTTATTTTCTTACAGTGTAGGAAGCTGGAAGTCTGAGTTCAGGGCGTTGGCTCTAGGCGGAGGCTTTCTTTCTCTGCCAGATCTGGAGGAAGGTCCTGGTCTCTTGTGCTTTTGCTCCCAGGCAACCTTCATGTAGGTTGGCATATTTCTTCCCCTATCTCTGCTAGCTTGCTTGCTTTTTTGGTGGTTATTCTGCGGTGCCATAGAGTTGGTTCTGACTCGTAGTGACCCTATGTCCAAAAAAAAAAGAAATCCACTGTTGTTCAGTCGATTGTGACTCATAGTGACCCTATAGGTCAGAGTAGAACTGCCCCATAGAGTTTCTAAGGAGCTCCTGGTGGATTTGAACTGCTGACCGTTTGGTTGGTAGATGGAGCGCTTAACTACTCTGCCACCAGGGTTACCTGTGGCCCTTTGTACAAAGCACTGTCCAGTCCTTTTCCATCATCACAATCATTACTGTGTTTGATCCCATTGTTGCAGCGACTGTGTTAATCCATCTCGTTGAGGTTCTTCTTTTTCCTTGACTGTCTACCTTGCCAAACATGCTGTTCCTCTCCAGGGACTGGTCGCTCCTGATAACATGTCCAAAGTATGTGAGACTGAGCCTCACCATCCTTGCTTCTGAGTAGTGTTCTGGCTATACTTCTTCCAAAGAGACTTGTTCGTTTTTCTGGCAGTGCATAGTATGTTCAATAGTCTTCACCAACACCGTAATCCAAAGGTGACAGTTTTTTGGGATCATCCAGATAATGGCCTTTTCTCTGTACTCCAAGTATCAGCCGTGCACTCTGGACTCTGGACAGAGGCCTATTGGCCCTGGGCTTCAGCTACACCTTCCAGGCCCAGTGTGATGATAACTCTGGTCCCTTGGTTATGGGAAGCCCCATTCTCCTAGTTCATCTAAGAAGAGATTGACTCAAGGCACAGTTTACACTAATTCTCCCTCATTAATATAACAAAGACAACTCAATATTTTTCAGGGACACAGTTCAATCTATAATGCTCCACCCACTAGCCCTCCAGAATTCATGTCCTCCCTATATGCAAAACGTGATTATCTCATCACATCATTCCAAAACTCCCTCAGCCCTGGTGAGCCCCATTCTTCTGCTCATTGCATATGGCAGCTCTGCCACCTCATTTTGGGGCAGCAGCCCCAAACTCTTGGTCAAATTATATGGCATTCCCGTACTCTGGAACCAGGCTGATGTAGATCTGACTCTTTGAAACCTAGAAGCCTGTGGCTCTACCCTTTGAAACTTCCAAGTCTGTGGCCCCATCCTTTGAGAAAGAGGCAGCTCTGTTTCTCTTACTTCATCAGAGTTCTGTTCTCTGTACTGCTCCAGGAATTGTTATTTTATTTTCTCGTAGGACAGCAGAGGTAGCTTTTTCAGCATGTTTCCTGCCTGTAGAATTTCAAGAGGCAGGCAGTGCTGTTTCCTCTGGCTGTTTCTCTAACCCCTTCTGTCTAAGCTGATGGGTTTTCTGATGTGGTAGTTGGTTAGATCCATCAGTTAGTGATATGCTCGTTGTATCAAACCACAGATCACATAACCAAGTCTTTGGTGAACAGTCTAGGACATGGGTCCTTAGTTTGTACAAAAGAATTTTCTAGATCTTTAAGTTTTCTTTTCATTTTGCACAGTTCCTTTTTAAGTCTCTCTCCTCTTGCAGTTTACTGTAAGCAACAAAGAGAAACCATGTGGCCACTAAGAAATCATCTTGGTTGACTATGCAAGTTCATCACATACAAATTCTACCTTACACCAAACATTCGAACTTAATTCAGACAAGTTCTTGGCCAATGAGTAAAAACCATCATTCTTCCTTCATTTTCCAAATATATGTTCATAATTTTACCAAAAATATATCACTTAACATTGTTATTTCTAGCAACATGCTGTTGCTGGCACCCATGTGTGTTCTCTAAGATGACAGAGAAATTTTCTATAGCTTTCTTTACTTCTTTCTGAGCCCTCATCAGAATTGCCTTTGATATTCATAATGCTACCAAGAATCCCTGCTGAGATTTTGGTTAAGAGCTTGGCTACTGCTTGAAAGGTTGGCACTTCCAATATGGCAGCTCTACTCTCTCCTATAGGGTTCCTAGGAGTTAGAATCAGCTCAATGACAATGGGTTTGGCTTTTATTTATTTATTTGTTTAAGCTCCCTTTAAATATTCCAGGGAAACTGAACTGTTAGTAATGGAAAGTTGTCAAAATGTTAAGTTTTCCCTAGTATGTGTCATATTCATCAAACCGTGTGTTGGGATATGAAAACCATGCCTTTTATTTTGTATTAAAAGTAAAGCAACTGTGTAATATGCTCATAAAAGTTGTTCTATTGTTTATGATCTTGGATAATGTGATTTATATTTTCCATTTTAGATACTTCGAATCTATATATGGTTATCACTAACTGTAATTTACCATGTTCAAAATCAAAAAGCTTGTCATTTCATATCTAGCAGGCTTCACATCTTTAATTTGAGATTGTTGGGCAAACTGCTTTGCAAAGATGGTATCTTTTAACTTTTATTATTTTTTACATTGGATGAACTGATGATAATTTTTGAATCCCTTGCTCATTAATTACTGCTATTTCACTCCTGTTGAGAAGAGAGAGGTGCAAACATCCATTCTCATTTATAGACCCAGGCCACCATTGCAGCGACTGGAATTAGACTAAATAGAATTTAGAAAAGTAAAGGCAAAGGGTAAAAAGTTGGGGTGGGAAGAACTATGTGATGAAATGATGATAATACTAATAATACTTCAAATTTATTCCTTGCTTACTCTGTGTCCAATACTGTATTATGTCTGCTTCTTGTAGTATCTCAGTCTTTCCTGTAACATTTCAGGTAGGGAGAATTTTATTTTGATTTCCCAGCATTCTGATTGCAGAGCATTTCTTCTTAACCACTAAGCTATATTGATGTATGTCATACAGCTGTGCACTTTTCATTTGTTCAATGCCTAACACAGGATGGAAGGCAGCCCAGGCTTCCGGCACTTACAGCGTAACTAATACGTGAATAGTCCTCCTTTGGAAATCCTGATGGTGTAGTGTTTAAGTGCTATGGATGTTAACCAGAAGGCTGGCAGTTCAAATCAGCCAGGCACTCCTTGGAAACTCTATGGGGAAGTTCTACTCTGTCTATAGGGTCCCTTGACAGTGGTTGGCTTGGTTTTTGGTTTAGACCTCCTTTGTATTGCTCTTGCCCTTCCTTTCCCTTTGGATGTGTCTGACGGCCTTAGGCTTTCCTTTCCTAGAAGAAGTTTTGAGTGACTGATGGTTCTAAGACAAGAATGGTGTGTAGGATTGATCTTTTGTGCCAACTCTGTGTTTTTGTGAACTTGGTTATAGTTTGTTCTTCCTTGAACTCTCATCATGTGTGGTTGACTTGTTACAGTGTTGGTCCCCAGTTCCTGAAGCTCCCTGCTGTCAGTCCCTCTGGTGATCCCCTTCTGCATGACTGCCTGACCATGTGGCTTGCTTTGGCCAATGAGGCAGAAGCACAATTGACACAAACAAAGGCTCTCGTGCCTGGGTACTGATTCTTCTGGACTCCCACTACCACCATGAGGACATGCCTGAGTTAACCTGCTGGGTTAGAGAAAGCCTAGCTATTCTAGATGAACTGACCTAGACCAGCTAGCCCCTGAGTTAACCTGCTGGGTTAGCAAAAGGCTAGCCATTCTAGATGAACTGACCTAGACCAGCTAGCCCCTGGGCAGGCAATGGCAGATGCATGGGCAAGTCCAGCAAGATCAGCAGAACTGCCCAGCAGACACGTAGACTCAAGAACAACAATTGTGTTGTGACTGTTGTGTTAAAGAACGAAGTTTGAGGTGGTTTGTTTTGTCACGTGATTATGATAATACACAGTACATCATAAGGTAATACGTAATACATAACTGATACAACACAAACTGGAATCAAAGCTTTAGCCACAAATTGGAATCAAGTCTACAGCAAAACGCAACAACACTGAAGGGTGCGGCCTCACACATGAATAAATAGTATAAATTTATAAACAAGTATTTTATAAATTTATGAGTGAATGAATGGATGGATGGATGAATAAAAAAGGAACGTCATAGGAAAGAAGGGGCATGTGGATGAGTTATTGGATCCTGGGTTTCATGGGAACAGAAAGGGAACTACTCAGGAAAGGCCCTGTTGAGCTTCTGCAGAGGAGAGGCTCTGAGCTGAAGGCCAGCTTGCCCAGCAGTTCCCAGCTGCCCTCCCCTCTCGGCGAAAGACCTCCTTTCTCTTTGTGCCCATTGTGCTGCCTCTTGATCCAATGTCCTGCTTTTGTTTTTCTGTCAAGACGACTGTGAAGTTTTCGACAAGGCAATGAACACCAGACACATAGAGGTTCTGAAACAAATAACTTGGTGAGTAATGTGATCTTTACCTGTGGAATTGGGCTGTCTCAAGCTTATCTCAGCAGCTGCTGATGTTAGCTGGAGTGAGCATTTCCCTGGGACCAGGCTGCATCTTCATGTCTAGTTGAATACTTAACAAAAGAGAGGCTGTCCAATAACCCCCGACTCAGGCTGCGAACATGCAGGCAGAATTGCCTTGGGGGTTGGTTGTTTATACAGACCTTGGAGCCCGGGGAGCTGTTGGGTTCAGTTTGCAGCCTTGACTCTGATTTACTCTGGTGCCTGAGACGAGGGACCCTTCCTATCAGCCAGACTCCTGACCACCCTATGCTGCCATCACTCTTCATCGTGTCCCCTGCTCTACCTTCTTCATCGCGTCTGACATCACATACTGAATGTTGCCTGTGTCCTTGCTGACTGTCTGCCTGTGACAGTGGCATGGCAGCTCTCAGAGAACAGAGGCTTCTCCGTTTGATCTTTGCCATGTTCCATTGTCTAGGACAGTGCCTGGAACATCAAAAGGACCATAAGTATGGTTAAATGAGCCAAGACTAACTGGCTCCCATCTCATATATAAAGGTAGAAATGATAATTTTTTAAAATTATTTTTCAGAATTTCAATTAGATTCTTACTCTACTGTTCATCTGTTAAGTGACCTTGGCAATGTTACTGTAGTTTTCCGGGCCTCTTATATGGGATGAAAGAATGCAATTACTTGAGTGGTTCCTGTTCCTTGCAATCTAAGAGACATCTGTTGTTATTTTTAACCTCAACTTCTCCCTTTCCCACACATTTTGTGTGTGGAAGAAATTTGCTCTCTAAACTATAATTATTAGAAGATAAATTATTCTCCTTTTATTTTTCATCAGTCCAAGCCATTTATACTGTGACTCATAATTATGGTCAGCAAGAGAATCTCAAAGTTGTGGCCTTCCAATTCGAGGGAAAGAGAAGCTGGTTTAGTTAATTTAGGAGCAGTGTGTAAGACACACATCTGCTTTCTCTGTCTGCTGTAGGTTTCAGATACACTTCTGCCTTTGCTGCTGACTGGTTCAATTTGGAGAACCTCAGCTGAGACTCAGAATTATTTACTCCCAATATGATGTACTATCATTTCATAGATAAAAATGAGTAGGTGTCCCTCCCAATTCCCTATTGTCTTGTTTAGGACCAGCTGCATAACTTGTGGGGCCCAGTGCCAAAAGAACATGCAGTAATTTTCATTTAGTGTTATTAGAAAGGCCAGTAGCTGACTGCAGTTGCTCACGTGCCAGTTCAATTGGAAGGTGAAGAAAATTAGAACAAGTCCATGAGAGCCCAATCATGACCTTGATTATATCCCACATAAACTTAGAGACCATCTCAAGAGCAGATTTGATGTGTTGAACACTAATGAACAAAGACCAGAATAGTTGTTGGATGACAACAGGACATCATACACAAAGAAATCAGAGGTCATTCAAAAGACAGGAAAGAAGGAAAAGACCAAAACGAGTGTCAGAAGACATTCTGAAACTTGCTCTTGAATGTAAAATAGCTAAAACAAAAGGCAGAAATAATGGAGTTAAAGAGCTGAGCAGAAGACTTCAAAGGACACTTCAAGGAGACAAAGTATAATAGTGAAATGCACAGACATCTAGAGTTAGAAAACTAAATGGGAAGAACGTGCTGGGCATTTCTGAAGCTGAAAGAGGTCAAGGAAAAATTCAAGCCTCAAACTGCGATATTAAAAGATTCTATGTGCAAAAAAAGTGAACAAAGTGGGCAAATAATTTGAGAAGCTGGACTACGCGAAGAAGAACACAACATCACATTAGAAGGAGACACGTTAGCACCCATGATACACGGATGACACAACCTTATTTGCTGAAAGTGAGTAGGACTTGAGATACTTACTGATGAAGATTTAAGACTAGAGCCTTCAGTACAGATTACACCTCAGCTTAAAGAAAATAAAGATTCTCCCAACTGGACCAATAAACAACTTTGTGATAAATGGAGAAAAGGTTGAGATTGCCAAGGATTTTACTTTACTTCTTTGTACAGTTGGTGCCCGTGGAAGCAGCTGTCAAGACATCAAGCTTGTTGCTTTGGGCAAGTCTGTTGTAACAGGCCTCTTTAAAGAATTAAAAAAGCAAAGATATTACTTTGAGGACTCAAGTGCACCTGATCCAGGCCAGAGTATTTTCAGTCACCTCTTAACACATGCAAAAGTTGGTCAATGAGTCAAGAAGACTAGAGAAGAATTGGTGCCTTTGAAGTGTGATGCTGGTGATGAGTGTTGAGTATATCATGCATTGCCAGAAGAAGGAACAAATCTGACTTGGGAGAAGTAGAGCCGGAGTGCTCCTTAGACATGAGGGTGGAAGGACTTTGTCTCAGGTTCTTTTGACATGATATCAGAAAGGATCACTCCTCTTTGTCTCAGGTTCTTTTGACATGGTATCAGAAAGGATCAGTCCTTGGAGAAGGACATTACGCTTGGTAGAGTAGAGGGCTGGTATAAAAGAGGAAGGCCCTCAACGAGATGGGTTGACACAGGAGCCTCCACAGTGGACTCAACCGTAACGACTGTGAGGGTGGTGCAGGGTTGGGCAGTGTTTCGTTCTGCTGTACGTAACCTGCTGTACGTAACTTCATGGTAATTCGGAACCAACTTGTTGTCCTCTAAAAAAATAACAACCTTGGCTTTGTCTAGCTCCACTTTCTTGACTGTAAATTCTAACAAATGAGACCTCTATCAGCTGCAGAATTAATTACACCCAGTGAAGGAAGAAGAAAAGCAAGACAGGTATCCTCTGAATGACCTTTAACTGCTTGTTTTTAGCTTGAAAAATAAAAGCTGTTCTAAAGAAATCTCCTATGAACCTGTCTCAAATGCCTATCTAAGGAAGTACCCACTACCTGTTCCCCTGAAAGCAATCACTCTGATGATACTTGCTGGTCTGTGGAGTCTATCAAAGATTTTGTTGGCACAAGCAGCTGATTTTCCAGTCTTTTGCATCCTAGAAGATGTGAAGTTTTCCAGTGTTCTCGTGTGAGCATTTTTTTTGGCAGTGCTGCTAAATTGGTCAAATCCCTTTGCTGGTTAAAGTTGTCCATGTCACCTAAGCTTGAGTAACTGGGAAGTCTGAGGGCTTCAGGCATGGTCATTGTCCTGTGATGCCATCATCTCTCTCTCTCAGCTCTGTTCACCTCTGCTCCACTTTATTCTTAAACAGGCTTTCTCCAGGTGGCAGCAAGATGGCTAAAAGATGTCAAGAGTCACACATGCTTAGAGAGATATTAGGGAAAAGAGAGAAAGTTTAACTTCAGTTCTGGCTGAAGTCTTGAGGAAGCTCTAATTGGCCTTATTTGGGTCTCAAGTTTGTCATTGAAACACCATGGCCTGGGCTTGGTGGGTGAGGGCGTGAGGGATAAAGGTCAAGCATTGGCCATACCTGGGCAACATTAACTCAACAGTGTTACTCTAGTTGGGGAGGGAGACATGTATCAAAGACAAGACTTGTGAACAAACAAAATTAACATTAACTACACTGGTTATTCTAAAGCTTAGATAAATTTAGAGACAGAGATGGTTTCTGATGAGTAGGCCCCAAATTCTCACATTTTTATTATCTCTGAGACACGGGGAGTCCTGGTATTACAGTGGTTGAGGAGCTAAGGCTGCTAACCAGAAGGTCAGCTGTTTGAATCCACCCGCTGCTCTTTGGAAATTTTATGGGATAGTTCTATTCTGTCCTATAGGGTTTCTATGAGTAGGAATTGACTCAACAGCAATTGGTTTGGTTTTGGTTTTATAAGACATTGAAGTATTTTGTTAGTAGAAGAAAGGACTCTCATTTGATTTGGAGTACCCAGGACAAGGTTTTCAAACTTCTGAATTATGAGAAACTGGCAGATGGGTAACTAGTGGTGAAAGGTTACTTGAATATATTGTATCAGATTTTTGAAGTAACGGAATCAGGGTCTCCTTTCAGTAGTTTTCCTAGAGGAAGGGAAGTGTTGATGTAGGGCACAGAAGAAATGTTATTCCTGTATTTCGTGGTGATAACACAAGGTATTGAGAGAAGATCATGATTGGGAATCAGGAAACTTGAGCACTAGGTTTATTTCTTACACGGACTATGGCCTTGAACAAGGTCATAACACTATTGGGTCTCAAAAGTCCTCGTGTCAAATATAAGGGGTTATATGGTGGTACAAATGGTTAAGCGTTCAACTACTAGATGAAAGGATGGCAGTTGGGGCACAGCCAGAGGCACCTCGGGGGACAGGTGATCTGCTTCTGAGAGGTCACAGCCTTGAAGACCTTCTGGAGCAGTCTGAGTCTGCACACAGTTTGCCATGAGTCAAAGACTTTATAAACAAAATGAAAAGACTAAATACAGATTGGGAGAACAAACTGGAGAACCACCAATTACGTAAGAGTTTAATGCCCAGAATATAGAAAAGAACGACTACCGTCTAATAACAAAAAGGCAAAGAACCCAACTGAAAAATGAATTGTGTTTGTCTTAGTTACATAGTGCCGCTATAGCAGAAATACCATAAGTGGGTGGCTTTAACAAACGGAAATTTCTTCTCTTACAGTTCAGCAGGTTAGATGTCTGAATTCAGGGTGCCGATTAGGCGAAGGCTTTCTCTGTTTGTCAGCTCTGGGGAAGCTCTGGGTCTCTTTATAGTTCTGTTCCTGTGTTCCTTGACAATCCTCAGGGGACATTGCACCCACCTTTCCCCATCTGTTCTTCCTTGCTTCTGAACCGAATCTGTCTTTTATTTCTCAAAAGTGATGGATTTAAAACATACTATGTACTGATATGGCCTTATTAACAAAACCAAGAACACCCTATTCCCAAATGGGATCTTATCTACAGATATGAGGACTGCCAATAAAGTTCACAAACTCGTTGTAGAAGAAGTGGTCCATACGTCATTGCTCAATATCAGTATGGTCAACTTTGAAGTACTCACCTTGGGAAACTGGGCCCTGATGCCAGCGCCTAGTCCACCCTTCAAAGCAATTTTGGAACTCTTTTTCTGGAATGGCCATCAGAGCTGTCATCGTATTACCCTTGATGTCCCGAATGTCATCCAAATGTCTTCCTTTTAATATTTCCTTTATCTTTAGGTAAAGAAAAAAGTCATTGGGAGTGAAATCAGATGAGTAGGGAGGATGTTCCAATACAGTTATTTGTTTACTGGCTAAAAACTCCCTTACAGACAGCTGTATGATGTAGTTTGCACACTTGCCACCATGAGTAATGGCCATTTCAGAAAGAGTTCCAAAATTCCTTTGAAGGGTGGACTAGGTGCTGGCATCAGCTTCCCAAAGGGAGTACTTGGGAGGCAACCACAGTCATATTCAGCAATGAGGTACATAGCACTTAGAACAACCAACTTCGTGGACTTAATTATCAGACCTTGTATCTGAGGTGGCTGTGGGGTGACCATGAAGCATGTGATGGTTTCTATCTGAGGTGGCTGTACCCAGCTCCTCATTTCAGGAGCCTGATTTGGTCCTGGCCCATTCCTATGGGTTGAGATAGAGGGTAAACTGTGAGTCCAGGACCCTTAGCTGGTGCCATGGCTGATCTGGGGCTCTATTGTGTTTCATGGGGGTCTGTGGTGGGACTGAGCTGAGCAACTGTAGATGGGATTGTTCTTAAAGCAACTAATTTCTCCTGAGTTGGATCACCAGTCAGGAGCTGGCAAAATTATGGAAGTGGCCATACTCAACACATAGAGCCTGACTCCCTCGGTTTTTATTCTTCCTGTCCTTCATAGGTGCGAACATATATCTCAAGCCAGCAAAAACTTGAGTTTTATAGTTCCTGATAGTGTTTTGAAGATTGAGCATTTTACCAGTTGAATTACCAAGAAAAAGATTCTCCAAAGAGGAAAGTCGTAATCATAATCAGGAAATGTAAACCAAGCTCATGCTGTTACATTAATTTTGATTCATAATGACCCTACAGGACAGGGTAGAACTTCTCTGAATGGCTTCCAAGGAGGAGGTGGTGGATTTGAATTGTTGATCATTTGATTAGCATCTGAGCTCTTAATTACTGCACCATGGCTTCTGTATATTATATAGATATACACGATAGTAGGCCCCCTCTCTCTCTCACTATATGCAAGATCTGACAAGTAAGGCCATGAACTTAATTGTTCTATGTGCTACATACCTTATTGCTGAATATCACTACAGTCACCTTTGAGGTACTCCCTTTGGGAAGCTATACATCAATGGCAGTGCCTAGTCTACCTTTCAAAGCAATTTTGGAATTCTTTGTGGAATGGCCATTGCATATGGTGGCACTGTGACAAGTCTGCAAACTTAATTGTATGATTGTTTGTGAGGGAGTTTTTAGTGAGTAAACAAATAACTGTATTGCAACACTCTCCCTGCTCATCTGATCTGGCCCCCAATGACTTTTTTCTTTACCTGAAGATAAAGAATATATTGAAAAGAGGACATTTTGATGACCTTCAGGACATCAAGAGTCCTATGGCAACAGCTCTGATGGCCATTCCAGAAAAACATTCTGAAATTCTTTGAAGGGTGGACTAGGCACTGGTGTTGGTGCATAGCTCCCCAAGGGGAGTACTTTGATAGTGATATTCAACAATGAGTTATGTAGCACTTAAACAATTAAGTTCGGGGACTTAATTGTCAGACTTGTGTGTATATTTTGTTCTTAGGTGCTGTTGAGTCTGTTATGGCTCGTAGTGACCCAACATACAATAGAACAAAACACTGCCAACTTCTGTACCATCCTCACCATCCTTGTTGTGTTTAAGACCATTGTTACAGTCACTGTGTCGATCCTTCTTACCAAGATGGATATACACAGTGGCTTTATGGTTAAATGCTATTATGCCTGTTAACCCAAAGGTTGGCAGCATGAATCCACCAGACGCTCCTTGGAAACTCTACTCAGTTCTGCTGTTCTACTGTGTCCCATGGGGTCACTATGAGTCAGAATAGACTCAATGGTAGTGAGTTTGATTTTGTGTTGTGTATGTATGCATGTACATGAATACAGAGTACCGGTAGTGAGTGACTAAGAGCTGTAGCTGCTAACTAAAACCTCAGCAGTTGGAATCCATCAGCTACATCTTAGAAACCCTGTGGGGCAGTTCTCTTCTTTCTTGTGGGGTTGCCATGAGTGGAAATTGACTTGACAACAACTTTTTTTTTATTATTCAAATAAATACATGTCTATACACATGCATGTGTATTTATATGCACATATGTATGTATGTATGTATAGAAACACAGACAATTGGATCCCACAGCCTAATGGATCCATGGGCTCTGTTGATAGAACACAAAGTAAATGTAAGAAAAACTAAATTTGTCAACGTTCTACACATATCTCTGTGTAGCTGCTTCTTCTCCAGTTACTGTCTTCATCCACACATGGAGTCCCTGGTGGTGGAATGCATTGCTTCTAACCAGAAGGTGGATGTTTGAATCTAGCCAAAGGTACCTGAGAAGAAAGGCCTGGCAATCCACTGCCAGAAATCATCCATTGAAAACTCGGAGACACATGGGATTGCCATGAGCTGGAATCTATTGGACAGTAGCTGGCTACTGATTATATGTGGGTCTTGATTCAGGAGGGAAATCTAGGTTAGAGATATAAATCTGAGTTTCTTATAGTCAACAGAGCATGGCAGATACTGAGGAAGGAGGGGAAGGGAGGTGAGTCAAGCAAAGACTCAAGGGCTGGTGGCATCTAAGGGTCTATGCTGTGGACTTAGATGGTGAGGACTTCATGACTCCATGGAAACAGGCTTATCCAGCACTGGATGTCTATGGCACTGTCTTAGGTTTGAAAGAGTGAGTAGGAGGGAGTATAAATTTACAGAAGAAAAATGAATTTTCCTAAAGTGAGAAGTTTTTTTTTAAATAAAATGGTTTTCAACTAGGAAGTCACCATTGCGTAGTGTCATCCTGAAAGTCCAGGTACTGTGACAGGAGGCGTTGACTTGAGGTGTCAAGCCAGGGCTTGAGTCCTGACTCTACTAATCAGTTGATGGATAGCAAACTGCTTCCTAAAGATGGTCTTTTGAGACCTGAATAAGTAAACTGCCTTGGATGAGACCCGTTAGGTCTTGCCCAACTACAGGATGCAAGCGCTGCAGGGAACTAGAGTGAGTACTGAGTGCCTCCCTGGCACTTAATTGGCAGGAATCTGAAGTTCATTGTGGAAATTCAGCCTGATGAGGGAAGACAGACTTGTGAGCAGGTGATCTCCCAAAGATGACATCAGTGCTGTGGCAGAAGTGTGTACAATGGTCATTTGGAATAGGGTGGAGAACAGCATCTAGGGAGCCAAGGCTGAGTGGATCATGTGTATATGGGTGGGAGTGAAGTTAGGCTTCCTTCCTCCTCACTGCCCCCCACACCCGCGGTGACGCCACCTGATTTTCATTGCTTTCCACAAGATGCCGAACACAGCTCACGTCTAGGCTGTCTCCTGCTCTCGTCCTCCCCTCCTCTGCCCTCCCACCAGCAAACATCTCTCTTCATCACCTTAGCATTGCTTCTCGAGGTGGCTGATTGGCTTTTCCTCCTGAGGCCACCTCCCCAAGGACTGGCCCAACAGAGGATCTTCTCCTCTGAACTCGGAACAACACGATGGAATACGTGAAAAGGCAGATGATTAGTTAATGTATGCAACATTTCATCAAATAGTATGTTTGATATAAAAGTACACTCCTGTTTCCCCATTTTTCACGAAGTCTATTCTGTTTCCCTCACTGGTTGGTGAGTGACCTGAAGTCAGGGGTCATTTCTTTTCTATATGGGTCTCCCCAGTCCAAGTCCTGATGCAGACTAGATGCTCAATAAATGTTGTCCTGTCAGCTGTTAAAACACCATTGGGAAGAATCCTGGAGACGGTTATTTTGTCTATTCCCCACTACTTTAAATTTTGTACTATAGAGGGTTTCAAACATACTTAGAAATAATCAAAAACAAACCCATGTCCATGGATACCGACTCACAGTGACCCTATAACACAGAGTAATACTCCCCCAAAGGTTTTCCAAGGAGTGACTGGTAGATCTGATCTGCTAACCTCTTGGTTAGCAGCTGAATTCTTAATCACTAGGCCACTAGGGCTCTATACTTAAAAATAAAGTATAATCATACCAAAAACCAAACAAACAAAACAACAACAACAAAAAAAACAGAGTATCTTAATCCTGTATCTTCTTCACCTAACTTTAATCATTATCAACAACTTGACAAAGCCTACCTTTTTTGTGGCAAGAGTGTTTTGAGGATAATAAGATAAACCATTTCACCTCTAGATACTGGAACATATGTCTTTCATGGATAAATGCTTTTTTTTTTTTTCTTAAACATAACTATATGCCATGGCCCCTAACAAAATCAATAATTTTTTAAATACCATCTGTGTGTGATTTAATTAACCCTGACTGTCATGTAACTTAGAGATGGTTTGGTGCAATGGAGTACTTGAGATACGTAAGTGTGACCCAGAGAAGGGCAAGTAGAGAGGAAGACGCAGGTGTGCGGGATGAGAGCAAAGATGGTGAGACGTGTAAGCTGGCCCTTATACCTCTACCTGGTAGTTGGGTGACTTTGGTTAAACTGTGGAATTCTGGGCTTCAGTCACTGTCACTTGATTTATCAGAGTGAGAATAATAATGTTGTACTTGCTTAAAGACATTAAAAATTTTTTTAAAACAATTTTGGCAGTTATGTCAATGATTGTTGGAGTGTGGAGTCACCCAACAGGAGCCAAGTGCAGAGGAATTTTAGTTGATATGAAGGCCAAGTGTGCTTATTTGACAATATGTGCAGATTTTGCTGAATTTAAAGGTATCTGTAGCACACTAGTGTAGAATCTAAATTAGAGGCCTTAGTCATCCCATAGGGAAAAGGGATCTATCTCAGTTTTTGGAACACATTGATAAGGAGGTTTCACAGCCTTCCTTTGTAATTTATTCCAATATTTGCTAGCCTATACTAAAGCGTTGCTATGGCAACAGAGGATTAAAGAAGTGAGCCAGCCAGGCCAAGCCAAGTGCCGTCAATGAGCAGGTTCACAAATAAAACATTGAAACACACCTAAGTAAGGTAGGAAAGGGTATCTTTATTTTTTATGTGTCATTGTGTATCTCTTGTTTAAAATAGAGCCTTGTCAAAAAAGACTTAGGATAGGAAGGTAAAGAAGAACACTCCTGGGCCATTTGACCCTTCTGGATGCTAAGGAGTCAGTTCTGCTGTAGGCTTAGACGGGAACTCGCAGCGTGGCTAGTCTCCGTCTTTGAGGGAGCGATGCTCCCAGTCTCCGCTGCTCATCCACTGAGTATCCAAATAACAGGACTCTCCGGGATCCTGCCAGCAGAGCGCTAAGTCAGACCCAGAAAGCAATGCTCAGGCACGTTAGAAAAATGGCCTGCCGTTGCTTGCCTCGGAGTGGGCCGGCACATTTCACAGTACCTCGGTAAAAATGAACTCAGTGCTTCGACCAGCCCTTAACAGCACATTTCTGATGTAACAGCCTTTTCTTGGAGTTCAGTATTCAAGTGTCCTTAAAGTTATCATGGCATAGCGGTTAAGTGATGCGACTGGTAATCAAAAATTTGGCAGTTCAAATCCACCAGGTGCTCCTTGGAAAGTCTATGGGGCAGTTTTACTCTGTCTTATGGGGTCACTCATTTCTCAGAACAAAGACCTGGTGATCTGCTCCTGTAAAGTTTTCAGCCTAAGAAACCCTGTGAGGAAGTTCCACTCTATCCTGCGGGGTCCCTGTGAGTTGGGATTCGTATACGATGACAGCAATGTGTGGGATGAAGATGCGGTTGGGCACAGGTCAGAGAGTAAAATTTTCTCATTGGAAAAGATGTTCAAGGGCATGAGTACACAGGATGACATGCTTAAGTGACTTCAGGTGGTCGCAGTACTGGTGATAATGACAATTATGATCATAAAACAACAAGAAAAAAATCAAACCCATTGCCATTTAGTGGATTCTGACCCATAGCAACCCTTTAGGATCAGAGCAGAACTTCCCCACAGTTTCCAGCAGTGCCTGGTGGATTCAAACTGCCTACCTTTTGGTTAGCAGCTGTAGAACTTAACCATTACATCACCTGGGTTTCCAATTATGATCATAAAAAATAAAAATAAAAAAAGCCAAACTCACTGCCATCCTGTCGATTCCGACTCATAGTGACACCCTATAGATCAGAGTAGAACTGCCCCATAGAGTTTCCAAGGAGCACCTGGCAGATATGAACTGCCAGCCTTTGGGTTAGCAGTGGTAGCACTAACCACTCTGCCTACCAGGGTTTCCAATTCTGGTCATAATCACTGGTAGTTATTATACTCTTATCATGTGCCAGATATTGTTCTGTATTTTGTATAGATTATTACATTTAATCACCACAGCCTACCCTAATGAATACCCTAAATAGAATAATTATCTC
This sequence comes from Heterohyrax brucei, assembly GCA_028571685.1. Taxonomy (NCBI): domain Eukaryota; kingdom Metazoa; phylum Chordata; class Mammalia; order Hyracoidea; family Procaviidae; genus Heterohyrax; species Heterohyrax brucei. The sequence goes on along the minus strand of CM053164.1, from coordinate 10,881,908 downwards.
TATTTTAGAATTGATAAAATGGAACAGATTTCTAGGTTATGTGTGATAGCAGGTATTACTTTGCTTCTATACATCTCCTCTCTCCCTACACACCAAAAATATGAAGCGGGTTAGTCTGAATTTTGGCACAGAAAATACAAAGTATAAGGAAAAGCCTTATAAAATAAGTGATTTTTAAAACTATTTTGAGAGGTAAGTATAAAACTTTAAATACACTAAACACATGACATTCAGTAGAGATCTTCTGTGGTCTAATTTTAATGGATTGTTATGAAGGGTTCATGGTTATAGCACAGCAATTGTTTATATAGAAATACATACAAAAATGCTGAGGGTGATGGAAAGCTTTTGCTTTATATAGGGGCTGGTGTCTCCTTTTAATTCTTATATTTACTGAACACACACTGCAGTACTGTTCTGAGCACCTGGGACACAGCAGTGGAAAAAAAAATCAAAAATCTATGTCTTGGGGAACTTGCGCTCAATTTATAATCGAGTTTGTTCATTCTGCTTGGCAAACCATTACTGTGGAGATACTTGGGGTTTTCAGTAAGCAACTGCATAATTTGTACAGAAAAGCAACGTGTGTTAGGCAGCCTGAGTTGTTCAGCTTATTATCTTCAGTTTCTGAACCAGTGTGTCTGGACCGGAGCCTAATGATCAGTAATTTTAATCCCCTCTGTTATAGATGAAATTGTGCTCTTCCAAAATATACCCCGATGTTCTAACCTCTGGCTCTTGTGAATGTGACTTTCTTTGAAAACAGGGTCTTTGAAGGTGATATCTGTTAATAACAGGTTGTGCCAGAGTAGGATGAGTTGGTGTTTTATAGGAAAAAAGAAACACAGAGAGATGGTCAGGGGGACGATGCCAACTGAAGATGCAGCTGTAAGCCAAGGAATGCCAAGGACTGTGGGATCCACGGAAAGCTAGAAGAGACCGAAACCGTTCTCTCAGAGTTCTCTGGGTATTCAACACAGCCAACACTCTGATTTGGACTTCTAACCTGCAGAATGATATATTTCTGTTCTTCAAAGCCACACAACCTGTAGTATTTTGTTACAGCAGTCATAGACAGCTAAGACTCTCTCCTTGCTGACTCTATTGGCCCAGCTGGGTTGAGTACTTTTACTTTCTGTTACACAAGATGCTTTCCCACATGTCATCCTGGTAGAGGCTTACAGGCTTAGGGTTCATAACTAGTTATTCTTACTCTCCACACAGACACTTGGACCTCTAAGAAGTCTAGAAGTGGCTTCCTCAGTGTCACAAAACTGTTGTGTGGATCTGAACTCAAGCTAGCTCTAAGTTCAATGCACTTTTGTGGATATTTTCCGCACACTCTGATTGCTTCAAGCCTTGCAGATCATGTCTGTCTCTCATTTAAAAAATAAACAGCAGTGATAAAAGGCTCCACACTGCCTTTTTCTTTGAATCCCAGCATCTGGGAAGGTTTAACATCAACTAAACATGTTTCTTAGCTGGTTAACAGTTGTGCAGTTATGACTACAGACACTTTGTTAGAACAAGCAGATTTGCAGTTTGGAAAACATACATAAACACACACAGACACACACACACAGCTCTCTTCATCTATGATAAACTGGTTTTTATAATGAGCAATTCAAGGTGAAGCTCTAGAGAGAAAGAGAGAGATTTAAAAGCAGTGGTGGTGGAGCCTATCTTTTTCATCTTAGAAGGAAAAAATCAGCTCCAGTCCACCTGTCTTGTTCGGGAAGGATTTGAGGGAGATGTGAACCTACTACTCATGTGCCAGCTTAGCTGTCATTTGTCATACAAGGGTGGCAGACCCTTAACCAGCTTCTTGCTTGGCTTGCAGTAGGAGACTGACTCAGAGCAGGGGTGACGACAGGACACCGTCAGGAGGTGGAGGGATGATACTAGCAGACTGCGTGCGCTCCAACCCAGACTGCTACTGTTACTCTGGGGAGCAGAAATTGCCCCCTCTGCCTCTTAGAACCTTTTAACTGGGGTTTCCTGTTGGCTTTATGCTCAGGGGAAATGGCCAGATCTGTTTCAGCAATGCATCTGCTTTCTTTGGTAAGAGATGATCGTCACAGAAGTGTTCGTGAAGACAGAAGAACATGTATTCACTAGTGGGATGCATGATAAATTTGCTATGACTTACTAGGCTCCTGTGTCCACCAAACACAGTGGACGGCAAGGTGAAGAAACCAGCTCATTTAAACTTCCTGCCAATGGCAGCCAACATCTGCGTCTCATAGGTGGAGAGACAACAGCTCAGAGAAAGGGAGGTTCTAGCGACTGAACAGAACACTGAGCTCAGCCCTGGCTACTGGATTCCAAATTTCAGTCTATCCACTGTTCTGTATCATTTTCCAACAGAGCAACAACTTAAAAACCATCTCTCTATTTCTTCCTTTTTCTCTTTCTCCCATCTCAATTCTTCAAGCCTTTTGTCCACGTGTCCCCTACAGCACGAATTGCTGCACGTTGAGCGTATGCCTTTTTCTAGACTGTAGGGTCTCTGAGGTCAGGGATGTGCTCGAATTCATTCGGTAAATCTGAGCCCACATAATGACCTAGAATGTAACAATATTTGGTAAATGAGTGTATTGAGGAGACTCATACGATGTCTTTAATAATGTACTTCTGTATTTGTCTTGGAAACTCTGGTGATGTAGTGATTAAGTGCTACATCTGCTGACCATAAGAGTCAGCAGTTCAAACCCCCCAGGTGCCGCTTGGTAACTCTATTGGGAAGTTCTATTCTGTCTCCAGGGTCGTTATGAGTCAAAATGACTCAACGGCATTGAGTTTGGTGTTTGGTATTTATCTTAGATCGAAAACACTCCAGAGGCACTGCTCATGTGTAAACACCTGTGGGATGTGCTTGTTATCAATACAATCTTTGGGAACAGGATTGCTTCTACGGTGAGATTCCCAGAAAGATAAATAGAATAATTTCTTCAGTTTGTCACTTTTCTTTACAGTGATTGAAAAACTACGAAACAAGTAGTTACTTCTGCCACCAAGTTACCAATGTTGCCCAGGTGCCTTTTGGGTAGTTTCAAGTTTGTGTGGGTATGAGAGCATTCAAATTATGTTAATGAATCTCCCCTGGGATATTTGTCTCATCTGAGAATAATAGGATCATGAAGATATCAGATTTTCCACTAGGGTTGGGAGTATGGGGATGAATAAATGAGTGAACTGTCCTGCCAGAATCCATTTCTAAACCAAATACTCATTTGCAACAAACAAAAGCTCTCCAGAGGCAAAATGATTGGAAACTCTCAGGTGCTCTTACCTTTTCTTCCAGCTTCACCAATCAGGGAGCTCTGCTTGAGGTTGTGTTCTGGGGTTCCGTCCAATGAATTTAAAAGACTTGGTTTCACCGTCAGAGCTGTGCCCATCTCATCCCTCATATTAAATGAAAAGTAAATACTACTTCAAAAATACACCCAGCACATTCTTAAAGTCCGCTTTACGATCTGACAGTGAGTGTACATAACAAATAAAACAGAAAAACTAACAAAGAAGAGATTCTGTCTTTTCTCCTAAATACTTAATATTTAAAGAACTATGCTCTTAAACAAGAACTCCAAGCAAAACCATTTTTCTTACTGTGTATATATAATGATATCGGTAGTTTTAGCCTAACTATCAAGACAAAATTGACTAGAGTGTCTAGACCTATCACCTAGAAACAGCAAAAGCAAAACTCTGTTATGTTTTTCTACTGATAAAATTTGATGAATCCCAAGCCATTACTCTAACACATGCTGTCTTAGATCTTACATTACGTGGGCTCAGAGATACCAAATGAAGTGTTGCTATAACAGGAATATCACAAGTGGATGACTTCAACAAATTGCAATTTATTCTCTCACAATTTTAAAATACCCACGGCCACCAAGTCAACTTGAGTTCGCAGTGACCCTATAGTAGGATGGAGTGGAACTGCCCCCTTGGGTTTTGAACTGCTGACTTTTTGATTAGTAGTGATAGCTCTTGCCTGCTATGCCACCAGGATTTTCCTCTCACAGTTTGGATGGCCAGAAGTCTGAATTCAGGGAGCCAGCTCCAGAGAAATGCTTTCTGTCTCTATCAACTCTGGGGAAATGTCTCATCATCAGTAGTCTCTTGGGTCTAGGAGTTTCTCAGCACAAGGATCCTGGATCCAAAAGATGCACTGTACTCCTTGGTCTTTTATCTTCATAGCATTAGATCCCTCTCACTCCGCTCCTTCTCTCTGTTTTTATCTCTTGTGTTGAGGTAAAGGGTGGTGACTCAAGATACATGCTACCCCAGTCCTATCTCGTTAACATAACAAACAACTTAATTCTGCTTCTCTAACCCAAGGAACAGCTTGCTCCAAAATGGGACCATACTCACAGGCTTAGACGTTAGGATTTACAACACATCACAAAATGGAAGATTATCAGGTCACAAAATGGAGGACAACCACACAGTACTGGAAATCCTGGCCTAGCCAAGTTGACATGTGTTTTGGGGGGGAACACAACTCAATCCATGACAGATGCCATAATAGACCAAACAAACAAACAAAAACAAACCCACGGCCACTGAGTCGATTCTGACTCATAGTGACCCTAAAGGACAGAGTAGAACTGCCCCATAGAGTCTACAAGGAGTGGCTAGAGGATTCAAACTGCTGACCTTTTGGTTAGCAGATTTAGCACTGCCACAGGGCAGTTCCACCTGTCCTATAGGGTCTCTATTAGTCAGAATTGACTTGATGGCAGTGGGTTTATAATAGACCAGCCTTCTCGATTATTACTTGTTGTTAGGTGGCATCCAAGTCGGTTCTGACTCATAACGACTCCATGTACAACAGAACGAACCATTGCCAAGTCTTGTGTTCTCCTAACGGTTAAGTTTGAGCCCATTAGTGCAACACTGTGTCAATCCATCTCATCAGAATTCCTGTTATCTGCTGACTCTCTATTAGGCGTATAGTTCTTCTTAAGGGACTGGTCCCTTGGGAATATGTCCAAAATATGTGAGAAGAAATCTCGCCATCCTCGCTTCCATGGAGCACTCTGCATCTTGTTCTTCTGAGACAGATTTGTTTGCTTTCCCAGTAGTCCATGGTATATTCAGTATGCTTTGCCAACATGTTAGTTCAGTGGTGTCAAGTGTTCTTTGATCTTCCTCAGTTCTTGTCCAGTTTTTGCATGTACATGAGGTGATGTAAAATATCATGCTTGAGTTAGGCACGTTTTAGTCCTCGAAGTGACATCTTTCTTTAACACCTTAAAGAAGTCTTTTGTAGCAGTTTTGACCAATGCATTATGTCATTTGATTTATTGACCGCTGCTTGCCTTGGTGTCTTGTTAATCATATGAGAGGATTAAGCCCTACTGCCCTAAGACACCCACTAGGTCTTAAAATAGCATCTCTTTAGTGTAAATATTACTATGTCTGTGCAATCCTTGGGAGAACTGAGAAAATAGCTACTCAAATTGTTTTGTGGTACATTAATTCTCTCGTGGCACCCTGACTGAGAATGGATGCAATAGATACCTGAAACTTGGCTTTAGGGTAGCTTCATTTTGGTGTCTACTGTCTATTAGTGCAGTACTATTGACTGATGAGCCAATATCCCAAGTGGGAATATTTTTATTAGGACAACTGGGTGTCAGTCTCAAAGGAAAGAAAAAAAAAAATTCTTAGTGCAGTAATAAGAAAGCTAAGACTTCAGGATTTTTCTTTTCAAGTCCTCACATTGTTACAACTTAAGAAATACAGTCTTCTCTTTCACAAATCTTATTTAGTCAAAGACTTGCCCCTTCTTTGTAGAACTAAATGTTTCTTTGTTCACAACTCAGAAATGCTTAACCTCTTTTGGAAATGCTCCTGGAAGCTGATATAAAATCATATTGGCTCATCTTCTTTTGCAAGGATGAGAGAACAAGTGGTCACTAAGAAAAAATTCTAGGCTGTCAAAGCATTAACAAAATCTCAGATATGAACACAGAATACTGGGAATACTTTTCAGATCCCATTCATTTTTCATAATGCGCTCCATCTTCGCTAGATACTACAGTGCCTTGGCCTCTGCCATGAGGGATAAGTCCTCATTCTGACAATTTAGGATTGGCTCTTTGGAGTGTTTGTCCTTGGGGGAGAATAAATTGTTTGAGAAGGTGTTTGAATGACCTTGTGCTTTTGATCTAGTCAAGAGCCATCTATGCAATCTTTCTGAATACAAACTTCTCTTCTGGGGCTGAGAAGGCTTGTCATCTTTTCTACAGTGTAGGATAATGGACAGAGGGCTCTGAAGCCAGAAATCTGGGTTTGAATCATCTTTCTGCCACTTACTAGCTATACAGCCTTGGGTGAGTTCCTTAACTTTTTTTGAGCCTCAGTTTCATGATCTGTAAAATGCGACTCATTATTCCTGTAACATAAAAGAATTGTGTAGCTTAAATAAAATATGTAAAGTGCTTGGTCAAGAGCTAGGTGCCTGATAACACCACACCCCATGGCTCCAGCAGCAGGGCTGGCTTGGCACCAGAGTTTGTGGGAATGGACATGCGACTCCAGAGCCCTGCCTGCTCCTGGAAAGATCTCCACTCTTTCTTCACTCTTCCCTTTGATCTACTTTGGAGGTCATCAGAATTAATCCTGTTATTTTCTAAACCTTGTTCCTTCCATCAGTACAATTGCCAAGATATCTAGATTGCCACTTCTTAGCTGGCCTTCCATCCCTGGATGTCTCTGTATGCTCTTTTCTTCTGTCCTGTGCCTACTCCCTCAGTGCTCTCACTGTGTCCCTTTGAACTCACTGTCCCTTGTCAGATTCACCTCCTAGGTCCCCGAGCCCTTCTGGAAGCCTCCCTGTGCCTTTTCCCTCTAACTAAAACCTGGCTCCGTCGATGATAGTGTCTTCTAGGCAGACCTCTCTCACATGGTGGCCGTTTTGCTCCCTCGTCCTTGGTAGCTGGCACTGGGCCTGGCAGTACAGTAGGGGTCTTCCACTTGCTCCCTCTGCTGCTGTCAGACTACTGCTCCTTTCTTCTCCCTAAATCTCTCTGGTTTTTAAGCTCTAATTCTCATATTTTAGCTACTGCCAAAACTTTTTACAGTTGGAGAGCATACCCTCTTGGGAGTTGTGAAAGTCTGATATCATCTCCTTTTGGGGCAGTTTTTGGGGCCAAGGTTTGATTTAAGAATAGAACAAGCTGAAGCTTTTGTAGGTTAGACCTCATTTTCAGTAAATTTTTATTTTATTTTATTGTGATCAAGTAAAAGTATACAAGTTAAATTTGCATGCCCACCTATCTGCAACTCCTTGTGCTCTCCTTGCACAGTGAAAGCACACTCCTCCTTTCCATTCTGTACATGTCATATCCTCTTAACAATCTCCTGTCCCCTCCTCTCCACCCTCTCCTCTCTTCTCTAGGAAGAGGCCAGTAGGACAGCATCCTACAAATGCAAAGAGCCATGAAGTGCACACAGCATATGGTCACATTGTGTCCCAGAGTCCATTCCATTCCTGTCCGAAGAGTTGACCTCAGTAATGATTTCTGGTGATCTTTCCCTTCAGGTCCAATCACTTTTTGCCATCATTTCTAGCATCAGGAAAACAAAAATCTTCACAGCTGGACCAGTAAGCAACGTTATCAAATGGAGAAAAGATTGAAGTTGTCAAGGATTTCATTTTACTTGGGTCCACAATCAACACCCATGGAAGCAGCAGTCAAGAAATGAAAATACACATTGCATTGGAAAAATATGCTGCAGAGGACCTCTTTAAAGTATTCAGAAATAAGCATATCACCTTGAAGACTAATAAAATGCACCTGACCCAAGCTATGGTATATTCAGTTTCATCATATGCATGTGAAAGTTAGGCAATGAACAAAGATGAAGAAGAATTGATGCTTTGAATTGTGGTGTTGGAGAAGAATGTTGAATGTACGTACCATGGACCTCCCAAAGAACAAACAGATCTGTCCTGGAAGAAGTATAGCCAGAGTGCTCCTTGGAAGCAAAGATGGCAAGACTGCATCTTACATTCTTTGGGTATGTTGTCAGGAAGGATCGGTCCCTGGAGAAAGATATCACGCCTGGTAGAGTGGAGGGTCAGTAAAAATGAGGAAGACCCTGGGCGAGATGGATTGACCCAGTGGCCACAACAATGGGCTTAAGTGTAAAAACGATTGTGGACATTGTACAGGACTGGGCAGTATTTCGTTCTGTTGCTCACAGGGTTGCTATGAAAGGGAACCAATTTGATGGCACCTAACAACGACAACACCTCTACCATATCACACTCAGACTAGTGCAAAAGCCTTATGCCATATGGCCCTGCGTCTACTGCTGCCACATTATGGTCTATTCTCAATGACCAGAAACCCTCCCTTGTCACCTCTTTGCTCAAAGATCTCCAGTGCTTTCCACTTCTCTCTGAGTAAAAGCTCAAGTTCGTAGAGTGGCCAGTGAGATTCAAGACTATTTGGCCCATCCATTACCTCATCTCCTGTGCTATTCCTCTCACTCTATTCCAGACACAGGGCTCCTGGCTGCTCTTCGAATGTGGCAGTCACATTATACCTCAGAGACATGTACTGCTCTAACTAGAGATGCTTCTCCGGGGCTTATTTTCATGTTGTCTCCTTTCTTCCTTCAAGTCACGGCTCAGATGTCTCTGTTTTCATCAGGACCATCCCGTATCCCTCCTTTAAAAATCTTAATATTAATGCCTTCTGCACTCTTGATCCTCCTTACCGGCTCAATGCCACTCAATGCGTAGTACGTCTTGTCCTCTAGAATGTGAGTTCACGAAGGCCAGGACTTTGTTTTACTCATCGCTGTATTCAGTGTACCTAGAACAGGGCACTCGTGAGTCAGAATTGAATTGATGGCAGTGGGTGTTGTTTTTTTAGAGCAAGGCAAGACACGTAGTAGGCACCACATAAATATTTGATCTGTGAATAAACAGTGAGTAATCTTATTAATATTAAGAGCTGTTAATATTTCTGTTTTGTTTGCTAATAGCATAAGTTCTGTTGTGTGCTGTCAAGTCAATTTCAACTCATAGTGACCCTATAGGACAGAGTAGAATGGCCCCATAGTGTTTCCAAGGATCAGCTGGTAGATCTGAAATGCTGACCTTTTGGTTAGCAGCCTGAGCTCTTATCCACTTGGCTACCAGTTCTCCAGCTAACATACAACTGGTACTAATCTAGGCTTAACAAGGTTAATCAAAGGTCATGAAGAGCATCTTTTGGTTTCATCTCATGCTTTATAATATATTCTGTCATGTTAAGACACAATTTACTTCCTTTAATAAATAAATCTCTGTAGTCAACACTTTTCAAAAATTATTAATTCTGATTATTTATACATTTCAATTTAATTCAACAGTCTTTTGTTGAATCTATGATTTGTGCCAGAAGCTGCTGAGGATGGGGTGGGTGGGGGAGGGTACACAGGACAAATTGATGGATCATGACCTAAAGAGGTATATATATTGAGGAAAAAGGGTAGTGTATAAATACCAAATTATATTACTGTAAGTTTAGCTGCAGAAATGCACATAAAGAATTACAACTATTGTAGAAGACAGAAGAGTTGAAATGCTTTCATTACTTGGAGAGTGTCTGATAAAAGGTGGACCTGATGTGACAAACACAGCTTGTGCTAGAGCTTGTGTCCTTCTGGTGTCGCTTCTGGTTTCAGTTCTGTTTGAGGTGGATAGTTTATGTGGGTTTCAATTCACGTCCTGCTGACAGCCTGTCACTTCAGGACCACTGGGAGGCTTTACTGTGCTCACCCAGGGCCATGCTAACTTGCCTTGTCTCTCACAATATAGTCCAGAGGGAAATTGTTCTGCTGAATATCCTGTTGAATATCTCACTGGTCCACTAACGTGATAACATCTAGCTAATTGGATCAGGTGGACAAACAGTGGCAAATGCCCTGGAGGCCCTAGCAAGATGCATGCATGCTGGAGGAATGTAGATAAACTCTATGAAAATTCTACTGTAGCTGCATGCTCAAACTGTCAACAACAGAGATCTATACTACAAGTGTAGATCTGGTATGATCACCCAAGGAGACAGGTGCTTGGGGGTCAATGATTGTATAGGAACCATTCCATCTTAAAGCAATGAATGATTTGTTTTCACTTCAATTAACATCTACACTGGATATGAGTTTGCCTTTTTTGGTCTCTGCTAGCTCCAGTATCTGAAGGGTTACAGAATGCCTAAATAATCAGAAAGGTATCTCATCTAACACGGACAGACCAAGACACTGATTTTACGGTGGACGTGGTACTACAATTAGCATATGAATATTGAACCACTGGCCTTCCCATCTGGAAGCAGTTAATGATAGAACAGCCTTTTGAAGACTTATGTAAGGTGCCAACTCAACCCAGCATGGGTGAGCACCCATCCTTCAGGCTGTGGCATTGCAATGAAATGGGCACAAGGAACAGTAACTATGTATTTTGGGGGAATCCATTAGGTGCTTCAATGCTCAGTGATAATGGTGAACCAGCAACTGCAGCAACTGTGGACTGTAAAAGCCAGGCAACCAAAGATTTAGAATCCTCAGGCATAAAGTCTGAGGTCATCCCATGAAGTATGAAAACTGGGCCAGTTGAAACACTGACCAAGTATGAGAGAATTCTACAGTGGGTGACGCAGGGAGGAGAGGATGAACACTAATTATAGCTGGGATCTGTTGCAGCCAAGCAAGACTGTTCAATTAACCCCTCCTGTACTGTGGTGCTCCTTAGAAACTTTATGAGGCAGTTCTACTCTGATCTCTAGGGTCACTATGTATAGACTCAAATCAATGGCAGTGGATGGGTATTGAGTCTCCTGTAGAGATTGCAGCTGACCACTTGTTTGAAGACTTGGTTACAGAGGGGACTTGAGGACATGAAAGAATCTAGATGAAGCAAGGAGTGGTCTCCAGCAATCACAGATAGCACCTCAACTCACATCCTCTTGGCTTGACTTCTTATTTCTGTTGTAGCTAGAGGAAACAGTTCCGTAAAGATTTTGAGTGACTTTACGTGGTCAGCCTCTTCCTCTAATATCAGAAGAAGGTCAGGACACACATAAGCAGCTCAGGAGTATAGGTGACTTCACACCTTGTGGGAAACCCTGCACCACTAGGGTGTAGTAGCTGTTGGCTAAGTGCTTCTGCTTCTTGTTCTTCCCTTGAACAGTTCTATGCACTTCTGTGTCTGATTATCTCCCAAACAACCTACCTGCACACAAGGTCTGATCTCAAGTTATGCTTGGTAAACCTGAGCTGAGGTCTTATGATGCAGTATCAGTTAGGCTGGGGAAGAAAGCGTGATTTGGGAGGTACTGAGGCAGTAGAATTGACCGGAAGTGCTACAAGGCAAGCCGTAAAGACTATGATGGCACCACCATATGCTCTAATAGCTAACATTAGGGAGTGCTTTCTATGTGCAGGGTTGGTTTCAATTAGTGCTCCTGACTTAAGTGGCATTGACTAATTTCCTAATTGGGAGCTGTGGTCATTGGGGGCACTTAAAGCTTCATGGACTATTTCCTGGCACAGTAATGAACTGGCTTGTCCTCTACATTATGTTTAATGTGTATGTTAGAAAGCTTGATAAATGAATAAGATTTGTTTGGGGAGAACTATCAAATAAGGCAGAAGCTGATTTCTAAGGAACTTGAATGTCATGTATGAAGTTTAGACTGCATTTTGCTGGTTTTTAATCAGGCCAGGAACTTGAGTTAAAAGATTTCTGTTCAGCAGACTGGGTAGGAGATTAACTATGGTTCTCCTAATAGGCAAAGATGAATATTATACCTCGTTACTTCTACACAATGACACTGGCCAGGGTATATATGTATTAACCTGGAAGGAAGGTGGTTCTAAAATATATTCCTAACAACAACTCATCATTTTATTTTTATTTTTTTGATCATGTACATTCTTTTTGTAAATGAGAACCCTGGGCAGAAAAATATAATGTAAATTTTACTCAAGAACTTAAATATATGTAGTAATGTGATGGCTGTTATTCTAGAAGGTGTGCCACCGGTATTTTAAATACTAACAAGGTGACCCATGATGGACAAGTTTCAATGGAGCTTCCAGACAACAGACTAGGAAGAGAGAACTGGCAATTGATTCCTAAAAAGGTAGCTGCTTCTTAAAAACCTTATGAGTAGTAGCAGCACATTGTCTGATCTAGTGCTGGAAGGCACTCAAAAGGTAGCTGGAGAAGAACTGACTCCTCAAAGTATCCAAAAAACAGAACCGAGCTTGTGAACATCCAGTCAACTCCATATGGCAGAGTGGAACTGCCCCACAGGTTGCCAAGGAGCAGCTGGTGAATTCAAACTGCTGAGCTTTAGCAGTGGAGCGCTTAACCACTGTGCCCCCAAGGCTGCGCTACACCACCAGCACTCCAAAGTCAACCTTAATGATGTGGATGGAGTCACACTCTTGGGACCTTCATTTGCTGAGGTAGCTAAAGACCAGTATCCAAGGCATTAGTGAGCTTAAATAGATTGGTACTGGCCATTTTGAATTGGGCAATCATATAGTCTGCTATGCCAGGAGTGAAAAATTGAAGGGGAATGGTGTCATGTTCAGTGTGACACTTGAAATATCTATCTGAAATACAACACTGTCAGTAATAGGATAATAGCCATATACTTATAAGGAAAACCAGTTATTCTATTTTTAAAAGTTACGCAGCAACCACTGATGCCAAACTTGAAGATGTTGAAGATTTTTTACCAACTACTGCAGCCTGAGATGGATCGACTGTGTAATTAGTATGTATTGATAATTGCTGGAGACTGGAACATGAAAGTCATGAGGAAAGAAGAAGCGTTGGTGGTTGGAAAACATAGCCCTGGTGATAGAAACAGTGCTGAAGATTGCATAATAGGATTTTCCAGGACCAATGACTTATTCACCGAAAATACTTATGTTCAACAACATGAACAGTGACTACACCTGTGGACCTCACCAGATGGAGTACACAGGTACCTAATGGGTTATATCTCTGGAAAACAATGATGGAAAAGGTCAATATCATCAGTCAGAAAAAGGCCAGGGGCTGGTTGTGGAGCAGGCCATCATTTGCTCATATGCAAGTTCAAGTCAAAGCTGAACTTAAAACCATGAAAAACAAAGTATAAACTTCAGTATAGCCCGTCTGAATTTAAAAGGCATTCCCAAGAATACATTTGACATATTGAAGACTAATTACTGAAGACCATGTGAACTGTAGGATGACATCAAACTCATCATACTTAAAAAAAGCCAAAGTTCATTAAAAAGACAAGAAAGAAAGAGAAGACCAAAATGGATGTCAGAAGAGACACTGAAACTTGCTCTTGAAAGTAGAGTAGCTAAAGCAAATGGAAGAAATGCTGAAGTAAAAGAGCTGAACAGAAAATTTCAACAGGCAGCTAGAGGCAACAAAGTATTTTAGTGAAATGTGGAAAGAACTGGAGTTAGAAAACTAAAAGGGAAGTACACATGTGACGTTTCTCAAGCTTAAAGAACAGAAGAAAAAAAATTCAAGCCTCGAGAAGCAACATTAAGGGATTCTATGGTGAAAATAGTAAGCAACCCAGGAAGCATCAAAAAATATGGAAGGAATACACAGTGATTGTACCAAAGAGAATTAGACAATGTCCAACCATTTCAGGAGGTAGCATGTGGTCAAGAACTGATGATATTAAAAGCAGAAGTCCAAGCTGCACTGGAAGCATTGGCAGATACCAGTTGAGACATTTTAACAAGTGAATGTAATGTCAGAAGTGCTCATTCATCAAGAAATTTGAAGACAACTAGCTACCTGATCAATTGACGGAAGAGATCCATGTTTGTGCCTATTCCAAAGAAAGGTGATCCAATAAAATGCCTAAATTATTCAACAATATTATTAATATTACAAGCAATACTTATAATAAACATCTTTTCTGAAGATTATTCAAAAAGAGTTGCAGAGGTGCATCTGCGGGAAAGCGCTAGAAATTCAGACGAGATTTGGAAGAGGACATGGAATGAAGGACAGCATTGCTGATGTCAGATGCATCCTGACTGATAGCAGAGAATATGAAAAATATGTTTACCTGTGTTTTATTGACTATGCAAAGGTGTTCAACTGTGTGGATCATAACAAACTACAGATAACCGTGGAAAGAATGAGAATTCCAGAACACTTAACTGTGCTCATGAGAACCTGTGCACAGACTAAGAGGCAGTCATTCAAATAGAGCAAGGGAATGCCATGTAATTTAAAATAAGGACAGGTGTGCATCAGGGTTGTGTCTTCTCACCAAACTTATTCAACCCATGTAAGATCTGACAACTAAGTTCCCGAACTCATCCTAGAAAATGTGCTGCATACCTCACTGCTGAATATCACTTTGAAGTACTCTCCTTGAGAAACTGTGCACCGATGCCAGCACCTACTCCATTGTTTAAAGCAGTTTTGGAACTCTTTTTCTGGAATGATCATCAGAGCTGTCATCGTATGAATCTGCCAATGAAGTTCATGAACACATCCTAGAAGCAGTGCTTTGAAGGGTGGACTGGGCGCTGGCATCAGTGCGTAGCCTCCCAAGGGCAGTACTTCAAAGGTGACTGTGGTGATATTCAGCAATGAGGTATGTAGTACTTAGGACAATTAAGTGCACAGATTTAATTATTGGCTCTTGTATATGAACACACAGGGAGGCACGTGCACACACGTGCACATGCTGATAATCCCCAAACACGTATTTCCTACTCTGAAGACCTCTCCCCTTGAGTTAAAGTCTCACGTATTGAGCAAGCTTATGTAATAATTTTTCCACCTGGATATCTCTTTAAAAAACCCAAACTAAACTTGTTGCCATCAAGTCAAATCTGACTCATAATTACTGTATAGGATAGAGTAGAACTGCCCCATAGAGTTTTCAAGGAACATCTGGTGAATTTGTCAACCCTCTGCTTAGCGGCCAAAGGTCTTAACCGCTAAGCCACCAGACTTTCCATGAGATACCTCTGAGATGTCTCATGCCTCAAAGTATCATGTTTAAACCTGAGGCATCTCAAAATGTCACACTTAAATCTACTTGTCTTCCATTTTCCTCACCTTGTTTACTGGCACTGTTATCCCTGTGTGGCTAAGGTGAGAGAATCTTAGAAGTCGTCTTTGATTTCCCTTGTCTCTCATCTTCAGATGAGAGTTATCCCATTGGCTCCTTCTCCGAATCCACCCCAAATCTCAGCATGTCTCTCAAAGTTCCGTGCTTCAGACTTGCCTTTGCCACTGTGCTGACTTTCTGATCCATCTCCCTTTCTATTTGCAGTCCATCCTCCATGTGCGAAGGTGGCTGGTGGCCAATGGTTAAGCACTTGGGCTGCTAGTTGAAAGCTGGGTTCTTAGAACCCACCAGCCACTCTGTGGGAGAAAATGCCTGGTGGTCTGCTTTCAGAAGGGTTACTGCCTAGAAAACCCTATGGAGCAGGTCTGCTCTGTCCTATAGAGTTGCTATGAGCTGAAATCAACTAGACAGCCTACGACATCATTAAAGAAGTGTCCTTCTTCTTTAGTATTAGAGATAACCCAAATAGCCCCAAACTCATTGCCGTTGAGTTGATTCCAACTCACAGTGACCCTGTAGTACAGAGTAGAACTGCCCCATAGTGTTAGAGATAGGTAGGTAAGTCGATTACAGTTCGGTGCTCTGTCCTAACACCATTAATAAAATGACACATTTTGTAGGACATAAATGGGGTTGTTATTTTATGTTTTATATTAATGCTGGTTGTTTATATAGCTAACCACTAAACTGTAGGTTAGTGAGGGAAAGTTAGGAAAATCAGTTTCAACAGCATTTTATTGAAGATATGGATGGATAATTTTTAAGTTTTGACTTAGTTAACCTTTCTAGTTTGAGATAATTGAGCATTTATATTGAGTTGTAGGAAATAATAAAGAGATGCTACGTCTTCTTTATGTTGCTTCTCCCAGTGGTGCGTCCTACAAAACCATAGTACACAGGAAGACTCCGTATGGTAAAACTGTGTATGCAGTGAAATCTGTGTAAGGTAGAAACTGTTGTGCCACCACCAGGATAATCACACTGACAAAATCAAATATAGAACATTTCTGTCACTGCGACGGTCTCTCCTGGTACCCTTTTATAGCCATACCATTTCCTTTATAACTCTGAACCCCTGGCAACTGGTCATCACTTCTCTGTTTCTATAATTTTATCATTTCAAAAATGTTACGTGAGTAGAATCATGCAGTATGTCAGTTTTGGGGAAGGACCTGTAGTTTTCTGGTGAGTCGCCCATATTTTTGTATAGATCAGTAGGTTTTTTCTTTTTTATTGCTGTGTAATAGTCCACGATAAGGATGTACTGCAGTTTATCTAACCAGACATCCGTTACAGGGCACCTGGGTGGTTTCTACTCTTTGGCGATTATGAATAGAAGTGCTTTGAAATTTGTGCAGAGAATTTTGTTGTTAGTTGCTGCTGAGTTGACTCTGACTGTTGGAGATACCATGTAGGCAGAGTATGACTTCACCCCATGGGCGTTTCAAGAAGGGGATCATGAGCTTGGTTTAGACTGTCAACTTTTTGGCTAGTAGTTGAGAACTTCATTGTTTGCATCACCTGGGAACTCCCTTATCACAGAGCATAATAACAGTGGGGATTTTGCATAAATATAATTTTCTGTATCATGGGATAAACAACCAAGTATGCAGTTAGTGGTTCAAAGCACATACGTTCAGGTTGCTCTGGCTTCAAAATCTGTATTCTTTTCATGACATGATGAATGAAAGGCCTTTGCTTATCATTTTTACCTGTCATGATCTGGAGCACATTGACAAGTGCAAGGTCAGTGTTAACTGAAGGAAGCTCACGTAGGATTTAGGTTACTGCTTAGGGGAGACTTGAGGAGCATTCTTCTGTGGTGGGTTTGCTGGGACGTCGTTGACCAAGGCTGAGAGCTCTTGTTATACTGTCCCTGCTCATGTAAACCGCTCGCCTGTTGATCATCACCGTTGCACGCTGAGTCATCAGCTTGGTATAAGTGTAGAGTTTCTGACAGGGAAAGATATCCCAGAAGATTTTTATTGCCCCGGGAGATGAAGCTAGGATCCCAGTGGTTATCACAGGCAGCATTTGTCACAGTCCATTTTAGGGTCTATGACACTGCCATGGTGGTTCAGTAGTTAAGAGTTACAACCACTAATCAAAAGGTGGGCCTTTCAAGTCCACCAGGCACACCTTGGAAACCCTATGGGGCAGTTCTTTTCCATCCTATCAGGTTACTGTGAGTTGGAATCAAATTGATGGCAACACTTTTGATTTTATTGGCTTAACATTGCTTTCAGATAGTTCTGGAACACTCCAGGGAAATGTGCTCTACTTACCTGGTGAAGTGTTCCTCTTGGTGAGCATCTTGGGCCTATCTATGTACTCATGAATAGCATGAATTCTGCATGCAGGCTGCCTGGATTCAAATCTTCTCTCTGCTGTTTATTGGAAGAGAGACATGGACTAGGTCCCTAAACCTCAGTATACCTGCAGTTCCTTTTTTGTAGGAGCGCAGATGACAATTGCATTTGCTTTATAAACTTGTGTTGTTACTACCTGCTGTCCCCTGACTCATGGTGCCCTATGCATGATGGAACTAAAGACCACAGTCCCATGGTCAGCTGGGAATTGGATGTTGCGCTTTGTTGGGTTCTATCTAGCTGACTTTTGGAGGTAGATCACCGTTGCTTTCTTTCTAGTCTGTCTTGGTCTGGATGTTCTGATGAACACTGCTCATTCTCCTAGCCACCTGTAAACTGAGTGGTGGCTGCACTTTAGTGGGTTGTTGGCAGGGAATCAAACCCAGGTCTTTACCATGGAGGGCAAGAATTCTATCACCGAAAAACCAGTGACCCATTAAAAAGTTGTAGCAGGGGTTGAATGATTAATGACATGAAAAGTTCTTAGAATAATCCCTGGCGCATACAACATATTATGTAAGCGTTAGCCACACTCTTGCTATCATTGCCAACGTGATTCAGTAAACTATGAGGTCCACCCTCTGACTCCTCATCTGCTTGGCTCGCTGCACTGATCTCACCCTCATGACCAGTGCTGAAAGCTGCCAACACCTGCAGTCAGAGCTGGATCTGTGTCAAGTCCCTAGCCTCAGCCCAGCTGCTGATGGCCGGGCACTGGCACTGATTCTCATTACTGCCCAAGGCTTTGGTTAGCAGGACTGCTGGAGTCTTTGCCTTTCATCTTTCTGAGAATGTCACTTTGCTGGCTTTTTGATTTCGTGACTGCGCTAAGGTCAGACAGCTGACAGAGCGATCTCACTTGACGTCCCAGGGTACCTCTCCTGCCCTATAGTGTGTAGCCACCTTGCTCTGAATCAGACTGGACCACCTCTGCCCTCTCTCTTTGTGGCCAGTACCCTCAGTCCCACATAGTGATGCAGGCAGTCCTTGAGTCACACACGTCTCACTTACTTACAGTGTGTGGTTGTGAATCAACCACCATAAAGCCTATTATATTGAAAATTTAGGTACAAACATGGATTCATAAAATGGACTGTACTTTACAACATGCATCAAAACATTATTATTATTGTATTCCTATGTTAAAATGTTTTTAGCATATCTAAAAGTATTTATTTGATGTTTTTATGCACAGAAAGGTACACTGTATATGATATACTAAGACAAACATTTGACAAACTGATGTTAGATACAAACTGGACTTAAGTGTTCTGGCTTATGTACAGATTTGACTTAAAGACAGACTAAGGAAGGGAATTCGTTTGTCATCTGAGGACAACCTGTCATTCTCTTTTCTGTATTCTTCCCAGAAATTTTCCAAAATCCATAATCCCCAACTCAGTTAGTGCCTACCGAAGAAGGTTTAGATTTCTAGCTTCCATGTCAGAAGGAAGGTCTCTGAGACGAGGTCTTCTGTCCTCTTTACGTCTTCCATATCCTTCACCTGTTTCTGATGACGATGGCTCACCCCTGCAGGACCCTGGAAATGTGCAGACACAAGTGAATTCAGGTGTAACAGCAACATCTCAAGCTGGGACCTCTACTGAGCTAGAAATGTCACTCAAACAGCATTCGGCAGAGAAGCCTGAAGGGGAAAAGGATGACAGGTGGCAGGAATGTGAGTCAGGACACCCTTAAAATTTCTCCAGAAAGAGTGATTTCTGAACCAAGGGGTGGAATTTGGGATAGATTATTTTGTCTCTGTTTAAATACCTGTGTCCAAACTTCAAAGCCTTTTCTTGTATTTTGTTTAAAATTCCCCCCGCTTTTCCCTGAACAGTACCAGGTGTTTCTGCTTTGAACATGTGTGTTTTCCTGTGGCTTTTCGCCGTTCTATCGCAGGCCAATCCTTATCAAACTGTCTGGGATGGGGACTGAACAGCTGTGGCATCAGCACGGGTGAGATCAAGTTTGTTTATGTAAATGTTGTTTTATTTTAGTCTTTCCAACAACTGCCTTGGGGCTTTAATTCTCAGCCAACCGCCAGGGAAGAAAAGCCCTTACTGCTTAGATGTATGCATATGGGATAATAAGCGAAGCAAACATCACCACGTAGCTACTGAGATTCTCTAGGCAGCTTACCTTACCCTTAGCTCCCTGAGGGGAAGAGAAGGCTGAGTTCACCTTGGGAGAGTTGGCAGTCTAATTCTGAGTCAAGCATGAGTTTTCCTTTTTAATTCCGTCAACTTAATTTAGCTTTAAAAAATTACTTCCAAATATGCTAAACTATTCCAGTATATACTTCCTTCCATTATAATTATTCTGGGTAGAAGCTACAATAACAAGACAAAGCACTCTAGTGTGGTAATGAACCCACACACGACAGATCTATCCTTACCTCCTAAGTACAAATAGAGAATCCTGGCAGGTGCATATGGTTGGTGCCCTAATCACCCAGAGGTACCTTGGAAGAAAGATCTGGCAATCTCTTCCTGAACAAAGAGCCACTGAAGACTCTCTGGGGGACAGTTCTACTGTGACACCCATGGGATCACCATGAGCTGAAGTAGACTTGGCAGCAGCTGTAGACTTGGCCACAAAAAATGGCCTCTTATGGTGTTCTTTCTCAATCATGTACGTTAAGTGGATGGCCAGGAAAAGGTAATGTGGGTTAAAAGAATAAATATGTTTTCTTTAATTTACGGATGGGTTAAAGCTCAAAAGGAGCATTGAAGTGATTTAGCAAGCCCTGATGGAAGTACTAATTCTTGCAGCCGGTATGTTTGGACGCTGCTGATATGCCAGGGAAGAGCCAGCTGTGGAGCTATTGAGAAGACCAGCACGCCATCTTGCCCTACAGCAGCTGGCTTGTTGAAAGGTGTCGTGACAGATTCACACCTGCCCTCTGACAGTCACTACCCCACCCTGTGGATTCATTGACCCCAAGTCCACTTCGATGTTTTTTTCTTTCCCACAATTCCTCTGCAGCTTTTCCAAACCTGCAAACATCTACTTTGAGAAGATTTAGGCTTCTCTGTCTTTGTAGGTGGCAAGCCTGGTGGTGCAGAGGCTAAGTGCTACGGCTGCTCATGCTCAAAACGTCAGCAGTTCACATCTGCCAGATGCTCCTTGGAAATTCTATAGGAGCAGTTCTCCTCGGTCCTGCGGGGTCTCCTTGAGTTGGAATTAAGTTGATAGCAGTGCGTTTTTTTTCCCCCTTTACATGTAGAGCGAGCCTCTTAGAAGTGGTTACATCAACTCACTCATGTTTACTTTTCTCACATCTTTTGCTTTTGTCTGTAAGGAAGACGTGTGCTCTTGCGTCCCCTAGGTCCCATTTCCTCCATCAGTTACTCAACGGTACCAGTCGCCCCTAAGCTGACATCTCCTGGTGCTGAGCCCCGGGTGTCAGTGGAGAACTGTGCTCCGCACCATTTCCACAGGCTGATTTTTCAGGAGTAGCTTTCCAGGTCTTCTGTGGGGCCATCTCTACTGCCATTCTTTGATTGGTAGTTGAGGGTATTCACCGTTTGTGCCACCTAGGGACCCAAGGTACCTACAGATACTAAGTACTCAACATCTGCACAGTAATCACCCAACAATGCCAACACGAAGGCATTGCTGACTGTGACCTGGTCCCTGGGACTTACCTCGAAACCTTGGTAGCCTAGCTGTTCAGTGCTATGACGACTAACGAAAACGTCTGTTTGAATCCACCCTCCACTCCTTGGAAACTCTTTCAGTCAGTTCTATCCTGTCCTGCAGGGTCACTTGATGGCAGTGGGTTTTATTTTTGTTGTTGTTGTTTTCTGGCTTACAGTCAAGAATAAACTGTTTCCACCAACAGTTTAAGAAATAAAACATCACCTCCACCTTTGAAGGGCTGCGATTATCCTGCTCCCTTGGTCCTCAAAAGTAGAGGAAATTCATAACAATTTTATATGAAACAATTCCTTCCTCTTCCTGAGAGGATGATGCTGTCCAAACTTTCTACAGTTTAATATTTTGATAATAATAATTTTGATAATAATTTGATCTATAAATAAGATGGGTAGTAAGTGACTGTATTCTTCACTGACTTTTTTCAACTTAAGAATTGGTTGAAATTTGTGCATGTGGTTGAGTCTGGATACGCGGTTGAACATCACCCATTGTATAGTGTGCTTCCTTATCTGTTCTGCTGTTCGTGGTCATACCACTATTTTGTTACTACAAAGAATGCTGCTCTCAACACTCTCAGACCTGTCTCCTGGTGCTTATGAATGAGTCTCTTCAGCACAGATGTCTGAGAGGCATGGCTGGGTTGTAGCAGAAGTGAAAGTTGAACCTACACAAGGGATGTTGAATTATCTTTTCCAGAATGGTTGTGTACATTAACACTCTGCCAGCAGTGTACAAGAGTAGGTTGTCTGTCCCCCCATGGAGGTGTATTGGTCGCTTCCTGCTACCTAAACCTTCTCTCCAAGAGGAATGGACACGTCCATCTGTTGCCATCTCACAGAGCTTATTTGTTGGTAGAGTCTGTTTCCCCATTCTACTGTCAGGCTTTGTCATGTGACTTTCTTAGGCCAATAGAATGTGAGTGGAAGGGACAACATACCACTTCTGACCTTGAATAGATTATCAAGGGCACTTCCTCTTGATCTATGGACTTCCCTTGGCTGAGAGAGCAGCATATCTGACGTGGAATCTCTTCTTCAGCTCAGGTCTCGTAAGGAGAAGACACACGGAGTGCAGACGGGTAGTAGCCACCTCACAGTCGCAATATAAAATAAACAATAAACAAATGAGATTTTGTAGTTGCTTATTCCAGCAGTAAAAGCTGACTGATACAATCTTCTTAAGGGTAGTTATTTCCAGACTGTAATTTCATCATAGCAAATTAATACACTTTCCTAATCGCAAATAAAGGGTTATTTATTTATTAATTTCTATTAGTCTAGCTACTTGTGTTTCTTCTTCTGTCAAATGCCTGTTCATGTCTTTTGTTTGCTTTCTTAATTGTTTTCTTTCTATTTATTTGTTTGTATTTAGGACTTCTTTATAAAATTTAGGTACTGATCTTTGGTTGGATATGTGTGTCACAAATATTTTCTCCCATTTTATGAATTGTCTGTTCATTCTCTTTATGATACCTTGCCTGGAACAGAAATTCCTAATTTTAATGTATTTAAATTTATCAATGTTTCTGTATCATTTGCACTTTTTATAGCACTCTGTAAGAAATATTTTCTTTTCCCTAGGACCATAATAAAATTCTCTTCTGGTTTCATCTAAAAGGTGCTCAGTTTTGCTTTTCACTTGTAACTCTTTAGTCCACGTGGAATTTATGTTCATTTAAGATATAAAGTAGGGATCAGATTTATCTTCTTTCCCAGATACATAAATAATTATCTCAGCACTGTTTGTTGAGTAGTCTGTTATTTCTCTTCTGATTTTTAATGTCATTTCTGTTGTTTAGTAAGCCTTTAGGTGTATATATATAAAGTCCATTTCATAATTTCTCTACTCTTCCATGGATCTATTGGTCAGTTTTAAAGGCTATACATTCATCATATATTTTACTAACGCGATGATTTCTCTGTTCTTACTTTCCTACTCCCCTTTTCTTTATTCTTTCTTATGTCTTCAGAATATTCTTGGCAATTCTTGTCTCCTTAATCCTCCATGTGAACTTTAGAACCAGCTCCTCAAGTTCTATGAAAGATTTTAAAGGATTGTAATAAGAATAGCAATGAGTTTATATACTGGCTTAGAAACGATTGCTATCTCTAGGATATTAAGTCTTTTTAGCATGCCCTACACACATACACACACATACATGTGTGAGCATCTATGTATATCTTTTTTGTGTGTGTTTTCAGTAAGGCTGTATAGTTTCTCTATAATAAATCTTAGGTTTCTAATTTCTTATTGCTATTGAAATAGTATACTTCCCTCCCTACTTTTTATTTTAAAATACTTAAAACCCATTGGGCAGTTGCTAGGAAATACCACAATGCACACTCTTATGTCCTTTACTTAGACTCACTGGGTGTTTGCATCTTTTCGTGCTGGCTTCATCTTTTTTTCTTATTTAAGAGTTTTTTTTTTAACTGACATCATGACACTTTATTTCAGCTTGCGTCAGGCAAGAACAAAAACATTCTTCTAAACAAACTCAATATAATTATCTCACTAAAGATGGTATTTTCAATCACATCATACACATGTGAAAGCTGAGCAATGAACAAAGAAGACAGAAAAAGAGATGATGCCTTTGAATTGTAGTGCTGGAGACAAATGTTGAATGTATGATGGACTGCTAAAAGAACAAACAGATCTGTTCTGGAAGAAGTACAACCAGAGTGCTCCTTGGAAGCAAAGATGGCAAGACTGTGTATTACATAGTTTGAACATGCTGTCAGGAGGGCTCAGTCACTGGAGAAGGACAGCATGCTTTGTAGAGCGGAGGGTCAGTGAAAAAGAGGAAGACCTCGACTAGATGGATTGACACAGTGGCCTCAACA
Organism: Heterohyrax brucei; assembly: GCA_028571685.1. Taxonomy (NCBI): domain Eukaryota; kingdom Metazoa; phylum Chordata; class Mammalia; order Hyracoidea; family Procaviidae; genus Heterohyrax; species Heterohyrax brucei. Next base: position 10,857,902 of record CM053164.1, on the reverse strand, counting down.
ATGGGTTTAAGCATAAAAACGATTGTGGACATGGCACAAGAGTGGGCAGTGTTTTGTTTTATTGTTCATAGGGTCGCTATGAGTTGGAACTGACTCAATGGCACCCAACAACAACAACAACAAAGGAATTTAACATTTATATTGTATTATTGTACAACATATTGAACATTTTTGTATACTGCACTATTGCAATGTAAGGAGCCCTGGTAGCTCTGCAGTTAAGCACTTGGCTGCTAACTGGGAGGTTGCCAGGTTGAGCCCAACAGCCACTCTGTGGGAGAAAGATGTGGCTGTTTGTTCTGTAAAGATTATAATATTGCCAACTCTATGGTACGGAACAGTTCTACCCTGTCTTATAATGTCAGAATGAATCAGAATGGACTCGCTGACCATGGGTTTGGTTTGGGATTACCCAATATACAATTCAAATTCTGCCGGTTGAGTCAGTAAATTTGTTTATAGTCTGTACTTATCTGATTTAGGATCCAACAAAGGGCTACACATTGTGGTGAACTATCATGTCACTTTAGTCTTTTTCAATCCTGCTGTTCTCAAGAGAAGGAAAAAGAATTGAAATTCTGTGTGTTGAATGTGTTTCCAGTGTTCAGGCTGATGGCTTTGTGGACTTTTTCTCAGTCTGTGTGTGGCTAATTGCTCCCTCATTATTAGATTCGGGTCAAGGTCAAGCATTTTGGCCAGAATACTACAGAGGTGACGTGTGCCTTTCCACTGAGTCACCTCGGGAGGCACATGATATCACTGTGTCCCCTTATTGTGGATGTGAAGCTTTATCATCTAGTTAGGGTGGCATTTGCCAGTTTTCTTCATTAGAAAGGCAGTTCCCCCCATTCCTAACTAGGGGGTCTGTAGGGGTGAGCTCTGTGTACTGTGAATATTCTCCTCCCTCGTATTCTTTCACTGAATTGTTTCAGCACCGGTTTCTGAATCTTTTTTGAATTATTACTGTGCTGGAGGCTAAATGGTGATTTTCTCTATTTCTACCATTTCTTTCACATTCATCAGTTGGCATTCTCCTCTTAGGAAGATCTTTCTTTCTCCTTTTTCTTGAAATAATTTGAGTGTCCAAATGGATTCATGTATTCTTTCTTTCTGATTCAAAAAATTAGAATCCATGATAGTTACAATCTGTCATCATTCATTTTGATGCTCAAATTATTCTGAATTCAGGGAGTGGGTTTATCTTTAAACTGACTTCTGTGTCTGTCTTTTTTTTTTTTTTTTTTTTTTAAGCACATTGCAGTTGTTTTGGGAACATTAAGTGGCATCTTTGCAAAACTTCATTTTTTTGTATTGGTTTATTGCTTGTGTAACTGACTTGGCTATGTTGACCTTCCATTCAACAGCCTTGTTGAACTCTTCCATTAGTTGTAACATGCTATCTGAAAATTCTTTTGACTTTCCTTATTGATAATCATTGTTGATTATGATGACAGTTTAATTCATTATTTGTAAGTTATGCTATTTCTTCTCTTATTGAACTGGCTGGAAACTTCTGTATGAGGCTATTTCTTTATAAGAAAAATGATTGCAGGCACTCTTCTTCCTAACACTGGCATTTCAACATTAACTACAAAGTTTGTTCAGGGTTATTACTTGCTATCCTTTTTCCAATTAGGGAAAGTCTCTTTTTTAATCACTAATGGGTTTTGATAGTTCTCATTTTGCTCTGCATTTATGGAGATAATTATCCATTTTTTTCACCTTTAGTATAGTAATGTGGTAAATTGTAACTATATATATATATATAAATATATATATATTTTAAAATGGGAACCATTCCCACATTATCAGAATAAGGTTTATTGGTACTTTTAAATGTGTTTTTGTATTTAGTTTTACACCATTTTATTTAACCTCTTTGCAATTTTATATGCATTCAGCTTCTGTTTTTCCTTTCTTGTATATGTCTATTTTTTCAGTATCTAGTTGTCTGTACTAGTTTGCATTTCAATAGTTTGTGACTTCTGTTCCTCAGTATATGGAAAAAAATACAATTAATAATAATAAAAAAAAAAAGCCAGACCTGTTTTGTGTGCATGTGACGTCATGGCTAAGAGCTATAGCTGCTAACCAGAAAAGCTCAGCAGTTTGAATCCACCAGCCTATACTTGGAAATCCTTGGGACAGTTCTACTCTGTTCTATAGGGTTGCTTGGAGTCAGAATCAACTCAATTGCAATGGGTTTATGTGTATGTAGCGGGGAGAGAAGGGCAGAATTTAACATACACATCAAATTTCTTAAGTGAATGTATATCCATTCTTTGACTTTGTGTATAAGATGGGTAAGCTATAATGCTGAGGAAAGCTCTCCAGAGGTGAATCCAGACCATGCGGAATGAGTACTGGTGAAGGAAAACAGTCATGAGACACTGAGCCTTGTCCCTGGTCTGGTTATCTGCTCCTGTCAGAAGCAGGAAACTAGATTGCCTGCATCTTAGAGGGGTCTCTGTCTTGGTCTTGCACAGCCTGTCACAAGGACTGTCAAGTCTCAAGTCCCCTTGTGTGATCTGTACAGCAGAGTCTGTTATTTGCTGTGAGAGTTCCACCTGTCTGAACTCAGCCCAAGGGAGGAGATGAGTGAGTGTGGAATGAGTGCCATGTCCCCTCCGGGGCAGAACAAGTGTGTATCGGGGTGAATCTTCACTCTGGGCTGCTGTCTTCGGTCTGCTTTTTTCTCAGGTACCTACAAGGGCAGACCAGTCTCAGACTCAGAGCACTAGTCTCCCTTAGGACTGCCCCAAATTTTCATACTAAGTCCTGTTGGCAAAAGATTTTCTTATTATGCAGACAGAGCTTTCTGTTCTCTTAATCCTAGACTATATGAACCTTGTTTACAGTAACAACAGGAATCTTCGAGCCTAGCTCCTTCTCTTTTTGTAGGTGGTGGGGCTCTCCTAGACTGTGGGAAGGGGTGTGTGTGTGTGTGTGCGTGTGTGTGTGTGTGTGTGTGTGTGTATGTGTAGTAGGGAGTAGCAGAGATCAGTCCTCCCTCACTTATTTATTTCCTCGCAGCACCTTCCCACTAGCTTAAAATCCATCAAATGAGGCTGCTTGCTTGCTTACTGTCGTTGGGACCCGCCCTCTCTTTTCCTGTTTCCTTGACACTGCTCTGAGCTGTTCTTTGTGTGGCAAAGCTTCTACTCTCCCTCACTATTCCACCAGTTGAAATCCTCTTTCTTCTTCAAGATCCATAGGAAATGCCTTGTTCTCCATGATGTAGCTCAGCTGGGGATAAACATTTCCTGCTCTTTTAAGACATATCACGTTCTGCCTTGAATTATACATGCGTGCAGCAGACGGCTCCTTTAGGATATGGATTATGACTTATTTATCTTTAGATCTCTCCTGATAACTCTCTCCACTCCAGTACCTAAGACACTGTCTGGCATGTAGAAGACACTCAACAGTTATTTATTAAATTGAATGCTAAACCAAGTCTCCTTATTTATACAGTTAATGAAATGGCACAACTCGGGGATAAATTATACAATCTTTTGGTGTAGAAATCAGAGCCTCTGCCTTGCATCCGGAGGCTAAAGTAATCCCATCTTCCTTTCATCACCTTGTCTTCCTGTTTCCGAACCTTGATCTGGCATCCTTTCTCTTCTCACCCCGTCACAGTTGCTCTGACTGGGACCCCTGTGCCGTTTGCTACAGCCTCCAAAGATAAACACACAAGATCATTTGCAGGCTCTGTGTAGGATGCTACCCAATGCCTCAGAGCGGTTTTCCCAGACCTGGGAGGTGAGATGATCTTAGCTGTATTCTCACGCATGTCACACATGGCAGAATTAGTAGAGGGGCTTGAGAAATGATTCCTAAACCCTACCATGTCTTGAATTATCCCACGGGGTGCTCTAAGTTTTCAAAACAAAGTTAATTGCAATTCGTGGTAATCACACACATATTTAATGCTGTGCAACACTTGGAGTCAAGATGAAGCTCACAAAAATCAAAGTGTCAGAATTCCTGGATGCTTGGGAGGCAGAGCAATCGAATCATTCTCCTCTGAAAAAGAAAAGAAGCCTCTGGAAGTAGTATGACTCTACTCACATGAAAGTCAAGAGAGATCAGGAGCTGTAGTCAAGGACCCGTCCCCTGGGAGGCAGGAAACATGGGCTTGCAGTCCGCGCTGGCGACCGTCTGCCTGAAGAGCCTGGTTAAACAGTGGGCACGTGCATTAACCTTACTGAGCTTTGCTTTCCTCAGTGCTAAGATGTTTTTTGTTTTTCTTTTTTTATCTGGTTCTGCAATCCTACAACTCTTTACTGGTTATATTTTTAGATTATGGTGGTTCTTGCAGTCACGTGCCTATTTTATTCAATGCCCTGTTTTAAAAATACTGTGTAGATGTTTTGCATGACACCAAAAAATGTAGAAACAATTTCCTGTCTCTGCTCACTTTCCTGTTTTGTAGAGTCCCCGTTCTTTTCCTCCTCGCCCACCAACCTTCCAGAGCATGGTGGCTCAGTGCTGGCCTGCCCTGATTCGCTCCTCTCTTAATAAGTCACAACTGGCACTACTTCTACCCGAGGATTTTCTGTCTTTGTTTCCTCATAACAACTCTAGAAGGCACATAAGGCAACTGTCATTGTTCCCACTTAGTAGGAGAAGAGCCTGGAATTCAGAGGATTAAGTGACTCACCCAGTATCCCAGCTGGTTAGTGGGGGATCCAGGCTCTGATCCCAGTCCTGTGACTGCACACTGAGAATGTCTCATGCCACCCTACTAATGCAAGTGACTTTATGGCTGTGTGATTTAACCAAATCCAACCTTCGAATTCACTAATCTCTACCTGCTGCTTTCATTTCATCCATTTCCTACTTCTGCTTTGGACACTCTCATCTTTTCATCCATCTAAATGTTGGAAAGCCTTTTGGTAGCTCCAGCTGGACGTGAGACCTGCCCTTCTTTTAATGCCTCAGCGCTGTTTCTCGCCTTCTCCTATGGCATTCGATGCTTTATATCTGGTATTAGAATCTTATCTTTTAATTTCTGTTCCTGATTGTGAGTCCTTTCAAGGTAAGGTGACTGTGGTGTTTAAGGTCATATGTCAGCGTGGCTGGGCCATGATTCTCAGTGATTTGGTAGTTGTATAATGATGTAATCACCTCTGTGATGAGATCTGGCATAATGTCGTCACCTCCATAGTGGGATCTGTTGTGGAAATAGTCCATCAGTTGAAAGGATGTTTCCTCGGAGGTGTGGCCTGCATCCAATAGAGGTGGACTTTCTGGCATGGCTCATGGGCTTTGACTCACTGTATCTGAGTCACATAGCTGGATTCTGCTCATCTAACCCTGGGTCTGGGGACTTGAGCTAGGATGCTGCCTGCCAGTCTTGGAATTCTTCAGCTTCCATGGTCTGGATCCGGATCTTGGCTCCACCAGCCCTTGCAGCTGTGTGAGCCAGGAGAAGGCTCCAGCCTGACCCATTGATTTGGGGGTTTCCAGCCTCTGCAATTGGGTGCCATTTCTTTGGTGTCACTCTCTCTCTCTTTGTTTCTCTCTCTTGCTCTCTCTTTATATACATATATTTACTTCACTGCCTTTATATCTCTAGAAAACCCAGCCTAAGACAACGGCTATATAAATTATTGGTCCAGATTGAGACAATTTTAGAAGCAAAAGAGAGTCCCACTATTAATTGCACAATTGGTGTGATCTTTAATGGTCCCAGGCAAACCATACAATGTGGACACTTTATTTGAGGATAAGGAGGTGTCTGAGTCATTGTTAAATAAGTGAAAGAATGCATGTGTTCCCATAACTAGAAGCGTGTATTTTTTAATATGTGCTCTTCTGGAGCAAGATGCATTCTAAGCACTTATTAAGTGTAAGATGTTATTTTTTCCATGATTACTGTTGTTTCCATGATTGTTGTTGCTAGCTGTTAAGAAGACCTCAGACATCAATGAAACAACAACAACAATCAAGCCTATTGCCACTGAATCAGTTTTAACTCACAGTGATCCTATAGGTTTCCAAGGCTGTACATCTTACAGAAGTGGACCGTCACATCCTTCTCTCATGATCGTCTGGTGGTTTTCAGTCCCCAACCTTCAGCAGCCAACTGTTTTAACTACTGTGCCACCCAAGAGACTTACGTTTCAACACCTCAAACAATAAAACAAAAACTATCTTTATGTCCACAAGAACGAATCAGAAGATGTTCAAAATGTTAGTGCTGGAAGGACCACAGAAGTCTCCTAGTCTCAGGACCCTGTTTTCTGATGAGGAAACTAGAATCCAGAGACATGTTGAAGAAACCAGGGCTCTTGCTTCCTAATCAAGTTATAGTTCTCATCTTGCTAAAACTGTCCAATAAAAAAAGATCACTTTAGTTATGTTCTCATGTAATGGCTGGACCTTTAATGCTGAATCACTGCTGAGTCTGCAGTTAGGGTAAGTATCTTGAAGAGACATCAAGTTAGAAAATTCTTCTGCCTTTAGCGTGTAGAGAAGACTACAAGCCAGGTAGCACATCTTGAAATAAAATTGATACGATTGAAAAACATAAGTTACTCTAGATAGTATCTGAATGATAGGGACTTGGGAGAAATTTAGTCGACAAGTGGTCTCACCCAGAGACCCTTAGATGGGTGCCTTGAACTGAACTCATGGGCAGACTCAGGAAAGTGGCCCCTCTGGGGACATCACAAGATCTCCGGTAGCTTCTGCATGCTTGTGTGTTTAAGTGTGCACGTGTGCCTATATAATACTTGCCTGAAGGCTGGACAGTAGGAGTGACTTCAATCCTGAGTTAACATGCGTGTGGGGCGATATTCTATGAGACTTCTCCAGTCTCTGTGAGAGCAGCTATGAAGATCGAGGATTCCCAAATCAGCAGGTTAAGACAGCAGGTAAGCTGCCAGCCCAGGTCCCAGGAACCTGAGATCAGATCACAAGAGCCACTTGTATAATCCAGAGGGGGCAAAAAACCTTCAAGACTTGCCAGAATATTTAATACAGGCCACATGCCCAAGGACGCTGCCTTTCACTGACTGGCTGTTCACACTGGATCCTAAAGTGGAGTGATCACACCTACAATCTCAACAGGGAAGTGATCACAACGTTATGCAAGAGCCCAAACACTGAGAATCATGGCCCAGCCAAGCTGTCACACAATCTCAACCATCACAGTCCCCTCTTGTCAGCTTGGTACCTGCATACGTCTCCTTAGACAACCATGATCTCTGAATGAAGACAGTTATAAAGCTAAAAGGAAAATCTGAATCATGGAACTCTTGGCAAAAATCAAGATTCCTAAAGAAGGTAGTATTTGTACACAGGTGTGTATGGACAGAAGGGAGGGATGTTTATCTTTTGCCTTCATAAAAATTGAAAATACTGTGAACTCTTCCACTTATTTTTTCATTGCAAAACTATTTGGCTTCTGAAAGATTTGCCTTCCAATTCTGAACAAAATGATCATACTCTTGACAGGTCCTCACCTGACTTTATGCTGTACAGACAGACTTTAAATAGTTTCAACTGATGCAATGCAGCTTAGCTACCAGCTGGGAGTCACTGTTAGGTTAGTTATTAAGTAGCATAAACCAACCTGGCTTCCCCTGCCCCCCACCTCTAAGAAGAGTTGACTTGTGGTTTGGGAATCTCAACAGAAAGACCTTGGATGAAGGGGTCCAGGAATGCCACTCTCTTCTTTCTCGGCGCTGTTTTCATTCTACAGGTTCATGTGCATGTGGATAGGGGAGGTGACTGCCTTTTTCCTGTCCTTCATCCATTGCCAGCCCATCTGGAATCCAGGTGCTTTGGTGTCGTAATGTGACCCTAATACCTCACTACATGTTGTCTCCTTTTCAGACCAGGTGACTGAGCTCTTGATAGAACTAATGTCGTAGTGATACTCTAAGGAATCTGTAAGTGTTTTTCACTGCACCAGTGGAATCTTCCTGACCCCTCTGGCCTTGGTTTCTCCATCCTGTTCTTTGATCTCTTGAGAAATGGCCTCCAGGCTGAAAGACAGCAGCTAGGGAAGCTTTTTGGGATGTATTTTGTTCACAGTATTCTTTCTTCTTCCTTGTTTCAGTCTGAGTGGACTTGGCAGGCCAGTTCTACTACCCAAAGAATTTTTATATAATTTTGTCTTTACCTTTTACAGACATGCAAATTGGAGTCCAGGTGTCCAAGCATACATACCTGTAGTTTAATAAAGAGTTTCTTTGTGGTTATATAATTTTGTCTTTACCTTTTAAAACATGCAGATTGGAGCCCAGGTGTCCAGCATACATAACTGTGATTTAATGAAGAGTTTCTTTGTGGTTATTTTGTGATATATATAATTGTCTGTGGGCTAGGTGCTTAAAACTGTTACATAATCTTTGCCAAAATGATATATAAACTCTAGTGTAAAAATTATATTTTGAGACTCCATGGAGAATAACCTGCATTGCTGTTGAGTCTCTCTTGGTTTCATGCCTCCTAATAAACCTTCTCCCTCTTCCCAACTTGGAGTATGTTTTATTAGCGTGACTGCTCCAGTGCATAGACCCCAATGTGGCGACACTAAGAATGTTACTCAGCTGGACAATGATGTTCTCCAAGTGGCTGATTTTTTTAGGAGAATATGGTAAGTGTCCCTGGGTGGTATACATGACTAAGCACTAGGCTACTAGCCCAAAGATTGGCAATTCAAATCTACCCAGAGGTGCCTTAGAAGAAAGTCCTGGTGATCTACTTCTGAAAGATCAGGGCCATGAAAAACACTTTGGAGCACAGTTCTACTCTGAAATACATGGGGTGACCATGAGCTGGAACAGGCTTGATAGTACCTGCTTTTGATAATAAGGTCAGAAGGGAAAGATTCCAGGATAAAATATGTTCAAAGATATAATTTAATTATGAAACACAGGGGAATTCAAATTAAAGATGACAGAATGAAACTAAATCCTAGAATTTCTTTCCTGGCATCTAATGAAACAAGTAAAACTTAAAAAACAAAAATCACCAACATTGACTGGCAGCAATCAAACATTCAATCTTACCCATAAATTTCAGTGAGTGATCAGGCAAAGGAGCAACTGCCTTAACACGGCTCTGTGATGCTCCATGCCCCTCTGTGCTCCTCCTGTCCCAGAGAAGTGCAAAGAAAGAAGGTTAACAGGCAAAATACTAGAATTTCAAACTTTGCGGAAAACTAACTGTGGAGTCAATAGGCAGTTTCTTCCCGAAGACTATTAAGGGTATTGGTAAAGAGACTCAGAAATATCAAAAAGATGATGAGGGGAGAAACTACACATGTCTTCATATTGAGAAAGCATTTGGTGTCTTAAGTTAAATAAAGAAAAATGTACTTAGGAACACTACAGCAAAAATACCAAGAAGAAAAAGAACGCCTTAGAACTATTAGAAGGAGATAGAGAAAGAAAGGTAGAGAGGGTGAGAGAGAGAAAACTCAGATAACAATAAAAGTTAAAGCTCATTATGAAAAGCAGGTGGTAAGAAAACGTAATGCATTCAGTGGGCTAAGAGGAGGCAACAGTTTACTTATAAACACTATATGCCATGTGGACTGTAATTCAAAATGAGGCCAATATAAGGGCATTTTCAGGCACATAATGTTTCTGTACTGAAAGAACTACTCAGGAATGTGTTTCAGCAAAAAGGAATTTGAATCTATGTGGGAATTAGAAGGAAAAAGCAATGGTGATTAACAAATGAACTAAATCATATTGATATGAAAAGGTAATAGATACTCCTTCATGATTTTGAAGCCCAGTGATAACACAGAAGTTGGGAGGCAGAGTTTACAACATAAAAATGGATTCATAAGTATTTCTCTCATTTGGAGGGAGTGTATGAAAATTGATTAACTTCATATTTTATTAGCAAAATATAAAGTATACAGCATAAAAAATACAAAGAAATCACTGAGTAGACTGTGACTTCCAAGCAGGAAAAGGAAAAATAAAGACTGAAAATGATTTATTTAGCAGAAAACAGAATAAAGTAAGTTAAAATTTTAAAATAGTAAGTGAAAAATACAGACTAAAGTGGTAGATATATCAGTACTCACAATAACAGGAAATGCATAATATTTACTTAGTAAAATATAGATCCTTCGTATTGATGTCATGGATTGAATGGTATCCCTCCAAAAATATGTGTAATAATTTGGCTGGGCCAGGATTCCCTGTGTTCTGTGATTGCCTTCGATTTTGTGGTTTTTCTGATGCTGGAAATCCTAGTCTGTGCCTGTGGTTTCACAGAATAGATTGTATTAGAGAGGATTAGGGTAAGACTGTAAATCTCTTCATAGGATCACCTCCCTGCTCCACTGTAAAGGGAGATTCCCTGGAGTATGCCTTGCTCCACCTTTTATGCTTTCATCCTACAAGAGATAAAAGGAAAGGGAAGCAAAGAGAGTTGGGAACCTCACATCATCAAGAAAACAGCACCGGGAGAAGAGCTCGTCCTTCAGACCTGATGTTCCTGCACCAGGATGCTGCCTGGGCAAAGACTGATGCAACCCAAGGACTCCCCTCTCGAGTTGACAAGGGGGAGAGCCTTCCCCGGAGCAGACATACTGAATTTGGACTTGCAGTCTACCGGACTGTGTAAGAATAATCTTTTCTTTGCTAAAGTCATCCACTTGTGGTATTTCTGTTAGTGCAGCACCAGCTGACTAAAGCAATTGAACACATCTTGCTGTCTGCAAGCTATGAGAAGTGCCTGAAACATAATTGTACTTAAGGATTTAAGATAAAATAATGGAAAATGTACAACAGAAAGAACATTAACTGAAACAAAATTGATAAAGTTATTTTAATATGGGATGAAATATATTTTTAGGAAAAAATTGTGGCTAAATCGATGATAAAAGAAACAATCCATTGGGAACTTACTACCATTACAACTGTGTATAACTTTATAGTCTTACAAAATATATGGCAAACTCAACAAAATTACAAATAGAATTAGAAAAATCCATATCATATACGTGGTTATTAATAAGCCTCAGGCATAAAGTTAGTCAAATTATAAACTGTTTAAATAATACAATTAATTTTGATTATATGTACACAAACAAATGTGAGCAACAAATTGAGAAGGTACACCTTCGCTGATAAATAGAATATTTCCCAAAACATGTTTACGTGTTGGGTCACAAAGGAATTCTCAATAAATCCAAGGAATTTATATAATAAAAATCTTCTTCATTGATAATAATATAACTATACATGAATGGTGAAAAAATACCTTTCTCTCTGAAACCATTTATTGAGAAATTAAACCATATGGGGCAGTTTTACTCTGACCTATAGGGTGGCTGTGAGTTGGAATTGCCTGAATGGCAGTGGGTTTGGGGTTTTTATTAAAAATAATTATTGCTTATGATCTAATCTCATTTATATAAAATCACATGTATATACTTGTGTATGTATGTGTGAATGATAAGACATGAAACACATTACATATATGAAGGATGATTATCAGCAGTTGTAGATGGTCTTTTCAGAATGATGCAATTTAGTTTTTTTAAACATTGTTCATTATGCTTTTATGTAGCTGTTGTTTTTTCACATACCATTTCTTGTTCATAGAATTTTTCTTGTGAAAATAATTCTTGATTTTTTATGTTTTAGAGATAAGTGGACACATTTCCAAGTTGAATGGAAAAATGAAATATTTAATATCAAACAACAGTGAATACATTGTGCATCAAAATAGCTACAGGAAGCTCATAGCCTTATATACATACCTAAAAGATGATGGAAGTTAATGAACTAAGTGTTCAATTAAAGAATGTAGGAAAGGAACAACTGAGTAGTTCCAAATACAGTACAAGGGAGACATAACAATTATAAAAGCAAAATTAGTGAAATGGAAAGAAAGGACAACTGGATGCGCCTTAAAATACTGTTGTTTTTATTGTGTGCTGTTGAATCAGTTCTAAGTCGTAATGACCCTCTGCAGGACAGAATAGAACTGCCCCATGCGGTTTCCAAGGAGTAGCTAGTGGGTTCCAACTGCTGAACTTCTTTTGTTTACCAGCCTGAGATCTTAACCCCTTTGCCACGAGAGCTCTATAACTTAAAATATTAGTTCTACAAAAAATGAAATGAAAATATTGAAATAAAAAGAAATACAAACCAGTATCAAGAACTAACACACACATAAAGGGCATAGTAAAAAACAACAGCAACAACAACAACAGAAAAACTGCTGTAGAGTTGATTCTGACTCATAGAGACCCCATAGGACAGAGTAGGACTTCCTTATAGAGTTTCCAAGGAGTACCTGGTGGATTTGAACTGCTGAAATATTATGGTGATTTTTAAAAAAGCAAATCCCAGCATTCCTTGATTTACATAACTGCTATGTGTTACTATACCCCCAAACGCACTGCCATCAATTTGGGTTTGACTCGCAGCAACCCTATAGGTCAGAGTAGAACTTCCCCATAGTTTCTGAGGGATGCTTGGCAGATGTGCACCGCCAACTTTTTGGTTAGCAGATGTAGCACTTAACCCACCCCACCACCAGGGTTTCCTGTATTGTCATGGGTTAGTTAAATAGTGTCAGTTTCATGCAGGTGCACAATAATTGCTCATAAAACTTAACAGGATGTGGTGGACAATGCCTTTTATCTGCCTGCCTACATAAATTCATACTTGGCTCCTACTTCCTGCTGTAGCATTTAGGTGATTGTAGACACAGCTCACCCCTTTAGTACAGATAATACCTTAACAAAAAGTAGACAAAAATCCTTACAACAGGACCATAAGGAAACATCGTGATAAATGAAGAAAAGATTGAAGTTGTCAAGGATTTCATTTCACTTGGATCCACAACCAGTGATTATGGAAGCAATAGTCAAGAAAGCAAATATGTATTGCACTGGGCAACACTGTTGCAAAAGACCTCTTTAAAGTGCTTAAAAAGAGAGAGAGCGAGAGAGCGAGAGAGCGATGTCATTTTGAGGACTAGGGTGTGCATGAAACTCAAGCCATGGTGTTTTCAATTGCCTCAAATGCATGGGAAAGCCTGACAATGAACAAGGAAGCCTGAAGAATTGATATATTGGAATCATTGGTGAAGAGTGCCATGGTCTGTCAGAAGAAAGAATAAGTCAGCCTTGGGATGAAGACAGTCAGAATACACCTTAGAAGTGAAAATGGAGAGACTTCATTTCACGTACTTTGGACAGGTTTTCAGGAAGGCTTGGTCCCTGAAGAAGGATATCGTGCTGGATGAGTGCGAGGAAGGCCCTCAGTGGGATGGGTTGGCCTGGTGGCTGCCACAGTGACGACTGCACGGGACCGGGCAGCGTTTCCTTCTGTCGTGGTGTTTTGTTCTGTTATCCATGGGGCCTCTATGAGTGAGAATCGACTTGATGGCATCCACAAGAGACAGAGTTCTATAAGCTATTTCTCAGTTATGGTCTTATCTATAGATAGAACTATTCATGGAAAAAGTTCTATATAAAAAAAGGCCACTGCCGTTGAGTCCATTTCAACTCAAAGCTACACAACCACATAATTGTGACACTGGAACTCTGGTATCACAGTGATTAAAAATTAGAGCACATTACAGCTTTTAACCAAAAGGCTGGCAGTTCAAATCCACCAGCTGCTCCTTGGAAACGCTATGGAACAGTTCTGTTCTGCACACGTTGGGTCTCCATGGGTTAACTGGCAAGAACAACAAGACAGAAGTACTACATACATTCCCCACGACTGCTTATCGATAGAATCATATTTAGTTGATCTGTTTCAGTTTGAATACTTGATGGCAGAAAAACTCAGGATCGATTCATAGTCTCTTCTTTGTGTATAGTACTCTCCTTTGTGTATCAAATACTTTACAGTACTCTAGTCTTTCAAATTCTGGCTCCATTGCTTTTTGATCAGGAATGAATGAGTGTGGCTAACATACGAAGAAATCATGAACAGAAATGGAGAGAGAAAAGTCCAGAGACTGAAGCCAATTTATCTCCAAATATCCCGGCAGACAATCTAACCTATGTTCCTGACTGCTAGTCCCAAGAGATAACTAGCACTTGAATATGTTAAGGAGTTTGGTGCACTATTGATTTGTGGCATATCAGTATCCAACAGGTTAATTTAATTTGATGCCCAAACAGAAGGAATTGGAGCAAAACCAGTACCTCTGAGCTTGAAGATTGGGTGGGATGCGTACTCCATTTGAGAGAAAATTTCACCACCTACTGGTGGAGAGAAAAAAGAGCAAAGACAGTGACTCTCATCCATTTTAGCTCTGAGGAAAGGCACAGCCACTGACCATGGTTTGAGGTAGCAAAGACTTTTTCTTTCTTTCCCTAAAATTACAGAAGGAGTAGTTTATTGCATAAAAACTTGAATTCAAAAAAGGTTAATAATACCCAAGCAAAATACTAGTAATCAACTTTCTAGTAGTTTCCCTCCCCCCCATATGTATCCCTTGCTGTGGAGTTGAATCCAACTCACAGCGACCCTATAGGACAGAGCAGAGCTGTCTCATAAGATTTCTGAAGAGCAGTTGGTAGATTTGAACTGCTGATCTTTTGGTTAGCAGCCAGATGCTTAGCCACTGTTCTACCAGGGCTCCATTCCAAAATGTAAATCCAACCAAAAAACCAAACCCACTGCCTGCGAGTTGATTCTAACTCACAGGGATGCTATAGTTTAGCTTTAAAAAAAATAGAATTTTCCTTACTGCCTTTCTTTCCCTCTAAAGCTCTATGATTCAACAGAAGGTGAAGAAGTAACATTCTGATATTCTGGATTTGTAGAGTTAGAGTAACTCTTAATGAAATTTAAAAATTTCTATTAGCAGTTAGGTTAATTTACATATTCCTTGGTTTCTCTATGGTTTATGCTATTCACTTTTTAGTTAGTGTGCAGGTGATTATTTTTAAGGTTAAAAGCATTGATGGTAACCAAAGTTCTGTTTGACTAAAAGTCATACCATTCCCAAACAGTCCTGTTATGTCTTTGCAAACAAGAAATGGCTTTCATAGCGTCAATTCCCAGAGACAGAGTTCCAGCAGAGAATTGTACGTCTTTTTGAAGGGGGGGAAAAAAATCAGCAAAATGGTATCAAATTCCCCTTTTAAAGAAATAAAGTATGTATGCATGAGTAGCAACTTTTATGTACACAGACATCGTTCATAAATGCAAAAGTTTGATCTTCCACACTTTGACTTAAATGATAAATAGTACTTGTGGTTTTCATGATATGGGTGAGAAAAATCCTTGCTCAGGGAAAATAAATTATGAACTATGAATTAATTTGCTAAGGCAAAATGATTGCCATCACTAGAAGGCAGAATTCTAAGTTGTCGTTCCAGATTCCTGCTCCATCCTGTATACGTCCTGTGTGATCCCCTCTCCTTGAATGCGAATGGGACCTGTGAATACTGTGGTCACTTTCTTGATTAGGTCACACGGCAAAGTTTCTAGAGTACTCACGTAATTACACCACATCACGCAAGACCCAGAGTGTTGGTGGTACAGGCTATTTTACCAGAGCTTGGCTGTTTACCCAAAGTCAGCAGCTCAAATCCACCAGCTCTTCCTTGGAAACCCTACGGGGCAGTTCTACTCTGTCCTATGAGGTCACTATGAGTTAGAATTGACAGCAGTAGGTTTTTTGTTGTTTATGTAAGACTCTATCTCAGTAGAAAGTAGTTTGTGGTGTCCTTGAATTTCCAACCATGTTGTGAACTGCTGATGGAGGGGACCACAAGGCATGCAGCCTCTAGGAGCTGAGTATCCTGGTCAACAAGAAAATAGGTCCTCAGCGTACAGCAACAGGAAGCGAGTCTGTCAACGACAGAGGGACCTTGGACCTGGACCTTCCCCTGATGAGCTTCCAGATGAAGACACATCCAGTAGACACTTTTGCTGCAACCTTTAAAGCCTTGAGCAGAGGACATGGCAGAAATATGGACAGACTTTTTGACTGACAGAAACTATCAGACAATAAATACATGTTGTTGATGATATTTTTTTTTATTATCTAATGTAGATTCTTTACTTGGCTGACTTGGCATTTAAACTTTACCAGTTATCCAAAAAATGTTTTTACATTTATGGGAGGGAGCCAATCAAGAATCCAGTCAAGACTCCTATGCTTGTTGTGGCCTTATTTTGTCTCTTAATTTAGAGCTGTCTCCCACTGGTTTGGGATTTTTTAATTTTTTTTTTTTTACTTACTGTGGTTGAGTGGAAGTGTAAAATCCAGTTTAAATTTGCATGCCTGCTATGTGCAGCTCCTTACTGCTCTCCTTGCCAGTGACAGCGCAAGGAGAGCTCTTTTCTGTTCTATACACGTCATATCCTTTTAACAGTCTCCTGTCCCCTCCTCTCCACTCCCTTCTCATAAGAGGCCACTAGGACAACATCCTGTAGATGCATAGAAAAGTAAAGTGCATACACAATGCAGTCACTCTGGGTCACGGAGTCCAATCCATTCCTGTTTGAGGAGTTCACCTCAATATGTACAGGGGCAGCATCAAGTCTAGGGCCATGCCCCCAGGGGAATCCTCAGGACTTCAGACCATCAATTCTGGTCTTTTAGTGGAGTTCTCAGGGTGCACTGCTTTTTAATCTTGGGTTGCCACTTGGACTCAGCTTTGTGAGCCCCATCACGGCTGTCACTGAAGGTGGCTGGGCACCATCTGGTTCTTCTGGTCACATGTTGATGTAGTCACCCATTCACGTGGGTCTTTCTGTCATGGGGGTTCTCTTTCCCCCATGTTGTTTCTGTCCTTGGTGATCATATGGTCCTGCTGAGTTGGGACCATTCGTTACACCTCAGATGGCAGCTTGCTAACTTTTAAGACCCCACATGCCGCTCACCAATATGGGGTGGAGAAGACTGTCTTAGCAATATGCTAGTGACACCTTGATATCCCCCGAGAGCATGATATCCCCCGAGAGCATGGTCCCCAGACTCCTACTCCCGCTACTCTGTCCTTGAAATATTGGGTTAAGATTGGAAGAGTTTTCAGGTTATGTTGAAGTCCAGTTAAACTGATCTTTCTAATATGTGCTGTTACTGATTTCACCCAACCAAATTTCTATCAACAATCTAATCTATAACCAGCCCTCTCCCTCCCTTTCCCCCCTGCAGCCATCAAAGAGTCTCTTCTTCTGCGTAAGAATCTGTTTTTAAGTCCTTATAGTAGGGGTCTCATACAATATTTGTCCTTTTACCCTTTTTAGCCTTGGGTTTATGTTTGTTGAGACTGCTGTATTGTGTTTCTTGTTTTGATATATTGTATCTTTATTGTGCTTTTCTCCAACCCTTATGATTCCCTTAATAACCTATGTTTAAATCCAGTTTTAACTTCTACATATCTTATTAACATCCTCTCCATCTGGAAGGACTATAACTACTGTAGTATATCCCTCTTTTTAATGCGATGGTATCATAGTTTTCATGATATGATCACTGGATCGCTTCTTTTAATATTATACATTTGACTGAGTTTTGTGCCTTCTTTGAGTAGATTTCTAGATGATGTGTTCTGTATTATCTCCTAAAATATAGAGTTAACTGTTGTCTGCTAAAGGGGAAAACTCTTAATGTTTTGGTATTTGTTGCTGTTAAACTGTCAGTAAAATTTTACACCTTCCATCGAGAATGGTGACAGTTTTCCAAAAGAGGAAATTGAAGGCAGAAAGAGATTTGAGGCCAGAAGGGCCAGCTCAGGGAACTCTGTACCTGTGTGACCCCGGGAGAGTTGATTTATCCCTCAGACCAGATTCTCTGTGTTCTCTCACCTTTTCAGCACCCAGAATCCTCATTGCAAAATGTATGAGGGCTTCCTGTCTGAAGAGGGGACTGCCAGGGATGACTTGAGTGAGTTGGTATATACATCTTGTGTTCCCTCACCCATCATTTCGGGAAACTGAGGCACGTGTTTACACTGTTTGCCTGACGTCCACTGCAGCATGACGTCTCCGTCTCTCCCTGTGTTAGGTGGCTTCACACTGTGCCGTTTATTAGATGTCTTCCCTTTCCTGTATCACTTTCGGTCTTCTCTACTGATATTCCATGCACTTCCGAGAGAAACTTGAATCCTTGTCTCCCAAACTCAGACAAACCCCTTTTAGTGTTGCTTCTTCTCACTAGAAATCAGAGATAATGGTCACAAGAGCCGATGGGAGGGCCTAGTGACACATGGGGTAGGAAGGGCTTTTTGCAGCGTTGGCATATAAGAGGCTTCAATAAATATTTAGTTTCCTCTCTTTAAGGGCTGTATCCAACTTGCTATTAGGAACCAGAGCACACTATATGTTAGCTCAAATATATATAAAGTGCTTTGAAAATCTGCTCCAATTTTAAAAGAAAACAGAAAACCACTCTCTGCTAGATCATTTTCTTCGTTGTGGACGTCTCTGTTCCTCAGCATTACTGGAGCTCTGAAGAATTTTCAGCTGTAGAGTTGGATTATTTAGATAGGATTTTTAAAAGTGCATCATAGGACAGATTCTATGAATGCTTTTGTGTTATGCAGTAGGCTATTAATTGCTGTTGCTGACACCTTTAGGAAAACTGCCATCATCCCCTCGGAGGGATTTTGCGCACTGTGGTGATGCTTCTGGCGTCCACCTGCAGGAAGGGACACTGTTCAGCTGACCTGTCCTGGTCCATTATGTAGCCAACTGGGGAAGCTCTGAAGTGGCTTTTATCCACGAGTTTCTTTTACTCGAGACCCCATTAAGGGAAAGGCACAGACTGGGTGTTCCTGCTGAAGCCTAAAAGGAATTTCATGTTTCTTCTCTGTAGAGAGATGAGTGATGTCCAGTGTTTCACCATTCTGTGTCTCTCTGGCTCAAGCTGTGGCTGGAGAATTGGGTTGCAGTCTGAGGGAGACAGTGGGGTGGTGGCACTGTGAGCATGTCACCTTTACAGACTCGGGTCTCTTCACACTTTTGCGTTGTGTTTCCTGCCCACTGAAATGTGGGTTAGCTGTAGAGAGCCAAGTGCAACTTCAGATTCCTAGCTGTCCAGCAGCCAATGCACTTGAAATATTTAGCTGCTCTGCTGTTTCTTCATTAAAAGCTGTTGAAAGAAGGCAAGAATTTATGTTGCTAAATACAGTAGGTTTATGTGTGAACGAGAAATTCCACTCCCAGTTACACTCTCTGTCATGGATTTGGTTGTGTCCCCTCCCAATATATGTCAACTTGGTTAGACCACAATTCCCACTGTTGTGTGGTTGTTCTCCATTTGTGATTTTTCTATGTGTTATAAATTATAATCTCTGCCAGTGGTTAAAGAGGATCAGGGTGGTATATAACACACCCTTGCTCAGGTCATATCTCTGATCCAACATAAAAGGTGTTTCCTGGGGTGTGGACTGCACACCTTTTGTCTTACGAGAGAAGAAAGGGAGGGAAGAAGAGAGCTGAGGACGTCATAGCACCAAGAAAGTGGTGCCAGGAGCAGAGTTTGTCCTTGGGACTTGGGGTTGTTTCGCGGAGAAGTTCCCAGTCAAGGGGAAGATTAAGGACAAGGATTTTCCTCCAGAGTTGACAGAAAGAGATTTCCCCTAGAGCTGACACTCCGAGTTTGGCTTTGTCAAAGCCATCCACTTGTGGTATTTCTGTTACAGCAGCGCTAGATGACTGATACACTGTCCTGGGACAAATGATAAATGAGCCTTGGTGTATATATTTGGAATTCCATGTTGGGCTTATAGTCAGGTGCTGTTAATTCACTTCGAAGGCTGTGTAGCTATGTAAGCCAAGGAAATGCAATTTACTTCCAAAGAGTTTCCTAGGAAAAGGCCACTTTATACACAAGATGTTTTACTTGTTTGTAAAACTCTTTCCCAGGCAATCTCTCAGTCTTGGTTTCCCCCTTCTGTTCCATAATAAACTGCAGCTGCTGAGTTGATTCTGATTGCCAGTGATCCTATAGGACAGAGTAGAACTGCCCCATAGGTTCCAAGGAGCCTGTGATAGATTTGAACTGCCAATCTTCTGGTTAGCCGCCAAGCCTTTAAATGCTGTGCCACCAGGGATCCAAACCCCAAACTTGTTGCTGTCAAGTGAATTCCAGCTTATAGTGACGCTGTAGGACACAGTAGAACTGCCCTGTAGAGTTTTCAAGGAGCACCTGGGGGATCTGAACTTCCAACCTTTTGGTTACTAGCTATAGCACTTAGTCACTACATGGCCGCGATTTCCATAGTAAAATGTCAAATTGATTTGGCAATTTGGTATTGTTACCCAATTTTGGCCCATGCCTAGGAGCAGTATAGCCATTGAAGCGCACTGCAAGTCAGAATGAGGACAAAAGTTTATTAGGAGGTATGATATCACCAGAGACTCAACAGCAATGCAGACTCTTCTCTATAGAGTCTTAAAAGACGATTTTTTACATCAGAGTTTATATATCATTTTGGCAAGAATTCATGTTTTTAAGCAAATAGCCTACAGATAATTGTATATATCACAAAAAACCCACAAGAAACTCTTTAATAAACTACAGATATGTATGTCAGATACCTGGATTCTAATTTGTAAGAAAGAAATTTGTGGATACCAAAAGTGCTAGGCCACCTTCGTAGCTGCTGTCTCCCAGGCCAAAGGCCATTTCTCAGGAGTGCAAAGAAGAGGAGGGAGACCAAGGTCACAGGAGCTGAGGGGGCTGTGTGCTCTTTTGGAAAGAGACCAGTGCAGAGTCCAGAGTAGCTGGTGCAGTAAGAAACACAGATTATTTAGAGTATCATTATGGCATTAGTTATGTCAAGCTCTCAATCACACATTTTGAAAAAGAGAAAGCAATTGCAAGGTATTGGGGTTACAGAATGCACTGACTTTGTTTTGGAGCTCAGACGGCATAGTCTAGCTCTTGCACGCTAGCTGAAAAGTTGGCAGTTTGAACACACATTGAGGTGCCTCGGAAAACAGCACTGACCATCTGTTTTTGAAAGGTCACAGCCTTGAAAACCGCATGGAGAAGTTCTGTGCCACACACGAGGGATAGCAGTATTTTCAGCTTAAGCACAATTGCAGATTTTCTTTGCTGTAAACAATTTTATATAATGAGAACTTCATTTTGGTTTTATGGCCCAACACCGATCTGACATAGGTACAAGGTCAGACAATAAAGTAGGTGAACTTAATTGTTCTAAGTGATACTTTCCTTGTTGATGACTATCACTGTGATCACCTTCAAAGTGCTCCCCCGGGAAGCTATGCACCGATGCCAGAGCCTAGGCCAGCTTTCAAAGAAATTTTGGAGCTCTTTCTGGAATGGCCATTGCACAGAGTGGGAAGTTTGCAAACGTAATCATCTGTGAGGGAGTTTTTAGCCAGTAAACAAATAACTGTCTGGTAACACCCTCCGTACTCACCTGATCTGACACCCAGTGACTTTTTTCTTGACCTGAAGATAAAGGAAATATTGAAAGGAAGACATTTTGATGACGTTCAGGACATCAAGAGTAATACGATGTCAGCTCTGATGGCCATTCCAGAAAAAGAGTTCCAAAATTGCTTTGAAGGGTAAACTAGGCTCTGGCACTGATCCTTAGCTTTAGGGATATTCAGTGACTTTAGGGTTATTCAGCAATGAGGTATGGAGTAAGTATTCTAGGATGAGTTTGTGGACTTAATTGGCAGTCTTAGTATTTGTGCCCATAATTAGATTTCTCAACTGTAACACTAGTTTCTGGATCTCGATGCTTTTGAAGAGAAGACCTGCTCAGAGACACTTAAGCAATGATAGTGAAGCAATTCAAATTAATCAGTTGTGACTGATTTAAACGAAACCTAATTGCTTACATTGCGGGTGCTTATTTATCTAACAAACCTGAATTAGGCCAGTTGCACAAAGCCCCTTATGGAATGTTTTACACCATGTTGCCCAGTCGGCTGTAATTGGTCATTTTGGAGCCTGGACACCCAATCTGTTATAGCGGGGTTTGGGGTGGCTTTTTAATATTTAGGGAGAAGATAAGTAAGAATGTTCATGTTCGCAGGTGATGATATTCCCAAATTTCCTCCTCAACATGCACAACAAAAATAGAGTGTTAAATCAAGTCCTTTGGGGATTGAGTTCCTTTTGTCATTTTTTTTCTTCGAGTGCACCTTGCACTCTGACAGAAAATTGCTCATTAATCCCCACTGAATGACCAGTTTTCCAGTGCAGTCACTCAAGTGTACTAGAGCTCTAAAAAAATCTCTAAAGACCCCGGCTGCCTTTAATTGCTTGCTGTGGCTTTTGTTAGGGAGCATCTCCCACAAAGGACACAAACTCCCTGCTGATCATTAGCTCCAGTATGCGTTTGCTTTTTTAACCAAATCATGGACAATGCCTTCTGAGCTCAGTGTGATTGGATTTTTCAGAGCATAAAAAGACCAAGGGCTGAAAGTGGATTGATAGTCACTTAGTATTGGAGCCAAGGCATCTGTTTGTCGGTGTTGGGTGAAAAAGAAAGCAATTTTGGGAACAGGATGCATATTTCATTATTTAAGCTCTTAAAGTGATGGAGAGCCAAGCAGAGGCTGAGAAAGGAAAAATAGAGGACCAGATACTAGCATTAGTTTGAGAATAAGGGAAGAGAGTGAGTGAGTTGACGAACAAGATAAGAGGTCACTGCTCTAAAGAAGAGGCTCTCAAGCAGTGGAAGAAACTTCTGGCACCAGCCATTGGCTGACAGGAGCCTGGTCACACTGAAAGGGGTGTGTCCCAGAGTATATATGGTAAAGGCACCTGTTTGTGCAGAATGATTTAAGACCTAGTGGCATAAAATATGGCATGTCTAAATAACTAACTTTCAGAAATTTTCATAGTATCTGTGTCTTGGACTAGCAAATGTTTCCCAGTCCAATCCTTTGGCTTTAAGTGAATGAGTTATGAAACCATTCCAATCTCAGGGAGATGGTGTTAAGAGCTAGAGGCTCAGGATTCCAGCTCAGTTACATAGACTTGGATGTACTGTCTATGCATTCTGGACTCAGGTGTCTCATCTGTGAAAGAACAAAATATCGCCTACCTCACAGGGTTGCTGTGAAAATCAAATAACAGCATCTATGAAAGTGTTCTGTACGTTGGAAAGGAGCAAACAAATGTTAGGTGTCACATAGAAGATGCTCATTGTGGTTCTGACACAAAAAGGTATCAAAGGCATCAAAGGCATTCTGAAACAACAGGTTTCTCTCTTGTTAAATTTAATGTTTAATAAAAATAATACATGCATGGAGTTTGAAAAATTAAATAGTACTAAGAGAGTTATAATGAATTCTTCCCAACATTCCCTTTCCCAAGAGCTTCTCCCTGAAGTGAATTATTTTCAGTGTTTTTTGAGGACTTATTTAATATCACCATGATTAATCAACCAGTTTTAGGCACTATTTATTGATCTTTTTATCTATAGGGTCATTGTTATTTGGAATCAACTCAGTAGCAATGTTTTCTTTCTTTTTTTTTTTTGGTTATCTTTTGTATAAGTATTTTTCCTATACCACTCCTTCCTAATTCTCATCCTTCCAATATTATAATGTCACTATTTTTGGTTAAATTAGTGATCACTATATCATCAAACTGTATATATGTTCTTTGTAGGACTGAGAAATGCACTATGATTTCCTTCTTTGTGTGTGTGTTTTATTCACAGTTAATGCATCTGCCTTTCCATTTGTAATTTCTCAGATGAATATTCTTATTTTTATGCTTTATCACATACTTTACCATATTATTTAACTGTATAAATATTGTTCTCTGTATAATGAGTAGCATATCATGTTTACATTCTTTTTGTTACAAGTTTTCGGTTTTGCCCCTTGATTTAACAATTGTATGCTTTCCCCCTTCTTTAATTTTCAAAACAAATGTCTTTAATTCTTTCCAGATGAGTCGTCATATAATCTCCCATGCCACCTGCTCTCTCCATTTCACCCGTTTCCTGGTGCTATCTGTTTTCAGTTCTGCTTTGGTTTCTGTTTGGCGGATTTCGTGGCTCTCACCTTTGGACTTCTCTTCCCTGCTGTTCTAGATTGTCTCTGTTTCTTGGAGCATTTTCTTCATTTATTCTTTTGTTTTGCTGGGCCACACCCTTCAGCAGTTTTCAAAGACAAGGTTCAGGGAAGATAAACCTTTCGCTTGTTTCTGTGCTCCCAAATCTCTTCAGTCAATTAACGTGCTTGACTGGTAGCCTGGCTGGATACATAGTTCTTTTAGATTTTTAATTCAGCATTTGTTTTTAAGAAATTTGATCTCATTTTGAATTGTTAATCTGGAATCACTCTGGTTCTCATTTTCGATTTATCCTGCACCTGTGTTCTCTGGAATTCTTCAACATATATATGTTTTCTTCTTCTGGGTGTTTTGAAATTTCATTAACATGTATAACTGCAGAGACTGCTTAATCCTTGTTCTGGACACTCAGCTGACACATTTGTTATAGATAGAATTGCATTCCCCAAAATATGTGCTGTAAATGTAACCCTTTTATGTGTGATTAGAAGTCCTAACTACAATAGTTAGGCAGTCACCTGCTACTTGAAGGTCAGTGGTCCAAACTCGCCAGCTACTCCCCAGGAGAAAGATGTGACAGCCCATTTCCATAACGATTACAGATTTAGAAACCTCATGGGGCAGTTCTAGTATGTCTTATCGTATCAATGTTAGTTCAAGTCCACTCTATGACAGTGGTTTTTTTTTTTTTTAGTGTACCTGTGATTATTTGGAAATAGGGTTTTCTTTGTTATGTTAATTAGACAGTGTATCATGTAGATGTAGATTGAATCAATCTTTTTTGAGATTTAAAAGAACCAACAGGAAGAAAGCATAGGTGGGGGAAGATAGATGCCACACCACGTGAAAACCCATGAGGAACTGTGAAACAGAAGCTGAGACAAGGAGCTTCTCTCAGAGCCCACAGAGAAAGAGAGCTTCCTCCTGAGGCTGCACCTCAAAGCCGGATGGCCATCCTCCTGAACTGTGAGAAAATAAACTTCTTTTATTAAAGCTCCCCTTTTGTGATATTTCCATAATAGCAAAACCTGCTGCTGTCAAGTTGATTCTGACTCATAGTGACCCTACAGACAAAGTAAAAGTGCCCCATAGAGTTTCCAAGGAGCACCTGGTAGATTTGAACTGCGAACCCTCTAGTTAGCAGCTATATCCCTTAACCACTACGCCACCAGCGTTTTCCCTATTATACTAGCACTAGATTCTTAAGACACCATTCTATCTCATGAACTATATTTTTTAATTCTGGGAAATTTTCTTGAGTTATTTTTTCCATGATCTCTTCCCCCTTTGTGTTCCTTTTCAGTCTGTCGTCAATATTGTGTCCCCTTCCTTATATGTTTTATTTTTTTCTGAGACTTTGTATGTGCTGTGTGTGCGTGCATTAAAAACTTAGAAAGACTGCATTCCCAAGTATCTTTGTCTCTACCTATCTACCTATTTGCCTATCTACCTACCTACCAGCTCTACCTATCTACCTATTTATACTACCTATCAGAAACTCTCTATATGCACTAGTGGGTCTCACCACATCATGAGCGTCGCTGTAGCTTGATTGTTCAAAGAGCCAGAAATTTCATTAGGAGACTTCTTGATGTCTTTAGGTCAAGACTTCACTGCACTCCCATGCTGCCTATTAATTTTCTCCAGAAAAGAGTTGCCTGATTACTTACCTGAGTGCTCATGGGATAGAGAGCCCAGGTGCTCATCTCTTCTGTCTGCAGACTTTCAGCTCTCCAGTGGTCAGCCCCATGTGGTACACTCAGCTTGTTATGTGACGATATCATGTGCAGTGCATCTCCTATTCAAATTCCCTAGAAAATGTGGCTGGGTGGTCAACGCAAAATCACTGTTCTGGGAAAATGGTGGAGGTTTAGGTTTCCAACTGAACTCCCCGCTATCACCCCATGTTGTGTGTGGGTATCCCTTCTGAGTCTCCGTTCTCTCTGGGTGTTCCTAGGGAGAATTCGATCTCTTCTTAATGGCACACTCTGCAAGCACTTCTTTCTGTGTCTTCCTCTCCTCTGCCAGCCACTCTTCTTCATGTATTAACAGCAGTTGACATTGTTTGTCTGCTAATGCTTCCCTTTTTCCTCCTATTTGACTCTGAAAATTTTTATTTTCTATTCCTTTAACTTTTTAGAGGTGAGGTCACAAATGGAGAAGATGCGAATTTATGTTCTTAGTCTTTCAAATTTAACATAAGTGCATATAACTTCTGTTTTCAGAAAAAAAATGTGTTGAAGGATTGGGTTTCAGTTGAAAGGGCTGATGTGAAATTAAAGGTAGAACACCTTCAGGTATAAGGTTTGAAGACTTAAGCTTTGATCTCTGACAAAAGAGTAAATCCTATCCTTAATTTGATACAACTGTACTAGCATAAGCCCAAAGATTCAAGTGAGGAGAAACCAGCTAACTCTCAAAGAAATAAGACCATGGGTAAGAAATGGAACAATTTCTCAAACGTGTTGATTTAACTCCTATCATTAACACTATATTTCTCTACTGTCTGATTCTTGCTGTGATCAGTGAAGGCAGTTCTTCTAGCAGCTGGTTGATGGAGCGCATAAAAACAGGTGGAGAAAATGTATGGACAATTAGATTTAAAACGTTGGATTTCTAATGTAATAGACAAAAGAAAAAGAAAAAGAAAAAAAAACTCTCATGGATTGAATTGCATCCTCCCCAAAATGTGTGTAGTAGTTTGGTTGGGCCAGTATTTCACAGTATTGTGTGACTGCCCTTCATTTTGTGATTTTCTGATGCTGTAAATCCAATCTCTGCCTGTGGTTAATATATCGGAGTGTATTAAAGAGCGTTAGGGTGCAACAGTAAAGACCCTTCTGAAAGTCACTTCCCTACTCTAAGGTAAAGTAAGTTTCCCCAGAGTGCAGCTTGTACCACCTTTTATTCTTTTACTCTACAAGAGATAAAAGGAAAGGGAAGCAAGCAGAGACTTGGGAACCCTACACCATCAAGAAAGCAGCACCGGGAGTAGATTGTAGCCTTTAGACCTGAGGTTCCTATGCCAAGATGCTCCCTGACCAAAGAATAATGCAACACAGGGACTTTCCTCCAGAGCTGACAGAGGGAAAGCCTTTCCCTGGAGTGGACATCTTGAATTCAGACTTGTAACCAATTAGACTGTGTAAGAAAAAACTATTTTTTTGTTAAAGCCATCCACTTGTGATAGTTGTGGTAGAGCAGCACTAGATGACTAAAACACAAACCCATTGTTGGGGAGTTGGTTCTGATTTATAGTTACTCTGTAGGGCAGAGTAGAATTGCCCCATAAATTTTCCAAGAAGCACCTAATGGTTTTGACTGCCAAGCTTTCAGTTAGCAGCCTTAGCTTTAACCGCTGTGCCACTTATGTTTCCAACAAGCCAAAGTGAATCAAGTGTTGATGCTAACTTGGCAAGATCTGGTGAAACTTCTGGTAAAAGATATATAAAAAAAGGCTGAGAAGGAAAGAAAAGGTACCTTTTACCGTACTTTCATATTCCTTGCACAATGTTGGTAAAGGGGTGCTTAGCTCTATTTTATTTTATCACAGAAGGTTTTGTGTAACAAATGTCTTAATGCTTTTAGATACATAGAGAAAAGAATGTGAAGATGTGGTGGGTTGATGAAGAGGCAGTCATTTAAACAGATTAAGGGGACTTTGTGTGGTTTAAAGTTAGGAAATGTGTATATCAGGGTTGTATCCTTTTACCATACTTATTCAATCTGTCTGCTGAGAAAACAATTTGAGAGGCTGTACTGCCTGAAAAAGAACTTGGAATCAAAATTAGAGGAAGACACATTAACTACTTGTAATACAGATGACATAGCCTTGCTTGCTGAAAGTGAAGAGGACTTGAAACCTTACTGATGAATATTCAAGACTCTAATCTTCAGTGTAGATTGTACTTCAATGTAAAGAAAACAAAAATCCTCATCACTGGACCAATAAGCAACATCATAATAAATAGTAAAAATTTTGAAGTTGCTGTGGATTTGATTTCACTTGGATCCCTAGTCAATGCTCACAGAAGCAGCAGTCAGGAAATGAAATATGTTACATGTGGCGAATCTGTTGCAAAAGACCTCTTTAAGGTATAAAAAAGTGAAGATGTCATTTTGCGGACTACACCGTTACACAACTGCCAAGTTACATCATTATGTAATTTCCAAGTTACGTCGTTACGTAACTAGCAAACCACTGAGAATCATGGCCAAGCCAAGTTGACACATAACCTTAACTCACAAAGCCAACAGTACACTCTTCTCACACCTTGGCATCTGTTGCTGTGTGCAATAATGGGATAACAGCTTCTAACCATTATTGTAAGTGTGAAATCTCAGATAAGAAAATAACCAGTAAGTAAGAAGTCGTTGTACACGCCCTGATTTTAAAACCTATTACAAAGCCAACCAGAGTGTTCCTTGGAGGCAAAGATGACAAGACTGCCTCTTAAATACTTTGGACATGTTGTGAGGAGGGATCAGCCCCTGGAGAAGCACATCGTGCTTGGTAGAGTGGAGGGTCAGAGAAAAAGAGGAAGACCCTCAACGAGGTAGATTGACACAGTGGCTGCAACAATGAGCTTAAGCATGAAAGACCAGGCAGTGTTTTGTTCTGTTGTTCATAGGGTCGCTGTGAGTTGGAACCAAGTTGATGGTACCTAACAACAACAACAACACAAAACCACAGTAATCAAAACAATGTAGTATTGGACAGAACAGAACCGTAAGCTCAGAAATAAACCTTTGCATTTAAATTGATTTTCAGTGAGGGAGCCAAGACAATTCAGGGAGAAAGAATAGTCATTTTGACAAATGATATTGAGATAATTGCATATTTGTATGGAAAAGAATGAAGTTGAATCCCTACCTCACATCAGATACAAAACTTAATTCAAAATGGATCATAGACTTGAATGTAAGAGATAAAACTATAAAACTCTTAAAAACAAAACTTGGGAGTAAATCTTTATGACTTCTGACTGATCAGTGATTTCTTAGATATAACACAAAAAGTGCAAGCAATAAATGATTAAATAAATTAATTGGATTGCATGAAAATTAAAAAAAAAGTGCTGAAAATGATTCCATCAGACAATGGAAAGACAACCCACAGAATGGGGCAATGTATTTGCAAATCACATACGTGAAAAGGAGCTTGTATCCAAAATACGTACAATACTCATAATAATAAAATGACAAGTAGCACAACAACAGAAAGGTGTAAGATTTAACAGGCATTTCTCCAAAGCAGATATATAAATACCCAATAAACTCATTAGAAGACATTCAACATCATTAGGAAAATGCAAATTAAAATCATCCTGAGATACAACTTGATACCCAGTAGGACGACTAGAAGAAAAACAACAAAAAACCACGTGTTGACAAAGACAGAGGAACTGCAAATCTCAAGTATTGATGGTAGAAGTGTGAAGTGGGGCAGCCACTTGATGGTACAGTTTGACAGTTTCTCAAACTGCTGAAGTTATTGGATGACTTAGCAAATCAGCTGCTAAGCATGTATTCAGGAGAAATGTAAGCATATATCCACACAAAAAACTGGTCCATGAGTCTTTATGGCAGCGATACCTGTGGTAACCAAAGACTGGGAACAGTCAAGTGTCAAGTGGCTGATGAATAGAATAAATAAGGTGGCGTACTCCATACAATGAAGGAGCATTGGGTCACAACCCACAGAGAGCCTTGGTGTTGGTGGTTCATCACAACCCGGTGGCACCAAGAAATAAAGGGCTGTTTAATATAAAGACTGCAGCCAAGAAAACCCTATAAACTCAAACCAAACCTGCTGCCATTGAATTGATTCTGGCTTGTAGTAAGCCTATAGGACAAAGTAGAACTGCCCCATAGAGTTTCTAAGGACAGCCTGAAAGATTCGAACTGCCAGCCTTTTGGTTAGCAGGCATGACACTTAACCACTCTGCCACCAAGGTTTCCAGAAAACCTTGTGGAGCAATTCTATCCTGTTACACATGGGATTGCCACTGAGTCAGAATTGATTCAACCGCAGCGGCAGATATTCATGCAGTAAAATATTAGGTGGCAATCAAAAGGAATGCAGTACTCATACATGCTAAAATGAAGCCTGACAACGCTATACCGAGTGAAGAAACCAGTTATAAGAGGCCACATATTGTGTGATTCCATTTCTGTAAGATGTCCAACAGGTAGACCCACAGATAACAGGGGCAAGTGGTGGTGAGAAGTAGAGTGATTGCTCGTTAGTTGAGGGTGTTTTTTTGGAAGGTCACATGATCTCAGTTTAGGTTGTGAAGAAGGCTACACAGCCCTGAAACTATTCTGATAACATTGAGTTACAGATTTTAAATGCAGGAATTGTATGGCTTATATTTCCATAAGCTCTACTGGGAATGAAAAGTAAAGAGTATAGAGACGGACAATGAAGTTCATGACCTCATCCTAGAGAAACTACTAGACACCTCATTGCTGAACACTGCTATGGTCACCTTCAAAGGCTGCCCCTTCGCAAGCTGTGTGCTGACGCCAGCACCTAGTCCACCCTTCAAAGCAATTTTGGGACTTTTTTCCTGGAATGGCCATTAGAGCTACTGTATTACCCTTGACATCAAAGCGTCTTCCTTGCAGTATTTCCATTATCTTCAGGTAAAGAAAAAAGTCACTGGGGGCCAGATCAGGTGAGTAGGCAGGGTATTCTTATGTAGTTGTTTGTTTATTGGCTGAAAACTTCGTCACAGATAACTTCACAATTAAGTTCGTGAGCTTGCCACCATGTCACGGTGGGCAACGGCTATTCCAGAAAGAATTTCAAAATTGCTTTGAAGGGGGGACTGGCATTGGAGCCGGTGCATAGTTTTCCAAGGGGAGTATTTAGAGGGTGACCATAGTGATGTTCAGCAATGAGATATGTGGCACTTAGAACCATTAAGGTAGGGGACTTAATTGTCAGACCTCATTATAAAAACCTCCAAATGAGAAATAGTAGAACTGAAAGGAGGATAGGTTCAGCTTATAGTGCTGCACTTCTGAAGTATAAATCTGATCATATAGTGCCCTCCCATAAAGCTTCTCTAGCTCTCAGGTTGTTGTTGTCCCGTTACTGGGGCTCAGAGACTTGGGTGTGTAGCACCTGCCTGGTCTGTAGCCTCATGTCTTCTCACTCCCTGACTTCTGTTCTTTCCTTACACCATCCTAACTGCCTCTACGATTCTCCAAAGGTCTGGAGGTCTTGCGTGTGCGGTTTTCTTTGCCTAGAACACCCTTCTGACCATCCTCTTCCCTGTCTACATCCCATCCTGAATAAATCTTACTCATCTTGCAGTCTGGGTTTCCTCTTGTCTTCCATCACCAACTTGAATCTAAACAACAGACGGTATCATTTTTTTCTCACTGCCAGTGAAGCCAGTAAGCCCCAACCCAGGTAGGGTATTGTGATTTAGATACTTAAGTGGGCGTCAGTTGTTATTCTTTCCTCTGTAGTACAAAGCTGGAAACCTTGGTGGCATAGTGGTTAAGTGTTACGTCTGCTAACCAAAAGATCAGCAGTTCAAACCCACCAGGTGCTCCTAGGAAACTCTATGGAGCAGTTTTACTCTGTCCTATAGGGTTGCTATGAGTCGAAATCAACTGGGTTTGTTTTTGGTTTTGTACTATAAAGCATTTATTTCTCTCATTAATTGCTTCTCATTTTTTTAATGAAAATTTCTTCTTTCAAGGGCTTTGCTGCAATAGGTTGGAAACCTCTGGGAAAGCTGGAGTTAAGTATTCATTTCTTATGTGGCTATGTTAGCCATAATATTTGAACTTTCTTTGTCTACACTTGTGTGTCTACAAATAAAACATTTTCTTTTCTCATTGCACTACAGATGATGGGGGATGACAAGCAGATCCTATCTATCAATAAAGGTGCTTCTGTTGTTAGGTTCCATCAAGTCTGTTCTCACTCTGCAACCCTTTGCACAACAGAACAAGACATGGCCCAGTCCTGCACCATGCCCACAAACATCATCATGCTGGGACCCGCTGTTGCCGCATCTGTGTCAGTTTATCTGAGAGAAGATCTTCCTCTCTTTCACTGATCCCTACTTATGGGATTCCAACAAAAAGAAGCCAAAAAGTCATCACTGTTGAGTTGATTCAGACTCACAGAGCGACCCTACAAGATGGAGTAGAACTGAACTATTGGATTTCCAAGTAGCCTCTGGTGGCTTCAAGCTGCCAGCATTTGAGTCAGCAACTGAATTCCTAACCACTGTGCCACCAGGACTCCTACAAAAAGAAAACAACATTAACTTAGCATCTTAAAGATTCAAGAATTATGATTATTATGTTGAAAGTATATATATATATATACAGTAACAGATTAGAACACATTTTCACTAAATTGCAATGAATATGACTGTCCAAAAGCATGACTTAATATTCTGTAGGTGAATCTACCAACCGACCTCTTTCAAACTGAACGCAAAACAGTTTGCAGGACACCTCAGCGCCTGTGTTCACGCGTCTAGAGGTGACAAGTCACTCACTGTGGTGTAGGGAGACAGAACCAGAAGGGACTGGGCTGTGTTTAGTAGAGGAGTCTCTGACAGCCTGTATTTACCCGTTGGATATCTGCACATCTTCCTAAGCACTCATTTAGCTGACAGTCTGGGAAATGACAGTGTTCTAATTAACTCCAACCAGAGAAGGTTGTGCTGCAATCTGAAATTCCTTTGCTTGATACGGCTGCAAATAGAGCCAGCTACCTCTGAGCACACTGAGGGGAGAGGCGGCTGCGGAGAGGGTGCTGAGGCCGGCTGCAGAGTGGAGCCTCCCCCTCTGCGTGGAGGTGACGCTCGTCCCACGCCCTAGGTGGACAGTAACGGATGAAGGAAGCTGCCTGAGTGGTTCATCCCAACCTTTCTGAGCCTCCAAATCAGTGAATCTATTAATTTTGTTACAGTAAAGAAGAAAAGACACACTATCCTTTAATTTGGAAACTATTGTTTTATTAAGGGGTTTGGAGGACTTTAAAGGTTATTAGGCTAAATCGAACTGATTTTTTTTTTTAATACTTAAGAAACAGACAGAAGGATCTTTATTCACATTTACCTTTACGAAGGGTTAGATGTTTTGTGTAAAATCATGTAATTAAAATGATGTGAATAAGACAAGAAATCAAGGCTTTGGGATGCTTGGTACGGACGCTTACAAGCCAGATAAAAATTTTTCTCTTGGGAACTGAAGTCAGCATTTTATATGTTTGCGCAACTGTGCCAAGCACTGTAGTAATATCAGGGCCTACGAAGACAACCAAGCCTTGAAGCAATCTCTTGGGATATAAAGGAAAGTGATGTGAGCAGAGAATTAAAGACTTCATACCTTCGGGAAAGAATCGGTGCTGGGAAATATCCTTTGGAAAGGCCCCAGGGTCCCTCTGCTTCAGAAGCTTCCAGCCCAGCACAAGACTGAAGCAAAGCTGACCTAGAAAGCTGTCACATGGAGCTGATTGGACTTCCTACCGGACTGTGGCAGAAGAAAATTTCTCTTTCTGAAGCCATCCACTCTTGGTATTTCTGTGATGGCAGCACTCGACGACCAAAGCAGCTGTCCTCCCGCTGGTGCTGGCTTGCACTGACCCTGTGTACCACACAGGGAAATATCACCTGGTTCGGCAGATTGTTGTACTGGAGCCCATTTTCTCAGCCGTTGTCAATCCATCCCATTGATTGTTTTCCTGAGACTGAGAGTTGGAAATCACGTCTATAATTATCCTATACTTGTCATTAGCCAAGCCAAGTGCCGTCGAGTCGATACTTGTCATTAATTCGTTAAAATTTAACTTTCCTTGAATCCAGCAATAAAATTGACTTTTTATTATACTTCAGGTGAATGTTTCTTTACCTCAAGAAATGTTAAATCCCCAAATATGATTCTAAAGCTAAGAAAAATATTATAGAATGTTTAGGAAAAAATAGGGATTATCATATTTTTAACTTAGTGTTTTAATTTTAGATGTTATCCATTTTGGCTATGAAAGATGAACAAACTAGATTCTTACAGTTCTTGCCAACTTCCAGGCTTCCCCTTCTCCAAGTTTTTGTGTTTTTAATATTATTGTTTTAATATTGTTAAGATTTCTAACATTTGCAGAATTCTTACAGTAGTATAACACTATATTAATGAATAGATTCAGTATCAGCAGTGTAAATTAATAGTCTTTCATGAACTTTTTAAGGATTGTGCAGATAGTAATTTCTTCTTCATTTTCAGGGCAATTGATTTTTGGTTTGTATTTTACTTCTAATTTGAAAGGATCTTACTTCTTGTGATTGATTTTCAGGGGTAAAATATGTCTATGAATTAATAAGCCTGATTTTATGTTTTACGATTGGTTCGTGAATGTGATTTTGGAATGGCCATCAGAACTGTCATTGTATTTCCCTGGATATCCTGAATGTTATCAAAATATCTCCATTTTGATATTTCTTTTATCTTCAGGTAAAGAAAGAAGTCACTGAGGGCCAGGTCAGATGAGCAGGGAGGGTGTTCCAATACAGTTATTTGTTTACTGGCTAAAAGTTCCCTCACAGACAACTATACAATGAAGTTTGCGAGCTTGCCACCATGCCACTGTACACAATGGCCATTCCAGAAAGAGTTCAAAAACTGCTTTGAAGGGTGGACTAGGCACTGGTGTTGGTGCTTTGTAAGAGGAGTACTTTGAAGGTGGCCACAGTGGTATTCAGCAGTGAGGCACGTAGCACTGAGAACAATTAAGTTCGTGGAGTACATATGTCATTGTTAGATGCCATCTGCATGGTTCTGACTCATAATGACCCTATTAAACAGAGTAGAAAACTGCCACATAGAGTTTTCAAAGAGCAGCTGGTGGACTGGAACTGCTTAACCACCATATCCTCAGGGTGAAGACTACACACATGTATCAAAAACAAAAAGAAATCCTACTGCGGTCAAGTGGATTCCAACTCATAGTGACCCCATAGTATTTCCAAGGCTATAAATCTCTATGGAAACAGACTGCCGCATCCTTCCCCTTTTTGGTTAGCAGTCCATCACTTGAACTGTTGTGATGCCAGGGTGCCTTATGAAAAAACCAAACCAGGTGCCATTGAGTCAAGTTGGACTCATAGCAACCCTGTAGAAATCCTTTCCTATATCCCATGTGATTTTCTTAGCTACTTTACTCAGCTCTCTAACTTTTCCATGCTCCTCTTATCATCTCACAGACTGTGAATTCCCCTTTGTAAACATATCCACTTAAATTTTTGAAGGCTTTATGGTTATCTAGGGGAGAAATAACACAGGGCTAGGTTCAACTTAATGTTAACTTTAGTCATAACTAACTAGTAATAAAAATGTCAGCTTTATGGTAAATCTCCAAACTCATAAGTGGATTTTACATTTTAATTTTAACAAAAATTCTAAACTTCATGGTAATTTTTTTTTATTAAGGGTGTAAGATTTAAGCCAATTATTTGTAAACCTTGGAATAATACATACAATAACCTTGAGGTATAGTTTTAATGTACATCAGTAGGAAAGATGTTAAGAAAGACGTCCAGATGAAAGTCACGCCTTAGTGACAGTGGCATAGAGGAGATGTTACCAGGAAGTACCGGGTGAGTCCTTGACTCAGGGAGCCCACGTGCAGATCAAGATGCTGCCTGCTCCTACAGCATCATCACAACTAGCTGGGAGTTGGTCCTGGTCTGTCTTAGTCTCAAAGCGCCGCTGCAATGTGCTGAGCATCAAAGCAGCATGGACGTTCCCACTGACACATGGATGGGGGCTGTACATAAAGTGCATTGGCTGGGAGTTGAACTTGGGTTTCCCACATGGAGAGCAAGCATTCTGTCACCAAACCTCTAAGACCTCTTAGGAAAAAACAAAAAGCATATGGAAGTGTTTTTCTCGTAGGGTAGAAACTCATAAGTTAAGCACTATATGGCTGGAGCAGCTGCTGCTAAACACCTTCCTGGAGTTAGGATTTTCCTGTGTTTGTCTGTTGTGTCCTTCTGCTGGTCACTTCCTGGTCTCAGTCTGATTGGTGTAGCATCAGCCAGCTTACCGTGGTTCCAGGTTGGAATAAGTGGGTAGATTGTGGGGATCAAAGGGACACACCAACAGATACTATCCCTTTGCATTAGAGAAGCAAATTCCCAAACAGCCAACTTCTATTTGTGTGTTTATGTTGTTTGGTTTAGAATGGTACACCATACTTATTCCAGAAGGAAAAAGAGAGTTAGGAGGAGTAGACCAAATCAAAACCAATCCATTGCTGTCCAGTCGATTCTACCTCATAGCAACCCTATAAACCAAACTGGAACTGCCTTGCAGCATTTCCAAGGAACGGCTGGTAGAACAGAACCACAGACTCTTTGGCTGGCAGTCAAACACGTAAGGACTGCTTCATCAATGCTCCCTGTGAGTGTGCTGACCTTCTGATCAGCAGCCATAGCACTTGACCACTATGCCACTGGAGTTACCTTATGAGTAGGAAAGCCACCCTCAAGTCTAGCAAGTGGTCAATATTTATTATGCTAATTTTTCATATGAGAAGACCACGACTCTAAGACGGTGAAGCACATTTTTTTCAAGACTCCACAGTGTTGGAGGGTAAATGCTGGCCTGCTTGCTTCAAAGTTCTTTTCTGCCTATTTCAGAATGCTAACAATCTAAAATCTTCCTTGTTTTTGCTAGGATAATATAGTTGATTTTATCTGAGAGGTTAGCTTCTAAAGAAAATTTTCTCTAGACAAAGAGGTGGTAATTTAGCAGGATTCTTTTTTTTTTTTTTTTTTAAAAAATAATGGCAATTCATTGAAGCAAAAAACATAGCAGGAAAAATAATTGTCTTTAAGCATTAAGTAATCTGTGATCTTTATCTTTTCATTTCAACATCAAAAAATGAGCCAGTAGTTCTATTGCTCCATGGTTATTTTTTTTTTTTACCATTGAATTTCCTCTTTTCAAGGCCATTTCTACTCCTGTAAGTTTTACTGAAGCTACTAGAGAAGACGTGTGGGCAAAAGCAATTTATGTATCGATCGCTTGTGGCATGTGTGTGTGTGTGTCTGTGTCTGTGTGCTTTTGTCAGTCAGAGGTGAAGGTAAGGAGATAAACACTTTACCGAGCTCTGATACTTATAGACCTTATACCGTGCCAGGCATATGTAGTAGATTAATTTTTAAAAGGCAGCATTTCTTCTGTTGTACCAGGTATTCGTGCCTTTTTGCACTGTTACTTCGTATGCTTTCCCATCAAGAGATGGAGCCTGTTTCCACCACCCCTTGAATCCGGGGCTCCTCTTGAGACCTGCTCTAACCAGTAGTGATGTAAACGACCACATGCTGGTTTGGAACCTCAGCCTCACGAAGCCTTGTGTGCTTCGGCTTTCATTCTTGGACTGCTGCCTCCCCGAGAGAACAAGCCTAGGCTATAGCATGCTGGAGGGTGAGAGACTGTGCGGAGCAGAGCCAAGACCATCTCAGACAATGGTCACATGACCTCCAGAAATGGGAGCTGACCGAGCCAGGGTAGAACTACCCAGCTGATTGGTGAGCAAGAGCAAATGATTGTCATTTGAGGGCCCAGAGTTTTGAAATGATTTGTTAGGCATCGTTGTTTTCGCAGCAGATAACTTACATAGCATGTTTTGGGGGTATTTTCTATTCATTATTACATTTAATCTTGACTAATGAACCAATGTTGGTGTAGTGATTCAGTGCTACAGCTGCTAATTAAAAGGTCGCAGTTCAAATCCACCAGGAGCTCCTTGAGGACTCTATGGGGCAGTTCTACTTTGTCTATAGGGTTGCTAGGAGTCAGAGTCAACAGGATGACAGTGGGGTTGGTTTACAATAAACCTGATTGTTACTAATGTTGTATGCATTTTTCCAGACAAGCATTCTGAGGTTCGTAAATATTAAACGTTTCCCAAATTGCGGAGGTAGAAAGTGGTAAAGCTTACATTTGGTTGTAGGTTTGTCTTATTTCAAAACCCGGTCACTGTTCCTCCACGCTGGCTCTGAGGAACATTTATGACTGGCGGGTTTCATTCCATGTCAAAAGCAAAGTGAAGCAGTGAAGGGCTCAGTCCACCATGACTGCGTTTCTGTCTCTGCAGGACATTTAGAAGATCGAGAGTCATTTATGGCAAAGCAAACATTTTTATTCTTCTACCATCTAGCTAATTTTTTGATGTGCTATGCTCTTTGGATTATTGATAATGGGATGAGCTGGCTGTGGAACACGGAGTGTTCCCTTTTTGAGATTTGCCCCAAGAGGATGACTGGTCCATGAGTGGGATAGGATGAGGTGTGCCTGTAGGCTGTTCCTCACCTCGACCTAAGGCGGCTCACAGTCTTTCTCAGGGGAGAATTCAAATGCGAAGTCCTGACACTCATTAGCTGTCTAATCAGGATGTACCTGGACATCTCTTGCTCTCTGGGCAGAAGACTCTCAGAAAGCAGCAGCTTGATTTGCACCACATTGCTTATGTCACTTCGACGGGCCCACTGGTATGTCACTGGTGAGTTATTTCCAACTCTGATAGGTCAATCACCACTTACATTATAGCACATTCCCTCCCCCCCAGGAAATAATATTTTGCTATTTAAAAATTTTCTTTCACTTTGTCTCAGTTCTGTAATGCAAGTGTCAGAAGTAGGTAGCTTTATAAAACAGAAGTTTGGTTCCTCAAGGTGTCGGCCCTCTGGCTTCCTTTCGCGTACAGCCCCTGGCAGGCCTTGATTGCTTGCTTATGCGTGATCCTCACGTGGTTCTGTCTCTGCGTGCCCACGTATCTGTCTCTAATATGCTCTTTTTTTAATTCAGAAGTGACACTTGATTGCATTAGATTCTATCTACTGGTTCGAGGAACAGAATTTCAGTATGTATCTCTGAGGGACACAATTAAATCCGTAGCACTCTTTGTCAATGCCACTGCTGAATTCTAAGAGTTCTGTTCTTGGCCAGTATAATTATAGGTTTTGATAGGAGAAGACAAAGCTTCAGTCTAAGCCAGCCTTCTTTTGCTTTGCACAGCAATTTATGTTCAGAACTCTTTCAGTTTTCTATGAAGCTGACATTGGGTTTCGTAGCACTTGTTTCAATCAAGAACAATTGAAATGATGAAGCTAATGCCTCAGAAATAGTCACTGGGTGCTGACTGTGGTAGTCATTGCTGTGCCCATCAGCTTGTGACCAGAGAGAAACCTTGTGCTAGTGTGGTCCTTCTGCTGCTCGTTATGTAGAATTAGACGTTGATGCGGGACCCACCACATCTGAGGATTTTCTGATACCTAGGCTTTTGTCTTGGCTTTTTCTCCATTCCTAAAGACTCACTTAGGAAAAGAAAGTGTAGTTGAAGTCTGTTTTTATTTGGAAGGAATTTCAAATCCTTATAGTCATATACAGACCGAGTGCACTATGGTTGAAACAGACACAAATAAGCATTGTTCAAATGTGAAAACGCTACATACTCAAGACTGGAGGGGACCAGGATAATGTGAACCCGACAGGAACTTTCCTGGCCAAGACACTGGCAATTCAGGAGTGCTATTCTGAGCCAGGTGATTGCTGCCATGAGAATAGGAAAATGCAATGTAGATATATTTAATTTTTTCATGATGCAGTCATTTTATTTTTGTCAAATAGTCTTTTTTTTTCTCCTTAATGTGGGGGTCCTTTAAAAAAATACTCCATGAATTTAAGAAAACACATCTGTTGGTTGGATGCAGCCTGAAGGTTGCCAGTTGGAAATCTCTAAAGGATGGGCTTCAGGACATGGGATAGAATTCAGGACAGAAGAGTTCTACTCTTAATTTAACTTAATAATGTTTTGTGTCCTGGGCAAAGGACTTCAACTCTTTAATTTTCAGTTTTCTTGAATATAAACAAAGGTCTTTATTGCACTAGATGGATAATCTCTAATACAGGTAGTTCCTGTTACAGTGAGTTAATTCGGACTCTGGTTCTTAGGCATCTAAAAATTCAACATGTTCTCAACTCAAATGCTATTTTCATCTTAAGGGGTCTCTGAGTGGCACAGCTGATTAATATGCTGGGCTGCTAACCAAAAGTTAGAGGTTCAGGTCCACTTACAGGTGCCTCTGAGGGAAGTCTTGATGACCTACCTCTGCAAAAAATCAGCCACTGAAAGTTCTATGGGGCACAGCGCTACTCTGACACACACGGGGTGGCTGTGAGGTGGAGGTGACCCTACAGCAGCTGCTTTTTTGTTGCTGCTCTCAAACCTGCCCTCCTTTCTATGCTTCTTTGCTTAAGTGATGGTCTCACCACCCACTCTGTTAACTCAGAAAACCAAACCCAACTCATTGCCATTGAGTCAGTTCCAACTCATAGCAACCCTACAGAGCAAAGCAGAACGGTCCCGTAGAGTTTCCAAGAAGCACCTGGTGGATTCAAACTGTTGACCTTTTGGTTAGCAGGCATAGCACTTAACCACTGCACCACCAGGGTTTCCTCTGAACACAGGAGTTAGCCTTAATCCAGAATATTATTTTCTTTCCCATCCAAAAAGTAATCTTGAGTCTTATTAACTCAAGCTTTCTGATATAGCCTGTACCACCCCCTTCTGTCTAAGCCTATGGTCTTCACTTCAATTTAAAGCTTAAGTATTTCTCACTAGAATTATTGAAATCGACTTCCATTGGCACCCTTGCTTCTCGTCTCCCTCCCTCCCAATCTAGTCTTCATCTTGTTGCCAGAGTGATTTTTTAACATAAGCGTTTGGCCAAACCATTTCAGAATTATGACTATAGAACTGTTCTCAGAATGAAGTGATACCCATAGCAAGTAATGTCATCATTTAGTCACACACAGCAACATACTGCAGATGAAAAGATGAATGAAGGCAGTGATTCTTCATTAAATCTCATTTTTGATCTACAGTAAAATTTTACCCCCTTTTGGACTCTTGCTTTAATTATTGATTCAGGACTTTAATGGCACTTAAAGTATTGAGTCAGAGAATATTTTGATTTTGATTAAAAAATATTAAAGATAAAATGCAACCAGATTTAGATTTTTTAATTGACCAAGTAGTCAAACCTTGAAAAATAATAATAACTAAGCAAAAAAATAAATAAATAAATAAAATAAATTAAGGAATATTCAGTCATGATATATTTTGATTATGTCTGTTGCCTCTAAATGTGTCCATGTTCAAATCTTCATTCTTTAACATATATATGTATATATGTGTGTATACATGCACACAGGCACACACACACATACACACACAAACAAGAATATTTTTTTCCTTTTAATTTTGGAAATGAATAACTCGTTGTTTGGAATATTTTAATGATGAATTTTTTCCTAATGTCAGTAGTGCCTGCCTCCTTAATTATTCATTCTGAGGATAATTCACATATTGACTTTCCTTAGAAAGATATGAAACACACACACTGTGCAACGCTCAGATTCTTTTCTGCTGTGAAAGAATTCGAGAAGACTGGCCTCCCACAGAAAGGCTATCTGTTTCATTCTCCTCTGGCCAAATTGTACGTGAAATGGAGAGACAACCGTTTTATTGCTAATTTCAGTATTCAATCACTGGCGAGCGCGTTCCCTCGTAACAGCTACCCTCTGTACAACGAAATGTCAGCGAGACTGTGCAGTGAAGCCCTTGGAATTAACCACTCACACTAATTATAGGTTCCACTGATGAGTCCACTTAACTTTGACCTGGGAAGAAAAGTCATAAATTCATACCCATGAAGTAGTGATGAGAAGGTGGACTGCCGTGAGCATTTGTGTTCTTTCATTTTATTATTAATTTTTTTCTCTGTCTTCCTTGGTTCTGCAAACACAGTCTTGTCAGGATTATTTTCAGGCTATTTGTCTAGAGTCCAGAGGAAGGTGATTTTGTTTATTCTTTGGATTTACATGCTATTTCTACAAAATAATCTCTCTTTAAAAATGGATCACATAGATTGTATTAAACCAGAAAGGAAATATTAGTTTTGGTTTCTTCTGTGATCCGTGTAGCGTTGTTGGGAAAGGACTGGACTGTGTTTCCAAAGGAGAGCAATCAAATCCACATAGGCTGTACTATGAGAGTGAGCAAGAAGCAAAATAGGAAGGAATGTCACACTTAATCCAGGGTATTAAAAAAGGAGAAATAGTATGGATCCTTAGGTATTCTACTGCACTGTTGTTCTCTATCAAATGGCAGCTGGTGTGTCAGGAAGGACACTGCATTTGAAGTCAGAAGATTTAGGTCCCAGATGGGAGCCTGCCAATTACTAGCTAGAGGACACTGGACAAGTGAATTAACCTTTTAGCATCTTGGTTTCTTAGCTGTGAAGTGGGCATAATGACTCACAGGTTTATCATGAGCCTCCAAAGTGACAATGAATGTGAAGTGGTTTTGGAAACCAAAAGAGGCACATGTAAGTGACCACTATTGTATTTTTATTGCCCCTTTAAATTTAATAACAAATCCCGATCTATAATATTTTTATCGTATACTTCTTTTTTTTTTTTTATTTAACATAACTGAGTGAAAATGTACATTCACGTGTAAATTTACATGCCCCCCTATATGCAGCTTCCACTGCTCTCCCTGTCCGGTGACTGCACACTATTCCTCTCTGCATCATACATGTCTCATCCTCCCAACAGTCTCCTTTCCCCTCCTCTCCGTCCACTCCCCTTCCTACAGCCAGAGGTCAGCAAGATGATATCCTATAGATGTATAGAACCATAAAGTGCTTCCAATATATGGTTACTCTGCATTGCCAAGTCCAATCCATTCCTGTCCAAAGAGTGGACCTTTGTTATAATTTATGGGAAAGGGCAGCATCAGGGCCGGGGGCCATGCTCTCAGAGGAACCCCCAAACCACTGGACCATCAATTGAGGTCTTTTAGTGTAGATCTCATGATGCACCTCTTTTTATTCTTGTGTTGCCAGTGAGGCTCCTCTCTGTGAGCTCCGTCATGGCTATCACTGGTGGTGGCCGGGCGCCATCCGGTTCTTCCGGTCCCAAGTCGATGTAGGCACTCACTCTTGCAGGTCTCTCTGTCTTCTCGGTTGTCTTTACCACATGCCATTTTGGCCCTCGGTGAGCATCCGTTCCTGTTGAGTTGGGACCATTTGCTGTGTCCTCGGATGGCAGCTTGGCAGCTTTTAAGACCCCAGACGCCACTCACCAATGTGGGGTGCAGAGAGCTCTCTTAGCAAAACGCTAGTTGTGCCAATTGGCCTGGAATTCGCCTAAGAGCATGGTCCCCCACCCCCCGCCCCAACTACTCTATCCTTGCAGTATTAAAATGGAAGGAGTACTCAAGTTATGCTGAAGTCCACTTAGTGTTGTTCTTGTTCCTAATGTGTGCTGTCACCGCTTTCTCCCAACTAGATTTCTAGTAACTACCTAAACTAAACCCTCCCACCCTCGTCCTCCCTCCCTCCCTCCCCTCCCTTGCAGCTGTCAAAGAGTCTTTTCTTCTATACACAAGTCTGTTTTTGAGATCTTATCTTAGAGGTCTCATACAGTATTTGTCCTTTTGTCGCTGACTACTCTCACTCCACATAATGTCTTCCAGTTGAAACCAGGTTAGGAGATGTTTCCTGGAATCATCATTATTCTTTATCATTGCGTAGTGCTCCATTGAGTATATGTACCACAGTTTACCTATCCATTCTTCTATTGTTGGGCATCTGGGTTGATTCCACCTTTTTGCTATTGTGGACTGTGCCGTGATAAACATTCTGGTGCATGTGTCCGTTGGTGTGAAAGGCCTTGAATCTGTAGGATATATTCCAAGTAGTGGAATTACTGGGTCAAATGGTATATCAATATCCATTTTTTTAAGGAAGCGCCAGATTGCCTTCCAGAGAGGCTGGACCATTTTGCAACCCCACCAACAGTGTAGGAGGGTTCCAATTTCTCCACAGCCTCTCCAGCATTTGTTGTTTTGTGTTTTCTGGATCATGGCCAATCTTGTTGGGGTGAGATGGTACCTCATTGTCATCTTGATTTGAATTTCTTTAATAACTAATGATCGTGAACATGTCCGCATGTGTTTTTTGGCTGCCTGGATCTCCTCTTTAGTGAAGTATCTGTCCATCTCCTTTGCCCATCGCTTAATTGGATGGTTTATCTTCTTCTTATTGATATTTTGTAGTATCTTATAGATTATGGAGATCAGGTGTCGATCTAACATAGACTGGCCAAATATTTTTTCCCACTGTGTGGGTGTCCTTTTAATTCTATTAATAAAGTCTTTGGATGAGCAAAAGTGTTTGATTCTTAATAGTTCCCATTTATCTACTTTCTCTTCTGCTGATTGAGGTTTCTTTGACAGATTTTGGAATCTGTCCTCATTGTGTATTAAAACTTCCATTGTTGTTCCTACCTTTTCTTGGATGAGCTTTATCGTTTTAGGTTTGATATTTAGGTCTTTTATCCAGTTGGAGTTGGTTTTTGTA
This sequence comes from Heterohyrax brucei, assembly GCA_028571685.1. Lineage (NCBI taxonomy): Eukaryota > Metazoa > Chordata > Mammalia > Hyracoidea > Procaviidae > Heterohyrax > Heterohyrax brucei. The sequence continues at coordinate 10,813,446 of CM053164.1, read as the reverse complement.
TAAGGTGTAAGATATGGATCTTGATTCAGTTTATTGCAGATGGACAACCAATTTTGCCAGCACCATTTGTTGAAGATACTGTTTTTACCCCAGTTTAATGTCTTAGGGCCTTTGTCGAATATCAACTGTTCATAGGCAGATGGTGTCATCTCTGGGGTCTCAATTCTGTTCCATTGATCGATCTGTCTGTTCTTGTAGCAGTACCAGGCTGTTTTGACCACTGTGGCAGTGTAGTATGTTCTAAGGTCGGGAAATGAAAGGCCTCCCAGTGTGTTCTTCTTCTTTAGTAGTACCTTACTTATCCGGGGCTTCTTCCCTTTCCAAACAAAATTGGTGATTTGTTTCTCCATCTCATTAAAAAATGATGCTGGAACTTGTATTGGGATTGCATTATATAAATAAATTGCTTTGGGTAAAATAGACATTTTCACAATGTTAAGTCTTCCTATCCATGAGCAGGGTAGGTTTTTCCATTTATCTAAGTCTCTCTTAGTTTCTTGTAGTAAGGACTTGTAGTTCTCTTTGTAAAGGTCTGTTGTTTCTCTGGTTAGATTAATTCCTAGGTGCTTTATCTTCTTAGGGGCTATCGTAAATGGTATTGATTTAGTAATTTCCTCCTTAACAGTCTCGTTGATGGTATAAAGGAAACCTACTGATTTACTTATGTTTATCTTGTATCCTGAGACTTTGCTGAACTCTTCTATCAGTTTGAGTAGCTTACTTATAGATTCCTTGGGGTTCTCTGCATATACAATCATATCATCTGCGAACAGGGAGATTTTAACTTCCTCTTTGCCAATGCAGATGACCTTTATTTGTTCGTCTTGTCTAATTGCTCTGGCTAGAACTTCTAGCACAATGTTGAATAGGAGAGGTGACAGTGGGCATCCTTGTCTAGTTCCTGATCTCAGGGGAAAGTCTTTCAGTCTCTCTCCATTCAGGATGATGTGGGCAATTGGCTTTGTATAAATGGCCCTTATTGTGTTGAGGAATTTGCCGTCTATTCCCATTTTGCTAAGAGTTTTTAGCATGAATGGGTGTTGGACTTTATCAAGTGTCTTTTTGGCATCAATGGACAAAATCAGGTGATCTTTGTCTTTTGTGTTATTTATGTGGTTAATCACATTAATTGTTTTCCTGATGTTGAAGCAGCCTTGCATCCCTGGTATGAATCCCACTTGGTCATGATGGATTAATTTCTTGATATGTTGTTGTATTCTGTTGGCAAGAATTTTGTTGAAGATTTTTGCATCTAAGTTCATGAGTGATACCGGTCTGTAGTTCTCTGTCTTTGTTGGATCTTTCCCGGGCTTAGGTATCAGGGTTATGCTGGCTTCATAGAATGAGTTTGGGAGTACTCCATCCCTTTCTATACTGTGAAATGGTTTCAATAGTATTGGGGATAACTCTTCTCTAAATGCTTGGTAGAATTCTGCCATGAAGCCATCTGGGCCCGGACTTTTTTTGGTTGGCAGTGTTTTGATGACCTTTTCAATCTCTTCCTTTGTGATGGGTTTATTAAGTTGTTCTGCTTCACGTTGTGATAATTTGGGTAGGTGGTATGAGTCAAGGAATTGGTCCATTTCCCCTAGGTTTTCAAATTTGTTAGAGTACAGTCTTTCATAGTATTCTGTTATGGTGTTTTTGATTTCTGTTGCATCTGTGGTGAGAACTCCCTTCTCATTTCTAATTTGGGTTATTTGTTTCCTTTCCTGCTTTTCTTTAGTAAGTTTAGCCAGTGGTTTATTAATTTTGTTGATCTTTTCAAAAAACCAGCTTTTGGTCTTTTCAATTTTTTCAATTGTTTTTCTATTCTCTAATTCATTTAGCTCTGCTCTAATCTTTATGATCTCCTTTCTTCCGGTGCCTGAGGGGTTCCTCTGTTGTTCTCTTTCTACTTGTTCAAGCTGTAGAGTTAGTTCCTTGATTTGGTTTCTTTCTTCCTTCCAGATGTGTGCATTTATGGAGATAAACAGACCTCTGAGCACTGCTTTGGCTGTATCCCATAGGTTCTGGTAGGAAGTGTTTTCGTTCTCATTGGAATCCATGAATTTCTTTAATTGATCCCTGATTTCCTCTACAACCCATGTTTTTTTGAGCAAGATGTTGTTCAGTTTCCAAGAGTTCCACTTTCTATCTCTGTTTTTTCTGCTATTGATTTCAACTTTGATGGCTTTATGATCTGAGAAGATGCTTTGCAATCATTCAATGGTATGGATTTTGTTGAGCATTGCATTATGGCCTATCACGTGGTCAATTCTGGAGAATGTTCCATGTGCACTGCAGAAGAAGGTGTAGTTGTCTGCTGATGGGTGGAAAGTTCTCTATATATCCATGAGGTTTAGTTGGTTACTTGTGTCAGTGAGGTCTTCTGTATCTTTACTGAGCTTTCTTCTAGATGATCTGTCTAGTAATGAGAGTGGAGTGTTAAAGTCTCCCACTATTATTGTGGAGTCATCTAACTCTCTTTTGAGCGTAGTCAGTGTTTCTTCGACATATTTAGGTGCTCTCACATTAGGTGCATAAATGTTTAATATAGTTAAGTCTTGCTTGTGTACTGAACCTTTCAGCAATACATAGTGTCCATCTTTGTCTACGATGGTGGATTTGACATTAAAGTTGATTTTGTCTGAGATTAGAATTGCCACCCCTGCTCTTCTTTGTTCATTGTTAGCTTGATATATATTCTTCCATCCTTTAATTTTCAGTTTGTTCCTGTCTTTAGGTCTCAAGTGAGTTTCTTGTAGGCAACATATGGATGGGTTGTGTCTTTTGATCCAAGATGACACTCGATGTCTCTTTACTGGAGCATTCAGTCCATTCACATTCAATGTAATTATTGATAGGTATGTGTTCACTGCTACCATTGTGATATGTTTATTTTTATGTTGATGTTTTCTCTGTTGTTCTTATTAGTCTGTTCTGAGACACTCTTTTTTGTAAGTTGATTTTTCACCTTTTTCAGTGCTGGTTTTATAGTTGTTGAGACTCGTGTGCTGGATTTCTTGAAATGGTATGATATATCTTTGTTGTGCTTTACAGCTGCCCCTATGAACCCCCTTAATAAACTATTTATAAACCCAATTTTAATTACTACCAGTCTGGTCATCTTCCTCTCCATCTGGAAGGACTACAATGACTGTAGTACATCCCTCTTTTATTATGATGACACCATAGTTTTCATGATGATCACTGGATTGCTTCTTTCCAGCTCAAAGCTGTGATTTACTTTGGAGCCTTCCCTAAATGAGTATTGAGTAGTGTGTTGTTCTAAAATATAAAGTTAGTGGTTTTGTTCCTTTAAGCCAAAGCCAAGAACTTCTTTCAGTATTTCTTGTAGTTTGGGTTTGGTTTTTACAAAGTCTCTGAGTTTCTGTTTATCTGGGAATGTCTTAATTTCATTTTTGTATTTGAAAGACAGTTTTGCAGTATATATAATTCTTGGTTGGAAGTTCTTCTCCTTCATGACTTTGAATGTGTCATGCCACTGTCTCCGTGTCAGCATGGTTTCTGCTGAGAAATCTGACGAGAGCCTACAGGGTTTCCCTCTGAAGGTTAGCTTTGCCTTGAGTCTTGTTGCCTTTAACAGTTGCTGCTTATGTTTCATTTTGTTAAGCTTGATAATAATATGTCTTGGAGTCTTTCTTTTGAGATCTATATTGGGAGGCGTACGATATGCCTCTGAGATGTCTATAATCTCTTCCTTCATGATTTCTGGGAAGTTTTCTTTCAGCAGCTCAGCAACAATACTCTCTGTGTTCTCAGATGTCTCACCCTGTTCAGGGACTCCAATTAATCTAAGGTTGTTCCTCTTAATAGAGTCCCACATGCTTCTTAATGTTTCTTCATTTTTCTTGTTTCTTTTTTCTGATTTCTGCTCATATATACTGGCATCAGTAGCTCTGTCTTCCAAGTCAGAAATTCTTTTTTCCATTTGTTCCATTCTGTTTTCTTGGGTTTGCATGGAAGTTTCTATGTCTTTGATTTTCTTCTTGATCTGTTGGATTTCAGAGTACTGGTGTTCCATCAGATCGAACAACTTGCTTAATTTTTCATTTTGTTCTGCTGCATTTTGTATAAGGTCTAGAAGGGCCCTGTATATAATCAATTTGTATTCACTTCCTGATGCTTTCATAAAAGTTTCTTCATCTGGAAAACTCCTTGGTTGCTTTGTTTGGGAGCCTTCTGAAGCCATGAGTAATTGCTTGTATGCCACAATTGTCTGTTGCTTTTTGGGTCCCATGTGAGTATATAGAGGCTGGAAGAGGTACTGTGAGGACGGATTGCAAATGTTTCTCTAGGCTGTCTTCAAATGTAAAGCAAAAGGTATCTGACCAGTTCACAAGTCAGTTAGGTTTTTAGGTGTAGAGGTCCCTCTTCCCATCTGACAAAGTAAGCGCCACTGTATCCAACACCAGATGATAACAAACTAGTTCAGAATACAGCACTGCTACTGCCCTGGTGGCCTCTGCTGACAGGGCCTAGCCTTAACCAACATTGCGTCGAGTACTGGTTTTGTGATAGAAAAGCGCTCTCCTGTGGGCAGGCTCTGGCTCCCAAGCTAAGAATTAGGTCCAGCTGCGGCCACCGTATCCAAGATGGCGTCCTCCACACAGGCAGCAGACAGGGGGGCTAAAGGTGCCCAGAGGCAGCGATTCCTCTGCTTCTGTTGCAGGGCCCCCAATGCAGGCAGCACTGTGCAAAATCACTACCTTTCTGTCGGAGAAGCGCTGTCCTGTTTGCAGGCGCTGGCTCCTAGGCTAAGAACGAGGTCCCGCTAAAATCTCGGTACCAACATGACGTCCCGCACCCTGACCGCGGAGCTCCGCACAAACTCCACTGAGGCAGCTACAAAACGAAAGGCTCAACATGGCTAGATTAACAGAGTCCCGAGCCTGGCTTTCAGAACATGGGAATTTCGCCTGCCTATACCCCAGCAGCGCGTCTGAGTCCAGCCGCCAGGCAAGGCCCAGCTCCGCCCGCCAGCCGAGACAGAGGAAAAAAAAGTCACAATGGTGCGTTTACCTTCCGTCCGTGACAGCCGGGGCTAGCTGGGAGCGGGAGTCAGCGAGAGAGGAGGTTTTTCGCTGAGTGGTATGAAGTCCCAATTAACAGCTCTGTGCAGTCTCCTGAGGTTGATTAGGTGCTCAGAAGGCTCTGTTTGATTGTCAGTTCAGGTCTTGGTTTCCAGAGGGATAGAAGGAGACGGGGGCTTAGTCCGCCATCTTCACTCCGCCCCCCCCCCATACTTCTATTTTACAGATGCATTCAGGAGTCCAGCATGTATTCTCTGGTAATCAAGAGCGTATCTTGATTTCTGGGTCCCCTAGAATCTGGTAGTGTAGATGACGTTTTTATGAAAGTCAGAAGTTACAACAGAACATGGATGACTCCTTGTCAAATGATCATTATTCATTATTTTCCTTCTTTAAATTGTATCATTGAAAATTTTATTATGTATGAGTCAGCTTAGAATCATAAAACCAAAAACCAAACCCACTGCCCTCGAGTCAATGCTGATTCATGGCAGTCCTGTAGGGCATGGTAGAACTGCCCCATGGAGTTTCCAAGGACAACCTAGTGAATTTGAACTGTTGACCTTTTGGTTAGCAGATGTAGACTTAACCATTATGCCACTAGGGTTTCTTTCACAGGTTGACATAATTTTAGAGGTGGCAGAGACCTAGAGATATCAATGCATAGTCCCTTGCATTATTACCATGAAAATTGGTACCCAGAGAGCCCAAGTGGCTTTTCCAAGGACACAGCAAATAGGTTGTGAAGATTGACTCTCAAAACCTTTTTGGAAGAGTCTCTAACTTTCTGTTAGAGTTTCTTGATTAAAGCAATAAAAGTCACCTCTATAGTTACATAAAAAAGGAAATTTATTAGAATGACAAATGACCAAAAAAAAAAAAAAAAAAAAAAAAACAAAAGCAGCAGGAAACTTGACAGCCTGAGGATTCAAAGAGGCATCTAGAAGTCATGTCGCTGGTACAGTCTGACTGGGATGCTAATACTTGCTGCCACCAATAAACCCCAAATAGCCTTTATATGCAGGTATAACCTCCAAGGAAGGAATATCCAATCAATGAAGCCGAGGGCATTGCTTGAAGCTGAACTGCTGGATAATGAGAGGATGATATTCGCCATCAGCTTTGGAAGTGGGAGGTAGACATTGCAATACACTAATAATAACTAATAATGTATTAAATGTGAGAATATTACCCAAAGAAGAGAGGACAGGCTATTGAAGAGAAAATAATAAAAGAGAGAAAAAAACAGCAAATGTCTTTTAAAGGCTATCCTTCAGATATATGAGACCTAGTCATTCTTTTTGCCTAAAATATTTCAGCTGTGCTTCCTACAAGTGCTTGTCCTGTTTTCCCAAGGGAGTCCCTTGGGACCACCATCATTTAGGGCATCAGCTCTAAATGCATAGTCTGGAGATGCCTGTGCCTTCCCTGGTTCAGATTTAATCCCCATGAAATATCTTCAACGTATCAGCCATATTGTAAAATTAACCACTGCCACTGCATTTAAAAAAAACCCAAACCAAAGTCCTTGCTGTTGAGTTGATTCCAACTTGTAGCGACCTTACAGGACAGAGTAGAACTTAACCATAGGGTTTCCAAGGAGTACCTGGTGGATATGAACTGCTGACTTTGGCTTAGCAGCTGAACTCCTAGCCACTACACCATCAGACTTTCCATTTCAATGCATCTTAGATGAAATAAAAGGAGAAATGGAGAAGAAAAGTAAAACTGCATTAATAAAGCAATAATAATAATAAGAGTAGATGCTACAGTTTTCCTTTTGGCAATAGAACACCAAGGTCACATCTTGTATTTATGGCTTCTGTCACCAATATTCTTTCTATATTCCCTTTACCCTTAAGCAAAAACCAAGCCTGTTGCTGCTGAGTCGATTCCTACTTATAGCAACCCTGTAAGACAGTAGGACTGTCCCTAGAATTTTTAAGGAGCACCTGTGGGATTTGAACCATCAACCTTTTGTCTAGCAGCCTCTTAATTACTGTGCTTAGGAGTTTCCTTTATCCTTAGTCACTGTCTTAGACAAGTCTAGGTTCGTAAGTAAATGGAGCCTGTGGTAAACAGTATTCAGCTAATTTTTTGTGACTGAAAATGGTTTGATGAAACAAGAGGCTGAAGTTCCTTTAGGAGTTCCTGTTCTTCTCATTGTTTAGCAGAAACCTTATATTTACCTGATAAATAGATTTTAAACTTCAGCTAATACAGTGGTCCCTGTGAGACTAAGAACTCAGTATGATCTTTGTACCTTAAGCGTTGTGGCTTTTCTCTCCCACCGTCTGGCATACATATGTCTTACCACAATATTTGGTCTCTCTTTACTTCCGGGTGTTCAGATCCTATTAGTGCGATGCAATTAGTAAGTAGACTGGCCAGGGTTAGCATTTGTGAGATGGTAAAATCCCTGAGGACTGAATTTTAGAGTAGAAAAAAATAAGAACACGCACAGAAAGAGTTCTATTGCACTTGATAGATGAAAATGAACTGCTTTTGGTGTTCTCTGCTTATTGGGCCTTTTGTTTCAAAAGTCTTCTACCAAGTGCTGGGGGCTAGACTGATGCCCTCTATTAAGGAGCTGACATTTGGAACAGCTGCTACAATTCAAGTCCCCTACTTTATTAAGCCTACCATGGTTCTTTGCCATTCTTCAAGTGCCTTCTGTCTTAGGCACCATACCAGCTGAAAAGTTAAGTTTCTAGAAACCGCTACCCCTACATCTTTCGTCTTTGAGGGTGGCATCAGTGCCTGTGAGAACACAAAGATCAGGTGTTTGTTTGGTTGTACACTTGAGATCAAGAGCCATGGTGGCACAGAGGTTAAACACTTTGCTGGCAATCAAAAAGTTGGTGGTTCAAACTCACCCAGTGGCTCCAAGGAAGACAAATGTAGTGATCTGGTTCTCTAAAGATTACAGCCAAGAAAACCCAGTGGGACATACTACTTTGTCACATGGGATCACCCTGAGTGAGAGAGAACTCAATAGCACCCCACCTTCACCGCTTCAAGGAGCCTTCCATGGTGTCTTTCTAACATAACAGGCCTTCCACCAGGAGATCTTGCCAGTGCTATATATAGTTACTCAAACCACGTGCCTCAAAACCAAAAACCAAACTCACTACCGTTGAGTTGATTCTGACTCATAGCCATCCCATAGGACAGAGTGGAACTGCCTTACAGAGTTTCCAAAGAGCACCTGGCAGATTCGAACTGCTGACTTTTTGGTTAGCAGACGTAGAATTTAACCATTAGGCCACCACCATTTCCATCATATGCCTTGCAACTGGTTAGAGAAATTGCCAGCAAGTCAAGGTCCCAGTAGGCTTACTATGACCTGGACTTGCCTCAAAGGTAGATTTATCATCTGAACATTGAAAGGTCAACAGACAGCAGGGAACTCTGAATCCCCAGAAATTAACTCAGAGTCAGTGGCCAAAAGTCTTTTGTATATTTTATTTTTGTATAGTTCTCATTTACCTTAGTAAATAATCACAGATCCTTCTGGAGACCATGAAGAGTAGTATTTATAAGATGTAATTTTATTGTTATTTGTAGGGATCTTCTTCAAGGTAGTGTTTTTTTCTCTGTTCCTGAGATCTAGATTTGTAGACAGACTCAGGATTGGCATTGAGTGCAGGGCTGTGACTCTAACATGGTGACTTGAGCTAGATCTCTATTCACTAGACTTGAATGGACTTGGGTTACACAAATGAATACAGTCTTTGTGACTGTACCATGTATTTTTGTCCTGAGGATTCTATGATCGCTGAACCACAGTCAGTCTTTACGAATGAGATTATTGTGATTACCATGTTGCCTGTTACGGTAACTACTTCCACCTTTCTTCTGCTGACAATATGCTAAATACCTTGATCCTGGGGTCCTTCTATCTTCCCAGAAACAAACAAAAATAACCATTACCCTCTAGTTGAGTTCAACCCCTGGTGACACTTCGTGTTACAGAGTAGAACTACTCCATACGATCCTCTTATCCTTAATCTTTATGGAAATAGATAGCCAGGCCTTTCTTCCTCTGTGTCACTGGGTGGGTATGAATTGTCAACCTCTAGATCAGTGGCTAAGCACAGACTACTTGCACTATACAGTGACTTTGCCCAGAAAGGGTGTTAAAATAGTGTCTTTTCTTGCAAAGAAAGGGTTGACTGTAACATAATCAGAAAAACAAACTATTGGCAGAGTAGCTTTCAGAATAGACAGGAAAGTTGTAGACTCAGGCTAGGTTACACCAACGAATACAATCTTTGTGCTTGCACCACATATTTTTGTCCTAAGGATTCTGTGATCACTGAACCATGGTCATCAATCACCGAACCGCGGTTATCGACCACTGAACCGTGGTCATCCATCCATCTCAGGGCACAGGAAGAAGCGCCTCACATAGAGTGTGATGCCACTATCACCATGGCCTGGTTGTTACTGTGGTGTTTCTTCTACTGGACACAGTTTTGTCCTCTGGCAACATCATTACTGGACAGCAGATGCCACTGTTCCAGGTGGAATCAATTCCAAACTGTCTTCTGCTTCTTTGGATCTTTCACTTTATGCTCCAAGCCCAAGTCAGGAATGTTTCACTGGGCGAGACTAGGTCATGGTCAGGGAGAACAAGTATCTGACCCTTCTGCTTTCCATAGTGGCTAGTGACACTCTGCTTCTCAACAAAAGCCAAGTAATGATGGATTACTCGAATGAAGGAAGGGAGATCAAGTGCCAAGCTGCCAGAATTTTGCTCAGTTTTTCTGTAGAGTCTTTTTTATTTCAGCATTTCATAACCAGTATCCAGTGTAGTCTCAGCCCATGATGCTAGGTTCACCCTCCTTCATGGAGCAGCCTGGGGATCCAGTTCCACAAGCACTGTCGGTGTTCTTAGCCTCCAGACAATAGCCACTAACTTATCTTTGAAAATACTGAAGTCCCACTACAATGACAGTCTCAAAATCTTCATCAAGATATTGTGCCTTTCTGAGGGGACATGATTGTGTGTGTGTCTGTGTGTGTGTGTGTGTATTGTGAGCATGTGTGTATAAGGTGGTAAACAGATGATTCATTATAAATTAATTAAACTTGTTGCTGTTGAGTCCAACAGCTGTTGGACTTCCAACAGGACAGAGGAGAACTGCCTCATTGAGTTTCCAGGGTGTGGCTGGTGGATTCAAACTACCAACCTCTTGGTTGGCAGCTGTGACTCTTAACTACTGTGGCCCCAAGATTCCACTGCACTTCTCATCATAAATTAGTGTCTCCCAAAGTCTTTGATATTTTATATTCTACTTATACCAAGAAATTTCTGAAATGCCAGGGTTTTTGATGGACTTTCATTTCAGTGAACTGCTGATTGAACTCTTAGACTCAAGAGTTCATTTAGCCAGTTCACTGCATCCAGAGTCTCTGCTAGCTGTCCCATGTGTTAGACTCCTGTAACAAAGTACTAAGTGCCTTAAAACAACAGAAATTTGTCTTCTTCTGCTTCGGGGGACCAGAAATTTGAAATCCACGTGTTGGTAGGGCCAGGCTGTTCCCAAAGCCTCTGAGAGAGGGTTTTTCTTTGTCTTCTAGCTTCTGCTGGCCCTAGGCAGTTCTTGGCTTGTGATAGGATAGCTCCAGTTTCTGAGTTCATCTTCATGTGGCTATTTTCCCTCTGGATCTGTGCCTCTTCTCTTTGTAAATAGACTCTGGTCACACTCGATTCAGGGTCTACCCTAATTCACGATGACCTCATCTTAACTAGTTACTTCTGAAACTAACTACTTATTTATGTAATTCCAAATAAGTTTACATTCTGAGAGTTTGGGAAGGGCATGAATTTGGGGGGAACAATATCCAATCCCAAAAGTACTCTTAATGAGAAATTCACCCACACATGATAGTGTGTACCTCCCTATTTCATTAAGCACCCTCAGGATCCAAGTCCACAAATATTGCCAAGTCTTGCCATTGTAAATTTACTAGCTTTGATGATTATATGTAAATTTTAGGACACCTACTCTCACTTTCAAGTGTGTATTGGTAAGAGTGTACTAACTTGCACCAGAGTTGGAAATAGAACTTAAAAAAGTGTCACTTGTCATTTACTTTTGTAATGGTACACTATGTTTACAGATTTCTCCCACCAACTATATGCTGAGCTCTTTGAGATGCCCAGAGAACATATCCTATATGATTGTCACTGGTGCACAGTACATTTTAACGAATATTGGCTAATGAAGCCACCTCTGTAAGATACACTAGTGAAGCCTGAAGCAGCACCACGTAAATCAGAGTCAAGCCCCACACACATCAGCAAGATCTACAATAACCCACAAATGCATGTGTTAGACAAGCGTCAACCGCATATCTCATTTAAGCATTCAGGCCCAACTTCACGTCAAATGGGAAGATGAGACGAAGCACTACAGCTTACTTTACTCTGTCTGAACACTTCTTTTAGGATTTTCTGGTCTGGAACTAAGTGGGGAAAGTAAAACTGTGAAGGAAATTATTTTAAAAAATAGCCAGCCATAAGGCACTTATAACTCTATGAAGTGGCTGTGGAGACAAAGGAATGTACCCTGTAATTACTGGAGGGGAAAACTCCTACTGAGGATGGACCTCTCTTTCAACACAGAGCAATCAGAGAAGGACAGCTTGAACCAAAGGGTTGGGCACCATGATTTCAAGTAGTTACAATCAGGGATGGAGGGCAACGTTTGCTTCTTCACAAGAAGTGTAAAAGCAGCCACCCATCCTCCGAGATTTCTTTTTTTTCCCCCCTTGAACACATGGGAAATTTACCTTCTTTCATGAGGGGTGATAACTGACCCAAGGGAAGTGGTCTGCAAGCAGGCTGTGAGACTTACCGTCTTAGTCATCTGGTGTTGCTCTAACAGAAATACCCAAAGTGAATGGCTTTAGCAAGGAAGGTTTATTCATTCATAGTCCAGTAGGCTGCAAGTTCAAATTCAGGGTGTCTGCTCTAGGGGAAAGGCTTTCCCTCTATCAGCTCTGGAAGAAAGTCCTTGTGTGGCTTCAGTCTTTGTTCAGGGAGCATCTTGTTGCTGGAGCCTCAAGTGTAAAGGCCGAGCTCTGCTCCCAGTGCTGCTTTCTTGATGGTATGAGGCTCCCAACTCTCTGCTTGCTTCCCTTTCCTTTTATCTCTTGTAGGATGAAAGGTGGTGCAAGCCACGCTCCAGGGAAACTCCCTTTACCTTGGAGCAGGGAGGGCACCTTAGGAAGGGTTTTACAGTCTCATTCTTATTGTCTTTACCATAATCCAGTCTATTAATGACAGGCAGAGATTAGGGTTTACAGCATCAGAAAAATCACAATATGGAGAGCAATCACACAATACTGGGAATCATTGGCCAAGCCAAATTACCACATACATTTTTAGGGGGATGAGATTCAATCCATGACATTAACACCACACCATTTGTTTGTCCTGCAACCCCCCTGATTTCCCTCTCGCCACAGGCAGGAAAACAGCCAGCACTTAGAGGTCAGAAGTCTGGCTACTCATTATTTTGTTCTGTCTGGTTACATTTGTACGTTTTTGAAATCTCAGCTTGTGGATGTTTTTCCTCTCTGCTGAATAAAACGGTAATGGCCTTAACCTGAGCTTGGTGACTGAATACACATTTCTGCTTTTTCCTGCAGTACCAAGCCATCTGAAATTTGCAAGGGCAGAAATGGCATTCAACAAAGCACTCAGCAGACTCCATCCAAGGTAAATCTCTATTTAAAGTGCCCAGCAGACTCCAGGAGATGCTGGAAATCAGGTTGTGGGACAGAACCTCAAGAGCCTGGGAATCTCTTCCCAACTGTGCTAATGATTTGCAGTGCCTTCCCGGGACTGTGTCATACTATTTCAGAATCTCTTTTGCCATTATGTGTCTAGCCATCCCCACCACCCACACTCAGGAGTCAGTGGGACTGCTGTGAGCGGCTCTGTGGGAGAACAAGGCCATATGCTTCCAGAGCTGCCACTCCAGACATGCTAACTCTCGACTTAGGAGGGTCAGATGGCTCCTAAGTGTGTTTGGATCCAGGAGATTTCTCATCATTTTATTTTCACTCTGAGGCTTCAAATGAAGACATTAAAGCTTGGCCACCACAGATTTCCCACTACGTAGGATTTTTACATTGGAATTATTAAGGAAGGAGACTTTTAAAAATATTTTTCAAAAATCTGTATAAGTTTTGAAAAGTTCTTATAAAGTAAATTTATAAAATGCACAAAAGCAAAAGAATTAGCTTAATAAACATCCTCTATATCCAAAACTCGGCTTTGATGATTAATTACATGTTGCAGTCATGTTTCACCTCTTTGGTGAAAGCAAGTGTTGTGGAAACAAACATTTCTTTTTTCTCACTGAGAGGGTTCCCTCCTTTAAAATATTTGTGTGATAACATAAAAAGATTATATTTACATATATGTGTATATATGTATAAACAAAATGTGTTGCTATTGAGTTATTCGAACTCCAACTCCTAGCTACCCCACAGTAGAACTGCCCTGTAAGGTTCCCAAGGAGCACCCAGTGGATTAGATCTGCTGACCTTATGGTTAGCAGCCTGAGCTCCTAGACACTGTGCCAACACACACACACACACACACACACACACACACACACGTATACATATACACACAATACACATATATAAAGATATGTATATGTATATGTAAGTATAATATATCTTAGATATGTGTATATACACAGGAAATCCTGGTGGTGTTCTGGATTAAGTGCTATAGCTGCTAATCAAAAGGTCAGCAGTTCAAATCTGCCAAGATCTCCTTGGAAACTCTATGGAGCAGTTCTACTCGGTTCTATATGGATGCTATAAGTTGAAATTGATTCGATGGCAGTGGGTTAGGTTTATAAACACACACAAATAGAAGAAGCCCTATACATATATATGGAAACCCTGGTGGCTGGTGGGTTAAGTGCTACGTCTGCTAATCAAAAGGTCAGCAGTTCAAATCCACCAGGCACTCATTGGAAACTCTATGGGGCACTTCCACTTTGACCTCTAGGGTTTCTATGAATTGGACCTGACTCAATGGCAATGGGTTTGGTTATACATATATATGTAAACCCTGGTGGTGTAGCCGTTGACAAAAGGTCAGCAGTTCAAATCCACCAAGGACTCCCTGGAAACTCCATTGAGGCAGTTCTACTCTGAACTGAGGCAGTTCTACTCTGACTCTTATGGTCATTATGAGTCAGAACCAACTTGGTAGCACCTAAAAATAACAACAACATACATATATGTATTATTAAAATTGTATATATAGTCCAATGAACTTTTTTCTGCTGAGACCACACCTGTTTGCCGTAGTCATGTCAAGGTCTAATTCATGACCAGCACCTCAAAAGCCTTCCTCATGCCCTCTCTAGCCATCACTTTTTCTCACTAAATTTTTAATTCATTTGATAAGAAAAACTATTTAAAAATTATGTTTTCAAAAATCTCCTTCCTTAATAATTCACATGTAAAAATCCTAAGTAATCAGAATCTGTAGTGGCCAGTCTTTAACGTCTTCATTTGAAGCCTCTATTTTTTCAAGTTTTTATCAGCATAGTTTTGCCTCTTTTCAGTTATATGAATAGAAACATACAGTGTAGATTCTCATATGTTTGTCTTTGCTCATTCAAAATCACGTCTGTGAGATTCATCTATACGATTGTCCACAGCAGTGGCTTGCTCTATGGCATTGCAATGAAGTATCCCAATAGTTGAATATACCACAATTTATTTATTGATTCCATTGCCAGCATCTCCATAGGAGAAAGATGTGGCAGTCTGCTTCTGTGAAGATTCACAGTCTTGGAAACCCTATGGGGCAGTTCTACTCTGTCCTGTGGGGTGACCATCTGTCAGAATCAGCTTGACCACAAAGAGTTTGTTTGTTTGGGTGCACTTTTATTACACGGTTTTTGCATATCACAAGTTATGCTACTCTGAACAATCTGTCACACGTGTTTCAGTGTACGATGTCCCTGTGTCTGTTGGATACATATCCAGGAATAAAACTGATGTCCACTCAGGGTGTGCATGCATTCAGTTTTAGTAGACACTGACATAGAAATTTCTAAAATTACTGTACCAGTTGACCCTTCCACCAGCAATGAATGAAGATTCTAGTAAATATACTGCTAATACTTGACATTATCTTTCTCTTTCAATTTTGCCATTTTCTTGTACAGCATGTAGTACATGGAGTTGCAATTTAAATGTAAGTATTTAGGGTGACTAATTGTATTGAGCTGTCTTTACATGCTTATTGATATTTTCATATAGAGCCTGTTCAAGACTTTTGTCCATGTTTAAATGGGCATCTACTTTTTGTTGATTTGTGTGCATTGTTTACATATTATATGTACAAGTCCTTTTTTTTTTTTTTTAAATATTTGGTGTTTGATCTGGCTTGCCTCCTGATATCTTTGGATGGACAAAAGTTCTTAATTTTTAAGAAATATGATTAATTGGCATTCTGGCTTATGTTTAATGTCATTTTTGTGTTTTGTTTAAAAAATAATATCTATTCCAAGGCTGTGCAGATATTTTTCTATGTTGTCTTCCAAGAACTTTATTGTTGTATCTTTCACATTTAGGTCTTCAAGCTTATGGAATTGATTGATAATTTTATATGATGTAAGATTCATTGTTTCCATGAACGGGTATGCAATAGGTTGATCAGAATTTAATGAAATGATCATCATTTCCCTAATACATCATAGTGGCACCTTTATGGTACATCAGGTGACTGCACGTGTATGACATTGTCTGTAGATTTCTATCTGTTCCTTCAATCTATTTTTGCATTGATACTAAATTAGTTTATTATACCTTTGTATTATGTCTGAAATCCAGTACTGTAAATTTTCTGTTTGAGTTCTTCAAATTTGTCTTTTTTATTCTTTAGTATTTGAATTTTCGTATAGAATGTGTTTATCAATTTCCACAAAGAAATGTCTGCTTTTCTTTTCTCTTTTCAGAAGGAGGCATTACTTGGAATTGAATCTATAGGTTGATCTATAGATTCTATAGATTCAATAGATTTTATGGATCAGTCTGGGGAGAATTAATGCTTGTAATGGTTATGTGTCAACTAGATTATACTGTGGTTCCCAGTGGTTTGGAAGATACTGGACTGATTGCTCTTCCATAGTGTAATACAATGTAATCATCTTCCATGACACTATCTTGTGTGATCAGCCAATCAGTGGAAAGAGAGAAGTTTCCTTGAAGGGGGTGGCCTGCCTCTAGTCTCTCAGTGGATGTCCTGACAAAGCTAGCTTTTTCTCCACACCACCGTTTTCTCATTTACTGACTGCCATGTCTGGGAATGTAAGCCTGCCAAAGTTGCTGACTTGTAGATTTGGATTTGCCACTTCCTACAATCCTGTGAGCCAACAGGTCTCCAGACTGCTTCCTGGTGTACAGTTACAGGACTTTTCAATCCCCACAATTGTATGAGTCATTCAGTTGAAGTAAATCTCCCTGTCTATATATGAGGTCTGACAAGTCTGCAAACTTAATTGTTTTAAGTGCTACATACCTCATTGCTGAATATCACTACAGTCACCTTTGTAGTACTCCCCTTGGGCAGCTATGCACCAACATCAGCACCTAGTCTACCCTTCAAAGCAATTTTGGAACTCCTTCTGGAATGGCCATTGTGCATGTGGCATGGTGGCATATTCATGAACTTAATTGTCTAGTTGTCTATGAGGGAGTTTTTAGCCACTAAACAGATGACTGTATTGCAATACACTCCCCCATTCACCTGACCTGGCCCTCAATTACTTTTCTTTACCCACGGACAAAGGAAACATTGAAAGGAAGACATTTTGATGATATTCAGGACATCAAGGGTAGCACGATGAGAGATCTGACGGCCGTTCCAGAAAAAGATCCAAAACGGCTTTGCAGGGTGGACCAGGCTCTGGTGTTGGTGCATAGTTTCCCAAGGGGGTAGTTCGAAGGTGGCTCTAGTGATACTCAGCCACTAGGCATGCAGCCTTTTTCTAGGTTGAGTTTGCAAGCTTAATTGTTGGAGCTCGTACACGTCAACACCACTCTTATTGCTGGTGTCCAGCTTGCGTCAGTAACTTTGTTTTCAGCCTGTGGGGTGTGTGAGGGTAGGGGTGAGGGGAAGAGCTGGGTTAGGAAGAGATGGTCGTGGGAATTTATGCTGTGGGAACCTAGTTCGACAAATTTCCAATGAATACGGGAAGCTCTTCTCCAAATGCAACCCAGGCAGCGTTCATTATCCCCACGAGCCAGGAAGGTCAGCCATGGCTCGGGAAGTGACACAGAGGGAGGCAGCAGTTTCTAGCACAACAGAAGTGGTGGCAGAAGGAGCAGCAGCCTACGGAGACCCTGTGATGATGCAATTATGGGACTAGCGCAGGGCGCAATTTCAGTGGCATCAGGCACAGGTCTGGGGAGGTTCCACTATGATGGGGTGATTATGATGTGTGAATACAGTGGCAGAGGTTCTGAGCCTCAGCTAAACCACACATGTGGCAGGAAACAAAGAAAATAGAAAATTTCATTCCGGTAGCTCGATACAGGCCTGTGAGAATCATTCTGTTCAAATATCTGCAGAACCACGAAGAGTGAGGGAACCAATAGACCAGCGGAGCCCCAGAGCTGGAGAGAGAAATAGGCTGAATAGCAAAGGACAGGAGACACAATAGTAAGGATGGCTGTTACTGGGCTGAGGAGCAGTTTGTTAAAGAATAGTCTTCAGGCTAAGGAGAGAAAAGGGATTGAAAGAAGTAAAGAACTTAACTGAATTCAAAAAGAGTCTACTTGAGAAACCTCCAAAGCTTCAGATTTTTACACAGTGTAAGTGCTTACTATTATTCTTGAGCAGAGATACATGGTTTTTTTTGAAAAAAGGGATTACGGTGCTGGCTATTACAAAAAGCACGGTGTTATCCATCAGCTTATCGCCTTGCCATCCTGACTTAATCATATAGTGTCAGAGATATTGTAAGGAAATCCATTATGTATGGGGGATCATGGGATCATGAACAAATGAACAACACGGGGGCTGGGGACAAAAGTCAAGCTGGATAAATCTGTTTTTTACCCTCACATCTCGTTTTTGCACCTCTTTGATTTCCTAGGAGTATGCAAAATGCAGACAGAGTATTAGATGCTGCCTATTTAGACTCAGGGAAAGCCCTGATGAAGCCTCATGAAATTTTACCTGCAGGAATTAGTTTAGATTGGTTGAGCCCATCTGTACAGATTTTAAATCATCAGAGAGGCTTCAAGCCAAAAGGAGTGATGGATGGTAGAAATAGTTTCAGGTTTTGAAAAGTGTAAGTACTAAGTATCGCTGTGATGGATATCATGTCTGTTTCCACTGAAGGGTTTTTAGTCCTTTTTGTTTACTAGGCACTACATACTGATTCATACTAACCTGAATGCAAGTATAAACAGCACAGGGGATTTGCCTTCAGAGGCCAAATCTTCTCAAATTGCCATTGTTTCTTGGGAGAAGAGAGGTGGGTCCAGCTATTTTCTTATTTGCCTCCAAGCCAAACGAAACCCACTGCCATCAAACTGATTCTGATTCACAGTGACCCTATAGTTCAAGGTAGAACTGCCCCATAGAGTTTCCAACGAGCACCTGGTGGTCTTGACCTGCTGACCTTTTGGTTACCAGGCATAGCACCTAACCACTATGTCACCCGGGTTTCCTTATGTGCCTCACTCCTCGAGAATATAATTGTTTAGTCTCCCTTCTCTCTGTATCAGTAGTCATAGAATCATAAACCCCCAAACCCACTGCTGTCAAGTGGGTTTTGTGACTCACAGTGACACTACAGGACAAAGTAGAACTACCCCATAGAGTGTCTAAGAAACACCTGGTAGATTTGAATTACTGACCTTTTGGTTAGCAGCTGTAGCACTTAACCACTACACAACCAGGATTTCCAATAGAATCACAGAACCTGAAAATGTGAGAAATCTCTCCCAGATAACTTTCTTCTTTTAGTAGGTCAGGAAATTTAAGGAGAACGGTCAAAGTCTTGCTGAAGTTTCTGCAGTTACAGAAGATAGCTAAGACCAATACCAGGCTTCCTTCTCTCCACATGCTAGATGCTGCTGGTGTTGCTTCTTTTCTTTTTCCAGTCTGTCATGAATCTGAAACTGTACCTAGCCCCTTGGATGGTAAGATGTATATAAGTATTTGCTGAACTGAGTTCAGCTGGGAAAAACCTTCTAAGTGCTCCCAGACCCTACTAATGTCAGATGGAGGGCGACAGGAATCCTAGCTGTATTGCACTTTTGATCTTTGACATCTTAGAGGTGTGTAAGGCTTTAGGGGGAAAATATGGCAGCAGTGACCTGGAACACAACTACATGCTGAAAAGTCATCAAAGTTGATGGCCCCAGTGAGCATGGTTCTCTTTGTGATGGTCTTATGAAAAGGTGGGTTGGATAGAGACTTTATGTGTTTTTCAGGGTGCTCATTGCCAGTTAATTTAGCTGGTCTTTTGAGTTAGGTAGCTCTATTCTAATCCCAGAAGGACCAATTAGACCGTGCCCTTCATGGTGTAAGGTAGACCATGCAGCTCCCTCAGAGCTGCAATGTCACAGCTGGGTGTATCAATCTAAAGTGAGTTTCCAAGGGTCAGGAATCCAATTTTGCCTGGATTATGTTCCCGCCTTGCTGCAGAACAGAAAGCTGTTTTTGTCGGTCAAATAGAGGATGAAAGTGATTTAGGCCTGGATTCCATGCCCCTTTTCCTTCTAGACAGAAAGATTATTTCAGAACGTGCATGTACTGTGTGCCTCAGATACTTCAGAACAAAGAAAAGAGTAGCCCCTCTTACCACTGTGGTACAAAGAACAAGAAATACAACACCAGCATCTACTGGGCTCTTGCTGTCTATTGGGTGCTTTGTAATTATTATCTCTCTTAACTTTTTTTTTTTTTTAAATAGCCCTGTGACATGAATATTATTAGTATGTCCACTTTACAGATGAGAATATTGAGGAAGATACCTACTGGGTTTTAAGCCAGCTCTTCTGACTCCAGAGCTTTTGTTCTTTCTGCCAGGGTTTTTCCTTTTTGTTGGAATAAAATATTTTTGTTTTGTGTTCTCTTTGTGCAGTTTTGCACTGCTTTAATGTGGGGCTGATGTCAATAACTACTTCTGAAGAGTCTTAAGCAGTGTAATTCCTTGTTTGCTTATTTTGTCAGTTACAAAGACCTCACTTCAAAGTACACTTTGAATGCCACCCTGAAGTATCCATAAGGAGAGGAGCACCGTATCTTTTCATTTTTCTTTTATTATACTTATGTAACCCAGGGACCCTGGATTTTTCCATCAGCTTAGTTTGAATAGATCTACCTAAAAGAAAGAGAGGAAGCAACATTAAAAAACAGAAGTCATTTGAGATTTGTTTTTTCTCTTCCCCTATAAACTAAGCCAAAACTCACTGCCGTTGAGTTGGGTCTGACTCGTAGTGACCCTATAGGTCAGAGTAGAACTGCCCCATAGAGTTTCCAAGGAGCACCTGGTGGATTTGAACTGCCAACCAACTAAAAGTTAGCAGACACAGTACTTAACCATGATGCCACCAGGGTTTCCTGTTGGCTCTAGAGAGCTCATCAAATATACAGCTTAGATTTTACAACCAGAACAATTTTTATTCCAAAACAAATGATTAATGAATTATCCTCCTGCTCCCGGTATCTCCTGCATCTGCTGTCCTTGCTAACATCACTGCCCCACCATATCAGTCTGGGGCCACTATCATCTCTTACGGGGATTTTGCCAAGCTTCTTTCTCTGATCCCTCTGATCTATACTCTGCCATGAAGGTGGAATAAGTTTTTAAAAACAGAAATTTTAAGCATGTTCCTGTGTTGCTGAAGACTTTTAATGGCTCGCTGCCACCTTATGTAAAATCTTGGGTGACCGCTCAGGTCTCCTCAGATCTAGACTCAGTGTACCTCTCCAATATAACCTCCCTCCTTCTCTAACTTGCAGTCTACTCTCTGACCCTGTAAAACTAACTACAGTTCTTCCAGAACCCCTGTGCTCTCTCTCCCCGGCTCTGTGCGCATCCTGCTTTGGCTGTGTAGTCTTCGCTCATTATTCCTTTTCCATGGTTCCCTCCCATAAGCCTACTCCCTTTTCACATCCTGTAGAAAAACTTAACCTCCTCTTAGGGACCTTCCCAAGTCACCCACTGCCAGCCATGCAGGGGTAGGTGTCACTTCTACGTGCTTCTACAACATCCTGTTTTTATCTGTTTTAATTCATCATCCCATATTAACATATTGTGAGCATCCGTTTTCCTGGGCTCAGAATCGTCAGTGTTGACCTTTTTGGTACCTAGTGTATTGCCTGGTATGTGATAGATCCCCAGCAAATGTTTGTTGCATGAATGAACACTATTTTGTGAATGTTTTTCGTTGTTCATCAAATCTTTATTGAGAAATTACTACGCATCTAAGGGGTCCCGGTGGTGCGGTGGTTCAATGCCGCTAACCAAAAGGTTGGCACTTTGAATCTACCAGTTGCTCCCCAGGAGAAAGTTTCTGTGAAGATTCTGGCTCAGGAAACGTTATAGGGCAGAACTACTCCATCTAACAGGAGCACTGTTAGTTGGAATCAACTCAGCAGCAATGTTTTTTTTAAAAAAACTATATATCTGGTTTCTTATTGTTTTATCATGAAAGATATGTTGAAGTTCTAACCCTGGGTACTTGTGAATACCATCTTGTTTGGAAACAGGGTTTTTAAAGATGTTATTGGTTAACATGGGGTCATGCTGGAGTAGATGGATCTTAATCTGACATAAAGAAGAAACAAAACAAAAAGACTCATTACCATCAAGTCAACTCCAACTCACAGTGACTCTATAGGTCAGAATAGAACTGCCGCCTAGAGTTTCCAAGGGGCATGTGGTAGATTTAAACTGGTTAGCAGCCATAGCGTTTAACCCCCACACCACCAGGGTTTCCTGCCGAATATTAATGGTGTACTAATAAAAGAAGGGAAACCCTAGTGACATATCTCTCAAGCACTACGTCTGCTAACCGAAACGTTGGCAGTTCAAATCAGCCAAAAGCTCCTTGGAAACTCTGTGGAGCAGTGCTGCCCTGTTCTATAGGGTCTCTGTGAGTCAAAATTGACTCAGTGATGGTGGGTATGATATGGGTATAATGAAAGAGAGGACAAAGCAGAGAGAAGGCGTCACAGAGGAAAGATGCCCATGTGAGCATAGGGGCAGAGATTGGAATGACCTGAAAATTAAAGGCCAAATGTCGCCAGAAGCTAGGATACAAGTGTAGAACAGATTGTCCCTTAGTGCCCTCGGAAGGAATCAGTAAGGCTGACACCCTGATTTTGAGCTCTTTGCATCTGGAACTGTGAGGCAATAAATCTCAGCTCTGGTAAGCTATCCAGTTAGTGATGCTTTGTTATGGCAGTTCCAGGAAGCTAAGATATGTACCAAGATACCTATAGGTGATACGGAAATGCCATGAGTACTCTGTGGTGGTAGGTGACAGCAGATAGAGAAGCTTCCCTGGGATTGTTTATTGACAGCGATACATCAGGTTCCTCTCACGTGTAGGAGTAGGGTGCCCCAGAACTGGCCAAGCAATTAATCCTTAAATGCTTAGCCCTGAAAGCAGAGTGAAACTAATTCTTAAAAATGTATTGTACAGGGAACTTTAAAAGGAGCTAAAATACTAAACTTACCTGGTTGAACTTGGGTGAGGGCCTTGGACTCTCATTTATTACACACTCCAATCTCCTGTTGGCCAGATAGGAGGTTTGAAAATATGCGCATCTGATCTAACATTTTCTCTCATAAGTGAGGAAAGTGAATCTCCAGGAAGAGAAATGATTCCACGACACCTAATGACAACGGCGACTTCTTCACTGACATTTATAGGCACAGGAAGCACACTTACAAATTCAAAGATATCACAGGTGATACACAGACCAAAAGTTTCGTTATTGAATCATATAAATCTTTAGTTTCCTAGCCTATAATTTTCCTTGTCTCCTGTCACTCAAACATTAAGTCAATGACACATTTTTGATTATTGTTGACAGCATTCTACTTCAAGCTACCACTTTTTGTGTTAATTAGGGTGACAATATCTAAGCTAACAGAGAAAACCTGAAATTCACTCTTAAACACAGTCAAAGTAATTGATCATAGTACATTTAGAGCTGGATTTTGGAAACCATGAAGAAGAGCAGGAATCTCTGCTCTACACAGTCATTCCTGGCAGTCATCCTTCAAGGATCTGGCTGTCAGAAGGACTACTAACTTTAAAACGTGGTTCCCAGGGTATCTGCCATGGGTTGAATTGTATCTTCTGAAAAATGTGGCTAGCCTTTCGGCTGGGCCGTGACTCCTGGTGTTGTGTGACGTTTTCCATGTTGTAAACCCTGCCTCTAGGATGTTGACGAGGGAGGCTGGACAGCAGTTGGGTTGGTGGGGCGGGACTCAGTGTGTGGGATTGTGTTGTGGAATTTGAACAGATGGCCTAGAGTTACAATTTTAACATCTGTGTCAGTTCTGAATCTGTTTTGAATGACATTGATTTCTTCTTACTGCTTTTATTGTTTCACCTCTTTCCATTCCTGGTAGGGTTTTATTCTATTCCAGATAGTGTGATTTTTAAGTTGTGTGGTGCTGGCTATTTTTATATACCGATGAATTATCTTGAACTTTGCCTTGGGATACATGGTTATTTCAAAACAGAGTGATTTTTTTTTATATCTTTTGAAATTTGTTAGGTGGCAGCAGGGAACAGCTGACTCTGAAGCTATTTATTCCCCACTGTTTTGTTTTTTTTTAATTGAGGCAAGACCCTTCTGTGTACTCTACTTACCACTCAGGTCACCTAGATGGAGAGTGTGCATGTCACTCATTTTCCGTGTCTTAGTGATCACTGCCCTTCATTGTCTGATGTCCAATTTCTTATAAACCACTATTTCATGTATTTTGATCATTCATTGCTTGTTTCAGGCAGAAGGGTAAACAATTCCTGTCTGTCCGTCTGTGTTGAAAATGGACTTCCTTTATTACCTTATTATTTATGCCTCTTTAAAAATTACTTGAGGGAAACCCTGGTGACACAACGGTTAAACTGTCAGCTACTAACCTAAAGTTTAGTGGTTTGAACCCACCCAGTGGATCCGTAGGAGAAAGACTTGGCTATCTGCTTGCATGAAGATTACAGCTAAGAAAGCTTGGTGCAGTTCTACTCTGTTGCATGAGGGCACTGTGAATTGGAATCAACTCAACAGCACCAGCAAAAATTATTTAGTGTTTCCCACACAGCTTAAAATATATCTTTAATTAATCACTATCTGTCTTTAAAATGTATTTTGCTACTCTATTTGTGGTATAGTCTTACAACAGTGTACTCCTGATTACTTCTTCCCATCCTTTGTGTTACTGTTATTTGATATTTTGCTTTGACCTATGCTATAAACACTGATGGCATAGTGGTTAAGTGCTGTGTCTGCTAACCAAAGGGGTGGCAGTTCAAATCCACTGGACACTCCTTGGAAACTCTATGGGGTCAGTTCTATTCTGTTTCATAGGATACCTGTGAGTTGGCATCAACTAAATGGCATTTTTTTTTAGTGCTATAAACATATAATATGTTGATCTTTTTTTTTGATTTAAATAGTCAATGATCTTTTTGAGTGGTTAAAATGAGAAAACTCCACATTTTTTATTTACTTTCATTTATGGCATTTTCAACTATTCTCTGTTTCTTTAGTTAGATCCAAATTTCTGTCTAAAGAACTTCTTCTAGTATTTCTTATAGAGCAGGACTGATGGCAATGAAATCTCCTTTTCTGTCTCAAAATGTTTTATTTCTATATCATTTTAAAAGATATTTTCACTGGATATAAGCCAAATGCCATTTTCTTTTTTCTGTCAGTACTTTAAAGATCTTAATCCATTGTCTTCTGGTTTGCATAGTTTTGAAACACAAGTCTTTTGAAATTCTTACCTCTGTTGTTACTTTTTTCTCTTCAAAATTATTTGTCTTCGGTTTTCAGCAATTTCAGAATTATATTATTACCTTTTGTTTATTTGTTTTGTTGACATTTATACTGATGTTTTTCTTTGTGAGCTCAGTTCTGTTGTCTAGCTTTAATTTTGGAAACATTCCTGGCAATTATCTCTTAAAATACTACTACTTTCCATATTCTCTTTCTTTTCTCACTGAATCATGCCTGTATTAAACCATTTTCTATTGTCCCACAGCTCTTGGATGCTTGTTTTTATTTTTTGTCAGAGTTTTCTTTTTGTGTTCCATTTTAGGTGTTTTCTGTTGGCCAATATTCAAGTCACGGTTGTTCAACTGTCCTGAATCTACTGATAAGCCTGTCAGGCATTCTTAAAATTTGCCTCTTTTTGTTATAAATATTATTTTTTCTTCTAGCACATCCATTTAATTCTCTCTTGTATTTTCCATTCCTGTATTGAAATTTCCCCAGCATTCATGTATGCTATTCATTTTTTTATCAGAGTTTTTAATATATTAATCATAAACCCACTGCCGTCAAGCCAACTCTGACTCATAATGACCCTATAGGTCAGAATAGAACTGTTCCCATAGGGTTTCCAAGGACCAACTGGTGGATTTGGATTGCTGACCTTTTGGTTAGCAACCATATCTCTTAACTAGTGCTCCCAGGGCTATTACAGTTATTTTAAACTCCTTTGGATAGTACTAACTGCTGGTACGTATCTGACTCTAGTTCTACTGTATATTTTGTCTCTTGATAACGTATGTGTTTCTGCATTTTGTGTTGCTTGTACTTTTGGGGCATCTTGCATAACACATTAGAATCTGAGGGGGTAGAATTTATGCCTAGAAATGAACATGTCATGTTTTCTTTGCTAGGCTTTTAGCATAGGGAGTTAATTAGCATAATTAGTAGTAAAACTGGGTTTGGATTCTGTTGTTTATGTTATCAACCTCAATGTACCACAGACTCCCTATGGTCTTTTCTGTTTAGGTGGGGCCTTATTTACTAAAGGATTTTTCTCTGTGTCTGTTCCATCTCAGCTTTAGGTCCTCCCTTTCCATCTGCACCTTAGGGAAGGTCAGTCTACATGATTTCATCTTTCTTCTAGCAGTAAACTGCTGTTAGTTGTTACCACACACTTCCTAGCCTAGTGGTTGGGGTGAGAGTGATGACATTCTCTGTTTTGCTAGTTTAGCCTCAGTCTCAGTTAGATATTCAGTCCCTGTGTCTCGGGGGCAGGGTCTTCTTAGTCACTTTACTCCTTCTCCAGCAATAGAGCATCGCCGGTTGTCTAGGCCCAGGATATTTTTCTGTTCCTCTCCCAGGTAGAGTGAATCTTACCTTGTGTGTGGGAGTAGCAGAGCTTTATGTCCTTATCCTGGTGGTGTAAGGCGTTTGTTCTTTAAGGGAGGTAGAAGAGACAGATCCAAGAGAACTGTGTGCCTTTCCCACAGTGGCAGCTATTCCTCTGACCAGGGCCGACAGCACTGAAAGAGGCTCTTTCAAATCTCCTGCTCCTACTGGTGATTACGTGGTGAGATTAGCACAAAGAGAACTTGTGTGTGTGGGTATTATTTGGCTTCCAGAGTTTTGATACCATCACACTTGTTCATATTTGGCTTCTAACAATTTGTTCAGAATTTTATCACCTTTTTAACCAAATTGTTGTCAGCTTTTATGGTATCTTCCACAAGCAAATCACCAAGTCTCATCTTTCCTTAGAAGCACCTATCTTCCTGTCTTCCTTTTAATCTGGGGTACTTTTCCCATGGCTTTAGCTTTCTATTGTTTCCAATAAAAGTTATTGCCTTGTAAATTATCTTTTGTTAAATTGCTTTAAGCATTGCTCTACTAAGCTTCCTACAGATTAAGTGGAAGCCAAAAATCTGTCTCTATATTTTTAAGTTCTAAGAGATTTTATTCTCTGATTTTTGTCGTAAGCATCTTCTTTATGCAATATAGATGCAATATCTTCTCTTCTCTCTCTATGGATATTAATGATAGTATTTCCTTCTCAAGTCTCCTTCTTCCTACAGAGTTTCTATTCTTCCAAATTGCTTTTGTTCTTGTTTGTTTGTTCTGGTCACTGACTTCCTTGTTAGAAGCATTTCTCAGATGTCTAGTATTCCTTGAATGTTGGCTCATGATTAAGAATGACAGGCTAACAATCTGTTTACCAGCTCCAAAAGCCTGAGCATAGCTGGTCAACTTTGGATTTCACTGAAGAGTGTTCTGGGGAGGTTTTGACAAGAATCCCCTGATTTCAGCCTTTCGAGCTTTTGCCTTTTTGGTGAGTCTGATTCCCTAGATGCGAATCTTCCAGACTCCTGCATAGAAATATTCCTGGCTGCCAGGCTTGTGGAACCTGAGTGTGGGAAGGGATCTGCTTTTGTTACAGAATCTTTCATTTAAATTACAGAATGTCTTTATGAAAGTCTTTGAGCAATATTATTCCTGTTTCTTTATTACTGCTTTCCCAAACTTGGGACAATTGGTACTTCTTTAAAATGTCTGGGAGTCAGTTGTACCCTGGCCCCTAGGGTCACACTAGGCTTGGCTGGCTTAAAATGTCTAAATAAACTTAAAAGTTTAACTAAACTTAACAGTATGACCTTGTTCTTACTTTCCCTATCAGCTTCCTGGTAGTACAAACATTAGACTTGTAGTTTTAGAACAACAGATTTTCATATGCTGTTCTTTCTAAGCTTTGTCACTGCATTTAGGCGCACAATTGCAATAAAAATTAGGAAGAGGCCCATTAGACAAAGCCTCCGCCTTCCTCTTTCATGGTGAGCAAGAAGCAGAACCTTTCTTTGTTTTGGATTTGCGATCATGTCCATGTTTATTTGGACATTTAGGCTTTCTTCCAGAGACGCCAATCTTCCATTCTGAGAGAGAGGGCTGTATCCCTACCAAGAGCGAGCAGTGACAGCCAGCCAGAGGGGACAGGCATCGAGACAGTAGGCAGCAGCCAGGACCGAGAAGACTTAAGGGTTGCCTTGAAGGGGGGGCACACATCTTCCTCATCTTCAGCTACGTTTGCACATGACTTCACTGTTTGCCAGGCTCTTTCATGTCCATCATCTTATGAATCTTCACAATGTTCTGTGATCCAAGAACAACAAATTATGTTATCCCTATGGAGCTGTTGGGGCCACTGAGGTTCAAGGTAGCAGGGGACTTTCCTAGTAAAAGAGTGGTAATTGGTGCAGTGGAGATACAAGTTCTCAGGACTTTCAGTCCTCAAAACTGTGGTCAGCACTAACGTGAATTATCAAAACGGAATTTCATTAGCATTCAGGAACAAATTACAATGTGGACTAGGCTAACACAGAGCCGACAAACAGAGATCCTTGGAGGCCCAGCTGAAGACGTGGACAAGAGGATCTAACCGGCACATCCCTGGTTTACCTGACAATACACAATTTCTGAAGTACATGTGAACAGCAGCTCATTCCCGTGGTTTGACGCAGGTGCGCTGTGTCCTCCGCGGCACCATCTATGCTATCATCCCTTAGTCACAGAGGTCACAGCCAGACAGTCTCTCCACTCTCATTCTGAATTAGCATACTCGTACACTGTGAGCTAGCGCTGTTTTAAGGGGTAGATTTTTAGGTTATAACATGTAAGGTGGAATTGGCCGCAATAATGAACAGCTATGGATGTTATTTATTCATTTCTCTTTCAGTGTTGAGGGATTAAAGCCATATGGTGTCCTACACCAGCGTTGGACAGGGAATCTGGAAAGAAGATCACTCGCCCTTGCAGAGTGACCTTGAAGGGACAATTCCTGCCTTGGAACTTCAGGAATCTTGTGCCCTGTATACTTCTTTCCAGCTCAGATGCTCTATGCTAAGGTTTCCGTTAACTCTCCGTGCCTTCTCATCAGTGTTGTTTGCTTTTTATGAATGTGGGGTGTGTTTATCTCTAGGCGCTCCCCGCAGTCCTCTTTGGCTGCACTCTGTTAGACTCTTCATTTGAACTTCTTTAAAAAAGGTACAGATAGGAGCCTTTTGGCATTCCAGCAGGACTGTCTGTGGTCATGTGTGAGAGGACGTAGGTGCCACTCGTGTGCAAAGAGCTTAAAAAATGACCAGACAGCAGCAGGCTCATGGTGTTCGTTGTCAGCAGTGCTAGCGGGATAATAAATCAACCTGTCTCATGTCAGGGGTCAGTTCGCTTGATGTTTAAAGTGTTTTGGCCAATCTAATCAGGCTGGGCATACTCCATTCATTTGTGAGTTGCTGGTACCATTACGATGCTGAGATTACTCTGAGCTTGTGTTCTCTAACCTGATGACTTTGCGGGCGCTAGGACAAGCTAGGTGTGGAATAAAAAATTTTTTAAAAGTCCACAGTTCAGAGACAGAGACCTTTTTCTGGTACTTGTTAGCTTGAAGAAAATTTCGTGTTATTCCAGGAGAGCTGGACTAGCTGGAACAGCAAGTTACCCAGCTATTTAGCATAGGGTGGGGGAAAACTTAGTTTTCCAGATTCATTTTGGAATTAATCTTTAAGTCCTTTGGAGCAAGGCCAGCCATATAGGTTGTGAGTCCCAGGTTGGATGAAAACACAGGGCCCCTGGTTGAAAAAACAAGCAAAAATGCCCTTCAAAACCAAACCCCCCCATGACTGTCAAGTCAATTCCAACTCACAGTGACCCTATAGAACAGAATAGAACCATTCCATGGAGTTTCCAAGGAGTGCCTGGCAGATTTAAGCTGCTACCCTTTTGGTTAGCAGCTGTAGCCCTTGGCCACTACACCACCGGAATTTCCAAAATGCCCTTAATGGTACTGAAATAGAAACCTTTTTCTTTCTGCCTGGTTTCTCTCTCAACTTGTCCAGGTACTTTTTATTTGCTGTTGAATGCTAGTCCTAAAGAAAAAAAAAATTTAACTTATCAGTGTAAATTTTACCTTTCTTCTTTATCCTGTCCAGTGCTAGTTTTAAGTGCAAATGTAAAAGAACTGACTTCCTGTTCAGACTCACCAAAATTCCCCAGTTGCTATTTCACAGTTTCTCCCCAGGGAGTGCCTGGAGCTCCTAGACAAGACCAACTCAAGTCAGACTCAAGAAGGCTGAAGGGAAGGACAGCGGTGCCCTGGAGAACACTCATGGGTGCCCAGGGGTACACCTCCACTTGTGGCCCCATGGTCAGGGTGGCTCTCAGGAATCCGGGCCAGGCACTTCGCCTTCCCAGAGGCCCTCAGCCACAATCTACAACAGAAGGCAACCCCTAAGGGTCCAACAGTTTGGGGCCACGACATGCTTGCTTCTTGGACAGATGGTGGCAAGACCCTGACCTGAGGACACCTGAGGCTCCCCCGTTTGATGTGTCAGAGCATGGCCAGCCAGAAATGGGGATGGTGGAGTGTGCTGTCCCCCCTGCAAGACACGGTGGGGCATGTGTGTCCCTCCAACCCTCCCTGCATCTGCACAGAGGCTCTGAAGCACCCCTCCCTGCAAGATGAAGGGTCACAGAGGTCACCTGGCAGGGGCAGGGAAAGTGAGACCAGAGGCCAGATGCCAGGATGCTGGGGAGCTGGTGGCCAAAAGCTCATCCTGGAAAGGCAAGGCAAGGTGGGGTCTTCCATGAGCCGCGCCTCCATCCCCCATTACCTAGTGCATTTCACTCTGAAAGCACAATTCAGAGACAAAGTTATGAGACTCAGAGACAGTGACTGCTGAGTATTCAGCAGAGTGCAGGTTCTGAGAGCGAGACTGGAGGACAGCTTGGCTTGCCCGCTTCTGGGGCTGCCTCTGCTCTGCAGGCTCCATCAGGTCAAGGTTGGAGGGATGTCAAATACCAGCTCCAATTTGTGAAGATGTTTAACTTCACTAGATTGTAAAAGATGCTGGAGTGAAGTCACTTTTAAAAAAAACGACAACCAAAACAGGAAAACATTACAGAAATCGAGAGCGCTTGAGGAAGCTCTGTGGGTTTTGTTTGTTTGCTGTTTTCTCGGTGAGGTTAAAGACAGGAAAAGAAAATTACATTTACAGATTATTAAAAAATACATGTGCCACAGAATGGAAGAGGAGGAACTTGAGGTATGCACATGCCTGTGTATGTGAGAAACAGAATGAAACGTTTCCACAGGATATTTGGGTGGATTTGCTGGATTAGGCAATGTAAGAATAGCTCTAAATTAAATTCCAAAGTGAAATGGGAGCCTTGTGTCACAAAGTAGTAGAAAAGGACACCGTTAAGACATGGAGGGACACCCTGCTGGCACTGGGGTTAAATGCTATGTCTGCCAACCAAAAGGTTGGCAATTCAAATCCTGCAGATGCTCCTTGCAAATTCTATGGGGTGGTTCTATTCTGACCTCCAGGGTCACTATGGGTAGGAATCGACTTGACAGCAGAGGGTTAAGACACAGTTTATCTTATTGGATTGACACAGTAGCTGCCATGGTGAGCCGAGACATGGCAACAATTGTCGAGGTGGAGCAGGACTGGGTAGTGTTTCCTTCTGTTGTACATCAGGTCGCTATGAGTTAAAACTGAGTCAATGGCATTTCTTAGCTTTTGGTGTAGAAGGAAGAGAAATCAAACAAATAGGCCCAAATATGAGGGTCTAGGGGTTCAGAGGAAGGATAAGGGGAGAAAAAGGAGGGAAGAGATGTGAGCAGTCTCCTGGTAGAGATTATGGGGCATCATGAGAGGGCCTGGAGACTCAGTGGGGAGTCAGCCCGCGGGAAGCAGTCAAACCTGTGGAGCTGGCGGGACATGTGGAACAACGGTGCTCTCTGGCTGTAAGGCAGCTGTGAGTTGGAACCTACCCAACAGAGGTGGGTTTGGTTAGTTTGTGTCTGGCCAGGCCGTGAGGCAGGTGTCCTGCATTTGTTCTCCAAAGACTTTCAAAAATTATTCTTTCCTAGACTACAGAGGTTGCTTTTGTATTCTTCTCAAACAGCGTTTTATTTAGAGGCTGCGTTATTCTGGACAATAGGATGAAGAGAAAGAAATTCTTATGGACAAGGGAATTATTCTCTTGCGTGAAAATGCAGAGTCTCAAAGCAAGAATGCGCTGGTGCCTGTCTGCTTTCTTCCTCCTTAGAAAGTGGACGTGATGTTGGGAGGAGCAGCAGCCGTCTTGTGACCATGAGGACCAGCCACACACTAAAGGTGGCAGAGCAGGAAGGCAGGAGTCTGGTTCTTCAGAACACCCTTGAGCAGCCCACTAGCCCTGGACAGAGTCTTCCTTGGACGTCCTGTTTTATGAGAAACATAAGCCACTTCTTCTTTTACGCTACAGTTGGTCAGGTTTTCTGTTGCTGGCAGCTAGACAAGTTCCCAACAGGCTGACAGAACCCCTGTCTCATCAATGAAACCATTAATAAAGCCTGTTACCAGCACAGCCCTCAGGAGTTGTCTGAGAATCAAGTTAATGGCAGCTGTCATTCGTATATGGATGAGTCCAGGGAGGCAGGAGGTGACCAGCTCGAGAGGACAGATTGTGAGTGAGGACCCACCTTCAGAAGAAGCAAGAAACAGCACCAAGAGATATTTGAGAGGTTTATTATTCTAATGAGAATATAGAGATACCAAGGGAGGGAAGGGCAGGGGTTGAGTGTCCCACTGTATAAAGGATAGTTTAGACCATTGAAAAAAATACATATATGTACATAGGGTTGCATGTATGTCTGTGTGTGTGTATGAAGAAAGGAGGTCCTGTGAGGCTGGAAAAGGATCTGGAGACACCCATGTGGCTGGCAGTGACATTCACTGAGATCCCATGGAAAAGCCTATGTGGATGCTTTGCAAATGGAAATCACTGCAAGAATCGGATGGACCTGATGATGGAACTGTGGAAGGGAAGGAGACGCAAACTCAGCTAAGAGAGAAAAGACAGAAAAGGGCAATCCAGGAGGCTGCTCCTGTGTCTGCTGTGTGGACTGAAATCTTTCCCCCAGGCCAGAGTCAGGACTCAGGGTGACAAAGCCAGGTGCTCGGCCACACTGTCTGTGCGTCACAGAACCAAAGGTGTTTAAAATGCCTGTTTGCCATCTACTACTTGGGAAAACTGTTTGTTTTGTTTAGTTTATTATTTTAACATTTCCAAGGTGATTGGTAATTCTATGGGGCCTTAGGCATAATGTAATGCCTTCATGTCATTCCTTTTAATGTGTAAATACCAAAGCTGGCATTTAGTCCTCAGGACCGCCTGGGTCTCCCTATGTGGGGAATGATGAGCGTGTACTACCTGTATTGATTGTCCACCTGCAGTTAAGGGGAGAAGAGAAGAAAGGGAAACATTAAAGAGAGGACCATTAGGTTCTGAGGCTCGTTCCACTCATCAGTAGAGTGGTTTTATAAACCTCTGTGTCTGTCCTGAGAAAGCCACACATGTGTGTGATTGGCTTAAATCTGAATCACAGACACAGTAGCCGCTGAAAAGAAAAATAAGGGTAATTCTGTATGACCCTTTTACTACTGAGAACTGGGAGTTTTTGTTACAGATTATCTCAAAAGAAAAGCTTTTCTCTTTTATAAGTCCCTGGTTCACCATTGATGCCCTCAATTTCATAAATTCTTAACTTCTTGGTGCCCTGTGTATTTGTGCCAACTACTCCCAGATGGCCACATCCCATGTGTGTGCACCTTTGACACAGAAGCGGTGCGTCAGCTTGAATTTTTCCCAGAAGGAGGAATGAAGGGAAAACTTGACCTGAATGAGGGTTGAAAATGGAGAATTTTGCTATTTCATTTTCCTTGCACAAAGAAGGATTTTGGATTTTTTTTCCCAAAATGGTAAGTCAAGCATCAAATATGACATGAGAATCTACTACTACTAATCTAGCCGTTTCATTCTTTTACCGAGCATGTATTTTTTCCTACATCTCTTGCTATAGCAAATAAAGAGTTTGGAAAAAAAATGGTGTAAACAATCTCATCTGATTTAGGATCACAATGAATCTTGAGAACTTACAGCCCATCAAGAGTGACTTCACTGTCATCTCGTCTGGACCAGTCTCCTTTCTTATCCAACCTCACCTTTGCCCTGAGTCTAGGGATTGGATACAGCAAACTAAACATGTTAGCACACCTTGAGGTGGGTGATTTGGGTGTTTTCTAGGAATAAAAGGAGGTGACCAGTTACTGCAGTTCAACCATGGAAAGATTTATTTATTTTTTTAACCTGGTCTTTGTGAACCTCTGTGTTGTAGTGAATAAAAAGATTTATTGACTAAATTCTTATTGAAAGACAACCTAAGTCAGGTTGGCCGCTAACCAAAAGCTCAGCAGTTCAAGTCCACCAGCCACTCCTTGGAAGCCCTATGGAGGAGGCAGTTCTACTCTGCCCTATAGGATCACTGTAAGTTGGAATCAATTCAACTGCAAGAGACTTGTTTCTGTTTGTTTGTATAGTCATGCTTGAGTGGATTTTTAGGAAATTTTTTTTTTTCAGTGTCAGGTTGTTTTGGTTTTTTTAGTTAATGATTGACTGCCTTTAATACACTTGTTTTTACAAACAGAAGGTTTGAACATCAATTTTTGCATTGAAGACAATGTTTTCATATAAAATATTTGTCATTATACTCATAAAGTCATAGTGTATAATTTTGTAATCCTTTAATGTTATGGAGGCAGGGACCCACAAAGGCAAAAGTCCTCAGAGCCAAAGCAAGCCAATCAATCCTCTAGACAGTGTGCTGATACACGTGACAGATCGCTGTATAAGGTCAGCACATGCACTTCAGAGACGGGAGACCTGGGTTCAAATTTCAGTTGTGATACTTCCTACTGTATGATATTACATATTCTGTAAGCACTCTGATGACACTGATTTTTCTAGAGTTTCTGTGAGAATTTATATGTGTATATGTATGTATCTATCTGTCTATCCCCGGTGGTACAGTGCTAACCAAAAGGCATGCATGCAAATCCACCAGCCGCTCCTTGGAGGCCGTATGATGCAGTTCCACTCTGTTCTGTAACAGAGGGCCATGCGAGTCAGAATGAACTTGATGGCAACAGGCTGGGCTTTTTTGGTTTTACACAAAATCTATATACATACCCACATACACAAATATATATACGCACATATATTTAAAGGAATATATGTTTGCTATGTATTTAACAAATATATATTTAATAAATGTATGTATATTTAAAGTAATATACACGCACGTGTGTGTGTGTGTGCACACTTAAGTGCATGTGTATTCCTTTAAATTCCCACAGCAAACTCTCCACATACACACACAAACAACCACACATATATGCCTAGCATGTAAGAGCCCTGGGTGAAGTTTTGCTCACTCCTTGCTTTTTCACCTTCTAATATGAGTTTGCACAGAGCCTTTCCCAGCTGGGTTTAGGGTTTGAGAACTAGGAACAAATGGATTGGTGGCAGAAGCTGGTCTTAGAAGAAAAATCCTCCCCACATTCAACCTGAAGGCTTGGAGAATTGCGCTGGGCTGGTGTGTAGATGGCGGGCAATGCTGATTTGGGTGTGTCTATCCCCCAATACAGGTATAGGGTTCGCATGACACCCTGATTCATAAGGATTCTCTTTGGCTTTGACGAGACAAAAATAAGACCTAAGGTGTATATTTCCCTCCTAAGTATCACCTGCAGGGCTAATCACCTCCTTCCCATTGGCATATTGATGAATCTTGGAAATTTTCCAAGTATTGCTGTAAATTTTAGAAATTCCTGGATAAATATGTTATAATCTGTGATTTAAGGAATTTGCAGTCTGGTGACCCCTGACCAGAAGCCCTAATAAAGTAAAGCTACTCTACTAGGAAGTAATTTTTACTTCCATTTTGCAGACAAATAACAGAAGTTTCAGAGAAGTTAAAGAATTCTTCCAAGAAGACAGAATTTAACTCCAGGTATTTGAGGGAGTCTATTACTCTGCTTCTTCCATTTTTCCTTGAGTATTTGTTAATCACTCTTCACTATTGTTTCAGATTATCAAATGTTTAAGTACTTGAGGTTTTGTATGCCTTCACTAACATTGAAAGTACAGCTAGAGTTCTCACCTTTACCTGTTTCACAGTTCTGTAAGTGTGTCATCACTGTGTTAATTTCAGTTCTATCCTAAAAGGTCTGCATAGAAAATTCCGTAGTGACTCAGAGTTAATTATATTGTTAGACCAGGATTTCCCCTTCCGTGGAAATCCTGATGGCGTAGTGCTTAAGTGCTATGGCTGCTGACCAAATGGTTGCCAGTTCAAATTCACCAGGCCATCCTTGGAAACTTTATAGGACAGTGCTACTCTGTCCTTTAGGGTCACTATGAGTCAGAATTGACCACAATGAGTTTTGGGCTTGGAACTCAACTTTTGCTTGCTTCTTTCTCTTCCTTTCTCTGTTCCCACCTCTAATTCAACTCGAAACCCAAACCCACTGCCATGCAGTCGATTCTGACTCATAGCTAGTGTTTAATTGCAGGGATAGGAGAATAAGACTTTCCAGATTGTCAGTCTCCCATGTTAACTTATTAGCATTCAGTGCAACATTATTGTGGCAATGACATGGGACAGGGTTTTTGTACTACACACAAAAACCAAGGCCTTACAGAGTGCAAAGGAGTAAGAAGTGGCATACCGTCCTGTTTCCTAGTGATGAACAGAAATGTGTTATTTAGGAAGCCACACAAGCCCTATGGAGTGAAGCTCTACTCTAAAACACAGGGAGTCACCATCAGTTGGAATCAATTCCAATGTAATTTTTTTTCTTTCTGGTTTTCCTCTGAAAACATGATAAAGCAGGGAAATATTGTCTTCAAGCATACATTATTACTTTCCTGGGCACTAAATTCTTTTGGTGTTTAGTGTTTTAAATTATACCTTATGTCTTCATCTTGCAAGGGGTCTGAACCAACTCCAGGGTGACGGATTTGGTTTAGTTTTTGGTGGCATAGAGATGAATAGATTAACATTATCTATAACAAGTTTTCTTCAATACAAAAGTGTCTTTTTAAGATTCTGATAAAAAAATAATAAAACATTTTCATGGACCGCTAGACGTACTGCAGCACTAGAAACTCTGCCTACCCTGCGTGATGGATACATTGGCCCCGGCTGTCCCAGCATCCCAGGGAAAGCAAGGCAAGGGAAGTGGGCAATGGAAGACACAGCTGTCAGTGTCCACCTCCAGGATTCTTTTCTGGTAAAGGGCATCAAATGGTTCCCAATACTCTATTGATGACAACAGTGTCCGTCTCTCTCCTCAAGATTTTTGATCCCTGTCTTACAAGTGGAGTGCTGGTGGTACAGCGGTTAAGGGGTCAGCTGCTCACCAAAAGGTTTGCCATTCAAATTCACCAGCCACTGTTTTGGAAACCCTATTGGGCAGTTCTATAGGGTCACTGTGAGTCAGAATCCACTCAGTGGCACTGAATTTGGTTTGGGTTTTGGCACTGGGCAGTTCTACTCTTTCCTATAAAGCCTCTGTGAATGGGGATCAACTTGATGGCAATGAGTTTGGTTTGGTTTTAGTCTTACAAAAAGTGTTAGTTTTGTTGTTAGATGCTGTAGAGTGGATTTCAACTCATATAACAGTACAGTAGTTTTGATATATTGGAGAATAAATTACCTTGTCTGACAATAAGGTTGAAGCCCTGGTAGTGTAGTGGTTTAAGTGCCACAGCTGCTAATCTAAAGGTCTGCAGTTTGAATTCGTTAGGCACTCCTTGGACTCTCTATGGGGCATTTCTAGTCTGTCCTATCGGGTTGCTACAAAATGGAATCAGCTTGACGGTAGTCGGTTTCAGTGGGTTTTTGCCAACAGCATTGACGGTATCTTTGCCAAGATGTTTCGCCCAAGTTTAAAACAGAAATGACTGGAGATGAGTTATATTGTGTGACAGCACTTGAATATTTAACTACATACACTTTTTAAAAAAATTTATTTGGCTAGTCCGATCCGACTCGACGGCACTTGGCTTTTCTGAATGATGTCTCTACTTTCTTGACATAACACAACATATCATAGTGA
This sequence comes from Heterohyrax brucei, assembly GCA_028571685.1. NCBI lineage: Eukaryota > Metazoa > Chordata > Mammalia > Hyracoidea > Procaviidae > Heterohyrax > Heterohyrax brucei. The sequence goes on along the minus strand of CM053164.1, from coordinate 10,775,386 downwards.
AAGAAACAGACTGTGTGATTTTATGCTGTGTCTCAAAAATTGAGCCATGTTGGAGAGGTCCACGTGTCAGCCTGAGACCCACCGGGAGTCCTCAGTAGTAAAATTCTGAGATTGGGGCCCAAATGGATCAACCTTGTAACATGCCTGGTTTCTCAGTGGGCAGTGAATATTTAGTAAAGCATAATTCTGGAGCTAAGAGTTTTTATTTCCAGTCCACATATGACAGGTGAAGAGACTGGAGTCAACTTCCTCATGCTCAGAGCCTGAATTTTCTGAAGAAACTATGAAATTTATCACAGCTCTGGTGTGGGGCTGTGAGGCTCACGTGAGATACTGTGCAGGAAATTGCTTTGTAAGGAACAGAACGTGCTCAGCTCTTGTTATTAAATGGCTCTTTAGGAGCAGTGAAGTAGGCAGTGTCCATGGATCTTTGGCTGTCTGGGCTTGTTTACATTACAGGAACAGAAGACCTTTGAAAGAGGTGTGCATACAATTAAATGGTAGCTAAATTAAAAATGTAATGGAAAGAGAAAGCACGATCTTCTGAGGCCAGGGCCTCATTGCTCTTCTCTTAATTCGGGTAGGGCAGATGAAGGACATCACCACTCGGGGCCCTCCACCACACCAAGGAGAACAGTCACCCCTTTGACAAGTAGTGAAGGTCCCTCTTCAGGGACTTCAGTTTGATGAGGCTTGGGATTTCTGCCGCATCAACTGTCCTCATTTTCCTCTTGGAGACTTATGACTTCCCTTTGGCGTGATGTGAAGACACAAGGAACTGTGCCATCAGGTGAAATGTTTGAGCATGCTTCTGGAGCTAACCTTAATGCTTTGTGGCATCCTTTCTGGCAGGGACAGTTCTGAGGGCAGATAGGGTGTCTTAGTCATCTGGCACTGCTCCAATAGGAATACTATGAGTGGATGGCTTTAGCAAAGAAAAGTTTATTCTCACCCAGTCCACTGGGCTACAACTCTGAATTCCGGGTGCCGGCTCATGAAGATGCGCTCTCTCTGTTGGCTCTGGAGGAAAGTCCTTGCGTTGTATCAGTCTCTGGTCCGAGGATATCTTGGCACAGGAACCTCGTGTCTGAAGGCCTCGCACTGCTCCTGGTGCTGCTTTCTTGATGCTAAGAGGCCCCACTCTCTGTTTGCTTCCCTTCCCTTTTATCTCTTGTAGGATAAATGGTGGTGCAAGCCACATTCCAGGGAAACTCCTTTTACAAGGGATCAGGGAGATGACCTTAGGAAGAGTGTTACCGTAGCTCCCTAATCCTCTTTAATATAATCCTATCTATTAACCACAGGCAGATATTAGGATTTACAGCATAGGAAAATCACAACATGGAGGGCAATCACACAACACTGGGAATCACAATCCAGCCGAATGGCTTCACTTAATTTCGCAGGGACCCAATTCAATCCGTAACAGAGGGAGAAAAGAATTCCTTTAAAAACTATGTTTCATGGTCTAAGAAATCATTCGAGTAAAGGGAGGATGGTTTTGAGAAGCCACAGAACTATGTGAACTGATTGAAGAGTCAAAGCTGCTCAGGATGACAAAACGGGGGAGGGTTGGCATCCTGAGAGGTTCAGGCGCCTTGTGTTAGGTGGATCAGAAGTGCTGCCAGCTTCACTCTCCTAGGGGTCTTCCTTACTTCTCTTTTTCTCCTTTTCGTTTGACCTGAGCCCAGTCCTGTCTCCAGCTCCCTTGATTTCCAGGGCAACTAATTCTTCTCTACCCTCACTGTTGCTCAGCTTCCCTGACTTGGGTTATTGGGAGAATGACTGGAAACACCCTCTACGGCCACTTTATCCTGCCCAGAAAAAAGAAAACCCATTGCTATCGAGTTAATTCTGACTCCTAAAAAAATCAAACCAAACCCAGTGCTGTCAGGTTGATTCCAACTCACAGCAACTCTATTCGACAGAGTAGAACTGCACCATAGAGGCTGAACTGCCAACCTTTCGTTAGCAGATGCAGCATTTAACCACTACACCACTAGGGTTTCTGCACAGTGACCCTGTAGGACAGGGTAAACCTGCCCCATAGGGTTTCTAAGGAATGCCTAATGGATTCAAACTGCCAACCTTTTCATTAGCAGCCATAGCTCTTAACCACTATGGCACCAGGATTTCCTAAAGCAAAGCTGACATAAAAACATCTTTAGGTGTCGACCTTTCTCAAATCTGCCGTGTACAAGTAAGAGTTATCTCAAAGATCCCACTAGAAGCATGTTTCAACATGGTTTTAACCATGAGTGACAACTGGAATTACTGTTGATCACACAAGCTTCTTGAAATGACTTTGAAAATAGTAAGCTAGGAAGGATCTTGCTGAGAAAAAGAGAAAGAAAGAAAAAGGAAGAGGAGGAAGAAAAAGGGCAGGAAAGTGGAAAATAAGGTAAATAGTTTCTGGAATGCAAATAAATCAGGGAAGGAAAATGATAAGGATGATTTCCTTTGAATGACCTAAAAAAAAAAAAATGACCTTAAAAAAAAATCCACTGCTGTCGAGTCAATTCTGACTCGAGTAGAACTGCCTCATAGAGTTTCCAAGAAGCACCTGGAGGACCTAGGAGTCTAGAAATTGGGGTAGGCTTCCCCTGTCCTCCAGTTCCAGCCAAAGCCTAGGGTTTCCACCTGGACTACCTGGGATCAAATCCTTCATCTGGTCCTATGCGCTGAACTGGCTCCTCACATCTTCCCACAGTTTAGTCTCCGCACTACATTGGGGAAAGTGGTCGTCCACTCAGGGTGCCGTTGTGATGTGAAATGCTGGAGAAACTTGTCCACTGGTCTTGTCTTCGTAATATGACATGAGTCACTAAAAACTCTGGGAGAAAAGTGTGATCACGTGACTGAAACTGCTGTTTAAGTGCACTTTTTCGGGTATGTGCAAAACATGTTAGAGCTGACATGATAGAGTTAGGCCCCAATGTCTGGATTTCCCATCTATCTCTTAGATCAAAAATATGTTTTGATCACAAAAGTTTTGCATATTTATTGGATAAAATTTGACAAGTAAAGTATGAACAAATAAATAAAAATAACCTCTAGTCTTACAACCTACAAATAGAAGTGTGATTAGGTATAGTTTCATCCACTATTTTTCTAGGTGAATATTCTTACAATTCAATCAAATTGGCGCTGAATATGTTGATTTGTAGCCTAATATTATTCCTTTAAAATAAACCTTAAGTATTTTTCTGTCTCATGAAGTAGTCTGCCGAAAAGCCTATACTCATTTCTGTCCAGTCAATTCTGACTCATAGCGACTCTATGAGACACAGTAGAACTTGCCTCACAAGGTTTCCTAGGAGCTCCTGGTAGATTCAAACAACCAACAGCCAACAGCTGTATCTTCAGCTGTAGCTATAGGTTTTAGCCACTATGCCACCATGGTTTCCCCAAATATTCTATTAAGGCATGTTTATTAATGTCTGCCTAATATTTGGAATATTCTGTTATGTAAACATACTTATAGTTCATTTCTTACAAACTGAAGGTTAGGGTGCTCCTAAGGCTGAAGACTCATATGAATCTTTCTGTGAATTTCTGATAATTCCCTTTGAATACCCACTGCTGTCAAGTCGGATCCAACTCATAGTGACCCTAGAGGTCAGAACAGAACTGCCCCATAGAGTTTCCAAGGAGCGCCAGGCGGATTTGAACTGTTGACCTTTTGGTTAGCAGACGTAGCTAAGTGGGTTAGTTAACCCACGACGCCACGGGGATTTCCTTCCTTTGAATAGATCCCTAGAAATAACATTGTAAGATCAAAAGACATAAACGTTGTTAGGGTTTTTGATGTGTGTTGGTACTTTGTCTTCGGTTTTCACCAATTCATGTTCTCACCAGGTTGTCAGCCTTTGAAAGAATGGCATGGGTGACATATAAAGTACTTACTGGGGAAAGTACAGGAAGAAAATCTCGTCTCGTTTCAACAAGCAGTAACTGAGCAACTACAATTTGCTTAGAACTCTTCTAAGTGCAGAAGGTCCTGAAATGAGCCAGAGACAGTCCTGTTCTTGATCTGGTGTCCGGAGTGAGAAGCAATCACACTGGAGGACAATGAATTCAGTACGCTCTGAATTCCCCTGGGGCACGAGGAGGGACAGGAGTGTTACCGAATAAATTGTATCCCCCTAGAGGGTGGACCTAACTGCTACACGTATAGGGTTGCTATGAGTCAGAATCAACTGTACATCAGTGGGTGGAGTTTTTATACAAGTGGATGTAACTCTGCTTGGGAATAGAGTTGTCTTTGTTTTCTTAATTAGATTATAGCTGAGAAGACAAAAAAACAAATTAAACTCATTTTCTTGTTTTGATTTTAGTCTTAACAACCCTAGAGGACAGAGCAGAACTGCTCTGTAGGGTTCCCATGGAGTGGCTGGTGGATGCCAACTACTCACCTTTTGGTGAGCAGCTGAGCTCTTAACCACTATGCCAGCAGGGTTTTGAAATTTGTCACATCGGAAGTGGGTCATTAAACTGAACCAAACCCATTGCCGGTGAGTTGATTCTGATTCATAGCAACCCTGTATTACTAAGTTCTAGAAAGAGCACTTGAGACAGGCAGACCAAAACTCTACACCACTGAGTCAATTCTGATTCATGACAACCTTACAGAACTGAGTAGAACTGCCTCGTAGGGTTCCCGAAGCTGCGATCTTTACAGAAGCAGACCGCAGCGTGTTTCTCTGGTGCAGCGGCTGGTGGACTTGCACTGTCAAGCTTTCAGTTAGCAGCTGAGCAGCGCGCCACCAGGGCTCCTTAGACTAGACACAGAGATGCCATAAAGAAGACATGGCGGGAGACAGACAGGGTGTTTGAAACTTCTACAACCCAATGAAGAACGGAATGCCTGGTCTATCTACAAGAACATCATTGCGCTAGACATGATTGCCAGTGGCTTCTTATTATCAAATATCCCCTTGGTTTTCACAGTTCTCTGCTGTGTACATGACTGGTTTGTGTTTGTATTGGATTCGAACAAAGGCTTGACTCTTTGCCTCTGTTCTTCTGCTCCACTTTGATCCAAACCACTTTTCTCTGTCCCTAGTGTCTCTCATCTATCACCTGTGGCTTCAGCTCTGAAAAGTCTCTCATCTGTGTGCATCTTTGGAATTCCCATACAGTTTGGACTGCTGTTTTCAGATTTACCTGTCAGATCAATATCTTTCTTGCAGGGGTGAGTACTCAGCCATCGGAATTTTTTCCAGTTTCTTTGCATCTGCTCTAAGTCACGGGTCCCCCTGTGTGTCAGAATAGAACTGTACTGCCAAGGATTTTTGGTTGACTGAATTCTGGAAGTTGATCACCAGGCTTTTCTTCTGAGGTGACCTTGGGAAGATTGCCACTGCGAACCTCTCCTCCAGCAGCTGAGCACATGAACTGTGGGCCCCAGCCAAGGGCTTTCTAGAGCAGGACGTCTCTGGGTGATCTCCCTTCCTTCTCCTGGAAGTTGTTGCTGTCACTGGTTCAGCAAGGCCAAGTACACCATCCACTGGGGCTAGTGGGGACCATGTTATCAATCTAGTTCTGTGGAAGGTCTTCCCTTATCTCAGAGATTTTTATTTTGCTATGCAAGTTGTTCTGTTTTTGAGGGAGGTTCAAAAAGTATATAATGAACACCTTGCTTTTTTCCTGCAAATCTGAGTTTCAGATCAAGAGTGGGCTACATACGGGGGGACTGGAGCAGAGAAAAACCAGGAGCAGAGCAGGCATTGTGAGGTGCCAGGTGCAGCCAGCCACGCTGAAGATACCTTGAGGTTCAGATTTAGGGCAGCAAAAGGAAGGAAGGGATGGAATGAACCCTCCAAGACATAAACTGTACAATCACTGGAGTTGGTGATTACTTCAGTGCATATCTTCATTCAATAAATATTTATTGATCACCTCCTATGAGCCATACAGTGGCGATTAAACAGTGAGCCAAACAGATACGATTTCTTTTCATTTGTTGACTATCTACTATGTGTTGTCACGTTTTGTAATCATAGATGTTAATGATTAGTCATATGCTAGTGATAAATCTTAATCTTTTTAGAAACAGAAGAAAAAATACTGGAGGCTTCCTTCTCTGGAACCCTGTATTTCCTTGATGTACCTGACACAGATTTATGGTTTCCTTTTCTTAGATGGCATCATCACTGTTTGTCTATAATGACCTCTATTCCAGTGAGCTCATTTTGCTTAAGTCCTTTAAAATGATTAATTGATAATGACCTTTGAATTAAAATGCCATATTTCTTGTTTCTACGATGCCTATTTTTCACCTGTGAATGTTTCTGAAATCTGAATATAGCTTGTAATTGATGGGTACTTTTAACATGGTCTTTTTTTTTTTTCTGAAAAGCTGTTAATAAATAGATGGTACGTTTTATAATTGATAGCATCTCACGACCAAGGAAATATGGTAATTATCTTTCAATGGCACGGTAGAATGTGATGGCTTATATCTCCACCAGCATAATGAATTCGATCTCTTTCTATTTCTGGCAAAGGAAAACTACAACAAGAAACCTCACCAAAACTCGACACAACTTCCTCGTTTTATTCTTTCATTTGTTGGTTTGGGATTGATTTCTGGTTTCCATTAAAAAATAATTTCCTTTTAACTAATCAATCACAGCTCCAGATGACTGTCCACAGGCCTGCTAATCCATTGTTCCCAGGGACAGTGGGTCAGCTTATACCAGCTCACTTCCACTCAGCTTCTGCCGCTCCTCACCTTAACAGTTGGGGAATTTTTGCATGGGGGTCTTTAGGATCAAAAATTTAACCGTGGAGGTCCCTTAGGAAAGATGTTTCCGTAGCTGACAAGTTAAAAGCAAATGTTTAAAACCACAACCACATTTTACCCTGCGAAGCAACACTTTACAGATAAGAGAAGGATAATTGATTAAGGTTGTTATGTAAAAAAGGAAAAAAAATTATGTTTTTGAAGGGTAAACATGAGATTTTGAGATTTTTTCTCCCCCTACCATGGATGGACATTTTTTCCTTAAGGGAACGGTGTGCAATTATGGGAGAGCCAGAACAGGTTTAAATTATTAAGATAGTAGTGTTAAGAGATTCTCCCTATCACATGGCTGACAGCTATTGTCGTGACAGTGACCGAGCACAGAGCCCCACAGAAGCTGGCCTGTGCTGTTGGATTCCAGTTCAAAGAATACTGAGGCCACGCTGCTGGTGTTTGGCTCAGCTACTAGATTTTCTTTTGAAAATTAGATGCTCACATATTCGATCTGGAAGTAGACAGACACCAACAGAGCTCTGGTACCATTCCTTTTGGTTTTGCTTGCTTTTCCTCCTTGGACTGTGGGGCTTGGCTTACATGTGTTTATTGTATTCTCAGAGCACTTGGAAACTTGATTTATTGTCATTTAAGAAAAGAAATCAACAAAAAGCGCAAGCCCACTGCTGCCAGTCAATTCCAATTCACAGGGACCCCACAGGGCTTCCAGTGCGTTATAAATCTCTAATGAAGCAAACTGCCGCATCCCAAGAAGCCACTGGTAATCTCAAACCACCAGCCTCTCAGTTAGCAGAGTGCTCTGACCACTGAGCAAGCGGCGTTCCTTAAGAAGAAAACACACACAAACATACACACAAAGTTCAATCTAGCAAAATCAAAAGTAATTAAGTCTTAAAATGTAGGACATGATGTTGGCATCTCTGTAACGTTTTTGATTTGATAATGCATCTCTGAGCGCTCTGGTCTCCCTGCTGTCCAGGCGAGTGTAGATGAGCCCTGACACGTCCTGAGTAGTGGCCAGAGTGTCTCCCCGTGGGATGGGCCTGGGTGACAAATTGGAACAAGCCAGCATTCACCCACTCATTTTCAGCAGCATCACTGGCATCACTCCTCCTTTCTCTCACTTTCCCCAGCGATTTCTTTTCTAGGTTTTATTAGCATTGCCTCTGTGCCACTCCCAACCCACCACGGACCCTTCTGTCAGATTAATTGCCTTAGTGACTTTGTTCGTATCCTCTTTTTGCTCAGAGACCTTCAATGGCTTCCTGTTGTCCTTCAAATTAAGCACAGCCATCCTCCTTGAGTATTATAAACCCTCTGCTGCCTGGCCCTAATTTAAACTCTAGACCTTTTCTCCCATAACTTCTCACGTCTATTTCATCTCAGTATCTTGAACATCTGCCCAGTGCTTGGGAGTAAACTGATGCTTGTTGAAAGCAAAGGGGAAAACTTTGAAAGTACTGAATTTTCTCCATGCCATCTCCATTAAAGGCAGAGAGTATTTTTCACTTTCCATACCTTGCTTCCATTGGTAGGTTGTTTTTATCAGCTATCCTTAAAATACTAATAACTTACATCCTTTTTATTTGTATACTTCTGGATTATTACATCTGGCTTGACATAGAGTAAGAGCTTAATAAATGTATATTGTTCTAACCAATTGTACTTCCTGCTGTTTCCTCAGTAGTGGTCATGCCTTTTCCTCTGTGGATTTGCTCATGTTTTTCCCTCTCCCTGGAATGTTTTGCCTCTTCGCATTCTTCAAGTACCCCTTGGCACCCTGGGCTGTGAAGAAGCCCTCATGGCACAGTGGTGAAGTGCTTGACTGTCAGCCAAGAGGTCAGTGGTTCAAACACACCAGCCTTTCTGGGGGAGAAAGGTGTGGAAGCTGAGAGAGGCTAAATTCCTGAGATGGGGAAAATTACTTATTTTTGAAGTATTTGTCCTTCTGAGGTTACGTCACTTACCTTCCACCCACTTGGGCTGAGCTGGCTGCTCTTTGTCTCTGCACCCTTGACCTTGCTTGCCTGCACCTGATAGAGTGTTGTCTATTTAGATGCAGGCATTCCATGCTTGTTTTGTCATTATTCAGGGCCCTGGTGACTCGGTGGTTAAAATCTTGGCTACGCACCAAAAGGTTGGTCATTCAAACTTATCAGATGCATCTTGGAAACACTACAGGGCAGTTCTACTCTGTCCTGTGGGATCGCTATGAATCAGAATTGACTTGATGGCAGCAGGTTTTTTTTACTTTTTTTTGACACATACTAGGTGAACAATAAATACAAATACCTTCTCCTTTTAACTCGTCTCTGTTAGTTAATGACTTACTTATATTTGTTTTGAAATTCCAATATCCTCTTGTTCAATTGCCTTGCCAAGCCAGAAAGCCAAGTGCCGTCGAGTCGTGCCTTGGGGTAGCATAAAAAAAAAAAAATCCAGAAACATCTTTCTAGTACCTTTTATGTATAAAACACTAAGCTGTGTCCTGTGAAATAATAATGTATAGTTAAAGACAGACCCTCTTCCCTTAAAAGCCGTATAATAATAGAAAATTCGAGAGCTGTTCAAGGCAAAATTTATTATCAAAATAATTACACTGTGATGATGTATTTCCTTTCTCATTACACTTTAATTGCCAATTTACTTGTATCTTCCCCTATCTGCTATTCTAGGAGCTCTTAGTCAAAAACTATGCTTATTTTGAAATTTTTGATTTGCCATTACCTAATCACAGTAGTAGACATGTGCTGGTACTCAGGGATATTTCTTGAATGAATGACTAAGTGAATGGATGAAGCAAATAGTTCAGAGTGGAATGGTTGGGAAAGCATGCTGGAGGAGTTAAGTTTGGAGCTGAGCTTGGAAGGTAAAGACAATAAGTACAAACACATGGCAAATGCATTTCAGTTAATTGACAACAATTAGGGCACAGTCTGCTGTGGTAGGCTATAGATAAGTGGTTCCTGTACACAATGAACCTAGGTGTTGACAACACTGGAGGTAAAACAATGGAGAATACTAGTTGCTCACACATAAAAGGAATTACATCAGCATAGTCTCTGCCCTTGAGGAAGCTCAGAGATTAAGATGAACCCTGGTGAGTTGGATGCATATGGTAATGGATTGAATTGTGTCACCCCAAAAATGTGTGTAGCAATTTGGCTAGGCTATGAAACCACAGGCAGAGATTAGAATTTACAACATTAGAAAAATCACAAAACAGAAGGAATATCAAAAATTCCTTCTGTTTTGTGATTTTTCTAATGTTGTAAATTCTAATCCCTGCCTGTGGTTAATAAAGCAAGACTGGATTATGTTAAAGAGGATTAGGGTGGGACTGTAATACCTTTAAAAAGGGAGTTTCCCTGGAGTGTGATTTGCACCACTTTTTATCCTACAAGATATAAAAGGAAAGAGAAGCAAGCAGAGATATGGGGACTTCATACCATTCAGAAAGCAGCACCAGGAGCAGAGTGCATCCTTCAGACTTGAGATTCCTGTGCTGAGATGCTCTCAGACCAAAGAAAGACCAATGCAACACAAAGACCTTCCTCCAGACCTGACAGAGTGAGTGCATTCCTTGCTAGCTGGCACCCTGAATTTGGACCTTCAGCCTACTGGACTGTGTAAGAATAAACTTTTCTCTGTTAAAAGTATCCACTCATGGTATTTCTGTTAGTGCAGTTCTAGATGACTAAGACAGAATTTGGTACCAAGAGAGTGGGGTGTTCTTCTAACAGATACCAAAAGCATGGTTTTGAAACCATGAATGAATGGAAGACTCAGAAGGAACCAAGGAGAACTGTTAAGACTGAAGAAGGCACAAATGGTGAGAGAGAGGAGCTAAGGATGAGCAGAAGCAGTGAATCAGCCACACAGAACTAGGAAACCAGCACCAGACAGTCCTGGAGCCAATCTACAGACCAAGAGAGCTGAGTGTCTATGTGCAGGAGGCTTCCTAATGGAGTGGGGTGGTTCCAGGAACTTATCGGTGAGCTACATAGCTTTGGAACAACACTTGCTCCAGTAAGACAGATGCAGGTGTGAGGCACAGGACAAGAGGCCATAGGTAGCAGAAGCTGAAGAAACACAGAGGACCAGAAGATGAGCTGTCTCAGCCTCAAAGTTATGGCCATGACCTCAGGGGTTTTTAAGGGTGGAGCCATGCCTCCTGGTATTTCCGAGTGTCAAACAGGCACTGACACAAAGTGAATGGTGTGCCTAAAGCTGGGGGAACAGAGTTGCTGTCCCAATGGGCTTGGAAGGCAGAGCTGTAGCCCAGAGGCAAGGACCCTTCACTCAGAATCCAGGCAGTGTGACCAATACTGAGCTAGAGTTTAGAGGGTAGGACCATTGTGTAAAATGTCTCAGAGAATGGAGGATTGTTTTTGAAGCCTTGAGGTCTAATGTAATTTGTTCTGCTAATTTGCTTGCTACGGGATATGCTCTCTTTCCCTGCAATTTCTCCCATTTGTAATGGAAATATCCACCTTGTGCCTGCCAGTTCTGCCATTGTATTCTGGAAGCAGATAACCTGTGTTCAGGTATCATAGTTGAAGAGTTATTTCTGGATTTGAGACTTGGGCTTAAGTCTTTTGCTTATGAATATGTTTTAGATGTTGCAAGGATATGATTATTTAGAGGCCAAAGGGTAGACTATCATAGACTAAATTTTTCCCCCACCAAAAAGTGTGTAGCAATTTGGTTAGGCCATGATTCCCAGTATTGTGTGGTTTTCCTGTATGCTGTAAATCCTGCCTCTATGCTGTCAATGAGGAAGGATGGACGGTGGCTGTGTTAGTGAGGCAGGACTCCATCTATAAGACTGTGTTTTTCCTTGAGGGCATCTCTCAGAATATAAAAGAAATGGAAGCAAGCAGAGAGCTGGGGACCTGATACCATGAGGAAAAAGGTAGTGCTGAGTGCAGAACGCACTTTTTGGATGCAGGGTTCTTGTACCTTATAAGCTTTAAGTTGAGGGGAATATTGATGTCAAAGACCTTCTCCCAGAGCCAACAGAGAAAACCTTCCCCTGGAGCTGATGCTATAAATTTGGATGAACAGTCTACTGGACTATTACAGAATAAAATTCTCTTCTTAAAGACATCCACTTGTGGCATTTCTCTTGTATAACTAGATAACTAAGACAGATATGCAAGGAAAGAACAGAATATAGAAAAAAACATTTCTACAAATAATTAATAAAACGAAATTTAACTTAAAAAAGTTAACTGCGAGTAGCTAAAAAGTTTGCCCCACATCAGTGCGGAATTCGAGTTTTCTGGTGTCATATGTGGGATGTGACCATAGCCCGAAATCTCCTCAATACTGCCACATTGTTGGGAAATCCTTCTCTTTGTTTTAGCTCCTATCTCTCATGACACCGCCCCTCACCTGCTGTTAGAATTTAGTACTTGATTACTCTTGGCTCCTGATGAGTTTTTCATTTTGCCTTAAAATCCCCCAAAGACAGCTTAAAAGTCATGGATTAATAGCCTTGCAATGCAGCCTCCAGATCTCAGGATGAAGTTCAAGTTTCTAGGGCAGGCACAGCAGTTCCCTGTGACATGACTCCAGGCTTCACTTCTGTTGTCACACTTCCTGCTCCAACCATGTTGAACTACTTGGACTCTCCAAGGGGACAACATACTCTTGCCCTACGCTTTTCCAAGGGTGACTTCTCTAGAGCTTTTCCTCTGCCCTGCCTGCACAGCTACCTCTGCCAGCAAACTGTCACCTGGCTTGATGTAAATAACAGTAAGAACCTTTGCCTGACTACTGCCTTTTCTCTCCCTCTTAGCCTGTACTAGAGAAGTACCCCTCCTTCTTTGTCCCCATAGTACTCTGGGTAGATCTTATTCTTTGTTTTGTTTAGTTGTTTGGTTTTTTTTTTAAATAATACAGTATCTTAGTATTCATTTTGTCTCAACTATATTATCATGACTTAAGGCCAATCTTCTATGCTAATACCCTAATTGACAAAAACATCATCACACAGATGAAATGGGTTTTCATTCATTTCTTTGTAAGTTTAACTATGTATTTTCCAGGTCATCTGCCTCATTTACAGTTTTTATCACCTTAACTCATAAAAGTAAAATGTAAAACATCACAGTACACTATAAACTATTTTTATACTTTACTAAGGATGATATTAAAGAAAAAAACACTCAATTGTATATGTTAAAAAATAGCAGCCTGAGGAGACAAAGTGAAGTATGGTAATGACATGTGCAAAGACCTGTCACATGTCATAATACTGCAGAGACAGAAAACCGAAGGGGAAGAACATGCTCTGCATTTCTCAAGCTGAAAGAACTGAAGAGAAATTCAAGCCCTGAGTTGCAATAGTGAAGGAGAAATAGTAAGTGACACAGGAAACATCAAAAAAGGACAGAAAGAATACACAGAGGCATTACACCATGAAGAACTGGCCTGTGGTCAACCACTTCAGGAGACAGTGTATGGTCAGAAAGTGGTGGTACTGAAGGAAGAAGCTGAGGCAGCACAGAAGACATTGGCAAAAAATGAGGCGCCGTGTACTGATGGACTGTCACCTGAGATGTTACAACAAATGGAGACAGAGCTGGAAGTGCGCACTTGTTTGGTCCCCATAATTTGGAAGATGGGTACCTGGACAACTGGCTGGAAGCGATTCATAATTATGCCTATTTCCAAGAAAGCTGATCCAACTGAACACTGAAATTGTCTAACGGTATCATTGCTATCACATGTGGGTAAAATTTTGCTGAGTATCATTGAAAGTGACTGCAGAATTATATTGACAGGGAACTGCCGGAAATTCAGGTGGGATTCAGAAGAGGATATGGAACCAGAGACATCATTGCTGACAGATGGACCTTGGCTGAAAGCATGGAATACGAGAAAGATGTTTACCTGTATCTTATTAACTATCTAAAGGCGTTTGATTGTGCTCGTGAGGAATCTGCACATGAATCATGAGGAAGTCGTGCAAACAGAACACGGAGATACTGCATGGTTTAAAGTCAGGAAAGGGGTGTTTCAGGGTTGTATTCTTTCACCATACCTGTTCAGTCTGTATGCCAAGCAAATAATTTGAGAAGCTGGAGTATATGAAGAAGAATTGGGCATCAGGTTGTAGGAAGACTCATTAACAACCTGTGTTATACAGATGACACAACCTTGCTTAATGAAAGATTGAAGACCACAGCATTCGGGATGGACTGCATCTCAAAATCAAGAGAACAAAAATTCTCACAAATGGATCAATCAGCAACATAATGATAAACATATGCATACGCATATGAAAGCTAGACAGTGAATAAGGAAGACAGAAGAAGAATTGATGCCTTTGAATTTTGCTATTGGAAAAGAATATTGAATATACACACCATGCAATGCCCAAAGAACAAACAGAACTGTCTTAGAAGAAATACAAGAGTGCCCCTTGAAAGTCAGAACAGTGAGACTGAATCTTACATACTTTGGACATATTGTCAGGAAAGATCAATCCCTGGAGAAGGACATCATGCTTGATGAAGATGAGGGTCAGTGAAGAAGAGGAAGACCCTCAACCAGGTGGACTGACGCAGTGGCGGCAACAAGGGCTTCGAAGACAGCAATGATTGTGGACAGCGTGCAGCACTGGCAGTGTTTCACTCTGCCGCACGTAGGGTTGCCAGGAATCGGAACCAACTCAACAGCACCTAACAACAAGTCAGCAAATAATTTGCTAGTTGTTCCTTCTCATTCCATGAATATCAGTTGGAATTTGGCTATGATAAAATTAACAAGGGTGATTTTTTTCTTTTTTGTTTTTTAACTGGTGTGTAAACTATACACTAGCAGGTAGAAAGTTACTCAGAATATTACACTTCAGAATGTTGCTATATTTGCCAATGTTTTGGCACCTCTCTGGCTCAATACTAGAAGATGTTTATTTCTATGATTACATAAAGATGTACATAAATATATAATGCTATAATTCATACCAATAAAGATATAAGGAGTTTAAAAGTTCAGAATCTGAGACAGACAGAACTAGCCAGAATACTAGTTCCACCTAGCATTAGATATATGATCTTAGGAAAGTTACTTAACGTTTTTTAAGCCTCAGCCTCCTTATCTATAAGCCAGCCAAGTGCCATCGAGTCGGATCCACCTCATGGTGACCCTTATCTATAAAGTGAAGATGATAATCTTTGCCAACATTTATTAAGCTCTAGTGCCATAGTTGTACCAAGGGAGAGTTTATAGAGGCAAGAAGTATGCCAACATCCCAAAGTAGTCTCTAGCAGTTATAGAATAGGGACACACTCTCCAATAGCATAAAGGTCTTTGACCATCTGGCAAGGGCACATCATTGTATGGGAAATACCTTGTATTTGTTACCATGTTATTGTGCAGTTCTGTACTATGGTCGTAACATAAGCATAATTTACTTTGAAAAGTTTAGCATTCTTGAGGTATCATGTAATGGAATGGTGAAATGCATTTTAATTATGTTTACATCCACAACATTAATTTTCTTAACTTACTGGATCCGTACATTCCTTGTGCTGCTGGGGAAATGAGGTGTTACGTCTCTGACTCTAGGAATGCATCTCATTTGCATAATGACCTGCTGTGGCTTTCCCAGAAGGCAAGTGGTTGAAGCTGACCTGGAAGACTAGCGCTACAGACCTGATGTTTGAGCCTTCTGAAAGAAGACATAGAAATCACCAGATCACTAGGGAGAAATGAAATTTTGTCTGGAAGAAAAAGAATTTATCATTCCATTGTTTCTGCCTCAGATTATACGTGTGTGAGGAGAGGGAACCTACAGCAGCTACGGTTTGTCTGTTGGTCATCACATGATTAAATTATGAACTTGTAGAAAAGCCAGTCTGAACAACAGATAGAAATTAAACTTCTCAAAGAGTAAGTAAATACAACACTTTTGAGCACTACTGAATCATGAATAAAGATAATTTTGCCCTCTGTAGTTTCAGATCAGAGCCCTGGCGTCACAGGGTTTATGTCATAGATGGAATTGTATCCCCTCAAATATATCTGCACTTAGGAATGGACACGTGAATGGGGCCGTAACACTTTTGGTAGTTGTGTTGTGTTTATGTGTATTAGTTACAGCCTTAACACCATTGTAGATTTTTGTTTTCTTTTTTCCATTTAACCAACATGGTTAGAGACAGTTTCATTTGGTAAAGCTATCATGGAATTCTTGGCCTTCATCGAAATGACATAGTTTGAATTTCATCTCAGTCACTGCTTAGGTGTCTGATCTTGGATATTTTCTTGGATTATCTGAGACTCAACCTCCTCAACTGTAAGATGGAACTCATATTAACTTTGATGTTATAAAGATTAGAAAAAAATTATGTACCTGGCATATAGCAAGTGCTCAATGAATAATAAAATGAAACCCCTTGTCATTGAACCTGTTCTGACTCAGAGCAACGCTATAGGACAGAGTACAACTGCCCTGTGTGGTTTCCACGGAGCACCTGGTGGATTTGAACTGCAAGTCTCTTGGTTAGTGGCTATGCTCTTAGCTACAAGATGAATGATAGAGTGTTTAATCATTTGTTGCTGGAAGGGTGGGATCTTGCACATCCTAATAATAATTACTACAATTCATTGTTAGTAGTATATTAAGACACACAAGATCCCATGCCTTCAGCAACAGGTGACTAGGCTCTTAGGAGGAGCCAAAGGTGTATATGAGTTCTGACAGTTAAGTTCACAAACTCATTCTAGAAACAGCGCTACGTATCTCATTGCTGAATATTACTGTGGTCATCGTTGAAGCACTCCCCTTGGAAAGCTATGCATTGACACCAGTGCCTAGGCCACCCTTTGAAGCAATTTTGGAACTCTTTTTCTGGAATGGCCATCAGAGCTGCTGTTAGGTTACCCTTAATGTCTGGAATGTCGTCAAAATGTCTTCCTTTCAATATTTCCTTTATCTCTGGGTCAAGAAATAAGTCATTGCAGGCCAGATCAGGTGAGTCGGGAGGGTGTTTCCATACAGTTGTTTGAGGGTGAAAACCTCCCTCGCAGACAACTAGACAATTAAGTTTGCAAACTTGCCGTCTTGCCACTGTGTAGAATGACCATTCCAGAAAGAGTTCCGAAACTGCTTTGATGGGTAAACTAGGTGCTGGCATCAGTGCATAGCTTCCCAAGGGGAGTCCTTTGAAGGTGGCCGTAGTGATATTCAGCAATGAGGTATGTAGCACTTAGAACCATAAAGTTCATGGACTTAACTGTCAGACTTTGTATGCGGCATGCTGAGGGTACAGAAATAGCTAAGACAGCATTTCTAACCTTAAAACAACTTCTCCAGTCGTAGATACAAATATCCGAGGCCACATATTTTTCATTTTTTGCACTATTCTAAACATATAAGAGATGGTAGTGCCTTTGATACATGGTGAGTAGTTTCTCTTTAGTTTGTTTAGGAGATTGTGATTAAAGCTCAGTGGAAAAGTAGTCTTGCATGATTTCTTGAGTTTCTAAGCAGATAGCACTCTAGGTGAGCATCTGTCTTCTTGCTGAGTAAACTGGACTGATATGTGCTTCCACTTTTTTCCTTAGCTGAAGTGTGATAATTAAGTGGCCATTTCCTGCAATTCATCCAAGAGCAATTTTAATATTTTAATTTTAATACTATAAAATTGTCAATTTGACCTCTACAGTGTCTCTTGCTTTGGTCTCCTTCTGTCCACTCCATGGTTTAGAGACTTAGTATTTCACCTTTGAAATCTTGTATGAGACCCTAATGGTTGGTACCTTCAATTCATTCTGTCTGTTACCATGAGGAGTAATCTTCCTACAAGAAACTTGATTAACTCACACTCCTGTCACAACCTCAGTGTAAACCGTGCTCACCAGTCACCTGCTGTTCTTAGCAATCTGGCCTCACCTTCTTGTCTCAGCCATGTCTTCCACTACTCTGTTGCTTGTTTCCTCTGCTTCAGACTGTGGGGATTGTACATTTGTTGTCCTTAAACCAACCAAACATGTTGTCCTTGAGTCAATTCTGTAGGACAGACTAGAACTACCCCAGACGTTTCCCAAGGGGCTCCTGGTAGATTTGAACAGCAGATCTTTTTGATTACCAGCCCTAACTCTTAACCACTCGGCCACCAGGGTTTCTGCCTTAGAGCTTAATTTATTGTGGCTGCATTTCCTCCGGTGCCCTCCTGGCACTCTCATCCGGAGTAAGGACTTTCAAAACCCTACTTATTCCTTAAGATGATGTTGGATGAACTCTTCTCCATGAAGGCTAGGTAACTCTTGGTGAAAAGAACAGCAAGCTGTGCACCCCTCAGAGTGCTTTGCTATAATACATTCGTGGGGTGATTTGCTTCTGCCTCAGCCTATGTCCTTCCTGGGTTACATCTTGACAGCAGTGACCGGGTCTCAGTCGTTTCTGTATTCTAGCCTTCCTCTAAAGTGTTTGGAACACTCTCCATCAAATTTAAGTGCACCAGAAGAATTCACGGAATTGTGGCAAAATCATTTCCTGTGGCCACCCTCAGCTACAGGCTTCTATTTCTGTGAGTTCCTGATTTCAGCGCTCTACCCACTCCATGATTGCCCTGCCCTGTGTTTGGAAAGAGCTCACCACGGGGTCTCCCGCTGAGCTGCTGACATGCAGTGACAGCCTATTTAGGAAAGGCAGGGGGAACATGTAGGCTGTGGCTTTTCCCAACACATTCCCAAATGGCCATCAGACCTGCCACTCTCCGCGAGAGCTGTGGGGGCTATAATTAAACTAAAAGCCAAAGGAAATCTCAGCCTGCAAAGCTGCAACCAAGAAGAGGGCTGGCTTTTTTTCTGCGGATCTTTAACCCCTTTCTGTACAGGCCACAGGCAATCTCTGCAAGGAGGTTACCTGAGCAAGAGTCACCCCTTGGAAGCTTACTGTGTCCGTAATGTGGTGATTTCACTCACCACCAGCTTCATCAGTGGAGAGAGAGGCTAGAGTGGAGTCAGGGATACTTCAAAACCAAACCAAACCAAACCTAGTGCTGTTGAGTCAATGCCGACTCTTAAAAGCCCTATAGGACAGAGTAGACTTGCCCCATAGAGTTTCCAAGGAGCACCTGGCGGATTTGAGCTGCTGACCTTTTGGTGAGCAGAGGTAGCACTTACCTACCACACCACCAGGGTTTGCAGAGGTACTTGGGAAAAAGAACAAACATGACCCTTTACCCTCACACGTGTTAGTTGTTATTGTGGCTAGCTGCGTGTGAGTCCCTGACTCATGGTGACCCAACGAACAGTAGCACCACACACTGCTGGGTCTTACACTGTCTCCACGACTGGTTGTGGATCAAGGTTTTCCAAGGCTGATTTTCAGAAATAGATGACCAGGACTGTCTTCCTACTATGTCTTATTCTGGAAGATCTGAGCAACAATCAATCAAGCATCCACTGATAGCTGGACAGTGGCTGAGCTTGAGAAGCACTGGCCAGGAACCTAGCCCAGATCTCTGGTGTGGAAGGTCAGAATTCTAGTGTGTCATCACTGCCCTCTATCACAAGCATTTAGCCTGCTTTTAATTCTGTGTCCACCGAAACCCCAAACTCATTGCTGTCACTCCCATCTCAGGGACACCCTATAGGACAGACTAGAACTTCCCAATAGTGTTTCCATGGAGTGACTAGGGGTTGGAACTGCTGGGCTTTTTGTCAGCGCTCAAGTTCTTAACCACTGAGTAAACATACCTTCTCTGAGCCTGTAACCATTCTCATGTCGGAAGGAATCAATTAAGCTAGGAAACCAGATCCAAAGTAAGCCTTGGTTATAGTGTAATCAAGTTTGGAAAGGGGTGAAAAGAAAGAAGAAAAACGTAAAGAGAAATGTACTAGACAGATGGACAGACTGGTTAATGGGAGAATACAGCAAATGAATTCAACCTGAAGGAATTTTGAACAGCAAAAGGTAAAATGTCAGATGAGAACGGGGGTCACTTGGAATTCAGCTCCTACCTTCCGGAATACTGGGGAGTGTTTTACAGGCAGCCCCCAAAGCCAGGAAATAGAACCCTGTACACCAGACTTCACACTTTGATCAGCCAGGCTGACTCACAGCGAGTACTGGAATCTCTCTTTTTGAGACACCTCTGTCACAGGCAAACCCACCATCACTTAAGGAAGACAGCAACAGGAAGAAGAGAATATAAGAGGGACACAAACCAGGCTGTCCTGACCACCTCACACATTTAAGCAAGATGAGGCTTGGTGTTTCAGGAAGTTGTTAGGCGCCATTGAGATGACCGCGACTCCTAGCGACCCATGTACCACGGGATGGAACGCTGCTCGATTCGGCCCTGTGCGCTCAGTTGTTGCTATGCTGGAGACCACTGTTGCAGCCCTTGTTTCCACCTGTTTCATCGGGGGTCTTCCTCTTTTCCGCTGACCCCGCACTTTGCCAAGCATGATATCCTTCTCCAGGGACTGATCCCTTCTGATGACACATCCAAAATATGTAACATGTAATCTCACCATTCTTGTTTCTAAGGAACATTCAATCTGTACCTCTTCCAAGACAGATTTGTTTGTTCTTTTGGCAGTTCATGGTGTGTCTGGTATTCTTCGCCAACACTACAGTTCAACGGCATCAATTCTTCTTCAGTCTCCTCATTCACTGTCCAGCTATTGCATGCCTATGACGCAACTGAAAATACCAGGGTTTGGGTCTGATGCATCTCAGTCTTCAAAGTGACATCTTTGCTTTTCAACACTTTAAAGAGATCTTTTGCAGCAAACTTGCCCAATGCAACACATCTTCTGATTTCTTGACTTTACAGTTTGAGCCTATGATGCCCTCCTAGCTCCTACAACAACCAACACAGGCAGTACTATTAACCTCATTTCATAGATAGTAAAGTGGAAGCCCAGAGAGGTTGAGTAGCTTCCTGAAGGTCACACAATTTTCAAGGGGAAAAGTTCAAATTCCTCCCTCTATGTCAGGTTTTCCCACAATGAATGTCAGCCAAACATGAATTTGGCTTTGGGGAAGGAACTTTTTTCCTCTAGACCTCATTTTCCTTATCTGCAAAGTGGGAATGTTGGAGCACATGATAAAAGGAGTCTTTCAGGGCTTGCTCGGTGCCTCTAAATATACCAGCTTAATGTTTGTACTAATCTCAAAGTTGGTTTTTACCCTGTAGCAGAAGGAACCATGAAGAGATGTCAGCAAATCTCTCAAAGACTCTGAAGTCTTCTACAAATGCATCAGAGGGTGTGGCAGAAAGATCTTGGCTTTGGAGTCAGGAGCATAGGGTCTAAAGCCTAAGCCTGCTTTGCATTTTGAGTCATCTTGGACAAATCTCTTCTCTTTGTGTATCAGAAATTGATACACAAAAGGGGATCTTCAACCAGTTTTGGTTAGGCTTTTATGGAGGGTGAAGTTTACAAAACTAGAAGAGTTTCATTCACATGTAAAGGCACAGATAGTCACGCTGTGCTTTCTGTCCTCTATACAGAGGGTGGAAGCCCTGGTGGCATAGTGGTAAAGAACCATCGCTGCTAACCCAAAGATTGTCAGTTCAAATCCACCAAGGTCTCCTTGGAAACTCTGAGAGGCAAGTCTACTCGGTCCTGTAGGGTTACTATGACTCAGAATTGACTCAATGGCAGTGGGTTTTGCTGTTTAGGGTATAAGAGGAGTACAGAAGTTAATCCCAAGGGAATAGACTTGGGCAAGGTACTTCAAAGTAGAGCTGGGTTACCCTTCAGAAGGGCCTAAGTTTTAGTTTTGAACCACTTCATTTCTTCATGGACACCAGCATCTGTTACAAATAACTCTAGATTGCGCAGACCTGACATACCCAAATCCAAACTCATACAATTTGCACAGTGCTGGGTAGAATAAGTGATCAAAGAAGGCTTCAGACAGAGAGCACTTGTGTGTTGGGTCTGGAGGGATGGATAGGATTTTAATGGATGGACATAAAGAACAGTGTGAGATTCTGGACAAAGGGAATAGATGGAGCAGCTATCAAGAGGCTCACATATGCTGGTGTGTTGCCAACAGCACTCAACCCCATTGGCCTTGAACGTGACACCGTGAGGTGAGGCTGGAATTATTTATCTTCCACTGTGATTTCAAAACTGAGTCTGGAGGTACACATAAGGCATCTAATCCAATTATCCTGAAACAAATCTGTTGCACAGAACAAAGTTCAACTGTGTTATCCTCTATCTTGTTTTGTGTTTTTCTCACTCCGAATGAGAAATAGCAGAGGTTTTCACACTTGTCCAAGCAATGGAGCACTTGAAGTCATGGCACTCCAGATGGAATAAACACCACAAAACATTGACAGAGTACACTTAAAATAACTATAATCTATAAATTTGTGTTAAATCAGACAACTGTCTTATACCATGGGAAAGTGGTAGTAGGCTCCAAAAGCTCAAGGAAATTCACAAGAGAGAAAGCTAAACTTAGAAAATGCCCATTTATGAAACTGTTTTGTGTTAATTACATAAAAGACATAATTGCATAGTTTTAAGGTAATATATTAATTCAGAAGTATGATTATGATGTTGCTGGTTGTCATCTAGTTGGCTCTGACCAGTGGTGACCCCACTGCTGCCTGAATAAAGCCTATGTGCCTTGGCATGGGGAACAAACGGTAAGAATGGTGAAAGAATAAAACCCTGATGCACATCTTAGCTAATTTTACACTCCACAGCACTGTCTTCTTCTGTCTGAACAGCTACCCAGCTACCTCTTGGTCTCTGTATAGGTTTCACATGAGCACAATTAGAAGTTTGACAATTCCCATTCTTCACAGTGTTATCCATAATTTGTTAAAATCCAGTTGAATACCTTTGTATAGTCAGTAAAACACATTAAACATCTTTCTGATGTTCTTTCAGCCAAGATTCATCAGGCATCAGTAACGATAGCCCTCATTCTACATCCTCTTCTGAATACAGTAGGAATTTCTCACACTTCCTTGTCAGTGCACTGTTGGAACTGTTTCTGAATGATCTTCAGCAAAATTTGTATGGCCACAGCTTGAGAAATAGTCTCTCTTTATGTACACATACATCCCTTTGTGCCTTTTCTCACTCTGTTCCCTACAGACTGACCAAATCTCCAGCATCTCCCTGAAAAAACTCAAATTCCTTCTTCAAGATACAGCTCAAAGATCATCACCACTTGGAAGTCTTCCCTGACCCCAAGACTTACTAAGATGGTTCTAGCATTCCTGCATCCATGCTATGATTCTTTTCTGCTTAATTATCCATATCTCCCAACAGACAGTATGGTCTTTGAAAGAAGGAAGTGCTTTCCCAGCTTCAGAAGAGTGGCAGATAAGTAGTAGGTTCTCAATGTCCATTTGTTGGATAAATTGAGTGATTTCTTTGTGACTTTCGATAAGAAAAAATTTTTTGTTTGTTGAGGAGATATATTGATTATGAAAGAATTTGTTACATATACTTAATTCTCAGAAAATACTTAATGAACACATTTTACGTGTCTAATATAAAATATTATGTAGTGTTTAGCTAGAAATTCATATTATGTAAAAACATAGAGAACTGAGTTGGTGGGCTGGGGAGGTGAGAGGTGGGGGGTTGGAGGTGGGTGGGGAACGGATGGATGGACATACAGATGGGATGAGACTCTACTCAGACAGCAAGGCTTACGCCCAGAAGCACTGAGATATCTCACTCTATGGCCTGGGAAGTCTACCACGCTGCCTCCTGCCAGTCTCCTTGCTCTGCTGTGTCTGTTTCTCTACCACCACTTTGCATCATCTTTGATGCTACAGCTCTCTCTCTCTCTAAATCTCCTGGTTCCAGAGCTTTCTCAGCTCCGGGATCCCAGGTTCAAAGAACATACCCCACTCCTAATTCTTGGTCATGGTGAGATCTTTGTTGCCCGCCCCTGGGGTAGCTTATGTGAAGTGGTTATGTGAAGTGGTTGTTGCTGTTAGGTGCCATCAAGTCAGTCCCTACTCATAGCTACCCTAGGGACAACATAACAAAGCACTGCCGCATCCTGTGTTATCCTTAAAATCATTGTTATGCTTGAGCCTACCTTTACGGCCACTATGTCAACTCATTTCATTGAGTGTCTTCCTCGTTCTGCTTAGCCTCTACTTCACCAAGCAGTGGGATGGAAAAATTGACCAATCCTCTCCTTAAGGTTTCAGTCACCTTATTTGCACAGGCCTACCCTCACCACCATGCCATGCATATTATTTACATCATTATCAAGCTGTCCCTGTCTAATCCACTTAGGGGGACATAAGCATCTCATTTGCATAGTCCCACCCAGTCATTTGGTCAAAGTTTCCAAAACAGTGGCTAGAAGGATCATGTTAAGTAATTCACTTCACCTTACCATTTCAAGGGGCTCTCTCTTGCCCACCTTATCTTTTAAACGGAGCTGATCATCCCTGCACCATAGCCCCAAAGAGAACATGAAAAGTCCAGCCTCAGGCAATAGTATCTTATGCAGGTGTGTTTTTCCCTTGATTACGGACACTCCCAAGTTCTGATATCTCCTCTGTGATTCTGATGACCTGCTTAGACAACTTTCTGACTTTATCGAACCCAGTTCTGTTTGGTTCTTGATTCCGAGTATTTGTTGAATAAATGAACAGCTGTCTTTGTTGCATCACTGACAGCCTTGGGGAAGACAATTTTATGACCTTGATCTCTGGGAGCCTCACTGGCCACCTGAGGAGGGGGTTTGGGGACTCTTACCTGAAGTACTTGTGTTTTGTGGTTAAATCAAACTTATTTCTGTAAGGTAAGAGCAGACCTCAGCTCTAGCTTTAGAGTGAACAAGAACATCTACAAAATGCTTTTTTTAAAGCTTCGTCCTTCATGTTAATAGTTAGCAACTTGTGTTTATTCTCATCATGAGTGTGGAATGGCTGTTGCCTTCTGCTTTGGGGAGCAGACCTTGATCACCATAGAGATACACATCCTGACTGGAGCAGGCCACAAAGCGTGTTCCATGAGGTTTTGTCTTCCTTGTTCCCTCTCAAGGCCCCTTTCTTCACAATGCACCAACTGTGTGGGCATCAAGGGAAAAATGTCGTGAGGACCAGCCGTGAACACAGCCCTGCTTTCCACAGGCCTTCCACGGATGCTTCTGCAAGTGCAGAAACATGACAGTCATTTGACAGGTAGTGAAGTTGCTGCACCCAACCCCGGAGAATAAATTACCCTTTTCAACTAAGTTGGATTTAAAAACAAATTTGAAGTCATTGCTTCAATAATGTGCTCCTTGGTGGGTTGTAACATAGAAATTGCAATATGACATGCTCAGTGCTCAAAACATTCATGCTTATTTCAGACCAAAAAAAAAGAAAAATTGTCTCAAGGTGTTACAGCATTGCTACCATTGGAACCTACTTTGATTTTGAAGATCATTTCAGGATTGTCTCCTCATTGTTTCAGGTGTCATTGAAGGGAGAATGTACCAGAAAGGTTTCCACTGTGGTAAAAACAGTATTTGTGAATTTTTCTCTCCTACATTGAACCGTCAGCTACTAGTCAAAAGGCTGGCGGTTTGAATACACCCAAAGGCAGGCTTGGCAATCTGTTTCTGAAAGATCACAGCTTAGAAAACTCTATAAACCCACTGGTGTCAAGTCGATTCTGACTTGAAGTGACCATATAGGACAGAGTATAACTGCCCCATAGAGTTTGCAGGGAGCATCCAGTAGATTTGAACTGCTGACCTTTTTGATTAGCAGCCATAGCACTTAACCACTATGCAATGGGGTTTACTGAAAACCCCGTGGAATAGCTCTGTTCTGCAGCGGTGGAGTCACTGTGAGTCTGAACTGACTCCGCTGCAACTAACAACAACAACTTTTTACACAGAATACAAAGCATTTTCTCTATGGCAGGGGCATTTCAAACCATTGGGTGGAACAAGGAGATGAAAATTCTAAGCCTAGTTCTTTTCTAAGTACTCTGAGTCTGGAGAAGTCACTTGCCTTCTTTCTCTGATATTCAACTTTCTCATCAGGAAAATGAGCCATTTGACCAAAAGCATTCTAAGCGCCTTAGAATTCTGTGTATCCTTTTGGTACTTCTTACAGGGACTCATGCAAAACCAACTACAAAAGAATGCCACAATAAATCCTTGATTTGTCATTAGTTATCAATATAGCTCAAGCTCTATTTGTGCTTAATAACTTTTACTAATAGGACTGTAAGTTGCCAATGTTCATTTTAAAATATTGGAAGAAAAAAGAAGTCTAAACATAAAGCTACAGAAACAGGTATTTTGAGAAAGGAATTGCATGGGATTTATTGTATAGATCTGTGCACATTTTCCTTCATCTGGTATTAACAGACACCATTCTCTACACAATATTTTTTAATGTGCTTTTCCACTTACCTGAATATCCTAAATTTTATATATTTATATATATATTTATATTATTTATATGTTACATATTTATATATATTTTATATATTCAATCTGTCTCAGCCATCTGGTACTGCTCTAACAGAAATACCACAAGTGGATGGCTTTAACAAAGAGAAATTTTATTCTGTCACAGCCCAGTAGTCTACAAGTCCAAAGTCAGGCATCAGCTCCAGGGAAAGGCTTTCTCTGTTGGCTCTGGAGGCAGATCCTTGTTGGCACTCTTCTCCTTGACTGGAAA
Source organism: Heterohyrax brucei (assembly GCA_028571685.1). Classification (NCBI taxonomy): domain Eukaryota; kingdom Metazoa; phylum Chordata; class Mammalia; order Hyracoidea; family Procaviidae; genus Heterohyrax; species Heterohyrax brucei. The sequence continues at coordinate 10,748,974 of CM053164.1, read as the reverse complement.
CTTCGGAGGCTCAGGGCCCTTGGGTCCTTTCCCAAGAATGCGTTCTGCTCTTTGCACTGCTTGCTTAATGGTTTGCGTTTCCTAACTCTTCACTTGCTCCCCTTTCCTGTTTATTCCAAGAGACCACCACAAGGTACAATACAATTTTACATACTGAGTCCTGCCCCACCAACACAACTTCTGCCCACCCTCCCTCAGCAACGTCACAGAGGCCAGATTTACAATGTACGGGAGTATCACTCAGTACCAGGGATCACGACTTAGTCAAATTGCTCCACACATTTCTTAGGGAACACAGTTCAATCCACGACACAGTATAAAGAGTATTAAGTGTTTGCTTCAGTTATTTAGTGCTTTTAAAACAGCACTACCACAAATGGGTGGCTGCAACAGACAGAACTTTATTTTTTTCATAGTGCAGTAGGCTAGAAGTCAGAATTAAGAGTGCCGACTGCAGGTGAAGGCTTTCTCCCTCGGGGGGGACAGTCCTTGTCTCCTTTAACCTTCTGCTTCGTGGGTGATCTTCATGTGACTTGGCATCTCTGTCCCCCCATCCCTTCTCCGCTTGCTTGTTTAACCTCTTTTCTGTCTCAAGAGATTGATTGAAGACACACCTTACACTAAGCTTGCCTCATTAACATAACAAAGTCAACCAATTCCCAGAAGGGATGATTACCACAAGCTTACCACTAGAATTCACAACACCTATTTGGGGGGGAAATGATTCAGTCCACAATAATACTCTTCTACTTTGTTTTTTTCTGTGACAAAAGTGTATCTTCACACTGATGCTCTGTATCATACATATTGTATCACACATATCTTTCCATGGTTTTTATTTAGGAAATCACCAATATTTTTCTACTGTAAACATTACTCTGGTAAAAACTCTTGGAGATAAATCTTTGTACCTTTAGAACACTTTATTTGTTTGGGTCAAATTTTAAAAGTAGAATTTCTGGGCAGCAGTTTAAAGGCTTTGACTATTTACTGACAATTTTCTCTTCTGAAAGGTTTTGCCAGTTTTTATTTCCATGAGACTGACCATATCCTCCTCCTCCTCATAAATATTATTCAAATATTTTTGGCTCATTTGGGGATGAAAATTTTATAAATCATTGCTATTTTTAAGAGCACTTCTTCAAGTTCAGTTTTGGAAAATAATCTAAGCATTTAAGGTAGTAGATTTCTTCTAAGTACAACAGTTTCACATTCTACTAATTTTCATAGGTATTTTTCTTTTGCTGATAATCTCTAAGTAGTTCTAGTAATATTTTTGCTTTATTTCATAGCCTTAAGAGTTATGTAGAATATTTTAAATTAAATTTTCTTTTTCTTGGCCATTCAAGGGTTATTTTTAATTTCATTGCAGTGAAGTAGGGGCTATGACCTGTGCAACCCATTCTTTCTTTATGATTGGCACCTTTTATGAAATAAATAAGTCTGTTTATTCCACTTCATGTAATTTTCCTTACTCTCTGTATTTTTGTTTACATTTACTTGATATTTTTTATGCTTGCCTTTTCAGTTTGAACGTTTCTGTTATTCTTCCATCATTTTTGATTTAAATGTATCTCTTCCACACTGGAAACCCTGATTGTGTACTGATTAAGAGCCACAGCTGCTAACCAGAACGTCAGCAGTTCGAATCCACCAGCTGCTCCCCGGAAACCCTATGGCGCCATTCTATTCTGTCCTATAGGGTTGTTGTGAGTTGTAATCCGAATGACAGCAATGGCTGCACTCCTAGGTTCTTGTTGCTTTCTACCTTGCATGTCTTTATCCTACTTATGCTTTCCATTTAATGTTTTCATGATATTTTCTTAGAGTTCTCCTTTTCATTTTGGTTATTACCTTAGTGATCATCTTAATTCTTTAAGTGTGCCTCAGTATCACAAAGTAGTGTCTTTATGCCCACTCTTCAAGCAAGATGAAACATTTCATGTTTTATTTTCCCAATACAGCCTTCAATCAGTGATTCTGTAATATACTGTTATTAATATTGTATTGATCAGTAAATTGTTAATTAATGATGTTACTATACTGCTTTTATTACTCTGTAGGAATTAGACTTAACTTTTCATTTTCTTGTTGTAGTGTTTGCTCTCATTTCTATTATACAGTAAAACTTGTAAAAGCCGAAACCCGTGTAAGGCAGAAACCTGTCAGACAAGGAAATCACAAGTATTTCCCACTAACAGAGAATGACAGAAAAGTAGTGAGGTTGCACCTGCTTGTTACAAAGGCAGAAAACTCATGAAACCTGGAAAAAGAAGAGAATCTCATCATGTTCCATCTCTCACAGGTTTCATTGTACTTGGTCCACCCTCTACTCTGTACTTTAGTTTTTCCTGCTAGTGTAAGATGACCGTTTTCCATTATACTTTAAGAAAGGTATATCACTCCCATAATTGCTGTGTTTTATGATAAAATCTTTTTGTCAGTCTTGAATATGAGTATAACTTTTGATAGATAATATTCTTTGAAAGATTTAAAATTACTCAGGCATTTAGTATCTCATGCCAACCCGATTCCTTCCTTTTGTAGGAAATACCAACCTTGCTGCTAAGGTTTTTTTTTTTTCCTTTCTTTCTTTCTTTAGGTATACTCTTGAAACGAGCAAGTATATATGGTGACTACATATCTAAAATTTTAAACAATTTCTCCATGACCTTCTTACTCGTATGGTTCAAGCCTTCCCCTCACCCCATGGTATATGCAGTTAGCCTGTGAGTTTGGTGGTACTGTTTACCTCTGAAATTCCTAAATTGGAGCTCTGAGATTTTCCTTTTCTCAGATTCATTTTATAATCCAAATCTTCTTATCTTTCCCCCATTAGGAATCAAATATCTTTCCCCTATTAAGAATTAAATTCACTGATTTACTTTCCTGAAGATCTCAACCTACATTTGTCTGCCTACATTGCAGTCTGTAACTTAGGAATGTTGTGTTATTTTTTTTTATGCATTATTTTCTGGTTTCAGATAGTTTGTTCTTCATTGTTCCTGTTCTGTGGGTGCTATGTTCTTTGAAATTGATTAAAATGACAAGTTAAAGATGTTAGTTTCTTCTACTTCCATGAATTAAGACTCTTTCATCGCAGGGAGCAGTGTTGCTCAGATTTCTCCTTTTGTTCAGATTCTTGGCTTGGTTATCTTCCCTTGAACTTCTCTAACAGTTCTATTACCCTCCCCTACTCCTACTCCACGTCCTTAGAGAGAGAGAGAGACGTGTGCTTGTCCAGGAATGGAAGTTGGAATGGATTTCAACGGTGATTGTGTGGTTCTCTGTACAAATTGTTCAGACCCATATAAAGGAAAATGAAACGTTCAGATTTTCTGTTGTTTCACTTTGTTCATTCACGGATCGGTAACCTGGTAGAGGAGAAAGAGAGACGCAGCTGAGGTGGTGACAGCAGGGAGCATCACCTCCGTGGCAATACTTTCATTTCTAATTGCTTTCCTAGAGTCTGGTCACAGCTCTGCACCACTCTGTGGCTAATAGGTCTTCTGAACCATCTAAAGTTCTGGGAGTGAGTTCTGGGCTTGGTTTGCAGTTCTGTACAGCTCTAACAGATGCTAGAAGGATCCTTAGTTACGAGTTCATAGCCGGTCCTTTCTCCAGTTCTGCCAGCTTTTTCATTTGATTCTTGACAAAATGTCAACATATGAAACTGAAAGAATCTGTAGTTTAAAGAGTGTCATTGTAGCTAGAATTTCAGAGCCTTGGAAAACTTACAGTCCAATACATTCAACCCACAACTGAACTGGGCCAGAGAATTTAAAAGATACGTGGAATGATGGAGGAGAGAGAACACTGACTTTGGAGTCATATGGAATTGGACCCAAATACAGGTTTTGGCACTTAATTAGCTAGCTGACCTAGAGCAAATTACTTAGAGTTAGTTGTCTTTGGCATTCTCAACTGTAACAGGAGAGTAATATGATCATATAACTTAAGGAATTTTCAAATTATATAATCCACTCAACCCAGGATCTGGCCTATAATAAACACTACTTGGAACTATAACTAGAGTATCAGGTACCACTACTATACTGACTTATTTTAGTCTTGTCGATTCAATTATGTCCACCCCAAATATCTGTTGTAAGTCCTATCCTTTATGCCTGTGGTTATAGTACCATTTGGGAATAAATATGTTAATGAGTCAAGATCAGTGCAGGATGTATCTTTAGTCAATCTCTTTTGTGATATAAAAAGAGATTAAATAAGGGAACAGAAAAAGATGGTGTAAGACAGATGCCAAGACACATGGAGATCTCCAAGGAACAAGGAAGCAGAAGCTATAGAGACAAGGACCTTCCTCGAAGTCTAAGACAGAGAGAAAGCCTTCTTGTAAAGCCGACACTTTGAATGTGGATCTCTCTCCTTCTAAGCTTTGAGAAAATAAACTTATGTTTCTGTTCATTAGTCATTCTTTGGTGTTATTTCTGTTACAGCTGCACTAGAGAACAAAGGTAGTTAGCTATACTTTGGACAAGTGACCATGTGTCCCTTAGCTCCTGGGCCCTTTCTCTGCCTTTTTTGGTAATCTGTTGTGTCTTTGTGAAAACTCTGGTGACATAGTGGGTTAACTGCTAGGTCTGCTAACCAAAAGGTCAGCAGTTTGAAGCTACATAGGCAGTTCTGCTCTGACCTCTGGGGTTGCTATGAGTCAGACCCAACTCCACGGCAGTGGGTTTGGGTGTTGCTTTTATTGTGTCTTTGTATACTATTCTAAAGTAAAACTATGGGCTCTTTCAATTTGTACGTTCTGTCAAGGATCCAATGGAAAAGAGAAACAACCTTAAAATTGCATAAAAACCAGGAAAAAATCTTATCTTAAATCAATAACATTACTACACAGAAAAATCTAATTACAGTGTTACCTGCTGATGAAGTGGTTAAGGTTTCAGCTACTAACCAAAATGTTGGCAGTACGAATCCACCTGCCATTCCTTGGAAACCTTATAGGACAGTTTTACTCTATCCTACAGGGTCGCTATGAGTGAGAATCAACTTGACGGCAGAGGGTTTGGTTTGGTTTTGGTTATTGGGTCACTATGAGTTATGAGCTGGAATTGACCTGGTGACAATGGAGGTTTTCTTTTTTTTTTTTAATTCTGTATTCTGACAGTATATCCCCATGGAATATGTCCTAGTGATGAAAAGAATTGAAAGTAAATCTTGAACTTGGTTAGAGTGTAGTGATATTGGAACAATAATTCTGAAACTATTTTGTGTGTGTTGTAGGATACAGCAAACGAGTAACTATATTGATGTGGTAGGGAACTAATGTTCTTACTATGTAATAGTAAATATAAAATGGAAGCAAGAAAGAAAGAACTCTATAATGTTGCTTTGGAATTGTGGGCATCAATATAAACTCATGACTTCTTTAAAAATACATTTCACAGCTCTGTCCACTGAAATGGCCTAGAAATAAGACCACTTCAGTATCAAAGAGCAAACAGTGCCCAGATCTCAGATTTTAAGACACCATTTCCTACGAAACAAAAGAGACACATTGAGAACTAAGGTGTGCCTGACCCAAGCTGTGATATTTCAATCACCTCATATGCATGTGAAAGCTGGACAATGAGTATGGAATTTTAAGGAAGAATTGATGCCTCTGAAGTATGACATTGGTGAAGAATACTGAATGTATCATGGACTGACAGAAGAACGAACAAACCTGTCTTAGAACAAATAAAATCAGAGTAGTCCTTGGAAGTGAGGATGGTGACACCTGATTTCACGTACTTTGGACATGTTATCAGGTGAGACAAGTCCTTGGGGAAAACATCATACTTGGTAAGACAGTGAGCAAAACAAAGGAAGACCCTCAGTGAGCCGGATGGATACAGTGGCTGCAACACTGGGCTCAGACACTGCGAAGATTATGAAGAGGATGCCCAGAAAGGACAGTGTTGCCTTCTGTGGTGCAGAGAACCAAGAACAACTACAAAACCCTGAAACCCGCACAGAAAAAGCCCACTGTTGCCAAGCCAGTTCTGACACATAGAGACCCTACAGGATGGAGCAGTATGGTCCACAGAGTTTCCAAGGAGCATCTGGTGGATTTGAACTGCCCACCTTTCAGTAAGCAGCTTAACAACTGCGTGAGCAGGGTTTCCGTTGTACATAGGATCACGGTGAATTGGAGTCAACTCAGTGGCACCTAACAATAATAACAGTACTTGCCAAGCCAAGCCAAGTGCCGTCGACTAACAGTATTTAGGAAGCATCTAACTTGGCAGGAAGGAAGTCTTGGAAGGTTTCACAAGAACTGCACTATGTGAGATGCATCTGGAAGAATGAGTAATGGTTTAACAAAGAACAAGGGAAGCAAATGCTAGGCATACATGAAATTATGTTGAAAGACATGATGAATGAATGAGTTTATTAGTACTATTTAGGAAATTGAATCTAGGTTGTCGTGGCTCAGTTGTAGCACTTGCAAGTGGGAAGGCAGGCAGGAGCCAGGGAGTAAAAGACTTTATTTAGGTTCAAGGAGTTTGGATTCCTCCCCACCCTCCCCCGATTGAAGGGTACTTATCAGGGCAGAGGAGTTGTCAAATCTGCATTTTAGAAAGCCACGTTGTGTGTTATCATGTAGATTGAATGGAAATGGAAAGGAGAGTGACAGTGGATCAGATAGACTTGTAAAAGGCTACTGAGGTGGTCCAGGAGGGAAATAGCGGGACTACAAACCAAGGGAAGGCCAACGGATTTCGAATGTACAAATGGCACAAAAAATATTTCACTGTATCTAAAGGGAGCTTAAATGAATCGAAGTGGTTCTGAATGTGCATTCCTGATCTACCAGAGGGACTTTACGTTTGCTTTTCAGGAATTATGTGGTGGTGCAGTGGTTCAGACACTAGCTAGTAACCAAAAGGTCAACAGATCGAATGCACTAACTGCTTCTTGGCAACCTGGAACAGTTCACCTCCGTCCTATAGGGTCACTGTGACTCAGAATTGACCCAGTGGCAGTTGTTAATGCTTCATCTCATATCCTGCATCTAGTCCATCAGCAAATCATGCAGACTCTGCCTTGCAGTGTGTCCAGAATTTGACTACTGCCCACTTGGTCCAAGCCATCATCATCTCTAAGTAGACTGTTGTAGTAGCTTTCCTGGTGTACCTTCTGCTGCCCGTGTAGCCTGCTGACCTGCTCTCAACCCAGTAGCCAGACTGATCCTATCATCACCCCTCCCCACTGCTCAGAAACCTTTGTTGTTTCCATTCCATCTAGGTAAGAGCCTGCCATCCTCATGGTCATCTACAGCGCCCACGTGACCTTGCCGCATCTTCTCCTACGTATGCTGTTTTTCTCTCTCTGGGCCAGCTACACTGGCTTCCTTGCTGTCCCTAGCACGCTCTTGTTTCAGGGACCTTTGCATATGCTCTTCTCTCTTCTCCCAAATGCCCTTTCTCCTGGCATCTTCAGGATTCCCTCTGTTGCCTCCTGCAAGTCTCTGCTCAGACGGTACCTTTCCAACAAGACTACCCTGTCATTAATCATAATTTCTCCCCCATCCCCCATTTCCCTTTCCTTCTTTACTTTCATCCTCTAATGAGTTTGCTTATTGTCTGTCTGTATTTGCTTGAATACAAGTTGCAGGACAGCAGGAATTTTCTTGCTCCTTGTAAATGCTGTGTTTTCAGCATTTACAACAGTGTCTGGCCCATAAGAGGAGCTGGGCAAACATTTGTTGAGTGAACAGAGGTGTAGAAACATCTTATGAAATGCGCAGAAAGCATTACAGGTGTTAAGGAAAGGCATTTTATGTTGAAGGGCTTTATCCTAGTTTTGACCTCAAATCAAAGCCATGCTTGATCCAAGCAGAAAAATCAGACAGCACTGTGGGAGGGAGGCAGCCAGCTTGTGGGGGCAGAACCCTGATCTCAAAAATCCTTGGGTTCCAGAGCTATCTCTATGACTTACCAGCTATGCGACTTCAGGTGAGTCATTTCTAAGTCTCCTTTTGTCTCTGTGAAATGACGTAAAACAACGGCCTTAGCATGGCCCAGGTGAAAGACAGTGCGCACAACAGTGCCTGGCTCGACTAACAGTTTTTAACGAGTAAGTGTTGCCAGTCTGGGTTTGTGACAAAAGGTGGAAAGGCTGGGTGGGACCCTGTTGGAGATGCCCATGAAGGCTGAGAAGAAGGTACTTTGTTAGAATTTATAGCCCGGTATGCATTTTCTTCATAAAATGTGGAATAGATTCCAAGATCTTAAAACTTGGCAATTGGGTGACAACCTGATTTCTGACCAGGCTGAGTGCTTGCTATAGACCCAAGCCCAACCCACTGCCACTGAGTCGATTCAGACTCCTAGCGAGCTTATAGGACAGAGTGGGACTGCCCCACAAAGCTTCCAAGGGGCGCCTGTTGGATTCAAACGGCCAGCCTCTCGGTTAGCCAGCACTTAACTCTTTAACTACTACACCACCAGGGCTTCCACCGGCTGCAGAATCCTGCTTAATTTCTTCCTGGTGGGTTTCTCAAACAGCTTTTCCATCATGAAGCGGCAGTGAGCCAGGTGTCCTGCATTCTAGACTGATCCCTGACCTGGCCATGGGGTGTTGGTCCAGCCGTGTGAGCTGCACCTGTCTGAGGCTGTCTGAGCTCTGAACTGTTGCAAACGCTCTGATTAAATCCCATTTTCTCTGCAATCAGGAAACAGGAAGTGATTCGACACAGCGCATTGCATCAATTATGATCAGATTGGGGAAAATTCTCTTTGATAAGCATTTTCTGCCATCCATCAGCAAGAGAGGGGGAAGCATTTTATTGCCAGTCTCCATGGAGTCCTCGTACCAGGGACTCTTTCCTGCTCATGGCCATGACACTCACTGATTTTTCAGGGGTTTCAATCTCTAGCTTTTTGGTTCCCCTTGCATAGGACAAAAGTCTGCTTCAGAAGGAAAACATAAAGGAAGTTTGTTGTTTGGTAGCCTATAAGCAACGGATGCACAACTTTAAAAACTGGATTCTATCACTTGGATTGCGTTTATTTTTTTTTCCTTAGAGGAATTCCAGTTAGATTGGTAGGCGAGTGAAGTCGAAGAACCTCTAAGCTGGATGCTGACAGAAGACAAAAATTGAGAATGTGTAGGGGCACTAAACTGTAAAGAAATGACTGGAAGAGTTGATGTCTAAAGATCTGTTTGCAGATTCTGGTTTCACAATAATTCCCAGCTCCCAAATACTGAATGCATGATAATTTTTGATATATTATAAATCACTATAATATGCAAAGATTTGTCAGCATGCTCAATGAGTTACATTTGTTTGATGCTAGTTTTTATCTCCTTTCTCTAATATTCCTAATGAATAACCAAGTCTCAAAATGGAAATACTTGGCCTTTTGCTAAGATTCTGTTCGTGTCCCTTTTCCATGGGGGAGGCTGTTTTGGAAAGGTACCTTCACAATTTCAGCTGGATTCAGAAGAGGATGTGAAGTGAGGGATATCATTGCTGATGTCAGATGGATCTTGGCCAAAAGCAGAGAATACTGGAGAGGTGTTCACCTGTGTTTTATTGACTATGCAAAAGCACTCAACTTCCTGGATCATAGCAAATTATGGATAATATTGCAAAGAATGGGAATTCCAAGACATGCTCATGAGGAAGCTATACATAGTCTGAGACAGTTGTTTGAATAGAACTAGGGGATACTGCATGGTTCAAAATCAAGAAAGGTGTGTGTCAGGGTTGTATCCTTTCATTATACTTACTCAGTCTGTGTGCCAAGCAAATAATCTGAGAAGCTGGGCATTGTGAAAAAGAATGTAGCATCAGGATTGGAAGAAAACTCATTAACAATCTGCAGTATGCCAAGGACCTAACCTTGCTTGCTGAAAGTGAAGTGGACTCGAAGAAGATCAAGACCACAGCTTTCAGTATGGATTACACATCAACAAAGAGGAAAGAAAAATCTTCACAAATGTACCAATAAGCAAGCTTATGATAAATGGAGGGAAGACTGAAGCTGTCAAGAATTTCATTTCACCTAGATCCACAATCAGCGTGCACAAGAGCATCTGTCAAGAAATCAAACCATGTATTACTGCAGTGGGCAAATCTGCAAAAACCTCTCTAAAGGGTTAAAAGCAAACATGCCACTTTGAGAATTAAAATGCACCTGACCCAAGTCATGGTGTTTTCAGTCTCTTCATATGTGTATGAAATCTGGGCAGTGAATAAGGAAGACTGAAGAAGAATCTATGCCTTTGAATTATGGTGTTGGCAAAGAATACTGAATATACCAAAAGAATAAACCCAAGAATATTGAATATACCAAAAGAACAAACAAATCTGTCTTGAAAGCAGACTGGCCAGAATGTTCTTTAGAAGCAAGGATTCTAAGACTGTCACACATACTTTGGCCATGTTGTCAGGAGGGACCAGGCTTTAGATAAGCACTTTACACTGGGTAAGGCAGGGGGTCAGAGGAAAAGGGGAGGACCATCGATGAGTACGATCCAGATCCAGACAGTGGGGGCAACAATAGGCTCCAACAGAGCAACGGTTGTGAGAAGTGCACGGGATCGGGCAGTGTTCCCTTCTGTTGAACACAGCATCACTCTGAATCAGAATCAGCCTGACAGCACCTAACAGCAACATCAAACTTCATAACACAAATCAAAAGTTTTAAATTCTGTGCAACAGCAAACTAATAATAATACAGCATGATTCAGGAGCCTGTTGTTAAAAAGAAAAAACAAAAAACAAAAACAAAAAAACCTGCTGGCTGTCAAGTGGGTTTCAACTCATATCAAATCTACAGGACAGAGTAGAACTGCCTCTCACATTTCCAAAGCTGTGATCATCACAGCAGCAGGCTGTCACATCTTTCTCTACACAGTGGCTGGTGAATTTGAACCACCGACCTCTTGCTTAGCACCCAAGCACTTTAACCAATGCACTATGAGTGCTCCTTCAACAACAAACCCACTGCCATCAATTCCAACTCATAGTGACCCTATAGACAGAGTAGAACTGCCTCATAGAGTTGCCAAGGAGCATCTGGTGGATTTGAACTGCTGACCTTCTGGTTTGTAGCTGAGGCACTTAACCACCGTGGCACCAGGGTTTTCTTCAATAATAGAGAATGTTAAAATGAAAGAAGAATGACTTTGCAACGTGCATACCTGTATCCAAAGGGTAAAAGAAAACGAAATTATCAGTGTGCTTCTCTTCACACGATTATTACATTTCAAGCAGGTTAAGTCAAAATATGTCCTTGCAATTACAAGAGACATATGACATCATGGAATATTTTCACTCATATGGTTTTTTTTTTTTAATGCTATGAATGTATTTCATAGAATTTTTACTTTATCTGGATTTTAATTTGCAGAAAGTATTTCTGTAATTACAGCCTTATCTAAACTATATGAAATTAATGGAAGTATTTCTAAAAGCATCTTTCAGAATGCTTTCTCTTTCATGCTTTTGTACGTGTGCCTTTTCCTAAAGACCATTTATATCCCTTTGCTCTTCAGTAAAGAAGCAAAAAGAAGGTTACTTTCTCAGAATCTGGGGCTGGAGTGAGTTGCAGGGAATAAAGCCTTTGGCAATGCTTTAAACAAAAAAAAAAAAAAAGAGGGCGGAGTAAAATCAGTTGTTTTGCTTCTGTTCTAATTCAGGAAATGTATCACCTTCAACTGCTAGCCATAGAGTCATGCCATATTTTGAGTCTTTGCATTAAAAAGAGAAAGAAGTGGACAGGTCTGCGTTGTTCAGCTGGCTCATACATAGGCTCTAAAGCATCCAATGTTGCCTTCATCATGCTGCTAATTGGTCTGCAGGGATGGAGCTGACGATGTTACTCTCATCTTCCCTTGCTTACTCAGAGCTCCTTTTAAACTGTAATACCACTGTAATAGAGGCTTGTAATACTGACAGGCTGTGGTAGGAAGACAGAGTCATAAGAAAGCCCTTGGACAGCCTAATGGGGCTTTCTGGCCTCAGTTGAAGGAAGACCAAGATGGTGACCACAGCAAACTACAATTAAGTTGTCCCTGCTTTGGCAGTATCCAGAAAGTTTGTAATGATTTGTGGCTGAATTGATACCAGCTCCTGTGGCAGGAGTCTGGCGCCCAAGTGACAGGCAGGGCAAGTTTAGCATTGGTTGCTGATATTAATGGCTTGACTAAGGCTAGTGAGAAAATTCTGTCTGTTTATATGACTCAGTGCTGGTCGCCATGAGTCGGATCCGACTCGACAGCACTTGGCGACTTGGCTGGCTGGTCTTCTAGGTGGAAAGAGAAGTGACTTTAAGGACTTGAAGTGCCAAGTCCCCAAGTTGTCAGGGAAGAGAAGGCTTTCATAGTCTGAAGCTACAGAAATTCTCAGTGGTGGCTAACAGCTGGGCTGCTATCCAGAATTCTGTAGCTGAAATCCATCAGGCTCTCTGGGTCTTATATATTTAGGGGCATGTTAGATAGTGGAGAAGGGAAAGATCCTGGCTGTAGTATCAGGAAGGCCTGAGTTTGAAATATACCTCCTCCGCTTACTAACTTGGCCGTCTTCAGCAAGTTGCCCTCCTTTCTGAGCTTCAGTTTGGGTCCAAGGGAAAAGGGAAATATTGACAGCTACATTGACCCGTGTAAGGACAAAAATGATGTATCTAAAGTCTTCCACACCCTGCCTACATAAGGCAGGGCTCTATGTAATTGGCAGGAATCTTTTTGCAATATTTTCTATTGATGAAAATGTTTTAATGTAATAACACAGTTCCACAAAATTTGGCTGTTCTAGATATCCCTCAAATGGGTGGAAAGGAGCCTGGTGGCACACTGGTTAAGAGCTCCACCACTACCTCAAAGGTCCATGGATCCACTCAAGACTACAGACTTGGAAACGTTTCAGGGGCAGTTTGTCTCAGTCCTGTGGGGTCACTGTGAGTTGGGCTTGACAGCCACACCAGTGACAATGAGTAGACTGGTTGGCTGATTTGGATCTATTCCTCTCGGAAGAAGTGCCAGTTTTTCAGATGAAAAAGCTACAGTAGAAGAAAGTTCAGTTGGTCAAGGAGAGTATCACCTAGGTTTGTTTTCACTGATAGGTGGTTTTCAACTCTAGGTGGCCACTCCCTTTATAGTGTGGTCACAGCTGTAGCAAGCGTTTTCTCCTCTCACCATGTAAAATATCAGCAATTAATGATTATGGGAACATGTTGCATCCCGTAGTCTGTTTTAGGGGATGATAGAGTTCCTTCGGTTTAACTCAATTCAACCAGCACTAACTGCTCACGTAACTAGTATTTAGCACTTTTACAGAGGCTGAAAAAGATGTACCTGCAGTAGTGGGCGAAATGCTATCACTGCTAACCGAAAGATCGGCAGTTCAGATCCACCAGGTGCTCCTTGGATACTCAATAGGGCAGTTCTACTTTGGCCTCTAGGGTTTCCACGAGTCGGACCCAACTCCACGCGTTTTTTTTTTTTTTTTTTCTTAATATGACCTAGATCCTTTCCTCAAACAAGAATTCGAGGTGTACAGACATGTGTCTCACACACACCCACCCACAGGCCTGTTTTGCTTCTTGGCTTCCTGCTGATGTTCCCCGAACAAAGTCTTAATTGTCAAAGTCAATTTTCAAGTTGTCAAAAGACTCACAATAAAATAGCTGATGTGCCATATACGTGCTGCTGCAACTCAGCGCCGTTCCAGTTCTTCCAGGTTCTCCCAACAGCAGAGGGTAGACACCTGAAAACTGCAAATCCCACATTCCTTGCCTGTTTTCTGCTTTGGGAGGTTTGGATAACGGGCAACACTGATCGAGGAGACTGGTGGGTGGGATACAAAAGAGAGTCACGTGTTTTCTGGCTCCCTCGGTGGCATCCGTAGCTGCAGGCACCTGCCGGCCCCGAAGGCTCCAGTAGGGGGCTGCAGTTAGTATCGCTCGCAGGCTCCATCCACTAGTCCAAGGGGCTTCCTCCTCTCCAGTTAAGCCTCTCTTTTGCTGCTTCAGTTCTTACACAGATTTTGCAAACAATTCCCTTTGTTAAACTCCTCTCTGCGTGGAATAGAGAGAGCAGTAGCTGAAAACAGTCAAATAAGAGGTACGAGGTCTGATAACGAAGTCTACGAGCTTCATTGTTCCAAGTGCTGCAGGCTCTGTTGCTGAGCATCTGCGCGGTCACCTTCCAAGTGCTCCCCTTGGGAAGCTATGCACCGACGCCAGCGCTTTGTCCACCCTTCAGAGCAATTTCGGAACTCTTTCTGGAATGGCCATTGTGCATGGTGGCATGGTGGCATGGTGGCATAGTGGCAAGTTTGTGAACTTTATTGTCTGGTTGTCTGTGAGGGAATTTTTAGCCAGTAAGCAAATAACTGTATTTGAACACCCTCTCTACGCACCTGATCTGGCTCCCAATGATAAAAGAAATATGGAAAGGAAGATATTTTGATGACATTCAGGACATCGAGGGTCATATGACAAAAGCTCTGATGGCCATTCCAGAAAAAGAGTTCCAAAACTGTGTTGAAGAGTGGACTAGGCTCTGGCGTTGGTGCCTAGCTTCTCAAGGGGAGGACTTTGAAGGTGACTCTCCTGATATTCTGCAGTGAAGTATGTAGCACTTTTTAAAAGATGAGTTTGCAAAGTTAGTTGACAGTCCTTGTGTTTAACGAAATTCTCTTATTCTGAAGAACAATTTTATAACTTAAGGAGGCCCAAGGTCTCTGGAGCACCACAGCACCACAAAGAAATATTTGGCTCTATGAAGACAGATTATTTCACGTGAGCGAGCTTGAGCTATCTGTAACATGGGGCTAACTTTAAGGCTGTCTATACTGTTAATAAAGACAATGTAAGTAACTACCACCATTGATACTGTTAATGAAGGTAACAAAAATAACTACCACCACGCTCACACATGGAGACACCCAACAAATGTTTTCCTTTTCCTTCTTTGAGCTGTATCCCTTGGTCAAACTGCCAGCAGATGTGTGGCATCAATACTTGAAACTTTGAGCCAAAGTGTTGTCATTCTTTAGAAAAACTGTATTTTTATTTACCGAAAGAACTCTGTGATCCTGGATGAGACATTTTCTTAATTACTCTATTCAAAAAGTCAACCAGACTGGGTCTTTTCCACTGTTAACAGTGGATTGAGAGAACAGAAAGGGGAAAGCAAACAGAGGTATCAGTGATGTCCCTGACAGTGCCTTAAACGCTTGTGGCACTGCATAGTCCATGAAGTGATTTCCTCCCGTTGTCTCAGATCACTATCACAGTACCCAGGTGGGTGAGAAAATGACCCTCAGTGTTTCAGTCAGCTAGTGCTGCTTTAACAGAAATACCGCAAGTGGATGGCCTTAAAAAGAGAAGTGTTTATCCTTACCCAGTCCAGTAGACTACAAGGCCAAATTCAGAATGTCCATTCCAGCAGAAGGCTTTCCACCTTGTCGACTCCGGAGGAAAGTCTGTGTTTGCATCAGTCCTTGTTCAGGGAGTATCTTAGTGCAGGAACCTCAGGTCTGAAGGACACACTCTTCTCCTAGTGCTGCTTTCTTGATGATGTGAGGTTCCCAACTCTCTGCTTGCTTCCCTTTCCTTTTATCTCTTCTAGGATAAAAGGATAAAGGGTGGCACAACCATACTCCATGGAAATTCCCTTTACAGTGGAACACAGAGGTGATCCTATGAAGGAATTTACAGTCCCACCCTAATCCTTTAACAAACAGCATAGGAAAATCACAAAACGGAAGACAATCATAAAGTGTAGGGAATCATGGCCTAGCCACATGGCTACACATATTTGGGGGGGAACACCATTTAACCCATGACACTCAGTAACTATTGTGATCATTCAGGTTTTGTGTCAACTTGGTTGGGTCATGATTCTTGGTGGTTTGGCAATTATGATGTAGTTGGGCAGTTATGATGTAGTGGGGCAGTTATGATATAGTTTGGCAGTTATGATGTAGTTGGGCAGTTGTATGATAATATGATCACATAACTTACCTGAAGAGATAGGATGTAACGTTATAACCTCCTTGATGAGATCTGCTGCGAGGAGCCAGGGCAAGGGCGTTTCCTTGGGCATTTGACCTGCACTGAATATAAGCTGACTTTCTGGCAAGGCTTGTGGCTTTTGCTCAATCTGGATCCTGCAACTGGCCCCTGTTTGTCGAACCTCCATTCCTCAGGACTTAAGCTAGCAGCTTACTTGCAATCTTGCCTGTAGTTTTGGGATTCTCCAGTCTTTGAAGCCTGTGAACAAGAGCCCTGCTGTTTGACCTGCTAATATTGTTCACCAGCACCTGTGGCTATGTGAATCAGGATCAGCCTTCCTGCTGACCCACAGATTTGGAACACTGTAGACTGTACAGCCTCACAAGCCATCTCTGTATATTTAGATATTTACATGTTTTACATCTTTAGAGAGCCCAGCCTAAGACAGCTTTTATTTTTTTAATGAAAATTGAAGTCCAAAGTGATGAATAATTTCCCAAAGCTCCACAGCTGTGATAATAAAGTTACTGTTTACGGATGATTGACTATGTACCAAAAACCAGCTTAGTGGGTTAAGTGCTACGTCTACTAACAGAAAGGTCAGCAGTTCAAGTCTGCCAGGCACTCCTTGGAAACTCTATGGGGTGGTTCTCCTCCGACCCATAGGGTCACTAGGAGTCAGACCCAACTTGATGGCCGTGGGTTTGGTTTGGTAGTGCCATACCAGGCACTACTAAGTAGGTTATGCAGGAAAACCAGTGAAAGCAGGAAACTGTGTAATTCACAAACCTTTCAGGAAAGGAAACCTCAAATAATCTTCTGCAAAATGAGTGATGGAAAAGTGGTAAGACTGCACCTGTCAAAGATGGAAAACTCGGGAGACTTGGAAAAGTGAGGGCATCCTTTTGAGTTCTGTCTCTCTCAGGTTCCCCAACATGTGCCATTTTCTTAAATCATCAGATCAACCTTATGTGGCAGATTCTGTGAGAGTTCTCACTTTGCAGATGAAGAAATTGAAGGTCAGTGATGTAACAACTTTTTTGAGGATACGCAGCTTTAAGTGTGTTCTAGTCGTTTGGGACTTCTCTATCAGAAATATGAGTGGATGGCTTTAAAAAGGGAAATGTTTACTCTTACACAGTCCAGTAGGCTACAAGTCCAAATTCAGGGTATCAGCTCCAGGGGAAGGCTTTCCCCCTTGTCGGCTCTGGAAGAAAGTCTGGTATTGCATCAGTCTTTGTCCAGGGAGCAACTTGGCACAGGAATCTCAGGTGTGAAGGACACACTATGCTCTTGGTGCTGCTTTCTTGATAGTGTGTGGTTCCCAGCTTTCTGCTTGCTTCCCTTTCCTTTGATCTCTTGTAGGATAAAAGGATTTAAAAGGTGGTGCAAGCCACGCTCCAGGGAAACTCTGCAGGGAGGTGACCTTAGGAAGGGTTTTACAGTCTCACAGTAATCTTCTTTAATGTAATCCAGTCTATTACCACAGGCAGAGATTAGGATTTGCAGCATCAGAAAATCACAAAACGAAGTACAGTCACACAATGCTGGGAATCACCAGCCCAGCCAAACTACCATGGACATTTTGGAGGGGACACAATTCAGTCCACGACATGGTGTGAACGGAACTCACACCTGGGCAATCTGACTGTCCAGTCTGTGTTGTTAACTGCGGTGTCAAGCTACCTTCTCCGTAGGTGTCGAGTGTCAGAGCACAGTCAGAGTCACTACGGCTTCTTTGTTGTGTTGCAGAAGCAGAGAAGCACACTACCTCTACCTCAGGCTCTCAAGCTAGTTTACCCATAAGTCTGTTTGGCTCTGTGGACTTCCTGAATAATCTCTATTGCATTATGTCTTGTGGAGATGCAAGCCTTTTCACTTGTAGAGAACCAATAAATAAACAATGAAGTAGGAAATAAAATAGAAAGTAAAATCATAGTCACAGAAGCAACCATGGCTATAAATTATCAAGGGATTAGCTTAACATTAAATGTCTAAGTCATTTGTGAAAGTAATTTTTAAAAAAATCTGCCAAAAGACATGAAATTAGATCTGAATAAAAGCCAGGATACACACCAGAGTTGTGAGCAAGGCAACTTAGTATCATGAAGAAGGCAGCTCTCCTCTAGTAAATGTGGACATTGAATGCAATTTCAATCAAATTCTAGTGTGATTATTTGGAAATGTAAACATTTTATAAATTTATGAAAAAAATCTACAACAACTAAGATAATTTTGGAAAAAGGAAAAAAGCAAATTTACCCTCTACATAAGGTGGTTCAGTGGCACTGGACTCGGTTTTTGTTTTCCATACAACGAATAAAAAAACTCATTGCCTTCAAATCAGTTCAGACTTGCAGTGACGCTGTAGGACAGAGTAGAACTGCCCTCACAGAGTTTCTGAGGAGCACCTGGAGGATTTGATTTGTTGGCCTTTTGGTGAGCAGCTACAGCCCTTAATCACCACACTGCCAGGCTTTTCTACAGGGTGCTGCAAATGCTTAGTAAGCTCGGCTGGTTGGAGGTTTGAGTCTACCCAGAAATGCCTCAGAAGAAAGCCCTGGTGAACTTCCAAAACATCAGCCACCTATGGTGCTGTGGAGCATCTTCTACTCGGCCACACATGGGGCTGCTGTGGACTACAAGTCCAAATTCAGGGGTCGAAATTGACTGCAATGGGTATTGGTTCTAGGATTTTAACAGGACACTGAGTGACTGTAATAAGATTTTCAAAAGGCATAAAATGAAAAAGGGACTGTTCCAGATTGAGAGAACAATGGTGTGGACATGCAGACGTGAAAAGAGGAGAGTTTGGTTAACAGAAGTACAGTGAGTGAAGCGTGTTTTGAGACTGTGAAAGTGGTGTGGGAGAAGCTCCCAGAGGGCCTTGCACACCGGGCTAAGGTACTTCAGTTCTATCCACCAAGCTGGCATGCGAGGGTAGGGAGCAGTGATGATTTGACTAGGGAAAGGGACGAGTTCACCACATTTTGAGGAAAACAGCTTTGGTGACGTTGTAAGGATTAATTACTGAGGGGAAGAGGGAAGTAAAAGGGTAAATCATAGGTGCAGGGAGATAAAACAGGGGAGTGTCTAGGCCACTGAGTGCTGCTGCAATAGAAATATCACAAGCGGATGGTGTTTCAGTCATCCAGTGCTGCTTTAACAGAAATACAAGTGTATAGTATCTCAGTCATTGAGCGTTGCTGTAACAGAAATACCACAAGTGGATGGCTTTAACAAAGAGCAGTTTATTCCCTCACAGTAGACTACAAGTCTGAATTCAGGGCACCAGCTCCAGGAGGCTCTCTCTGCTGGCTCTGGAGGAAGGTCCCTGTGATGTGTCAGTCTCCCCTGAGTTTGGTAGGATCTCAGTGTAGGAACCTCAGTTCTAGAGCCTGTGCCCTGTTGCTGACAGTGCTGTCTTGGTAGTTTGAGGTCTCCAGCCCTCTGCTTTTGGAGCAAAGGCAAGCCTTCCCTTTCCTTTGATTTCTTGTAGGGTAGAAGGATAAAAGGTGGTGCAGGCTATACACCAGGGAAACTCCCTTTACTGTGGATTCAGGGGCTGACCTTAGTAAGGATGTTATGTCCCACCCTCATCCTCTTTAACATAATACAATCTTGTCTTGTTAACCACATATATGAAATTTACAATCACAAAAATAGAGTACAACCACATAGTCCTGGGAATAATGGCCCAGTCAACTTGCTATACAGTTTTGGGGGCCATAATTCAGTCCATAACAGAGAGTGCATGTAATCCAGGTGGGAAGGGAATGAGAAAGTATGAACAAGGACAGTGGCAATGGGAATGAAAAGCTTTGGGGTGAGTGCTAGAAAGATTCTTCGGGTACCAGGTAAATGCTGGATGACTGAGAAAAAAGGAAAGCTAGCTGCTGTTGAACTTTCTCTTCTTCTGGTTAGGTTAAACCATGTTTTACAATCAAATACTGCATATTGAGGGTGACAATTTATTTTAACAAGTGCTCTATTTGGGAAAAAAATATAATGCGTACATCTTACCTTCACTACTAAAAACCAAAACCTGTTGTGTTGAGTCAATTCTGACTCATGGTGACCATGTGTGTTACAGAGTAGAATGGCTCCATGGGATTATCTTGGCTGTAATCTTTACTGCCGTAAATCCTGGTGGCCTAGTGGGTAAATGCGATGGCTGCTAACCAAAAGGTTCAAATCCACCAGACGCTCCTTGGAAACTCTATGGGACGGTTCTACTCGGTCTGTAAGGTTGCTATGAATTGGAGTTGACTCAACGGCAGTGGGTTTCATTTGATTGTTTTGGAATCTTTATTGCCAGGCTTTCTTCCATGGCACCCTGGGTGGGCGTTTAGATTAAGACCCAAAAGCAAACTATTTATACCACCCAAGGACCGTCAGAACTGGAAAGGATCCTAGAAATAGTACATTTTATCAAAACAATTTAAATGAATAATTTCAAAATAAATTTGTCATGGAGATTACAACTGCCAATAGCAGCAGGGACCCTCTGGTGGAATCAGGAGGATCAGAGGTTCATTCAAGGAAATGTGGAGCATCATTGGGAACTGTTTGTGAACCAGTGATGAGATCCAGCAAATAGGGAATGGTCACAAGATCCCCTTGATAGTTTATTACAGTGTTTAGCCTAGAACCAGGGATGCTTGATTCCCAGTCAGGGCTCCTTCCACGATGCTAGAGAAACTCCCCTGGCAGCTGATCTTGCCAGAACACATCTGTTTTACTAGGAGAATGGCACCTGAGTTTAGTGGGAGCGATACACAGCACATGTTCGGTAAAGGCCTCATTGCAAGAATTTACTCAAGTGGAATCTTGACTTAGTTTATGGGGAGGGAATAAACTTTCATCCCAACAGTAAAAATTAGTTACGTATCATTTTATTTGCAATGAATGCTGCTTCTTTGACACTGTGCGCTACTATCTGCCACTCTTGCAAAAAGAGCTGTCAATTCTGTAATCCTATAATGACTTTAGAGCCGTTAAAATTGGCAGAATGGTTATATTCCCACATGGTAAATAAAATCACTTAATTACAAGACAGAACTAGGGGTTCAGCCTTGACAGACCTGTGTTCTTGGATGGGGCATAAGGGGTGAGCGGGAAGTAGAAATTAAAGAGTGCCAGCAGACTTGGAAAGCTCGTGGAGTCTGCGGCAGAGAGTTCATCGGTGCTCCAGCCCACTTCCTGTCAAGAATGAGCAGTTGCAAATGGCATGAAATATGCGTTTCTGGGTAAGTGACTGTATGTAAGACTCAGGGGACAAAGTGATCCTGGCAGCCTCTGACCTCATCTTCCCCAGATCCAGATCTTTTGCTTGAAAAGGAGAATAAGTGATTTTAACCCAAAACATATTGTCGTTTTGTGTTAGAAAAAGGTGGAATGAGATCAGAGTTGACGGGTGAGCCCAAGAAGAAAGGAGCAGTTTTCTTCTTCTTCCTGGAAACCATACTTGCCCAGAGGTTAATAGCAATGATGACAAAATTTTGCCAAAGGAATTATTCACCTGTGCCTAAAGTTGTTGGAAAGCAGCTGCCCATCTTGGTGGTAAACTCAGCGAGAAAGAACTCCAACCAGTACCGTAAAGACTGTAAACCTACAACGTTTATCTCTTGTCACCTGGCCCATTCAGTACTCCAGAATCTAACAGTGCCTGGTACAGGGTTCCCTCCCACCAAAACAATGAACCAAACAGCAACAACAAAAAACACAACTTATTGTTGTGAAGTCAATTCTGAGTGATAGTATCCCTATAGGAAAGAGTAGAGCTGCCCCATAGTTTCCAAGGAGCACTGGAGGGATTTGAACTGCTAGCTTTTTTGTTAGCAGCCACAGCACTTCACTGTTATATCACCACGGTTTCTTGGTACATGGTAGTAAAACAACAAAAACCCACTGCTGTAGAGTTGATCCCAGCTATGGCAACCCTATAGACAGAGTAGAACTGCTCCATGGAGTTTCCAAGGAGCACCTTGAAGATTTGAACTGCCAGCCTTGGTTTGCAGACATAGTGGTTAACCACTATTCCCCCATACATAGTAGAAATCCACAATTCTTTGCTGTGTTGAGTGAAATCAGAGTGGCTGAGACTGGAAAAGACCAGACCAAAATGTAGGCAGAAGCCTGGCAAGATGCCTGGCCTAGAAAACCAAGATCCTTTTTCCAGATTAGTAGGCTGACCAGGAATAATCAGGTCATATGCATGGTTCCAGAAAGACATGAAAGTCTGGTCTGGGGCAAATCAATTAAGTCAGGTCAAACAGTGTTTTGGTCATCTATTGCTGTTGTAACAGAAATATCACAGGTGAGAAACTTCAACAGAAATTTATTGTCTCATAATTTAAGAGGTTTAGAAGTGCAACCTCAGGGTGCCAGCTCTAGGGGAAGGCTGAAACAGGACCAGTGGGTCTGTGCCCATTGTGCAAAAAGCCAGTCTCTCAGACGCTGTTTTTGAGAAGAAGAGTTTATTTTGCAAACAAGCAATTGGGAACTTAGAGATATAGACCTCAGATTGAGTTCTCTGATCTGCTTGGACAGTTATGATTTTACACTTACATGCATTTAGAGGTGGAGGAAGGCAGTGGTCAGGATCAGAAAGTTTGAGCTGTTCATAGTTTCTATGCATTATTTATTTTGAGGCAGAGCTAAGACTCAGTGGTAATGGTCTATCTAAAGGGACTTCCACTTCTGAAATGGCGTTAGGTATAGCCGATGACGTAAGTCTGGTGATTTGGGTTCCTTGGCGTGAGTCTTCGGTTCCTTAATGTGAGTTCCCTTGCATTTCTGAGCATGCGCAGTAGTCCAGGATCATTTGTCGGTCAGCGTCTATTCTTCACATGTCTGACTAGTTTGAGCCGGTTAACATGTGGGTTTACGTGGGCTTCTCTAGACAGTCTGCAAAACCACTTAGAGGAGAAATGGTGTGGTAGTGGGGATAACTGGAAGTGGTCTGATAACTGGTGGAGTACTAATTAATCAGGTGTCCCAGCCTTTAAGAGCCCCTAACAGGGCTTTCTGTCTCTGTGTCTGGGAAAGGTCCTTGCCTTTTTTCAATATCTGTGAGCACAGTGTGTCTTGGGATCTGCATCTCTCCCAGCATCAGTCTTGCCCTGGGTCTAGGAGGTTCTCAGTGCAGGGACACTGGGTCCAAAGGACAAGCTCTGTTCCGGACTCTTCTTTCTTGGTAGTAGTGCCATCCGTTACCTCTCTGCTCCCTTCTCTGTTATCTCTTGTAAGATAAAGGTGGGACTGAAGCAAGGGTGTGACTTAGGTAAGGATGGGATTTTGATTCTCACTTTCTAGTAAGGATGCTACTCAAGACACACCCAACACTGACGCTGCCTCAGTGTATGGAATTTTACAACATATAAAATAGAGGCCAATTACATAATGTCCTAAAATAAAGGACAACCACATAATTCTAGAAATCATGGCCTAGCTACGTTGAGGTGTATTTTATGGGGACCCAATTCAGTCCATGACTAGCACATAACAGAATTCTGATCATTCAGAGTCCAAGGTTGAGGTGGTCATTTACTGAGGGGCAGGCAGTCCTGGAAATGAGTGCTACCTCTGGCGGACAAAGTGTTAGCTTAGTGCTCTTTTATGTCCACTGCCTCTTCTTACGGAGCTCGAGGGGTACAGTGGTTAAGACCCCGGCTGCTAACCAAAATGTTGGTAGTTTGAATCCATCAGCTGCTCACTGGAAACCCTATAGGACAGCTCTGCTCTGTTCTGTAGGGTCACTGTTAGTCGGAAATGACTTCACTGATGGGTTTGGCCAATTCTGGTGGCATGTGAGTCCAGGAAGCCTCTGTGAGTGTGGCAGCTGGAGGCAGCCACTCAACCCCAGTGCCGTTGAGTCTATTCCGACTCACAGCGACCCTGTGAGACAGAATAGAGAGGCCCCACCGAGTTTCCAAAGAGCACCTGGTGGATTCAAACTGTGAACCTTTCGATGAGCAGCTGAAGCACTTACCCATTGTGCCACGTGGTTTCCCTGCAGTTAAAGCTGGTTCCAGATGGAGAGGGCAGGAAGCTGGGAGGTCTGATGCAGACTGTCTTCAGGGTCACTGCTCTTGTCAAACTCCACAGGACGAAATAGTTCTCACCAGGTCATGGGTCAAAATCACAGAGCTCCCTGCTCTGGACCAGAAAGAGTTGGAAAAAGGCTTTCAAGTCAAAAAATTGCCCTCTGAGCTGATGATGGGACACAGGGTAGAGGTGTAGAAGATGATACCCTCAAGGGAAAAGGGGAGAGTGGTTTGGGAATTCTGGTTAGAAATCAGACCAGAATTTGCATTGATAGGGTCTATTCCCAAGAATGTGAATGCTTCTGAATATGTGGTTGCCGAGAGACCGGAAAACTGACTAGGAGAACAGCCAAGAGACTAGGGCTTGTTCATCATGAGGGAAACTTATGAGCCAGGACAGCAGTACTGGCCAGTGGTGGCCAGCTGGATAGGCTCTTAACCCGGCCCTGATCCAGAGGGATGACTCAAATGTTAATCAGGGTTACGTTGATTGTCCAATGGGAGTGGGGACAGCATACTGTCACTTAGGTCCGCTGTTACAGACATCAGCAACAGCAAGGTGGGTCCCCACCCAGTGAGTATCGTAATAACGTGTTCTACGTGAGAGGATCAGTGTGGGGACGTACACCTGGGAATGAGTGCATGAGTTGCATGGGGCTTTTTGGCTCATATTTTTGATATCCTTGTGTTAATTACTTTGACCATAAAGCAAGAAGGGCTGTGGTCAAGGTTTCTTGGATAGGTACATTCTAAGAGGTCACTGTAGGGTGTTATTGTTCTGGTTCCATATATCCTTATTAGCTGAGCCACCTAGACCAAAGGACACAAAATCTCCAACGTGTTTCTTTATCTGTTAGTTGAGGGTTTCTATGAGAAAAGAAAAAAAAAAACTTGTGGGAAAGATGCAGTCTGTGAAGTATGAAGCAGTGAGGTAGGCTTTGGGACCCTTTGCCCTGGGCTTTCCTGCCAAGACCCCATTCTCCAGCCCTGTCCTCCTGCTGCACTCTCTGAATTGCATTAGCTCTGTGGGAGTCTTGGATGAGCCAGAGCAGCACGACCTTGAGAAGCCATCAGCCTCCAGGCAAGGCTGCACCTAAATCATTCCAGAGAGAAACACTCTGCACTTGGCTTTCAAGTCTTCATGCATAATAAGCTCCAGCATCCCCTGCCAATCGAGCGGAGTGTGCCTTAAACCTTGCAGCGAAAAAAAAAAAGAAAAAAAAAAAAAAACGGGCATCCCACAGCCTCATCTACGTGAACTGTGCTGATTTCCAGTGCCCTCCACATGGCCCTGGTTGCAAGTGGTTAAAAGGTCGACTGAAAGATCAGCAGTTCAAACCCACCAGCCTTTCCTTGGAAGCCCTATGGGGCAGGTTTAGTCTCTTCCGTAGCGTGGCTATGAGCTGCAATGGACCAAATGTCAAAGTTTTTTTTTTTTTTTTTCCCCCCCTTACCTCTCTGATTTGGGTACCCTGATGGATTAGTTGTTAAGTGCTATGGCCACTAACCAAAAGGCAGGCAGTTCTAATCCACCAGGCACTCCTTGGAAACTCTGTGCTGCAGTTCTATTCTGTCCTACGGGATTACTGTGACCCCATAGGACTGTGGGTTTAGTCCTCTCTGATTAGAGCTCAGGGAGACCCAAGCACCCAGGGTAACTCTGCTCTGTCAGATTCCCAATAGCTTTGAAATTGGCGCCCCAGTGATCTGCTTGTTTTAACTCACACCTCCGAAAAGGGACAGATTTATGTTTCTGTCCTGAACGATTATAAAAGCAATTCATTTTTGAGAAATTCTATACCGACTTCCTGATGCCTGGGAATACTCCAAGGCTGGGTGTTCAGGTTGGGACATGCCCTGGCCTGATGGAAGCTCTCCATGTCCCCAAAGTCTTCAGGCAAACCATTGATCTGTCCCTCTCCTTAAAGGTACCAAATTGTTGCATTAATTCCAAAAAACATTGCTGAAGGCCATTTTAATGGGCCACTTGTGCAAATATATTCAAATGATCATTCAAATGATTTAACACCTAAAAGGGTCAGACTTCCCAGAGTAAATCGTGTTTTTAATGTGCCAGCCTGAGTGATTTCATTAGATTGCAATGTTAAAGAGAAGTGTATACTGATGCATAACTTATACAAATGTATGCAAATGCTTTGCCTGCTGCTTGTCTGGAAAGACCCCGAATGAAATTCTTTGGCGATGCACCCACTGAATTCCACCACCGTCTGTGGCTAGGCAGTTATTACCGTAAAGAGGAAGTGGAACCCAAGCGGGAGGGACATGGTTATTACAAAAGCTAAAGAAGGGGGTGTCAGGAGGCCACGGGAAAAACAACAACAGGAAGAAAGCCTTTGCAACTCAGTAGAGCGGGGCTCCAGCTCGGGCTGGAGCTGGCAGGAGCACGGCGCCGACGCTTCAATCGTTGTTCCCCGTTGAGCTGGATTTGCAGCAGCCTCCCTGGTGCTTGGAATACAAATCAGCTCTCAACTTTTGAACCCCTTTCGGCAGGAAAAGAAGCACACATGCGAGTGCATGCGCACGCATGCACATGCCTGTGCACACATGCACATGCCTGTGCACACATGCACACACACGCAAAACAAAGGAGCCAGTTCTGTCTGGCAGTCAAAGGATGCACAGTCTTTCAGGTTCCAGGTGGGGAGGAGGGGCAGGAAAGCATACTTAGGCTTCTGTTTAGTCTGGTCTAACACAGGGTGCTGTCAGCTTGTTTGAGGTGAAAGTGGGCAGGTTGCAACTTTAATGTTTGCTATTGGATTGCACCCTGAAGACAGAGGTGAGGAGCAAGTCCAGCACATTGCCTTCTCTTGGGAAGTTCTACAGCTTTTTATTAGTTCTTCGGCAGTTCCAATCCACCAGGCACTCCTTGGAAACTCTATGGGGCAGCTCTACTCTGACCTCTAGGGTCACTGTGAGTTGGACTGCCTCAATGGCAGTGAGTTTGTTTTGATTTTTTATTATTAGCTCTTTGAGTCACTGAGCTCTTGTAAAGAGCTCAAGCTGTCTTGAGGTTTGGGGGAAAAAGTGAAGATTCTCCTTTTCCACCTTTTAACACGTCTTTAACCCTGGTGCCCTAGTGGTTAGGTGCTAACACTGCTAACCAAAAGATTAGTTGTTCAAATCCACCAGCTGCTCCTTGGAATCTCCATGGGGCAGTTCTACTCTGTCCTGTAGGTTGCTGTGAGTTGGAATTGACTCTACGGCTGCAGGTTTAGTTTTGGGGTCCAGACCAGGAACTTTTCCTGCACCTTTCATCTCCTCCAGAGCCAGGTGATGAAGCCAAGCCAAGCCCAGTGCCATTGGAAAGAAAAAAGAGAGTATGGAATATTAGCATGAAAAGAAACTTAGAGAAGGATCCTAATGACCTTGTAACAGGCAGGAGGCCCTGAGAGGCACATACTGAAAATGCCCTCTGTCACTAACTCAAATGTTGGAGGTTGGACATTTGAGGTGGATTCCACCTAGATGTACCTTGGAAGAAAGGCCTGGAGATCTCCTTCCCCCCTAAATCAGCCACTGAAAATTCTATGAAGCATAGTTCTACCTTGATGCACATGGAGTCTCCATGAGCTGAAATCCACTTGGCTGGACTGGATTCCATAGACCCAAAAACTTGCCCTCAGAAAGAGGAGCATCACTTAGCTGCCTCTGAATCCTTTGCTCATCCCAGCATAGCAAGAAGTGGAAAGAACTCAGAGACACTAGGCTTACAGCAGAGGGCCAAAATAGGGCCACAAGCCCATGAGAAAAGCATGAGGAAACCGTGGCAGCCTAGCGGGTAAGTGCTATGGCTGCTGGTCAGAATGCTGGCAGTTCAGATCCAACAGGCGGTCCTTGGAAGCTCTATGGGGCAGTGCTACTCTGTCTATAGGGTCGCTATGAGTCGGAATCGACTCAAGGGCAGCGGCTGGCCCATGAGATCTCTTAGGTGAATCCAGGCCATTCAACTTAATGGCTTCTTTGGCTGTAGAGCAGGTCTTTCCATTCATTCAACAAGTCGAGATGATGACCCTACGCTGGGCTCTGAACTCTGGAGCCCAGTGGTACTGGTGCACTTTGTCCTCCTCTTATGCCTTAGCTCGCTCATTTACCCATTCCTGACCTAGATGTGGAAACCCTCGTCATGTAGTGGTTCAGTGGGGTCGCCAGGAGTGGGATCTGACTCGACGGCACTTGGCTTGGCTGGCTGCTAACCAAGAGGTCGGCAGCTCAGACTACCAGGTCTTCATTGGAAACCCTATGAGGGCAGCTCTCCTCTGTTCTAGAGGGTTGCTATGAGTTGGAATTGACTTCAAAGCAGTGAGGGGTGGGTGTGTGTCTGTGTCTGTGTCTGTGTGTGTGTACCTAGATACAGTGGAAGTTCTAGCTGTTGGTGGAGTCCGAGATCCATAACAATCATCCAGAGATTCTGCTGCTTCACCCTTTCATGCCTTGGCTCAGCGGGCCCTGTTGGCTGGGGTAGACACCCTTCTCCCGCATTTTCCACCCTGGAAATTCCCTGAAGATGGAGATTGTGTTTTATTCTTATTTACATTCCAAATCACTACTACAGGAGCATTATCTACTAATGATAATCATGAGTACTTATTTAATTCTACTATGTGCTCAGTGGCAACCATATTGGTGTAGTGGTTTAAGTGCTATAGCTGCTGGCCAAGGGGTCAGCAGTTCCAATCTGCCAGGCACTCCTTGGAAACTCTTTGCAGCAGTTCTACTCTGTCCTGTGGGGTCTCTATGAATTGGAATCAACTCCATAGCAATGGGTTTGGTTTTTTTGTATGTACTCAGTGGAAACCCTGCTGGTGTAGTGGTTAAATGCTATGGCTGTTAACCATAAGACAGACAGTTGAAATCGGCCAGGAGCTCCTTGGAAACTCTACAGGACAGTTCTACTCTGTTTTTTCAGGTCCCTAGGAGTTGAAATTGACTCAATAGCAACTGATTGCTTTTTTGTTTGTTTATTTGTTTTATACGCTCAGTAGAAAACCTTTGTGGTGTACTGGATACCGCTGTGACTTCTTAACTAAAGGTTAGCAGTTCAGATCCACCGGCTACTCCCTGGAAACTCTCCTTATGGGGCAGTTTTACTGTATCCTGTAGGGTTGCCGCAAGTCAGAATGTACTCCATGTCCATGGGTTAACTTTTGGTGGGTTACATGTTCAGTGGGGCCCTGGTGCTGTAGTAGATAAGTGTTTATCTGCTAGTCAAAATGCTGGCAGTTGAAATCCACCATCTGCTCCTTGGAAACCCTAGGGGACAGTTCTGTTTTGTCTTATAGGGTCACTATGTGAGTTTGGTTTTGTGTGCTTGTTTGGGGCCTTGGTTTCTCAGTGATTAAGAGTTCAGCTGCTAACCAGAAGGTCAGAGGCTTGAACACACCAGCTGCGCCAGGAGAAAAAGATGTATCAATCCACTTCTGTGAAGATTACATTTCAGGAAACTCTATGTAGCAATTCAGCTCATAGGGTTCCTATGAATTGAAAATGACATGATAGCAACAGGGTTGGGTTTTTTGTTGTCTTTTAAAAATGTGCTCAATACTTTATGAATGTCATTTTAAATTTCTACTGTAATCCTACTCTGCGGCTGCATGTTCTCCGTTTTCTGGTTCTGCTTGAAGACCTAGAGGGCGTATCTAAAACTTCCTACCAGGCTAATGACCTACCTTGGGTTTCTACTGAGATTTTCCCCATTCAGCATTTATTAAACACCTACTATATACCACATAATGCTGAATATGTGGTACAGCATGTCCTAATTTGTGGATGACTCTTATTTGCCCTTTAATATTCTACAAATTTGTCCTTGCTTTGAAAGGATTGAACCCACCCCTACTTGCAACAAATTCATCACCAAAATCACCCTAAGTTGCTATACACATAGCTCTTAAATCATGAAAAGACTCTGAGCCTTTTCTTGCACTGAAGTCAGGCTAAATTAAGAACCACACATACCAGTTCTGACCTACCTATAGATTTCTTAAAGAGACAGTTAGGAACAGATCTCATTCGTAAGCCAGAAACTGCCTGTAATGCACAAAACAGGCCCATCTGACTCTGTTATGCTAGGCTGTCTTCTTAGCAGTCACTTGTTATTTGTCATGTGTGGACCTTATGAGTCAGATTCCACACAAATCACATTGTCAAAGGAGAGAACTGGTGTAACCCATTGCTGTTGAGTCAATTCCGACTCACGGTGACCCTGTAGGACCCAGGAGAATTGCCCCATGGGGTTTCCAAGGAGCACCTGGTAGACTCAAATGCTAGCCTTTGGTTAGCAGCTGTAGCTGTGAAGCACTATGCCACCAGGGTTTCTGCCAAATGAGAGGAGAGGATATAACACGTGGCCTGGCCTATGAAGTGAGTCTTATCTTTCAGAATGGGGAAAGAATTACAACTCTGGGGGTCTGAGAAGTGTTTCCTGTCCTCTCCTCAAGTCTCCACTTCTCACCTTAGGGCTCTGGACATGCCTGGCCATCATCTCCACAAACCTCCTGACTGTGTGTCAGGCTGACCCGGAGCTCACAGCAGTGCTGGCGGCCCTGACATCAGCATCGGTGTATGCCCAAGGCGTGGGACCTGGCATCTGGGCAGGACCCTTCACCTGTCGCCACCTCCACCTGCTTCACAGCCACTGTGGTAATTTGTCACGAGAGAGGAAGACAGCACCCCGAGAGGTGAGAGACATTGCCTCAGCGTTACCATAGCTGCATCGGAAAGGTGCTGTGGGGACGCCAGGCTTGGAAATCTGAGGTCTTAAAGAGGAATTCGTAATGAAAAATGACTCAGTTGGGGAATTACATCAAACAGATGATTCAGACAGAGACCATAAACTCTGATATTCCGGGAAGCCGGGCCCAGCAATTGCTGAAGCTAAGGCACTCTGCCTTTGCCTTGGGTAGGAGACAGCTAACAGGCCCTAAGGCATGCTGGGAGCCATAATGGCTATTAGGGAAAATTACTCAGGGTGAGCCGGGAAGTCTGAGGCCAGAGGCACTGGGAGACGGACGTGTGTGCAAAAAGGCACCAGAGGTCACGCCCAGCAGTGGTTTGAGGGCTGTACTTGCCAGCGTGTACATGCTAAAAGGAGGGCCTTCTTATCTGGTCTCAGAGAGAGTGTTTTTTAAGTGGCATCAGGGAAATGTCACTGGGCATGTGTTATCCATCTGTTAATATGCTGTGGTAAATAAGTTTCCAGGATGAGAGCGAAATGCAAGGAGGAAGGGAGAGGCACAGCAGGCCAGCCTGCTCAGAAGAAAGGAGACTGCGTGATTTATCAATAAGAAAATGAAACACAAAAACCAAACTCATTGCTGGCTAAGTCACTTCTGACTTGTAGTGACCCTATAAGGACAGAGTAGAACTGCCCCTAAGGGTTCCGTGAAGTGGCTGGTGGATTTGAGCTACTGACCTTTTGGTCTGCAGGTAGGTTTTAACCACTGCATAGCACACCCCCCCCCCCACCCCAGTGCTGCTGATTGACGTCACCCATGTGGAGTGCTGTATCTGCCCTAGAGAGCCAAGGAGGAAGTGCCCAGGGTTCATGGAGCTGGCAGGGACCCAAACTCTGGGGGACCTGGAGAAGTCTTCACAGGTTCTGTGGGAGTGTGCCTGGCAGAGAAAGAGTGGGTAGGTGTGGGAACAGCATTTGTGAAGGCTAGGAAGTCCTTGGAAACCCTGGTGGCATAGTGGTTAAGAGCTGTGGCTGCTAACCAAAAAGTCAGCAGTTCGAATTTACCAAGCAGTTCTTGGAAACTCTCTGGGGGCAGGTCCCCTCTGTCCTATAGGGTTGCTCTGAGTTGGAATTGACTTGATGGCAATGGATTTGGTTTCTTGCGAAATCTTTGAAGATATTGCATGCTTGATGATAGGGAGCTAGGAGTTTCCTGGTGGTGTTTAGCAGGGAGTGTGGAGAATGCAGCAAGAGAAGGAGGGAGCGAGTGACGGGCTCAGGAGCAACTGTGCAGGCACCTGGGGTCGGTTGGGAGGTGTCCTTTAGCAATAAGGAAGCACAGTCACTGGCCAAGCAGGGCTGTGGAATAACATTCCGGTTTCAGAACGACCACCCGGGCAGGTGTCTGAAAGGTTGATGAAGAAAAGAGTGAATCTGGGGTGATGCTTGATGGGTGATGAGGCTCCATCTACTCCATTATTTCATTTGTTCCTGACAGTAACGCTTGGGAGAAGGCAGAGGAGGTAGCTATTAACTGGATTGTCGGATGCCCTGGAGTCTCTGGAAGGGACACTGCTCTGTTCGGTCTCACCCAGTTAGATGGAACGCAGCCAGGGCTTTATCCACACTCCTGTGACTTTTAACCTCTCCTTCTAGTAAGCTTCCCGGTGAAACAAACAGTTTTCCATTTCCTCGTTCAGCGTCATTTCCCAGAAATACAGGGGTTCATTGGAGTGCACCAACAGTCGTTAATGAAAGGTCACCTTGTTTGGGGGATGCTGGTGACATTTTAAAATTTCTTTCTAGAATGTATAAGTTTATGTCAGACAAATGACTCAGTGAGGGCAGGTTGAAGAAATGCTGCACCAGGAGTCAAGAGACACAAAATCTAATCACGACACTGCCCCCGACTTACTGTGGAACCATAAACAAGTGGCTGGCATGTAACTTTCGGAAGCTGTGATCTCATATTCTTTGGCATGTTACCCCGGGCATCTAGACACAAAGCATTCAGCAGGAGCCCAAGACCTCACTGTGGACAACATATGGGGACTCAAGAGGCTGGCACAGCTAGGGATGGTGGCTTTGTGAACACCCTTGGTGCTAGAAGAGAAACTTGGAAGGCTTGGACTCTAACAGTTTTGAAGTTTTGTGCTGAGCCAGGAAAATGTTGTTACCCTAACTGTACTCTTATTTCCCTCTCCAGAAGTCCCTCTATGGCACAGATGGTTAAGTGCTTAGCTGCTGACTGAAAGGTAGATGAACTGAAGCCACCCAGAGATGGCACAGAAGAAAGGTCTGGCCATCTGCTTCTGAAAGGTCACCATCATGAAAATCCTGTGGAGCACAGTTCTACTCTGACACACGTGGAGCGGCTGTGAGTCGCTATAGACTGGATGGTGATGGGCTTTTGTTTTGTTTATCTTTTAACCCCTGTCCCCACTTCCAGTTGCTTGGAAATCCCTGTAGTGTAGTGGTTAAGTGCTATGGCTGCTAACCAAAAAGTCAGCAGTTCGAATCCACCCAGGTACTCCTTGGAAACTCTCTATATAAGGAGCATTGGTGGTGTAGTGGCTTAAGAGCTCTCCTGTTAACCAAAAGTTCAGGAGTTTGAGTCTACCAGCTGTTCCTTGGAAACTCTGTGGGGCATTACTACTCTGTTCTATAGGGTTGCTATGAATTGGACTTCAAGGCAATGGGTTTGGATCTTTTAGTCTTACTGTATGTAAGGCACTGAGCTAGCTTTATATCAGAGTGGCTGGTTTCTACAGACCAAACCAAATGGAACCAAAACCAAACCCATTGCTGATGAGTCGATTTTGACTCTTAGTGGCCTTGTAAGACAGAATAGAACTGTTTTGTAGGGTTTTGGTTGAGTGCCTGGTGGACTCAAATGGACAACTCTTTGATTAGCAGCCATGATACTTAGCCACTATGTCACTAGGGTTTCCAAGGTGGGATAACCCCTGCTTTGAATAGACTCTGACTCCTAGTGACCCTATAAGACAGAGTAGAACCATAGAGGTTCCAAGGACTGCCTGGTGGATTTGAACTGCCAACCTTTTGGTAAAGAGCCGTAGCCTTTCAATACTATGCTACTAGGATATCCTTATCCACAGTAGGTGCTCAAATAATGGTTATTTGTCCCTGCTGCTGCTTTCTCTTTGCTTATTTCCTAAATTCAAATTTCTGCAGAGATAATTTGCATAACCCAAAGATGGCTTGTGCTTGGGGTGATGTAAGACAAGCATATTTCAAGCAGACATTCAGAAAGATAGCTTAGCATTGTACTAGGGGAACGAAAGTTATGGGAACAGTTTAACCCAAAATGAGATTTGACAATCACAGCAATTATGGACTCAGAGCAATACCCCATGAGATGTTAATTGTGGGTAGGAGGTGTTCCCTCCTGATTGCTAACGACCTAGTCAGCGCTCTGAGTGGTGATTCTAAGGAAAAAATGAGGGGAGTGGAATAAGTTGAGAGCCATGACTGAGATAAGGTGGAAGGTCCTATCTTGAAACTGTATGGCTTAGTCTTCCCACCCTTCCTGGAGCAGGTCGATCTCATCTGAGAACAGCCTGGCCTGGACTCAGTGTCTGGGTGCAACATTCTGTGAACAGAGAGAAAAACATAAATATCATTTTGAATGAATCTTCTAGTGATAGCGGCTGCAGTAATGGGCTTAAGCATAAAAATGATTGTAGGCATGGCACAAGGCTGGGCAGTGTTTGGTTCTGTTTGTGCATACGGTTGCTACGGGTCAGAGCTGACTCGATGGCACCTCACAGCAGTGATAACAGTGATAGGGAGAACTCTACTCATTTGACCAATTTTAGAGTCGGGGGATTTCAGGAGAACTTCAGAACAGACAGTTTCCTTCCTGTATTGGTTCATCTTTCATGGCTATGGGGATGGTGGGAGTTTCTCCCACCATGTGGAGGCTTACTACAGCTCTGTTTGTTCTGGCATCAAAATTGCATTTCACCTACTAGGTACACTCAGTCACTGTGGGATAGGGGGAGACTGATTCAAATAATGAAGAAAGCGTAGTCACTTTTTTAGGAAATTGAAAGTCTGACCCTCCAAGAATAGGGTCAACTGCCCACACTCGAGATTTCTGCAGTGGGCTGGGGGAGAAGGAGATGCGTACACCTCTGGAAAGCAGAGTTTCAAGTTGAAGGAGGGTAGGTTTTAAAAAGAGATAAATCTTAATCTAAATCCAGCCAAGCCCAGCCAAGTGACGTTGAGTCCAAGGGTACCTAATACTACTGTGGGGTCTTGGCACGTTACTTAAGCCTCTTTGAACATCAGTTTGTCATGTGTTCAGTGAGAACAACAACATTAGGTTAGTTAAGCAAAATTACTTACCTGTTGCTGTTGAGTCAATTCCCACTCACAGTGATCTGGTGCATAGAGTAGAAATGCCCCATAGAGTTTCCAAGGAGGGTCTGGTGGATGTGAGCTACCAACCTTCTGGTTAGCACTTAATTTCTATTCTACCAGGGTGTCTTAGGCAAATTAAGGTGCTATAAAAAAGCCCCCCAGATTTCATCAATGCATTTCCTGCTTGTAGCGATTGTACCACCAGTGTTCTTGGTTGATGAGTGGTCTTCTGCCCTGTAGTAACTTGGGGACAAAGACTTTTATCTAGCGACTGCCATTCCCTATGGCTTCAGAGTCCTCTGCTTGCAGAGTAGAAAAAAAAAGGAGTGGACAAATCCCACCTACTTCATGCCTAGAATTTACACATGCCATCTCTGCTTTCTTTCCACTGTTAAGAATTAGTTACACGCAGGGATCACAACAGAAGTTTCCAGATAAAGTTGAAGAAAAATGTAGAATAAAATTCTAAACTCAAAAAGAAAAGGCCAGACTCACGGGCCTGACAGAGACTGGAGAAACCCTGAGATTATGGTCCCCAGACACGCTGTCACCTCAGTAATGCAGTCACCCCTGAGGTTCACACTTCATCCAAAGATTGGACAGGCCCATAAAACAAAATGAGACTAAAGGGGATGCCAGGCCAGGGCAAGGACTAGAAGGCGGGGGGGCACAGGAAAGCTGACAATAGAGAACCTGAGGTTGGGAAGAGAGAGTGCTGACATCCCGTGGGGTTGTTAACCAGTGTCATAAAGCAATATGTGTACTGTTTAGTGAGAAATCCATTTGTTTTGCAAACTTGCATCTGAAGTACAAAAGAAGAAAAAGAAAAAAGTTCTATGGCCATCCTTGGAACAGGGGGACTGCGCAAGCTGTGTCTGGGATGGGAAGCTCCACACATTGTCACGTCCACTCTATGGGCAAGACAGCCCACCCTTTTGGTGGGCAGTTAACCTTCTCTTCCATCACACTTCATATCTTCTTTGGTTCTTACGGAGCTAAAAGGCCATCATGACTATAAAGCATTAACTGTAAAGTACGATGCTGTGAGTTAGCTCAGGATAAGTGATGGCTGCTATTGTTTTTTAAAATTGTATTTATATACCCCTATTATTTGCTAAATGGTTATTTTTAAATTAAGTGTCATAATCCCCCTGAACCTGAGTTTCCTCATGCATAACAACGTGGTGAGTTGTATCTCTTTTGGAGGACCACTGTAAGGATGAAATGGCATAATGTCTAGAAACTACCTGTCATGAAGAGGCTTAGTCAACACTCCTTTTTCTCATGGTTAAGGTTGCAGCCATGGGAAATTAGAAATGCCTGTGTTTCCGTCTGTAGTCTCTAGTTGCTCAGAGGCTTGTAAGATTCCTTATTAACATCTCTGAATTGAAAATATCAAATCCACTGCCCTTGAGTCGATTCTGATTTGTAATGACCCTATAGGGTCTCCACTGCTGTAAATCTCTACAGGGCAGACTGCTACATCTTTCTCCTCCAGAGCTGCTGGTGGTTTTGAACTACCAACCTTCTGGTTAGCTGTCGATGACTTTAAGCACTGTGTCACCACGCTCCTTAAATTGAGAATAGTAAATCTGAAATCCCATCCTTCTCTCCTTTTATTAGCCATGTAGTCTAACTCATTCCCTAGTCTCTGCCTCAGTTTTCAAATTTCTATGTGAGCAAGCTAACAGAAAACATGTATTAGGAGAGAGAATTGTATGTGCCTTTTTGCTAGCATGGCAAGGAATATAGCATAATGATACTTTAACCATTGTGAGTCCTTCGGCATGCAGGTTCCAGCTAGAATCTGGGTGGGGAGAAAAACAGGATATAAATGGCTGATGTTATTGAAACATACAGTTGGTAGATGGGGTTAATTTGGAATGCACAGAGCAGAACACAACTGAAAACAGAGACAGACTTTGCCTTCTTAAATATGAGCAGATCCCTAATGGGGATACATTTCTCCTTCTACCATTTTCTCATACCACTGAATCCTTACTAATCCATACGAGAGAAGCTGACGAGAATGCTAATGACAGCTAACGTGGGGAATATGCACACCGCATCAATCTCCATCCTCTTCTGAAAGGCCAGCCTGACGTCCATAAGTATCTTTTATTGACCAATCTACGTGCTCCTGATCTGTTGTCACCTTGGACTTTGTTGGGAAAACTGGAAAAGGTCTGGCTATTTGCAGTTTAGCTAAACAGGAGGCTATCAAGTGTGTAAATGGGTGTCACGGATTGATTTTTGTGTTCCCCCCAAACTATGTGTAGAAATGTGGCTAGGCTGGGGTTCCCGGTATTGTGGGGTGTTCCTCCATGCTTGAAATCCTGCCTCTATGATGGTCATAAGGGTGGATGGGTGGCAGCTGTGTTGGTGGCACAGGACCCTGTGTAAGACTGCTGGGTGCCTTGAGGCAGTTTCTTGAGATAAAGACGCTAGCAGAGAGATGTGCAAACCTCCTACCACTAAGAGAGCACCCCCGGAAGCGTAGCATACCCTTCAGACCTGAGGTTCCTGTTCTAGGAAGCTCCCTGACCAAGGACTGATGCAACACAAGGCCCTTCCTCCAGAGCTGAGCAAGAGGGAAAGCCTTCCCCTGGAAGTGATTCCTTGAATTTGGACTGTCAGCCTAATGGACAGTGACAAAATACAATTCCTCTTTTTAAAGCCTTCCGCTTGTGTTATTTCTATTAGAGCATCATTAGCTGACTA
Organism: Heterohyrax brucei; assembly: GCA_028571685.1. NCBI lineage: Eukaryota > Metazoa > Chordata > Mammalia > Hyracoidea > Procaviidae > Heterohyrax > Heterohyrax brucei. The sequence continues at coordinate 10,711,142 of CM053164.1, read as the reverse complement.
AAACAATGGGTAATGGCTGAACACATGCACAGGTATTTGGAGGAACCACTGAGGAAGTGAGAACATTGAAACCAGAGTCAAGGCACCCAGGTTCTGGCTGGCTCAGCCACTCGCGGTTGTGTGATATTGTACACAGGTTATTGGCCTTCTGAGAGAGCCACTCCCTGGGGTTGCTGTTAGCCACTTGTAGGCTCACAGAATTCCAGGTCTAGCTGGGAGTTTCTTAAAATCAGGCTTCTTGAGGTATAATTTTCATATAGTCAATTCACCCTTTTAAGTGCACAGTTCTTACGAATTTTGATAAAGGCATACAGCTGCGTAACTACCAACACGTTCTGGTTAATCCTACCTGCCAGCTTGGATAGGCTGTGGGTCCTCTTATTGTCTGGTTGCCCTCCATCTCATGGTCTAATCATCCTGCATTTTGTGGTGCTGTGTAATCACGCTTCATTTCAAACTTAAATTTTAAGGAGACAGTATTGGTGTGGGTGTATCTTAGTCACAGAAGGATGTGACTGTAGCCTTAGTTAAGTCAATGTCTTTCACAGCTTTATTTGATGTAAAGGGAGTGTTATAAATTACATTGTGTCCCCCTAGAAATGTATTATCAACTTGGGTAGGCCATCATTCCTGGTATTGTGTGTTTGTCCTTCATTTGTGTTCTCTATAGAATAGAATAACCTGTAGATTATTCTATAGAATAGAATAACCTGTAGATTATTCTATAGAATAGAATAACCTGTAGGTTAATAATACTGTAGATCTTAAACTGTATGATATTAACAAGGGAGGACTAGAGGCTCTTATATTAATAAGGCAGCACTCAGTCTACAGGAACAGAATGTTTCTTAAATCAATCTCTTTTGAGATATAAAAGAGAAAATTGAGCAGAAAGAAGAATGATGTCACATAACTGAGGAAGAAGTTCTAGGAGCAGAATACGTTATTTGGACCCGAGGTCCCCATGCTAAGAAGCTCCGAGACCAAAAGAAGATTGATGTCAAGGACCTTCTTCTAGAAGTGTTAGAGGGAGGAAGGCCTCACTGGAATTCAGACTTCTAGCCTCCTAAAATGTGAGAAAACTTCTATTTTCTAAAGCCATCCACTCGTGGTACTTGTGTTATAGCAGCACTGGATAACTAAGACAGGGTGTTTCCTGAAGACTGGCCTACATCCAGTATACATGTGTATACAGATGTATACACGTGGCAAAGCTCTCTCCTCTAGATCCTGCATCTGGTTCATTGCCATCCAGCTTCTAGTTCTTGAGACATAAGCCAGCAGCCTGTCATCTGACCTATTGATTCTGGGATTTGTCTGCCTCTGTAGCCCTGTGAGACAGTAGCATCTCATCTGAACTGCCAGATTTGGAATTTGCCAGCTTCCACAGCCCCATAAACAACAACCTGTCTTCTGACCTGCAAACTGTGGGTTGGGCAGCCTCTGCAGTGACCTGCGTCAGGAGGAGGCCCCAGCCTGACTCCTGACTCATGGATTTGGGACTTGCCAGCCTCTAAAACTTCATGAACTATTGGGATAAATGTCTCTCTGACTTTGCTTATCTAGAAAATCCAGCCTAAGACATACCATAACCATGATACGTGATGTTTTTACCGTGCAAAAATTCTACCTGAACGCCTTAGTAATTGATTCCTTCATCTGTCTCTAGCTCTTGGCAGCTGATGATCCTTTTTCTGCCCCTATAGTTCTGTCTTTTCTGGAATGTTATGCAGCAAAACCTGGGAAACCCAGAAGGTGTGTAAGGCAGAAACCCATCAGATAAGGAAATCAAATATTTTCCACTAATAGCAACAGAAAAGTGATAAGGACCCACTCTGTCAAAGGTGGTAAACTTGTGAGACCAGGAAAATCACGGCAGATTGTCACCTTCCAGCTCTCACAGGTTTCACTGTATAAGTGGCAGCAAACACTGTGTTCTTTGTGGCTGGCTTCCTCCACTTAGCACTCATCTGTTTTGTTGTGTGTATTAAAGCTATGTTCGTCTTTTAATGATGAGCAGGATTCCGTGGTTTGAATGTGCCACATGCACTGTGTTTTTCTGTTCCCCAATTCTGGTACATTTGGATTGTTTTAAGTTTTTGGATAGACAGGAACTTAAAGTCATCTGATCGATACACCTTTTAATGAAGAAATAGCTTGTATAGTAACCAGGTTGAGCGACTGTATAGTACCTACGTGATGGGACTGACAGACAGGTGAGGGTGGGAAGTGACGAGCCGCTCTCTTCCTCGGGTTGCCTCATGGCTCACGCAGACACCGTAACACCTGGGACCTGCGGTCTGTGAGTGCTGCGGAGGGTCTGGTCAGCTTGTCTGAGAGCAGCTCACCATGACGTCTGTACTAAATGCTATAGAGACCAGCCCCTTCTGGATCAGCAAGAAACCTGCTGACACGCCTGTGCCACAGCCCTTCGGGTGAAGGACAACTCAGCATGGTAAAGAGGGCCCAAGAGGGAGGAGCGGCCCAGCAGAATATTTTATTGCAAGCTCAGAATTTGTTAGTTTTCTTTGGTAAAGCATTTTCATTCTGAGTAACTCAAAATAAGTACTAACTATTCTCTCTACAGATAATAGCTTTCCTCCAAAAATCAACCAATCAACCAATCAACCAATAAACAAACAAAAGTTTGATATGCTAAACACTGAGTAAGCCCAGAGATACTCACCCAGCTTTGTTTCTGGCATAAAATTATCATGGTGTTTTAGTCAGCTAGTGCTGCTTTAACAGAAATGCCTTGAGTAGGTAGTCTTCAAAAGAAAAAATTTATTTTGTCATAGCCCAGTATGCTAAAAGTCCAAATTCAGGGTGTCAGCTCCAGGAGACAGCTTTCTTGGCTGGATCTGGAGGAAGTTTTTTGTTGTCTACGTTCACCTGGACTGGAAGCTTCCAAGGCTCAGGGACCCTGGTCCTTTCCAAACAACACACTCATTGCCCAGCACTGTTTTCTTTCTTCATGGTATGAGGTCCCCGGTTCTCTCTTCTAGCTTCTTTCCCTTATATCTCAAGAGACTGCTTTGAGGAGCAAAACAGTCGTACACAGGAGTCCCTCCACACCAACACAGCTGCTGCCCACCCACCCTCATTAACGTCACAGAGGAAAGATTTACAACACGGAAGAACATCACACAATACCAGGAATCGTGGCCTAGCTAAATTGCTACACAGATTTTTGGGGGGAACAAAATTGTTTCCCCCACTTAGGTCCCAGCATGAAGTCCCATTTCCCCACTTTTTCCTTTTTGCTCTGGTATTATCACAGATAGAATCTCCCCCAAAAATGTGTGTAGCAATTTGGCTGGGCCATGTTTGCTGGTATTGTGAGATGTTCCTGTAAGCTGTATTCTTGCCTCTATATTGTCAATGATGCAGTTGTGTGGGTGAGGCAAGACTCAACGTGTGAGGCTGTATTGTGCCTGCAGGCAATTTCTTGGGCTATAAAAGAGATAGAAGGAAGCAGAGAGTTGGGGGACCTCACACCACCAAAAAGCAGTGCCAGGAGCAGATCACATCCTTTGACAAGGACCTGGGGTCCTTGTGCCTCGGAAGCTCCCTCCCCAGGGGAAGATCAAAGTCAAGGACCTTCCTCCAGAAGCAACAAAGAAAGCCTTCTGCCGGAGCTGATGCCCTGAATTTGGACCTTGAACCTACTGGACTGTGACTGAACACAGTTTCTCTTTTTAAAGTCATCTAATTGTGGGATTTCCGTTACAGCCGCACCAGACGACCAAGACAGGTATATGAGCCATCTTTGCCCCAGCAGCAGCAGTAGCAGCAAGCACTGTAGACTGAACTTGGACCTGAACTTGGACCATCATTCGGTGTGATCCTCAGAGGTTTTCCCGGAATGCAGTAAGCACTGTATTTATCTTAGCAGAAAACATGGCCTCCCAGGTTGAGCCATTGCCCAAACTAAGTCAGCACAGTAACGGGAGTGGAGGTGCTGAGGCTGCCGATGTCAAGGCTGAAGAAAAATTTTGGGAGGCAGTAATAGTGGGCCTTCAGCTCTTTTCCAAATCTCATCTTCAGTTCATCTCAAAGAGCAGAGCTCCTGGTGGCTGAGGACAGAGGCCATTTCTGAAGCTGCCTTTGAATGTCATACTTGGCATGATGTAAGGTATACCTTTGAAGTTCATACTTGACCCTGAAGGTCATACTTGACATGATGTAAATTATATCACCTATAGGGTCCCTATTAGAGCTTGATAAGTTGACTACAATCACAAAATCCTTAAAACAAATCCTTTTCCTCTTTTCCATTCTTCTTACTTTCCTTCCAAAGTACTCAAACATTGCACTAAGTATAGCCAGACCCACATATTTACATGGCACGGGTTGAGGAGGGGCAGAGTTGCCAGGCATATTGCAGTAATTAGATATTTCATCAATATCTGTTCTTAGTAGCTCTGACACTGGTAGAGCATCTCATTGTATTGAGTGCTTAAGATCTTCATTAGTGTTTCTCATATCAAACTTCTAGGTGAATTAATGCAGTACTTGGGTGGATTAACTGGTTATTGGAATAATTGTAGATTAATTATTCTATCCAGCACTTGGCTGGCATTTATTTAACAAACATTAACACTTTCTATACTTACTTCTTATATGGAAACTCTAGTGGTGTAGTGGTTAAGTGCTACTCAAAGTTGGCAGTTCAACTCAAATTGGATAAAAGACCTACATATAAAATCTAAAATGATAAAGGTCATCCAAGATAAAATAGGATTGACAATGGAAGCTTTAATACACAATATAGGCAGACTTCAAAATCTGACAAAGCACATTCATCAGAAGAGAAAATAGATAAGTGGGAAATACTAAGAATCAAAGGCTTCTGCTCATCCAAAGACTTCATCAAAAGAATTAAAAGACCACCTACAGAATGGGAAAAAATATTTGGAAACTCTATGTCAGACTGATGTCTGATCTCCATAATCTATAAGGTATTAACAGAATATCAACAAGAAAAGGATAAACAATTCAATTAAGTGACGGGTGAAGGCGATGGACAGACATTTCTCTAGAGGATATCCTGGCAGCTGAATGACACATGCAGAATTGCTCACAATCATTAGCTATTAAAGAAATTCAAATCAAAACTACAATGAGACATCATCTCACCCCAACAAGGTTGTCCATGATCCAAAAAACACAAAAACAACAAATGCTGGAGGGGCTGTGGAGAAATTAGAACTCTTCTACACTGCTGGTGGGATTGCAAAATAGTATAACCTCTTTGATAAACAGTCTGGCGCTTCCTTAAATAGCTGAGGATAAATATACCATTTGATCCTTTTCCACTGCTCAGAATTTATCCTTCAGAAACAAAGGTTGACACGTGTACATGAATGTTTGTTGCAGCACAGTCCACAATAGCAAAAGGTTGGAATCAACTCCGATGTCCATCAACAGATGAATGGATGAGCAAACTATGGTACATATACTCAACAGAACACTATGCTATCATAGAAAACAACGACAATTTTAGAAAATATCTCATAACATGGTCTCATTTGGAAGAGCTCATGCTGAGTGAAATCAGTCAGTGTCAAAAGGGCAAATTTTGTATGAGACCCCTGTTAGAAAGACTTAACAAGAGAATTATCCATAGAAGAAAATGACTGTATTGGCTACATGGGTGGGAGGGGGTTGAGGGTTTATCATAGATGAGTTCATTGATAGATCTTAGAATTTTTTTTCTTTTATTGTAATTAAAAAAAACATTGTCAGTTCAAATGCACCAGACGCTCTTTGAAAACTCTTATGCGGCAGTTCTACTCTGTCCCATAGGGTTACTCTGAGTTTGAATTGACTCAATGACAGGGAGTATACTTGTTATAGGAGTCCTGGTAGAATAGCAGTTAAGAGCTCAGTTGTTAACCAAAAGGTCTGCAGTTCAAATCTGCCAACCACTGTTTGGAAACCCTGTGGGGCAGTTCTGTTGTGTCCTATAGAACTGCTAAGAGTCAGAATCAACTTGATGACTGTGGATCTGGTGGTGGTTTCTACTTGGTAAAAGGAGCCCTGGGGACACAGTGATGAAGCACGTGACTGCCAACCAACAGGGTGATAATTTCAGTCTACTAGCTGCTCCGTGGGAGGAAGACATGACAGTGTGCTTCCACCAAGATTCATAGCCTCAGAAATCCTGTGGGGGCGGTCCTACTGTGTCCTTCAGGATCTCTGTGAGTCTGGAGTCAACAGCAATGAGTTTTTGTACTTGCTAGATGTTTGACTGGAAGCTAGACAGACAAAAAGGAATGCACTACTGCTTGCTCTCAGAAGTTTACACGTCCAAACAGAGAGGCACATCTCCTGATGGCTTCTGGGTCCACAGAGAGCAGCTTAGAAAAGCCATTGACACTCCTCTGGGAGTGGTATCAGTGCCTTGGTGATGCAAACCACTTCCTTCCCAAGACACTTCAGGAGTGGACATACAGTGTGAAGTGGTCATACTGTGCAGCCACAGCAAAGCTTTTAGGAAAGCCAGCAGTTCTGAGTGCATTTTCTAAGCCTTCATGGCATCCTTTGACAAAGACTCTAGAGAAAACATACTGTGGAAGGTCAGTTTACTTGTGAAACACTGTAGGCTGCTTCTCCAGTATCTACAAGGTCTGACCAGTAAGTTCGGGAACTTAGTTTAGAAAAAGTGCTATACACCTTCAATGCTTCCTTGCAGCCCACCAAGGTGATCCCTTGCATTCCTGTATTGTCGAGTTAAGAAAGTGCTCTGAGCACTCCTCTGCAGTCTCTTGTGTGCTGTGAAGTTGATTCTGACTTATAGCATCCCTATAGATAACAGAATAGAGCAGCCTCATGGGATTTCCCAGGCTGTAATCTTTACAGAAACAGATCACCATGTCTTTTCTCCCTTGCAGCCGCTGGTGAGTTCAAACTGTCAGCCTTACCATTAACCCTTAAGTGGAGTAGACTGCTTAATGATTGCACCACCAGGGCTGCTCCATAGGGTGTAGTGCCTCTACAGAGGGCTTGTGTGTAACTCTCTGAGGCCTTTAGAAGGTTCAGGATGCCATCCCAGAACATCATCCGTAACTGCAGATCTTAGTTGTTTTACTACAAAGGTAAGTGCACAAATCTGGGAATCAATGTTTAACTTTACCAATAGCATCATATATAGGATCTTAGACTGTGGTAGGAGAGAGTGAAGGTTTGAATAGAGTTCAACCACTTACTGTCCGTATGCCCTTGGGCAAGTTATTTAACTTTTAAGTCTTTGTACCTTGCATATGAGGTGGTGATAATAATAGTGTAGAGTTGTGAGTATTAAATGAGGTTCTTGATGTAGTACCTGACACATTACACATGGTCTGACAATTAAGTCCATGAATTTAATTGCTCTAAGTGCTACATACTTCATTGCTGAATATCACTACAGTCACCTTTGAAGTACTTCTTTTGGGAAGCTATGCACTGATGCCAGTGCCTAGTCCACCCTTCAAAGCAATTTTGGAAATTTTTCTGGAATGGCCACTTTGCATGGTGTCACGGTGGCAAATTTGCAAACTTTACTGTATAATTGTCTGTGAGGGAGTTTTTAGCCAGTAAACAAATACAAATATTGGAACAACCTCCCTACTCACGTGATCTGGCCCCCAATGACTTTTTTCTTTATCAAAAGATAAATGAAATGTTGAAAAGAAGACATCTAGATGACATTCAGTACATCAAAGGTAACATGATGCCAGTTCTGAGGCCATTCCAGAAAAAGAGTTCCCAAATTGCTTTAAAGGATTGACTAGGCACTAGCATTCATGCCTAGCTTTCCAAGAGGAGTACTTTGAAGGTGACCATAGTGATATTCAGCAACGAGGTATGTAGCACTTTTTCTAGGGTGAGTTTGTGAACTTTATTGTCAGTCCTCTTAGTATGTAATACATGATTATTACTATAATTTGAGTTTTTAAGAAAAATAAACTTCCATTCTTTCTTGTCCACATCTTATGCAACCCACCAACAAAAATAAGTCCATCCTCTTGCAGTTTGTCCCTCTTGTTTAGCCAATACAAAGTACAAAGATTATTGGACTGTGGGCCATGACCATTTAGGGACAAATCAGAGTCTCCTGGGGCCTCAATTTCCTTATCTATAAAATGAGAGGCTTGTACTGGATTGATTTCCAGGTCTCTTTCAGCTAGACAGCCCTGTGATTTTATCACGCACTGTACATAAATCCATTATGAAGGAGAATTGGTTTTAAGGAGGAGATTTTTCCTTGCTACATAAAGATAAGTCACGAGCATGAACTTGGCTTCTTTGATTAGCATACTTCTCCTTGTTTCTACTGGGTGTGGGAAAAGATATCAGATTTGCATTGATTTTGTCTAGAAAAATACATGTGCTGGCGCAGCTTCAAGATATCTTCACCAAGAGCCGGATCCTGGGGCTTCCTTTCCCCTTTCTGGCCTCTCAGAATGCTGTCATGTTTCATGATGTGACTGTAATCAGGTGGTAATAGCTTTCTGCAGCCTTGGGAGGCTGGTGGTCATCCTTCACAGCCTCCTGGGCTGTTGACTTGTTGATTTTATTTTGCTGTCTGACTTTCTGAATGGCAAAATGATTTTTCAACACTCTGAGGGTCGAACTACCAGCCTGCAAGCTTCAGCACTAGTGAATTTTCCAAGAAGTACGGTGTTTGCTAAAATTACTTTCTCCGTTTTGAGCAGTGACACTCTTTGCCCATAGCATCACTAAGAGTGGCCTCTCGTTTGGCTGTCTTGATGGCATGAAAGGCATCAATAGCTTCATTTGTTCAAAAATAATAACCCTTCTAAACTGCCTTGGTTTTGAGGCTCTTGTTCTCTCTATATACTGAAGGTCCTCCTCTGAGTTCGGTCATATAGTTGGTGCCTAGGGAGGCACAAATACCAAATGGATTGTAATCCAATCTCACCTTCTGAGTTGTAATTTGTTCCGGAAAGCACAGGAACTTCCCAAATCTCATCTCAGTCTCTCTGTCATGAGACTGGAATGTGTGACTTTGACACTGATGAGTTACAAGAGATCTGTGCAGTCACCTGTCCACTGATATTGGGTGACCTTTGGTTGTTTGAGAAAACATGGATTGTGAGAGGATGTACTGCTTTTATTAGTTGCCTTCCAGTCACCTCTCAACTCAAGGTAAGCCCTCGTGGCCATTCCATGTGTTACAGGGTAGAACTATTCCATAAGGTGTTCTTCGCTGTGATATTTACTAATATTAGCCCAGTTTTTCTTTTGCAGAACTGCGGAGTGGGTCTGAACCACCAGTTGTTAGGTTAGCAATCAATCACAAACTGCTCACATCACCCAGGCTCCTTATTTGAAAAGATGGAAGATACCAGACCAAACTTACTTCAGACTCATAGCAACCCTCCAGAAAAGAGGAGGATTGTGACCACAGGGTTCCCAAGGAGTGGCTGGTGGATTTGAACTTAAGACCTTTTGTTTAGCAGCTGAGCTCTTAATTACTACGCCACCGGGGGTCCAGGATAAAGGATAAAGAGGTCACGATTTTCATCATATTATCTAAATCATTTTTGAAACTCCTCATAGCTTATCAGATTTAAACTGTGCTTCGTCACAGTAGATGTCTGCTGTGACAGTACCATCAGTTCTTTGTCTGGAACATGAAGTCAGGAGGCCAGTATCTAAGAGTCAGAATGTAGCTGCTATAAGTTTTCTAGGGGCACTTAATGGGATAATTAACAATAATGCCTCATCAACGTGGTTTAATCGTAGTCAGATTGTCCAGTTTTGCTTTGTCTGTATTTCTTTCCTATTTCAGAGATCACAGAGCAGCTTAATGACATCCGGATTTGTCCCACAAAAAAGTTATTATTATTATTTTTTTAAGTAGAATTAGTTCTAGGTAGCTCAAGGTGATTGCATTTGGCTTAAAGTAACTGAAAGTCTTAGAGCGTTTAGAAATATGTTTGTATGTTTGAAAAGGGCTTTGTTTTTCTCTCATGTAATTGTCTGGAGGTGGACAGTTGCATTGGTTTAGAAGATCAATTCTCTAGGGACCAGTGTCTTTCCATATTTCTACTCGGCCATTCTCACTGTCATAGTATGCCACAGAGTTGATTCCAACCTATAGGGACTCTATATGACTGAACAGAACTGCTCCATAGGGTTTTCTAGGCTGAAATCTTTCTGGCAGCAGATTGCCGGGTTTTTCTTACAGTGGAGCAGATGGTGGCTCTGAACTTCTGACCTTGCTGTTACCTAAGCATGTCTTGATCCTTCCTCTTATGACACCACGTTCAAGAACAGGTTCTCATTCTGATGAGAAATGTGGACCTTCAACAAGCCGGCATCCACTTTGTAACTTCTCATAGTAATCCTGGTTCCCTCTGCCATTTCTAGATTGCTGCTCCACATCCTCATCTAACAAGACTTCTCCTTTGGAGTCCAAGCATTTGAATTGTCTCGTCCTCTCCCAGTCGCAACTATTCGTGTTATTTCATATTACCCTACACAATCTCCATCTGCCATCTGTCTCCGTTATGCTGGGTGACTTCTGCCTTCACGTAGGTGATTCTTCCCACCTTCATGGCTTCTTGATCTTCTATTATAAATGGTTTCTTTTGAAATCCATTCACTCAGGCAAGTCCTTGGAGATTGTCATTACCTTGAACTCACCCAGCTTCAAAGAATGTATCTTAAAACTGTCTGTGACATCATAATTTTTGCTTTCTTTTCTTTATCCTAACTAGTCTCTGATTCCCACTAAATTTGTTCTGCTCATGCATTGAAGCTTCCGATCCCTCAGTCCATACCGATCTTCTAGTCTCTCAAAAGGTCTTACCTGGCTTCACACCCCTCTTGGTAAGCCAGCTGGCATTGAATCAGTTTTGACTTACAGTGACCCTATGTGTTTCAGAGTAGAACTGCCGCTCTAAGGGTTCTCCATGGCTGTGATCCTTCAGAAGTAAATTGCTAGACTTTTCTTCAGAGGTGCCACCTACCTGCCAAACTTTCTGTCAGAAGCTGAGCTCTTAACTCCTTTGCCACTTGAGGACACCCCAATCTACCTTGCCTCAAATCTGTGGATTACAATTTTTACTATTACTGGTTTTCTATCATAGATAATCAGGCTCCAGACTGAGACCATTGTAAAATCATGTTTAATCATCTTAGCTAGTTCTCAAATGCTGCTCACCAATCTTATTATTCACCCCTTGGTAATTTCCCATCTCACTTCCCACAGTAGCTGTTTGGAATCTCACCCAATCTCCTTTAAAAAAATTAATATCCCAGACGCCTTTACTCTCAGACAATGACCTTGCTTTCTACTTCACTGAGCAATTGCAAACTTCCCATGAACTCCTTGTATTAGAGATGCTGGTCATTACTGAGCCGACCTACCTCCTCTTTTATAAAAATCACTACAGCCTGCCCACTAGTAGTTAGAGGTGAAAGGACTTGGGTCAGATACCTGATTGATGCAATGGAGACTGGTAAACCATGATACACGTGAAAGCTTGAAAAGACGAGTTAGATTAGTATTTTGATGATGCTGATTATAAGACTCAGGTGGAAGTTACCAATTTCTTGTGAAGGACTGAACTGAAGTGTCTAATAATTTGGGGGCTGAATAATGTGAATGAGGAGAAAAAGCTGGGTGACAGAAAGAGGATGAGACTGACACAGAAGCAAAGACACCATGAGAGGGACAAGAGAAAAGGTTGCTGGAGGTGTTAGGGAACACATGCTATCTTTCAGAAGGGGCAAACAACTTTTCAACATGGTCCTTGCCCACATTCTGTATTCGAACTTGACCTCTTTATTATGAGGAAAGGCTTAGAGAAAGAAAAAATAATCATATTTATTCTTCTCTCATTTCTGATCTTGTGATGCTAAGTGTCCCTAAATGACCTGGAAGTGAAAAGTTGGGACATAGAAAGAAATCACTAGGAGACTCAGAAAGGTATCTGCTAGAGAAAACAAGCCTCAGTAAGCAGCAAAAGATCAAAATGCAAAGACAGAGGAAAGACTTTTACATTTTTCCCCTTCTTTTATATCTGAGACTCATTCAGACTATTTATTTGTACTAAGATGGAAGTTATTCCTACTCTCTTTCAGCGCACACCATTGGTAAACTGTCCTGAGGTTCAGCCAGCCAAGGTGGCCTCTTTTTTCCTTCAGTTTGCCCCAGAATCCCATAGGTCTCTGTTTGGTAAAGAGGCCTGCCCGTGATCCAAGGGCGAGACGCCACTCGCCTCCTCCTGGGACCCTCAATGCCATCTCTGCCTGAGGCCTATTCGTTCATCTTTCCTGGGCTCTGCTCCTCTCCTCACTCTTTTCACAGTTTCCCCTTTTCCTGAGGACACTGGAATCAGTTCCTCTCTTTCTGTGCAAGTAAAGGACCTCATTAGAATACCTTTTCAGCTTTTCTCTCAATCTGCTAACTTCTTTTCAAGTTCAGACTTACAGAGCTTCTGTAATGTGAGTACAGATAATACAGCAGATCAAAAGCAGCAGGAATGCTGCCTCCAGGGACGTCTTTCCAAGAGCTATTTATTCACTCAACCTGTATTTCTTGAGCACTTACAAATTTGGATAGGGTCACTGTGGGTTGGAATTGACATGGCAGCGTGGGTTTGGTTTGGGTTGTGAGAGCTGAGGATGCAGAGGTAAACAGGACAGGAGGGGCTCTCTGTTCCCCAGGGGCTTGCGCACTAAAGGGGAGCATAGAGTACAGTTAAGGACCATAAAGAACAGTATTATGTGACTCTGTAGAGCAGACAATGACCAGTGTGTGGTCAGGAAAGGCCTCTGTGAAAAGATGGCATAAAGACTGTCATGGGTTGAATGTGTCCCCACCAAATTTCTGTCACTGTGCTCAGCCTTGGTTCTTAGTATTGTCTGATGGTCCGCTGTCCTGGGGTTTTCCTGTGTGTCTCCAGCCCTGTCACTACGATGATGATGAGATGGAGTAGCGGCAGTTGTGTTGAGATCTACAAGGTTAGATTGTGTCTTAAGCCAAAGTTCTTTGAAATGTTAAAGAGATAGGTGATCAGAGAGACCAGGGAACCTCATACCACCAAGAAAGCAGTGCTAGGAGCAGAGCATATCCCTTGGACCTGAGATTTCTGCTTGGAGAAGTTTGTAGGGAAGATTGATAACAAAGAACTTTCTCTAGAGCTGCCAGAGAGAGAAAGCCTTCCCCTGGACTAGCCTACTGAACACACACACACACTCACACACTCTCACACACAAAACCCATTGCTGTTGAGTCAATTCCAGCTCACAGTGACCCTTTAATGTAGGACCAAGTAGAACTGCCCCATAGAGTTTCCAAGAAGTGCCTGATGGATTGGAACTGATGACCTTTGAGTTAGCAGCTGGAGCACTTAACCACTATGCCACTAGGGTTCCCACCATGGTTTACTGTAGTCTATTAGACTGTGAGAAAATATCTTTCTGTTTGTCTAAGCCATCCACTTGTGGCATTTCTGTTACAGTAGCACTAGATGACTAAGACAAGGACTAAGGCCTGAGAAATGAGGACCCAGTCCTGCAAAGAGCTGAGAAAAGAACATGATCGGTAGATCGGTAGCAACAAATGTGAGAGTGTAGGACCTGTTTGAGAATAGAATGGAGGCCAGTGTAGGCTTATGGGCTTGGGATACAGGTGAGAGACATAGGCGGAGACCACAGCATGCCAGGTATCTTAGGAATTTTAGATTCTATTTTAAATTCAATTTAAAAGAAATCTTCCAAGGAAGATTCATATGGTATGATTTATGATTTGAAATGACTCAGCTACTCTCAACGGAAAATAGACTGAGGTGGGGCAGAAAACTGATGGAAGATGAGAGAATTAGGAAGCTATTTCTGAAGCACAGAGAGAGGTAGTTACCCTAAAACCCATCGACACTTAGTCAATTCTACCTCATGGGATAGGCTGGAGCTGCAACATAGGTTTCCAAGGCACTAAATCTTTGAGGAAGCAGAGTGCCACATGCTTCTCCTGTAGAGATGATCTTGGTTTTGAGCCAAAGGGTTTTCAGTTAGCAGTTGAGCTCATAGCCACTGTGCTACCAAAGTCTCAGAGAGAAAGAGAGGGTGGACACAGAGGCAGGTGCTGGTGCCATGTTGCTGCGGTTGAACCGCAGCACGGTCAGCTCTGAGCTGTGTGATCTGGAGCAGATAGCTCTTTAAACATTCTATGCCTCCATGTCCTGACTTGGAAATACACCTAAAAATTGGGCTTTATTATTATTTGTGGATCTAGGAAGTTTTGGAAGCTGAGTCTATGGGATTTGATGATGGAGTGGACATAGGTTACAAGGAACAGAAAAGTCATGAGTGAGTCAGTCCCCCGGCCACCACCAGTGATTGCCACGATGGAGCTCACAAAGTTGAGTCTCACTGACAACAAGAGAATAAGTAGGGGTACATCCTGAGATCTCCAATAAAAGACCACAACTGATGGTCCAGGGGCTTCGGGGTTCTCTTGGGAGCATGGCCCCTGGCCCTGATGCTGCCCCTGTCCATAAATCGTAATGAAGGTCAACTTTTCGGACAGCAGTGGATTGGACTTGGTGACTCAGAGTAACCATATCTTGTGGGAATTTTGTGGTTCTGTGCATCTATGGGATGTCATCCTGCTAACTTCTTGCTGGAGGAAGGGGAGTGGGTGAATAGGAGGGGATAGGAGACTGTTGGGAGAACAGGACATGTATGGAGCAGAGAGGAGGGGTGTGCTATCACCAGGCATGGAGAGCAGTGGGAGCTGCGTATAGGTGAGCATGTGAATTTATATGGGAATGTACATTTTCATTCAATCATAAAAATAAAAAAACTGAGTCAATCCTTTTTGCCTAGACAATGGGATGAATACTATCTCTTTAACTGTAGGGATATCAGATAGGAAATATTCTATGATGAAGAAGACAAAGTGAAATGGATTTAGAGGGAAATCAAGGCTATTCTTTTAAACTTTTTTCTTAATTTTAATTTTACCATGCCTGTGACATATCTAAATACAAGGGTTGAGGAGGCACTGGCTATAATAGTCTGTAATTCATTGTATTACAGATTAACCTGTTAATAGTCTTTATGAATGAAGTGATGACTGAGGGATATGAATTGGGGATTTATGAGCAATAAATGATATTTACAACCATGGATTGAATGATGTCACTCAAGGAGAAAGCAGAAAAAAGAGAGAGGAGGGCTGTATGATCGTGAGGTTCTCAGATAGGTAGATGCTTAGTTAAATGAAAAGTGCTCATCAAAAGATTTAAGTTTCAGTTTATTGTAATGGGAGAATCACACTGATTGAGGTTCAGTTTGTACCACCAAGTAATGTAATTGTTGTTGATAAGTGTACACCTGTAAAAAGCTGAATTGGTAAAAGTTGTGTGATATATTTATAACAGTGAAAAATAAAAGGAGGGAAAACAAAAGCATAACTACTGAGGCTGCTAATGTACAGTCATACACCTCATGGAATTTGGTTTCTTGGTTTGGACCTGAGGTCTTGATTTCACAGGATAAGGCAGTTGGTTGAACAGTGTCTCTGTTTTACCTCCTAATTTGTTGTGTAATGCCCAGTTTCTTAAAAGCTTATGAGTGGCCCTGCAATGCTTAGTAATTTGTCTCTGTTCTCGCGGAGCAACAGAGAAAGACAAAGCCTCAGGAACAGGAGGAGGAAGTGGAATGTGGTGCTGACGGCTTCCATGAACAATGGCCTCTTTTATCACAAGACGAGAAGAACTGGATAGTGCCTGACACCAACAGTAAACATTTTGATGAAAGAGTCTGTGGAATAATCCTGATCAAAACAGAGGAAATGAAAAATAGAATTTCATTTTCTCATAGAATCCAGCCTTTCAGGAGCCATGCAGGCTGAAAGAACCCTTGAAACATCCTGAGATAATCTGAAAACCTTAACCCAAAATCATACCCTGAAGTCTTTTTAAAGCAGACAGTAGTTTAGCTCAAATAGTAAAGAATGCCTGAGTTCAGAAAAGGAGAGTGAGGATGGTCATACAGCTGGCAGATACAGCCAGCGTCTTGGCTGGCTCTGCATTGTGCATGTGGATAACTGTTGTATTGGTGTGTGTTCTGCTGTGTCATTCTCAACACCAAAATAAGAAAATAAATTATGTAAAATAATATTTATAAAATGGGGAGACCCACTAGTGACACTGGAGAAAAAATAGAAGCCGTGTTACCTTGGAGTCATGGTGGCCCGTCCTCTAGCACACCAGCTAAGGTTAATTTGTTAAAAGGAGAGATTTGGCTTCCAGTGTCTAGACTGATCAGGGAAGTTTCAACACAGGAAGAGAGAAGCACCATCCTCTGTGACTGCAGGCAGTATAAAACAGTGGGTACTATTTTCGCCCTGACTGCCATAGACTGGACTTTAAGCAGAATATTCGTAGTGCACAAGATCTGGTCCAACTTCAGACCAAGAACAAAGACCTGGCAATCTACTTCCAAAAATTAGTCAATGAAAACCTGTGGATCACAATAGAATGTCATTCAGCATAGTGTTGAGAGATGCGCCCCCTAGATTGGAAGGCACTCCAGAGGCACAGTGACTACAGCAATGAGCTTGACCACACCAATGATCAGGAGGGTGGTGCAAGATCACCCGTGTTTTGTTCTACTACTGTACATGGGTTTGCTATGGGTCATAGCCAATTCAAAGACAGTCAACACTAGTAGCAGGTCTTGCTGAGTAACAGTCAAGCAATCTGCTGCTACCTTTAGGATATGCAGAGGTACGTGAATTAATGGAAGTCTTCCAGGACACCAGAGAACTACAGAATTTGCAAGGAAGTCACTACTTCTAACTGGTGATGTACAGCTCTGAGCGGGTGATTACTTAGGAAAGTGTTTGGATTCCATTAGAAAAATCTTACGTGTGTGTCTGGCCACGGTTGCTGCTGGAAACAAAAAAAAAACTTTTTATTTATTTTTTCATGTTTTGTCTTCCAGATTTTATTTGACTATCTCACTTTGTATCCTGGAAAAGTACGAGGCTGAGGACACTACTATCAACATGCAACACCCAGTGCAGTTTCTTCACTTGGAGGTGCGCAATGGGGGAAACAAACAGATCCTTTCAACAAAACTTAATGGGCCAACAGTGAAGTCCGCACAGAGGGCTCACCGTGGAGAAGGCCAGTTGCTCAGCCTGGGGCTTCTTGAAAGTGATAGTCTGATCTGGAATTAGAACAATTCATGAGAGTTTGATGCAGGTCAGGGCTTTCAGGTATGAGGAACAATATGATATGAGCAGACATGTGAAGGCAAGATTTACATTTTCCTAAAACTCTCTCTACTTCAGTGGGGAAGCTGACTTTAAATTAGGACAAATATGGAATCATGAAAACTCATGGCCCTGACAGAAGATGGTGAAGATGTGTTCTTGGACAGTAGAACAGACAGAGGGTGATAAGACTGATAAATGTTTTCAGTAGTATTGCCAGAATTTGGTATTTGCACTGATTAGATTGATAGATTTGAGAGAGGGAGAAGTTTATCAGAGACTTCTTGATCTTTGGCTTTCGTTTTGTCAGCAGTGGGGCCATTAGCTAAAAACAGGAACACAAGAACATAAAAAGAGAGCAAGTTTTGTGGGGTAAGATGATTTTAATTTGACACATGCTGACTTTGAGGTGCTTGTGGGACATCTAAGTTACTTGTTATGGAGGTAGTTAAGTCTGGCAACAAGTCTGAAACACAGAGGAAGTGATATGACATCACTTACAGAGCTGGGTGTTCTGCATGTTCATACGAAAAAGCCAGACTCTTTGTCACCCAGGAAAGAGTAGAACTGCCTCACTGGATATCCAAGAAGCAACTGGTGGATGCGAAAGACTGACCTTTTGGTTAGCAGTCATAGTTCTTAACAAGCACACCACCAGGGCTCCCCTGCATGTGCGTAGAGGTATAAATCATGACAGCCAGTGAATGAGACCAGCCAGGGACAGTGTATAGGAAGATGAATCTGATTTGGAATTCACCATGATGGGTCCCCTGTGGTTAGTTAGCTCTGTCAACTCAGTTATCATATGTCTATGACTTCGAGTTGAGTATGACACCCTGTGAGTACCATCATCTCCATCTCTGGGGTGAGAAAACCCAAAGGAAAAAACCCAATTGGCATTTCTCAAGCTGAAAAAACTGAAGAGAAACTTCTAGCCTTGAGTTAGTTTACTGAAATATTCTATGGGCAAAAAATAACACAGGAAGCATCAAAGGAAGATTGGAGCAATACAGAGCATCACTGTACCAAAAAGAACTGGTTGGCGTTCAACCATTTCAGGAGGTAGAATATAACCAAGAACTGCTGGTACTGAAGGAAGAAGTACCATACTTAATTAAGCATAAATATGAGATGACATTCTATTCACTAGAATCTTTATAATAAGACAGAGTGTTATCGTATCTACTGTCTATTATTGGCTGATGAGGATTTTATTTGCTTTATAAATGAGAAAATGGGAATTAAAGTGTTTTAAGTTACACAGCCAGTAAATAACTGAAGCAGAGTTGTAACCCAGGTCCTTTGGCTCCTAAGGTTAGTCTGTTTTTTCTTAAACCCGGTCGTAGCTTCCTTGTCTCATTGTTACACGTTAAAGTGGGTCAAACGTGTATTGCTTCTCAAACTTCTGGGCAATCACTTCACAAAATAGTGCTAATAATGCAGAATTGTGTTCCACTTATTAAAGATAAAGGCATCTAGAGCTTTATTGATGTTCATGTGGTGGAAATTGAACGTGCCAATAAGTAATTACAGCAATATTAGCAATAGCATGAATTATACATTTAATATAATTAGGAAATTGGCTTTTTTTCATGTGAAAGTGGAAAACGTCGGGAGTTATCATAGATGAGTCCGCATGCAAAGAGACATATATGGATTTTTCAAGTCCTTATAGTTTTAAAGTAATTGTTGAGGCTATGGTCCAGACAACATAATGGCATGTTAGAAGTAGATTTGGAAATTAAATAACAAGAGAGCAAAAGTCTCAGAATAAGTATGTGATCACAATCCTATTGTTGATCTTAACCCTTTCAGCCTCTCTTAAATGGTAGTGGCTACTTAGTTGGCATTCTCATCAACCTCTTCAGAAAGTCTGGTCAAACAGTGCTACAAAATTAACCCTGTAGTTGGAGTGTCTCATGGAGTCGTGAAAGTATAAGCTTCAGAAAACATCAGGAAAAAACTTATCTGAGTCAGTCATAACACTTATCTAGTCCTATTTTCCATTTCTGGTGCTGGTATACAAGAAGGGATGTAGTGGCATGATTGCCATTCATTAATTAATTCATCCCATCAACATGCATAAAACATGCTCCTGAGTGAAACTCTTGGGGAGGGAAGTGAGAAAGAGGAAAAATGAAAGTAATGTTTATTGAGTCTCTATTCTTAGCCAGGAGTCCTGGTGATACAGTGGTTAAAAGAATTGACTGCTAACTGAAAGGCTGGTGGCTTGAAACCCTCAGCAGCTCCAAGGAAGAAAGTTGTGGCAGTCTGCTTCTGTAGAGATCTATAGCCTTGGAAGCCCTATGGGGTCACCATGAGTCAAAGGGTCTTGATGGCAGTAGGTTTGTTTTTTGTTTATTTATTTGGTTAATCTAAGATGTGGAGGGATGAAGCAACAAGCTCAAGGTGGCATACTACTTCAGTGTTAAAAGAGATAACCTCAAGTTACTCAGGCATTGAAGTCTGAGCTCTTTCTAGTTTCTCGTATCACATGATTGGCCTCTCTGTCATTGATAAATGCTGTTGCATCAATTCTGACTTCTAGCAATCTGATGTACAACAGAACCAAACACTGACATGTCCTATGTCACCCTGTTGTCACACTTCAGCCCCTTGTTATATCTGCTGCACCAATCTGTCTCATCAAGGGTCTTTCTCCTTTTCTCTGTCCCTCTACTCTCCAAGCATGATGGCCTTCTCCAGGGACTGATTCCTCCTGGCAACATGTCCAAAATATGTGAGACCTAGTCTCACTATCCCTGCTTCTAAGATTCACGTCACATGATCACCCTCTCTGTTTTCATTTATGCCATGTTCACACTTAGTAATCTGCAGAAGTGTAAAGGTGTAGAGCCTTCCACAGTCTTTTCCTTAGACATTCAGCTCTGTTGTCAGCAGAGCTCTGCTTCATTCTTTGTTGGCATGCTGTTTAATTCTTCCTTCTCTTTCTAGAAAAGTTTTCTTTATAACTTTTAAAGGGTCTATTTTCTAGAACTCCGTAACTCTTGGACTCTTTGTATATAATATGGTCTCGTTTCATATTTTAATTCACTTTTTCATCCAAATACTTCAATTCTTTGTTTTATTAATTCAGTATTTTATGGACTAAATATTTTTAGTTTCTTATGTATTAAGTGCTAGGAGCAAGAATGAAGAAGCACAGCCCATAGCTTTCAAAGTCATACAGAGAATTAAAATGGAACATGATGAGTGGTACAATGAAATACAGCAGCCTCACACTAGTGACAGGGATTAATTCCTCTAGGAGTTAAGGAGAAGGATCAAAGATAGAGAATGGTAAAACTTTGGAGGAAAGCTTCAAATAGAACAGAAAAGTTTAGGAGTAGCTTCTCTGGGTCCTATTCTGGCATCACTGGTAGACTATTCTTTGCATACAGAAGTCATAGCAAAACCCACTGCTGTTGAGTCGATTCTGACTCATAAAGATGCTATAGACAGAGTAAAACTGCCCCTCAGAATTTCCAAGGAGTGCCTGGTGGATTTGAACTGCTGACCTTCTGGTTAGCAACTGTAGCCCTTAACTACTGCACCACCAGGGCTTCCAGAGAAGTGTAATCCTGAAAGTTCATGAGATCTCAAGTGGAGTGTACACGCATGTAGAGAAGACATCGGGCCGAAGAGGGAAACTATGAAGACCTTCTGATGTCTGCAGTTTAAATCTACCAGGTGCTCCGTGGAAACTCTTTGGAGCAGTTCTGCTGTGTCTTATAGGGTTGCTATGAGTCAGTATCAACTGGATGGCAATACTTTGTCCCCACCACCAATGTAAAGTCAAATATTAAGCCATGAAGAACCAAGCAAGACAGGATTCATTAAATGACTAGCCCCAATTATTTACTCCTTCTTGGATCTGCACTGCTGTCCTGGCCACATCATGGGAAGAATGACTTGACTTTTGCCCTCGACCTTTTTACCAGTGCCATGTGAGTGGCAGTAACAGTATTCTGGTTCTAAGCCTCAAACTTGAAAATCCCCTTGTATTTTTTTTGTTCTGTTAAGCCTCTTCGATGTCATGAGAAGAGCAGGTCCTTGTTAGTCCACAGGCTTAAGCATAACAGAAGGCACACTGACCACTTTGCCCAGCCAACCCGTAGACCTACAGCCTGAAGCAGCTGTTCAGTCAAGCCCGGGCTAGACCAGCCAAACTGCAGCCTAAACAACAATGACTGCTCTGTTAAATATCCACGCCAATCAAACTTGTTGACACTGAGTCAATTCTGACTCACAGGAACCCTATAGGACAAGGTAGAACTGCCTCATAGAGTCTCCGAGGAGCACCTGGTGGATTTGAACTGCTGACCACTTGGTCAGTAGCCATAGCACTTAAGCACTATGCCACCAGGGTTTTCTTTAAATGTTCAGTCAAGTGGTATGGCTAGGGCCACAGAGAGCTGACACACAAGTTTTTACAGAGGAAGAGGGGGCCCACTTGGATCAGTGATACCTCTTTGTCTTTCTTCTGTGCTCAAGCTTCACAAAGTTCTTCACTACTCCAGTTGTATTGCTTCCTTGTTATGCCATTGTCCTTACGTTCGTCTGTCCACCTGTCCAGCTAATGTCCATCTGTCCCTGATATCCCACCTGTTTTCTCTTCTTATTGAGGATTCTCTGGATGTTCTAGTCTGCAGTAGCTGTTACTATCCCAGACTTTGACACCACTCAATCGAGTACTTGAACCTGGAATGACTTTTTCATTGTTTCCGGTGTTACTGTCGTGTCTAACAGGTTTTTAAGCTGGTCCATGACAAGAACAATGCTTTCTACGTCTAGCCTGAGCACAACAGGAATGCTAGAGAAAGGCTTATTGATAAGATTAATGCTACGGTGTTAGACAGGTAAGGCACAAGCCACAGCGCTGGGGAGTTTGCTGGGGCCCTGGCTTTTCTACTTATGTGTCAGCTTTCGGGTCCTAAGGTGGAGTTTTCACTGATGTGAGCCTTTGTTTTCTCTCTGACACAGTGAGAATAACTAAACCCACTAGGTGACCGTGAAGATCAAATGTGACACTGAGGAAAAAATGGTGAATGAGTTCTAGGCATGCGCCTGGACCATTCTGTCCTTCCAGCTTCTTCTGTCACTCTTCCTGCCTGTTACCTCTCTACCCCAGCTTTTCTGAACCACTTGGCATTTGCTGCACCTGACCCACCTTGATCCTCTATCTCAGACCTTTCCTCCAGCGATTGCTGCAGCTTTCCACACTATTCTCTGCTCCCAATTCTCTCTTTGCTCCAACTACCTGGTCTCTGACTCTGTCTTCAGGAGAACGTTACATGGAATTTCCTTTGCAAGACAAAGATGTTTGAGAAGGACAGGTATCTGCTCAGGACAGAAAATAGGGGAAAAGTTAAAAGGAGAGGTAGAAGAGTGATGGGAGACATGGCTGAAAAATCCAGGACAGAATCTGTTTTGAGAGGCCTTGGTGGGGTAGTGGTTAAATCCTATAGCTGCTAACCCAAAGATAAGCAGTTCAAATCCACCAGGTGCTCCTTGGAAACTGTAGGGCAGTTTTATTCTGTCTCATAGGTTTGCTATGGGACAGAATCGACTCGACAGCAGTGGGTTTGGTTTGGGTCTTGTATGCTAGTGGAGACCCAGTGACAAAGCACTCAATGGCAAACCAAAATGTTGGTGGTTGGAATCCGCCAGCTACTCCTTGGAAACGTTGTGGGGCAGTTCTGTTCTGTTCTGTTCTGTAGGGTCGCTATTAGTTGAATTGACTTTATGACAGAGGAGTGTGGGATGTGTGTGTGTGTGTGCACATGCGAGTGCACTCAGTTTAGGAGACTGAGACTTTCTATTTCCTGTCACCAGTGTGGAAACATTGAAAGAATTAAAGCAAAAGAATGGCACAATCGGATCTATATCTAAAAATAATTTTCCTGATAGTTTAATGGGTTAATAAAAGGTGAGCTGGGTCAAAAAAGGTGAGATGAATCAATTAGCAGGCTGTCCCCATTTCTCTGATAAGTCGCTGCATCCAGACGCATCCCCAGAGAGATGTGGAATCTGGGGTGTCACCTTAGGAAGATTGGGTGACAAGGAATCCTTTGTGGGAGTTTTGACACAAGAAGTCTCTTACACACACCCTGATGCTGAGAGCAAGCCTGCTTAGGTTATTATAGCCTTAAAGTGATAAAACCTCATTAAGCAAATGAGCCTTCCTTGTGGACTAATTTCTCTCCCTAGTACAATGGGACCTGCCTACGTGGTGTGACTTTAGGAGAAAAGGCTTTTCTCCTTCCCAACATTCCTTTACACTAGATAATGCCTGCAATTCTACCCTTGAGACTATGAAGCCCTCACACAAATAAAGCTTATTACCAGCAGAGGCTTAGCTGTTTAACATGCGGGTCCTCTGCAGGCGTCAGACTGCTGGCAGTCATTTAGGCTGCCTGTGACAGGAGCATCTAAGAGCAGGCTGCAATGGGGAGAGAGAGCGTCCAGTGTCCCCCAAACCACATCCACATCAGCTTCATAATTTTGTTCAGCAAAAAAAAAAAAAAAAAGATGTTGTCTGATCATGTGTATTGCCAATATCCTGAAGTAACTCACTGGTTTAACTTAATATTCACTTAATTCAGGCATTCACGCACACCTGGCAGCTACTAGATGCCACGGCCAACGCTGGAAAGACAGTAGAGAGGGTGAGAGGTGGACAGGTCCGACAGGTGAATGAACTATCACAGTCCTGTGCGGTGGGGAGCACGGGGAGTCGTGACGGCTACTAGGAAAGTGTGCTCTCGGGGAGGGGACCTAGAAAGGGCATCCAGAGGAAGAGCAAAGCTTGTGCTTGACAGTGAAGAAAGAATAGAATCAACCAGAAAGGGAGACAGGTTATCGAGTGCAGAAGACAGCCTCAGACATGTTCAGAGACATGAAATATCATAATACATTTAGGAAACGTAGCTTTCTGTGGGTGGCAGAAGTTGACTAGGTGTGGCAAAAGGCAGCAGAAGGGCAGGGACCAGGCTTTTATGCCGCTGGTGAGGACAGCCCAGGCACCTGAGCGGAAACCTTGTCAGCCTCCCCAGACGTGCCTGCCGCCTTTTTCTAGACAATGATTGTAAAGCCTTCTTCCCAGTGACTGGAATCATAAAAGATATCTAGGTGTTTTCTCGTCCTCAGACTCTCCTGTCACAGCGTGTTCTGAAAAAGAGCTCTCCAGTGCGTCACTCGTCGGCACTTGCTGAATTCCATCTCTCAGAGCAGTGACAAAGGCTGCTAGATGAAAGAGCTACTTTGGATTAATTACATTAGGGATATCTGAAATGTTCCAAGAACAGGCGGGGTGACATGTTAGTCTGGGAGTCGGAAAACCAGATTCTGTCCCCGATTTACACCTCAGCTGGCTTAGTGGTCTTGAGTAATACTTCTTTGGACCTCAGTGTCCTCATCTATATAACATGAGATGGTGGTCACGAGTCTCTTTAAGTCCTTTCCAATTGAAATATGTTAAGACTCCATTCTCATGCTTCCATTTAGAATATACTTCCTATTGATAGTGAGATGTTTTCTTTTTCTTGATGCAAATTTTATGTAAGGAAACATGATGTATAACTTGGTAGACAATTATTGATGAATGACACGCACCATCTGCCCTCAGGAAGCTCAAGGAGGCGTGGAGGAAGACCTAGAAACCCTAGGAGTATAACTGAAACCCTGCTGGTGCTGTAGTTAAGAGCTATAGCTGCTAGCCGAAAGGTCAACAGTTTGAATCCATGAGCTACTCCCTGGAAATGCTATGGGGTGTTTCTGCTCTGTCCTATAGGGTCACTATTAAAGTTGGAATTGACTTGGAGGTAGTGGGTTTGTTTTGGTTTGGGGTTGCACAGCAGTAAAGAGCTATAGCTGCTAAAATAAAGGTCAGCTGTTTGAGTCCACCAAATGCTCCTTGGAAACTCTATGGGGCAATTGTACTTTGTCCTGTAGTGTTGCTATGAATTGGAATTGACTTGACAGCAGTGGGTTGGTTTGGTTTAGTTTGGTTACATGGGGCAACAGAGCAGGGGAAGGCACAAAGGGAGGCTGGAAAGGGACTCTAGCTTCCTCTTCTAGGATTAGAGGTCTGATCATGGAAGAGAGGTGAGGGACAGGGATTTTCCAGTAGGGTAGAAATAGAGGAAAACTGCAGGCTATGGGCTTAGGGCAGGAAATTAGTGACTAGTAATTCATCATTTGGAACTCCTGGTGGCATAGTGGTTAAGAGCTACGGCTGTTAACCGAAGGTTGGCTGTTCAAATCCACCAGGCCCTCCTTGGAAAGTTGGTGGGGCAGTTCCACTCAGTGCTATAGAGTCACTGTGAGTTGTAATCTACTTGTCAGCAAAGGGTTTGGTTTTGGGGGGAGGCGGTTAATTAATTGTTTTGTTCATTCAGTGAATATTGATTGCCAGCTATGTATTAAGCAGTATTCTAGGTTTCAGACTGCTGAGATACCTACATGTGGAGAAGAAATTGATTGTTTTCAAGGAACAGGTATAGGATGCTTGCAGGGCCTATGGACATGTGCAGCATCTGCAGACAGTGCCCCCCACTGTCTCGGCCAGGCCTGACTTACAAGGTCTGACAATTAAGTCTGCGAATTTAATTGTCGTAACTGCTACATACCCTATTTGCTGAATATCACTATGGCCACCTTCCAAGTCCTCCCCTTGGGAAGCTGTGCACTGATGTCAGCACCTAGTCCCTTCAGAGCAATTTTGGAGCTCTTTCTGGAATGGCCATTGCATGTGATGGCATGGTGGCAAGTTCACAACTTAATTGTCTAGTTGTCTGTGAGGGAGTTTTTAGCCAGTAAACAAATAACTGGATTGGAATGCCTTCCCTACTCACCCGATCTGGCCCCCAGTGGCTTTGTTCTCAACTCAAAGATAAAGGAAATATTGAAAGGAAGATATTTTGATGACCTTCAGAACATCAAGAGTAGTACGACAACAGCTGTAATGGTCATTCCAGAAAAAAGGGTTCCCAAATTGCTTTGAAGAGTGGATTAGGTGCTGGCGTTGGTGCAGAGCTTCCCAAGGGGAATGCTTTCAGGGTCATCATAGTGATATTCAGCAATGAGGTATAT
The DNA here is from genome assembly GCA_028571685.1 of Heterohyrax brucei. Lineage (NCBI taxonomy): Eukaryota > Metazoa > Chordata > Mammalia > Hyracoidea > Procaviidae > Heterohyrax > Heterohyrax brucei. The sequence continues at coordinate 10,684,801 of CM053164.1, read as the reverse complement.
AGCACTTTTTCTAGGATGAGTTCACAAACTTAGTTGGCAGTCCTTGTGTGCCTGGTGTTCCAGAACAATTATTAATAGCAACCTGTCCCTCCATCCACTCTCAAAAGTGTCCTAGTTCTTGGAACAAATTATATGACCAGTTTACATAGAATACATGTAGGGAAAGGAGGCTGGAAAGTCCTGATGTCAAGAGAGGACCATGACATTTTAAGCAGGAAAATAAGAATTAAAAAAAAAAAGAAGGGGGGCTAGATATTAGAAAGATGCCTGTGGTGGGGAGGGATGAGGGATAGGAAATGGGCTCTTGAGGGGGTAAGATGGAAGCAGCAAAATTCAGGAACCTTTCAGGAATCCCACCTTTGGCAAGGGCAGGAAGTCAAGAGGCAGTGGTGAAGGCTAAGGAAACGGAAAACAGATGGCTAGCCCTGCTGGCCCACAGCCGTGGCTACAAGCCAAATGCCTGGCAGTTCAAATCCACCAGCTGCTCCCTGGCAACCCTGAGGGGCAGTTCTACTCTGTCCTGTCGGGTTACTATGAGTTGAACTGAATGGTTGGAACCGGATAGAAGGTAAACAAGTTGGAACTGAAAGAAAGTAAGAAGGTTTTGTTTCTTTTACACTTAGTAAGGTTTAGTCACGGCCCAGCTGTGTAGGTGAGGAGAGAGGGCGGCTCCAAGTCTAGGCCTTGGGTCCTGGGGAGAACCTGGGCACTCGGGGGCCACAGCAGCTCAGCTACACTCACAGGTGCACGATGTCATTCAAGCCCATGACAAAACAGGGAAGATTACTCACCGACTGCCTTTTCTGAACCTGTTCACCATTTGTGTTCTTGGGAGGCGATCTTGGGAGCAGAAGAGGTGGGTTCCCAGCCTTGCTCCCTGTCCAGTTGCCCAGTTCCCTGAGGCTGTGCCCAGAAGCACACTGGTGACCAGCCTTCACCTGCCCTCAGTGACTCTCCTGGGGCAGCCCCTGAACACACCCTGCTCCACTGCCGCTTCCCTCTGTGGCCTGGGTCCCTGGTCCTGCCTGCTTCCAGGGGGCAGTCCCCTCTTTCTAGCTCCCAGACCTGCCAGCGGCACCTCGGTTGGTTATTTGTCTTGATGCATGACCAGCATTTGTCTCTGCTAACTGACCCTTTTATGGTCTTTCTTCGGCTTTTGTGACCACCTCTGGGTTTCCTGCCAGCACTGAACCCCAGGACATCAGGAGAGAGGAGGGAAGATAAACTATGCAGATGTTGGCAGCAGCGGGGTGGAGCAGCCACACACCATGAGGGTTGTTACAGTCTCCAAAGGGCAAAGCAACCACAGCTAGCTCCACAACCAGCACACTGTGACCCAAGTGTGCCTGTACACCGCGGGGTGGGCAGAGTGATCTGTGGTGGAGTGTGGGTGGTGGAGCGTGGGTTAGTGTGCAGATGGAGGTGGGTGTGCTGTGATGGGCAAGGGTGTGTGTCAGCGTGTAGTGCACGTGTGGTCTGTGTGCACAAATGTGGTGAGCATGTGTAGATGAGTGTGTGTGTGCTGTGCTGTTCAAAGTGTGTGTCAGTGTGTGTGTGGTGTGTGGTACTCCTGTGTTGTATGTCACTGCATGCAGAGATGTGGAGTATGAGTGCAGATGAGTGAGTGTGGTGCAGGGTACAAGGGTATGTGTTGGTGTGCGTGTCATGTGTGGCACACTTTGTGGTCTGTGTGCTGTTGCACAAATAGATGTAGATGACTGTGCATGTGGTAGAGTGTGCAGGATGTGTTTCAAAGTGTATATGTGCTGTGCAGTGCATATGTGGTCTGTGTGTTGGTCCATGCACACATGTGCGATGTGTGTGAGTAGTGTGGGTTGTGAGCATGTGTATATGTGTGGAGTAGGTACGATGCCTTGTTGGTGTGACTCTATCTGTGGTGCGTACGTGGTATGTGTGTTGTATTGTCTACTTGTGTGTGTGAATGCTGTGGTGTGGTGTGTGTGTTTATGTGTGTATGTGGCATGTTTATGGTAGGTGTGTTATATGCTTGAATTTGTGTGTGCAGTGTGTATGTGAGGTCTGGGCCGAACCCCTCTAAGCGGTAATAAGCCAAGGGAGAGGTCCTTGGCCTGGCACCCTCTGTGACCTTCCTTTGAAGAAGGGTGCTAACCAGCACGCCTTTGCCCGCACCTGCACGCCTGGCTCCGCACCAGCAGCCTGGGGAACCCTTATCAAGCACTGGCTCCTCTGCTGCTCCAGCTCTGTGACAGGCTGTGACAGGTCCCCTTTGCCAGGTGGGTTGCTGCTTTCACATCAAGTCCCCGTTCTTTTCCTGAGTGTGGCCTGAGGGGAATGAATCTGGGGTCTCATTCTGAGAGGAAAAGGCGTCCAGACTTCCTGGGGGCTGAGGCAACGAGGCAGGTGGGAAGTCAGGCTAAGATATTCCTGGATCCTTCCAGGTGCTGCTCTCTCAAACACAGGAGTGGGAGGGAGGGGTCACCCAGAGAAAACAAAGAGTGTTCAGCAAGAACGCTGTCTCCTCAGCCTAATTTTTTACTGTGCCATAAATTGTTAGCAGCAAATAGAATTTCCAAACAGGCACTAGGGGAATTTGGGGCGCCGTCGTGCTGTTTTTCACGGAAGGTTCACGGGAGATGGCAGAGGAGTTATCAGCAGGTTCACGGTTGTGCCCGGGGGATGGCTTTGGCTGTGTCTCCTGGGAGGTGCCCCCTCCCCTTTCTGGTTCTCATAACCTCCCGCTGACATCAGCCTCTCGAACGGTGAACCTCAGTGCCTGCTGTGGGGAAAGAAATGAAAAGACAACCACCCCAAACAAAACAAGGCAACAACAAAAACCCACGCAATTTAAAACTAAAGCTATATTGAGAAAAATCAAGATGTTCAGCATTCTGCTGAAGAATAAAAGATCTCAGATGTAAAAGGGTTAAAGGGAAGGGCTACTTCTTAGTCTTTTCTTTCTTGTTTTGGATTTTGTCAGCACCGTTTGTGTTCCTGTTGAAGCTGTGCTCCCTTGTGGGTGAATAATTAATGTTTATAAGCACTCTGAGGTCCTGGCTGAGTGGACAACATTCTATTTATTACTGGATTGTTTGGGAAGCAAGGAGTCCAGTTTGTGAGCTATCTCTGCAAGTTTCATCTAAGCTAAAGTTTGTAAGGTAGGTCCATGAAAGGAGAACATAGAGTCCAGAATATTCCAGGGAGGAACAAACACTCAAGTTAGACTCCCCAGCATAACAGCTTAGAAGGCAGACTCCCTGGGCTCCACCCCTGGCTCGACCACACAATGACTAATTATATGAACCTGGATAAGTTATTTGACCTTTCAAAGCCTTGCAGTATCTTAGCCTGTAAAATGGGTATATTATCTACTTCTTATGGAAACCCTGGGGGGTACAGTAGTTATGAGTTCAGCAGTTTGTATCTACCAGATACTTCTTGGAAACCCTATAGAACAGTTCTACCGAGTCCTATAGGGTCACTATGAGTTGGAATTGACTTTGTGGCAACGAATTTGTCTTCTTTTTTATTTTAAGGGGGGTGTGAGGGCTGAATGAGATAGACTGTCAAGTGCCTGGCGTATAGTGAGAGTTGAATAAAGGTCAGTCCTCGGTAGTAACAATACCTTGGAGAGACCCTTGTCATCCTTTGGTGCTAAGTCTGGAGACGACCCCAAGGGGGGATCTGTTCTGCTATTTATACAATTCCCTTTGAACTCTGTGAGGTGATCATTGATAACTCCGTTTATGACAGCACATGTCCTATCCCATATCAGTGGCTTATCTTCCTACTCTTGACAATAATTACAATAAGAGATATCAGCAAAGATGACAACATCCACCATGACTGAGCTCTCATTTTGGTGGCAGATATCTTACTAAGCATGTTATCTCAATAAATCCTCCTGATGACATTTAGGGGCCTGCTGTGGATCTCATGTTTTCATAGCTCTAATGTTTCTAGCAGTACCCTGGTGACGTGTAACTGGTTAAGTGCTTCGTCTGCTAACTAAAAGATTGGTAGTTCAGATCCACCAGGTGCTTCTTGGAAACTCAGTGGGTTAGTTCTATTCTGTCCTATAGGGTTGTTACGAGTCAGAATCAACTTGACAGCAGCGAGATTTGATTTGGTTTAATGTTTCCTAGATAGCTGACAATAACACACAGTGTCACTGAAACCCTGTGGGAAGTGACAGGGGTGAGGAGAAGAAGGGGATGGAACAGAAAAAGATGGCATCCACATCTGTCCTTAGCCACTTGTCTTGGTTTTCTGCAGCTGCCATGACAAAATACTACAAAGTAGGTGACTTTTAAGAACAGATATCTATTTTCTCACCAGACTAGAATCTAGAGGTTTAAATCAGGTCACTGGCTGACTTCGTTCCTTCTGAAAGCTTTGAGAAAGGGCCTGTCCTATGCCTCTTTCTTGGTTCCTGCTGGCTTCCAACAATTGTTAGTGTTCTATGGCTGCTTGTAGATGTATTGTGAAGCCTCTTGACCTGTGTGTAATTCTGGCTTCATGTATCTTCTCCCTTTCTATAAGACACCTCAAAGGAGTGGTTAGGACTGGCCACCTCCACCCCCCATTCTCTAGTATGCTTTAATTGATAATATCTTCAAAGACAGACCCTATTTCCTCGAGAAGGTCACATTCAGAGGTAGGGGACTCATTACTTCAGTATCTCTTTGGTGGGAACATAGTTCAGTTCACAACCCTATCCAACCCCGCCCTGTCTTCTGCACTTTCATGGGCTTTTCAAGTCTGAAGAGGCATGTAAATGACACTAAGGGACTTGGAAGGTGACCTAAGCCTCTGCAGGTTACTGATGGTCTACCCATCATACACACCATTGCTCCTACTCAAGGCATTTTGGATTACAAACACCAGGTTTGGTTGAACACTTCTTGGGAAGGCAACCTTGAATGGCTGAAACTCTGAGGTTTACTTTACTTTGTCAGATTATAATATAAAGGATTTGTATCTTGAAGACTCTGCTTATTTTTAAAAACCTTAATCTAGCTCACCATTTTTTGTTCATTTGCTTGCTTTCCTTTAATGGTTCAGAGACCCCCTAGGGTACCACTTTTAACTTTCTCCTCTGCATGCATTTTCCTTGGCTTTCTCTTCTGCCCGTCTGCAATCCTGCAGGTGGATGCTGAGGGGCCTGAGCCCCCAGGAGAGGAGGGGAAGGTGATGAGTCAGCAGCATGTGTGACAGGGCTCAAGGTTAATCGTGGTTTGGAATGAAAAGAAAATAAGACATTCTCATTCTAGATCCAGGGGCATTGCTGGATCAATGCTAGATTTCTTGCTTCATATGCAGGTTTGGACGCCTGGCCAATAAAGCAGTGCACCTCTTGCATGTGAAAGCCAACCCCAATGTACTGCCATCAAGTCCTTTCAGACTCATAGTGACCGTACAGGACAGAATAGAGCTGCCCCATAGTTTCCAAGGAGAACCTGGTGGATTTGGACCAGAGGCCTTTTGGTTCGCAGCCATAGCATTTACCCACTACACCACGAGGGTTTCCACTGCATGCATAGCACCACTTGGGTGTCGGTGGGGTCTTGTGCATTGCTGTGACGCTGGACCAGTGTCACCAGGGCTTCTCAACTAAAATGGACTAGGAAGAAAGGCCTGGAGGTCTACTTCTGAAAATCAGCCAGTGAAAACCCTATGAATCACAGCAGTGCAGAATGCAACCAATCAGGGGTGGCTCAGGGCTAGGCACCATCTCCTTCTGTCACGTGTAGAAGTTGTCTTGAGACGGAAGGCAACACAACAGCAGCTGACGACAACGTTGGATATTGTGAGCATTTATCTATTTGGTTTTACATACTTTCTATGAAGTGTATAATACCTTCTGCAAAATGAAATAGAGAAAAATGACTATCAGATTCATTTGTCTCTGAAAAAATGCATGTGACATCATTGGTGTTTAACCATAGGGAAGAATGGAGAAAAAAAATCCAAAGTCAGCTTACTGAGTGTTTAGAGATAGCACTGCTGGAATGGAGATTCACAATGCAGGTCCTGCCAAAACTCCATCCAAACTAGATTAGACAGGTGTGCAACGGAATGCTCTTTGCCATGGACTTTCCTGCTTTGTACAGACAAAGGAGAAGAGAAGCTGAGTCTTTTTGTGTATAACCACAATAGCTCCCTGGAGAGACATCTCTGGGGATCTTCTGTTCTCCCTCTAACCAGATCTGCCCTACCAGCCACAGGTCTGCTCTAGAATTATCTTTGATGTGAAAGAGACCCTAGAGGTAACCTGATCTGATGCCGTCATTTTACAGATGACGAAAGCGAGGCCCAGCAGAGCTATCTGACTGCTAGCTCCATAATACAGACCCCAAAGGCAGGAAGAATAACCCAGGAGCCATTCTCCAACGCATTTGTCAGTTCAGGGAAACTTGGCCTTCCTCTATTGATTTTATTCCTTGTCTTTTATTCATTTGTTGGATGATCTTAGGCAAATACTCTCTAGGTCTTTGCTCTAACATCTTTAAAATGGTGGAAGTAATGCCTCTCTTTTTGATAATTTTTGCTGAAGATCAAGCAAACCTGAGACCCTGGTGGTGTAGTGGTTAAGTGCTGCTTCTGCTAACCAAAAGGTAGGAAGTTAGAACCTGCCACGCACTCCTTGGAAGCTCTGTGAAGCAGTTCTGCTCTGTCTTCTAGGATTGCCATGAGTTGGAATTGACTTGATGGCACTGGGTAACTGCTTGGGTCATGAGTCAATAACACCTAACAACATATGTAAGGCACTTGTTTCAGTGTTCGTTTCCCATTTTTTCACCTGGCATTGTACTGACTTATTGAAATGTTTCCTTAATTTAGGTCCAGATTCTTGTTCTAGATAAGCCTGACCCACCAACTCTACCACCTCCAATTTTCTCTCTCTCTTTCCGTCATGAACACACCTAGGTTGGCACACAACAGGGATTTTCTCAGCAGGGTTGGTTGCTTGGGACAGCTCTGTCTCTGACTATCTTCGAGACACTGAGCAAATTCTTTTTGCTGTCAAGGACCCCACATTCTTGTTGTAAAATAAAGAAATCATATGAGACAATCTTTGTATCAATTATGATTGTAGCAGAAAATAGATGGCAAATTCAAGCTGGTTAAGTTGAGGAGGGTGTAATATTCTTTTGGAAATTTGATGAGTGTAATAAAGAGTTTATAGATCAAACCATGGACAGAGTTGAGGAAATTCATGAAAAATAGTGTGGAACCTCTGGGCTACTAAGGGCCAGAGAGCTTTTATCACCCCAGGGCTGAAAGAGCAAAAAGATCAAACTCTTACCAAAAGCCAGAAGAGCTAAGTAAAGGACATTTGATAGGTCCTGAGTCCTTTGGTCTAAGACCGAAGCCAGTTGTTAGTGATCCCACAAAGGAGCTGCAGGAAAGTAGTCGGTCCCACCCTCACTGTCCTGCTGCTGCTCCCCACTGGCTAACTGAACCCAAGTCAATCCAGAGGGCATAGCATCTGCTAGCCCCTAAGGGCAGCCTCCAGAGAAAAACAGTGGAGAATAGATTTGGAGAGGCAGCCAGAAGGGACTGTGAATAGCTCTTGGTGTCAGGGAGACCAGATTAGCAATGAAGGACCACAAAAGCCACGGCATGACCAATCCATGGGACGTGAATGACTTTCTTGCAGCCTACGGGGAAAGAGATTAGACCCACCACCCAGTGCAACTAGAGAGTTCATCAAGCCACGATTCTGGGAAGAAGTACACACCTACAGCCACATACATAGAATTAAGAGGCAGAACTCTGGGCTTCTGTCCCAGCTCTGTCACCAGTTAACTGTAGGAGAAGTCGTTTCACCTCTCGGGACCTCCGTTTCCATGCCTGTAAAATTTTGGTGACGACTTGCCTGATCCATTTCCCAGGGCTGTGGTGAGCACTCAGTAATGTAGGATGTGGGGAAAGAAACCGTGGTGGCGTAGTGGTTCAGAGCTATTGCTGCTAACCCAAAGGTAAGCAGTTCAAATCCACTGGGAGCTACTCAGAAACCCCATGGAGCTGTTCCACTCTGTCCTGAAAGGACTGCAATGCGTCAGAATCTATTTAACCACAACAGGTTTTTTTTGTTGTGGTTTGTTTGGGTATGTAGGAAAACAGTACTGAAACCGGTCAGGACTGTGCTTGCATACTTGTGTCAGCCATCATTTCCAGGTCCAGTTCCTGGTGTCGGTACCAGACCCGGTCCTAGTAGAAAGGATTCTAGTAACTTCTTTTGCCATCACCGTCTCTGACAAGAGTCTGAGGCATGGCCACCCTCCTTCCCGTCCCTCACCTGTGGGAATCCAGCAGACATCCCCTCTGGCAGCAATCCCAGCTCCTGCAGCTTTATCTTGGCTCCGCAGGCCCCTCTTCCCAGCTGGCTACCACGCCTCCCACTCGGCAGCTCTGTGGTAAAGCTTCCAAATTGGACAATGTCCAGAGGCTGAGTGTCCCTTGAAGATGCCTCCTCAGCAGGCCTCTGAATGCAGGAGTCTCTGACAGAGTTGAGACCCAGGTAAATAGGAACCCTGTGAGCACTTGAGAAATAGCAGAGGGCAGCACACACACAGGCTGGGCTTACAACAGCTAAGAAACAGGAAACAGAAAGGGCTGAAATTCCCCTTCTCTCTGGAAAGGGGTGGAAATGACTGACCAAAGATTCAGAGGCATCATTTAAGATCCAGGTGACGTGAACCCTACTCTATTCCCATCATAATGCTTCAAATAAAGAAACCAAAACCAAACCCACTGCCACTGAGTCAATGCTGACTCATAGTGACCCACAGACAGGGTAGAACTGCCCCATGGAGTTTTCAAGGAGCTCCTGGGGGATTTGAACTGCTGAACTTCTGGTCAGCAGATGTAGCACTTAACCACTACATCACCATGGTTTCCAATTAAGATAATAGTGTTTCTTAACTAGAAACTATTTTATCTTCCCTAACTATTAAGTGGAGCCCTCATAGCCCAGTGGTTAAGTGTTTGACTGCAAATTGAAAAGATGGCAGTTGGGATCCGACAGCTGCTCCTTAGAAACCATTTGGGCAATTCTACTGTGTCCTATAGGGTAGCTGTGAGTTGGAGTTGACTCCAGAGCTACGAATTTGGTCTTTTGTTTGGTAATAAATGGTTAAGGGGTGCTTATAAAGGAGTTTAATTATTGGCTTACATTTTAGAGAGAATTTCAAGACCAAGAGCATTAGAATCAGAATTTTAGAATGCATTTCAAATCCTTGGATGGTTAACTCACTAGCTTGTGACCAGTTAAAAGCAGCAGCATGGACACCTTGGAGAGAGAATAGGTTTATTCTTCCATATACAAACCAAGGCCAAGTGCGTTAGCTTCCTACTGCTGCTGTAACAACGTCCCACAAATTCGTTTGCTCGTAAGAACAGAAATTTATTGTTTTACTGTTTTGGAGGCTAAGAGTTTGAATTCAGGGTGTTTGTAGGGCCATTATGTCTCCCAAACAGCTAGGGACTTTTTTATCCCAGCTTCTGGTAGCCCTTGGCATTCCTTGGCTTGTTACTACATCCTGACTCCACCTGGTATGAAGTCATACCAACTCAGCTGATCTCACCCTTGAAGACCCTATTCCAAACAAGGTCAGGCTCACAGGCACAGGGGGCTAGCACTTTAATATATAATTTTGGAGGTCACAACTCAATCTGTAATAGAAGGTCTCCATGCAAAGGACTCCTCTGGAGGAAATAACCTGTAGTCCTTCCTAGATTGGGGTAAGAAGAGCTGTGACAAGACTGTGAGATGGGAGATGGTTAAGTACCAAGCCATTCTAGACCTGGCCCTGCTGGTTTTAACCTTTCCTTGGCAATTCTTTCTCATTGAATCTTGTCAAGAAAACGGAAGGTCTCTAGAGTTTTTCTTTTTGTTGTAGTGTTGTTTGTTTGAAACCTACTCAAAATGAGGAAAATGAACCAAAGTTTTGAAAAGATGAGTGAGTTTGCTTCCTTAGCTCAGCTGAAGAATTCTTTTCCTGGTTATAAAGAGAGAGATGTTGAACCTGTGTGTATGTATGTGTGAATGTGAAAGAGAGAATAAATTTAATCGTGGTTTTGGAGCTTTTGCCCCTCCCCTGCTGTTACTCAGTCACCCAGTGCTGCTATAAAGGAAATACCAAAAACAGATGGCTTTAACAAAGAGAACTTTTATTCTGTCATAGCTCAGTAGGCTACAAGTTCAAATTCAGGGCAACAGCTCCAGGGCAAGGCTTTCTCTGTTGGCTATGGAGGAAGGTCCCAGTCATTGGTTTTCCTCTGGACTGGGAGATTTTGAGGAGCAGGAGGCCCAGATCCTTTTCAAAAGACATGCTCTACTCCTGGCACTGCTTCTTGGTGGTATTAGGTCCCCAACTCTCTGCTTACTTCCTTTTCTTTTATATCCTAAGAGACTGCCTTGAGACACAATACAATCCTACACATTGAATGCTGCCTTACCAATGCAATTGCTGCCCATTGTCCCTTATTAATATCAGAGAGGCAGTGTTTACGACACATGAGAGCAATACACAATATTATGAAAAGTGGTCTAGCCAGATTGCTGTGCATCTTTCAGGGGACACCATTCAATTCATGACAGTGCCCGTCTGGGCAATGAGATGACAGACATGAGTCTTCTGCTGTTCTGGTCAGTCCCACTGCCTCATTCCTGTCTGAGGCCTGCATTACTCTCTGCTGAACATACTGTAGTGTGGAGAGATGTAGACCACATCTGCTAAACATAGCACAACCTCTTCATTTGATGTTCTGCTCAACTCTTCCAGGAAAAATTGGCTTTTCCCTCTTTTATGGAGAATTAGGAGGTTTTAATATATCATATTGAGTACACGGTGGACTGTCTTATTAACATAATTGCCTCTAATCCTGCCTTGTTCACATCATAGGGGATTTACAACATGTAGGATAAATGTATTAGATCGCAAAGTGGAGGGCAACCAAGGAAAAACATATTTTAGGGGGACACAATTCAGTCCATAGTAATACGATAGGAAAGTAATGAAGAATGCCGTCTTTAGCTGAACCATGATTACCTGGAGGACCAAGTCTGTGCTTCATCCAGCTCTAAATTCCTGTTACATGTATTAGGTGCTCAGTTAATTTTTGGTGGAGGAATAAATTGCTATGAGAGACAAAGACCATCTTTTGGGATTTTTGCGGTCAGGTCCCTTCTGATTCACTTAATCCATTTTTATTCTCATGCCATTGCAGAAGGACTCTGATAAATGAAATTCCTACACTTGTCAATTTCTGGATGAATCTCCCCAACTTTCTCTTTTAAACATTCCTCTTCTCCTTACCACCTTTACTCCCAGCACTGTCACTGTCTGGAATATTCGTTTCAAGGAAGTCATAACAGCAGAAAATGACTCAGTATGTCAGATCTTTGAAAAGGGCTTTTGAAGCTTCAGTTTTTGAAGGAAAAATTAAAGATGAGAAGTTTTTCCCCCTTTTTTTATTGTACTTAAATTAAGTTTGCAATTCAAGTCAGTGGTCACAAGAAAAATACAAGCATTATTATGTGACTCTAGCTGCTCTTCCCACACTGAGGCAGCAAGCTCCTCCTTTTCACCTTGTATTTCCTGCAACCATTCAACCAGCTCCTGTCCCCCTCTGCCCTTTCATCTTGCCTCCAGCCAGAGCTGCCCAGTTAGCCTCATGTACCTACTTAAGCCAAGAAGCATACTCTTTACCACATCACTTTACGTCTTACACTCCAGCCCAATCTTTGTCTGAAAGGTTGACTTCAGGAATGGTTTCAGTTCTGGGTTAACACAGAGTCCAGGGGCCGCTTCCAGGGACTCTTCAGTCTGTGAGACCATCCACTCTGGTCTTTTTAATGGAGTTTGAGTTTTGCACCCTGTTTTTCTCCCACTTTGTCAGGGACTCTCTGCTGTGTTCCTTGTTAGGGCAATCATTGGTGGTAGCTGGGCCAGAGGCAAAAATCTGTGACTATTTTTGCAGGTTATTTGTTTTTGAGTTGGTGATGTTTTTGTCTTGTCAACAATGTATTTATGTTATCAAGTACATTTGAATATCAGTGTTTCCTAAAAATTCTCTCTAACAGTTTAGTAAGGAATTAATTTGATTTTTAATTTCTTGGTGACAGAATTATCAACTTTCATGTAAGAGACCCAGGTTTGATTCCCAACCATTCTACCTCTAGGAAGAAAGGCTTTGAGATGTACTTCCAAGTTCATCCAATCAAAACCCATGGATCACTATGGGGCCATCGTGCAGGTGCTTGCCGTGAGCCAGGGTATACATGAGGAAAGCCAGCAACAGCAAATACAACATCATCTTCTTGTAAGCATTTGTGTGGTACTTTTGACATGGCAGCATCACATGCTAATTTTCCAATGGTTTTGTTCAAGCAAACTTGAAACACCTTACATTATGTCAGTAGTGATCTTCTTAAGTCTGTGATAAACCTGAGTCAAAGGAAATCCAGTTTATTTATGTATTTAAATGTATAAAATTTATTTATGTATTTAAATGTATAAAAATGTATTTATACATTTTTTTGCTGGCTTCTACTGAGGAATTTCACCTTCAACATGACTCCACTGTAAGCATCTTAACTGTTGTTAGAATCAAGAGTTATCTCATTAGAGAGGCTCTCACAAATCTTTACCCGCATCCTCACCATTTTCTGTGGAATAGTGTCTCATCTAAGGAAAGTTTCTTCTTACTGTCCTTATTATTGATGCCCTGGTTGTATCACACTCATAGAATTTTTATATCACTTGATACGCTTTGCTTTTGTTTGTGGAATGACTTTCTTGACACACCAACTAGAATTCAAACTTACTGTAAATACTCTTGGCCAACAAGGTGAAGTTCATGAACTAAAATGGAAGATCTGAAAGCAACATCTGGTCAGGGCTATGGATCGAAGATAACACGAGCAAGATACAGGAACCAAATCCTTGAAGCCAACGTAACATTTGTCTGGATTTGGATCAGATATCAAATAACAGGGGCACAGATGTCCTGTTGTTGTTGTTGTTTGGTGCCATCAAGTCAGTTCATAGTGACCCCACACACAACAGAATGAAACACTGCCTGTTCCTGTGCCTTGCCCACAATTGTTTTTATGCTTAAGCCTGTTGTTGTAGTGACCATGTCATTCGATTTTGTTGAGGGTCTTCTTCTTTTTCTCTGACCCTGTACTCTACCAAACATGATGTCCGTCTCCAGGAACTGATCGCTGCTGACAACATGTCCAAAATACACGGGCTGCCAATTAAGTTTGGGATGCAGGACATACTCTTCCCAGAAAAAATGCTACATACCTCAGTGCTGAATCCCTGAGGTCACCCTTGACGTACTGCCCGTGGGAAGCTAGGCACCTTGATGCCAGTGACTGGCCCAGCCTTCATAGCAATTTTGGAACTCTTTTCTAATGGCCATCAGTGCTGTTGACATATTACCCTGAGTGTCCTGAATGTCATCAAAATGTCTTCCTTTCAATATTTTCTTTATCTTTGGATAAAGAAAAAAATCACTGGGGGCCAGATCAACTGAGTAGGGAGGATGTTCCAATACACTCACTTGTTTACTGGCTAAAAACTCCCTCACAGATAACTAGACAGCTAAGTTCACACACTTGCCACTGTGCCACTATGCACAATGGTCATTCCAGAAAGAGTTCTAAAATTGCTTTGAAAGGTAGACTAGGTGCTGGCATCGATGCATAGCTTCCCAAGGGGATGGCTTCAAAGGTGATGGTTGTGATTTTAACAGGAAGGCATGTAGCACTTAGAACCATTAAATTCCTGGATTTAGTTGTCAGTCCTCATATGTAAGATGCAGTCTTACCATCCTTGCTTCCAAGGAGCACCCTGGTTGTACTTCTTCCAGAGCAGATGTACAGGAGAACCACAATTCATGGGAAGACCTGAAGGTGACTGACATTAACAGGAAGGTGAGGCATGGAGAATAGGCTGTCGTCAGCCCAGGGGAGGTCGGTTTGTCTCTTGCCCATTGTGATGCCTCCCAGTCTGCCCTCCAGCGGTCCCTACAACAATGTACTCCATCCCAGGCATCCAGTATCTGATGACTTCACAGACCTCTGGGATGTAGGACATACTTGAGGAGAAAGAAGAATTAAAAGCCCATTCTTTGCAGTGGAGGGGACTGCTTGATTGGGTTTCCTCAATATTTGGAGTTTATGGTAGTCAGGTGATCACCTCTAAGTCCAAGTATCTGCATACAGCAACAGTTCAGAGGTTTTTATTTTTTATCTTAGGTATTTAGAGAAATGACAAGAATAATAGGGGCTGATGAACTTATTTCATGGAATGAGAACTGTGTACCTTTTACTATACCAGGCCTGACAATTAAGTCCATGGACTTAATTATTATAAATGCTACATACCTGATTGCTGGATATCACTACAGTCACCTTTGAAGTATTCCCGTTGGGAAGCTATGCATCAATGCCAGCACCTAGTCTACCCTTCAAAGCAATTTTGGAACTCTTTCAGAAATGGCCATTGTGCACGGTGTCACAGTGGCAAGTTTGTGAACTTAGTTATGTAGCTGTCTGTGACGGAGTTTTTAGTCAGTAAACAAATCACTATGTTGGAACACTCTCCCTACTCACCTGATATGGCCCCCAGTAATTTTTTCTTTAACCACAGATAAAAGAAATACTGAAAGGAAGACATCTTGGTAACATTCAGGACGTCAAGGGTAATATGATGACAGCTCTGTGGCCATTCCAGAAAAAGAGTTCCAAAATTCCTTTAAAGTGTGGACTAGGTGCTGGTGTCAGTGCATAGCTTCCCAAGGGGAGTACTTTGAAGGTGACTGTAGTGATATTCAGCAATAAGGTACATAGCACTTTTTCTAGGATGAGTCTGTGAACTTAATTGGCAGTGCTTGTAAATTAACTTAAAATATGAAAGCTATACAGTGAAGATATGTTATCAAAATCCAATTCTTCAGTAGAGAATCTGGTAGTAGTTTTTACCCATCAATGGCAAAAATAAGTAAATGAAATCGGTTTTTCTTTTTCTTTTTTGTTTTTGAACTCTTAGTCTTTTTGTAACTTTGAAGTTATCAAGAATTTTATTTAATTTAGATCTATAATCAGCATTCATGGAAGTAGCAGTCAAGAAATCAAATGACATTATGTATTAGACAAATCAGCATAAATGACCACTTAACCAGTATTAAAAGAAAAGAAGTCACTTGGAGAACTAAGGAGTGCCTGACCCAAGCATGGTATTTTCAATTACTTTATATGCATGTGAAAGCTGAACAGTGAATAAGGAAGACAGAAGAAGAGTTTATGCCTTCGAGTTATGGTGTTGGCAAAGAATATTGGATATAAGATGGACTGTCTGAAGAACAAACACATCTGTTTGGGAAGAAATATACCCAGAAAGCTCCTTAAAGGCAAGGATGGTGAGACCTCATCTTACAGATCATGGACATGTTATCAAGAAGGATCAGTCCCTGGAGAAGGACATCATGTGTGGTAAAGCAGAGGGTCAGCAAGAAGGAGGAAGATCCTCAAAACGATGGATTGACGCAGTGGCTGCAACTGAGGGGTTGAACCATGGGAGCTCTTGCGAGGGTGGCGCCGGACCTGGCGGAGTTTATTGTGTTGCGCATAGGTTCACTGCATCTGAACCTACTCAATGGCTGCTAACAAAGAGAATTCCTTTTGTATTGTCCCAGTTCCTTCTCTAGGATTATAGATGGCCACATGGTATCTCGTGGGTAAGTGAAAGGGACTGCAGGTTGATCCTCAGGAGCAGCCCCTGCGGCATGAGGCAAGACTTCTCCAGAGCAGTGTTGAGGATGTAAGGGTCAGAGCCTCTGGGGCTTGTCCTGAGGCTGGCCTCTGGCACTCTCAGAGCCGAAGTGAACCTGAATGAAGCAGAATGGCCTCTGGGGATGCTCTGTCTCCGAGGTCCACAGGCGAGAGTATCTCTCTGGGAGTTGGCACTCCATCCCAGTTCTCAGGAGGACTCCCACCCTCTCCCCTGACTGGCCCCCGCCCTGCCTGCTCAGTCTTTTGTCCCTGACTTCCCTCTCAGTGCCATCTGCCTGCTCCCTGGGCTGGCACTCTGTCATCCATCGAAACTACAGCTATGAACCTTGGAAAGCTTGAGTTCGGGCTAGCAGAAATAATGAATTTGAAATTTTTCCCTCTGGGTTCACCCACTCCTCTCCTGTCCCCCTTTCTGACTCCCCCCTCTGGAGCCAATTTATCTGTCAGTCCAGCCACCAAGTGGAGTTGGGGCCAAATTGGCAACCTGCCCGCACTTGTCAGTTTCTTGACCAGATGACAGGGAGCGCAGCACACAGCCAAAAAAAAAAAAAAAAAAAAAGGAGGCTGGAGGATCCCTGGGAGTGCAGAGAGTGCCTTAAAGTGGCAGTGCCAGGGAAAATACCAGGGTGAGAGAAACTGAAAGGTTTGCTCCAAGGCTTCAGAAAGGAGGGTGTGAAAGAGGTGATATTCCTTTTCTTTGAGAGAGATGCTGAACTGGCGTGTGTGTGTGTGCGCACACACACATGTGCATGCTTGCAGTGGTGATTTGTAGAGAAAGAGCATGCAGGAGGTGGCACTGAATCCTTCGGAAGCCATCCAGAATTCCTGTGAGTGCTTTTGTGGCACCTATAGGGAGAGTCACAGTGGTTAAGAGTTCAGTTTCTAACCAGAGTCAGCAGTTCGAATCTGCTAACTGATCAATGGAAACACTTTGGGGCAGTTCTATGCTGTTTGATAGGGTCACTATAAGTTGGAATCTACTCAATGGCCGCCAGCATACATGCCTTGGACTTGATATATTAGGTCTGCAGTAGATCTCTGAACTGTGGGGGATGCCAAAGAAAATGAACAAGACGCAGTGTGTTATGGTACTAAGTGGATGAAAGAATGCTAAGTTTAGAAGGGACCTCAGATATTACCGAGTTGCCAAACTAGAGTTTTCTGTCTGTCTTTACCTTAAGTGACTTTTTTTTTTTTTTTTTAAAATCATATTAGATATCAGGGTCCACTGTTCCCTTCTGGTAAAATCTCTTCTGGGCTTCCCAGGTGTCACTCTCACCTAGTTCATCCCCTCCCTTCCTTGGCCATCAGTCTCTCTCTTTTTGCTTTTCTCTTAAATGTTGATAACTGCCAGAATGTCATTCTTAGCCTCTTTGTACCTTGTACACTGTCCCTGGGTGCTCACCTGCACCCCTAGCTGCAGCTGTGGCCACATTCTCACAAAGCACCTGTAGCTGTCTCTAACCTGAGTCTTCTCTGAAGTTCCAAACCTGCATTTCCAGCTACCTCCTGGGTTTCTCTACTTAGAAGAGTACTTCTCAGTACTCTTGCACTGCTTGGAGGATTGATGGATGGCCCCAAACCAACTAGCATGAAGCCAAGAGTTTTATGATGATGATGATGATGATAATGAAGTGACAGTTTGTAGTCCAAGTCAATTTTCCATACCCGCCTCTATACATCTCTACCTACTCTCCCCTCCCTGTGACAGTGCACTCCTCCTTTTCACTCTTTACTACTAGTATCCTCCTAATGAACACCTGTCCCCTCCTCTCCACTCCCTCCTCTCCCCTCTAGAAAGAAACTAGTAGGACAGCCTTCTGTAAATGTATAAAACCATAAAGTCCACATACCACATGCTCACTCTGTGTCTCTGAGTCCAATCCATTCTTAGTCTGAAGTGTTAACCTCAGTATTGACTTCAGGTCTGGGGCAGCAGCAAGTTTAGGGGCCATGTTCCTGGGGGGACTCTCCAGGTTGTCAGACCACAAATTCTAGGCTTTTAGTAGAGTTCTTGATCTGCATGCCTGTTTTCTTGTGTTACGTCACATACTCTACGTTGTGTCCCCTATCAAGGCTGTCTTTGGTGGTGGCTGGGCACCATCAGATTCTTCTGGACTCACACTGATGTAGTTAGTGTCCCAGTCATATGGGTCTTTCTGTCTCCTGGGCTCATTTTCACTTGTGTCTTTGATATTCTTGGTTGTCGTCTGTCCCAGGTGGGTTGGGACCAGTTACGTTCCTCAGATTGCAGCTTGCTGGCTTTTAAAACCCTAAACACCACTCACCAATATGGAGTGCTGAAGACTGTTAGCAAAAGGCTAGTTGTGCCAACTAACCTCCATGGTCCCTAGGCCCCTGTCCCTGCTACTCTATCCTTTAAAGTGTTGGATTGAATTTAGAAAACCTTTTAGTTTATGTCGTGGTCTATTTATGCTGACCTGCTTTCTACTGAGTGCTGTCACACCCTTCATCTTACTGAATTTCTATCAATTATCTAATCAGTGCCCAACCCTCTCCCTCCCTCCCAACACTTGTAACCATCAAAGAGTCTTTTCTTCTGTGCATAAGTCATTTTTTAAAGTCTTTATAGTAGTGGTCTCAAACAATACTTGCCCTGCAGCTGACTGATTCCACTCAGGCTAATGTCTTCTAGTTGATAGCAGATTATGAGATGTTTCCCCAAATCATCTATATCATTGCATAGTGTTCCATTGTGTATACACACCAGAGTTTGTTAATCCATTCATCTGTTGATGGGCACCTAGGTTGATTCCATCTTTTTGCTATTGAGGACAGTGTTTCAGTGAACATTTGTGTGTATGTGTCTATTCATGTGACAGCCTGTATTTCTGTAGGATGAAGCTGAGACTATCTTGGCTTTCATCCCAAACCTGCCTGATTTTCTGCATTCATTGTCTTGATGAAGGGCCTGGTCTCCTCCTATTGTTTAACTGAGAGCTCTGGAAGTCCTCGTTGACTGTTTTCCCTTGCTCAGGCACATCCTGTCAAACCTGCTGTAGCTCCACCTCTGCTTCTGCCTTCACTCATCCACCTGAAACTGGGTGTCTGTCCCATCTCATGGGCCTCTTCCTTGCTAATTGCACAATGAATCCCTTCTCCAAATTGTCTCCAGTGAGCTTCCTTCTTACTGTCTTGTCTTAGTAGGATCGTTTCAATTCCCCTCTTAAAATTCTCCATTGGCTCTTTACCTTCAAAGTAAAATCTAAACTGCTGTACATGCTGCTCAAGGTCCTTCATTATCTGATGCTGCTTACATCTCCAGCCTTCTCCTGTCCCTCCCTCCGGGAAGTCACTGTGCTTACCCTTTCTGCCCCGTGGTCCAGCTGACCTGGGCTAGCCGTAGTACTTCCTGCTTCTCAGGCCCTGTTTCTTTCACACACAGTTCACACTTACTAACTTCTACTTATGTTTTCACGCTTGCTCGGATGTCACCTACTCGTCTGCCTCATTCTGACCCTGCTGACTGGGAAGGGTGTTCCTCACATGCCTTCTGTCACCTCACTTTGCTCATTATCAGAAGAAAATAGTCTCTTCACTCCTCCACAAAGCCCGGTATGCTATTTGTCTTCATAACTCCAGTTTTGAGACCATGCCTGACATAACTTCAGCTCTTTGTGAATATTTGTGATTGAGTGAAGGGCACCAATCTGTCAGTGATATCTCTGTGCTGTAATTCAAGACTCCAGTGACAAGGAACTCGTTCACCCCAGAGTCTGCTCTCTTCATCTCTGTATCAAGCCTCCAGTGACAAGGAGCTCATCTACTCTAGTCTGTTCATTTTATCTTGGTCTGACTCAGACGACGGGAATGTTCTCTCTCATGTGGCTGAAATCTGTCTCCCTATCGCTTCACTTGAGGTCATGTGAATCATGTAACTTCTCTCCTACTTCAAAGTCCTTCCAGTAAATGATCATGTTGTTCCTGGGATTTCTCCTATTTACATTCCGCCAGTTCCTTCAACTCCATCAAACTGGGAGCTGGCAGTTCAGGATTCTAACCTATAATGTAATCTACGGCTACTCAGCTGCCGACTGTGAGCAAGTCACGCTGCTCTTTGAACTCTGGTCTTTTCTCATTTATACCATGATGAGTTCAAAGTGGATTTGTGCTTCTCATACCTCAGTGTGACATAAATCCTCTAGGGCTCCTGTTGAAATGCAGATTCTGACTCCACAGGGTGCAGAAGGAGCCTGAAAATCTGCATTTCTAGCAAGTTTCCGGTAATAGGAAACTGGATGACCTCTAACTTCTCACTAGTTCTCTGTCCTTAAGGAATGATTCTCTTTGATCATGGTGGTCAAGCTTTCCTCTGCCCTTCGTCTGTGATGTGTCTTCCTGAGTTCAAAGTGTGTAACTGGAGAACAGGGACCGGAAGTAGTGAAAAGAGTCAGATAGACTCTGGTTTGGATTTTTACCTCCTCTGTTTATTAGCTACATCAGCATTGGCAAATAGAGCCCTCGCTTTTGCATGGGTTCAGTGAGGATGAATATTCTTGTCTTGGAAAATTTTCTCCAGTGTTTGGTGAATCAACATGCATTGCCTGTGAGTGGCACACCTGTGGCCCCTTGCTCAAGACTGAGATAAACATTAAATGGACAATCTAGTGGCATGATCCAATTTTTCCTTACTTCAGCCTGCACAATCCCTCTGTTGTCTGAGGTTGCTACCGCCGGGCTCTGGCTCATGCATGGTGTTGTACTGTGCTGTGATGTGCCACGTGTTACTCTGTGCTCCCTGGGGAGGCTGTCAGCTTCTTCAGGTCAGTGCTGTGGTTCACTCTACTTTGTCCCTGCAGGTCCCAAGGAAAAACATACTTACTGCCTTTATTTACCTTTGCAGCTGGTCACAAGCTCAAGTCCACGAGTCATTTCCTTGCAAACCCTAGGCGGGCAGGTCTAGCATGTCCTAGAGTGTTGTGGTTGCTGTGAGTTAGAATTGCTCAATGGCAGTGGGTTTGGTTTTGGACTCTGATGACCCTCTGTTAGCCAACATTGCTTTGTCCACCAAGTGCCTTCATGTCCCGAAATGTTTCTGTCTGCCCTCCCCTGGACATTCCTAAATAGCATAAAAAAATGGATCTCCAACCCAGTGATTTTTATATCTGGAACACTTGCCAGGGAAATCCTTCCCAAGCTGGCTCTTCAGCTCTGAGAAGCACTGCTGGAGAAATAAAGCATTGCTGGCACAGACAGAGAGGAAAACCAGTTGATGCTAAGGGAAAAGGAAGCCACTGAAGTCGAGATTTCCAAAAGGGAGATGTCTAGGAAGTGGGGATTCTGCAGGCAGTCTGGGACACAAGTGAGCGTCAGGAAGGGAGTGGGACAAGAGCGCAGATGAGGACATCCTGTGGGTGAGGCCTGAGTTCCGGTACAGTCTGCTTCTAGCAGTCATATCTTCCCCATCTGTACTCTGCTTTCAGCTTGTTGTCTGTAGGATGAGAGTATTACCAAAGCAACGGAAGGTAATCATAAGGACAACAGACACATGCACACCATCTGATTTTGCAGAGGTTTGGAATCTTGATTTGACATCACCTTGTTCCCTAAATAGCCCATGATTTGGTCATCAGAGTGGATGACTTCATTGTTTCACGAGTGAGGACCCATTTAATGGGGCCAGAGCACCTGAAATAGATTGTGGAGTAACTGTACAGCTAGAAAACCCCGCTGCAACCAGGCATTGCACATCTCAGCAAGCTGCAAGGTCACGTTTTTCCCAAAGCAGTGGCCCAGAATAAATATGAAGAGACAGGGAATGAGAAGGGAAACCACTGAAGGGAAAGAAATAGGAACCTTGCTTCACTGAGCTCCCTGCCATCGGCAGGGGCTACTTTCTCATTGTAAGTGGATGCTCTGATCACCTGGGCAGTGCAGAGAAGGCCGAGTTGCCCCCAGCTCCCAGCGTACTCTAAATTTCTGCCTTTGTACATACTTCAGGGCCACAAGGGCAGGACGGAGGAAGCTAATAACCGGCCTAGCTATGGCTGTATCCTGCTTTACTGTTTGTGTGGCCCCTTCAGCTTGTGTGGAACCAATTTTCCAATTGCTTCCCGTTCCGCCTTTGCTAATGTGGCTTCATTCATTCATACACGCATACATTCATTCATCAATGCATTTAATCAGCATCAGATATGGGCCTTGTGTCATGT
Organism: Heterohyrax brucei; assembly: GCA_028571685.1. Lineage (NCBI taxonomy): Eukaryota > Metazoa > Chordata > Mammalia > Hyracoidea > Procaviidae > Heterohyrax > Heterohyrax brucei. The sequence continues at coordinate 10,662,835 of CM053164.1, read as the reverse complement.
TAAGTGCTGAAGATATGGTTATGGTCATAAGCAGTCCAATGTGGTAAGCAGACATTAATAAAGTAATCATAAAAAATATACAATTCCAGCTATTCTAGGAAGGAAAAGTCTACAAACTTGACCTGGTCGCGAAGGCCATGGACATCTTTCCTGGGCCAGGGACATTTAAACAGAGAATTACAGGCTGATTAGGAATAAATTAGTATCAAAGGAGGCTGAGGGTGGGCTGACATGAGGTTGGTGGGGTCAGGCTATGCAAATAATAGCAGGTCATGTTATGAAATTGTGTATTTAAGACTTGTAGAGATAGATGATAGACAGGTAAGTAGGTAGATTCGTAGGTACAAGGAGCTATGGGAGACTGTGATGACGTTTGTTTGATGTGGATTACCTTGAATACTGACACTGGCTTTGTATTTGAACTTCTGTTTCCTGTCTTATCTGTTTGATTTGAGCATTCCATAGACCACTTTCACATGTTTATTGAGGTCTTGCTACCTTGCCTCTTGCCTCTGCTGAATCACAGCCCTCAGACCGTCTCTCAGGGCACTCATGGCCCCTGACTTTGAGTCATTCCAGGCATGGAAGATGCTTTCTGTCGATTGTTCCAGCCATTTCCAGGTCTCCATACCTAGAAGCGCTTGCCAGCAGCTTCTTTCCTCACTTGTATGTGGTCGTGGATGTTCCTCACTAAAGCTCCATCAGAGACCAGTTGGTCATGAGGGCTCCTTCCTGGATGTGCTGTCTGAGCGGGGCAGGGGACAGGTAAGGAGAAGGGGAAGGCTGGCGTCCAGAGCCCATTGTGATCCCTCCCCTCCCCGTGCACATGAACTCATACACATGATATGGACACGCAGAGCACTCTGCATCAGAGCTTTGATCACCTTGAATTCCTTGTGCATTCTTCTAGGCCCACTGAGTGCCTGTTTTGAGTTGAATTGTGTTTCCCTAGAAGCTATGATGAAGTTCCAACTCCAACAACTTTGAATAGGACTTGTTTGGAAGCAGGGGCTTTCCAGATGTAATCAGGTTAGGATTAGGTCATGCTGGAGGAGGTGAGCCCTAATTTGGTGGCAGTGATAACCTCACAGAAGGCCCACTTGCATAGTGGTTGAGTGCTCTGGCTGCTAAACTGCAGTTCAAATCCTCAAGGCATGCCTTTGAAACTCTATGGGACAGTTCTGCTCTGTCCTATAGGGTCACTATGAGTCAGCATTAACTCAGCAGCAGTGGGTCTTGGGTTTGGTATCCCCGGAAGAAGAAGGGAATAGACACAGAGACCAACACAGGAAGACAAACATTTGGTAACTGGGGCAGACGCTGTAGTGATGGTTCTCCAAGCCACGGAACCCCAAGGCCTACAGGCAATACCGGAGACTAAGAGAAGAGCATGGGACAAATTTTTTTCTAGAAGCTTCCAAGAGATCCTGGCCCCAAACATTTTGGTTCTGGACTTCTAGCCTTCAGAACTGTAACAGAATAAATTTCTGTAGTTTTAAGTCACCTGGTTCATGGTGACTGATTGTGACACTGTAGGGATCTAACTCAATGTCCAACCTACTTCCCTAAATTCAAGAAAACATTTACCTTCCATGTGCAGTGGAACTTCCAGTGTTTTTTATAGTGAGTCTAAGAAATCAAGTCACCAAGTTACCGATGCATAATTTACATTTATGGAGCAAAATTTTAGACTGAAATGAAGTAACATTATAAGGATCTATTAAGATTGTAAAGTAATAATATAATGGTAGAGCCTCTCTACATGTTACAAACTTTGGTGAATGCACTAGACATGTAAATAGCTAGGTCTCTGCTGCTTTTGCCTTTTTCCACTAAAGCCGATGGTACCCTAGGAGAGAAATTAGCTACTTGTCAGAATCATGTCTAATTTGTTGTTGGTGTCTGGTGCCATCAGGTCAGTTCCGACTCATAGCAACCTCATGGACAACAGAACGTACCCCCGCCTGCTTCTGTGTCATCCTCGCAATCACCGTGCTTGGGTCCACTGGGACAGCTACTGTGTCAGTCCGTCTTGATGAAGGTCTGACCCTCTAATATCTAATTTAGCAGGCAATAATTACAGGACTTGAAGATGACATTCTAAGAATGACCTGTAATTTTGGCAACCAAATAAAGGCTTCCATCGAATAGTAATGATTTTAAGAAATGGTATGGATTTTAGCAAACGGATCATTTTGTGACTGGAAGGAGTTGACATAGTGAAGGTGAGTGCTCGGATGTCATAAAGAAACAATGATGTCTCTGAACAAGGTATAAAACTGACTTTTCGTGTCTGTAGCTTGCCTGCCACAGAGCAGAATTTGCCTTTCTGTGAATCTGAGCTCTTTGGACAGTCTGACAGGCATTCCCGCGCTGGGCCTGGCATGCATCTGTCTCTCCCATCCAGCTCTTGCCAGCCTGCACACTGTGGGGACCAGCTGCCCAGAGCCCCTGTTCTCAGATGTGGGCAGACAGTGAATCTACCATGTGGTCATGGATTGAAAAAAAAAGATGACTCCCGCTGCTTTTATGTCTGTTAGGAGGAGCCTGCATTTGAAGAGTGTGGATGTGTTTTTAGAAAAACACAGGGATCACAGGCAAAGTCTATTTTCCAGGGCTGACTACTGCAAACTGGGACAAGGACAGAGTGGCTGAGATGGAAAACAGTTCAAGGAAACAAAGAGTACTAGATCTGGAAAGTAGCATTGGGATCACGTTGCTTTTCTGATGAGTGCAGTCAGTGTGGGACCCCATTTTTATATTTCTGCTGTAAGAGAATCTTACATTGAGATGGAAATAGTTGTAACTGCTCTATCCATTTTGCAGAGGAAATGAAAGAATAAAAGTGGTAAAGATTTAGTCTCTCCTGAAGTTTACCCAGAAACCCTGGTGACATAGTGGTTAAGTGCTATGTCTGCTAACCAAAAAGTCTGCAGTTTACATCTGCCAGGCACTCTTTGGAAACTGTATGAGGCAGTTCTACTCTGTCTATAGGGTTGCTATGAGTCAGAATTGACTAGATGGCAGTGGGTTTGGTTTGGTTTAGAATCTATACTTATGGAGCAGTTCTACTCAGTCCTGTAGAGTCCTCAGGGTTGCTATGGGTCAGAATCAACTCCATAGCAATAAGTTTGGGTTTTTTGTTCATTTTAGAATCTGCCTTCAATCCAGGATTCCAGGAAATCTTTTGATAAATTACTGTTTTTAGTGCAAAGAGGTAAGCTGCCAGCAGGAACCTCCACAATGTTATAAAAGTGCTTTACTTATATTTCGAGTGGGATACAGTATGTTTTTATTATGTACTCTGAACTTAGGTACAAATCTTTAACTCCTGGACCTCCCTTTCCCTTGTCTCCCAAACCAGACCTGTTGTACTGAGTTGAGTTCAACTCACAGCAACACTATCGGACAGAGCAGAACTGCCCTGTCAGGTTCCCAAGGAGTGGCTGGTGGACTTGAACTGCTTACCTTTTTGTTAGCCACTGAGTTCTTACCCACTACAGTACCAGGCCTCCCTTGTCTACTCACTGCCTTCTCCATAGAAGTTAGAAGGCAGAGACATTAGCATTGGTTTCTGCCCTCAAGAAAACAGTAGAACAGCGTGAGAGGATTCAGAGCCAAGCCTTCATACTGATGTGACTTGTCAACTCCTGAAGGCACATCACGGTGTGCATCAATGCCACTTCCTCTACCTAGATTCCTGACTGTGTCTGCTTACAAAGTAGTAGCTGTGGGTTTTTCAGCACGCTCTAATGGGTGGGATCCATGGCTCCTTCCCTTAGTCTGGATGAGACTGTGATTGCTTCAGCCAGTACAGTAAGGTGACAATGAGGCCAGCTGACTTTTACAGCAATGCCTCAGATGCACCATTTTAGGACACTCTCTCCTAGCACTTGGCCACCGTCCTGGAAAAAGCCTGTGGCACAGCAAAAAGATATGTGTTGGTCCTTCGATCAATCATCTCAATGAGTTCAACTTCTGAGTGACTCCAGCTCAGGCACTAGATATATAAGTGAAAAAACCTAGATGATTCTGATACTCAGTACTTTGTACCCTGGAGGTGCAGTGGTTGAGTGCTACTACTGCTAACAGAAAGGTTGGCAGTTCGAATCCACCAGATGCTCCTTGGAAATTCTATGGACCAGTTCTACTCTGTCCTCTAGGGATGCTATGAGTCAGACTAGACTCAATAGCAGCGGGTTCACTGTCTGAGTCTCTGTGTAAGAGCCTGCAGATATAGTGGCCCAGAGGTCTGCATCCTTTCCAAATCCTTGACCCCAAGAACCTGTGAACTTAATAAATTAATGACTGTTTTTTTCACAACTAATCTTGGAGTGGCTTTTTATGTGACAACAAGTAAGTAATACACTAACCCAACTTGACTGATCACATTCATCAATCATTCACTCATTCATCCATTCATTCACTCACCAAGTTTTCATTGGTAAAATAATAGTTGCAAAATACTGTGATATGCAAAATGCTGGGGATGTAAAACAGAATAAAAGTTGTTACCCATACGATACAGAAATGAGACTTATGGTCTTATATAACTGTTCAGTTCGGACTTCTATGACTGATATGCTTACCACGGTTCCCTGTGCTCAGTCTGACATGTGCATAGTAGGGCCCCTCTATACTTTATCTATTTTTATTATACTTTACATGAATGTTTACGGAACAAACTGGTTTCTCGTCAACCAGTTAGTACACATACTGTTTTATGACAAAGGTTAACAACCCCACAACACATCAACACTCTCTTCTGAACCCTGGATTCCCTATTACCAGCTTTCTTGTCTTTTCCTGCCTTCTAGTCTTTGCCTCTCCTCTGAACTCCTCTATTCTTGATGGATTTTCCACTGTGCATTACCCACCTGATTAAAGGTTTAGAGGGAAAGGTTATAGAATCCATTCATGTCTCTAACTCCAAACTACACCAGTCAAACTGGACATGACTGGTTTTGATTAGTACCATGCTTGAACCTCTCAACATCTTCTGCTAACTATCAACTTCCTGAAGGTCGTCCAGGCCTCAAGAATTGGTTTCCGTCCCTTGAGTGTAAGCAATTCAGTCTTTTTTTTCATCAGTGTCACTGGCAGAAGTCTAATTCTCACATTCTAATCAGGGTAATGAAAAGCAGGTATGCCGAGGGCTCTAAGTGTGAGGTCCTGAGTGGTGAGAATGGTTACTACACTGAGCTGCTAACCCAAAGGCACTTTGGAAAAAAGCTTGGCAGTCTACTTCTGAAAAATCAGCCACTGAAAGCTAATAGAGCATAGCTCTACTCTGATACACATGGGGCCTTCGTGAATCAGAATCAACTCAATGGCTGCTGGTTTCTGGTAGCTATGAGTTGGAGGGAGGTGTCACACCTGTAAGGGATAGACTGAAGCCATAAAGGAAGCAGGGCGAGACTAGAATACTAGGAGGACCTAGTGCTCTTCATCAAATATGTTCTCTACTGCTCCTCTGAGGCAGGCAAGAATTTGGCTATGTTTGGTTCAAACATGAAATAAGGCAATTTCTTTGAACGGAAGATTTGTCTTGACTTTAATAATTTATTGCTACATGCTAAACCACCACAAGCATTTTGGCTTAAAACAACTGTTTATTATCTCTCATGACTGTGGGTTGACTTGGTTGCACTTCTGATGGCTATGCTTGCGTTTCTCATGCAGTTCCAGTGAAATGGTGGCTAGGATGATGGGACAGTCAGGTCTCTCCCTGTCCATGTGGTCTCAGTGTGCTCTCCTTCTCCACATGACTTTCCCACATGATCTTTCCACGTAGTTTCTCTAGCAGGGTAGCTGGACTTTTTTTTATATGAGCTTTCTGGGTTCTCAAAAGTGAGCATTCCAAGACATGAAAGCAGAAGTTTCAAGGCCTCTTAGGAACTTATCTCAAATGTCACACAGCAGCAATTCTTCCACGTTGCATTATCCATTGTGATTCACAAGACAAGCTCAGATTCAAGGTGAAGAGGGAAGTAAGCCATCATTTCTCAATGCAAAAGATTACAAAGATTTGTGGCCATCTCTGTCCCCCACAGTTTTAATACCTGCCTCACCCTCTTTCTGTGATCCCTGCCTGGCCCACGAGGCAGCTCTCTGTCTCTTCCTGGACTGCCGACAGCATGATTTCACCCAGGGAATTTTCCATCATCAACTGAGTGCTCCTCTCGCCTCCCCTCACTGAGCCTTGTCACTGTCCTCCTGATTTTCCTACTTTCCAGTTTGGGCTGGTTAGTAAGAGAAAATGACTGTCTTAGTCGTCTAGTACTCCTATAACAGAAATACCACAAGCAGATGGCTTTAACAAAGAAAAATTTATTTTCTCATAGTCTAAGAGGCTGAAACTCTTAATTCTGGGTGTCAGCATCAGGGAAAGGCTTTCTTTGTCTGTAGGCTGTAGAGAAAGGTCCTTGTCATCAGACTTCCCCTGGTCTAGGGATTTCTCAGCAAGGGGACCCCAGATCCAAAAGGCAGTAAGTCCTTCTCTTCTCTGTTTGACTCTTTTTTATATCCCAAAAGAGTTTGCTTCAAGATACAACCTAACCTTGTCAACTGAGTCCAGCTTCATTAGCATAACAGCCTCTAATCCCACCTCATTAACATCATAGATGTTAGAATTTACAGCATGTAGGAGTATCAAATCAGGTCACAAAATGGAGGACAGTGACACAATTTGGAGAACCTAGTTGACAAAGATTTTTGAGGAACCCAGTTCAATCCATAGCAATGGCCTGCAGAGTCATTTCACATTTTCAGCCTGCCGTCGCAGTGGTTAAGGGCTATGGCTGCTAACTGAAAGGCTGATGGCTCAAATCCGCCAGCAGCTCCTTGAAAACTCTGCGATGCTGTTCCAGTGCATCCTATAAGATTACTGTAAGCCTGAATTGACTTGATGGCAATGTGTTTTATGCATTACCTGGCTTTTTTTTTTTTTTTTTTTTGATTATTCTATTTGTTATCTGTGTAATCTCAGACAAGTTACTTCTTTGGACTTTAACTTGTGTAAAATAGGAATTATAATTATACCTGGTTCGTCTAAGTCACAGTTGTCTGTTGATTTATTTATCCATTCAACTAAACTGTGTTGAGATTCTACTAGGTGCTGGAGCCTATATTAAATATCGGCAAAACAAAGGTGAATGAGACAGATATGTGCTCCTGAAACTTATATTCTTTTGAGGGTTAAATAACTTCATGAAATGAATTGTGTTCTCTCCCCAACCCTGAATATCTGTCTACTTGACTAGGTCATGATTCCTGTGATTGTATAACTGTCTACCATTTTGTCATCTGATGTGATTTCCCTGTGTGTTTTAAATCCTATCACTATGAGGTAATGAAGTAGATTAGTGGCCATCATGTTGACAATGTCTACAAGATTAGATAATACCTTAAGCCAATCTCTTTTGAGATATAAAAGAAGCAACAGGGAGACACAGGGTCTTCATACCACCAGGAAAACACTGTAGAGAAAAGAGCACATCCTTCAGACCTGAGGTTCCTTCACTCAGATGTCTCACACCACGGGAAGTTTTTGGGATATTTGAATCTGGATGTCAGAGGAAAGTTCTAGATTGAAGAGAGCTGTGAATCACTGGCTTCAGGGTCGTGTTAAAATACATGCTTTTGTTGTTGTTAATTGCCATTGAGTTGACCCCAACTCCTGATGGGTAATCCCATGTATAAATGAATGAAATACTGCCTGGTCCTCTGCTACCCCCCTGGCTGACTATGGATCAGACTATTGTGCTCCACAAGGTTTGCACTGGCTGATTTTGAAAATTAGCTTGCCAGGCCTTTTTTTCTATCTTGTCTTAGTCTGGAACCCCTGCTAAAACCTGTTCAGCATGATAACAACACAGAAGCTTCCAGTGACAGTTGAGTGGTGGCTGTGCAGGAGGCACATTGGTCAGGAATTGAACTTGGGTTTCCCACATGGAAGGCAAGAATTCCACCACTAAATCACCTTGAGAAAGGTGATGATGATAGAGTGAAGCTCCTTGCCACTCCTCAGACTATGCATATATAATATAAACTGTATTATTTTTCCTATAGCTGTCATATTCTTAAAAAAAAAATAATAAACCCACTGCTGCCAAGTCAATTCCAACTCATAGTGACTCTATATACAGAGTAGAACTGCCCCATAGAGTTTCCAAGGAGCACCTGGTGGGCTTGAACTGCCGACCTTTTAGGTTAGCAGCTGTAGCACTTAACCATTGCACCACAAATGTTTCCTCGTAGCATTTTAACACTGACTTATTCTCTCACAGTTCTGCAGGTCAGAAACTCAACGTCAGTTTCACTGGGCAGAAATCTTGAGGTTAGCAGGGCTGCGTTCCCCCTGGAGACTCTAGGGGAGAACCTGTTCCCTGTCTCTTCTAGCTCCTGGTGGCTGGTGTCCCTGTCACTTGAGTCTCTGCCCCTGTCTTCGCATCACCTTCTCTTCTGCGTATGTAATTGTCTCCTTTTCTGTCTGCTGAGGACTCTGGTGATTGAGTTTGGTATTAACCTGGATAATCCAGGATAATCTCTCCGTGTTAAAGTCCTTAATTTAGTCACATCCACAGAGATTCTTTTTGTTTATTTGTAAGGTAGTATTTGTGTGTTCCAGGTTTAAACCTGTTGCCATCTAGTGGATTCTGATTCATATGGACTCTATAGGACAGAGTAGAACTAACTGCCCCATTGGGTTTCCAAGGAGCAGTCGGTGGATTTGGACTGCCAACCTTTGGTTTGCAGCTGTAGATTGCTGTAGCTCTTAACCACTCCACCATCAGAGCAGCCGTTATTCAGCGTACTATATAATTGGGGGCTCATGGAGGCAATCCTGATAGTCTAATGTTATTGAGCTAGAACTATTCCTAGCTGTGTGACCATAGGCCTATTTCTAAATTCTCAGAATCCCAGTTTATTCATCAGTAAAGTAGGAATAATCCTAATAGCCCATGCTCAACCTTGCTATTTGCATTAAAGGAGATCACACATGTACACTATTCTGTACATTGCTTGACGTACAGTGTGCTCTTGACATCTGTTAGCTTCCTCTCCTCTTCAGGTTGCAGGTGCTAGAGAACATTGGTGATGTCCCTTGCCCTTCACATCTTTCCCTAGAGGGGATCAAACTTGTTTAATTACCTCTAAGATTGACTCTGGAAACCCTGGTGGCATAGTGGTTAAGTGCTACGTCTGCTAACTAAAAAGCTGGCAGTTCAAATCCACCAGGCACTCCTTAGAAATCTATGGGGAAATTCAACTTTGTCCTACAGGGTTACAGTGAGTTGGAATCGACTCAATAGCAGTGGGCTTTGGTTAAAATTGACCGTAGACTCCAGTTTGGCTGCTTTTTGGGGAGATGCTTAGAAAGATGGAAAGCACAATGATTAAAAATCCATGACAGGTTATCAAAAGTGACCTGCTGGCTTTTCAGCCAGAGCTTTGGGGTGAGGAAGGGAGCTGGAGACTTTGGGGAAGTCATCTGCTAAGAAGGGCTGGTGGGTCCTGCTGGTTCCCGCGGCTGATGAGCGATGTGGCAGGTCGGTGCTGGCCTCACTGCAGACTCCTCCGGGGGGAGGGAGATGCTGTGAATTTGCCTTCGTGCTGAGCTTGGCTTTCTGCTCTCGTCTTTCCATAGCAACAAGGAAGACAGGGCCAGAATGTGGCATTCTCGGCCTGGAGAAGCGTGGGCTGTGGCTGTCTGTAGGCAGTAGGCAGGATGGCTAGAAGGAAAAACTTGAATAACAGCAGTTGTGATTCCAGCCCAGCCCTTGACATCTGCCCATCACTTGGAGGTGTTCTCACAGGATCCTCTGAGAGCAGTGTGGTCTGCAAGGTGGTGCAGAAGTGGGGACTGAAACAGAAAAAGTAACAAAGTTGTATGCCCCCATGAGTGTGAAGAGCTGGCAGAAGGTTTAGAATGAAAACAGTGTTCTGGCTCTGGTTCAGGGGCACACTGGCCAGTGTCCTGCCCATCAGGGGAGTGCCTTGGAGCTTGTCTAGTGTTCCCCCAGGCCTCTACTCTGCATTCACATTAGCGTCTACTGAGGGGCCTTATTGAGTCGGCAGGCACTAACAGCTGTAACACCGTGACACAGAAACTGGTATAGGATCTGCACAGTCTCAGGAAATCCCATGATTCCTGAGGACACTTGCCCACCCTGGGTTCAGCTCCTGTGCTGTGATTGGAAATCCACGACAAGTTATCCGAAGTGAATCGCTGGCTTCCTGTTGTGCCACGTGTCTTTATTGCAGGGTTTCTCGCTAAAGTTTACCAGTGAACGTTTTACTCTCAGGGAATGTTACAGTGAGCCACCCTGCAGGGGGAAGTGTACCAGCTCCTGGCCTTTGCCCTTACCTACTTTATTACACGATGTAACTGTCTGCCTTGCCTGAGTCACACAACCGCTTGTCCTCCACTCCCCGAATCCTGGGCCCATACCATGAAAGGCTTGAGATTGTGTAAAAGCATCAGGAAAAGGCTCTTTGTTACAGCTGCAGCTCCGACCCACTGAAAGCTGAAAGCTGACCATGTGTCCTCTGGTTTGAGGTCTGCACCCAGAAAGCTGCCTGCTTTCTAAGCCCTAGGGTCTCTGGGGTTCAAGGCTTTCTGGTGACTGGTTCTCAGCTGCCTCTATGAAAGCAGGAGAGAGAGGAAGAATTGGGGGAAGAAACAAGGAAGGAGGGAGAGAAGGAGCAAATGATTATTGTGAGCAGTGTCCTAGAACTCGACCAGCCAGCCGCGCAGTGCTGGCCAAGTCCTGTGTGGTGCCATGTGACCTCTGCAGAAGCACACGACTTCTCTCTGACTTGGTTTATTTGTGATTTCAATTACATATTAAATTTTTACAGGAACTTCTCTTAAAAAAATGCAAGGTCCTGTCCCAGGAACTATTAAAATCTGTAAATAATCCTTTCAGCGGACATTTAAAAATGCTCTGATGTGGCAAATTATACTCAAAAGAAATGGGTTGAAATGAAAGAGGAAAGAAAACCAGAACTAATTGAGTCCTAGAGACGGCAGGTAATTGTTTAGATCATCTCATTCAGTTTCTACTCTGCTGGTGCCCATTTCCTTCTGACAGGTTGTCCAGTTTCTCACTGCTTATCAGCCGCCTTAAGGGGCAGCTAAGTGTCCCCCACAATACTCTACCCGATTGCTGGACAGCTACAAGGCCGGCAGGTACAACCCTTTGTTGACTCCCAAGCTGTCCTGCGCTGCCTACCTAGATTTCTTACTCTTCTTGTTTGGGTTCCACAGAAAAATGATTTTTTCTGTCTTTGTTTTTCTCTCTCTCTTCCTCCTTCCCTTCTTTCCTTCCTTTCTCTCTTCCCTCCCTCGTTCCATCTCTCTGTCTTCCTTCTTTCCTTCCTCCCTCTCTCCTTCCCTCTCTTCCTCCCTTCCTTTCTTATTTTACAGAACACCACCTTGGACATTTAAAGGCATCTTACCCTCTAAACTTCTAGACAAGGCATGTATTGTATATGAAAGAGAATACGTGTAGTTACAATGTCATGCTAACTTTCGCCCTGGTTTCCAGTGACCAAAACAAGGTTCTGGTTACTTTCTGAAGTATCATATTTACCTTTCTGGTATAAGATAACCCAGAAACTTGTCACTGGGAGGCAGTCCACGGGGCTCAGGTGAGTTTCCCTTATACAAAATATGGTGCTAAGGTACAAAAGAGCAGAAAGAAAGCCCAGGAAGTGAGATATTGTTTCAACAGGAGAATCCCTGTGACTGGAAGACACACAAATATAGAATCACGCCGTAGGAAGACTGACTAGCCTTATAGGCAATTCAGGATTCCTCTGCAGTAGTTCTGAAAAGGAGCTTTCCCCTTGTCCTTGTTGAGGTGGCCATTCAGTGGTAGCACTCCCACCTTCCATACAGGACCCCAAGTTCAATTCCGGGTGAATGCAACACATGAGCTGCCATCGCTCACCCATCACTGGAGGCTTGCCTGTTGTTGTGAGGCCAAACAGGTTTCTCCAGAATTTCCAGACTAGGAAAGACTAGGGAAAAAAAGTCTGGTGATTTTCTTTCAAAAATGAGCCAATGGAAACCCGTTGGAGCACAATGGCCCAATCCACAGTTGACTAAGAGGATGGCACGGGGCCCGTCAGCATTTCATTCTGTTGTACACGAAGTCTTCATGAGTCTGGACTGACGTGACAGCAGCCAGCAGCCTCTATCTGGATATCTCTAAGAGCTAAAAAAGCTGAAACCACTGCCATCAGGTTGATTCCGAGTCATAGCCGCCCAATAGGAAAAAGTGGAACTGCCCCATCGAGTTTCCAAGGAGTGTCTGGTGGATTTGAACTGCTGATCTTTTGGTTCACAGACGTATCTCTTAACCACTAAGCCACCACTTTGGGTTTCCCTCCAAAGACTAGTAGATAATTTTTTATGAGATAGTTTGTCATCTACCTTCATTGATGGACAGCTTTATTTCTTTGAAAGTTATTTTTTACATCTGGCTGAAATCTGCTTGTAAATCCCTGAGTGTGCTAGGTTAGCTCTGCCTGGGGTTAGCACTGCTCTGGCAGAGCCTTTGGCTTCAGGGGCTCCAGCAGACAGAACTGTGGTTGGAACAAGTACTACAGAGATTAGACTTCTCTGTGAGGTCCCAAAGGCGAGGTCTCAGGTCAGCAAAGGGTCGTTGCAGGGAGGCAGGTTTCACTTCTACATAAAGGCAAGACAAGAACACTCACGTGGACAGGGCACCTACCACATGCTAGTCTTGTGTAATTACATCCCACCTTCTTCTTTGAAAGACCTTATTTTATTCTACATTTTCAGGTTGTCTCAGTTTCATGAAATAAATCTGGGTTTGTAGTAATTGGAAGCCTCAAGCCTGCTAGATATTTCTGAAAACTCCTTCTGCTTTTTAATTAGTGAAGATTCTTCCAAGATCTTGGCATTAATTACTCATCAATCTTAATGTTTGATGGCATGATTTTTTTCTTTGTGTCTGTGAATACAGAGGCATTTTAGCTGGGAGAGGTTGCTAGAAGCTAGGGACTTCCAGCCACGGGCCACTTTCAACCAGATACTATTTTATATCTTTTATTATTGTTGATGTTAGCTGCTGTTGAATTGGCTATGCTTCATGGTGACCTTATGTGCAACAGAACCCAAAGCTACCTGGTCCCGTACCAGCCTCACAGTTGTCACTGTGTTTTGGGGACCCAGTCTTAGAGCCACTGTGTCAGTCTATCTCATGGAGGCTCTTCCTCTATTTTACTCACCTTCTACCAAGTATGATGTCCACCCATGGGAGCTGGTCCCTCCTGATGACACATCCAAAGTGTGTAAGACAATGTCTTGTTATCCTTGCTTCCAAGTAGCAGTCTGGCTGTGCTTCTACCAAGACAGAGGTACACATTCATTGTTCTGACAGTTCATGGTATATTCAATATTCTTCATCAATAGCGTAAGACAAAGGTTCCAATTGTGTCTTCCTTATTCACTTTCCAACTTTCACAAGCATATGAGACAACTGAAATAGCATCGCTTGGGTCAGGTTCACCTTCATCTTCAAGGTGACACATTTGTGTTTTAATACTTTAAAAGAGTCTTATGCAGCAGATCTGCACCATGCTATATGTTGTTTAGTTGTTTGACTGCTGCTTCCATGAGCATTGATTATGAATCGAAGTGCAATGAAATCCTTGACAACTTCAATATTTTCTCCATTCATCGTGATGTAGTTTATTGGTGCAGTAGTGAGATCCTTTGTTTTCTTTATGTTGAGACATAATCCACAGTTCATTGTGGCTATAGTCTTTGATCTTCATCAGTAAGTGCTTTAAGTCTTCTTTACTTTAAGCAAACAAAGCTGTGTGTTATCTGCAAATAGCAGACTGTTAATGGGCTTCCCCTAATCCTGATGCTACGTTCTTCTTCATATAACCCAGTGTCTTAGTTATCTAGTATTGCTGTAACAGAAATGCTGCAAGTAGACAGCTTTAACAAAGAGAAGTTTAGTTGCTCACAGTCCAGTAGGCTGCCAGTCAGAATTCAGAGTGCCAGCTCTTTCTGTCTGTGTTGGCTCTGGAGGAAGGTCCTTGTCTTCCATCTCTCCCTTGGTCTGGGAGTATCTCTGAGCAGAACCCCAGGTCCACAGGGTGTCCTCTGATCCTGGTACTGCTTTACTGATGGTATGATGTCCTCAACTATCTTCTCATTTCCCTTTCCTTTTTATCTTTAAGAGATAAAAAGTGATACAGGCTACACTTCAAGGGAGCTCCTTTTAAACTGGATCAGGGATGTGACTTTAGTACGAGTGTACAGTCCCATCCGAGTCCTCTTTACTACAGTATAATCCATTGCCCCATTAACCACAGGCAGAAATTAGGATTTATAACATATACAAAAATTACAACCGCAAAATAGAGGACAACCACACCGTACTGAGAATCGTGGCTTAGCCAGATTGATACATGTATTGAAGGGGGCATACTTTAATCTGTAACATTCAGTTTCTCAGATTATTTGCTCAGCAAACAAATTTAATAAGCACGGTGAAAAGATTCAACCCCGACACAAACTTTTCCTTACTTTAAACCACATGCCAGCCAGCCAAGTGCTGTCAAGTTGGATACGCATATAGTATACTCTTATTCTGTTGTAAAGACTGCCTCTTTGTCTGTGTACAGGTACTGCATGAGCACAATTAAGTCTTCTAGAGTTCCCATTCTTTGTAATGATATCCATAACTTTTATCATCCATACAGTGGAATGCCTCTGCATAGTCAATAAAGCACAAGTAAACATCTTTCTGATACTGGTTTAGTCAACTAGGGCTGCTGTAACAGAAATACCACAGAGTGGATGGCTTTAACAAAGCAAGGTTTATTCTTACACAGGCCGGTAGGTTGCAAGTCCATATTCAGGGTGTCCGCTCCAGGGAATGGCTTTCCCCTTGTTGGCTCTGGAGGAAAGTCTGGTATTGCATCAGTCTTTGTCCAGGGAGCATCCTGGCGCAGGAACCTCAGGTCTGAAGGACGCGCTCTTCTCCCAGTGCAGATTTCTTGATAGTGCAAGGTTCCCAATTCTCCTTGTTTCTCTTTTCTTTTGTCTCTTACAGGCTGAAAGGATTAAGGGTGGGGCAAGCCATGCTCCACTGAAATACCCCCTACAGCAGAGCAGGGAAGTAATCCTATGCAGGAATTTACAGCCCCGCCCTAAACCTTTAACATACAGTTTAGCAAAACCACAAAATGGAGCACAGTCCCAAGATACTGGGAAATATCCCAGCCACATGCTACACATATTTTTGGGGGGACAAAATTCAACCCATGACAGATAGTCTCTGCTTTCAGCCAGGATCCATCTGACATCAGCAATGATATCCCTGGTTCTATGTCCTCTTCTGAATCTGGTGTGAATTTCTTGCAGTTCCCCATCAATGGACTGTTGCAACTGTTTTCTGATTATCTTCAGCAAAATTTTACTCATTAATGATATTATTCAATAATTTCTGCATTCTATTAGATCACTACCTGTCTTTGGAATGGGCAAGAGTAAGAATTTCTTCCAGTTGCTTGGCCAGGTAGCTGTCTCCCAAATTTTTTGGCATAGATGAGTGAGCACTTCCAGAGTTACATCTGTTTGTTGAAGCTTTTCAGTTGATGATCCATCAGTTACTGGAGTCCTGTTTTTCACAGGTGCCTTAAGTGCAGTTTGGAGTTCTTACTTCAGTATCTCCAGTTCTTCATCATATGCCACCCTCTGAAATGTTTGAGTGTTGGTCAGTTGTTTTTTTTTTTGGTATAGTGACGCTGTATTATTTCCATCTTCTTTTGATGCTTCCTGTTTCATTTAATGTTTTTGCCAATGCAATCCTTCACTATTGCAACTGAAGGCTTGAATTTTTCTTTAGTTCTTTTGGATTGAGAAATACTAAGGGTGTTCTTCCCTTTTAGCTTTCTAATTCCAGGTCTTTGCACAATTCATAATAATACTTTACTTTGAAACCTTCTGTTTATCTCTTTTACTTCATCATTTCCTTCATTCCCTCTAAATAATCTACATTCCAGAGCAAGTTTCAGAGATTCTTCTGGCATTCATTTTATTCTTTTTTCCTCTTTGACCTTTTTAAGGACATTTTGCTTTCTCCCAATATGTTGTACTTGGTGGCATTCTATCACTTCTCTGGTCTTCAGTCATTGATGTACACTGGCTCAAATGCATTCTGGGAATGGTCTTTAAATTCAGCTGGAATATACTCAAGGTCATAGTTTGGCTCTGGTGGACTTGTTTTAATGTTCTTCAGGTCCAGCTTGAACTTGCATAAAAGAAAGTGGTGATCTGTTGCACAGTCAGGTCAGGCCTTGTTCTGATTAATCATATTGAGCTTCTCCAACTTCTCTTTCCACAGATACAGTTGATTTGATTTGTGTGGATTCCATCTGATGAGATCCCCATGTACAGTCATTGTTCATGTTGTTGTAAAAAGACATTTCTAGTGAATAAGTTGTTGATCTTGCAAATTCTGTCATGTGATCTACCACATAGTTTCTATCACCAAGGCTAGATCTTCCAACTAATTATTCTTCTTTGTTCCCAATTGTCATATTGCAATCACCAGTAATTACCAATGCATCCTGATTAAATGTCTGATCAGTTTTAGACTACAGAAGTTGGTAAAAGCATTCAGTTTTTTTTTCCCCCATCTTTGACCTTAGTGGTTGGTATGTCAATTTGAGTAATAGTCATATGAACTGATTGTCCTTGTAGAGATATGGATCTCAAATCACTGACAGTGCTGGACTCAGGATGGATCTTGAAAAGTTCTTTTTGACAATGAATGCATCACCTTTCCACTTCAATTTGTCATTACTGGTATAGTAGACTGTATGTTTGTTCCTTTTGAAATGGCCAGTAAACCTGATTGTGCTCTTAAGGAATCTGTGAGTGGATCAACAGGCAGTTGTGTGAACAGAACGAGGGGACACTGCACGGTTTACAGTCAGTAAAGGTGTGTTTCAGGGTTGTATCCTTTCACCATATCTTTTCAATCTGTATGCCAAGCAAGTAATCTGAGAGGTTGGATTCTACAAAGAAGAACGAGGCACCAGGATTGGAGGATGACTCATTAACAGCCTGCGTTACACAAACGACACCACCTTACTTGCTGGAAGAAGATTTGAAACACTTACTGACACTTAGAGGATCAAGGACCACAGCCTTCCGGATGGATTGTACCTCAACATCAAGGAAACAAAAGCCTTCACAACTGGATCAGTAAGCAACATCGTCATAAATGGAGAAAGGATTAAAGTTGTCAAGGATTTCATTTTACTCAGGTCCACAATCAGTGCCCATGGAAGAAGCAGTCAAACAATCAAAAGATGCATGCCATTGGGAAAATCTGCTGCCAAGGATCTCTTTAAAGTATTCAAAAGTAAAGATGTCACCTTGAAGACTAAAGTGCTCCTGATCCAAGCCATAGTATTTTCAGTCACATCATATGTCTGCAAACCTGGAACATGAACAAAGACAACAGAAGAAGAATTGATGTCTTTGAATTGTGGTGTTGGAGAAGAATGCTGAATGTATCATGGACCACCAAAAGAACAAACAGATTTGCTTGGGAAGAAGTACAAGCAGAGTGTTCCTTGGAAGCAAAGATGTCAAGATTGCATCTTACTTTGGACATGTCGTCAGGAGGGATCAGTCCCTGGAAAATGATATCATGCTTGATAGAGTGGAGGGTCAGCGAAAAAGAGGAAGACTCTCGATTAGATGGATTGAAACAGTGGCTGCAACAATGTGTTTAAGCCTACAAATGATTGTGGACAGGGTGCAAGACCGGGCAGTGTTTCATTCTGTTCTTCATAAGGTCACTATGAGTCAGAACCAACTCCACAGCACCTGACAACAGTCCATTTCAGCTTACTAATGCCTAGGTATTCAAGCACTAATGTTGCTTTTGATGACTTCCAATTTTCCTAGATCCATACCCTTGTACATTTCATGTTCTAGTTGTTAATAGATGTTTACAGTTGTTTTGGGGTCATCCTGCTTCAGCAAATGAAGATCTCACAAGTTTAACTCTATTCATATTGATAAGGTCAACTCCAGTTTGAGTGTTTTTACCCTGAGGGCTTCATTTTCGAGTACTGTATCAGACAGTGCTCTGCTACTGTTCATTAGGTTTTCCCTAACCTGTTGTTTTTAGAAGCAGATAGCAGATCCTTCTTCCTGACCTGTCTTACTCTGAGTTTCACTAAAACTTGTTCCCCACGGGCTACCGTGCTGTAATTTGAAATACTGGTGGTACAGCTTTTGATATCACAGCAACACACAAGTGATTACAGTACAACAAACTGGTAGATGAATGGTGGCTCTTTCTGTAACTTATAAGACACCTATGAAGTGGATTAACACTACAATTTGATATATGGAAAAGGAAAGCTTAAAGCAGTCAAATATATTGTTCAAGGTCAGATAGTAAATAGTAGGGTGAGGTTTCATATCTGTCTGATTTCAAAGTCCATGCTTTTCCTGCTCTACAGTAAGCTAATAATCAGAACCATTCTGAAAGGGATTGAACAGTTGTGAGCTCTGTCTCAGTGGAGGTAGAGTCTGGACCAGGAGAATAAAGTAGCATATGGAAGCTTGAACCAATGACTTCACTTCTCCTGCATCTCAGGGTTCTGCTTCTGTGACTTGTTTCAGGGAGCTTTAGGACTTTTCCATCCTGTGTACACATTTAAGTGCCTAGTTACTCAGAGAAGGTCAAAGATGGAAGGGGTCAAGGAGGCAGTCTAAACCAGCCTCTTGTTTTTAACTTGTTTTAAAGTTAGTGTTTATTTTAAGCAAAAGAATACATATACATGCTTAAAAGATGAGATCATGCATGTGATAAAAAAAACTGTAATTCCCAGCTCCTGATACAACCTCGTAGGAGAAGAGCCACAGAGCAATATTCCTGATCACTCATCAATCCTGTTCACTCCTCTCCAAAGCAGATGAGAAATTTCTTTGCCTGGTGAGTTTAAGATGACTGCCTGGGAAGGTGAGCCTCAACTCTGCCCTCCTCTTTCCTCTTGAAGCCTGCTTCCTACAGTTAGCACCTATTTTGATTTGCTTCTCTGTGGCACAAGCTTTTATAGGAGCAGTCCACTGCGTTGGGAAGCCTGGGGTGATCCAAGTGGTTTGTTCAATTCTGGGATTCAGAATCAGAGTTCATCGTCACTTTCCTAATGATCCTCTTCCTCCAGCCTTACCCGTGAATGTCTGACTCTAAGGTGGTTCAGAACTCTGGGGGGAGTAGTACCTCCCAAGTGTCAAATAGCTTATGATGAACATAGCAGTTTCTCTGCTCATCTTTCCCCAGTTTCTGGTACAGCTCCTTAAAAACAACTACTTTCAATTATTAAGCCTTTTAAACAACTTATATTTATGCTTCTAACAATATGCTCTCACACACCAGATAGATAGATAGCTGCCCTTAAGCTTACGCACCCTCGTAAAGAACTTTACCTACAACAGAACAAAACATTGTCTGGCCCTGAATCATTGTTAGGATCACTGCCACTTTCAAGTCCATCATTCTCACCATCTATTTCACCACACGTGATATCTTCCTCCAACAACTGATTCTTCTAATGACACATTGAAGACAAGGGAGTCACTCAATATTCTGTTGCTATCTACAGGGTTTTTGTTGACTAGTATTTGGATGTAGATTTCTGGGACATTCTGCCTAGTCTGTTGTAGTCCGGACGCTCCAATGAAACCTGTTTGCTATGAGCAAACCTGCTGGTATGTGACATACCAGTGGTGTAACAGCAACACATAAGTCACTACAGTACTGCCAGCTGACAAACGGGTGGTGGTCTCATGTATTAGATGTGATCTCATAACCTACTAACATGATAGGCGAGGATTTTACTCTTCATGTACCTCCTTCCTTTGTCTTATCAACGTAGTTACATGAAAAAATTAAATTATTCAGTGTTTATGCCATTTTGACAGTGTAAATATTATTCTCTACCATGCTATACAGTACAATGATCACATTTCTTTTCTTGTGCTGCTCTGTGTGTTTGGGCAGGTATTGTTGCTAGAGAGTTAGAGTTTTGGTGGGATACCCCCAAAAGTCAATATATGCAAGATGTTTTTCTGAAAACATCTAATATCTTCAAAATAGAACCCTGTGGGCGCTAGCCTGTGAGGCATACTAGCAGTTGGCTTTGTGCGGGAGGCTGGCGGGGTTAACAGGGTAGTGTGCTCTCCAGGTGGTGGATTTTCCAGCTCTGAGCCTTTCTTTAACACCTCACTGTGCCGGAGTTTCTGTGTGTGAAGCCCCTCTGACTTGATTTCTTCAGAGAATCTACTGATGGTCACCTCCAAACGTGAGGGTCTGCCGGAATGAGGAGTATGGAAAGAAATAATTTCCTGATTGAGCTGGATATGAATCTAAGGGGTCAAATTTCCTGCCTTTTCTTATCTGAACCTCTTGGAAATGTTTTCTGTTATTGCTATTTCTCTTTTCTTGTATCATGTTCTCTTTGCAACTCACTTTGTTTGGGATCCTACCGTTGTACTGTGCCAACTTTTGTCTCTGTGCCCCTGACACCCATGCTGGAAAGCCTAGTGCTTACGCTTCTGTTCTCACTGACATTTCAGCAGTGCCCTCCTCCACAAGAAGCACACTTGGCTACTATTCACTAAGGTGTAGATGAGAAGTCTTCCTCTCACTTTCTTCCACCTCCAGGCTTCCATTCCAAGCTCCGCAGGGCAACCATTGTCCCTGAGTTCTTCATGCATCCAGGAACAGCCTATGCTCATATAGCCATATGAGTCTGCCCAACTTTTTTTCCACAAATAGTTACATACGGTACACACATCATATCCAGAATTCTGTTTTTTTGTTTTTAATTTAAAAATACGTCTCAGACAATGATCCATATAAGTATGGATAATGGTTCCTCATTTTTTCCTTGCTGTATAAAATTTCATTGTAGGGATATATTGTACCATAATTTATTCACCCAGTCTCTCCTTGATAGATATTTAGCTTATATCAATTTTTCATCATGGCAACACTGCACTCGTATCACATAAAACCATCTCTCATGTATGGGAATCTATCGGTGAAACAAATTTCTGTAAGTATAATTTTTGAAACAGAAGAGATGTTCACTTTAAATTTTAATAAACATTGCCAAACTGTTGTATGAATTTACACTCTTACCAGTAACATGGGCAAATACCTTTTTCTCACTTTTTATCCATAATACACAGGATAGATTGCTTCATTTACTATTCACTTTACCTTTAGACAGAAGTCCTTCCTGTGTCACAGAGGCTGGAAAACGAAAAGCTACATTTCCAGACTACCTGGCAGCTAGTTTTCCAAATGAAGAATGGGATCTGTTGCATCCATGGATGGGAAATTTGGAAGGCAGCAGGGGTCACAGGCTGTCTCCCTGCTATGTGGCTGGTTCTGTAGACATGCAAGGTCAGCAAGTACAATGCGTTCTGCAGTGGAATTTGGTGCCCACCAGTAGTTATTTGCATATCAGTGGTCTTCATGACAGTAGCAGCTGCAGTCTCTTGCGTCACAGGTAACGGCTTCCCTGGAGGGCCAGTTTCTAGACGTTGGTCCAGCAAATATTCCTGGAAGTTTAACCTGAAGAGAACTAGAGTGGCATGCATGTCCTGTAGAAGAACCTGATTATAGTCACATAGTCACCATATGTGTGTATGTAACATGTGTATCAGTATATGCATGTGTTCTCTTGGGTATGTATCTAGATGTGGAATTGCTGGATCATAGACTTAAGCAGAATCCCTGGTGGCATAGTGGTTAAGTGGTATTGCTGATAACCAAAAGGTGGGCAGTTCAAATCCCTCAGGCTCTCCTTGGAAACTCTATGGGGGAGTTCTACTCTGCCCTATAGGGCCACTATGAGTTGAAAGTGACTTGATAGTAGTGGATTTTGGGTTATGGTGTCTTCAAACAAATAGTTTGTGCTCAACTGATTCAAACTAAAGGTTCAGAGTATGGGGCTGCCCCTCAGTTGTGCCAGGGGCCAACTTTGGCCATGGCCCAGTGCTGAGGAGGCAGGTCTACCACGCCAAAGGGTCATATAAATGGGACCTGCCAAGGCTGCAGGCATGGGGTCAGCCCTCAGGTGGACTGGAAGAATGAGGCCTTAAGCCAAGAAAGCAAAGTGACCATCCCAGAGGGCCTGGGAGACAGAGCTGAAGCTTAGGACCAAGTGGCCTCCACTCGGAATACAGAGGGCATGACCAACACCCACAATCTGGAGGGCAGGGTCATTGTCCAGAGAGTCTCAGAGAAAAGAGGATTATTTCCACACCTTGAGAACAAATGCAATTTGTTCTGCTGTGTTTTGATTTGCTTGGTGCCATTTATGGAAATCCTGACGGCGTAGTGGTTAGGAGCCACATCTGCAAAACAAAAGGTCGGCAGTTCAAATCCACCAGGCACTCCTCAGAAACTCTATGGGACAGTTCTACTCTGACCTATAGGGTCGCTATGAGTCAAAATTGACTCCATGGCAGTGGATAGTGGGTGCTTTTATCCCAAGTACTTTATTACTAGCAGCCAAAACAAATGACCCTTTTAAGATGTTGCCTAGAAATCTACTCAGCCAGGTATCCAAGTTCACCACTGACAAGTTCCACCATCAACCAAACATTTGAACATTATTTGGACAAGTTTTTTGCCCCTGGATGAAAAGCATCACCTTTCCTCCGTTGTCCAATCACATGTTCATCAACTTCTTTTAAAGTTCATTAGAAGCACATTTGACCTCTACATTTCTAGTGACCTTCTCTTGCCAGTGCTATATGTATTCTCTAAGATGACAGCGACTTTCTCCATAGCTCTCTTGACTTCCTTTTGAGGCCTCGTTGGAATCACCCTTGATGCCTGTGATTGTACTAACACTCTCTTTAAGACAATCTAGGTTTTTACTATTAGCATTACTATTGCTGTCTAGTTAATTCTGACCCACAGTGACCCTATAAGACAGAGTAAAAGTGCCCCCAAAGACTTGAGCAGCTGATAGATTCAAACTGCCAATCTTTTGATTAGCAGCCATAGCACTTAACTACTGCACCAAACTCTTCCAGCCTGTATAGATCACCCAGTTCCAAAAGCAATTTCATGTGTTGGTTATCTGTTAGAACAGCACCCACTTTTCCAGTAACAAATTCTGTCTTAGTTACCCAGTGCTGTTAGGAAAGAAATACCACAAACAGATACTTATTTTCTCATAGTTCAGAAGGCTAGAAGTCAAAATTTAGAGTACTGGCTCTAGGGGAAGTCTTTCTGTCTCCATTCTCTTTGGAGGAAAGTCTTTGTCTTTTCTGAGCTTCTGCTGTTGGGCAATCTTCACGTGACTAGGTGTCTTTCTTCCCCTGTTTCATCTACTGCTTGTTTAATCTCTTTTGTACGTCAAAAGGGATTAACTTAAGATACATGATACAGTAATCCTGTCTTATCAATATAACAAAAACAATCCATACCCAAGTGGGATTATAACAGTAGATGAAGAGGTTAGGATTTACATCATGTATTTTGGGAGGACCTAATTCAATCTATAACTGTGTTTTTCTATTCTGATGATTTTTCTTTGATATAATTGAATATAAAATATCTGTCCTCTATTTCTTTCTATCAGTTGATTACAATTATGTGCAATGAAGGAAACTTATATGTCAGTATGACTTGGAATCAACTCCAGTTTAAAGAGCACTGGTGACCCACTGGTTAAAGTAGTCAGCAGAAAACCTAAAGGCTAGAGTTTGAACCCATCAGCCACTCTGCAGGAGAAAAATACGACAGTGACAAGTGGTTATGAGTTACAGCTGCTAATAAAAAGGTCACAGTTAGAATCCACCAGGCATTCCCTGGAAATCCTGTGTGACAGTTCTACTCTGTCCTGTAGGATTGCTATGAGTTTGAATCAATGTGATAAAAACAGGTATTTGCAATGAAACAATAGCAGAATATTTGAAAAGAGATTTTTCTGCTCTCCTTGCTACTTCTCACCATTTCTACATTTTTATTTGCTTGTTTATTTATATTCATCTTTTTAAATATATTTAAAAAGAAATTACTTTCTGTATTTACATTTTTTCCCTTTTGTATTTTTTGCTTACTTTATGTTTTTGCTTACTTTTATTTTTTTAAATAAATTTGTTTGTTGCTAATGTATTCTAAACATAATTTCTGACTGTATCAAAAAAACCCCACAACAACAACAACAACAAAAAAAACAGGCTGGGAAGAAGGAGTCAGTATGGTTGCCTTTAGTGAGTTCTTGGGAATTCAGGATGAATCAAGGAAAAAGATAAGACCGTGACAAGACAGCGATGTTCCACAAGAAGTGGTTTATTGGACCTCGTGCTTGGACAACTGCAGGCAGGGACAAGGTCCTCACAGCAGATGCCCCCAGGGAAAGAGTATACGGGGTCGTCAGAAGGGAAAGACTGAAACTGTTGCCATATGGAGTCAATTCTGACTCACAGTGATCCTAAGGGACAGAGTAGAACTGTCCCATAGAGTTTCCAAGGAATGGCTGGTGGATTCAAACATACCCGTTTGGTTAGCAGCCAAGCACCTCACTGAGACACCAGAAGACCCCATGAAAGAGGAGAAACAAGGGGCATTTTCGTGAGTCTTGCAAACATCCTCCTGCAGCGAGACGGGGAGTCTGAGTCAGAGAGACCCAAAGGCAGCAGCTCCTTAGGATTCCATGACTGCCAACAACCAACCGTTACGCCAAGTCTGTTCTGACCCACAGTGCCCCTGCAGGGGTTCAAAGGCTGAAAGTCTTTCTTGCGCATCTTTCTCCTGTGGACCACTGGTGGGTTTTAACTGCAGACCGTTCAGTTAACAGTCAAGTGCCTTAACCACTGCTCCACCAGAGCTCCTCATCAGGTTTTCGTCTTATCTAGGGCTAGCAAATTGGGAACACAGTTTCTCAGGTTATGTCAAGCTTCAAGATGCTAAAAATCTACTTATTTGGGCTATTTTTAAAAAAATTAAAAAAAAAAAAAACTGGTGCTGTTGAGTGAATTCTGACTTATAGTGACCCTACAGGACAGAGTAGAATTGCTCCACAGAATTTGCAAGGAGCGCCTGGTGGATTCAAATTGCTGACCTTTTGGTTAGCAGTCATTGCACTTAACCACTGTAACATCTTACAACAATTGGATACGTACAGATTGAAGTTTGGGGCTGCTTGGCTTTGGGGGCTAACTGGCCTTGGCTTGTTAGGAAGAAGGATTGAAGTTACTTGTGATGGAGTAAACAACGCAAGACCAATACACAGAGGCCATCTTTGGTCACTTTATAGAATGCTACTGCCCCAACCCATAAAACCAAAAACAAAGCCCAGTGCCATCGAGTCGATTCTGACTCAGTGCAACCCTAAAGGTTGGAGTACAGCTGCCCCATAGAGTTTGTAGGGAGCACTCAGCAGACTTGAACTGCTGACCTGTGGTTAGCAGACACAGCACTTAACCACTATGCCACCAGAGTTCCTCCCTCCAACCCATAAGTCATATTAAATAACCTGATATGTCTTTTCATAGTTTTTCCCCAAATAAAGCATATGCAACACACCTTTGTTAGCTATTTATAAATATCAGTATCATCTATACAAACTTTAGGAGCCCCGGCAGCATGGTGAGTTAGTGTTCAGTTTGCCAGCAAAGAGGTCAACAGTTGAAATCTTCCAGCCACTCTGTGGAAACCCTATGAGGGCAGTTCTACTCCATCCTATGGGGTCACGATGACTTGGAATTCATCCCATAGCGCACAACAACAACATAAAAAGTTTAAAGAGCCTTGGTGATCCAGTGGTTAAAATGCTCAGCTGCAAACCAAACGGCTGGTGTTTTGAACCTATCAGCTGCTCGCTCTGTAGGAGAAAGATGAGACAGTCTGCTTTCAATCTGCTTCTGTAAAGATTGGGCCCTCTAGGGACAGTTCTGCCCTGTCCTGTAGGTCAATATAGGTCAGAATCCACTTGACAGTAATGGGTTTGGGTTGGCATTTTATACATGGTTTTGAACTTCTGTTCAGTCACTCAGAAATAACTTGTGAAAATCTCTTAAACTAGGGTCGCCATGAGTCGGATCCAACTCGATGGCACTTGGCTTGGCTTTGGCTTAAACTTTTCTATTTTATTGAATTATTTGGAGTGGTTATATAATGGCCAATGGTACAGATCCCTGTGATTTTCCGTTCTTTCCTCCAATTCATGAACATTTACTTGACTTCTAGTTCTCGGTTACAGTAACTTGAATGAGCCTCCTGACGCTATCAACTAACTCAGCAAACATTTATTGTTGACTCTATCCTTCTAGGAAACCCTAGTGGCATAGTGTTTATGTGCTATGGCTGCTACCCAAAGGGTCAGCAGTTCAAATCTACCAAGGTGCTCCTTGGAAACTCTGTGGGGCAGTTCTACTCTGTACTGTAGTGCTGCCATGAGTCAGAATCAGCTTGAAAGCAGTAGGGTTTTTTTTTTTTTTTTTTTTTTTTGTATCCTTGTATGATGGGGCTTTATTTCTATGGAAGTTTTTAAAGGAATTCACAACAAATAACACATTTCCTCCCTATCCATCACATTGAAAAAGTAAACAAGAAAATCACTGTGTAGGCAAAATATCACCTGTATTACTGCTAACAACCGAATGGGAAGATTCTGCTTTAGGTCGTTTAGCTGGCTAGGACTTCTAGTGGAATATGATAATTAGGCAGAGTTATCCACCCAGTCATTGCAGCAATGGGCCTTGGTGGGTCTTGATAAGACAGGGAAGAGACCTTAGTGTGGCAGTGGAATTTTTGTACCTCACAGATAACTTGCTTCTAAAAGAAAGGGAGTGGAACTGAGCTAATGATGCCTGGGTATTTGTTGCTCATATACTAGAAAAGTCTCCCCATTGCTGCAGGCGGAGAATGAATAAAGGGCCAGAGAGAGTATGAGTTTGTGAGGAATCATCCCTCTTCATGGAACCGCAGCCATAAAAAAAAAATTATTTCCATCTTGTGTTTTCTGTGAGATAGATTTCTGGAAGTGGAATCCCAAGGAAAGGGGCAAATATTTCAATATAAATTGTATGGCCAGTCAGCCTTCCAAAAGGCCCATCACATCTGGGGGCATCACTTCACCCCCCAGGAAGGTTAGAGCTTCTTTCAACTTTGTGATGGGTGGAAAGCAGTATCTTCATATAACTTCCATTAGCTGTATTTTTCTTTTCTTTTCCCTGAAATATTAGTAATTTTTGTACCTTTCTTCTTGAAGTGATTTCTTTTTTTGGCTTCCAAGGCAGCACATTATTTTTTTCTCCTTTCCCACTGATTGCTCCTTTTCAGGCTCCTGCTTGCTATGTCCTCTTGTGCTCGATCTCAGACCCTGAAATGTTCTTGAGCTTTGTCCCCAACACCCCTGTCATTTCTTTTTATGGGCTCTCATTGGTGACCTCATTCTGTCCCAAAGCTTTGAATCCTCTGGGGACTCCGTACTGTAGCTCAAGTCCTGACCTCTGCGCTGTAGTTTAGACTCCTCTCCAATATGCTGCTTGATGTCTTCTCCCAAGGCTGTAAGAGGCATTTCAAACTGTACTCTGCCAAAGCAGAATTTTATTACCCTTCTCCAGCTGTCTGTCCTCTAATCTGCATCTCAGCAAATGACATCATCACTCATCCAGCTTCTCCAACCCAAAATAAGGTGTGTTATCCAAGCTCTCTCTCCTCCATCTCTTGTGTCCAGTGCAGAAGTTCTTCTGACTTACACTCAAAACATGTCATAAACTCATTTCCTTCTCTCAAATGCCACTGCTACCATGATAATATAAGCCCCTGTCATTTGACCCCTGGACAATTATCATAGCTTCCGAATTCCTTGTTTCTTCATGTTCTTCCTGGCTGTCCTGAGTGTGACCCTCCCCTTAGAATACTGCCTACACAAACTAGAATGACAGACTATTTTGTCCAAGCCTCACCTACAGGGAGGACATAGGCACCGTCAGTCAGAGACGTCCTGCTGGGCTTTGAGAAGAGGGCCAGAATCCTCTCTGGGGTGGGTGTGGTAATGGTAAGGTGGAGTATCTGGTTCTAAGAGCGACCTCAGGGGTCTGGTCCTGGCCAGTCCCGTGCTCAGCTGACACGATCATTTACTAGGCCAGGTGTCTTAGACTGGGTTCTCTAGGGAAGCAAAACCAGTAACATGTACGAGAAGTGTGGAGAAAGATTTCCAACAAGGGAACGGCTCATACAATTGCAGCAGCTGAAATGTTTCAAGTCCTGGATCGGAGCACAAGCCTCACGTAGCCGCAGAAGCTGGTGAACCTGTAGTTGGCAGGTCAGAGGTTAGAGTTCTGGATCGCAGCCTGTGAAGGTTGACAGATCCCCAGATGGTGGGCAAGACCGCGGGGTTCGGTCTGATTCACAGAGCTGCAGGGGCTGGCAAACCCAGGAACGGCAGATCAGGGAACAGGACTCTCAGCCAGGGGCTCTGAGGGTCAGTGAATCCCCAGTGCTGCTAGGTCAAGTTCCCAGAACCAGATGTAAGAAGACAAGAGAGCAGAGCCTGCTGGCAACACGAGCAGACAGTGGCAGGTGGCGGGAGGTGGAAAGATGAACACTGAGCTGGGTGGTGAGACACCACAGGCTCCATCCCTGCCACTTACACAGCTGCCACAACATCATTCCAGCTAAGCTGACACACAGTCTTAACCATCACACCAGACTAAAGCATAATTTGGGGTGTTACTTCTGGCTTCGTTGCTTCTGAGCCTGGTTCTTGAGGGCCCCTGGTAATGATGAGTTAGCCTTATCCTGTCAGTGAGTACTTGTACAGATTATGGAAACCCTCGTGGCATAGTGGTTAAGTGCTAGGACTGCTAACCCAGAGGTGAGCAGTTTGAACCCACCGGGTGCTCCTTGGAAACTCTATGGGGCAGTTCTACTCTGTACTGTAGGGTCGTTATGAGTTGGAATCCACTTGATGGCAATGTGTTTTTTTTTTATATGGTGTGTGTTACAACACCTAGAATAGCTGTGTGTTGCTTGTCACTGTGACTTCTGACCAATACTGGCAGTTCTGCATCACTCTGACCTCTCTGCACACTGTTGTCCAGGCAAAGAGATCTTTTAGAACATGGTCAGATCACATCACCTCACTCTCTTCTTTTTGTTTAGCATGCAATTGCATGTATTTACCCTGGTTTACAAACCTCTACTTGACCTAAACCCTGAGCTGCACTGTGAGCTGCTTGCTGTTAGGTCTCGTCCACACCTGCCATGTAGCCATATGCCTTCCTGCTCCTCCTTGAGCACAAAGAGCATGGCCTTGCTTCAGGGACTTGGCATTCATGTTCCTGCTGCCTGAGTCACTAGGCTCCCTGATTTATACCTACCTTGTCTCTTTCTTCCAGCTGACCTTGTCTGACATTCACGTCCTTGGAGAAACCTTTCTTAACTACCCAGTTAAAACCACAGGCTGCCTTAGAAACCTGTGTTCCTGTTGTGCTAGAGATGTCTGTCTTTGGGGTCTTTCCTTTTGCCTTTAAACCTGTATTTCCCACTTCACGTTTCCCATTTAGATATTTCCCTTGGAATTGTCTACTTAGCATTTATACTATGCATTTTTATTTATATATTTGTTAATTATCTAATTTTCCTAACTGGAATATAAGTTCTGAGATAAGAGACCCACTCCATTTATCACAGAACCAGCAGTACATGGAGCATTGCCCAGAAGAGCAGAGGTGTGACTTTTGAGCACTGTGATGCTTCCAGCCCTCTGCCTCACACCTGTCTGCCATCCACCAGGTTCCTCTAAGAGCTGAGCCTCTCTGGCCTTCTTGGTGGCAAATTGGCTTGGCTTGCTTTTCATCTATCTCTTGTCAAAAGGTACTTAAAGTTTTCATCTCTTTTTCTCTGTTAACTAGTGAAATCTCTCCCATCTCTTTTTATCTGCCCCGAATGTCTTGAAATCTCTTGTCCACTCAGGTCTTTTTTCCTTTGCCTTACAACTTTGTGCTTTTTAGAAAACCCCTTTGTGGTTTCCGTGAGGTTTTGACAAAGGGAGGAGTTAGGTACATGTGGTCTCTGTTCCTTGTAAACTGGAATCCTAACTACTTCATGTTGTAGAGTGAGAAAGACAGTTCAAAAGCAGAAAGTGAAGATTTCAAAGTCATTTAGCCAAAGCAAGAGTAGAGCTCAGGTTTCTAGAGTGCTGGACCAGGGGTCTGTCTACTGTCTTCATACTTCTCCCATAGATTTGGGTAACATTCTGGAGTCTTTAGCTCATACCCTGTATACACAGTATGAAGGCCACTGTGAGTCATGAGACTCCCGTCCTTGGGTGACCAGTTACTACCTACTGCATCCAAGTACTAATCAGCAAAGCTATTGCACAGACAGAGAAAAGTCACCTTCTCTTGATGGAGTCCCATTTGACTGGAGGCCATAGGTCAGTGGACGCATCAAACATGTGGCCGCCCTGGGGCAGCAGGAAGGCTGAGAAGCAAGCCCACAGGGTACCCAAGAGTGGTCTCTTCTCAGGCCATTGTCTTGCATGCTTTCAAGTCCTGGTTCTCCCACTTGCTAGCCAAATGGGAATGAGAGAGGAACCGTGTTGCCACTATTTGATTCTAAGCTGTGATTGTGAGGAGGAAGAGAAATACTAAAAGGATGAGTTTTTACTCCCAAATAATACATCTTACCCCAAACAAAACAAACCCACTGCCATCAAGCTGATTTCAACTCATGGCAACTCTGTAGGACACAGTAGAACTGCTCCACAGAGCTCCCAAGGAACGTGCAGCAGACTTGAACTGGTGATGTTTTGGTTAGCAGATGTAGTACTTAACTGCTACACCACCAGGGTTTCCAATGCACCTTAGGATGGCTAGCCTCAGTCTGTGTGTCTTCCTGAGTATCTGAAAATGTAATCCACAGGTCAGGTCCTCTAGTAGCTGGACTGCTCTCCCAATCTTCTGCAATGTACACACTAGAATCGGAGGTGTTGGGAGCATTGCCTGGAGAGGTACACTGTCTCCCCTCTTCAGCTTTGCTGATGCAGCTGATTGGTGGCTCTGACTTAATGAAAGCCTGAGGCTCTGTTCTCAACATTACTTCCCACTGGGCTGCAGCCTCTCTTAGGAAGGAGGCCAAGGAATCAACCTTGCTTCCCAAGGTCATCGGGGGTGATTGCAAGACCAACAGGCATCGAAGGACAGCCAGGACTGTCTTTATTAATGACCTGTCTGCAGCTCTGGGTGCTCTCACCCTCCCCTCTTGACTTCGAAATTGTGTTTGCACTTGAAATCCCAATAAAATGGAATTCTGCTAACAGCTAGTGACAAAGATTGAGAAAGAACTCTAGCAAGATCATGCTGAGTCCTGCTAGGTGAATAATTTTCTTCCAAAGTTATGGGAAAGCTACTAAGCCATTTAAATCCCCTGGGCCCCAGTCACCTGGCTAAGATCTGGGTAGTTTTTGGTTCTCATTTCTTACTTGGGTATAAAACAGAATGCTAGGCTTTTTTCAAGGCTGGTCATACTATTGCAGATAAAATAATCAAGTCTTCATAGTTACAAAAGTCAGTACCCATAAAACTCTGTTGCTGTTGAGTGGATTGTGACACATGGAAATCCCAAGTGTTAGAGAGTTGAATTGATCTGTAGAGTTTCCTTGGCTCCAATGTTTACAAAAGCAGATCTCCAGGATTTCTTCTATGGACCAGCTAGTTATGTTCAAACTGCCAACCTTTCGCTTAGCAGTCAAGCACAAACCATCTATGCCAACCTACTAAAAATTAAATGCAGATGTAATAAAAACACATTTGAATACCTGGAACAGATATCTTCAATGGTTCTGTGAAAACAGAATCAAAACAGAATCAAAGGCTTCTATCAGACCATGAGAGAATAATTTAGTTGAGTAGAAAAATCACTGAAACATAGAATTTTGGGTTGTCCTTGATAAGAGTACATAGTTCACATTCTAATGTTTAAATTAGTCAAAATATTTGACAGCAGGGTGTTTCATCTGGAGATTAGAAGTGTAAAGAGGTGTGGCCAGTGTCTTCCAATAAAGGGTGCTCTCAGGAAGAAGGGTGAGATTTGATCTGTGTGCTTTCTAGGAGATAACAGACGGAGAGGAAGGTGTCAGAGAGGCTGAGTTCAGTTCAGCAGGAAGGCTAGTTTTCCTGGCAGAGCTGTACAAGACGAGTGAGCTATCCCGAGAGGCATTGCAGGTGGAGGCTGGGGGCTGATTGTCTGGGCTGTACAGAGGCTGTGAAGTCTCAGAAGGAAGGGTTGACGATATGGTTCCCAGCGTCCCTTCTAACCCTGAAATTTTATCAACATAAATCACCTCTGAAACTCTGCCCTAAATTAAAAGCACCGTATACCCAACTCTTTCATCTCTGAGAGCAACACCAAGAGAGTAGAGGTTCCTTCATTAGCATTTTCTCCCAGGCTTCTGTAGTTAACATCCTTTGGGCCTCTCACTCTCAAATTTATCAAAAGCCATTTCTAACAGAAATGACCTTTTTCCCGAACTCTGGACCATCGCGTGTCACTGCTTCAGGCTGCCAGTCGGGCCACAAGGAGACCCAGGACTGACTCAATGATTACTCCGGGGTCTTACAGAGCATAGGCACTATCTGTCATCATCTTCCCTGTGGGATCCTAGTAGATGGGGACAGTGTGTTTGTCCTCTGTGCCTTCCTCTGTCCTCTAACTCCTAATAAACCAAACCCACTGCTGTCGAGCAAATTCTGACTCATGGTGACCCTATAGGACAAAGTAGAACTGCTTCATAGAGTATTCAAGGAGTGCCTGGTAGCCTTGAACTGCTGACCTTTTAGTTAGCAGCTGTAGCACTTAACCGCTATGCCACCAGGGTTTCCAACTCCTGATGTAGCACCTATAAATTAGTGGTTATCAGCAATTATTTCTTAAACATTGACTGAAGCAATTCCTACTACAAGTTTGTGAGGTTGCAACTTGCAAGTTTTGGATTTTACAGATACCCCTAAAGGCTCAGAGAAGTTAAATACATTTCTTATGCTCATAATGTGCAGGTAGCCCTGGTGGTATAGTGGTTAACAGCTTGGCTCATAACCAGAAGGTTAGCAGTTCAAATCTACCAGGCCCTCCTTGGAAACCTGATGGGGCCATTCTATTCTGTCTTGTAAGTCAGAATCAACTCAATGGCAGTGAGTTTTTTTTGGGGGGGGGGATGATGTTTATTTGTGACAGAACTTGGATTTGAACTTTGTTGTATTTGCCCTTTAACAGTCTGTTTTGGGTTTCCAAGCGTGTTCTCATGTCCTGGTGCCCCTATAGGCCTCATAATTTAGTTGACTTGGATGTAGTTCCTGTCACTCTATTTGACCAGCAATTTTAAGATATCACATGACAAGTAGATGTGATTCAATTTCATTTAATTCAAATTAACAGCTGGGTACTGGTATTGATTCCTATTGCTACATAATACTTACCCAAAATTGAGTCTCTTAAAATAAAACAAACAAGACTCATTTCTTACCTCAGTTTCTGTAGGTTGGCGATCCGAGCATAGCTTAGCTGGCTCTTCTGACTTAGCATCTCTCATGAGGCCGGAGTCATGGGTCCACTCGTGGTCTGGGGTCATCTGAAGGGATGGCTAGAGGTAGTTCCCCTTCCATTTTCCTTCCTCAACTATTGACAGTCCCCAGATCCTAGCTGGATATTGGCCGGAGACATCAACTTCTTGCTATGTGACCTTCATTGTCGACTACTCACAACAGGGCCACTAGCTTTCCCCAGAGAAAGGGCTGTGAGAGAGAGACATAGCAAGCTAGTTTGTGACCTAGTTTCAGAAGTGACTTAAAATCATATTTTGCCATATTTCATTCATCACAAGGAAGTCACTTGGGCCACTGCACGTTCAGGGAATAAGACTATATAAGGGGGTGAATACCAGCAGACAAAGGTGTCTGGGAGTCCTTGTCAGACCACCTACCAAAAGCACCTACTATGTTCTAGGCTTGGTGTTACAAAGATGAGTATACAGTTCCTGACTTCAAGGGTTTATAACTGAATAAGATAGGCAAATAAACAAATTTATTTTGGTACAGTATGATAAACAAATACTGCACATATTTAGGATGAATCATGGCAGCTCAGAGAAAGAATGATTCAACTCTGTGGCCCAAGAGTGGAGAGAGAGAGAGAAGCCAGGGAAGTCTTCCTGGAGGAGGTAAAAGTATGAGCTGATATTTGAAGAATAAGGAGCTTCTCACTGGTCCTGGAAGAAGTTATCTGAGACCAAATTGCAAACAGAATTGGCTCTATGGGCAGCCGTGGAATTTAGGGGGCTCCTCTCCCTCTGGGAAATGTCTGCATTTACTCATGAAAATGCCCCAGAGGGATGGTTCGGAATTAGAAGCACAGAATGCTCTACTCTGGCAGCAGTATTAACACCAAAAGTGAACACCAGGATTATCTCAACATCAGGCTGCGTTACACTCTTGCCAAAATAGCCTTGTAAACATCAAATTTCGAGAAAGTGAAGGAAATCGCGTTAATCATATTCCTAAGAGTGCTCAAGCAAAAGGGCTGTTTATTGAAAATATTGACATGATAAAAAAGAAGGGACGGGGGAAGGCTGTTAGAGTGATCATTTCTTTGGGGCTTTCTGGGATGCCACAGAGGGAATTCAAAGAGTCTTTCATTTGATGTTGGCATGGATTGACAGATCAAGGATGTCAGTAGCATCCAGCCAGGTCAGCAAGACAAGGACGTGCAGTGAGAACTTGATTAGCACATTTTGGTAGAAAAACTCTTTCACGAGGCAGTTAGGGTCTTTACAGGGCTAACTGATATCTCCTTGTCTGGGATATAGGCGAGTGGGGGCAGAGACTGAAAAGGAAAGGGCAGCTCAGATACTGACCCTCAAGTACAAGGGCTTGGGAGTTCTGGCCAAAAAGAAACTAAGTTTCCAGGCTGCTCGTGCTTGCTCACACGGAACATGCTGGCAGAGGCCCCTCTGTCTCAGCCCCTCTGTCCCCGGGACTTCTCACCCTCCGACTTCCCACCTTGCAGTACCGCACTGGCTTCTAACTAAAGCTTGCCTCCTTGGGGGCTCTATTACTGTTTGCCATTGACTTGGCTCTGACTCATGGAACCTTGTGTGTAACAGAGCAAAACGTTACTCAGTCCTCTGCCATCCTCAGGACCGAGGCCGTTGCTGCAACCATCTCTTCTATTCGTCTTCTCTGAGGGTTTGCCTTGCCTTTGCCGGCTACCTGCTTCATGCTTCTAGCAATCAGTGTCCTTCCTGGCCTTCCACCTTACCTGTCTAGCAGTAGGTCCTCTTGATCATGTGTCTGAGTTAAACACTTTGAATTGTTGGACAATATTCTGTGATCTGTTGAGTTTTCACTGGCTACTTTTCCAAAGTGGATTGCCAGATCTTTCTCCCTAGTTTGTCTTACTCTGGAAGCTTCAGTTGAAATCTGTCCACCACAGGTGACCCTGCTGGTGTTTGGAACACCTATAGCACAGTGTCGAGTGTCATAGAAACATGCAAGCCACCACAGTATGACAAACTGAGAGATGGAAGTTGTTGGAACTTGAGAGTAGGGGCTCTATAATTTTATCACTAATTGTTGGAGTCTAGAATGATGCCCGGCCTAGTTGTTACTCAGTAAAATTTTACTAAAAGCTTTTGAATGCACAGAATGTTCCAGAAATAATTTTTTTTTTTTTAATTACAATCTTGTATCTGTCAGCATTGTTCTTGTTATCAGTTGAGCATACAATTTGGATGATGGCTTCTGGAATCAGTCAGCCTGTGTTGGAATCTCAATCCAGCCACTTCCTGGAGTTTTGACCTTGCGCAAGTTACCCCATTGCACTTGCATTCAGATTCTCCATCTGGGGAGAAATGGTGAGAATGATAGAACCTGCATGTGATTGTTGTCTATTATGCTAATGTGTGTAAGGAGCTTAGATTAGTGTCATCCATATGGGAAGTTCTAAATAATAGTTACCTGTCATGACTAAACTAGACATATACCAGTTGCTGTCAAATCAGAACTTACTCATGGCAATCCATGTGTGTTAGCATAGAACTGTGCTCAAAAGGGTTTCCAGTGGCTGTTACACTGAAAGTAGACTGCCAGGCCTTTCTTCTGAGGTACCCCTAAGCTCACACCACCAGTTTCAGGTATCAGCAGAACATGTTAACATGTTACACCACCGAAGGAGTCCAACCAGTAGCTGTGGCATTGATTCTGATTCATGATGATCCCACATGTATTGTGTTTCCCAGTGTATAATGTGAGAATCTATTGGTCGCAAGTTAATAATAACTGACTTGAGTTAATTTAAGTATTGAAGGGGTCTCAAGGGCAGTAACCAGCACAGGCTGAGTCAAGCCCAGGAAAGTGACAGGAAAATACCTCAACAGATGGTCTCCCAGGTGGTATCCCAGCTCTACCTCTCCGTTTATGTCTGCATACTCTTCGCTCCCTATGACTTTCTTTCTTTCTCTTTACATGTGGCCCAAGCAGAACACCCCCCACTGCCTCTAAAATCACCAGAGTCAGTTTAAACAATGAGAATGTGGTTCTTTTGCAGCTTAGGTCCTGTGTTCTCCTTCCCAGATCCAACCAACAGTGGCTGCGTCATGACTCGCTAGCACAAAGATGTTTTCAAAGACCTGTATCTCCGAACAGGGGAGATCAGTGCTCAAAAACAAAGGGTATCATTATGCTCTGGGTTCATACATCCAAAAAGTTCCACTACATGTCAAAATGAGACTCAGACGTTAATCCCACATGGCGTATATTACAGATTATCCCTGGTTTGCCATGTACTGAAGTGACGATGGACCCCACTTAGTGCCATCTTTTTTTTTTTTTAAAAGATATCTTGTTATCATCATTCCCAGATGTCCCCTCACAGATATTCAAAGATTGGCTTTATAAAATTACTGACAATAGAATACAATACAAATGAGAGAGAGATACTATTTACGTCAGAACCTACTTACAATGGCATCATGGTAAGGAACCCAGACATAAGGCATGGACTACCTGTGAACTCCTGTTTTCAGTTAGGGAAACTGAGCCTCAGAAAGGTTTATAGTTATCTTGGGGTACAATGGGTATTTCATGTTTCCTTCTTTATGCTTTTCCCTGTATTCTCTAAATTTTCCTGTAAGAGAAAATACAGCTTTTAGAAACACAGAACTTTATCAAGGTGCTGATTTACAGGTAAGCTTCCTGCAGTTACAGCTCCCTGCGGAGCTTCCCGGAGGTGATACTTTAGAGGCACAAACACAACACTGGTAACTGAAGAGCTGTGTGCCAGTGATAACAGAGGGCTGGGCCAGGCGGACGGCCACCTATTGAAGTGAACAAACATATGTCGGAACAATCAAGTTCCTTCTTAGCGCTAGCTTCCAGCTGATGCATTTCTACAGGCAAGTCATTATGACTTGTTTAAAAATACTATATTTATACCAATAAAATGACCAGTACTTACATTTGCTCAAAAATAGCTTCTTCATTACAAAAGAATTTTTAAAAAAGAAAAAATCCCTGAAAGTTTTATAAAATATATGAAGACATTTGCAGACGTGGTTAATTATACCCTCTGCAAAGCTGTTATGGGCACATTTATTATTTTGTTTTAGGAATTAGATGCAACATTCTTGAGTGAGAATAATAGCAAATAAAAGCATCCACAAAGAAATCAGCACAAATGGAAGAATAACAATCTTACTATTATTATTATTTTTCACCAAAAAAACCCAAGAGGATCGTGTAGAAGGAAGAGAAGACACAATGCCTTCAGGGCCCTGGAGGTTTGGTTGTGAGGAGTCTTCAGCCCCGGTACTTTGTCTGAGGGCCTCTGAAAGGGTGAATGTAATTCCATCGTGGGATATAGTTGTTATGTTTGTATGCCCTCTGTTTCCCTGGCTCCAGCCCCTACCTGGTTTCTTTTTTTTATGAACTCTGCTGCCTGTGAAATATCTCCTGAGTATTTTCTTTTCTCCGTTGTCCCTGGGGCTTCTCATTTGAAATGGTATGCTTCCTCGGGCCACCTGCTGCTCCCTGTTTCCTTCCTGGCTCTTCTTCTGTCCCCTCTGTGTGGTTGCCTTGCGTTCAGGAAGCACCTTTCCACATACCCTGGTTACTCCCACGCTTGCTAGGATCTGCAGTTTTACTGATCACCCCCGCTACTTCGCCTGGATTCTGGCACGGCTGGCGGGCACTGCCTCCTGCCCACCGTGCATGTGGCTGTCTGTGCCCAGCAGTGCCGCCTTGCTGGCTGGTCCCCTGCTGGCATAGGGGAGCTCTCCAACTGCAAAAGACAGGTAATGGTTGCCGATAAAGTGAGGCAGAAATTCATCTCCTGCATCTTACGGACATTTGAGGGAACTCAATTTTTTTTCCTTAAATTTTGTCTCTTCTCTGTATGACTCACTGTACGTTGGTCTGTGAGACTCTGAACCTGGAGATAAACTTCAGCAACAACATCATATAACTTGTCTGCATGAATTCTCCATCATGCTCGCAGGATTCTCTCCTTAGAAGCTGCACTCTCTCCTGCAACTAGAATTAGGCAGGCCTCCTCTGTCCGTTTGATAAACATGCCCCAAACCAACCTCCATGGCCATTGATTAGTTCTGACTGGTAGCATCCCTACAGGACAGAGTAGAACTGCCTCACTAGGGTTTCCAAGGCCATACCCGTTATGACAGCAGACTGCCATGTCTTTTTCCACAGAACAGCTGGTGCGATGCAACTGCTCACTTTTCAGTTAACAGCTGGGTGCTTCAGCATTGCGTTACCAGAGCTCTTTACTAAAGCCGGGTGACCAATATAGCTCAGACTCCACCCTGGCATCTCTGTCACATTTCTATAGACTGGTAGAACGCACGACACTGAAGACTGAACCCTATCCTGTGAGCCACACGTTACATTCAGATTCAACACTGACTTAATACTGTCCGAGCATTTGGATGCTGTTTTTTGTTTGCCCGTGTCTTCCTTTTACCTTTGTTTTCTCAACATTATTTTCACTTTAGAGCTCCCCCTCTTTTAATCATTGCAAAGTAAGATTTAGAATGATTCATGAGTAATCAAATTAATAGGATGAGTCAACAGCACTGGAAGATGCTTTGGTTCCCCATCACCGTCCGGTCCATTCGGACTCGTGGTGACACAGTGCGTTACGGAAAATAGCTTCTCCGGGGGGTTTCCAAGGCTGTCACCTTCCAGAAGCGAGTCATGAGGTGCCTTTGGGTTACTTCAAATCACTGAACTTTAGGTTAGTAGCTGAGCACTTAGCGATTTGTGTCACCTGGGACTTTAAGGTAACATGGACAGATAATCAAAATAACCTCAAATTAACAAGGTCGAATCAATTCATCACAAACATTTTTATGTCTGCATGTCACCATTTTCAGGAAGTGGAGCTGCAGACCACTGCGGGTTTCTCTCTTTCCTATGAGCACCTCTTCAAGGGCACTAACGAACTCTGTTGGTTGTATTACCAAATCCTTGTATTCATCTAACTTTCTGCCTCACTTCTTAGACCCAAGTCAGTATCTGCTTTTGGCTGCCGCTGTGGCCTGCTTCTGCTCACTGGGACAATCTTTTAATAACATACATGAGATCATGTCGTCTCTCGCCCTAAATCTCTTTAATGCTTTTCCACTGCCCCTAGAATAAAACATAAACTCTTACGCCTACCCTATAAGCCCTGGCTTCATCTGGCATCTCCTGACTGATATCTCCTGACTTACAAATCCAGTCTCCTTCCACTCTCACTCCAGCTCATTTGCCTCTGCTACTTGGAACTGCCTTCTATTCTTCAAATATTACATTTTCTTTCCAACTCCCAGCTTTCGTGTTTCTTTTGTTCTTTCTGGAATGTTCTCTCTCCAGCTTGTCACATGATTGTTTCGTTACTTTCTTTACACACCAGTACAGATGTCACTGTGAAGGGGTCTTCTCTGATCGCGTCATCTGCAGTTGTCTCCGTTGTCTAACCTTTCTCTCTCCCTTCCTTTTTGCTGGTGTATTGGAAGCTTTCTTTTTCTTGAAAACTACCCACTGCCCCCAAATCAAAACGATAAAGGAACCTGGGATTGTCCTTGCTCCTGTAAGTGGAGAGTCATAGCTGAATCTTGGGAC
This sequence comes from Heterohyrax brucei, assembly GCA_028571685.1. NCBI lineage: Eukaryota > Metazoa > Chordata > Mammalia > Hyracoidea > Procaviidae > Heterohyrax > Heterohyrax brucei. The sequence continues at coordinate 10,622,607 of CM053164.1, read as the reverse complement.
TCAGGTGTGATCATCAGAACATGTGATTTTCCTTCCCTGTTGCCTTTGTTTTTTCCTGTTGTAGGTAAACTTCGCTGTGGTCAGGGTCTGTCACCATCAGTAGCTTTAGGTTTGTATTATTCTGGATCAGCAACTGGTGTAAAGAGGTAGCTACACAGAAGATGAACACAGGAAGGGTTGGACTCTAAAAGGAGAATGATGGGACTGAAGAACTGATGTTGGAAAGACAGAGACTGTAGATACGACACCTGTCACTCTCTACACCATTATCCTCTTTCTACGTGAAACAGAATTGTCTATAGTATTTTCCCTTTCCTTGTGTTCTTTTTAGGCCTATCATCCCACTGGAACATAAATTCAATCAGAACAGGGTTTTGATTTTGTTTCAAGAATGGCTAGATGTTGAAGGAAATGGAGTAGCAAAAAAGGGACTTAAACCCAAGTTCTTTAACCCACATTCCATCCCTCTTTCCGCCACATCATACTTCTACTATGTTCTTAAAGTCATCAACTCAAAACCTCCCTCTGCTCTTGCAAGCTGCTCAGAGGTATCCATCCTGGTAGTGTGAAGTAGCGTTAATGACATGCTTGGGTTTGTTATCGATCTGTCAGTCCGTATCACTGGAGTTCTTCATTACAATTTGGTTCTCATATCCTCACCACATAGAATAGTGTCTAACACAGAAGTTGCTAAGTCACTTATCAGATGACTAAATGGACGAATTCAATTGAGGAGACATCAGTCTCATTCTTATCTGTATAACTACCTCAGTGCACCAGTATGCCATCGCTGTTGAGTTAATTCCAACTCCTACTGACCTGTAAGACAGAGTAGAACTGCTCCACAGGATTTCAAAGGAGCAGCTGGTAGACTCAGACTGCGGGCCTGTTGGTTACCAGCTGAGCGTTTAACCACTACACCACAAGGGCTCCCAATGCATTGTCCAGCTCCTGAATTTATTTACTGAGAGTCTCCACTTTACCATCTGCAACATAGTAATCTGTTGACCTTTTTCATAAAGTTGTTTGAATATTGATGAAGTTTATCCTGCTTCATAAACATACTGCCTTGCCACCTGTGATTAGATGAAGGGAGGCTTCTATTTCCCTAATTTGTCTGAATGACTCTGGCAGGGATTTCTGGCTGTTCCACTGAAATTTGTATCTTCTTCCTGCCAGGCACACAACCAGACTGTGCTCTTCAGTCTCCCTTGTCATAAGTAGAGCCAGGGTGACTTAATTCTAGCTAATGGAAGGTGACGAAGATACAGGGAGCCATTTTTAGTCCTGGGCCGTAGCATACATCCATACATGATTTCCCATGCTCTTTGTCTCTTCTTCTCAAGGGCCTGAAGACAGGTGCCTATGCAACTTTAGAAGCCACCAGTTGAGAACAGGGTCTCCATCAGCTTGGGTCCCTGATGAAGGAATCTTACTGGTCAGTTGCAGGAGTAAGAAATAAACTTCTGTTGTATTTGAAGATTCTACCACTGGAGGTTTATTTGTCAGAACATGTGTTGGTACCAGGCGCTGTCCAGTCTGCTCCAAGGCACAGCCACCCTGTGTACAACAGAAACCACTGACCAGCCCTGTCCCGCGCTCAGAACCATTGTGCTGTTGGAGTCCACTGTTGCAGCCTCTGTGTCGATCCATCACGTTGAAGATTATTTAGCCCACCGTAATTATTGTAGCAAATAGGCCAAGTGTTTTTTATTCTTACTCTTATATTGTGCCATGGTTATTTCTACTTGATTTATGTAATGCCTGTTGGAATCTGACTGGTTAAATTCACTAGATTTCCTTATGTCTCTCCTTTGTTCTATGTAATTCTTCTTCTTGATAGGGAACAGACATAAAAGCCTTTCTTTGACAATGTTGACCTTCCTCACCATACCACATGAAGGAGACCATGAGTGTGGTGTCTTCTCTGGACCTCAGAAGATTCCATGGTCTGTCACATCCGAGTAGAACTTCATGTTATGTGACGGTGATTTCTGTCCTTAATATTTTCTGGAGAAAAGTTGTGATTTATATCACAGAATGTTCATAAGATACTGTATTAGTCAACATAAAAGAACATCACTGAGTTAATGCCTGCCTACTTTCTTTCCTTAAACTTGGCTCAGAGTCCTAATGACTCTGAGACATGGCATTAGACACTCAAGATGCAGAAATAAAATATTAGCTTGAACTATATGATATTATTGTGTTTCCGTATTTTAAAATGATATACTGTCAATTTCTTGTTCTTCACCTTTAAAAAAGTTACTCCTGGCTTCGTATTTCCTGACCTTTATTTTTACTCCAGCTCATGTCCTCAGTGAATTCTCAGCTGCGTGTAGATCTATAAGCCACATCAAGTAGTCTTTGAGATGAAAAGGTATATAGAAAGGTATATAATTAAAACAACATGAAGTTATTGTCCTCAGGTAACTCATAGCCTTGTGGAGAGACACAAACAAGTGAGATAAAAATAATATAATGTGAGAGTTATAAAGTAAGTACAGCATACTATATGAACCCAGAGGAGAGATATTCAATTCAGGATTTCTTGCTTATAGGCAGATGGTTTTGGGGGAATAGGATAAAGGATTTCTTCTATGAATTTGGGCATAGGGTCACTCAGAGTGACCACTCGTTAGACCCCAACAGGCCTGCTTTACATATATCATGAAAAGCAATTATAATAACGATCTTTCCAGTGTTGTGATCTGGATAATAAATTACTGAGTCACCCTGACTCAGCTTTAATCTGGCCTCATGTTTCTCCCCTTTACCATAACCTCTGGCAGATCCCAGTCAAGCCAGTGCTGGGAAGTTAGAGAATGAATGTTAACATCCTTTTGTTTATTCCCATGATTTATGAATGATTCCGGTGATCATAATCCAATAGAAAGAATGGCTGTCAGTCATTTGTAATAAAGAATGAAAGGCCTTGGTAAAAATAAAGAGCACGTGACCATGGAAGAATAATGTAAAAAAATAGCTTCATAAATTAGTTCCTATCTTCACTGCATGATGCCATGTGGTGGCTAAAGACCATTGAAATCTCAGTAAGCTAAACAAATGACATCACAGAGTGATAGACCCACCTTTGGTGAAAACTTTAATATGATCTGCCTAGAAATGGAATTGTTCCAGAAACTAAGTGAATGTAGGCAGGTACCTTCAACCTTCAAAATGAACAAATGACCAAACACAGTATTGTTTTTAATCTCTCTGTATCAATGGCAACAAAGGCTAATTAGAACTAGGAAATCTGGACTAAGCCCTGTGCCAGGCACTTTTCCATATAGTAGTCTATTTCTGTAGCTATTTACAATGTGTATGTGTGTGTGTGTGTTTCTGCTTTTGGATAAAGAAACTATAGTGAAGGAGGATGACTAAATGCATGCAGACGTGTAGCTAGGATGTGGCTAAGCTAAGACTCAAAGTCTAGAATACCTGTCACCAAACCTTGAATATCTTTACTGGGTTCCATGTGATTTTTCATGCATAGGAGAAACATAAAGAAAGGGTTTTCCTATAACACAGCAGCTAACCATTCATTCATCTCATACATATTGAATACTTTCTGTGTACTTGATGGAAACCCTGGCAACACAGTGGTTAAGAGCTACAGCTGTGAACCAAAATGTCAGAAGTTCAAATCCACCAGCTGCACCTGGGAAACTCCAAAGGGCAGTTCTACTGTAAGTACAGAGAAGATACAAACATCTGAGAGAAACATGATTTTCTAGAAGGAGCAGCTCTATGCAAACACCTTTAGGCAAACTTATCAGTGTTAGAGGTCTCCCTCCTGCCACCTACCTGATAACAAAAAAACAAACCCAGTGCTATCGAGTAGATTCTAAATCACAGCAACCCTACAGGGCGGGGTAGAACTGCTCCATTGATTTTCCAAGAGCACCTGGTGGATTTGAACTGCTGACCTCTTGGTTAGTAGATGTAGCATTTAACTACTATACCACCAGGGTTTCCAGTTTGCCTGATAGTTCTGGCAGTCACAAGAAGTTTGACTTTCAGTTTTCTCATCTACAAAATAAGAACCATAATTATTTCACTACTCAACTTACAAATTGGCTAGGAGTAAACAACAGGATAATAGAGATAAAAGTGATTTGGAAAGGACAAAATACAACATTAACATCAACTGTAGGCGATACACCCTTCCAAAAAAAAAAATCAGTCTCTAGTAGACCAGAACTACTCCAGGAACCCTAATGGGGTTGAGGCTACTGAGCACCGACCTTCCTCCCAATGGGAAAACACCTGTGACAACCTTATTTTAGATGACATACAGGTGGGAAGGAATTGTTGATGGGTTGGGAAACATAATTAGAATAGCAGAATCAAAGATGATACAATTTCAGAGCATAAATTCAACAAAGAAAATGCTTTTATGAGTAAGAGTTCTTCATACTATAAATTCTTGGTTAACCAGAAACCAAGTGACTGCCTCTCTGAATAACCATTTCCTTGGTTTTTGTTTTGCAGCTTTGAGGTCAAACTGACCTAAATACACCTTGTGAAATTGGAGATTTGGTTTTTAAAATCCCAACAACTTCTTGGTTAAGTGTGTAGACGTAGGATGCGTCCAGTTGCTGCATGACCCAAAGAGTGGTGAGTCCCAAGCTCCGAAAGACCTTTGGTTCTGAGTCTCAGATTGTATTTGGTAGATTCTATTACAAAGGCAGAAAAAGGATCTTAACATTTTTTAGAATACTTTCCAGTAGTCACTTCCATACTTTCCTTTCATCTAAATGCCTTCTCTAGGGTTTTTGTTGTTGCTTTGCCTCACTTTTTCTGGTGAAAGACTGGACAGCTTCTGTGAATAACTCTGTTAGGCAGACCGTTTCAAGTGACTGGGGTTAGTTTGTTGATTCTTAGATGTCTGTCCATCGTCCCCTTTCTCCGCCTTCTTAATTCATGAATGTGTATGTTTTCATGATGCAAATTGAAATTAGCAACTAGGTAAGTAACAGCTTATCGCATTTCATTTACTTTCTAGCTATACCTTATGATATCTGGCAAACAGAAATGACAAAATGTTACTTTTTTAATGTATATCTATTAATAGTGTTTAAAGACTGAGTGAGCAGAACTATAGAAATATATTTCACTGACTATTTCCTGATGTAAAGTAGAACTAATATATACTTGTATATATTATATCTACCTACCTATCTTTCCACTTACACATGTAGAAATATACATTGTTATTGAAATATAGGCATATAAGATTATATAATATTCCAATGCATCCAAATAATAAAATCTGAGAAGATCAATTATCAAATAGTATCCTACTTCAAAGACTAGCGCCTTATTCTTTGAAGTTCAGACTCAACATTTTCCAACACAATTAATTGGTATAATGGCTTAGAAGATGGTAAAAATTAAAATATTATTTTTAAAAAGTGGTTAATGTAATAATTAAGTTACTTAAGAATATTTAAGGCTTCAAATTTCAAATCCTAGTTCTAAAGAATGAAAGAAGGAAGGTGGGATTCGAAGGGTCCCATGTCCTTGCTGTTCAGGTCACATGCAGGGACAATCAGCCAAGCCAGGAGCTTCACCCTCTCACTGTCTGAAGTGTAGCTTTATCCAGGAACTTGTCCTTCGGCCTGCCATGGCTTCAGCCTACTGTTCCTCCTTAAGTCAGCCTTGTCCCAGGGAAGCCAGAGATAATGGTTCCTTCAGGATAAGCTCCAGCCTGGGTTCAGACTATGAATGGAAAATGAAGACACAATAAATTTAGAACAAGAACAAGAACAACAAAAAAACCAAACTGACTGCTGCTGAGTTGATTCCAACTCACACTGACCTTATGGGACAAGGTAAACAGCTCTGTTGAGTTTCCAAGGAGTCCTAGCAGATTGAAACTGCTGACCTTTTGGTTCATGGGCATAACACTTAACCACTATACCACCGGGGCTTCCAAATTTAGAAGAGGGGTTAGCAAACTTTTTTTTTTTTTTTAATAAAGGATTGCATAGAAAATATACTATGTTTGCAGGATCCGTAGTCTTTGTGGAAGCCATTCATGCCTTCTATGGCAGTGGGAAAGTTGCCATGGCCAATGTACAAACAAAAAAGTGAGGCTGTGTCCCAATAAACCTTTACACAAATAGGTGGCCGGGTAGATTTGGCCCATGCCCTGTAGTTTGCCGAAGAGCTAATTTCAATTGAGCATTTAGACTGTGCCACACACTGCTGTTAGTACTGTCTGTATATAAATTTATTTAATTCTTTGAAAAGTTTTCTGAGAAGAAGCCATGTCAGGAACAGGAGGAGGATATGGAATTGGGGGCTCTTTACCTCTGCGTGGCTCTTTGCCGTGAGACCAGAAGAACTGGATGGTCAGCTACTGTTATGTAACATTTTGATCAAAATTCCATAGAAGAATCTTGATCTGAAGGAAGGAAATGCAGAAGGTAATTTAAAATTCTCATAGATTCCAAATTTCCTAGAGTCATGAAGCTTAATGAACTCCTGAAATTATTGCTCTTAGAATGCCTTGACACCTGAAACCAAATATATCTCCTGAAGTCTCCTTAAAAGTGGCAATGGTTAGCTCATGTAGTAGAAATTATCTTTCTTGAGCGGTATTCTCTCTTAAGAACTATCTACATAGGACAAAAGAAACCCTGGTGGCGTGTTGCTTAAGGGCTACATCTGCTAACCAAGAGGTTGGCAAGTTCGAATCCACCTGTCAGTCTTTGGAAACTCTGTGAGGCAGTTTTACTCTGTCCTGTAGAGTCGCTGTAATCAGAACTGACTCAATGGCAGTGGGTTTGGTTTGGCATATAGGACCAAAACAACAATAGCAACTTGAAAGATTAGATAGGAAATTTGGGGAATAATACATTTATATTAACGAAGAAGGAACAACTCAGAAAACAAGAATGGGAATGATTACATAACAGAAGAATGTAGTCAAGTGACTAAAAGGCACAAGTAGAAATATTGAATTAGGTATGGTTTGCTGTACACACTCGACAACAACAATGAAATAAAATTACATTTAAAAGTCCTTGGAGAAAACTGAAGCCCAGAGAAATTGACCTCTGCCCCAGGTTAGCAGCTGTTTAGTGGCAGAACTAGTACTCAGACTCAGAGATTCTGATTCCGCGTCTGTGCCTCCCAAGAGACACCAGCTCCTGTTGTGTTGTTCTGTTCTCATACACAGGGTCACCAGTTGTTCATGCCGTGCCACACACCTGGTCTCATTTTCATTTTTACTTATTCCTAATTAAGGGTCCCTGTAACAGAGGAAGCAGCATCTAATTTTTGGAGGCATTTCTTTTCTTTGGGATCGGAAAGCAATTGTTCTAGCAACTGTTTCTATTAAAGATTTCTCCTTATTTGGCAGGGGAGAATGAGTACTGGTATACACTGTGTGTGCCAGGATGGGCCAGTCACTAAGTTAGCAACAGTTCATTTTTAAAATCCTTTAGTTGCTCCTTGATCTCACCGTGATGTTATTAACTCCATTTTCCAGATAGAAAATAGACTCAGAGTGGTTAAGTGATATTTCCAAAGTGCACAGACTCAGTAGACGAAAACTTAACCTGGAGGTGGTATGTCTTCAGGATGGGGTCTTTCTTCTAGGCCACTTCTCCACAGTATATGTCAGATTTTTAAAAGTATTAAGATCTCTGCGAATAAACCGTGGTGGACTAGTGGTTAAGTGCTACGACTGCTAACTAGATTGGCAGTTCAAATCCACTAGATGTTTCTTGGAAATTCTATGTGATAGTTTTACTCTGTGGGGATCACTGTGAATCAGTTTGATGGCTGTGGGTTTGGTGTTTGGTTTTATAAAATTTTGGATCCCTGGTGGAGCAGTGGTTAAGAGCTCAGCTGCTGATGAAAAGATCAGCATTTCAAAGCCACCACCTCCTCCTTTGGAAGCCCTGCGGGGCAGTTCTGCTCTGTCCTGTAGGGTCACTATGAATCAGAATCAACTTGATGGCAAAGAGTTTGTTTTTTTAAGGCTTATAATAGACTTTTAACTCAGTGTCATTTAAGTCTACTTAATGGTTTCCTTTTTTTTTTTTTTTAATTGTTTTTAGTCACCAAAACCCACTGCCATCAAGTTGATTCTGACTCATAGCAAACCGATGGGTTGGAGTAGAACGGTCCCATAGAGTTTCCAAGGAGCTCCTGGAGGATTTGAACTGCCAATCTCTAGTTAGCTGTAATAGCACTTAACCACTACTTCACCAGGGTTTCTTTATTGTTGTTAGTTGCCGTCAAATCAGTCCAGACTCCCAGTGAGCTTCTGTATCTTAGGACAAAAAATGGTCCAATCCAGTGCAATCCTTACAGTGGTTGGTAGGCTTGAGCCACCTGTTGAAACTATTGTGTCAGTCCAGCTCATCTGCTGACTCTGCCTTGCCAAACATGATGACCTCTCCAGCGATTGGTCTTTCCTCTTGATAGGTGCAAAGAAAAGGAGTTGATGTCTTGCCATCCTTGCTTCTAAGTGGCATTCTGACTACATCCTCCAGAACAGATTTGTGTGTTCTTCTGGAAGTCCACAGTATATTCTATTTCAGTCAAGAACCATCTGACACAAGCAATGATAGTCTTCATTTCACATCCTCTCCTGAACCTGGTATTTTTCTTTTATCAACAGAAATTCATATCTCAAAACAATCAAATTGACCATTTTTGCCATTGTTATTTCCACTGATATCATTTTGAAATCTATTATTTCTATAGAGATCATGCATTGCTATACTGGAAAGCATTGTAGTACATAGTTCTGTTGGAGATAAGTTACACCTCCATTTTGGATCCCTTTCGTTTTTAGAGAAAAAAAACACAAGAACAATGACAGAAAGTTCTTAAGGTTTTTATTTTTCAGCACTCCATCAGCCTGAGAAGTAATATATCGAGCAAGTCTTTGCAAATGCAAAAATATCCTGACATCTGAACTCCTCAAAGGTGTCAAACAGCAGGCTGCTAAAAAAATAACTCTCAACATAATTGTTATTTTGATCAGATGTGAATTGAGTCTTAGAAATCTGACAGATGCTGGTCACAATCTAAAAATATGGCAGCACCTGTGCCCTGGGCTCCTATTCAAACAAAGACAGAAAAATACGACAGAGAAGGAAGTTCTGTACATGGACCAGCTGTTGTAAAAGGAACTTAGGGGATTCCATCAGAGGTAATTGAGGGGCCATTCTCTGCAGGCAGTAAAAGTAGCTTAATATTGCCTGGTACTACAAACTAGTTAACAACTAAATAGCTGACTAATCTGCATAGTGCTTCATAATTTAATGTATATTCACATCCATGAACTCATTGAATTTCATAGCACTCCTCACACGAGTCTCTTTCTCAAATAGGACAATAGAGGTTCATAGAGGATAATTGATGTGTAGGTGATTATACAGCAGTTGCAAACTCTGGTGGCATAGTGTTAAATGTGACAGTTGCTAACCAAAAGGTTAGCAGTTCAAATACACCAGGTGCTCCTTGCAAACTCTAAGAGGTTAGTTCTGTTTGATCTTAAAGGGTCACTGTAAATCACAATTGCCTCAACGGCAATGAGTTTCATTTGGTTGGTTTCATATAGCAGTTAAGTGCCTGGTCTGGGATTTGATCTTATGTGTTTGTATAGAGACTTTTCCACTTTGTTACTTATGACTTTTTTGAAGGCGGTCAGTTCTTCTCGTTGTCTGTGTAAAATGAACATCTATGCTAAGATAAGCGTTGAAGCCGGAAGACTGAAATGAGTCAGGAAAGGTAAAATAGGGTCTCTGGGATGGAAATGCCTCAGGTGGCTGTGTTGTTTGTGTCCTTCACAAAGACCCCTGCTGGCAAGAGATGTGTGGAGTGAGGGCTGAACCCCCACCGTGTTGTACTCACCTGGCTGTAGGCTCTAGGTGTGACTATACCTGCCTGAGGAAGGGAAGCTTCTGTTTCACCCAAAGAAAGTAGATACTAGGCAAGTTGCATGCCAAGCATCCTTCCTCCACCTGGAGGGGGCATTTTATTCTGATTCACACAAAGTGTAGAACAGGAGTGAAGGTTAGTTTTATGCATCATCTTGGTGAGGCTACTGTACCCAGTTGTTTGGTCAAACCGGGGTTTAGATGTAACTATGAAATATTTAAATGTGGACGGCATTTAAATCATTTGGTCTAATATAAAACAGACTACCTTTTATAACACCAGTGGGCCATTTCTAATAGCGAAAGGCTTTCAGAGCAAAACCAGAGGTTTTGCTGTCTAATCTACCCACCGACCCACTGACCCACCCGCCCGCCCGCCCGCCCAGCGACCCACCCTCCCGCCCGCCCACCGACCCACCAACCCACCGACCCACCGACCCACCGACCCACCGACCATCTACCATCTACCATCTATCTATCGTCTATCATCTATCATCTATCTATCATCTATCATCTGTCTATCATTCGTCCATCCATCCATCAGTCCATCTGCCTGCCCGCCCGCCCGCCAGTCCGCCAGCCAGTTCGTCTGTGACCCATCTCTCTCTCTATAGCTGGTTCTGTTTCTCTAAAATAATAGATTTACTGTGGCTGTAATCTGGGTTTAAATCTAATGAAGATACTTATTCAGGGAAAAGAGTTGCAGAGGACGGTTCTTAAGCAAGAAGATGACTCAGGTCATTTTAAGGCATCTCAAATTAGAGAACCTCTGGAGCTGTTTAGAAGTTCCTATGCAGGCTGTCTTATGCATCCTCTAGAGAACTGAGAATCACCACCATTCTCCACAGAGTATCACATTTGGGGACAGCTGGACTTGTTAAACATCTTTGTAGTTTTCAATCAGCTATTGAACCAAAATCTGCCTCTTTGAAGTTCTGCTCATGAGTTCTAGAAATTCTCTCTAGGGTGGTGTGAAAATGCCAGTGCTCTTTCTGTGATTCCATAACGAGATGGACCAGGAGGAAAGGTGGATAGCAGATGTCACTGGAGATTCCTGGGTGTGCCACAGAGTAGGATCCTGGGACATCCACATCCTTTCACTCATGATCCTAGGTTATCCTGAAGGCCCTGGCAACTTTGGTCTAAATGCTCAGACATTTTCCCAGTGTCTTCTGCTTGAACTAAACTCAAAACCAAATATGTTGCCCTTGAGTCAAGTCTGATTCACAGAGATGCTGTAGGACAGATCAAAACTCCCCCACTTTTCTAAGGTTGTAAAGCTTTATACTATGTCTTTCTCTCACCGAGTGGCTAGTGGATTTGAACTGCCAATCTTTTGAGATTAGTAGCTGAGAATGTAACCACTGTACCACCAGGGCTCTTTGTTTTCTGTATTACTAGATATTAAAATAAATTTCCCGGAGCCTTATTTCCTTAGGGCCTGCGAACTGGTTATTTATGTAGGATCAGCATGTCTAGATGGTTCCCCAGCCTAGACAGTACCTGCGTTTTCACAGCAGCCATAAAGCGAATTGGTACAGGTCTCCCCAACCTGATGACAGGGCACAGTGGGAAATCTCTGCACTGGAGCCTTTTGTTACTCCTCAGACCACACAGACACACATACAAGTAGGTATCTCACTCAACTGCCTATAAAACTAGCTTTGATTATACAGTTGAGAGCTATTACATTCCTGTGTGGGACATTCTCGGTCTTCTACCTGTGTCTCAAATGTTTACCTAGTGCCTCCTTTGTTCCAGGAACTCAGCTGAGCTCTGGGGCCACAAAAACACTGGTTGGGTGCTAACAGGGCCCAATTCTTGGTGGGAAAGGCTAACACACTTGTGTGTCTTTCACTGGGGCCAGGTGCCGTGATCCAGGTAAGACATCATATACTGTGGGGGGTCACAGTGGAGGAATCTAGGAAGGCCAGGGAAAGCTTCACTCTTCAGATGGAAAGAGGTATCACATTATATGTTTCAGAAGAGTAGTAACAGCATGATGAACAGGGTGGGGAAGAGCAAGCAGTCTGTGCGAAGGCGTGGAGGTGGGTGACAGCATCTGCTCGTAATCGGAAACAGGTAGAGCAAGGAGACAGTCGTGGCAACGCAAGTGGAGACTGCAGAACCCCAGAGGGGCAAGACACTAGGAGACTTACGGTAAACTCAGAAACCCTGGTGGGATAGCGGTGAAGTGCTACATCTGTTAACCATGAGGTCGGCAGCTCAAAACCAGGGGCTCCTTAGAAACTCTATGGGGCAGTTCTACTCTGTCCTATAGCGTTGCTATGAGTCAGAATTGACTCAATGGTAGTTTTTTTTTTTTTTTTTTAATGGTAAGACTTAACCAGAGTGGTTTGTCCTCTGGCCCTGATGCTGTCCTTGCCCATGAATCATAATGAAGGTCCAGTCTTCGGACGCTAGTGGATTCGACTTGGCAATGCAGAGTGACCATATATTGGATGCACTTTATGGTTCTATGCATCTATAGGATATCATCCTGCAGACCTCTGGCTGGAGTAAGGGGAGTGGGTGGAGAGGAGGGGAAAGGAGACTGTTGGGAGGATGAGACGTATATGGAGCAGAGGGGAAGAGTGTGCTGTCACCAGGCAGGGAGAGCAGTAGAAGTTGCATATAGGCGGGCATGTAAATTTATATGGGAATGTACATTTTCAGTCAGTCGTAAAAAAAAAATGTATAGAGGCAATTAGAAGTGATGGAGAGGTCTTTAAAAAAATGAGTGACAGATTTGCATTTTAAGATGTAGGGCGATTACACAAAGCAGATTAAGAGGAGATGAAGAGAGGCAGGGAGATGGTTTGAAGACCTTTGCAATGATGCCTGCAAGAGATCTAACTGGGCAGCTAGGAAAATCAGAGAAGGGGCAGCTAGGAAAATCGGAGAAGGGCCACCTGGAGGTGACTCAAGGCGGAAGGATTAGCGAAGATTACTGACCCTAGCCAAAGCTCAGGGAAGGTTTTTAGTGTTTCCTGAGTTCAGCATTTTATTCCTTAAATAAAATCTTATTTGAACCTTGGGAAACCCCGATGGTGTAGTGGTTCACTGCTACAGCTGTTAACCGCAAACGTCAGTAGTTTGAATCCACCAGGTGCTCACTGGAAGCCCTATAGAGCAATTCTACTGTGTTCTATAGCGTCACTTTGATCAGAATTAACTAGACAGCAAACGGGTTTCTTTTCTTCTTCTTAACCTTCAAAAGTGTTTCCCTTCCCCAAACAATCTGTTTATAACTGAAAATAACCCCTTTGTTTCCTTCTTCCCACCCTACCCCACCCCGACCCTCTGCCAACTTCTGGAAGTGAAACTATCTCAACGGCTAGCCCCAAAGCTCGAGGGTTCAAATCCGCCAGAAGCTCCTCAGAAATTCTACAGGGCAGTTTACTTTATCCAGTAGGGTTATTAGGACAACGTTTTGTTTCATGCCCCGTGGAATGTGGCCTCTATCCTCTCCACGTTTCTTTCACACCTGTCCCTATTTGCATTGCTATAATCTACCTTCCGCTCTCTGTAAATGAGGATAACTGTATTCATAGTCTTCTTCCTGCTGGCCATTGCATAGAATTCTCTTCAGACAGGTCACTTTTGCGTTGAATAAATTAGATTCCTCTGTGTCAAGGATGACAGTGTTCAGCATTGTTCCCGCGGGAGTTTCTTTCTGAGGGAGGGGAAAGAGAGGCTTCACAAGGTCAAAGACCCTTCCCAAAACTCAGTGAAAGTAGAAAGATCTAAGTGGAGACTTTCTGGCTACTGGCATTCTGACCCTTTGTCCATCTCTAAGCTTTGATCTGTGTCTCATTACAATGCACCCATAACAATGACTGGTTCCCATTCACCCTCAAATAGGGCTTATAAAAGTGTGGCTGTCCCTGAGTTTCTATCTGTCATTGTCGAGTGACTGCTGATGTCAGTCAGGTTCAGCTCAAGAGTTTGGAGCCTTTTTAAGATTCAGAACCCAATGAGACTCCAGCAGTGATGTATACTGTAAGTGATGAATTATCCATGATTAATTACAATTAACTGGTTCTCTTTCTTCCCCAGGCACTCGATCTAAAAATTTATAAGGATTTCTGATCGGATGTTCACTGTCCAAATTAATAGTATTTCATCTGAAAATACAAGAGTGTTTTCATCCCAAATCAGCTGTTGTTTTGAGTCTCCAGTCAGCATATTGTGAGACAAAATATAATGGGGGAAGGTGTTGTGCATGGGACATATAATGTGGTTATGAGATGACAAAGAAGGGCAGTGCTTATGTTAAAATCAAGTGATAACCTCATCAAGGTTCATCTGAGAGTCCCCAAATACCTTTCCCTCTGATATCAACTCCCACCACACCCTCTGAGCAATGTAAGCCTGGATGCTTAGAGGTTTCCTTCTCCTTTCCTGGAAGTAGTGACACAGTTCCTGCTGTGGTCACCATACTGGACAGAGTTTTACAAAGTGCTTTAAGAATGCAAATGGTTTGGGACAGAATGGCAATCATGGGAACAGAGAGAGGACACATGTTTGCTTACGCTGAAGATGGCAAATTAGACTTAGCAGCCTCCACTGAACATGGTATGTCCATGATGTGAAAAACAGGAACAAGAAGATTAAAGGTTGTTGGGGGACTAGACAAACTGACTAGCATAGAATAAATGCTCAGTAAGTAAATGCCTTAGTCATCTAGTGGTGCTATAACAGAAATACCACAAGTGGATGGCTTTAACAAAGAGAAGTTAATTCTCTCACAGTCCAGGAAGCTACTAGTCCAAATTCAGGGCACTGGCTCCAGAGGAAGGCTTTTTTCTCTGCTGGCTCTAGAGAAAGGTCCTTGTCATCAGTTTTCTCTTGGTCTGGGAGCATCTCAGGGGAAGAATTTCAGGTCCAAAGACACACTCTGCTCTTGGCACTGCTTTCTAGGTGGTATAAGGTTCCCTGTCTCTCCACTCTTTTGCATCTCAAAACAGATTGACTTGAAACACAATGCAATCTTGTAGATCTTCTCAATATAACTGCTGCTAATTCATGTTACTAAAGCATAGTGATAGAGTGAGCATGTGGTGTGTGTACATTATGGTTTTATACATTTATAGGAGGCTTTCCTACTGGTTTCTTTCTAGAGAGGAGAAGAGAAGATGGAGAGGAGGGGACAGGTGTTTGTTAAAAGGACACTAGAAAAGTGAAAGGGAAGAGAGTGCTGTCACAGGGTGAGGAGAGCAGATAGAGTTGCAGAGAGGCAGGCAGGTAAAACTGGCTTGGGTTGTATCCTTTCACTTAATCATAATAAAAAATAAAATAAACAATAATTTTAAAAAATGATAGAATTTACAAACATGGGAAAATCTCATCAAACAGTGAACAATCACACAATCTCGGGAATCATGGCCTAACCAAGTTGATACACAGATTTTGGGGCCCGGGGGCACAATTCAATCCATGAAAACAACTGTCTTTTTTATTGCAATCCTGCGCTTAACTGTTTTTCAAATAAGAGTAGAGAGCTGGAGGGAAAGGCTCAGTGTCCTCTTCCTGTTCAGGGCATTTCTGAGACTCACTGAATAAACTGACTAGCAGAAAAGGCTCCTAAGGTTAGGATGCATCCAGTTGTCAGCAGATCTATCTTTTTCTAAGTATCTTTGTTCGCTCTAGTGTCACGTGCATGCTAAAGCACAACTGTGTGTGTGGTCATCCACTGAGCATCAGATCATTGAACTTGTGCTTTTCAAAAGACCACAAACATTGGTGCCCACTGTCTTCCTCATCCAGACCCTGACCACCTACTTCTTCAGTATCCAGAATCCTTCGGGGTCACCTAAGGGTTGGTTTTGCTCTAGGTTAACCCCCAGAATGCAGATGGGTATAAAAGTACACACCTGAAATAATATGTGCTCTTCTCATCAAAAGTGACTCAGAAAGTCATTTGATTTTTGTCACACCTTTACGTTAACTGAATCAATGTGCCTGCTTTGCTGGGCCACCAGCAGTCCTGTTTCCTGAGAGCATCATGGCGGAGGGCGAAGCTCCTTGGGGTCCAGCATTTATTTCTGCACCACCTTCCTGGATGTTGGTGCTCTCGTCATAAATCCCCTGTTTTGTTATTTACTCCATATTTTTCTTGAAATTGAGTTTTTTTTTTAACCTAGTTCTAGTGTAGAGCAATAATCAGAGGCATAAATAGGCTATAGCAAGTATGGTAGGTATTGTACCAACTGTGGGCACGTGGCATCACTGAGCAGTTTCCATCAACACAGGTTTCTATCAACACAGGATGCCCAGCGGTGGACCCTATGCTATGCTATGGTGAGTGGTCAAATCACGTTCCTGTCCAGAGATCTGACACTCCTCTTCCAAATATCCTTACCACAATATCAACTCAAAATACAGGTCAAGCTGGTTAATCTTTTAATGAACACCTCACTGCCGCTGAGGAGGGACCTAGGGCCTTACTGGCTTCTTAGAAACTGCTCAGTGGTAACGCTTGCCCAGGGCCTGTGCAATACCCTAGATAAGCCACTGGTGCTATCCATGGGAGTTTGATCCTCTGGTTGTATTTTTGGTTTTTTTTGGAAATATGTCTTGGGGTAAATACATACATCCTTGGGCTCCTGGGACTATTTTAGACAGGACTTTTTTGCCCAGTCTGGCTAGTGGAGGGACTGGGGTTCTCTGCAGGGCTTCTGGGAAGAGTTTTTCCTGAAGGTGAAAGGAGATACTAAGGGACCAAAGTCCCCTGTTTTGTTTCTGGGTGTTTCCAAGAACATGTGATATGTGGAATTTCTGTGGTCTTCCTGTCACCTCAAGGGAGCCATCCTGAGATGACAAGCCAGAAACGAGGGTGACTGAAAGACAGGTAGAAAAGCCTTGGGTCATTGATAGCATCATTGAGCTCCTGACATCCTTTGCCTGAAACTGTGATACAACCAGTATTTTTTGTTATATGAAATAAAAAATATTCTTTATTGTACAGTCACATTTTAGTGGTTTCCTGTTGGTTGGAATAGGAAGCATCTTAACTGATAGTTTCCTTTCCATCCAATGTAGGGTATTCTGAGGAACTCTGAAATCATGTTATTTGAGTAACCACCCTAGGTATCAATGAGAGAGCCTAACTCATTGCTGTTGAATTGATTCTGATTCATACAGAGATCTTGTAGGAAGACTAAAATTGCCTCATGGGGTTTCTGAGGCTGGAATCTTTACAAAAGCAGAATGGCACATCTTTCTCCCATGAATCATCTGGTGGGTTCAAACTGCCTCTCCTTCTGTTAGCAGGGGAGAAAGTAACTACTGCGCCACTAGGGCTTCTTGAAAGAGCCTGGATACAAACCAAACCATTGCTGTTTAGTCAACTCTGACTCATAGTGAACCTGTAGGACAGAGTTGAACAGCCTCATAGGGCTTCCAAGGCTGTAAATCTTCACAGAAGCAGACTGTCACATCTTTTTCTGATGAAGTGGCTGGTGGGTTCAAACAGCTGACCTTCCAGTTACAGGCCGCTGTGCCACCAGGGCTCTTTTAGAAAGAAATTAAACCAAACCCCTGCCCTCCCCCTCAAAAACCCTTTTGTGATCAGTTCCACCTCATAGCAACACTATAGGATAGAGTAGAACTGTAACCTGACCCTAAGCACACCAGTACATTTTCATTAGTCCTTTAACTAGTCCAAGCCTGATTTGGTCTTCTGCATGTGTAGAAGGGCCAGCTGTGACCAATAATTGATCTCCGTAGAAGACACAACTAGAGGAAGACCAAATCAGAAAGATACTCATCATGTAGACTCTGTTTTAAAGCCAGAGGTCTGACAAGAAGCATGTCACCTCCTGGTTCCTGGCCATCTTCTAGAATTTTCCCTCCCTACTGTGCCTGTGCTGCAGCTATCGTGCTGCCCAAATCACATACGCCCTGTTTCTCCATAGCTCAGGAAGACGGATTTCAGGAACTTTCTCCTACCTGCTTGCTCTGTGCGTTGCAATGAAGTTATTTTCTCAAAGACAGGTGTCCAGATAATTGGCAAGTCTGACACACTGGAGAAGGACCCACCTTCTGTGGTTCAGTAACAGGACTGTCTCATGGAATTTCCAGGAAGTGACCTATAGATTCAGGCTCCTGAGCTTTTGGTTAGCAGCCTGAGCTCTTAACTGTTATACAGGTAGGACCTAGGTCCCACCAAAATGGGCTAGAAATGCTGCTCACCTGCTATTCTGCCTCTTCGTCTTCCACAAGAGACCCAACCTATTGTTAAAAAAAAAATGCACCAGTGTTATAGATTGAACTGTGTCATTTAAAAATATGTGTACTGATGTGGCTAGGCCATGATTCCCAGTATTGTGTGATTGTCCACCATTTTGTCATCTGATGCAATTTTCTTATGTGTTGTAAATCCTATCACTATGATATCAATGAGATGAATTAGTGGCAGTTACATTGATGAGACCTACAGGATTAGGTTACATCTTCAGTCAACCTCTTTTGAGATACAAAAGAGAAACCAGCAGGGAGACATGGGGATGTCATACAACCAAGAAGGCGGTGTCAGGAGCAGAGCTCATCTTTTGGACCTGAGGTTCCTATGCCAAGAATCTCCTAGATCACAGGAGGATGATGACAAGGAACTTTCCTGAGAGTGAACAGAGAGACAGAGCCTTCCCCTGGAGCTGGCTGCATGAATTTGTGCTTGTAGCCTACTAGACTGTATGAAAACAAGCAACTGTTCATTAAAGCCGTCCACTTGTGGTATTTCCGCTATAACGGCATTAGTGAATTAACCAAATCAGGCTGGTCTATAACAAAAGGGAGAGGGTTTCACACCTCGAAATGCTTCTTTTGTCTCAAAATACTTTCTTTTTCTTCCTTGTAGTACCTTCTCGGAAACCTCTCCACTCTTGCCGCCTCTTGTCTCCCCTAAAGGGACATAGGATTTCTGCAGTGCCTTGTGTGTATGTGTGTGTGTGAATGTGTGTCCCCTGAGGATAACCACTGTCTACTAGTGCCGTGGTTGTCAGCTTTAGCCAGCCAACAACTTTAAGTAGGTATAATAATTCTATTTGGAGACTTTTCTTTTTAATACAAATTTCCAGGCTCTTCCTGAGATTAAAGTGGTAGGGCTGGTATAGACCCCAGGAAACTATATTTTTAAGAAATTGCAGCAGGGCATTTGGCTATACACTTTTCAGAGGTCAAAATATGAGAAACACTGGTTTCCCATCAGCTTGATAAATTCCTTCAAAGCTACAAACATGTCCCCCGAGAGACATTTGACAAAGTCTGGAGACATTCTTGGTCGGCCCACTGAAGGGATGCCACTGGCTTTCAGTGGGTAGAAGTCTGGGGTGCTGCGAAACACTCTGCAATGCCCAGAGCAGCCCTTCCCCCAAAGTTTGTCCGGTCTGGAATGTCAATAGTTGAGAAACTGAGGTTGAGAAATACTGTGTTGACTGAAGACTGAAGAAGGCAGCCAGGTTCCTGTTCCTGATAAATATTCCACATGTCTTCCAAATACTTTTGGGAAGCCTGCAGCCTCAGGGAGCAGAAACGGAGGAATGAAGCCAAGGGTAAAGAACTTTAGTGAAATCTAGAAACCATTCTTAGTTTGTCAAGGGCTTTGATCAGAGCTTTCCTACAATGCTGTACCTCCCTGCTCCTAAAAAAGCAGGAGATTGAAGCAAGAGTCCATATGAAGGGACTTCTATGAGAAGAACATAGATGCCATAGGCTAACACTGACCATATCAAATCTTAGCAAGGAGGAAGAGTCTGCTGTCACTAGGAGCCGTTGAATTAGTGTGGACTCATAGCTACTCTACGTGTAACAGAAGGAAACACTGTTCGCTCCTGTGCCAGCCTTGCGATCCAATCCTTGTTTGGCCTCAGCCCATTGCAGCCACCACTGAGTCAGTCTGTCACCTTGAGGGTCTCGCTGTTTTTGGCTGACCCTCTACCTTACCTTGGTGGTACAAATGTTAAGAATGCTACTGCTAACCCAGAGGAGACAGTTCAAACCCACCAGCCACTCCTTGGAAACCCTTTGGGACAGTTCTACTCTGTCCTGTAGGGTCACTATGAGTTGAGCAACAGGTTTCTACCTTACCAAGTATAGTGTCTTTCTCCAGAGATTGGTCCTTTCTGACAACGAGACCGAAGTAAGTGAGACGAAGTCTCACCATTTCGCTCACAAGGAGCACTCCAGCTGTATCTCTTTCGAAACAGATTTTGTTCACTCTTCTGGCAGTCCATGGTATAGTCAATAGTCTTCCCTAACACCACAGTTCAGAGGCTTGATTCTTCTTCTGTCTTCCTTATTCACTGTCTATTTATTATATGTATGCCTATATACAATTGAAAATACCTTAAGGTGACATCTTTGTTTTTCAACAGTGTAAGAAGATCCTTTGCAGATTTGTCCATTGCAATCTGTGATTTTCTTTCTTGACTCCTACTTCCATGGGCACCCATTGTTGATCCAAGAAAAAATGAAATCCTTGACAAATTCAGTATTTTCTCTGTTTGTCACAAGGTTGCTTATTGGTCCAGTTTTGAGGATTTTTGTTTTCTTTATGCTGAGGTGCAACCCATACTGTGTGCTTTGACTTATCAGTAAGTGCTTCAAGTTCTCTTGACTTTATACAAACAAGGTCGGTCCATCTACATAACACAGGTTGTTAATGAGACTCCCTCCAGTGCTGATTCCCCATTCTTCTGCATATTGTCCAGCTTCTTGGATTGTTTGTTTAGTGTATAGATTGCATATGTAGGATGAAAAGGTACAACTCTGATGTACACTTGTCCTGATTTTAAACCACACAATGTCCTCTTACTCTGTTTGAATGACTGCCTCTTGGTCTGTGTACAGATTCCTTATGAATACAATTAAATAATTGTCCTGGCATTCCCATTCTTCCAGAGTTATCCATCAATTCTTATGATCCACTGTGTGGATTGCAACTGTTTGTTGCTGTTAGCTATTCACAACAAGGCAGTTAGTAACCCCTTATAACAGAGCTGGAAACCCTGGTGGCATAGTGCGTTACGTGCTATCTCTGCTAAGCAAGAGTTCAGAAGTTCAAATCCGCTAGGTACTCCTTGGAAACTCTATGGAGTGAGCAGTTCTACTCTGACCCTCTAGAGTCACTGTGAGTCGGACCCAACTGGATGATGTTGGTTTTTTTTTTTTTTTTTTTTTTAATAACAGAGTTGGAAATCTTGTGGTGTAGTGGTTAAGTGCTATGTCTGCTAACCAAAAGACTGGCAGTTCAAATCCACCAGGCACTCCTGGAAAAATTTGGGAGGCAGTCCTGCTCTGTCCTATAGGGCTGCTATGAGTCTATGAGTCAGAATTGACTCAACAACAGTGGGTCAATTATCTGGTCAGATAAAAGAGTTGAACTGCCCCAAGATGTTTTCTTCACTGTTTCTTTGCAGAGGAGAGCACCAGGTCTTTCTCTCAAGGAGCAGCTGGGTGGTTTCAAACAGCCAGCCTCCCAGTTAGTTAACAGGTGAATGCCTCACAGTGGTGCAGCCAGAGCTCCTTGGGGAGGAAGACAGTTTTGACAAGTAAATGTTCTGTGGTACCTGAAATGTACTGTTTTGAACATCACATTTTTGTTAACAATAAACAATCTAATATAATTTTACTTTTTCTAACTCTTCAAAAATTAGAATGCAGGCTATGATTTAATGTGTGCAGCATCACTGACAGCATTGATTTATCACATTTTTGTATAATGATGTCCCCAGGAACTAATTTTCTTTTAAATTAAATGTGTTCTACCCTTTTCTACAGAAATCTAGAGCTTGTGTTCCTCCTTTCTTTTCAGCTGCCATTGTCATGCCAAGTATGCTGTATGTTTCTCTCCAGGTTTAAATTCTCTGTTTACATATTAGTAACTAGAGTTCAAGAAAGCTCAGAGCACTGAGATGGTTCATCCAAGTTGCACCCTTGAGACACAGAAATGTTCTGAAGACCAGCTGAGGCCAGGTAAAACACTACTGCCTTGAGTCCAGAGGCTGGGCAGAATTAAACCCAGAGTTAAGAATAGTGAGTGGTCTAGGTAGGTTTAGAGCGACCACAGATCACCAGTGAGTGAAGGGGGACCTCGGTCATTGCTGTGGACACTAACATGTTCTCAGAAGCTTGGACAGGGTCATTACCCATGAGCAGACACATGGGACTCTTTAAATATCCCTGTCTTTATTTTGATACATGGGTGCCTTCCCTTCTATCCTACTGAGAAAACTGCATGAGTATATTGTCCATGTTTACAGTAGTTTTTCAGAAGTCCTGTTACTTGAAAAGAGATTTGTCACTGTGTCAGAAGGCTGCACTTTCAGGAGGTTTCCACAGGTAAGCCGGCCATGACTACATGGAAAAGTGTACTGCAGTTGTGTGCGTTCACGTACATGAGCATTTTATTTCTGCTTTCTTGCTCCACTTCTCTCTCTACCCATCTGATTTAGTTTCCTTTTACTGAGATAATGCTTCACACTAAACAGTGCTCATAGTTTGAGACCTGCAGAAACAAACATGAACCATTTGGGGCTTCAGGGTAGGCTACGTGTTCCTCTGTTCCATGCTGTGGATGGGGCCTCACAAGCTCTCTTATGCCGCATTGTTCAAAGAAAATTCATAGTCAAGTCCAACGTCAAGGGCATAGGGAAGGATATTCCTTCTGTGGAAGGATGACAGGAGATTATTTGCAAAGCAATGATACAGTCTCCACCGTAGAGCTTCTTAGTTCTATGCTTTAGGTGGAAAATGTCAGGGACTTCAAGCGGTTCCTGCGATCACCTTAGGTTTTGAAGTGTCACTGACTAGGAAGCAAATATTGGTGACTGTTGACATCTGAGTACTTTCATGTGAACTGCAACTCCAATAAACCACATGCTTACAATGTTTCCTGGTTTAAATTTAAGAAACACCAAAATTTTTATGGATGTTGCCAAGCCAAGTGCCGTCTAGTTGAAGCCGAGAGAGTAGAATAAGGGTAAGTAAGTTTCAGGTGGAGTTCACAGATATGAAAGGTTAAAACACTTGATTACTAACCCAGAGGCTAAAGGTGCAAGTCTGTCTAGAAACACCTGGAGAGAAAGGCCTGGTGATCCACTGAAAAGTTAGCCACTGAACATACCATGGAGCACAACTTGACTCTTATGCACACAGAATCTCCGTGAGTTGTAGTCAACTTGACAGTAACTGATAATAAATAAGTCAGCACTCTTATTTATTTGTTTTACTTCATGTTCTCTCTCAATTGTTCTCAGTTTAATAATGTCATGTGAAAATATATTTAAGTAGGTACATTTCATGCTCAAGTTCTAAATGCCTACTCCGGTCAAAGAGGTAGAGTAGAGACCCTGCAGCCTGTGGGTGGAGAGCTGTGAGGCCTACCAATGGTTCTGCCACAGGATCACCAGCAACCCAAGGCCAAGCCAGGGGGCATCGCTGCCTCTTTTTGTTCAACTGCAGATTGAGTGGGTTAGTCTAGACGGGGAAGAAATCCCGTGTCCCGACTGGTTTCAGCATTCTGCAGTGTCGGTTACTGAAGGAATGAACTCAACAATAGGAAATTCAGATACTAAACTGGCCTTTTAAATAAGAATTTTCACAAGAGCTTAAAATCAGCTGATAAAATTCAGCATCTCAGCAGTCATGATATAACCTGTGCTTATTATGGAGTTTTTTTGGTCTTTGAAAAGGTTTCTTGTTGACATGTGTTCCCAGGACCTTCAGGCCTCTTGACAATTGTTTCTGCCATAGACTCTCCTGGTTTTGATAAGAAAGATTTAAAAATATATATATATTTATTTAAATTTTTTTTTAAAAAAACTACTGATATTTCTTCAGTAAATACTTACATTTGATTTACGTTGTAGTTTACCATGTATGCTGAGCACCTCACTAATTGGAACTAATTATGACTCAAATGGCAATGAATTTCTTTGTTTTTTAAATTAGTTAGCAAATACATAAGTATTTTAAAGAACTTCTGTTTTATGATTTTGAAATGAATTTTAAGTCTCCTAGCCGCAGCAAAGTAGCCCTGCTATTGGGATCAGAAGGCTAGTAAGAGGAATTCAAACGTAGTCCAGATTTCGTTATTACCAGTTGTGTAATTTTTGAGGAAGTTCCATGATCTTGTCATGGCTTGCTTTCCTGATCTGAGAAATAAGCACAGTAGTATGTAAGGGCACCTGTCTAAGTCCCTGTGATGGTTCAGTTAACTAATGGATATGAAATAAAGGAATTATTAGTGTGTGAAAGTGGTGCTAAGGAGACACCCTAACAGAGCAATTTTAACAAGGAGGTAATCTGGGTTGATATTTTAGACACTGAGCAGACGTGACTCCACTCCTGCTTTCCTTCCCACCCCAATTAGAAAACTTCTTTCATAAAGCCCCAAAATCTTTCATAAAACTTGCCAAATGTTTTCAAAACCTGACCTTGCTCAAGAAACCTTGTTAAAGACAATGAGGGTGCAGAGATGAGGAAAACCAGCCGATGCCCCGAAGGAAAGAGTTATGATAGAAATCTGGTCTCCATTACTGATTTGCTTAGCAAATCCTTTTTCATGGAGGGTGAGCCTCAGCCCAAATCCTGTCTGAAATGTCACAGAGTCTAATGTTCACAGTTCACAGCAATGCGACTTTCCTTGCCTCCATTTCATTAAATCAAGGAGCAAGTGCTTAGCCTATTTCTGATGTTGATAGGAGCCTCTAAATACCCACTCGCGGGCCCAATTAAAAATAACTGCTCGCATAATGCCCTTAGAGAGGGAGACCAGGCTGAAAACGGAGCCTCGTGCTTTTCTGACAATTGGCTGCTGTGCGGGCCCGGTCCTGATCATCGGATTGGCACGGCTCACGGTCTGTGCGTCCTTCGGGGAGGCTCTGCGGGGAGCGTGTCTCTCTTCCTGACAGGCCTCTTCGCCGATGCTTGCAGCTAATGAATCCTGAAAGACGGCTCAAACTGTTCTCCTCTCCGTTCCTGCTCCCACCCGCTGGCACACACAGTGCTTCGAATTGTGGCGTTTGTGGCTTGTATTTGATTCTTTATCTTCTCTAATGCAAAGCTTCATCAGCGTGTGTGTGTTTGTTAACACTTATTGAGCACCTACTGTGCGGCAGGCACCTGCTGGGACCTGGGGCAGAAAATGGAGAGTAGTACCAAGTCCTTGCCATTCTAAGAAATGGTCAAATAAACATGCCCCCTCACTGTGGCTTGGTCCAAACACGTCAAATCCATTGTCACCAAGTTGATCCTAACAGCAGCTCTACAGGATGGAATAGAACTGTCCTATAACCTGGTTATATGGTCATTAAGTGCTACAGCTGCTAACTGAAAGGTCACCAATTCAAATCTGCCAGGCACTCCTTGGAAATGCTATGGGGCAATTCTACTCTGTCCTGCAGGTTTGCTGTGAGTCGGCATGGACTCCATGGCAGTGAGTTGTTTTTCCTTTTTTGCCTTTGGCATTATAGGGTTTCGAGGAGTGGCTGGTAGGTTTGAACTGCTGCTCTTTTTTGATTAGCAGCCTGGCTCTGAACCATGTTGCCACCTGGGTTCCTCATGGTTGGGTATTTAGGTGAAAGAGCTAAGCTGAAGAATTCTGGGGTGCCCAGGAGAGGGAGATATTCTACTGGGGTCAGGAATAGGAGACCTTATCAAGAGGTGACATTCGGGCTGGTTCTGAAAGATGGTGTACGTATTGTTTTCCGTAGAGAGGACAAAGAGTACATTTTCATGGGGGAGTCAGTATGTGCAAAAGCAGAGAGATGGGCAGCAGCGTACTCTGGGCAGAGTAAAGCAAGTGCCACTGCTGGCTGGGATGTGCAGCAATTGTCAGGGCAAGAAAGGGAAGAAGAATTGATGAGAAGAGCCAGGCCGTCCAGAAGAGCTGGGGCACTGATCTGAGACATGGTGAAGTGGACTGATTTGATCCAGTTTGGCAAACCTTCTGACCACATGGTCCTGTTGTCTGATGCCCGTCTTCTTAGGCTAACATCTAGTAACTCTCAGTAACAAATTGTAATGCAGACTGACCTACTGGTGTTTCTTAGATGAATTTTTGGAAGGCAATCCACAAATTAGAAAGTAGAGAACACCTTCCTTTTTCCCAGGCCCCGGATGGTACTCTGAGAAAAGAATGTTCTCCACCTTCTCGGATTACTTATAGTCACCCTGCTGGAGGAGAGAAGATGGACTTGCATGAAAAAGATACAAATCAGAGAAGACATGACAGAGTGCTCTGGAGAGCAGAGGAAAAGAAATGCACTGAAGGCTGGTTTTGCCAGCCACGTTTTCCTAGAGGCAGCACCAAAAACTATTAATTCTGACTCACAGTGACCATATAGGACAGGGTAGAACTGCTCCACAGAGTTCCCAAGGACTGCCTGGCAGATTTGAACTGCTTACCTTTTGGTTAACTACTATGCCACCAAGGTTTCCAAAACAAACCCACATCTGTTAATTCAATTCTGACTCATAATGACCTAAATCTGGCTGAAATTAAAAGATGCAATATATTTTGACAGAGAAAAGAAAGAGGAAAGGCAGGTGCAACGCCTTAGAAGGGGGCCCCAAAGATGGCTATCGTGCAATAGGACAAGATCAGTGGGCAGAACTGCCAGCACAGCTAGCACCCCAAAGGGAAGAGATGTGACCTGATCTGAGACTAGTCTTCCCTGCAAGTTGAAGCGTAATCACACAGAAGAGTCAGTGGTTGTTTTAGTTATCTGGTACTGCTCTGATGGAAATACCACAAAGTGGATGCCTTTAGCAAAGGAAAGTTTATTCTTACATAGTCTGGTAGGCAACAAGTCCAAATTCAGGGAGTCCACTCCAGGGAAGGCTTTCCCTCCTTGTCGGCTCTGGAGGACAGTCCTTGTGTTCCACCTGTCTTTGGTCGGTCAGCATCTTGGCACAGGAACCTCAGGTCTCAATGATGTGCTCTTCTCATGGTGCTGCTTTCTTCATGGTGCTTGCCTCCCTCTCTTCCTATCTCCCGTGGTGGTACAAGCCACACTCCAGGAAAGTCCCTTAGCAAATATGTTGCAGTCCCATGTTAATCCTTTTTGAACATAATCATCCTACCTATTAGCCACAGGCAGAGATTAGGATGTATAACACAGGAAAATCACAAAATGTTCGGAGTGATGGCCCAGCCAAATGGTTACACACATTTCTGGGGGGACACAGTTCAATCCGTGACAGTGGTGCAGAAGATGTGTAATGACAGGAGAAGTGTAGCAACACCAAAGTACTGGGGAAACCAGGCTTGTGCCAGCTGTGCTCCTGGGTGATCAGGCTGTGTTTCTTCCTCTAGGAACACAGCACCATGAAGCAGATGCTTCCTCAGTTGACTGAGCCATCGTGCCTCAGGAAAGCAGTCATTTCCATAGTTTCTTCCACATTGCAAGTCTTTGTATTATTTTCATTCATCCCAAATGACCTTCCATATAAGCGTAGCCTACAGATCCATGACCCATCTGTGAGTAGAATGGAGGAGCTTTGCACAGATTCCATAAACGATAGTCCATAGTCATAAGGTCAAGTTTGGGTCAGTTACATCCTGGCCAGAAGTCACTCAGTGATCCATTGTGTCAGTGAAGGCCTGTTAGTTCCAGTGTGTGATAACTCGATGACAGCCCCCCAGAAGGTACCAGGTGTTTTTAAGTAAAAACACCACTTTGTATCTTGTGCTGTTGTTAGGTTGTTAGGTGCTGTTGAGTTGGTTATGCCTCGTGGTGACCTTATGTACAACAGAACAAAACACTGCTGAGTCCTCCCTACCCCACAGTCATTGTTATGTTTGAGTTGTTGTTGCAGCCACTGTGTCAATCCATTTCACTGAAGGTTTTCCTCTTTTTTCATGACCCTACACTTTGCCAAACATGATGTCTTGCTCCAGGGTCTGATCCCTCCTGATAATATGGGATCCGACAATTAAGTCCACGAACTTAACTGTTCTAAGTGCTACATACCTCACTACGGAATGTCACCAGAGTTACCTAAACAGTACTCCCCTTGGGAAGGTATGCACCGATGCCAGCACTTAGTATACTCTTCAAAGAAATTTTGAAACTCTGGAATGGCCATTGTGTATGGTGGCACAGTGACAAGTTCACAAACTTAACTGTGTAGTTGTCTGTGGAGGTGTTTTTAGCCAGCAAATGAGTAACTGTTTTGGAACACCCTCACTACTCACCTGATCTGGCTCCCAATGACTTTTTCTTTAGCTGAAGATGAAGGAAATATTGAAAGGAAAATATTTTGATGACATTTAGGACATCAAGGGCAATGTGGTGACAGAGTTTCAAAAATCCTTTGAAGGGTGGGCTAGGCGCTGGTCTCCACACATAGCTTCCCAAAGGGGCATACTTCGAAGGTGACTGTCGTGATGTTCAGCAATGAGGTGTGTAGCACTTTTTCTAGGATGAGTGAGTGAACTTATTCGTTAGCCTTTGTATGCCCAAAGTAAATGAGACAAAGTCTTGACATCCTTGCTTTTAAAGATCTTCTGGCTATACTTCTTCCAAGACAGATTTGTTTGTTCTGATAACCAAAACCAAACCAAATCTGTCGCCGTCGAGTTGATTTGGACTCATAGCAACCCTGAAAGGCAGAGTACAAATACCCTATACGGTTTCCAAGTTTGAATCCTGGTGGATTCAAACTGCTGACTTTTTGGTTAGCAACCATAGCTTTTAACCATTACACCCCTAGAGTTTCTGTTTTTTGACAGTCCCTGATATACTCAATATTCTTTGCCAACACCATAGTTCCGAGACATTAATTCTCCTCTAGACTTACTTATTCACTGTCCATCTTGTACGCACATAGGAAGTAACTGAATATATTATGGCTTTGGTTGAGGATACCTTAGTCCTCAAAGTTACATCTTTGCATTTAATCACTTTAAAGAGGTCTTTTGCAGTGGATTTACCCAATGCAATACGTCGTTTGATTTCTTGACTGCTGATTCCATGGGTGTTGATTGTTCATCCAAGGAAAATGAAATCTTGACAACTCTATATTTTCTGTTTATTGTGGTGTATTTATGGGTTCAGTTTTAAGGACTTTTGTTTTCTTTGTGTCAAGGTGTAATCCACATTGAAGTCTATGGTCTTTGATCTTCATCAGTAAGTACTTCAAGTCCTATTTTCTTTCCACAAAAAAATTTCTCCTCAGTACCATGAATTGTTCATCCTTTTTTTTCCACCCCCTTATGGAATCTTCCAGGCACATTTTCTTCAGACATCTGAAACACAATTGTGTATTTCTGGTAACTGATAGATCTTCTGGAGGTACAACTTACAGTAAAATTCAGTTGAGTTCATTTAATTATTTCACTAATTACATTATCATGAGTGTGTCTAGTGTGTGTCTTTCCTTTCCCTCTAGCCAGGAATGATATTTCTCATCTTGCTGTAAATATGACATTGCTTTGTGCCTCTATTCAGAGTATAAAAATACACATCCTTGCATTGTGTTTAATTTGCTATGTGGTTCATTCTTTCTTGTAGGCCACAAACTCCTTGTGGGCTGGGACTACGTGTTACCTCTATACCCACACAACATCCATACTTATGCCTCCCACATAGTAGGCATTCAATAACGGTTTACACAATAATCTTATAGGATCTACTACCTCTTCATTTATTTTTGATCTAATAAAAATGAGGTGGGAAACTGGCTCATGGTATGGTTGACAGAAAATATGTTATCTGTCATGTTCAGATAGGCCATCCAGCAGGTATTTAAGTTATAAGATTCTATCACCTAAATAAGGTCATTCCTGTCAGACAGATTATGTGGCCACTTGAGGTCAACAGAGTGAGGCTAGCTTGGAAGACCTAGGTGCAATCGTAGAGACGTGGCAGGATGATAACTTAGCCCAATAGGAAAAAAAAAGGTTCACTGGAACTCCGGAAAATGGAATTTGCAAAACAGATTACTGCCCAGGTCATCATTTGGGACTGAAATAGGAACTTGTTTATCCACCTCTCTGTAGCTTCTCTTCCCCACGTGGTAGAGTTTCAGTTTATCAAAGGTACAGTCCTTCTGTGTTTGATAGCTTTGATGCCAGTCTTAAAGTCACTAGTACCACAATCACTTTGGCTATTGCCTTTTTCTAAGGTTACGAGCTTTGTCTTTCTAATTTAAAGAGTCAGGATAGCAGCACTAAGGCAGGGGCAGACGGAGATCATACCACAGTGTATCCTAAGCCTCCTAGCAGGAAGGAATTCAACAGCTGTGGCATCTTTTCTACTAACCCCTTGACAGCTGTGTAATAAGAAGCATGCAGTGAGATTAGAAATCCTGCATTCACTGTGTGGGGGCTTTTGACTTCTTTCCTTTGGAAGACTGTCTTACAATCACAGGCATTTAAACCTTCAAGACTGTCTCCTTCAGAGTCCTCATTTCTGCACACAAGAACAGAAGGGACAGAGAGGGGTTATGATGTAATGGAAGGTCACCAGTGGTCAAATCACTTTCGTGTCAATAATTCCATTTTGCATCTGAATAGCATTTACATGTTTTCAAAAGCTTACTGCGCTTATCCAGTGATTTTCTTTTTATAGAACACTTAGCTGGGTTGGCTTTTTTGTTTGTTTCTTTAATCTTCTTTAACAAGGAAGCCTTCCCTGAATCTCCCCTACACTGAGCATTAATTCTTACTGCCGAGGGCTTTCCTAGAGCTTGTCATTATTTACCAACACAACAATTTGCTTAGCGGCCTATCTCTCTGGCTGGAGCCTAAGACCTCTGAGACCAGGTACCAAATCTACCCAGCTATCCTCAGTATACCCTGCCCCTAACTCAGTGTCTAGCCACAGTAATTGTTCTGCAGACAGATGGACACTGAAAAGAGTTTGCACCTGTGAGCCAGGCAAACCTTTTTGCTTCAAATCTCAGCTCTCCTGCTGACTAAACTCTGACTTTGGCTGAATTATCTAACTTAATTTCCTTGAGTATAAAGTGGGGATAACAATTGTCACCTAGCTGGATTGTGACAAAGATTGAATTGCATAAGGTAGGTAAATCACCAAGCATGGTGACTGACGACGGATTCTGAATCAACTTCAGTAACTTTGTTTCCTTGTCACCCAAGGACGTTCGACATGCTCATGCCAGAGCCAGGTTCAGAGTCAGAACACGCTGTGTGGCATTTTACCTTGCCACTCTCAGACTCCCTCACTGTTACACTTTCATCATGAACAGACCTTCAGATTTCTTGCTTAGTTATTGTTATTGCTACAGTTGGTAGCTGTAGCCAAGTTGGTTCTGACCTGTCTGTAACAGAACGTCACACTGCCTGCTCCTGTACCGTGGGCTTAGTTCCTAGTGACCTTGTAATGGGACTTCTGGTGCACAGTTTGTAGAAGCTTGAATCGATCAATGGCAATAGGTTTTTTTTGGTTGACTACAATAAAACGGGTATTTTAAATAATAGAATATTTTGAAGGTCTGCAGGCTCTTTGGGGGGAAAAGAAGAATTTCCTTACTATTACTGAAAAATCTTGAATATAATAGTAATAAAAACAGATAACAAAGTAGGACTTATAGTTTGTTCAGCAGTGTGCTAAATACCAGGGAGCCCTAGTGGTGCAGTGGTTAAGAGCTCAACATCTAACCAAAATGTTGGCAGTTCGGATCCCCTGGCTGCTCCTTGGAAACTCCATCGGGTAGTTCTGCTTTGTCTCTTTATAGAGTCACTGTCAATCAAAACCAACTGTGTTGGCAAGTAGTGGTGACTAGTAGCGAAAAAGCAAGAGGTGACATTTAATCCTTCTCAGGCTACTTGGAGTCCCTGCAGGTTTTTTGTGGTGTTACCAGTCATTCCTTAGAAACCCTACAGGGCAGTTCTGCTCTGTCATTAGGGTGGCTGTGAGTCAGAATTGACTCAACTCGACTGATCCTTGGAAACCCTGTGGGGCAGTTCTGGTCTGTCCTACAGGGTCACTATAGGATTGCTGTGAGTCAGAAGTGACTCGATGGCAATGGATTTGCTTTGAATTTGCTAAATGCCTTGGATCCACTATTTTTACAGTCTTCATAACAATTCTCATTTTTATATGTAAGAGAACTGAGACGTAAAGAGTCTACATAGCTTTCCTGGAGTCACATATAGTGAATCCTGGATTTGAACTTACATTTGTCAGACTCTAGAGTCCCACTTTTACGAAGGCTTGGTGTCACAATGGTTAAGTGCTCAGAGTCGATTTGAACCTATCCAGTGGTTACCATGGGAGAAAGACCCAGAGGTTCCCTCCTGCTCTATGGAACAGTTCATCTCTTTCATGTGGAGTCACTGTGAGTCAAGACCAACTTGACTGCAGCTAACAACAGAATCCCATTTTTAACTCACTTTCTAGCTTCCAGAGCTATTTAGGGAACACACGGAAGCTATTTCCTTTCTTTAGGGCTTTGTTTTTTCATATCAGAATTTGCTTCACTGGCCCCTTTTTTTCAGCAGTAGACTGTCAGGTCCTCCTTTCTATCTGCCTTAGTCTAGAAGTGCTGATAAAACCTGTCCACCAAGGGCGACCCTGCTGGTCTATGAAATTCCAGTGGCAAAATTTCTAGTATCACATCAACACGGGAGCCCCAACAGCACAGGTGGAGAGTCTGCTACTAATGACCTCTTTGAAGTGTTAAGAAGCCAATATGTTGCTTTGACGACTAAGGGGCACCTGATCGAAGCCATGATACGCATGTGAAAGCTGGACAATGAAGGAGGAGACTGAAGACCTGACACCTCTGAACTATGGTGTTGCAAAGAACAATGAATATACCGTGAACTTCCAGAAAAGCAAACAAATCTGACTTGAAACAGAAATAGCCAGAATGCTTCTTGGAAGCCAGGATGGCAATACTTCATCTCGTACACTTTGGACATGTTATCAGGAGGCATCAGTCCCTGGAGAAGGCCTTCATGCTTGGAAAGTGAGAGTCAGCAAAAGAAAGGAAGATTCTCCATGAGATGGGTTGACACAGTGGCTGCGACAATGGACTGAAACATAACAACAGTTGTGCAGATGGTGTGAGACCGGGCACTGTTTCCTTCTGGTGCACACAGGTTACGAGTTTGTCTTGGTCATCTAGTGCTGCTGTATGAGAAATACCACAAGCAGATGGCTTTAACAAAGAGAAATTTATTATCTCACAGAAAAGCAGGCTAAAAGTCCCAGTTCAGGGTATCAGCTCCAGGGGAAGTCTTTCTTTGCTGGCTGTGGAGGGAGATAGGTCCTTGTCATCAGTCTTCCCCTGGACTGGAAGCTTCTGATGAGCAGGGACCCCAAGTCCTTTCCAAATGATGTGCTCAGCTCCTGGCACTGTTTCTTGATGGTGTGAGGTCTCCAGATCTCTGCTTGCCTCCCTTTCCTTTCTATCTCAAGAGACTTCCCCAAGGCACAGTAGAATCCCTCACGTTGAGTCCTGCCCCACCAACCCAAATGCTGCCTGTTCATCCTCATTAACACTACAGACGCAGAGTGCACAGCATAAAGGAACTTCACACGGTAGCTGGAATCATGGTCCTGCCGAATTGCTAGACACGTTTTGAGGGGGGGACACAATTCAATCTGTGACAAAATTGGAGCAGACTCTGTAGAACCTAACAAAAACAATTTAATTTAGAGAGTCCCTAGATACTGCAAATGGTTACGGCACTCTCAGCAGCCAAAAAGTTAGAAGTTCAAACCTACCTGGAAGTGCCTCAGCCTGGTGACCTGCCTCCAAAAGTCAGCCACCAAAACCCCTGTAGAGCACAGGTCTGCTCTGGCACACGCACAATCACTATGAGCTGAAGGAGTCCACTCAATGACAACTGTTTTTATTTAATTTATTGAAATTTAATTTGCTGTATGACATGAAATAAAACTGGTAGAGTTTTTAACCCCATATTGAGATTTCTTCCACGCCATTTATTGCATAATTTCATCCTTTTCCCACTGTTTCATGATTCTTCTTTTTTAAAATCATTATTAAATTTTTAGATCTGCTAGAATCTGTCCCCTTCCCCTTTTATTTCTAATGGAAAGCCTGGTAGCATAGTGGTTAAGTACCATGACTACTAACTAAAAGACTGGGAGTTAAAATCTGCCAGGTGTCCCATGGAAACTCTATGGGGTAGTCCTACTCTGTCCTATAGGGTTGCTCTGAGATGGAATCCACATAATGGCAATGGATTTGTTTGTTTTTTTGTTTGTTTGTTTCTGGTTTATTCCTGGTATGTCATTGTTTCTTATGACATTATATCTCCTTAAAAAGAACCACATCCCCTGTCTCATCTTAATGAAATTTCACAGGTAGGTAGGTTTTTGTGTAAAATACAATGAGCTATACCCACTTATTGAGCTTCAGCTCCGTGCTACCATTTCTTCCTTTTACTACATACAGTTGTTGAGAGTATGAAGTACAAGGCACTGGTGATTACCTCATTGAATACTACTATTATTTTTGCATGGTATGCAGCAGTAGAGTCCCAGATGATTCCTACACACACACACACACAAAGTTACCCTGTCAAGAAACACTGAGGACCCTGGAACCCCACTGTTGGCTCCCATTCATGGTGCCTTGTCCATCCTGTCTCACACCGTATCCACTCATATTTACTCTTAAAGCCAGCAGATTGCTTTCACGCTTTAACATAGCCACTTACCTCCACCTCCCAAAGAAAGAAATCTTTTCTTGCCGTGTGTTTCCTCTTTTCTGTTACCAATCTCAGCATCTACTAAACTTTGCAATCTAAGAAAAGTTATGTTATCTGCTTACATATAGAGCACTAGCAATATAGTGGCTAAGAGGTAGGCTGCTAACCAAAAAAGGCTGGCAGTTTGAATCTACCAGGTGCTGCTTGGAAACCCTGTGCATCAATTCTACTCTGTCTTGTAGGGTCAATATGAGTTGGAATGGACTTAACTACAGGGGGTAACTAAAAATTTCTTGTTATCCTTAAGTTGAAATTCAACAGTAGTTCTTGTGATCAACTCCCTCAGATATTCCAAATGATTTCATTCTCCATTCCATTTTACCATCTTCATGACCACCTTCCTCCATCCCATTACTCAATGCTGAATAAACTTCCGTTGTCTGACCAAGGACCACAAGTCTTCCTAACTTTTCTTTCTCCTTCCGTCTGTCTTTTTGCAAAGCATTCTCCATAGTGCCCTGAATTTTTCAAAATCGTCAACTATATCACATTGCTTTTCTGTTTAAAACATATTAAAAACCCAAACTTGTTACCATCAAGTCAATTTTGACTCATAATGAACAGAACAGGACAGGGGAGGACAGGACAAGATGGAACAAAACTCCACCATATTCTTTTTGAAGTCTGCAAATCTTTATGGAATCAGACTGCTGCATTTTTGTCTTGAAAAGTGGCTGATGAGTTTGAACCACTGACATTATAGGCAGCAGTCGAGTGCTTAAACACTGTTCAATGAGGGATCCTTTGGTAGAATTCAAACTCAAACAAACTAGTTGTCATGAGTTGATTTCAACTTGCAGGTACCCTATAGGACAGAGTAGAGTTGTCCCATAGGGTTTCCAAGGAGCAGCTAATAGATTTGAACTGCTAACTTTTAGTTAGCCAAAAGGTTAGCAGCCAAGCTCTTAACCAATGCACTATCAATACTTCTAATTTAACTTTAATTAAAGTCTGATGTCTTATTTCTGACTTGGAAAGTTACAGGAGCTTTTCCTGCTTTTGAAACATGCTAAGACTGTTCCCACCTTAAGAACCTTTCCAGTAGCTACTTCCTCTGTACATGATTTTTCCCCAGATGTAGACACAGCTGGATATTCTTGTCACTGGTACTTGGCTCAACTGAGAATTCCTAACATGAGCCTGCTCTGATAGCCCAGTCACTGTTCTTCAGTCTTCATGGCATCATCACGAACTGAGATTTTGAATTTATTGATTTGCTTATCGTTTTCTCTCCTTTCCCCTGTCCTAAATCTAATAGAAGCACAGTGACAGAAGAATCCTGTTTTATTCACACTGCATCCTCAGCATCTGAAAAAGTCCCCAGTGCTCAACAGGTAATCAAAAACACTAGGTAAATAAATGAGTAAACATTGGGTCTTACATGTGATTTGCCCCACTTGTGATCTCTTTTATTGACACAATACCACACACCACCTACTGCTGTCAAGTCAATTCTGACTCATAGCAGTCCTATAGAACAGAGTAGAAGTGCCCCATAGAGTATCTAAGGAGCACCTGGTAGGCTTGAACTACTGGCCTTTTGGTTAGCAGGCATAGCACTTAACCACTTCACCATCAAGATTTCCGTTTAATGGCACACATAAGGAAAATCTTCAACAAGATCTAGGTAGCATCAGAACTTGTCAGGTGGATGCTTAGTTTCATCTCCTGTGCTTGATTGTTTTTGCTTTTGTCTTGCCCCAAAGTCCTTCTGCACAGGGGAGGTAGTAAAAAGGAGATCACCCAGGCCTCGCCTTGCAAGTGAGCGTAGCTGGTTTGCTGGGAACACGAACAGCCAGAGCTATCACCTTTTTCCTGTCATGTCCCTGATTACTCAAGACTCTAGGTGCTCTCTAGTAACGAACAGAGTGAGCCTAGAAGCCAATGAACTAGACAACAGAAAGTGTTAAATAATATTGTTGGGAACTATGTTATGTTTGTTTGGAAGGGGGACAAAGATGCTACTATTTACTAAATTCTTGGTCTTATAGGTATCCTAGTGGATGCCTAGTGGTCCTTGGTTAAGAGTTCAGCTGCTAGCTAAAAAGACAGCAATTTGAATCTAACAGCTGTTCCTTGGAAACCCTATGGAGCAGTTCTTCTCTGTCCTGTAAGGTCACTACAGAATTGATGACAGCAAGGAGTTTATTTTTTGGTTACTTTTCTAAGTGTTGTGTGATGTGTCAATTCACAGAGTGCCTTTTTAGTAGATAAGAGAATAAACAGATACAGATGTTAAGTCAGTTATTTAAGGTCACACCAGTAAGCCTGGAGTCAGAATCAGAAGCACAGCATCTTGCCTTCAGAGTATGTTCATTTATGAAAGAAACTGTACTTCTCTCAATAAGGAATTATTGAAGGTTTTTTCAAAGGGCTGTGACTTGTTCTGTGTGTCTGTCTGTTTACTCTTCTTCCCTCAAGAAACTTATTAATTGGGGCAGAGTCAAGATGGTGGACTAAATGCATGCCTCTGGAAACCAAGACCTGAAATGATAATTAAATGGAGTCTTCTGAACACTTAGTAAGCCCTGGGAGGCAGCATAGGGCTGTTAATTTGGACTTCATATCAATGAATGCAAAACCTCCTCTCTTTCACTGACCCCACTCTTGGTGAGCAGAGGCCTGCACAGACTGAAGGTAACTCACCATTTTGATTTTTTTTTCTCTGCTTGGCCAATAGGCAGAGCTGGGACTTGACTAGCTGCTGGTCTCAGACACACTGCTGGTGGGACCAGCAGTTACCGGGTTCTGAGAGCCTGTGTTTGGACTCTATATACCTCGGCTTCCCTGGCCTATCTTTCTGCCTCTACCATGTGGTAGCTACACTTGTGCGGGATGCCACCTTGATACACTGGGAAATGGAGAAGCCCAGGCTGAGGCCCCAGGCAGACTTTGTTCCTAGGCTGGGAGGTGGCACCTTCCAGTGGAAGAGTGCTTTCCCAGCAGGTAGGTGGTGTTCCACACAGTGTCGCCTGGGGCAGGGGCCCAGTGGTGGAGGCTGTGGAGCATTTTGTCACTCTTGGCCTCTCTTTCTGCCAGGAGCCTTGGCCTGGCTGGCTGGCAAGCTTGTGCAGGACGTCATCTTGTTTTGCTAGGAGGTGGAGTCATCCATATGGAAGCCTCAGCTGGACCAAATTCCTGGGCTGGGAGGCAGTGCCTACCCAGAAGAGGCTGATTTTCCAACAGAAAAGCAAAATTCTACACAGTATTGCCTACAGCTGGGGCCCGACAGCAGAGGCCAGAGGGCAGTAGCCTTTCTGTATTTTGAGCTAGTTTATAATATCTGGTGTTCACCATAGAGGTGCTTAGTTTGCCCACTGGAAAGAGGGACATATACACCTGAAAATCTGACTGACTTTGGAAGCTGTCAAATACTTTTTACTTCTCATTTTAAGACAGCCTAGAGAAACAACTGTGGTCCATCTTCACAGCATCTCTCCCAGCCTCTATTGACCCACATGAAGCCCCAAAAGCAACAAACATTGGAGAAGACTGTAACCTGGAAATCACCCATGGCATCAGAAGGCCCCCAAAAGAAACCACCTCAGAACTTCCCAGATGAAGAAGCTTTTCTGAAACTATCAGAAGGTGAATACAAAAGGATTATATAGAGAGCCCCCCTAGACCTTATACAAAATGCAGCAGAGCAAAACAAAAAATTAAGAAAGCTGTTCGATCTGATGGAACATCCGTAGTTGGAAATCCAACAGATGAACAACAAAATCAAAGACATGGAAACTTCAATTCAAAGCCAAGAAAGTAGAATGGAACAAATGGAAAACAGGATTTCTGATTTGGAAGACAGAGCTACTGACTCCAGCACCTATGAGGAGAAATTAGAAAAAAGAAACAAGAAAAATGAAGAAGCATTAAGAAGCACATGGAATTCTTTTAAGAAGAACAATCTACAATTAATTGGAGTTCCTGAACAGGGTGAGACACGTAGGTGCTGACGGAAAACTTCCCAGAAATTATGAAAGAAGAGAATACAGATATCCAAGATACATGTGGAACACCACTCAATACAGATCTCAATAGAAAGACTCCAAGACATATTATAATCAAGCTTAACAAAATGAAACATAAGCAGAAACTCTTAAAGGCCACAAGACTCAAGCCAAGCCAGCCAAAGCAAACCTAATATTCAGAGGGAAACCCTGTAGGCTTTTGTTAGATTTCTCTGCAGAAACAATGCTGGCATGGAAACAGTTTCATGACATACTCAAAGCCTTGAAGGAGAAGAACTTCCAACTAAGAATTATATATTCTGCAAAACTATCTTTCAAACATGAAAATGAAATCAAGACATTCACAGATAAACAGAATCTCAGAGACTTTGTACAAACCAAACCAAAGCTACAAGAAATACTGAAAGAATTTCTTGGCGTGGAAGAACAAAACCACTACCTTTATATTTTAGAAGGACACATTATCCAGAATCCTACTTAGTTAGGGAAGGCTCCAAATACAGCCAAAGCTATAATAGTGAAAGAAATGATCTAATGATTGTATTAAAAAGAGGGATGTGCTACAGTCATTACAGTCCTTCCAGACAGAGAGCAAGTTGACAAGAGTGGTAGCAATCAAAATTGGGTTTATATATCATTTCGTAAGTGGGATCGTAGGGGCAGCCATAAAGCACAATAAAAAAGCAACACACCATATCAAGAAATGTAATACAGGAGTCTCAACAACCACAAAATTAACCCTGAAAAAAGTGAAAACTCAACTCACAAAGAAGGTCACAGAACAGATTAATAAGAACAACAGAGAAAACATCAACACAAAAATAAACATATCCCAATGGCAGCACTGAACGCATACCTATCAATAATTATATTAAATGTGAATGGACTGAACGCTTCAGTAAATAGACATCAAGTGACATCTTGGATCAAAAGACATGACCCATCTATATGTTGCCTGCAAGAAACTCACCTTAGACTTAAAGATAGGAACAAACTGAAAATTAAAGGATGGAAGAATATATACCAAGCTAACAATAAACAAAGAAGAGCAGGTGTGGTAATTCTAATCTCAGATAAAATCAATTTTAATGTAAAATCCAGCGTCATGGAAAGGATGGTCAGTATTTATTGCTGAATGGTTCAATACACAAGCAGGTCTTAACAATATTAAATATTTATGCACTTAATATTAGAGCACCTAGATACATCAAAGAAACACTGACTACACTCAAAAAGGTGATAGATCACTCCACAATAATAGGAGACTTCAACACTCCACTCTCAACATTCGACAGATCGTCTAGAAAAAAGTTCAGTAAAGACATAGAAGACCTTATTGCCACAATTAACCAACTAGGCCTCATTGACATATACAGAACTCTCTATCCATCAGTGGACAACTATACCTTCTTCAGTGCACATAGAACATTCTCCCGAATAGACCATGTGTTAGGACATAAAGCAATTCTTAACAAAATCCATACCATTGAATTAATGCAAAGCATCTTCTCA
Source organism: Heterohyrax brucei (assembly GCA_028571685.1). Classification (NCBI taxonomy): domain Eukaryota; kingdom Metazoa; phylum Chordata; class Mammalia; order Hyracoidea; family Procaviidae; genus Heterohyrax; species Heterohyrax brucei. Next base: position 10,582,501 of record CM053164.1, on the reverse strand, counting down.
AATCATAAAGCCATAAAAGTCTAAATCAATAGCAGAAAAAACATAGAAAGTAGAACTCATGGAAAGTGAACAACACCTTGCTCAAAAAATCATAGGTCATAGAAGAAATCAAGGATTAAATAAAGAAATTTATGGATTCCAACCAGAAAGAAAACACATCCTACCAGAACCTGTAGGATACAGCCAAAGCAGTGCTCAGAGGTCAGTTTATCTCCATAAATGCACACATCTGGAAGGAAGAAAGAAATCAAATCAAGGAACTGACCCTACAGCTTGAACAAGTAGAGAGAGAACAACAGAGGAACCCCTCAGGCAGCAGAAGAAAACAGATCATAAAGATTAGAGCAGAACTAAACAAATTAGAGAACAGAAGAACAACTGAAAAAATTGACAAGACCAAAAGCTGGTTTTTTGAAAAGATTAACAAAATTGTCAAACCACTGGCTAAACTTACAAAATGAAAACAGTAAAGGGAACAAATAACCCAAATTAGAAATGACAGGGGAGTTGTCACAACAGATCCAATAGAAATAAAAAATATCATAGCTGAATACTATGGAAGACTATTCTAACAAATTTGAAAACCTAGAGGAAATGGACAAATTCCTTGGTTCATATCACCTATGAAAATTATCAGAAGGTGGAGCAGAACAACTCAATAAACCCACCACAAAGAAGAGATTGAAAAAGTCATCAAGAAACTGCCAACCAAAAAAAGTCTGGGCCGAGGTGGCTTCACTGCAGAACTCTACCAAGCTTTTAGAGAAGAGTTATCTCCAATACTACTGAGACTATTTCACAGTATAGAAAGGGATGGAGTACTCCCAAACTCATTCCATGAAGCCAGCATAACCCTGATACCTAAGCCAGGGAAAGACACAATCAAAAAGGAGAACTACAGACCGATATCACTCATGAATCTAGATGCAAAAATCTTCAATAAAATTCTTGCCAATAGAATACAACAACATATCAAAAAAATAATCCATCATTACCAAGTTGGATTCATACCAGCGATGCAAGGCTGGTTCAACATCAGAAAAGCAATTAATGTGATCGACCACATAAATACCATAAAAGACAAGAACCACCTGATCTTGTCTATTGATGCAGAAAAGGCATTCAATAAAGTAGAACACTCATTCATGCTAAAAACTCTCAGCAAAATATGAATAGATGGTCAATTCTTCAATGAAATAAGGGCCATTTATACAAAGCCAACTGCCTACATCATCCTGAATGGAGAGAGACTGAAACAGTTTCACTTGTGAACAGGAACTAGACAAGGATGCCCACTCTCATCTCACCTCTCCTATTCAACACTGTACTAGAAGTTCTAGCCAGAGCAATTAGACAAGACCAAGGAATAAAGGGCATCTGCATCAGCAAAGAAGAACTAAAAATCTCCCTATTTGCTCATAATATGAATGTATATGCAGAGAATCCCGAAGAATCCATAAGAAAACTACTGAAACTGATAGAAGAGTTCAGCAAAACCTCAGGATACAAGATAAACATAAGTAAATCAGTAGGATTCCTTTATACCAACAATAAGATTATAAAGGAAGAAATCACCAAGTCACTACCGTTTACCATAGCCCCTAACAAGACAAAGTACCTAGGAATAAATTAAACCAGAGAAATAACAGATCTTTACAAAGAGAACTACAAACCCTTGCTACAAGAAACTAAGAGAGACTTACATAAATGGAGAAACCTACCATGCTCATGGATAGGAAGTCTTAACATTGTGAAAATGTTTTTTTTACCCAAAGCAATCTACTTATATAATGCAATCCCAATACAAGTTCCAGTGACATTTTTTAATGAGATGGAGGAACAAATTACCAACTTTGTTGGGAAAGGGAAGAAGCCCTAGATAAGTAACGCATTACTAAAGAAGAACACACTGAGAGGCCTCTTATTACCTGACCTTAGAACCTACTACACTGCCCCAGTAGTCAAAACAGCCTGGTACTGGTACAAAAACAGACAGATAGATCAGTGGAACACAATTGAGACCCCAGAGATGACATCATCTGCCTATGAACAGCTGATATTTGACAAAGGCCCTAAGACATTAAACTGGGGTGAAAACAATCTCTTCAGCAAATGGGGCTGGAAAAATTGAATATCTATCTGCACTAAATTAAAACAAGATCCGTATCTTTTACCTTATACAAAAACCAACTCAAACTGGATAAAAGACCTAAATATCAAATCTAAAATGATAAAGCTCATCCAAGAGAAAGTAGGAACAACAATGGAAGGTTTAATACACAACACAAACAGACTTCAAAATCTGTCAAACAAACCACAATCATCAGAAGAGAAAATAGATAAATGGGAACTACTAAGACTCAATCACTTTTGCTCATCCAAAGACTTTATTAATAGAATTAAAAGGTGACCTACAGAATTGGAAAAAATAGTTGGCAACTCTACATCAGACGGACTCCTGATCACCATAATCGATATGGTATTACAAAATATCAATAAGAAGAAGATAAACCATCCAATTAAGCGATGGGCAAAGGAGATGGACAGACACTTCTCTAAAGAGGATATCCAGGTAGCCAAAAAAACACATGCAGACATGCTCACGATCATTAGCTATTAAAGAAATTCAAATCAAAACAACAATGAGATACCATCTCACCCCAACAAAGTTGGCCATGATCCAAAAAATGCAAAACAACAAATGCTGGAGAGGCTGTGGGGAGATTGGAACTCTCCTACATGGTTGGTGGGACTGCAAAATGGTGCAACCTCTTTGGAAAGCAGTCTGATGCTACCTTAAAATAATGAATATAGATATACCATTTGAGCCAGTAATTCCACTGCTTGTAATATATCCTACATAGTCAAGGTCATTCACACCAACTGATAAACGCACATGAGTGTTCCTCACAGCACAGTCCACAATAGCAAAAAGATGGAATCAACCCAGATGCCCAACATCAGAGGAATGGATAGGTTAACTATAGTATGTAGTCAATGGAACACTATGCAATAATAAAGAACAACGATGACTGCAGAAAATATCTCTTAACCTGGTTTCAACTGGAGGACACTACGCTGAATGAAAGTAGTCAGCGACAAAAGCACAAGTATCGTATGAGAGTCCTACGATTAAAACCTAAAAACAGATTCAGGCATAGAAGAAAAGACTCTGAAGGCTGCAAGGATGGGGAGTGAGAGAGGATGAGGGGGGAGAGTTTAGATTAGATAGTTAATAGAAATTAGATTGAGTGAAGTCGGTGACAGCACACATTAGAAAGAAGATCAATAATAACTGGACTTCAACACAATTTGAGTACTCCTCTCATCTTAACCTAACATTGCGAGGACAGAGTAGCTGGGGCAGGGGGCCAGGGATCATGCTTTCAGGCAAAATCGAGGCCAATTGGCACAGCTAGCATTTTGCTAATGAAGATTCTCTGTACCCCTCATCAGTGAGTGGCATCTGGGGTCTTAAAAGCTGCCAAGCTGCCGTCTGAGGGTACAGCAAATGGTCTCAACTCAACCGGAATGGATGATCACCGAGGACAAGAATGACACGGGGATAAGAAAACCCAGAAGACAGAGGAACGTACCTGAGTAGGTGTCTACATCGACTCGTGACCAGAGAAACCAGATGGTGCCCGGCCACCACCGGTGATAGCCACGATGGAGCTCACAAAGTTGAGTCTCACGGGCAACAAGAGAATAAATAAGGATCTTCAATGAAAGACCACAACTGATGGTCCAGGTGCTTCAGACTTCCCCTGGGAGCATGACCTCTGGCCCTGATGCTGTCCCTGTCCATAAATGATAATGAAGGCCAATTTTTCCGACAGCAATGAATTGGACTTGGTGACACAGTGACCGTATCTTGTGGGAATTTTATGATTCTATGCATCTATAGGATGTCATGCTGCTGACCTCTTGCTGGAGGAAGGAGAGTGGGTGGAGAGGAGGGGATTGGAGACTGTTGGAAGGATAGGACATGTATGGAGCAGAGAGGAGGGATGTGCTGTCACTGGGCAGGGAGAGCAGTGGCAGCTGCATATAGGTGAACATGCAAATTTATATGGGAATGTGCATTTTCATTCAATCATAATAATAAAAAAGAAACTTATTAATCACTTATTATTTACCAGATCTTGTTCTAAGACATATAGCAATGCGGTTATAAGAATTCAGGAACTTTTTCTTTTAGTCACTTTTGTATCCAAGTGGCAAACAATGTCAGTGCTCCAATCCACATCCCTTTGTATGCTGAACAAGATTTAAATTGTCTCCCACCAAATGTGTGCCAACGAGGCTAGGTCATGATTCTCAGTAGCATGATTGTTAACACTTTTGCAATCTCATTGTATTACCCTGTGTTACAAATTTTAACCTCTAGGGTGTTAATGAGGCAGGATTAGAGGCAGTTATGTTAAACAAGCAGGATGCAAGCTACAGGAAAGGGTTGTGTCTTGAACCAATAGGAGAGGGACCTCCTATTACCAAGAAAGAAATGGCAGGAGTAGAGTGTGTCTTTTGGACCCAGAATCCTTGCACTGAGAAGCTCCTAAACTAGCATAAGGTTGATGACAAGGACCTTTCCCTAGCTTTAGAAAGCATTCCCCTGGAGCTGGCATCCTGAATTTGGACATCTAGGCTCCAAATTATGATAAAATAAATTTCTGTTTCCTGAAGTCATCACTTATGGTTTTCTGTTATAGTGCACTAAATAACTAAGGCACACCTTTTATTCTGTTTACTATTTTTGTGTACACTTCACGTGTGCCCTCTCTTCTAACTGTCAGCAGCTGCTGCAGCTATTTTTCAGAGGACCACCCCGGGGCCACTGAGGTCTCCAGTTCCTGCTCTAATGAAGAGCTAGAGTTCTTGACAATTTGACTTACACCTCCATCCTCTACAGCCTTAACCAATGACCAGGTGGTGTTGAAGTAAGAAAGTACCCTGCTTCAGAGGAAGCGTAGCTGTAATTTCCAGTCAAGAAGTCTCCTGCCTGATTAAGCTAAAGCTGCTCTCTGAGGGAAGTTGCCTTGGGTCAAACCCTTGTTCAGCTCCCTCCCTTTCCCCGTCTTACTTCCTCTGCTTCTGCACAGGTTTGCATTGGAAGCACTTCCTTCGTGAATTACTTGAAAACAGCTCTTTACCCTAGAGACAGCTTCTGGAGAGCCTGACCTAAAGCACTGTCTGCTGACAGGTCCGTCTGGACGCATAGAAGCTGCTCAAGATATGCTGGATGAATGAATGAATGAATGAAATGAATGAGTCATTTCTTTTGGTGGAAAGATCATTGTTTTTGTTGACAAAGTTATATGTGAGGTGAAAGAGTTTGCATCGTTTTGCCTACCTGCTGCCTTTTGAACATTAGTTGAATAATTTAGTTCACTGCTTCTCCAATGATGCTGTCCTGAACACCAGGCCTACCAGCTGTTCTCAGGCAAAAAACTCCAAACCAAACAGGCTATTGCTGAATTGACTCCGAGTCATAGTGACCCAATAAGACAGAATAGAACTACCCCGTAGAGTTTCCAAGGAACACCTGGGAGATTCAAACTGATGATCTTTGGTTGGGAGCTGTAGCGCTTAACCACAATGCCACTAGGATTTCAATAGATGGAGAATTCTAAAGAGAATTTAGTTTGGAAAGTGCTGCATACTACATTTATCCCTCAAATAGCCCCAAAACAGTGAAGGACTGTGCATATTGAAGCTTTGGGGAGCAATTCTGTATGTGTACATGCACATTCAATGTTTGATAATTAAGTTTGTGAAATTAATTGTTCTAAGTGCTACTTACCTTGTTGCCAAATATCACTATAGTCAGCTTTGAAGTACTCCCCTTGGAAGGCTATGCACTAACACCAGTACCTAGTCCACCCTCCAAGGCAATTTTGGAACTCTTTCTGGAATGGCCATTGTGCACGGTGGCGTGGTGGCAAATTCACAAACTTAATCGTATAGTTGTCTGTAAGGGAGTTTGTAGCCAGTAAACAAATAACGGTGTTGAAACACCCTCCCTGCTCACCTGACCTGGCCCTCAATGATTTTTTTCTTTACCCCAAGATAAAAGAAGTATTGAAAAGAGGACATTTTGATGATTTCAGGACATCAAGGATAATATGATGACAGCCCTAATGGCCATTTCAGAAAAAGAGCTCCAAAGTTGCTTTGAAGGGTGGACTAGGCACTGGCATCTGTCCATAGTTTCCCAAGGGGAATACTTTGAAGGTGACTATAGTGATACTCATTAATGAGGAACGTAGCACTTTTCCTAGGATAAGTTCGTGAACTCAATTGGCAGTCTCCGTATGTGTACTGTTAAGGATTGAATTGTGTCCTCTCATAATGTGTATTGAAGTCCTAACCCCTATGCCTATAGATGTAATCCTTTTAAGGAATTTGGTTGTGTTTATTATGTTGTTGAAGTCATAGCACTGAAGTGTATGTGCTAGCTGATCACTGCTGAGCTCTGTGGAGAAGCATAGACAAGAGGAAGCAATCTCCAAGGAAGGAAGGTCGATGCCAGGCCCATTGAAAGTTGCCGTGGAGCCAAGGAATGTTGGAAAAGACAAAGATCTTCCTCTAGAGCTGACACAGAAAGAAATTAACCCTAGAGTCAATGCCTTTAATTTGGACTTCTAGCCTCCTAAACCATGAGAAAATGAAGGTGTAGTCTTTAGGGCCTCCCACTTAGCATATTTCTGTTACAGCAGTGCTAGAATACTGAAACATGTAATATGTATGCACAGCACTTGGCTTGGCTATTTATTTTTTTATGTAAATATATGTGTTCGTTTTGCTTCAATGTAATCCAAATTTATTTGGAATAGAGTCCTTTCTTCATCCTAAGTGACTTTCTACATAAAACATTCTACATGAGCTGATTGAGAGAGAGATTCCCTTGCAGAGAAAGGAAGCTGGATTCATTAAGTGGTGCCTAGGTTAGACATCACCCTCCCAACCACCATCAGAGTTGGGAATCCGTCAGAACCTAAGAGACTCACACCCACGTGATCCTTTTAGGGGGCTGAAGCTGGCCCCAGGTCCCAGTTAGACAAGGTAGGACATTCAGTGCATTCTCTGGAGGTGAAGTCATTTTTAGCAAGAGAATTATGATAAATCTATTTCCATTAAACAAGTGAACTGTGTAATTGTTACAGATTATAATTTTCTTTTTTCCAACAAGACAGGGCATAACTGGAAATTAAACAGGTTTTCTGAACAACTAAACCTAATGAATCTTGCAAAGATTGAACCCTAAGTGGCCAAGTCTGGAATTGTAGCGTATTGCGTTGTCAGAGAGTGAACTCTGTTAGGATATTAATTATTCAATCATGAAGTAGAATGTGAGCAGAGAAGTAACTAGCCCTTCAGTGTTAAACATGGATGTCACCCCCTACTTATATGCACAGCCACCTCCAGAGCTATTTCAGAGACAGAAGTGGCTTGAAGGTACTTGTGATCAAGAACCTGTGGCTGCTGTCGTGGAAATGCCTGTGTCTGGTTCTCCTCACACCTAGAAAAGGGCTGACAGAAGTTGTCAATTCAATTGTTGCTGATAATAGAACAGATCGTCTCTATTGTCTCCATGTACAACTTTGGAGTGTAACAACTATTGTATAGCTTGTGGTTTATTTAACATGCATGTGTGGGTAACTCCACTATGCTAGGTATAGTGTATATTAGAAGCCAGATATAGTAAGATAGATTTTGATCATAAAGAATTACAATTTGTTGGGGAGATAGATGTATAAATAACACTAATGGCACCACTCAATTGCTCTGTAATAGAGTTGCTAGTTGTGTACCGTAGTCACTGAATAAGTGTTAGGAGCTCATGAATATCCCTAGGGATATGTGGCAGTAATCTGGATTTGTTCCACAGCTCCAGTACTTTTCCTCCTTTTAGTCCTGTTCAGCACTTGAATGTATGGACTAAACTTTTAGGGATTGCTTATCATTGGCTGTCACATGTGCTGGGCATTATAGAGAAAAGATGAATGTGAAATGCGACTCTGAACCTCTCCTAAGAGAGAATCCTCTTCAAAGAAGATCCACATGTTTTTAAAATATAATAAGTAAATTCTGTGTTAGAGATAGGTACAAGGTGTCTATGAGCTAAGACAGGCATCTAGTTCTAAAGTGGGATCAGAAAAGGCTTCCTGGAAAAGATGACTAGGCAGGGTATGAAGTCAAGGAAGGGCTAACCAGATGAGGTAAGAGGGAGGATAAGGAGAGAGACTCAGGGGAAGGAAGGTCCCAAGGCAGGGACGAGGACCATAAAGTGTGTTTTTCTAGAGTATCATCATTAGGGTGGGAATGGTATACAGTGATGCTCAAGGAGGAAAAGGGGCCAGTGCATGGATGGTCTTGTAATCTATGAAAAGACTAAATTTTATTATGCAGGCAATAGGACACACACACACACACACACACACACACACACACACACACACACACACACACACACACACACACACCCCTCTGCCATCGAGTCAATTCTGACTCACAGTGACAGTAGAACTGCTCCACAGAGTTTCCAAGGAGTGCCTGGTGGAGTTGAACTGCTGACCTTTTGGTTTGAAGACATAGCACTTAAACACAGCACTACCAGGTCTTCCATATTCCGTGTGTGTGTGTGTGTGTGTGTGTATGAAGGAACAATCCGGTGAGTTGAAAGTCTGGGCGGAAATGCTATGGCTGTAATGTGGAGAATGAAGTGAAGGGAAGGACTGCAGACAAGGAAACCATTCAGTGGCTCTTGAAATAGTTACATGACAATGATGAGCTTGTGAAGCACAATGGTGTTGGTACGTGTGGAAGGAAAGAAGGTGGGGGAGTCACAACATACCCAGCAAGTCAAATCAGCTGGATGTAAGACTTTTTAAATACATGTATTGTAGATAAGGAGATAGATTGACAGAGGGAGCAGAGTTTGGGTTGCCTCCGGGCTTCTGGTTTGGGGGGAGGTGATAAGATTACTTTAGAGAATGAGCTTAAAGTCCTAAAAGACTTCCAACTCGATCTGTGTAGTAAGAAATGAACAAACTGCTTTAAATAATAGGGATGTTCAGGGAAGAATGTATAAAGTTGGGAACCGTCAGCCCACCATGAAAGTTTAAACTAGAATCACATGTTTAACAAGAATTCTGGGAATGAGAAAAACAGCTATCCTGGGATTAAGCAATGGGAGCAAGGATACGTGTAAGAGGAAGAACCCATTGCAAAGTCTGTGATGCAATGGTTAGCACAAAATGAGATGGTCAAGAGTTAAGCCATAAAAAACAATGGAGTGAAGCCTAAAGGAGTGACAGAACACTACCAAAGGTATCAGGGAGGGCTGGTGAGGTAATAAGTCTTGGACAACATCCAATTACTTTGAGAACCTGAGTGTCATTGTGGTTTCCATCAAACCATCCACAAGAGGTGGCAGAGATCTAAAGACCATTTTTTCTTTTTTATCTCTGTCTTTATGATCATAATATATACATACTTTCAAGGACATACCATGTTTCCATGGATTTTTTTCCACTGAACTTTATTCTGAAGGAATAAGAGATAGTAGGTCACCCCAGCTACCTTTTGATACTTCTCCCCTCAAGGGTTAGCAAAGTTTGGCTATTCCAGATAGTAGTTTGATACCTGGGGCTTTTAAGATGAGGGGATCAAGAAAATAAAGGAAAGGAGGAACACAGTAACAGATCTGTGTGTTAGCCACTATGCTAGTCATTTTTGCCTATTATTCTAGATGTTAGTATCCCCCCCCTTTTTTTTAAGAAAATCATACAAGGAACAAAACAAACTCAAACTCATTGCCATCAAGTCGATTCCAACTCATAGCAACCCTACAGATGGAGTGGAACAGCTCCATAGGGTTTCCAAGAAACACCTGTCAGATTTGAACAGCCAATCTTTTGGTTAGCAGCCCTAGCACTTAACCACTACGCCACCAGGGTTTCCGAGGTGAACTTAAAATCTTCATCTCTTTATCTCCCAAGCCCATGTTCTTTACAGTACATGTTATTGCCTTCTCCTACAGTTCAAAAGTGTCATAAACTTGAGTGATATTTGATATGAAACACTGCGGTCAGAACTCGACAACATTCATTAAATATTGGATAACAAAATATCGAATTCATGAATAAATGAGTAAACTAATTTGAAGCTGGATAACGTGGCTTTGCTTCTCAGCAAAATTTCTGAGCTGCTGAGGTCACTGTATTTGTATAGTAGTAATTGACACTGATAGATCTCTTAGCAGTCTTCAAAACATGGTCACATAGGCTATTTCAGGAAATCTGATGGCATAGTGGTTAGGTGCTACATCTGCTAACCAGAAGGTCAGCAGTTCAAATCTACCAGGAGCTCCTCAAAAACTCTGTGGAGCAGTTCTACTCTTTTCCATAGGGTTGCTAGGAGCTGGAATCAACTCGATGGTGCTGGGTTCGGTTTTTGGGTTTAGGCTATTTCAAGACCACGATGGTCCTATTGTGAGGTGGCTACTGTCACACTTATTCAAAGATGGAGGGTGAGACCCTGAGAGGTCTAAGTGGCTTGTTCAAGGTCCCCTTGTTCAAAGATGGCACAGCTGGGACTGAACTTAGGTCTTCTGACCTTGAGTCTGTCAGGTTCTTGGCAGATCTGTGCATTCAGATAAAAGTTAAAGATGAGAAGAAGACGACAAGGAAATGGCAGACCTGAGCTGTAAGTGGTCTGAATAGTGGTGTTGGCAAGGCTAAGACTAATTTCCAAGAGGCTGTTTTGGGTTTTTGTGTTTACACTTGCCTCCTTTGTGAGAGCATTTGGCCAGATGGCATTCACACAAACTCAAGCATCCACCAGAAAATTACTCCTTCAGATTAATTAGTTTCCATTTCTAGGCCTCGTCGCAGAAAGCTTTTACATCTACTCTTTGATCTTACAATGCTGGTCTCCATAGCCTGCCCATCTCCCTATCTTTCTGATGTCTTCTTTTTTTTCCCTGAAGTGTCTCCTGAAATGAAACCTAGATATCTCAACATGGGCATATATGGAAATTTTCAGCACTCAGCTGTTCCATGTAGGCCTAATTTTAAGAAAAGATAAGAAGTTTCTGTAGTATGAAATAGCAGTGATTATCAAGAGAATTCAATAAACAAATTGTTGTCCTAATCATGATGCCTTGATCTTGTTCTCACCAGCTGGAAGATAGGTAAATGGTTCACTTGTTCACTCATTCATTCATTTATTCATCTCGACAGTTTGACTGAGCTCTTGCTATGTGAAAGACACATTTATGTGTCTTCAGTTTTATGAGACATACCTCTTGTTTTCAAGAAACTCATTGTCCTTTAGCAAGGTAAAACACAAATAAAGTGACAATGATATTGCTAAGTCAAAACCCTGGTGGCATAGTTGTTAAGTGCTATGTCTGCTAACCAAAAGGTCAGTAGTTTGAATTCACCAGGCACTCTTCAAAAACTCTATACGGCAGTTCTACTCTGCCCTGTAGGGTCACTGTGAGTCAGAATTGACCTGATGGCAGTGGGTTTATAGATACAAGGTAGAAAGTAAGTTCAAGCTCATTGGGAGGGTCAAGGGAATCAAGGAAGGACTTTGAAGCTCAAGTTTAACCTTGGAAGGGTGAAGAAGATCAAGGGCAGAAACAGGAGAGAAGGGAATTTGTGGTAGATGAAAATTCAAGTGCAAAGGTCGGAAGGTAGCAAACAGGATGAATTTGAAGAATGCAAGTATTCAGTATTATCAGACTATTGTGTACATGGCTCTGAGGGGATGGAGAGCCTGGAGCCTTGGGAAGGTAGCTTAGAAGAGAAAGGTGGGGCCAGATCAGGAAGGGTCTGCAGTGTCACACATGGTGTTAGACTCCATCCACACAAGACGGCTTTGTTTGCATGTGGAAATACATGCAGTGGGAGAATAATTGGAAATATCACAGGTAGCTTATCCTGTGTTCATTCCTCACTGTGCGCCCCACTTCCTGCCTCTGTTTTCCACATTAAAGATTTGGAAGTGCTTCTTTCAATATTTCTTATAGCTTTGGTTTGGTTTTTACAAAGTCTCTTAGCTTCTGTTTATCTGTGAATGTCTTAATTTCACCATCATATTAGATAGACTGTGCCATGACTGCGATTGTTATGCTTGAGCTCTTTGATGCAGCCACTGTGTCGATCCACCTTGTTGAGGGTTTTCCTCTTATTCACTGACCTTTTACTCAGTAGTTAACCTTATGAGGCACAATTTACTCTGGCCAGTGACAAGCTTTGATCTTGCATTAGCATCCCCTTACTGATGAACTTCAAAGATCACAGCCTTCTGTGTTTTCAACATCAAGAGAATAAAAATCCTCACAACTGGACCAATAAGCAACAGTGTGATACATAGAGAAACATTGTCATAGATTTTATTTTAATCGGATCTGCAATCAACACCCATGGAAAAGGAGTCCAGTAATCAAAAGATGCTATAAAAGATCTCTTTAAAGTGTTGTAATGCCCAGATGTCACGTTGAAGACTAAGGTACACCTGTCGCGTACCATGGTATTTTCAGTCTTATCATATGAATGTGAAAGCTGGATAATGAATAAGGAAGAAGAATTGATGCCTTTGGACAGTGGTGTTGGAGAAGAATATTGACTATACCATGGACTGCCAAATAGGTATAATCAGAGTGCTCCTTAGAAGCAAGGGTAGTGAGACTATGTCTTACATACTTTGGACATATTGTCAGGAAGGATCAATCCCTCGGAAAGGACATGATGCTTAGTAAAGTAAAAGGTCAGTGAATAAGAGGAAAACCCTCAACAAGGTAGATTGACACAGTGGCTGCATCAATGAGCTCAAGCGTAACAATCGCAGGCTGGCACAGGACTGGGCTGTACATAGGGTCTGCTCTACATAGTGTCACTATGAATTGGAAACATCTTGACAGCATCTAGCAACAAGCCAATGATAGGAAGCCCAAGGAAGAGTGTTCAGTGCTCAGCTGCTAACCAAATGGTCAGTAGTTCAAACCCACCAGCCAATCCCCAAGAGAAAATTGTAGTAGTTGGTTTTTGTAGAGATTACAGTCTTGGAAACCTTATGGGGCAATTCTACTCAGTCCTATAGGATCATTATCAATTGGAATCACTCAATGGGTTTGGTTTACAGTTTGTCACTGTTAAAGAATCTGCTGCTAGACTGAGGTTTTTATGAACCCTGGATGCTTGATCTTTACCATTTAGTAAATGGTTACCATTTAGTAACCATTGAGCTGCTTTAAGCAGAAGAGATTGGAGCTAAGTTTAAGGAGGGCCAAGCAAGCATGGGGGTTGTTTAGTAGAGCATTGGTGTTACGCAATGTGGGCCTGATCTGACACAATAGCAGGGTTGCTGGAGAGAGCAAGTCAAAAGATTCTAATGGCTGAGTGGCTGACGTATAACTATTGCCTGAATGTGGAAGGCTAGGTTAAAGGAGACACTGAGATTACCCATAATTGACTAGGATTCTAAGTAAGAAGGGTGTGGCTGGCAGCAGCAAATAAAAACTGGAAAATATCTGAGCCAACTATTGGGAGATTAAAACAACCATCTGAAGATTTAAAACACAAGACACTTGTTTTGCCCACTTAAGTAAATAGCAGTCTCAATGTCTTTAGCAGACATAAAGATGATCAACTGATCACGGATTTTCCTTTAATGTGAGTACAGCCATCAGCAGTTATCCTGGAGCTGGAATGAGGATGGCCACTTGAGGAAAGACCTCTCGAACTTTACTCATGTAAGGATAAAATAATGATAATTACAGTACATGGGCGAGAACATTTGTCTGAGATGATGGAGGGCTGTATAAGTATTTGGGATGGATACAGGTGTCCAGAAGATTTCTGATTGAGTCTGTTCCTGCATTTCCTGATTCTATTTTTGGGACTTAAGATACTCCCTGGATTGTCAGCTATTCCTTCTGCTCAGAAGACCACCGGTTTCTGGCTCAGCAGTCAACCTTATGAGGCACAATTTACTCTGGCCAGTGACAAGCTTTGATCTTGCATTAGCATCCTCTCAGATTCAAAGTTCTGTTCTGCTCTTTTCAGTGTCTGCAAATAGTCAACATACTCGTTCCACAGGAATGAACTGAAAGAGAAGAGACTGACATTCTTGAGACCAGATTACGTGCTGTGTGATCTCTTAGAGATTCTAAAACACATTGCCGGTTAGGTGCCATTCTGTTTTGCAGACAGATAAACTCATGTCGTGCTTTCACTATGTTATTTTACTTATTATTTAAAGCCATTCTGTGAAGTAAGTAGAAGTGGTATTTTCAGATCTATTTTATAAATAGAGAAAGTAAAATTTAAGGAGATTGAGTTTCCACCAAGGTTATGTAACTAAAAAAGTTGCAGAACCAGAACTGAAGCTGATGTTTGACTTCACGTTCTAGGATTTTTCCATTATTCCATACTTAAAGTAACTGTATGGACAACCACACACTACTTGGAATTTCATTGTATTCATTGAAGACCCAGTTGATGTTACCAGGTAAAGCCATGTCATCAACTAAACATGTATCAAAAGCTTCTGTTATCTGAAAATAGCTAGCCATTTCAATAAGTCAGTCTAGAAAATTTATAGGCCCAATCCCTCATTCAGAATTCCCCCTTGTGCTTTTTAGAGAACCCAGGGTTATCTTGAAAATAACTTCCTTTCCTTCAATATTTCAAAATAGGAACAAACATGGGCAAGAGAGTGTTTATTTGTGTTTTCCTGGGACAGTAGGTAGAGTTGAGACAGACAGAAAGGGACAGTTGGTTCAAGGCAAGATCACAGAGGGCATTCAACACAAAACTGAAGAACATAAGTTTTATCCTGTTGGTAGTGAGAGAACTAATTAAGAGTTTCATGCCACGCTGCAAAACAGAAAATAATTATTTTTTAAAGTCAGCCAGTCTTTGTACAGTGATATTTCCATGACGTTTTTGAAGGCCAGAGTCTGTGTCCCTCAGTCTTTCCCTGTGGAGGGCCTGATCCATCTCTGTGCTCACAACAGGCGACCAATAAGTGGGAAATGACCAACGATTGTCAGTGCAGAATACGCACGTCCCCTGATCAGTCCTGAATCTTAAGTTCTGCCCAGTTTGAGCCCTGATTAATGAGAGGCGTTAATTAGACTGCTGTATTCTCAGTGTTCCTGGGTGTGGCTGGAAGCCAAGCTCAGAAGATGTGAATTAGTTGCAAGAACTGATGGGAAGAAATGGGGATACCCTGAGCGGGCAGAGATAGACGCAAATGTAGAGAGGGTGCTGTCTGCCACGACCCGCGCATCGCTCTGGCTTTTTCCATTTGTCCATTTACCATGGACTACTGTTCTGCCCAGGTCTGACAGTTGCCTCTCACCCACGTTCTTCTCTGCCTTGTCCCCATGCCCCCTCTCTCTTATATTCTTTCCATTCTCACTGTCAGGACAAAGATCTGGAAGTGGGAGCTTTTCTGGCTCATGAGAGAAGGGAACAGAAGGAGGAGGGATGTGTAAGGGACAAAGACCTGAAGGGCAGAGGCGCTGGTGTCATAGTTAGTGAGGAACACCCTTAGGGCGAATCACTTTAGATGAGTGGTTCTCAACCTTGGCTGCATGTTGGAATCATCTATAAAACGCACTGCCGTCAAGTCAGTGCTGACTCACAGCGAATATGAGACAGAGTAGAAATATCCCATAGAGTTTCCAAGGTGTACCTGGCTGATTTGAACTCCTGATGTTTTGGTTGGCAGACATAGCACTTAACCACTATACTACCAGGGTTTCCAGAATCATCTATAGAGCTTTCAAAGTTCCCATTTCCCATGCTGCACCAAGACCAAATACATCAGAATCTCTGGAGGTAAGAACCCAGCATCGGTAAAATCTAAACGTCTCCTGGTTTACACTGTGCAGTCAAGGTTGAAAGTCACTGCTTTAGATGAAGGGCTTTATATAGATTACTCCACAGTGTAGATGAAAAAGAGGCAGCATGGCCCTAGTACTTCAGGGGCCAGAGCAGATTTGGCCTTATTGTCCCCAAAGTCACCTGTCTATTCAGTGAGGTTTTAAGAGGCTCAAAAAATATCAAGCTGTCACTCTTTTTGGAGATTGGACGTGTCTAGCATTTCAGTAGTTTCACTCATTCCTTAATTCCACAATCATCTAATTGGCATAAGTCGTGCATTGTGTAAGACAGGACAACCAAAGTGGATGAGACACAGCTGCAGCAGAGAAGGAGTTCTGAGTAAAGACAGGTTTACAAACACGTAGCTTCAGTACGGTGGGGTGATCTTACATCAGAGTTGCACATTACAGCCTGTTGTGAAAGTGAGGGAAGTGATACAGAGAGATTAAAGGAAAGGTTTCTGGGGAGGAAGGTCAGGATCTGTTCTGAGGATGCTGTTTAAAGCCAGATAATTAAAAAGAGGAAGAGCGTGCACAGTGAAGGGCAGGTTGTGGGGAGCAGCTTGGCGGTGTTCATGGGACACGCGCACAGGTGCGGGAAGGACAGGAGAGTACCAGGCTGGAATCAGGCTGAGGAAGAATGTACCTGGACAGTCTGTTGAGACACAAATGAGTCTCACATCCCAGCAAGCTAGTCTGACACGTGAGGCCTAAACTGCTACAGGACCTAATACTTGGGTACGGCATCCAGGTGTGGGCAGCTGACCAAGGAGGTCAAAGTAGACAAGCAACCAGACAGTGAGGAATTCAGTATTTCCGGCAAGCCAGGGTCTGGGTAGCATGCTTCTCATAACTCACTTAATCCATATATAATCCCTAATATAAATGCATTTTCAAAGATGGACAAACAGGCTCCAAATAGATAACTGACTTATCTCCAGTCATATTTTCAATCTAAGCCATTGGCCAGGGAAACAAACAATCCACTCAGTGATCCTAGGAAGTAAGTTCTCCCCTAAATCATGTAGATACAAATGACAGAATTATCTGTGAGAAACCCTCAGCCGAGAAAAGGTAAAACTGACTTTGGGTGACTTGCTTCCAGGAAACAAGGCTATGGTTATTGGGCTGAGTCAGAAGCAGGAATAGACGTGGCAAGAGCAAAGGGACAGTGTGTCCTGGAAGGGTTGTTGTTAGTACCATCAAGTTGCCTCTGACTCTTACAAGACCCAATATTCAACAGAATGGAACACTGCCTGGTCCCGCAGCATCCGTGCCGTCATTGCTGTGACTGAGACCATGGTGACCACCACTGTGTCAATACATCTCATCTAAGGTCTTGTATTTCACTGATCCTGTACTTTACCAAACATGATGCCCCCCCTGCTAACATGTGCAGAATGCATGTGACGAAGTCTCACCATCTCAACCTCTAAGGACCATTCTGGCTGCACTGCTTCCAAGACAGACCTGTTCATTCTTCTGCCAGTCCATGGCACATTCAGTATTCATCTCTGAATTCAGCTGCACTGTGACTCAAAAGTATTTGTCTTTGGTTTTCCTTATTCATTGTTCAGCTTTCACATGCATGTAAGGTAAAGGGAAACACTACAGATTGGGTCAGGAGCCCCTTAGTCCTCAGTGTGACAGCTTTGCTTTGTAACCCAAGAGAGGCCTGGATGCAATGCAGGAAACCGGAAAGACGTTGTTAGACCAGGGTCATGGCAGCAGCTCCATGAAATGTGTGGGTACAGTCAGACACTTGGGCGACTTTGAGAACTATGGACACCACTTTGATTGCCCTTAATGAGTTCCAGGTCTAACTACCTAGTGGATAAAATAACTTGACATGAAGTTCTCCTGGCCTTTGGATGGTGATAATGCTGAGATTGCTTTGATATCCCCGTCCTTAATCAGAATTGGGTAAGAACTGGGGTGGGACAGAACAGGCAGAAGGGACAGCAGTGAGCCAGCCGTGGAGAGCTCAGAAGGCTCTGAAGAGCCGATGGTGCTCCCACTGAACATTTGCAGAAGGAACCACACACTCTGAGCATGTTATTGAGCAACTCTACCAAAAAAAAAAAAAAAGCAAAACCCAAACAACCCCACTGCCATCAAGTGGATTCCAATTCATAGCAACTCTATATTGACAGAGTAGAACTGCCCCGTGGAGTTTCCAAGGAGCACCTGATGGATTCTAACTGCCAACCTTTTGGTTAGCAGCCATTGCAGTTAACCACTACACTACCAGGGTTTCCAGTAACTCTACAGTACTGATCAATTCATCAGATTAACCAGGAAAGTTGAGAAATAGCACTCAAGACAGGTTAAGTGTGAAATAGGACAACGAAAGCTGGGAGGTAAATTTCACTGGGGAAATAGAGAAACTTTGTTTCTCCCTCTTGGAATATTATTGTTATTTTGAATGAAATGTCTTAGAGAGAAAAAGTACTTGCTCCAAATGATGGCTTGTTGGTGGTGGAAGTTGGGCCAGCAGGATGAGAGCTGTTTTCTTTGTGCTTCCTCACTTCAGGCCAGAAAATCAACCTTACCTCCTCTAGTCTACAAAATTCTAACCCTTATAAAAGCTAGACAATTCCGAGAACAGCTTTTCAAAAGGTTTGCCTGAACCATCATTGATCCAGGCTCCATTTTTGTTATGGAATGAGTGTGGAGGGATGGTGCCTTTTCACAATCTGAGATAGACTGGATACAACAACAAAAATGATAGCTTGAGAAGGAATTATCCCTTCATTTCCTTCTTCCTGTAGAAGAATTTGGATTCTGATTCCAGCCTTCCTAGACAGAAAACCCGGGAGTGGTTCAAAGAAGCCTCTGGTCACCAGTGGGGCTGGGGAGAGGAAGGGCTCAGTCATGACCATGCCAGTGGTTTTTGATAAGTGAGAGCTTAAAGCATTTTTCAGAGTTTAAAATGATTATGACACTTTCCTATCAAAACTGCCTGGGACACTTCCACTGTGGCTGGAGCTTTTATAAAAGATAAACCCTAGAAGTTACTGAACTGTAAAATAGCATGGGCTGGTGACAATATTCCAGACTTGGGGCGATAAAATCCTGGAGGCTAGTGGGTTGTAAAATATTAGTGCACCATTACACCGTTTGATGGTGAAGTCCTATCTTTAACACAGCAGAGCGGGACATCACTGAAGCATTCCTGCCATCCTTGGAAGAGCTTGCCTTTGAGCTTGGAACCTTCATTATAATAAAGACACCAGAGATACATCTTAGCATCACAGAATGTCAGCTGGGAAAAGGACTTTGTGGACCATCCAGATAATATAGGTGACATTTTTTTCCTCTTCTTCCTCTTTGTACTTTCTTTTCATCATAAAATATCCTTGTGCAGATATGTAGAATTCAATGAAGAATTCAGAGGGAAGCCAAGAGAGACAGTTTACATCTCCTAAGTCGTCACAAACTGCTAGCAGTCCTTGCTTTATTCATTTTTCTTCTAAGTCCCTCCCTTTTATATCAGCGTCAAAGGTGCCTCTTTCTGTCCTCCTCTCCATGAAGCATCCAGCACTACTCATTACTATTTCTTTCACTTATGCAGGACAGTCCAACTCTGCCCAAATTTACACATGTCACCCAGCCCTGCCCCATGGTGAGGATCAGCAAAGCCAAATAGTCAAAAAGCTAAGAGACCTGCCTTACCCAGAAAACGATAAGACATCTGTATTTGTAATCTCCTCATTTAAAGATAGTGTCTGTAGGCTCTAAGGAGAGCCTAGATTCTTAATGGTGTAACTGAAATGGAGCCTGGGGGTCTAAGTTCAAAACTTGCCCATGATCTATATGGTCCTGATAAAGTGTGCAGTGATGAAGACCAAGTAGTTGTTTATTAAAGTAATTCTCTCTACTTCCTGTTTGTGGAAACCCTGGTGGCGTAGTGGTTAAGTGCTATGTCTGCTAACCAAAAGGCTGGCAGTTCAAATCCACCGGACAGTCCTTGGAAGCTCCATGGGGAAGTTCTACTGTGACCTATAGGGTTACTATGAGTCGGAGTTGGTTTGACTATAGTAGCTTTGACTTTTCCTTGGCATGAGCTAGGCTATCTTTCCCAGCTGCCCTTTGAGTTCTGGCCAACGTGAGTGAGAGTGATGGGCCCTGTATTCGTTTCTGACCCGTCTAATCTCTCCTACCTATGATTGTCCATGTTCTTTTTGCCTTGTTTTGCAACCTGAATACAGATTAACACTGCAGGCTTAGAAGTCATGTGCTAAAGATGAAGAGTCTGCAGAATGGAAATCTCCACTTGAAGGAATGTCATTGACCAACAGGATCATCATCACCTTTTGAATTTTAGTAGTTGAGAGTTAAATTTCTATCACATTTGAGTCATTTTATGCTTTGGGAGTTTGATTTGCTACAGTAGCTAGCAATAAAACAAACAAACAAAAAGCACTACTGTCTGGTAGATTCCTATAGGATAAATCGATAGTGACCCTATAGGTTGAACTATCTCATAGTTCTGGTGGATTACAACCCTTTTTCTGGATTTGGCCATCAGAGCTGTTATATTACCTTGAGATCCTGAATGTCATCAAAATATCTTGCTTTCAATATTTTCTTTCTCTTCTGGTAAAGACAAAAGCCACTGGGGCCCAGATCAGGTGAGTAGGGAGGGTGTGTCAGTACAGTTATTTATTTACTGGCTAAAAACTCCCTCACAGACAGCTGTACAATTACATTTATGAACTTCCAACCATGCCACCATATACAAAGGCCATTCCAGAAGGAATTCCAAAATTGCTTTGAAGGGTAGAATAGGCACTGGCATCAGTGTATAGTTTCCCAAGGCAAGTACTTTCAAAGTGACCATAGTGATATTTATCAATGAGGTATGTAGTACTCAGAACAATTAGGTTGGTGGGCTTAATTGTCCAGTCTTGTAATTCAGTCCGTGCCACTGTCTGTTCTATATTGACCATCCAGGAAGATCAAGCCCTAATCCCTGGAATCGTAAGTGTTCCTTTATGAGGAAAAAGAGTCTTTGCAGAGATGATTCAGTGGGTGTCTTTAGAAGAGAGAGACTCAGTATGGACACATGAGCAGAAGGAAATGTGAAGAGAGAGACAGAGACTGGAGTGAGGCAGCCACAAGCCAAGGGATGTTTGTCGAACCCAGAAGAGGCAGTTTTCTCTTGAAACTCCTCAGAGAACACTGCCTGCCAATGTCTCGATTTCAACCCAGTGATACTGATTCTGGACACCTGGCCTCCTGAACTATGAGAGAATCTATTTCTGTTGCTTGAAACACGACATATGTGACAATGTGTTATAGATGCCACAGAAAACTAATAAACAACCTTAGAGTCAACCTCTACATGTATAATGCCCATTCTTAATTTAAACGAATTGAGCAAATGTTTAAAAAAATGCTCACTGTGTGTCATAAATTATTCTAGGTGCTTCAGATAAACCCTAGAACCTGTACACCTGTTGCTGTCTAGTGAATTCCAACTCATAGTGACCCTATAGGACAGAGTAGCCCTGCTCCCTAGGGTTTCCAAGGAGCATCTGCTGACCTTTTCTCGGTCAGCAGCCCACTGAGCCCACTGAGCTACCAGGGCTCCAACCCCAGAACAGAACTGACAAAGTTCCTGCTTTCAGTGAGCTTTGAGTTATGGCAGTCTACATGTGTAAGTAAAAATGCACAGATATTTTAACCAGTGATTCTGATTGCCTTGTAGAACAGTTAATCCAGTAAGGAAAAAGAGAGAAAAGGAATATTAGTAGACAGTCAGAGACTGTCCGATAAGTGAGCAAAGCCCTGAAGAAAGCCAGGGAGCACAACAAGAAGCCATATGGCAGAAGAGAGTCCCAGACAGCGAGTAAGATTCTTCGAGATCCCTGAGGCCGGAAATGTTAGGCGTGTTCCTGGATGAGTTAGCCCATTCTGGCTGGAGGTGAGGCCAGGAGGAGAGTGGAAGGAGATGGTTAGGGGAAGACTCAGCTTGTAGTCCATTACAGGCTGTGGGCAGGTGAGTGACATGGTCTGACTTGCTCTCACAGGACCACTCTGTTTCCTGATTGGATAGTACACTACAGAGCAAGAGTGGACATGAGGAACCGTCAGGAAGCTCTTGCAACAATCTGGGAAAGAGATGCTGATGGTCAGCTCAGAGGCAGCTGTGCAGTGGGTAAGCCGACATTTGAGTTGATGGGCTGGATGTGGGATGTCACAAAAGGCAGCCTCATCAGTGAGGCTTAGAATTTTCATTTATCTGAGAAATTGGTAGAATGCAATTGTCACATATTGTAGTGGGTGAGGAGATGCTGAGAATCCTGTTTTGGAGTTGTTAGATTTGGGATTAGAATTCCAAGTCAGCCTCTTGAGTAAACAAAAGAACAAAATAAACCAAGCCCGTTGCCATCAAGTTGATGCTGACCTGTAACAACCCTCTAGGACAGAGTATAACTGCCCCTTAGGGTGTCCAAGGATTGGCTGATGGATTTGAGCTGCTGACCTTTTTGTTAGCCGCCTGAGCTCTTAACCACTACACTACCAGTTCTCCAGCCTGTTGAGTAGTTCGTTAGATTTGGGAACCGGGACCTGTGTCACCAGTGTTCTATGTTACGGTAAGCCATGCCTGTGTCCCCGGTGGCCTCTCCCTCTGCAGCTCTGAGTCACTTGGGGCATTTATTTTACCCACACAGCCTCTCTTGATGCCATTTCCTTTGTTCCAACCATTTAATTGTTCAAATTCTCACTTACCTGCTGTCATGAATTGAATTGTGTCCCCCCAGAAAAGCGTGTGTAGCCATGTGGCTGGGCCATGATTCCCAATACTTTGTGATTATTCTCCATTTTGTGATTTTCCTGTGCTGTGTGTTCCAGGATTAGGGTGGGACTGTAAATCCCTTTATAAGATCACTTCCCTGCTCCACTGTAAAGGGAGTTTCCCTGGAGTGTGGCTTGCCCCACGCTTAATCCTTTCCTCCTAGAAGAGATAAAAAGAAACAGATGCAGGCAGAGAAATGGGAACCTCGCACCATCAAGCAAGCAGCACCAGGAGAAGAGCGCGTCCTTCAGACCTGAGGTTCCAGTGCCAAGACGTTCTCTGGACAAAGACTGATGCAATACTGGACTTTCCTCCAGAGCCAACAAGGGAGAAAGCCTTCCCCTGGAGCGGACATCCTGAATACGGACTTGTAGCCTACTAGACTGTGTGAGAATAAACCTTCCTTTGTTAATGCTATCCACTCTGTGGTATTCCTGTTAGAACGACACTAGCTGATTGAAACACTTGCTGTGTATTTTCACACCTTTCTGCCGTGCTCCAGTGTCCTGAGTTAAAAAAATTTGTTGGCCAGGGTGGATACTCAGGATATTCTGGTGCAGTCTCTGTGAAGGTCCCCTTCTATGTCATTGCTAGGTTCAGTGATCACACATATCTTAGAGCTGTCTGTTTTCCAGAGCACTTGACATCCTCCTGGCTCGGTGGAGGTCACCATGGGTAGAAACTGAGTCAAGAGCAACAGGAAGTTACCCGAGAAGGAAAAACCAGGACAAGAACCCATTCTTCTACTCCCACAGTGGCACTTCTGGCTCCAAGGTGCCTGGTCAGTTTCTGGGAAGTGAAAAGTAAAGGTTGAAGATGGTTCATTGAAGATGTCTCACTCTTCAGGCTTCTGAGGCTGGCGTGGGGGTGCCTGGGGGCTGCCTGACAACCTTGGCAAAGTCTTAAAGAGTCAGAGGAGAAACGGCTCAGCATCTCATTAGTGATAATCAAGCCTGGTTCATTGGGGTGGGAAGAGGGAGCCTGTCACAGGCGACAAGGCTTTCGTGGAAGTGCCTGCCTTAGGTATTCATCCTCTAATGGCCACTTCCACCTGACACATGGGCCTCTGTGAGTGACACTTCAGACTTGGTTTTCTGCATTATACTGGGAGGACAGCCATGTTACAGAAATCATCTTGGGAGCCACCCCTTCCCTTTGGCATTTCTGCTTGTACGTGGACTTTTCTGCACTCGTCTATCCCCAGCAAATCACTGCACCCTAGTTAGGTGTTATATGTTTCTTGGCACTTATTTCCAAATTGTCTTTAGGATCAAAATCTGAGTTATCCTTTTGCCTCCTTCCATTCCACCAACCCTCCTTTTCTCTTCCCTCCCTCCTTCTCTCCCTCCCTTTCCCTTCCTTCCTCTCTCTTCCTTCCCTCCCTTGCTCTCCCTCCCTTCCTTTCTTACTCCCTCCCTCCCTTCTTCCCATCTCTCTCTTCTCCCCTTGTTCCTCCCTCCCTATTTCCCTGCCTCCCTTCTTCCTCTTCTCTTCTCTTCTTCTGCTTTTCTTTTTCTTCTCTCTCTCTTCCTATCCCTCCCAGCATCCCTCTCTAACTCTTTCCTCTGCCTGACCTCAAACTTTATCCATTGATTTTCAGAGGAGAGATGGGATTCACAGATCAATTTTGATCCCTTTTATGTGAGAAATCCTTTCAAAAGACAGAGCTGGCCAGAAATGAAGCCTTCTCATTTTTATCTGGGCCTCATGTGAGAAGAGGACTCAGAAAAACCAAAAAAAAAAGGCCCAACCCATTGCCATTGAGTCAATTCTGACTCATAGTGATCTGATAGGTCAGAGTAGAATTGCCCCCATGGGCTTTCCAAGGCAATAAATATTTACGGAAGCAGAATGCCACATCTTTCTCCCAGGGAGCAACCGATGAGTTCAAACAATCAGCCTTTCAATTAGCAGCTGAGTGCTTCAACACTGCCTCACCAGGGCTCCTTGATAGGAACTGAAGAGCCTGCTAATCTCAAGAAGGGTCTGAGAAATTTACCCAGGCAGGTACTAGGACTCCAGATTTGAGGGAGTCTCTGACTTCTTCGTGGGCTGGGCTCAGTGACTCAATTCAGCTGCAAAGCAAGGCCTGTGAAGCCGGTGTAATGCTTACCTTGCCCTTCGCACTAGCCTTGGGGAACACTAAAGGGAAGGGGTGCACTGGCCGTGGCCTTTGTCTCGGTGCCCACACCGCCTGCCCTAGCTGCATCCTTGGCTCTTCTTTCTGCAGCTTCTCCATGGTGGTCCCTGTGCCTCGGGCTATCCAGGGCTCTGCCTTTGGCCTTGGGGCCAGTTGCTGGGTATGGCTGGGGCTCTGCACTGACCACCGGTAGTCCAGTGCCTTGGCAAGATGGCACTTTTAGTGCCCCTGCCCTAATCACAAAGCCAGTTGCCTTTCCTCTGGAGAATTGGGTTGAGTGCCTCAGGAATTAGGTAGGAGGACATTTGATCCCTAAATTTGATAACCAGCACTCCTCTTGAAAATATATTTCTGTGTTAAAAATCTTCTGGAATCTGCTTAGAAGCAGCAGAGGACTACCTATTACTTCCTGGTTCTGGTGAGTTTCCCAGCATACACTTGCGATGCTCAAAATGTTTCCCTATTTACACAGGATTCCTAATCCTCGAGTTCCAGAGCTCTGACCATACAGCTTACTAGCACTTATGGATCCTCCACCCTGAAGGCCTCTGAGTCCCCCTGTGAATAGTACTCATGGCCTGCCCTGGCATTCCAGAGCTTTCCAGATGGGGTGGCAGATGGGTCTACTCCTCTGCTCCCAGCATCTTCGTTGTGCCAGATACCATGTGTGCAGACCAAAGCCCAAAGCAAAGGAAACAAATGATAGACTTAACTGCTCCATAAAGACCTTGGGAATACTGGTCACCTAGCCATGTGACTAGTGAGCCCTGGTGTTACAACTGTTAAGTGTTCCTCTGCTAACCAAACGGTAGGTGATTTGAACCCACCAAGGACTCGCCAGGGAGAAAAAATCCTTCAATCTGCTCCTGTAAATATTACAGCCTAGAAAACTCTATAAGGGTTTTCCTACTGTGTTACATAAGGCTGCTATGAATTGAAATCAGTTTGGCACATGACAACAGCCATCTCTCACGCTGGCTGAGCTCTGTGATTGTGTAGAAATGAGTCAAGCTAAAACCTCATTTGAAACCTCAGTTTCATTATCTGTAAAGTGGGAAAGATGAAAACAAACAGGCAAAGCTATTCAGGCTACTTTAAGAATTTAGTGAAAAGGACAAGGCCCTGGACTGTTGTATTTCAGAGACTCAAAAACTATCTATTGATTGAATGGGTTTAAACATCATACAGATCACAAACACTATTGAGTAGGAATCAGTTATTGACCTCATTATGTGTGTAGATGCTTTTGAAAGGCCTTCTAGAACCTTCTGAAGAAGGCAGACGTGTGAGTGGGGGAGGTAGTTCAAGCATCACGTGGCTCTCTTGCTGAGGAGGCAGGTGGCTAGGGAGAGAAGGAATGACCCACACAGAACCCAGTGGCCCAGAGACTCCAGTGTCTGTAAAGAGATGGGTGTTCCCAGCCTGCCACCTGTCAGAGAGATGAGCTCTGTCTCCCTGCCACCCACACAGGCAGATTCCAAGCTTTGTTCCATCCTGATATGGTTCAATATGCCTCTGTTTTTTTCTCCTTCAGAGAACTCACCCACTGGGTACTGTGTGGCACGTCCTTGCACCCCCGGCCTGTACCGTTTGCCAGGTTGGCAGTGAGTCACACAAAATTCAGAAGTCCTGAGTGTCATCGATTTAATCCATCATCGTTGTTTGTCAGATGACATTTTCTTTTTGGCAGTGATCAGGAGCACTGAACTGTCCGGGGGATTCAGTGGATGTCACCCTATGCCTAAGCCTTCTGCACACTCCTTTCCTTTTGGTGTTCACCTTCACCCATTTGAATGCTTTTCAGAAAGCATGATTGAAAGGCAGTTGTGTTCCCCTGACTGTACAGGTATCACGAACGATGGCTAATTTGATTTTCTCAATACTGATAATTTTGATTTAGGGGAAAGAATTCACAGAGCAGCAGAGCAGAAACTGCAAGTGGAAAAACCCCAGTGAGTGACTGGTACCTAATTGTCTGAGTTGGAATTCATTTTGCATAGCATGCAAAGTCTCCACCTGGATTTTGTCTCAGCAGGAAAGAAGCACACAAGTGAATCCATGGCGAGGGAGACTACAGGGAGCAGAGGACTTGGAGGGCTGAAGGTCTGATCCCCTTTTTATAAGTGATGGACCCGAGGTTCAGAGAGGGAGAGTTGCCCAGATACACCCAGTCCAGAGGCAGCCGTAGGCCAGATTTGCCCTTGGCATGTGCAGGAGGGGAAAACAGCGTGGGTTTGGCAGCATCTGGTCTCTCTGTCCCTGCCTCTGAAGCGGTCTGTTACTCTGGCAGTCTGGTCCCTCCCTGGAGGAGGAAAATGGATCTGATAAATGACCCATGCCTCAGTGAGAAATAGGTTAATGTATCATCACACCCAGGTGTATTGGCATTCTCATAGAGGAGAGGAAACTGAAGGAAAAGGCCTGTAATAGCAGGTCTCTGGGCCCTTGCTAGTTGGCAGGACCTTCCCTATATGTCCTTTAAGGTGACTGCTTCCCTCACCTTTCTGCAAAACTCATCTCAGACACGGGGTCCTGGAGGACAGGAGATGGCTGGCTGTCTATACATCTTCCTGGGAAGGTTTCCAGATGGATTCTTGGAAAAGGCACACTTATCTGTGTGTGACCACCACACAGATGGTTTTCAGTGACTAAGAATGGTGTAGCAGCGCTAGAGCAGCTGTAGGGTGAAGCGCTCTGAGCTCATGAGGAACCTCGCAGGCTCTTCCTTGGGTCGTTTTCAGTACAGGTCTCATGGGGGGGCAGAGTTGGTAATCCGGGTCCCAGGCAAAGTCCAGGCATGAAGTGCAGTAGGGGTGCAGAACGAGGTCCACTCTACTCTGGACTCGGGGAAACTGGACCTCTTTACTCCCCCTGTGCAGGAGATGCCTCCCTTGACCTGCAACAGAAATCACCGATGCCTGTGGAGAAACCTGAGGACCACAGCATGTGATGGCTGAAAGTGGCCTGAAAACCCCCTGCATCAACACTGTCCGTAGCTGGGGGTTCTCAGAGAGGCAGAGCGAGTGCTAAGCCTGCATGTGCGCTCCTCTGATGGCTAGGTCCCAAACCGAACCAAATCAAAACCAGCCCATTGCCATCAACTTGTTTCTAATTCATAATGACCCTATAGGGCAGAGAAGAACTGCCCCATATGGTTTCCGAAGGGGTCCTGGTGGATTTGAACTCTGACATCTTGGTTATAACCACCATACCACCAGAGCTCCTGACACGAGCCCAAACGTCTGTCTAGACCTCTTCCCAGGTTGAGCTTCTGTCTTTGTTTTTGTGTTCATCTGCTGCCACTAATGCATACTGAGTACCTTCTCCATGTCCTACAATCCTTCAGGCTCTTGATATGCAGAGCTGGGTTCTATTTGTTGTATTTTGTTTATTTGCCTGTTTGTTTTGTTTTGCCTTGCTTGCTGACTGAACTTCATGTCACCCGATTCCCCTACCACTCTGCAAATTCTAAACTGGCCTTCTTGGGGGTGATGCTTAAGTCTAGTTTCTGAGGCTTGCTGTCTTTAGCTGGTAGCCTAGAAACTAACTTTGGCTACTTGGGTAAACCCATTTTTAAGCTACTTAAGCTTTCAGTTCTATCACTCAGTAATTATGTTTAATGAGCAGCTGTGTCAGGGACTGCACTGTAAGCTGAGCCCCAGGGATGATTAAGGTATCGTCAGCACCCTCAAAAAGCCTTGTCTAAGATAAACCCCCGAGATGATCGCCTTAAATTTGGAACTCAAACCACTCCCAGAAGTCACCTTTCAGCCAAATGACAGATTGGCCCTGAAAATAAATAATGTCATCTGTTCTCCTCAAAAGAATCATTTCATTGAAACTAAATGATAAACATTTACCTGAGACTACAGATGAGAACGCAAGGGAAATAGGAAGCTAGGTGAATGGAAATGAAACAACCAGAAAAAAATAATGAGAATGTGGGTCGATTAAGAAAAATGTAACCAATGTCACTGAACAATGTATAGTATGTAGAAATTCTTAAATGTGAACCTAGCTTTCTGTGAAAACTTTTGTCCAAAAACCAATTTAAGAAAAAAAAAAGCCTAATCTAATGAAGGACTGATACGTAGTAAGTCAATGGACCAGAATGCTGTTAGACCATGTAGAGCTGCTGAGGAAAGCTTGACGGACAAGGAGTATTTGAGTTTTCCTGGCAGTATACACGGGTGTCCCATGTGACAAAACATGCCTACAGAAACATGAAAGGGCATGATGTGCCAGGGGAGCACTGTGAGAATTTTTATGGAAGAGGATGGCTTGAGAGTGGGAAACAGGCAATGCCTGCGAAGGGTTGAGAACAGGTTTGCTACAGGGAATGGTGCGTTCCATCAGGGTGTAATGGACAATGATTGGAGTGACCAAGGGAGATCCAGTCACAGAGGGTCTTGAATTCAAGGCAGAAGGCATCAGAAACATTATAGGATGTTTAGTATTGAAGTAACTCACTCCCAATCTATCAGGCAGTATTTTACGCCCACTACCTTCAAAATCAAGCCCATGATTCAGACACTTCTCATGGTTTCAGTCAGTTGTCACCCTGGTCAGAGTCATCAGCATCTCTGTAACACTGTGATAGCGTTTCTTCCTGCTTTGACCTGTGCCCATTTACAATGCCTTTTCTATCCAGCAGCTGGGGTTATCCTGCAAAAAACAAAGGTTGATCATCCCCTTCCAATCAATATTTCTCATCTTACTCATGATAAAAACCGAAGGTCTTCCTACAGTCCATGATGCCCTAAGTGGTCAGATGCCACCAACTCTCTAACCTCAGTAGCTTGTTCTCTGCTGGCCTCTTCTTCCAGCCACAAGAGACTTCCTGCTGTTCCTTGCACACACCAGGTTGGGTCCTCCCTTAGGGCCTTTGCAAAAGCTGGAGTCATAATGATGAGGAGAGCACCTCATCTTTTCAAGTTTTTTTTTTTTTTAAATCAAATGTCACTTTTCACAGTAAGACTACCCCCTATTTGGAATTTCTGTATGGTACAAGCAGTTAACAAGCTAGGCTGCTAACAGAAAGGTTGGAGGTTTGGGTCCATCAAGAGACACCAAGGAAGAAAGGCCTGACAACGGAGTCATGAAAAATCAGCCATTGAAAACCTTGTGGGGCATATTTCTAGTCTAAGACATGAGGGTTTGCCACGAGTCAGACTCAACTTGATGACAACTGGCTCTTATTTTTTACCTGTTTATTTATTTTTATGGTGATTAAGTGAAGGTATACAATCCAAATCAATTTTTCATGCCTCCTATCTGCAGCTCCTTCTGCTCTCCTTGCCCAGTGACAGCACACTCCTCCTTTCGTTCTATACTTGTCCTTCTATACTTGTTCTATACTTGTATCCTTCCAACAATCTCCTGTCCCCTCTTCTCCTCTCTGTTCTCTCCCATTTAGAAAGAGACCAGTAGGATAGCATCCTATAAATGCATAGAACCATGAAGTACAAATAACCACATGCTCACATTGTATCCCTGAGTCCAGTCCATTTCTGTCTGAAGAGTTGACCTTGGGAGTATATTCTGGGACAGGAGCAGCAACTGGCTTTTATTTTAATTTCAGCCTTTCCCTAAACACATGGCAGGTGATGTATTCCTTGACTGAGGCTCAAACAGGGAAGATTCACGGTTCAGCAGTATTTTCTCCATCCTGCTTGCAGTCTTCACTGGGCAACAGATTCTAAGACAACCTATTGCATTGTGGTGCCTGTGATTGCAGCCCATATGTAAGACTGTGATTTGCTACCAGAGTTGCTCTACAGTTTTGCTTTTTATTGCTAGCTTTGAAGAAGCAAGTCTGTGAATTCTAAAACCTCAGGGAAGTTCTGTCAACAACCGGAATGTGTTTGGAAGCAGATTTTTCCACAGGTGAGTCTTCAAATGAGGATGCAGCCCAGTCTACATCTTGGTTGAAAACGTATGGGTTCCTGAGCCAGAGGCCCCAGCTGAGTTGTGTCCCCAGGCAAAAAACAAACCCTTTGCCACTGAATCAATTCTGACTCATGGCAACTCTACAGGACAGAGTACAGCTCCCCCAGTGGTTTCCAAGGAGCTCTTGGTGGATTCAAACCTACTGATCTTTTGGGTAATAGCTGTAGCTTTGAACTGTTATACTGCCAAGGTTTCCAACAAAGACTATCTAAAGTAATGAGATAAGAAGTTTGTGGCAATTTGTTATAGTCGTAAAAAATGAATATAGCTTTTGACATTCTATATAGTTTACTTATTTATGTTTACTGTTTATTTTCCCATCAGAATGTAGACTCTGAAATTGGGAATTTTGGTCTGCTTGCCTACAGCGCTACCCCTGCTATCTACAAAAACTTCCATACACAGTAAGCATTCCGTAAATGTTTGTTGAATGAACTGTTACTCTGTTTTTTTGTGTTCATGTTTACTTGTTAGCAATAGGAAAGAAAAACATTCTGATTCACAAAATAAAAAGTGTGTCTGCCCTGCAGATATAAGTAGCCATCACATGTAACTATTTTTTCCTATAGTCTCATCTTAAAAGCATTTCCTTTCCCCAAATAGAAACAGAGACTCATATAGTTGGAAAAGAAACATAAAAGCTATCTAAACCATCTCCCTGTTTCACAGCTTAGGAAATCAGCCTGTAGAGAGAGGACAAGACTTGCTTTGAGTCATACAGCAAGTTAGTAAGTTAGCCCTGTGCACAGAAAATAACAACAAATTAAAATAAAACCAAAGCCAATTTCCAGTCTAGAGTACTTTGATACTGTACAGAACTCCAGAAATGAACTAAACTGCAAATGCTAATATTTTCATCTTTCTTGAGAACTGACACAATGTTGAGATGAATAATCATATTTTGTTCATAAATATAAATTCACTATGAATATAATTTATGAAGTCCTGGTGTCACAATGGAAACCCTGGTGGGGTGGTGGTGAAGTACTATGTCTGCCAATCAAAAGGTTAGCAGTTCAAATCTGCCAGGTTGGAAATGCTATGGGGCAATTCTACTCTGTTCTATACACTTGAGTCAGAATTGACTAGACAGCAATGGGTTGGGTTTGGTTTTTCAAGTGTCCAAATGGTTAAACACCTTGTCATAGGCTGGGTTCTCTAGGAAAACAAAACCAGTAACACGTATAGTATGTATAGAGAAAGATTTGTTTAAAGGAAAGAGCTCACTCAATTGTAGAAGCTGAAATGTCCCCAGTCCTGGATCAGAGGCCAACTGTCACACAGCTGTGGAAGCGGGTGAACCCAAGGTCGGCGGGTCAGAGTTAGAGTTCCAAATCACAGGCTGTGAAGGTCTGTCAATCCCAAGAAGGCAGGCGAGACTGTGAGGTTTCTGCTGATTCACAGCTGCGGGGGCTGGTGACCCAAGGAGCAACAGGTCCAGGGACAGGACTCCTATTTGCAGGCTGTGAGGGTTGATGAATCTCAAGAACTGCTAGTTCTGGTCCTGGGAGCCAGACGCAAAGAGACAAGAGAGGAAGAGCCACTGGCATCGTGAGCATAAGGGAAGTAGGTGGTAGAAGGCAGGGAAATGAGGGCTAAGGGTGGGCAGGGAGCCACCACAGGCCCCACCCTGCCACTTCGTACAGCTGCCAAAACTGTGGTCTAGTCAAGTCCACACACAGTCTTCACCATCACACACCTGGCTGCTAAGGAAAACTCGGATGGTTAGAACATACCCAGGGGCTCCATGGAGAAAATTTGACCATCAGTTCCTGGAAAGGTGGCTGTTTTTTAGGTGCCTTGGAGTCAGTAAGGACTCACAGGGACCCCCACATGTAACAAAACAACTGCTACCTGGTCCCGCTCCATCTTCACAGGGGTTGCTGTGTTGGGGGTCCGTCGTTGCAGCCACTGTGTCAGTCCACCTCATTGAGAATTTTCCTCTTCTTTACCAAGCACGATGCCCTTCTTCACGGCCTAGTCCTTCCTAATAACACGTCGGAGTACATGAGACACATCTTTGCTTCTAAGGAGTGTTCTTACTGGTCTTCTTCCAGGATGGATTTGTTTGTTCTTGGGCAGTACATATTATATTTAATATTCTTTGCCAATACTATAACTCAAAGACATCAATTCTTCATTCTTATTCATTGTCCAGCTTTCAAATGTGTATGAGGAAATTTAAATACCAACTTTGGCTCAGGGATACTTTAGTTCTTACGGGGATGCCTTTTCTTTTTCTTTTTTAATACTTTAAAGACATCTCCTTGCATCCAATTTGCCCAGTGCAATACTTCATTACATTTCTTGGCAACCGCTTTCATGAGCCTGTTAAGATTGCAGACTAGGAAACCTTGTAGGGCGCTTCCACTCTGTCGCACGGAGTTATTATGAGTAGGAGCTGATTCAGCAACACTCAACAATAACAACAACATGACTGTGATTTAATTCTAGTTCTGAAAAAGCTGTTTTTCTTAGGAGAGAATGGCAGCGACCAAACTAAAACCAAATCCACTGTTGTTGAGTCGATTCCAACTCGTAGTGAACTACACAGTACTGATTTGGGAGAAAAGGTGACCTTACGTGAGAGAGGCCTCACACTGAGAAACCACATGTGATGTATCTTGAAGAGACTTCATTCACAATAGTGAAAACATTTTTTTTTCTTAAAGAATAAGAAAAGTCTTAATATATATAAATAAGTTATATTTTCTCTTTCTTTTCCAATAAAACACCTGCATTCTCCATGTCAGGCAATTTGATGGATTGTCTTTTCTTATTTTTATCAAATAAGCCTCACAGACTTATCACCAATGCAATTTTTAACAACATTAAAAGTCGTATACACTGAGATAGGTAATATTTAATGGTATATGCCTAATTAATACAATGTCATAGACTAGATCCAAAATACAAGTTGTGCCGCCTTCTTGGCAATGCATTACCCATAAATGATTTCATCAGCTAATTTCCTAGATGTTTGATGAACATTGCCATAGAAAATAAGCTTCTGTTTCATCAGTGAATAGATAGCAATAGTCCAACCTTGGTATTCATTTTTGCCCATTTTTGTTACCTTAGAGAAAAGATATTTTACCTTCTATTTTGTCTCATAACTGGGAAAAATTGTAGAGTTAAATGAAGAGTAGCTTTACTGCTTGAAAGACATGTAGCCTTCCCTACTGGTTCTAGGGCTTGATTAAAAATGCCATGCTGAAATTCCATCCTCAGTATAAGCTGATGCAGATGCAGTGTTCCGGATTCTACTCTCTTTTCCTGAATACTCAGGAAAATGAGTTAAGCTGAGTGTGTTGAGTGTTTCTTGTGTGACAGACACTGTGCCTGTAGGAAACGCTCTGATGGTTCTCTGAGATCTAGGACAGAGAC
This sequence comes from Heterohyrax brucei, assembly GCA_028571685.1. Classification (NCBI taxonomy): domain Eukaryota; kingdom Metazoa; phylum Chordata; class Mammalia; order Hyracoidea; family Procaviidae; genus Heterohyrax; species Heterohyrax brucei. The sequence continues at coordinate 10,548,316 of CM053164.1, read as the reverse complement.
TGGCAGGGAGAGCAGTGGACACCAAGAGGCACCTGGACCCCTGCCCACCCTCTTCGTGCCCATCTGCCCTTCCGATGTTGTCTGAGCCCTTTGGCCTTTTCTCCCTCCCTCTCCTCTGCCTTCTGTTCTCCACTCACTCCAATCTGGGGTTACACCTGTGCTCTCCCTGGTACCGTTTTATCCACTGAGGCCTCAACAGCCTTTGCGCCATTGCCAGCCTTCATGTTCTCTGTTCATATGTTTTTTGTTTGTTCAGCCCTGCCTTCTGCTCCCAGGAGTGCCACACCTACACAGATGTCCCGGTGCTTGGAGGCTTCTGAGCATCTGTCTTTCTTCCTTGAACAACTGCTGATCTAGTGCCAGCTAGGCCCAGTACTACACACTTGGACTGTGAGGATAGCAACCTTATTTACCTACCCTATTCCATTTAAACCAAGCTGTAATGGAGGGTGACGGTGATGGTTTAGGGTTGTTCAGCAGGACTTCCCAGCCTCTTAAGAGCTAGTCTGCTACCCAGGATATTGACAGTTCAAGTTAACCAGCCACTCCTTGGAAATGGTTGGAAATCAGTAGTTCTACACTGTTCTGTAGGGTGGCAATGAGTCTGAATCAACTCAACAGCCGTGAGTTTGGTTCTGGTTTGGTTTCTTACTTTAGGTAACAAAAACTAATCTGCTGCCCCCAGAAGTAGTCACTTAATCTATGCCCAACAGTCACAACATTCTATGTCTTGGGTAACAATGGCCCTTTAGGTGAACATATGGCGTGAGCAGGACTAATCAGAATTTATCTGTGGGACCGGTAAAGGGATACCAGGAAGAGCAAAAAAAATAGTGCTAAGTTTTTCATTTTTTCTTAAGAAAATGTTCTTCATCTTACTTTGGTGAGTGAAGTCTGGGGTCTTTAAAGCTAGCAAGCAACCATCTAAGTAGCACAAATTAGTCCCAATCCACTTGGAGAAGAGGAGAATGAGGGACATCAAAGACCGGAGGAAAATGTAAGCCCAGCAGACAGAAAGTGCCGTATCATCCAGTGACTCATACATCAGCATGAGAACAGAGGAACTAGATGGTGCCTGGCCACCACCAATGACTGCCCTGACAGGGAACACAGTGCAAAGTCCCTAAAGTATTAGGAGAAAAATGAACGTGCAGAACTAGAACTCCAATAAAAGACCATATTTGATGGTCCCTCACACTGGGAGGGGGGTACCCTGAATTCATTGCCCTTGGACTCTCTCTTAGCTTAGACTGAAACCAGCACTCAAGCCAACTCTTCAGATGAAGATTGGACTCAACCGCATGGCACAGAGTGTTGCTAACAGAAAGTATGCTTCTTGGCTTAAATACACTTGAGACTGCCTGAGCAGCTCTTGTCCAGAGGGGAGATGAGAGGATGGAGGGGGAGTGGAGTCAGCCAAGTGAACGTACAGGGTGGAGAGGAGGCGTGTGCTGTCATGTGTGGAGTGGTCACGGCTGCATAGTGATGTGTGTGCAGGGTTGTACATGGCAAATTGATCTGCATTATAAGCTTTCATGTAAAGCACAACAAAATATTTTTAAATTAAGGAGGGGGGAAAAAAACCAGTGCTATTCTGCCCTGAGATTTCTAAGCTGAGGAGAAGTGAGTCAGAGTCTGTTGGGAGGTAGAGCTTGTCTAGAAATGAAAGCAAGAAGAGGCAGCAGAGTTGTGAGGAGAAGGGAGGCTGTGGTGACCGCACAGCATTTTATGCCTGATTTCTGTCATGTTGTGCATCGTTGCAGTATCCTATTTGGTCATGTGAATCAACAAATCTCCCTTCTTGAGCTCCTTTGGTCTGGGTGTCTACCATGTGTAAATGAAAGTATTCTAAAGCATTTATAAACCACTCCTGGGTGGCAGTCATCCTTAGCCTCAATTTATGGATGAAGAAACTAAAGCTCCCCTACGTGCCCAAAGTCATGTAGCTATTACGTAACTCTGAGACTCATACTTTCTTCCTCTGACTCCTAGGCCACGTTCTTCCCGCCATGTGTTCGCACTCTTACCCTGTTGTGTAATGCACAGGGAGGAAGCAGCGGAACGAGTTGCATAAACACTGGAAACAAAATGGGATTACCAAGGAGGAACAAATGAACAGAATTCTGTTCTTGAACATTTCAGAATGTTCGCCAACCAACAATTGACTTTGAGGAGAGGAGATGGAAGCTTGTCACCTTCTTAGTTGGGACCCTTTTTGTGCATTTTTTGATGAGTGAAACTCTGAAGAGATCATCTGAAGGAGATAGTGGCTTTTAACCCTTTCTTCTCATCTCCCTCTGGAGAAATAGGTCAGCAGTGATCTGACAACCAGACTCAGACCTGGAGTGGGAGACCAGAGAGGGAAGGTGCAAGCCAAAGAGGAAATTCAAGCAACATCATGATGGAAGACAGACACAGGGGCTTTTTCTGGAATGTTTGTCTATGATTTTAACATCCATTTTGGGAAATTAAGGGGCAGAACTGGTCACTGTTACTCAGTAGCCCACATTCAAAGTTAAGATTGAAATGGACTTTGAAGTCACATGAATGCACCAGTTTCCAACCACTCTCCCATCCTATCTTGGGAGTTTTTGAAGATGACTTCAATTAAAATGGGAAGAGAGATTCTAGATTCTGTTTTCTGGTTGTAAGAGTCCGTAATCCAAGCTCCTTCAATTCCCTGCTTTAGTGTTCATGATGCAATAGCTTTTGGGTCTCCATCCAGAATTTCTTGATTTATTAAACAATAACCCAATCTTTTATGACTCTTCATTTTTAAATAGTTTGACTTACAAGACATATAACAAATAAGACAGAACTCTTACATATTCTTTACCTACTTCCCCCCAGTGTTATTTGAGCAAACCAGAGTACATTGTCAAAAGGAGGAAATCAATGTTGGTATGCTGTTATTAATGCAGGCACAGACCTCACTAGCAATAGTTTTTAATTATTTTTGTGTTGAAATATTTTGCTTTGTCTTTTCCTTGTTTCATTGTGACAGTGGGCCCTGGTCTTATACAGTATGATTTCACGTAGAGTAAGACATTAGCATTAAATAATAGTAACTCTTTGCAAATTTGTATCCATTTCTTCTAGGTCATGCGATTCCTGCAGAGAGGAGGACCCAGCTGGGGCCGGCATGTCTCTGACATCTACCTAAATACTTGGTACGTTCTATTTTGACCCCAAATGTACTAGCCTGCCTCCTACTCCGAGTCGTTGGCAGCAGGACTCTTTGACTGGACTGAGCAACACAGTTTTGGTTTTGGATACTCCTTACATATTTATTTTTGATAAACATGTAAGAGATAACCATCTTGAGTTTATGATAATGATACCGTGTTTTCTTCTGAAATACAATTTCTAAGTTAAAAAGTGAGTTGACTTAATGAAAATACACTAAGCGACAAATAGCACTGGAGTCACTGGAACATGACAACCATAGAGAAGTTATTACACTTGCAGATGACATTTCTGAGACTCTCAGTTTGCATGTAGAGTTCGTGTATTCTCTTTATTAAATGTCTCTACATGCCTTGTCGAGGAGAAATAGAGGAATACGGGTGGACTGTGTGATGCTCTGCATAGTGACTCATTTAAGAAGGATTTACTGCACTAGCTGTTGGGTTTCCTACCAGCAGAAATGCTTTAGCAGCCAGCCCTCTCCTCAGACTGGCATAGATGAAGAGAACTGCAGCCACATCTAGTGGCTTATTTATGCAGTATTATAAAAGTCTGGATCCCTGCCCTTGCCCCAACTTGAGACAACTCTGAAGGGATGTTACAGCTCAGCTTATCCCTGCACTCAAACTTGCTTCCTATCTTTTCCTTCCCATAGTGGTTTAAGACAAAAGCACTCCCTAACCAACTACCTACACACTCTTCGTCTCCGAGCCTCCCTCCCAGCGAATCCAAATGTCAGAAGTGGTCTGAAAGTGGATGCTGGGATGATTTTGCAGAGCTGGATCCTTGTGTCCTTACTGGCAATGAATACCTCTTCACTGGTGTGGTCGAAGCACATGTAATCTGCAACATAAAGCAGTAGTATAGTTGCTAACATTTTTACTAGTGGTGAAAGGAACGTACTAGCTGGAGGGATGTGTCAGGTGGTTGAGGAGTAGAAGAGGGAACGTGTGTATAAAGGCAATGAAGCTGGGTGGCTGTTACTAAGTTTGACCTTCTCTGAAAAGAAACCCAAAAGCAGAGTGTGATTAACCGGAAATTAAAAGCTAAGTGTAAAAGCAAGATGGTCTCATTGGTAGCACATGAGGATAAATTCATCTTCTAAGGCAGAGAAAGCCGAAGTATTTGCTTCAGGACTTAATCATGAGAGTAAACGAGACCAAAGAAGGTTAAAATGTCATCCAGTGCAGCTCTGCTCTGGTGACATTGGGAAAGTAGATGAGGAAGGGTAGGATTCTGACATGTGAAATGGGGTTGACATTTCTGAAAATCTTGGGTTCCCAGATTCTCCTGAATCCTCTGAGCCTAAGTGGGTGATACCTCCCTATTAAGAGCTACCTCCTACCCCTCTTGCTTGAAGATGATGCAGACATTTGTTCCCTGCAAACTACCCATGTCCCCTTCACTATCTTTCCCTGTGACACCTCCTGCTCTCTAGACAAGGACTAGAGTTAATCTGCAACATACTCCAGCTGAGGGCATGCTGCCAGTGATACAAGAGGAAAGGGACCATGTCTTAAAGGAGCTGTAGAACTCAGACAGCATCTGCTGGTGGGAGATGTGAAGGAGTCTGGGCACTGGAGTCTGAAGGTGCTGGCTCACTGGAGGAAGAGCATGGTGATGGGCATAGGAGACCTACTGATTGAGAGTGAACTCTTAAAATATAGGGTTAACCCCTTTTTCAGGATACTGTAACTGGGGTGAAATGCTGGTAGAATGACTCCTAGAAGCATGGAAGAGATGATGGCCCATGCTAACTGAGGCACAGAATTTGCATGGCAGATGCAAGAGCTCACAAGACACAGAGAAGTGGGGTGCCAAAGTATGTATTCTGTGTAAGGCTGGGAACCCTTTTGAGGACTGCATTCCACCCAAGAGACCTCAAGATGGACCATATACCACTGATGAGAAGCATGCTAGCATTGCAAAGACAGTTCAAATGAACATCCTCTACTGGTCAGATCTAATGGTAGAATGTGCTGTTGCGGAAGTGAGATCACTGATAGCAGTTCAGGATGAGAGGACAGATGTCAGAAGCAGGATGGACACTGTCAGAGTAAGTTTGCAGGTTAATCGGACAGCTATGGAAGCCTGGCTCCCCAGATACTTACAGAGATGGCTAGAAGAACATGGTGTTCCCAGCACCAAAGGTTGTGAGTGTTCATCACAGCTACTCAAAGTACAAGTGAAATCTCGAATGGAGCATGGAGCAGTCATGTTGCACTCTTGTGGTCTCAAGACCAGCCACAATGGCAGATCGTTATTCTTCTCACTTATCTTCTTTGGAGTTTTTCCCAGGAAAAGTAGCCCATCAGAATCACAGAAGAGTTCTTCAGGAATGTAAACCGGTTGCTGGTGCTTGTAATAGATTGCCCAAATTCCTTTGTTGAAAAAAGACTTCCTGTCTGAGAAGGTGGAAGTAGCGATGGTAGAAAGTCCCCAGGTGTTTGTATACCACGAGGATAGTCTAACTGAACAAAGCCACCTTGCAGAGGCAGCCCTGTCCTCCTAGAGTGGCCTCATCTGGTGTTTACTGCTGCAAGTAAAGGCCTAGCCCTTTTGTGCCACCTCAAAACAAATCTGAAAGGACATTCTCCCCAGAGATCCACTCCTCAGCACAGACTGGCAGAGGCCTCCACTGAGACCAGTTTGCAGATCAGCTTTTCCCTTTTGGTCAGTCTTGCTTCCATGCTGTCTCTTCTACCAGAGGTTATCCCAGGAGAAGTTCATAACAGACCTATACTACATGCTCATCTCCATCTCACACCCTGCTTCCCAGGAAATCAGCCCACCTGGAAGATGTCACAGAGCTGAGTGATGACTGATGGAGGTGGGCATGGTAGCCCAGAGGAAGGAATGCACCTTCCCTTCTAGAAACGATCCCCAAGAGTGAGAGCTTCTCACTTTGCTTTGGAGAGTAGGAGGTCAGTTTCCTGAGTCTGTAGGTTGGATACTGTTTTAAGAAGTTCCTGAAACTCAAGTTACCTGTTAGAAACATGTAAGTTTTCCAAAAATGCTTTATTGAATATCTCATTTATGTATCTTCTATCCTGTCTTTAGAATGTCAGTATTTTAGAAAATTTCAACTGCTTAGAAAGCAGGTTTGTCTCTCATTTCTAGGAAGAAGAGCAAAGCAACTACTCTGCACACAGCTGCAGGACAGTTAGGTGACCTTGGTGGTCTGTCTCCAGCTACAGTTTTCTTGAGGTTGTGTGTGCTCAGTCCTGTCCACCTCCAGGTTTCTAATATTCTTGGGAAAAAAATATTTGCAAAGTACTCTGTCCATGGCTCTGATACCTCCCTCACTTCTCTTCAATGCCGATATAGTCCTAACTAGAAATGCCAATTAGGCCTCGAGTTGCAGTAATGAAGGATTCTACAGGGGAAATGTTAAACAACCCGGCGGGCATCAAAATAAGATGGAAGGGCTACACAGAAAGATCATACTAGAAAGAACTGGTTGATGTTCAGCCATTTGAAGAGGGAGCATACGATCAGGAGCCAATAGTGCTGAAGGAAGAAGTCGAAGCTGCATTGAAGGCATCAGCAAAAAACAAGGCTCAAGGAATTGACAGAATATCAATTGAGATACTTCAATGAACAGATTCAGCACTGGAAATGCTCACTTGTCTATGCCAAGAAATTTGGAGAACGGCTACCCGGCCAACTGACTGAAAGAGATCCATATTTATGCCCGTTCCAAAGAAAGATGATATAATTGAAAGCAGAAATTACCAAACAATATCATTAATATCACAAGCAAGTAAAATTTTGCTCAAGACCATTCAAAAGTGATTGCAACAATATATTAACAAGGAATTGCCGTAAATTCAAGCTGGATTCAGAAGAGGACGTGGGACTTAGGGACATCATTGCTGATGTCAATGGATCTTGGCTGAAAGCAGAAAATACGAGAAAGATGTTTACCTGTGTTTCACTGACTATGCAAAAGCATTCGACTGTGTGGATCATAACAAATTATGGCTACCATTGCAGGGAATGGAAACTCCAGAACACGTAATTGTGCTGTTAAGGAATCTGTATATGGATCAAGAGGCAGTTGTGCGAACAGAACACTGGAACACTGTGTGGTTAAAAGTCAAGAAAGACGTGTGTCAGGGTTGTGTGCTTTCACCATACCTCTCAATCTATATGCTGAGCAGATAATCTGAGAAAGTGGATTATATAAAGAAGAACAAGGTACCCGGACTGGAGAATGACTCATTAACAACCTGTGTTACACAGACGACACCACCTTACTTGCTGGAAGTGAAGAAGATTTGAAACACTTACTGACAAAAATCAAGGACCACAACCTTCAGTGTGGATTGCACCTCAACATCAAGAAAACAAACATCCTCACAACTGACCAGTAAGCAACATCACCATAAATGGAGAAAGGATTGAGGTTGTCAAGGATTTCATTTTACTTGGGTCTACAGTCAACACCCACGGAAGCAGCGGTAAAGAAATCAAAAGACACATTTCATTGAGAAAATCTGCTGCCAAAGATCTCTTTAAGTTATTGAAAAGTAAAGATGTCAGCTTGAAGACTAAAGTGCGCTTGACCCAAACCATGATATTTTCAATCACATCATATGCGTCTGAAAGCTGGACTATGAACAAAGAAGACAGAAGAAGAACTGATGCCTTTGACTTGTGGTGCTGGAGAAGAATGTTGAATATGCCATGGACCACCAAAAGAACAAACAGATCTGTTCTGGAAGAAGTACAACCAGAGTGCTCCTTGGAAGCAAAGATGGCGAGACTGCATCTTCCATACTTTCGACATGTTGTCAGGAAGGATTAGTCCCTGGAGAAGGACATCATGCTTGATAGAGTGGAGGGTCAGTGCAAAAGAGGAAGACCCTTGGTAAGATGATTGACACAGTGGCCACAACAATGAGCTTAAGCATAAAAGTGATTGTGAACACGGTGAAAGACCAGGCAGTGTTTGTTTCTGTTGTTCGCAGGGTCACTGTGAGTTGGAACCAACTCGACAGCACCCAACAACAACAACAACAGGAACGCTAGTGAGTATCTGTCAGTTTTGTCATACTGTGGTGACCTGTGTGTTGCTATGATGCTGGAAGCCACGCCACCAATATTTCAAATACCATCAGGCCCACTATGGTAAATGGGTTTCAGTGGAACTTCCAGACTAAGATAGCTGAATAAAAAGGCCTGGTGATCTGCTTCCAGAAATCAGCCAAGGAAATCTGATTGATCTGGAGCAAGTGGAAGCTGACACTACTTTTGGCTTAAAAATCGTCTTCAGTGAGGAGGCCCATTTTTGAATGAGTGGTTTTGTTAACAAAAAGAACTATCACATTTGAAGAAATGAGAATCCAATGGACATTCAAGAATGTCTACTTCATCCTCCAAAAGTTACCGTTTGGTATGGATTTTGCTCCAGCAGAATCAATGGCCCTCATTTCTTCCAAGGTGAATGAGGAAAAGTAACTCCCAATGGTGAAAGATATCGAACTATGATAGCTGGTTACTTTTGGTCCCATTTGGAAGGTTCCATGGTGGCCATTTACCTGAAGTTCTTTTCCACACATACGCTATCAGATGTACTTCAAAATAATAAAACAATTAAAACTGTACCATTTCCACAATTTGTTTTATTCAAATTCAAAGATAGGACACCCTTATTGGAAGACCCTTTACTAAATGTGTAACATAAAAGATGCCTTCCAGGCTTCTTACAATGATTAAATAAAATTATATCTATCAAGTTTAATATGAAGTGCTTGAGAAATATTTTTTGCTCCTTTTTTCCCTCTACAGTGAATGGAGATAGACTTTCAACAGAACACAATAAGCATTTAAGGTAGGCAACTTGGGCTAAATAAAGATACATGGCTAAATGTTCAGTGATTTCTCTGGCCATTCAACCGAAAACACACACACACACACACACACACACACCACACGCACGCACACACAGAGCTACGGAGTATAAGCAAAAAGTATTGTTTCTTGCAAGCAGAATTTATCAAGGCATATCAGAAGCTTTAAGAAAGCCAACCATGGAGTGGGTAGAATTTTAGAGCAGACAGAAAGCTTATGGTGATTCCAGACTTACTTCAAAGATGAGGTGACAGAGAGCTGGAGAGTTTGAGTAACATAGCATCAGTGGAGCTTAGAGGCAGGAAAGCATGTAGGAGGACCAAAAGCAAGCTCCCCAGTCATACCAAGTCATCTAGCAACCATGTTCCCAAACCTGAATTAGAACTCAAGGCTCCTGGTTCCATAATTGGATACATTGCTGTGACTCCTATGCGCTTAGCTGATTGACATACAGGAGATCACATAACCTAACGGTTAAGACAGCTTGTACTCAGCTCTGAATGTCTGAGATGCTGTGAATTTCTCCAGCCTGGCCAAAATAATGACATCTTACCTTTATTGAATATGGACTGTGGGCCGGGGAAAGCCTGTATAATGTAAGGTAGACGGTACACTACACTAGCCAGTGGACACTGTGTGCAGGGAGAGCTGCACTCGGATCTGATTTCACAGGTGAGGAAACAGCCTACAGCGCTTTAGCAAAGGAAACTGGAGCACATATTCACTGATTTCACAGCAAATGGTGAAACCCAAGCTCCCTGGCTCTTTCTTCTCCAGACCCTGTGCAGCTACCAGCACTGCGTGTCTCAGGCAATTGCTTTGGGTCCACAGCCTTCCCTACCCAATAGATTGTATGGGGTTTTTACTTGGTCTTGTCTCTCTAGTTTTGACACCTTACCTGGTATCCTTACATCAGACACCACGTCTGGGTAAGGGCACCTCCTGGATGATGTTTTTCTTGAGTATGTTCTTTTCCATTGGGCTTCTCTCTCCTGCAGATTTCTGGCCTAACTCCCATCTCTATTCGGGATACAGTGAGTCTCTCTGCTCCCAGCTTCCAGAGCCAGGATACAGTGGACCTGTTTGCTTGTGGTGTTCAGAGCCAAGGTAGAGTAGATCTGTCTGTTCCTAGCACCCAGAGCCAGGACACAGCAGATTCCTCTGCTCCTAGTGTCCAGAGCTAGGATACATCAGGTCTATCTGCAGTAATTCAACATCTGCAGGGGAGGCTGGGCTTTGGTGAGTTTTGAGGACATTTATTGTCCTTGAATAATTCAACTGAAGGATAAAGAAAGACTCACAGATTGTGGGCAAAGTAGACCTGGCCTTTACAAACTTCAACTAATTGAACTATTTTCTCAAACAAATGTTTTCATTAAATGGATGGTCACCAGAATCATTTTCTACTGTCATCCAGTGGGTGAAGACAGGAGAGGTCTGTGAGCCTCAGGGGAAGCCAGGAAACTTCTAGTTTCAGAAGATGAAATCAGGCATTCCAGGCATTTCTGACCGGTGGTCATCAGGCTCCGCTACCAGGCACACCACTCACATTATTATACTTGAGTGTTTGCATAAAGCCCATCAGTTGCTCAATTTTATGAACAAGGAAATGAAAACTAAGGAAGAACAAGTGAGTTGACCAAAGTTACTCAGCCGGCAAGTAGCAGAACCAGAGTCTGATGGCCGATTTGTGGGACTCCAACCCTTTGACCTCTCTATGCACCTCGCAGCCTCTGAAGGTGTGCATGGACTTGAGCTCCGTCATCAGTGAGGAAAATGCTCATTTATAGCTCCAGCTCCTTTGGTGGGCATAAAGGAAACTGACTTGCTGTTTCTGATGGATTGCCTTTCAAAGACAAGTGATGTTTGCCAAGTACCCACCCCCGTGTAAGCCAGGGGTCTACTTATACTGTCACTACCCAAGTCACCTTGAAGGGGCTGTGCTTCAAGGTCAGCTCCTACAGCGGGGTATTGAATAGGTCATTGTTTCAGGTACCTGGGGAAGCACTTCTCTAGGTATTTTGGTTGTGTTCTTAAATTTACTCTTTATAACATCTTGGGTTAAGTGCTACCACTGCTAACCATGAGGTCAGCAGTTCAAGTGCACCAGACGCTCCTTGAATACTCTGGGGGTCAGTTCTACCCTGACCCCTAGAGTCACCATGAGTTGGATCTGACTCAACGGCACTTGGCTAACATCTTTGATGTAGGTCTAAAACTCAAAACCGTATCTTGCTGTTGAGCTGATTCTGACTCAAGGCCACCCTGGGTGTGCAGAGTAGAACTGTGATCCATCGGGTTTACATGGCTGTGATGTTTTGGACATGATCCAGGCCTTTCTTCCTAAGTGCCTCTGGGTGAGTTCTAACCTCTAAGCTTTCTGTTGGGAGTCAACCATGTAAGAATCGACCAGGAACTGCTGTGTTGTTGTTGTTGTTAGGAGATGTCAAGTCAGTTCTGACTCATGGAGACCCTACATACTACAGAGTAAAACATTGCCTGGTCATGGGCCATGCTCACAATTGTTGTTATGCTTGAGTTTATTGTTGCAACCACTGTGTCATTCCACCTTGATGAAGGTCTTCCTCTTTTAAGCTGGCCCTCTATTTTACCAAGCATGATGTCTTTCTCCAGGGACTGATTTCTCCTGACAACATGTCCAAAGCATATAAGACATATAGCCTCAAGGAGTACTCTGGTTGTACTTGTCCAAGACTGACAGAATGAGAGAAAAATGTGGAATGGAACTCAAATTCTTATTTAAAACAAACAAACAAACAAAAAACAAAACCACTTGACAAACTGGAACAGTGAAAAACAGGATGCCTTAAGGCTATTCTTCTGAGATGTTCTACCTACAGCTGCATCTGTCCCCTGAAATCACCTTTTAGCAAAGTAGCAAAGTGACACACAAAATAAACACTATCACGTATAGGATCAGTGCTAGTCTTAAAACCCATCTGTGTGAAACCAAAGAGTCAACAGTTACTCAAAAGAGAAGACGAGAAGGTAAGGGAAGAAGGAAATGACAGAACAGAACAAAAAGCGAACAGAACACCATTAAGGAGAATGTTGGCATATTGTGATAAATGTCACCAATGTCAAGCAGCAATTTGTACAGAAATTGTCAAATGGGGATATAACGACTTGCTGTGTTAACTTTCACTAAAAACTCAATAAAATATCATTTAAAAGTAAATAAATATCCATGAGTTAATACTGATATATACATGTGTATGTGTGTGTGTATGTATACGTATATAATAAAATCAATAAATAAATGGTCAAGAATAGACAAATTTCTCAACCAGAATTTTGAATAATATACGTACACACTATGCCCTCAGAGAGGTGAAACATAATTCTCTGATGTATACGTGTGAACTGTACATATGATTTTCTTCTAAAGAGCATAGTGTGGAAAGGGTAACTCTGAGGGAAATCCTTGGGTGGTGCAAATGGTTAAACTGCTGGGCTGTTAACCAAAAGATTGGAGGTTCAAGGCTTTTCAAAGGTACCTTGGAAGAAAGCCTTGGTGATCTACTTCCAAAAAAATGAACCATTGAAAATCCTATGGTTCACAGCTCTACTCTGACGCATATCAGTTGGACTCTACTCATAGGCAGCTGTTGGTTGTAAGTAGAGAAACCTGGCAAGCACTACCTCAATCAGGTGACCAAGACTAGTCTGGCCAGCCAGCCAAGTGCCATCAAGTCAGATCTGACTCATGTTGATAGCATGAACCCCTGATGCAATGTGATGAGAATGACACTTGACCTATGTTGTCGTTTTCCAAGCCTCCATAATCTTGTGGAAGACATCAAGAAAATTCTAACTGAGAGAATTCTACAAAATACCTGACCACATTTCCTCAAAGCCACCCGAGTTATAAAAATTGAGGAAAGTCTGAGAAACCGTCACAACCAAGAGGAAGCTAAAGAAAAATGGTGACTAGATGTAAAATGGTATCTTGGACAAGATTCTGGAACAGAAAAAAGGCATTAGGGAAAAACTAGGGAAATCTGAAAAATACATACACTTCAGTTCTGAGTACTGTACTAATATTAGTACATTAACTGTGACTGATATACTAATAACCTAATCCGTTGCCACTGAGTTGATTCCAATTCATAGTGACCCTATAGGACAGAGTACAATTACCCTACAGGTCTCCAAGGATCTTCTGGTAAATTCAAGCTGCCAGTTTTTTGGGGTAGCAGCTGAATTTTTAACCACTGTACCACCAGGACTACATCACAGTAATGTAAGACATTAATAATAGGAAAACTGGAGCGTGGGGCATGGGACTCTGCCCAGTTTTTCTGTGAATCTGAAACTATTCTAAAATTTAAAAAAGAAAATAAATAACATCAGAAGGAGAATTTAAAGAGCCTTACTTCTGCATATCGTACTGGTGTCTTATAAGAAAGAAAATATAGTAGCATCCATCATAACCTACGTGTTGGCATACACAAGATTTTCATAATGAGGGGTGCACAGCATTCTGAATAAAAGTCATTTGGCTTTTTATTTGGGGGAAAGTAAGCAAAAGAGGATTTGCAATAGAAGTTGTGAAATACTGAGCAGGCGTGAATCTGCTGAAGTGCTAATCAACAAGGAATTAATGGCAGGTGAGCTATTACTTCCCACTGAAAAGTCCCAAGAATCTTAGAAATCACAGGCAGCTTCAAGATAAAACAGACTGAGTTTGAGGACCAGGCGGTCAGAGTGAGCCAACTTGCACTGTGCTTAGTCTGCAGGATTAGAGATATCACATGAGGTTTACCAGACTCCAAAGAAATTGAAGGGGACAAAAAAACCACTGATGGACAGTATGTTTATGATAAAATAAATGTAATTATGCAAATATAATTATATTAAAAATAATTCTCTAAATATATGGCTAGGTCTTTCTCTGCACAAGGGGAAGCCTTGGGCCTCAGGCATGGGAAATCGGAAGAGAGAGTGGAGTGAAAAAACTGGAAGATGAAAACAGAAGTAGAACAACACATCAGTGGTTTTCAGAACAGGACTGAGAATAAGGTTCTTTCTGGGAGTGCTACTGGCAATCCAGACTACTTGAACTTTCTAGATGCCAGGCAAAGTAACATCTTTAACTCTGATCCTCATTTCCAGCTAGGATGAGATGAAGTTCCCACTGGTTGTACCATTTTGTCTTTTGCACACATCTTCCAGCCCACAGAGCCCTGGCGGTGCGGTGGTTAAGTGATACGGCTGCTAACCAAGAGGTTGACAGTTCCCATGCACCAACTGTGTCTTGGAAACCCTATGGGGGTAGTTCTGCTCTGTCCTCTAGGGTCGCTAAGGGTAAGAATCAACTCAACGGCAACAGGTTTGGCTGCATCTTTTTCAATCAGTCTTGTGCTGAGAGTTATCAAGGAGGCATCACTGTAAATAGAGTTCAGCTGTAGCACCAAATCCATCAACTCTGGATGCTTGTTCAGAAAATTGTAAGGTCATTTAGGAAGCTGTGAACTCAGCCCCCATGTAGTTTCAAGACTTCTTTAGCGGTATTAGAACTTAGGAGACATTGCTAAGTACAGACATTTCATCTGTGTGATCTTCCCATTCCAATTTTTCTGCCTTCTTTTCCAAGAGAAGCAGAAATTGAAAAACTTCTAGCATAGACTCTATTTCTGGTGTCACACCCTGGCACAACTGTCGTCACTGAGTAAATTCCTCCCAAGTCTTTGCATCTGGCTCCAGTCATCTCCCCACATCTCCAGCCCCTGCTTCCCACTTTCTGCTATACCCATCACCTAATGCCATGGCTACCTCAGAAGTTCAGCTGGTTTTCATTCCTTTTAAATGGGGACTGTAGGCTCTTCTGTTTTGATTAACAGCAGAGTGGTGTTCGTGTAATTCTCCTATCATAAATTGAGTACTTACTGTGTGCTGTGTTTTACTGCAGAAAGAAAAATAGATGTATGAAGGAGAAGAGAGCTGATGTTGGTGAGTACCTACCGTGTGCCAGGGGCTTTGTTAACACGTGGAAAATTGAATCAGTATCTATCCCAGAGAAGTAGGTATTGTTATCTCCAGTTAGAGGGGAAGCTTCTGCAATGTTCACAGCCCAAACTTGAGCATAGATGTGTGGATTCCAAGTTCATGGTCTTACTATCGTCTATGAAGCCCTGGTGCTATACTGGGTAGGAACTCAGCTAATAAGCAGCGGTTGGTAGTTTGAATCCTCAAGTAGCTCCTTGGAAACTGTGAGGCAGTTTTACTTTGTCCTATAGGATCACTGGAAACCCGAATGGCATAGTGGTTAAGTGTTACACTTTGAATCCGCCAGGTGCTCCTTGGAAACTCTTTGGAGCAGTCCTACTCTGTCCTACAGGAACGGTCTGAGTTGACATCAACTCGATGGCACTGTGTTTGAGTTTTATATGATCGCTGTGAGTTAGAATCGACTCAACAGCAGTGGGTAACTGTCATTGACCTTATTCTACATTTGAATTATTTCTGTACAATGGGGGACATAGAAATATGTACAGCCTGATGTATCTTGTTTGCATAAAATCCTTTAAGAGATTGTGCCTAGATATTTCAGTTTTTCCAAAGAGAACTGATTTGCTAGAGCAAAATAAAAGTAGCGGGACAAAGCTTATTGTCTGTCTTTGCTAAGAGATATTCTTCCTTTATGAATCCGTGTATGTGTAGTACAGAAATTTATTGAGCTCTTATTGTAGGTTGATATTATCTTAGGTGCAGGAAACGTCAGTGTAAAGAAGCTGGACCTGTACACATTCCTCACTCAGGTTATTTTCTAACAGAAGGCAGATATTAAACTTGTAGTCATGCAAATAACTATTTGAATGGAATTTTATAAGTTCTGGAACAGAAATGTGTGCCATGTGTGTGCCATGTTCACTTAGTTCAAGGGCAGCCAAGGAGACTTCCTTGAAGAAGTGGTGTTCAGTTGGAGACCTGAAGGTTACATGAGAGTTAACCAGGTGAGACGCAGAGGTGTGCTGATGTGGTGTGGGGGAGAAGTTTTACAGGCATTTAAACAATATTCAGCAAGGCTCTTAGGTAAGAAAGAGAAAGAGAAAGAAGGCAGACAGAAGGCAGTGATGTCGGAGTACAGGACCATGAGCCGAGGATGGTGTGGCAGACAGATTGCAAAGCTACTCCCATTGTGCTACCTTTCTCTGTATTCTCTGCTCATTTTGGCTTTGCAGCTTCTTCCAGCATGAGCTGAAGTCTATCTTTCCTACACCATTACCATCACCCTCCCTTTGAATCTGGGCTGACTTTGAGACTTGCTTTGAGAAACAGAACGCTCTAGAAGTGATACGGTGCCCATTCTGAGCTTAGGCCTTAAGAGGCCTTTCATTTCTCAATCTTTGTTCTCTTTCTTTTGGTACTCTGCTACCTCTCAAGTGAGTATACGCAGGTGGTTGTTAGGTGCCATCCAGTGGCTTCTGACTCATCGCCACCCTACGAACAACAGAATGAAACGCGGCCTAGTCTTGCACCGTGTCCACAATCACTTTTATGCTTAAGCCCGTTGTTGCTGCCTCTGTGTCAACCCATCACGTCGAGGGTGCTCCTCATCAGGTGAGGAGGGTAATAGCATCAGGTAAGAAGGGTAACAACATGAGGCAAGGTGGATAACTGCATCAGGTCAGGCAGATGACAGTATCAGGTAAAGCCGGTGACAGCATTAGGTAACGAACGTAACAGCATCAGGCAAGGAGGGAGTGAGCAGCCCCCTCTTGTCTGTCAGTGGAGACTTGCTTGTCACTGTGATGCAGGAAAGTATGCCACTGGTATTTAGGTACCAGCAGGGTCACCCATGGTAGACAAGTTTCAGCTGAGCTACCAGACTAGGACAGCCTAGGAAGAAGGACCCAGCAGTCTATTTCTGAAAGAAATTAGCCAGGGAAAACCTTATGAGTAGCAAACCCAGGTGGAAATCCAGTTATACAAGCCAAAGCTATCCTAGACTAGCCAGTCCACAGTTGACTCACCACCTAGTGAAACAGTCATACATAAGCCCAGATGAGATCAGCTGAGTCTTGTTCCCACTAGAATTTCTCATTCCCTCTAGATGACTCATAGATTCAGTAAGAAATGATTGTTACTTTAAAACTACTGAATTTTGGGGTGTTTTTAAATAATGCCGTAGCTGTTTCATACATGTGGAGAAGATGTTGAGACAGTGAGTATTATAGGTCACAAGAAACATTTTGTTTTTTATCCTAAGGGCAAAGTGAAACTGAGAAAAGACTTCATACAGGTGACTGATGATTAAATTGCCACTCTGGAAAGATAATTTTCTGAGCCATCAGAAAACAGTAAAGGTGCCAGATGCTCTGATTCTTGAATTCACGAATGACATCACCAGTATGATGGTGTAGTATGTTGACAGGCAGTAATGTCTCTACTCTTTGTCTGTCACCTGCTTAGGTGTTTATTAGTCAGGTTTCATCAACTTTTCTGGGTTTCAGATGCTTGAACTTTTGGGTTTCTCTGAGAGGTAACAGTAGTCTTAGATCTCATCAAGGAGCTGGTGGTAACCAATGAATACTCATTAATTAATTCAACAGAAACCCTGGTGGCTTAGTGGGTAAGTGCTATAGCTGGTAACCAAAAGTTCTGCAGTTCAAATCCACCAGGAACTCCATGGAAACTCTATGGGGGTAGTTTCACTCTGACCTGTAGGGCCACTATGATTCAGAATCAACTCAGTGTCACTGGGTTTGGTTTGGTTTGGTTTTGGTTAATTCAACATATAACCTCATTTATCGATCCATCTGTTCAATCCATCCATCCTTTGATACACCCACCCACCCATGCATCTATGTATCCTTGCATCCATGCATCCATCCATGCAACCATGCATCCATCTGTCCATCCATCTGTCCACCCAAACTTCATCCAAAACTGTTACTGACAGTAAAATGTTCATAAGTTTAGTTAAATGTAATCCTTTTACTTTTCTTTAGATTCTACTTCCCTCGTTATTCAAAGACATTATTTCAGACATTCTCCATGCCAACTCTTGCATCTCTACTGTTTTATTGCCATCGCCATGCAAACATCTTTTTATTAATTTTTGTTTTTAAAAAATCTCCCCTGACTCTCCTTTGTCCTCCAGCCATCAATCCATTTCTCTTATTCCTTTTATAACAAAATTCATTGAAAGAGCAATCTACATTCAGTATCTCCAGTTTCCTGCTCTTATACTCTCTTTAGTGCAGTCAGCCTTTTTATTCTTGCCTCCAAATGAACTGCTCTTCTCAAAGATACAAATGATCTCCACCTTGCCTAACGCAGTGATAATTCTCTGTTCTCCTATTAACCATTGAGGTTGTTGCTAGGTAGCAGCAAGTTGACTCCAACTCATCATCATCCTTTGTACAACAGAAGGTAATGTCACCTGGTCCTGTACCATCCACACAATCATTTCTATGTTTGAGCCCATTGCTGTGGCCACTGTGTCATTAAGCATTTTCCTCTTACTTGCTAACTCTCTACATTACCTATTTTCTGATGATTACTCTCTCCTAATATCATGTCCAAAGTAATCAAAGCAAAGAGTTGTCATCCTAGCCTTAAGGAGAATTCTGGCTTTACTTTTTACAGATTTGTTTATTCTCCTAGAATTCCACAGAGTGATCAGTATTCTTCACCAGCACCACAATTAAAATACGAGGCCCAACAATTAAGTCTGCAAACTTAATTGTTCTGCGTGCTACATGCCTCATTACTGATTATCACTATGGTCACCTTCAAGGTGCTCCCCTTGAGAAGCTATGCACTGATGCCAGCACCCAGTCTACTCTCCAAAGCCATTTTGGAACTCTTTCTGAAATGGCCATTGTGTGCACAGTGGCATGGTGGCAAGTTCACGAACTTAATTGTATAGCTGTCTGTGAGGGAGTTTTTAACCAGTAAACAAATAACTGTTGGAAGACCCTCCCTACTCACCTGGTCTGGCTCCCAATGACTTCTTTTCTGTTCTTAAAGATAAAGGAAATATTGAAAGAAAGCTTTTTTTGATGGCATTTAGGACATCAAGCTTCATATGACGACAACTCTGATGGCCATTCATAAAAAATGTTCCAAAATGGCTTTGGAGGGTGGACTGGGCACTGGCATCAGTGCATAGCTTCACAAGGTGAGCACTTCGAAGGTGACCATAGGGATATTCAGCATGAGGTATGGGGCACTTTTCCTAGGATGAGTTCACAAACTTAATTGTCAATCCTACTACCTCATTTCCTCTCTGGCCTTCCTTTTTTGGTGTCTAGTTTTGCATGCATGTGAGGTAATTAAAAATACCACAGCTTGAGTCAGACATTTCTTTGTCATGAAAATGACATCTTTGCTTTTTAACACTTTGAAAAGGACTTTTGCAGCTGATTTGACTAATGCAGTACATACGTTAACAGATTTCATGACTGCTGCTTCCATGTTGATTCAAAAGACTGGAACAAGGGATATCACTGCCGATATCAGACTGATCTTGCTTGAAAGAAAGGAATACCAAAAAGCTGTTTGTCTCTGTTTTATTGACTGCACAAAGACATTTGATTGTGTGGATTATAGTACAGTACAGACAACATTGCAAAGAAAGATAATTCCAGAACACTTAACTGGGCTCACATAGAACTTGTACAAAGATCAAGAAGTAGTCATTCAAACAGAACAAGGGGATACTGCGTGGTTTAAAACTGAAAAGAGTGTGCAGCAGATGTGTATTCTTTGACCTTATTCAATCCGTATACTGAATAAATAATGTGAGAACCTGGGCTTTATGAAGCGGAATGTGGTATCAGGATTGGAGGAAGATTTATTAACAACCTTTCATGTGCAGGTAATCTAAACTTGTTTGCCAAAAGTGAAGATGGCTTGAGGCACTTACTAATGAAGGTAACAAATGATGGATTTCAGGATGGGTTATACTTCAACATAAAGAAAATAAAAATCCTTACAACCGGGCCAATATACAGCATCATAATAAATGGCAATACAACTGAAGTTGTGAAGGATTTCATTCTTCTTGGATTCATAATCAACATGGAAGAATCCATGTTGAATCCATGAAGAATCCAGCTTGAATTTCTGTCATTTCCCTGTGTATGTATAGCTGAAGCTGTATTTTGAATTGTCTTCAACAAAATTTTGCTTGAATGTGCTACTAGTCACATTGTTAGATAGTTTCCATGTTCTGTTGGCTCACCTTTCTTTGAAATAGGAAGGTATATGCATCTCTCTTAGTAGGTTGGCCAGGTGGTTGTCCTCCAAATTTCTTGGCATAGACGATGGAGTGCTTCAAGCCTTGCATCCACTTGTTGAAGCATCTCAGGTGACACTCAGTCAATTCTTGAGCTTTGTTTGTTGCCTATGCCTTCAGCACGGCTTGGTCTCCTTCCATCGGTTCTGTGGGTTCTTAATCTTGTCTCATTGATGCAGTGCCTTATTGTCTCCTCTTTGAAATCCTTTCTTCGCTCAGCTTCCAGGACACTACACTTACCTGATTTTCTTCCTACTTCACTGGCTGCTCCTTCCCAGTCTCCTTTGCAGGTTGCTTCTGATATCTGGGATCTTTTAACACTGGGGAATCCACGGCTCAGTCTTCAGACTTTTAGAATTCTAGTTACACTGATGCTTCAGCGCTTCATCTAGTCTCGTAGACTATAGTGCTGTCTAAATATTGATGAATCAGTTGTATACTTCCAACACTGTCCTCTCCCCTGAATTTCATACTCACTCTTATAACTGCTGGATATCTCCCTTCAGAGGCTGAATTGGCAGGCTAACTTTAATGTGCCCCAAACTGAGCTCCTGATCTTTTCTCCCCCAAACCCTGCTTCTTCTGTATTTTTCACATCTCAGTTAACAACAACCACATCCTGCCTGCTGCTGGAGACCTGGAAGTGTCTCTTATTTCTCTTTTCCTCCTCACCACACTTCTATTCATGTTGGATTAAAACAAAACCCATCACCATTGAGTTGATTGTGATTCATAGCAACCCTATAGGACAGAGTAGAACTGCCCCATAGAGTTTCCAAGGAGCATCTGGTAGATTTGAACTACTGACCTTTTGACTAGCAGCTGTAGCACTTAATCATTACACCAGCAGTGTTCCTTCAAAATATAAGCAGCAATGTTGCTGGCTCACCAGATTCACACCATGATTTTCACTTGCCCAAATTATGGGATTAATTCTCTAATTACTTGTCATCTTTCCTCCTGACCTTTGTAGTGAGTTCCCAACATGGCAACTGATATGGTTCTCTAAAATGTAAGTGGGAAGTCCTCTGGTTAAAAACAAACCAAAACAACACTTGTAATGGTTTTCTAAATACTTAGAGTAAAAGCTAAAAAAATTCTGTGGCTTATAAGGTCCTGTATAATCTTGGCCTCATCCTTTTGAACTTTTCAGCTACAACTCCCTGTTGTGCTCATTATATTCTGACCCCAACTTCCTCTTTCTGGAATGTCCTTCTATCTGCTTCCTCCCACATCCAATGGTTCCTCACTGAAAGTCACCATCTTAATGAGAATTTCTTTGGCTGTCAATCTAAAATTTCAGCCACCACACATTTTATATCTGCCTTATCTATTTATTTATTTTCTCTTTAGAAAATTTCCAACTTGCTACAAAGGTGCACCTGACCCAATCCATGATATTTTCAGTCCCCTCACATGCATGCGAAAGCTGGTCAATGAATAAGGAAGACCAAAGAAGAACTGGCATCTTTGAATTATGGTGCTGGTAAAGAATATCAAATGGACTGACAGAAGAATGAACACCCTTGTCTTGGAAGAGATACAGCCAGAATGCTCCTTAGAAGCAAAGATAGCAGGACTACCTATCTCATACTTCAGACACGTTATCAGGAAGGATCAGTTCCTGAAGATGGATGTTAAGCTTAGTAAGCTGGAGTGTCAGTGAAAAACAGGAAGACCTTCGAGAAGATGGACTGATACAGTGTCTGCAACAATGGACTCAAGCCTAACAGCGATGATGAGGATGGCCTGAGATCAGGCAGTGTTTTTTTCTGTTGTATGCGAGTGATATGTGGTCACTATGACTTGATACTGACTCAACAAAACCTAAAAGCAACACCAACTTCACACATTTATTGTATTGTTTTGTCTTCTCCATTAGATGGTAAACTCCAAGAAGAAAAATATTTCCTTTTTTGAAAGCTGGATCAGTAGTTCTATTTGATATGCATTCAGTAAATACATATTGAGGGTAAAAATAAGTGAATGAATGCGCACACGTTTTCAAGCACCTGTTACGTGACACAATCATGTTTTGCAAGGATTCTCCTCATCTGAGAAGACTTTCCCGAATCACTGAAATGGATAGTGCTTGTGAACGAATGTACGCCAAACAACCATGATGCAGAGAAGGATGTCTGGATGTCATTGCTGGCAAGTGACTACAGAGCTCATGTAACCCTTCCTTCATTTTTCATATGACATTAGCAAAGTCTGGAAGAAATGATCTCATCTTAGTACCCCTCTCGCATCAAGGACTATTTTAGACACTTGGTAATGATCCAGATTTGCTGTTAAGAAATATAGCTACTGCTCCTAATTAGAGAGGTGAGCACGATATAGCCAGTTAACTTCTCTGGCCTGAGACCCCTCACCTGCAGAAGGAGGTCTTGTGTTAAATCCTCAGCTCCATATGGTCATGATTCCATCTTTAGGTCCCTGAGACAGCACTGAGCCACCCACTGGCCTCACTGGCTTTGGTGGTCTTTTCCAAGTCTCCTCAGTGTTACTAATCATGACCTGTCAGCCACTCTGCTGATGAGCTTGATATGGAAGTTGTCAGCAGCTCCCAGACCCTCGATCCCAGGCTAGAGGGGGAATCACACTGAATATTTGATTGCTTCTCTGTTGGCTCCTGCTGGGCCCTGCCCGGGTTAAGGTCAGTTCTGAAACCATCTGAATTCTTTAATAATCACTGCCTCTACAGTCTTCTCCAAAAGTTCAAAAAGAGGCACAATTTTCATCCCATTAATATTAATTCATTTGCTGAGGGGGCTTATACTGGTGACATATTTTCTTGTTAAATATTCATTGATGGAGCTAGCAGTGCACTGCAGACTAACTATTACTGGGTGAAAATAGGAGCAAATCACCATTAGCTGCTATTGACAATTGTCCCTGATTTGCACCTTTGCCCTTGGAGAAACAGCATCCATGTCAGACAGACTGCATTCTACTTCCCTTTAGGACTAGAGGGGGTGGCAGGATTTTTGCCAGGGTCTTCCAATGCCTTTTGTTTTCCCTTCGAAAGAAGAAAGGCAGTGAGATGAAGACAGTGTTCCGAATGGAAAGCCAGAAAGCCAATTCGTTCCTGACAAAGGTTTCATTATGCATCTGTCCTTCCCCTCACTTCTCAAATAACAAGCTATTCAGGTGGAAGTTTTCTAGACCAAACCGCTCATTCTACAGGTAAGAAAACTGAGATTCAAAAATCTGAAGGGAGTTGACTAAAGTTACATGCTAACTAGGTGAGGTTGGGAAAAAAAATTGGTGACACTCTTGATTACTTATTTATAAAATCATACCTAGTATTGTATATTTGATAGAAAGTTTTGTTGCAACACATAATGTGCTGATGGCCACAGAACTACCACCAGTTGCTGTCAAGATGATTCTGACTCAGGGTGATTCCCTGTGTTCCAGAGTAGAACTGTGCTCCAACGGATTTTTGTAGCTGTCATCTTTCAGAGTTAGACTGCCAGGGCTTTCCTCCAGTGAGCCTGTGGAGAGATTTGAAACACCAACCTTTCCCTTAGTCATCAAGTGTTAACCACTTGTGACATTCGAGGACTCTGGATACCTACAAAAACATCTAAACTCATCTTGCACATCAGATTGTTTTAAACAGCAATCCATCAAAAGGTCTTGTTTGACTCTCTGTTACAGAACTATCAAAGGATTATCAACAAGGGATATTAACATGGGAATAATGCCATTAGCTAAACTACAGACCTCTGTAGTGTTTCCATCAATTGTGACTTTACTTACACCAGGCAGAGCCAGACTCTATTGCTTGCCTGAAAGAACCCTGACTGTTGGTTTGGGGGCTAAGAGCCCATTTCTTGACCTGGCGTGTATGAAACACTGTGACGCTTTGTCTTTTGTCTGGATCTTCCTTTTCTTTGTTCATTCTTGTTTCAGTCGTCTTGTCAACTTCTGCATCTAACACTAATGTGAATGGATACTTGGCCAATGGAAACCTAAGACATGTAGAGGGACCCTCAGTCTCAGCTGCACAGACTGAGTATGTCAGTGTTCTATGCCTGTCCTCTCTCTGTCCCCTGATAAATCCACATAGCCTGGCATCCCTAAAGCAGATGGGCTTCTGCTCTGCAGTAACCAATGGGTTTCCTTCAGATGTCTTCTGCTGCTCCTGCTGTGGAGTTCACACCAAGAGAATCACAAACTTCCCTGATTACAGGCAGAAGAGTGAACCAGTTCTTGCCTTAAGGACTTTATTCTCATTTCTCAAATTCTATTCTCTCTAGGGTTACTGTTGACTCTTTTGGAAATTTTCTTTACTGAAGTCTCTGGGGTAAATTGTTTGTCATGACATAATACTGTTTAGGTCTGACATCTCTCAGCTGGAATTTTGCTATTTTGCTGTTCTGTTTCTACACATGCAGGGCTCAATGATTCTCTATGGTTCTAGAAAGAGCCATCGTATATCCTACCTTTGTATCAGTTGTCTCTGCTTCCTCTGAGCCTTTCTTTTTGTCCTTGTCTCTCAAATCCTGTCAGTTTTCCTTATTTTTAGAGGATAGATTGCATTTACCTGTACACATTCTCTATTCTCTGCTTCTTTTCACCTCTTGGAGAAGAATATAACAGAAATCACCAAACGATAGGACTTTTGTTTCTTTTTCTTTGTATTTTAAGTGCACATTTGCAGTTCAAGTTAATTTCTCCAGTGAAAATTTGTATACACATTATGTGACCCTAGTTGCTTTCCCTATAACCTGGCAGCACACTCTTCCTCTCCATCCCCGATTCCTCGTGTCCACTTCACCAGCTCCTTTCCCTTTTTGCCTTCTCATCTGACCTCTCAGTAAGAGCTGTCTATTTAGTCTCATGTATCTACTTGAACTAAGAAGCACTCTGTTCATGAGTATCGTTTTATGTCTTACAGTCCAGTCTAATTTTTGTCTGAAGAGTTGCCTTCAGGAATGGTTTTAGTTCTAGGCTAACAGAGAGTCAGAGGACTATGTCTTCCAGGATCCTTCCACTCTAGTCTTTTCACTAGACATTGAGTTCTGCACCCTACTTTTTTCCTACTTGATGAGATATTTCAACAATGCCCAAGTTTCAGCTACAGTCTTTGCAAAGAAGTTCATCGCTTAAGCATGTGTTGTCATTCAGAGAATACTGGCTGAAGTCCACATGCCTTCCAGCTACCAGGACTGTAACATTGACTCCAGAAGGCATGGCACTTGGCACTGTCCCCTGATGATAAGTTCACATACTCCACATCCCAGTGCCTATAGTAGGTGGGCTTCTGCTCTGCAGTAACCACTGGGTTTCCTGGAAATGGCTTCTGCTGCTCCTGCTGTGGAATTCACACAAAGAGGACCACAACCTTCCCTGGTCTTGGGCGGAAAAATGAACTGGTTCTTGCATTAAGGACTTTATTCTCATTTCTCAAATTCTATTCTCTCTAGGGTTATTATTGATGTTTTGGAAATTTTCTTTACTGAAGTCTATGGTGTAAACTGTTGTTCATCATGACATAATGCTGTCTAGATCTGCAAGATGATGACCTGGTTGTCATCTGTTGTATGAGTGGGTATTGCTTTTGCAACAGCCACAAGCCATCACAGGTTTTTGTTGGGTGAAGGGTACATGCCTCTCTGTCTCTTAAAGTGTGGAACCCTAAGACTTCTGACATCAAGAAATCTTGTTCCTGCAGTTCTAGCTGCTTCTTTGTCCTTTGTCTTTAAGAGTATTCCCCCATTGAACAATCTGTTACATCAAGTTCAAGAGCAAAGAACTCCTTTCTTCCTTGGGATAAGAAGTGAAAAATGCCTTTGAGGAAATAATGGTGCCATATATATTTATAAAGCATTAGAAAGGTAAATATGTAGTCTTGGCTGAGATATTGTTTCAGCAGAGTTGGATTTTGTGATGTAGTGATGGACCAAGATGACCTATTCTGCTGCAGCATGACTTTTGGGGCTAGTGTGGATTTGTTGGCAAGCCCAGAATGTGGCAAGCTGTTTTGGCCATGTTGTGGCCCAGAGTTTTTTTCTGGACAGAGTTTTTTCTAGTAAAGTAGCACAGGCTTACCATAGATCTCATACTAAGACAGAACCAGACTAAAACTGTGTTTTGCCACAAATCAGTTGTGAGGACCTAGGAAAGAAATTTACTGTCTTGGAAACATATTCCCCTCATATATAAAATGGTGACAGTGGAGGTACCTGATTTAAAAGGAATTATCAGTGCATTTTGGAGAGTGAGATCTTGTTAGAGTGGACAGTCCAGCTCAGATGTTACTCTTTACATTCGATGTATTAGAAAACACACTGAGCTAGGGCTTCACAGATTCTTGTCTCAACTCCGATATTATGTAATTTTATGACCTTGGACTGGTGATTTGATTTATAAATGCTGGTTCCCATATCTATGGAGTAGGGAAAATGATAGCATAATCTTCGATGTATTTCAAGAGAATAAAGTGGATTAGGCATCAGCAGTATTTAGTGCAGCGCCTGGCACATAGTCTGCAACAAAGCTTTGTTATTGTTATTGTTTGTGCCTTCATTTTTTCCACTCAGATTCTAAGTATTCACTTACAGCCTTGAAAATGGAACTTGACCTCTTGGGTCTTAGACTCTTGAACTAAAGAATGGTCTCCAAGAAGGACACGTCCAACTTTAATACTTGGTTTTATTTAAAAGAAAAGAAGGAAAAAAAATTAATACACAAAACTATCTGACATAAATGGAATTTTACAATTAGCCACTTTCTGTCACTGAACTCAGTAATGAAGGAATTAGGGGTTTTGTTTTCCTTTCATCCTTTTTATGTTTTATTATACATGGTAATGAGTGTTGCCATTTACTCTCAGGTAACTATGCAGAGTGACATAAGCTAATTACATACTTTGTAACCTCAAATCTGCAGAATCTCACAATATATCATGATAATGCCCCTGTATTTCACTAAGGGAATGGCTGTTGAAATACCAGGTTAATTATGCATGCATTTAATAGAATCATGGTGTGGGGTGATGGGTAGGGGAATTGAGGACAGACAAGATGTGGAGTCAGCTAATTTGGCCACAAGTACTTAAGACGACCTGGTTGTCATCTGCTGCCTGAGTGCATATTTTTGTTGCAGTTATTTGTAAAACTGTATTTTTTTAAAAAAAAAAAACCTCGCCTTTGCAAAAACAATTTGCATTGTATAAAATATAATAATGGATATCGTCTCAGTAGAGTCACCAATCACTTTAGCCATTATTAGAGGAAGGGATATTGCCTTCATTTTTCTACAAATGAGGAAACTAAGGTTCAAAAAGATGTAAATCTTACTCTTAGTTACAAATCTATTATTTAGCAGGATCAGAACTTAAACCCAAGTCCTTGGATGCTAAATTCAGTGGTCTGTCAAAGATCACACCACCCAGACTAGAATTTTTTAAATATAAGAAGCAAGAGTATGCAAAATGGTACAGCCTTTGTGGGAAACAGTCTTGCATTTTCTCAAGAAAACTAGTGGCGGAGCCACCACATGACCCAGCAATTCCATTCCTATGTATGTACCCTAGGGATCTAACAGAAGTGGAATGAACAGGCTCATGCCCACCTATGCCCAGTGCAGTGCTATTCCCAATGGTGAAAAGATGGAAACAACCTAAGTTCTATCTGTCCGTCAATGAATGGATAAATAAAATGTGGTACATACATACAATGGAATACTACTCAGATATGACAAATATGGTATGTTCTCACTTTTATGAATTGGCATGAATAGATAAATATACAGACACTAGTGTTCGATTGTGGGCATGACACAGGACTAGGCAGTGTTTTACGAGGTTCGACAGTTAAGTCTGTGAACTTAATTGCTCTAAGTGCTGCATACCTCACTGCTGAATGTAGGCAAGGCTACCTTCAAAGTACTCTCCTTGGGAAGCTAAGCACTGATACCAGCATCTACTCCACCATTCAGAGCAATTTCCACCTCTTTCTGGAATGGCCATTGTGCACAGCGGCACAGTGGCAAAATCACAAACTTAATTGTTTAATTGTCTCTAAGGGAATTTTTAGCTAATAAACAACTGTATTGGAACAGCCTACCCATTCACCTGATCTGGCCCCCACTGACTTTGTTCTTTGCTTGAAGACAAAGGAAATATTGAAAGGAAGACATTTAGATGACATTCAGGACATCAAGGGTAATACAACAACAGCTCTGATGGCCGTTCCAGAAAAAGTTCCCAGATTGCTTTGATCGGTAGACTAGGCACTGGCATAGGTGCCTAGGTAAGGACTTTGAAGGTAAGGACTTTGAAGGTGACTGTAGTAATATTCAGCAGTGAAGTATGTAGCACTTTTTCTAGGATGAGTTTGTGAACTTGGTTGTCAGTCCTGGTACACATAGAACAAAAGAGACCCGAGAATTAGAAAAGGAACTGAACTACAGAATTAGTAGTCTTCGTGAACCACTTCCCCCTCCGTGTCCGGAAGAGCTAGATGGTACCCAGCCACCACTACTGAATGTTCTGATCAGAAACACAATAGACGAATTCTGATAAAAAGGCAGAAAAATGTGAAATAGAACTTTAAATTATTAAAAAAAATTCCAGATTTACTGGCTCAATCGAGGCTGGAGGAGTCCCTGAAACTATGGCCCTGATTTGCTGTTCCCGCTTCAGTATTGGACTGACCAGAAGTCAACTGAAAGCTGAGGACGGGGAGAGGGAACAAGTATAACCCTGTTTCCACTGCAGGCTGCGATGGAGGAGCAAAGGAAATTGCAATGCTAAATTAAATTTGTAGTTTTGACTAGTATTTGAACAAGCCTGGGTGGCACAGTGGTTAAAGCATTTGACTGCCAGCCAAATGTCAGTGGTTTGAAAGTACCAGTGATTCCTTAGAAGATAGCTGCAGCAATCTACTTCTGCAAAGATTTATAGTCTTGGAAACACTATGGGGTCATGAAGAGTTGGAATAGACTGGGCAGGAGGTTTACTGCTTTTAAATATCTGGTGAACTTCACCACTCAGCAAAAATCATCTTGTTGTACTGTAGATTAAGAATATAAACTCATTGAAGGAAAAGACTTTGATCTGTGTATCCCTATCATTTATGAAGAAACCCAGCAGAGACTAAATGTTTATTAAATTGTTGTTACACCGTTGAGAGAATCTCCCCAAGGCCTTGATTTTCTCCAGGCAGCCCATGGCATCCAGATCCCCAAGTCCTCATATTTCTCTCTGCCTACTAATTTCCAATTCTGCTATACTTTTCTCCCTCTGCTTGTGAATTGATTAATTAATGGCCCAATCCATTTCATGTTTTGAATGTTTACTGCATATGAGAAAATTCGAGGAATGAGAGTAATAGCAACTGTGCAGCAATTTAGACATTGCAAAATACTTTCATATACATTGCCTAATTTAATCCTTATAGCAACTTTGCAGAAAGTACACTTGTATTATTATTAGGCCTATTTTACAGCTGAATAAACAAAACCTCACAAAACATAATTTCTCTGCCAAAAATACATCATTAGTATGAAGTAGAAACAAGATTTTCAATTTAGTTTTCTGATTCCAGGTACAACCTTCTGTACACTTTGCAGAAAATATGTCTTCTGACCAAGGGGAGCATTTTATTTAGTTTGGAAATTAAAACACGCGTAAGATCAAAAGACAATGACAGATGCACTTCAATGCATAAAATCCTTGGGCCAGGAGGGAAGGGAACCTGGGTTTAATTCTGGATAGGAGACTAACTAGGTGGACGGATTTTGGCAGGCCACTTCTATTCTCTGGACCTTGGCAACCAAAAAAAAAAAAAAAAGTCTTTCTAATCTATCATTTTACAAGTTGATTTCTTGTTAATATTGAGTAAGTTTACATGTTGTTTCTAAGAAAATCACAAATTTATGATCAGTCGAGTCTTCTATGATCCAAAGTAGGTCCTGCTGAGGCCGACTCTGACTAGGGCTAAGATAAACAAGAGTAAGTGTAGTGCAGTAAATAGAAACAAACAGAGAAGCAGGAGAATAATCAGAATGTCTGGAAAAAAAGGATTATAAACGTGGGTATGTATATATGTACATCATGTATATTTATGCATGTGTGTTTGTATGTGCTGGTACATATGTGTCTGTGAGTGTGTATGTGTATATATGCATGTGTGTTAGTGCAAGTTATATTAATGTACGTCCACATGTATGTCCACATGTGCATGCTTATCCTTGTGTGCATGTTATCAGCAGTGTCAGGAGTCTTTCCCTCACTACTAGGGGCTATGGCCACAACAGGCAGTCATAGGCACAGCTTATATTCCAAATCTCTTTGGATGTTATCAGCAATGCAAATCCACCTGGGAGACAGACAGATAGAGCTTTAAGAACTGAAATTTTAAGTGTTTGGGTTCTCCAGGAAGACAACTTTTTTCTATTTCTTTCCTCACCTCAGAGGCAACTGAACTGACTCAGCTCAGGGCATCTGAACTCCAACCAGTAGCCAGAGGGCATCAACCCAATTCTGAGACACCCCGCCTCCGTTCCCCCCAGGGAAAAAGATGAGCTAAGGCTCACCAGGGTCAGGGAACCAGGCTTAAAAGATAGATTTGGGGGAGACCTCAGTCCTATGAAGAAACAGAGGGAGAAGCACGGAGCCAATGCTGAGTGAGACTTGGGCCAGGCCTGTGAGTACGGGGGAGAGGTAGTCTCAGGCGTGGTGAACCCAATGGGCCCTGCCTGCCTGGGCACACCTGAGTAATTACACACTCAACAGCTGCAAGGAAGTCAAAATCCAAACCCATTGCTACTGGGTTGATTCTGACTCATAACTATCCTATAGGACAGAGTAGAGCTGCCCTATAAAATCTCCAAAGAGCAACTGGTAGCTTTTGGTTAGC
The DNA here is from genome assembly GCA_028571685.1 of Heterohyrax brucei. Taxonomy (NCBI): domain Eukaryota; kingdom Metazoa; phylum Chordata; class Mammalia; order Hyracoidea; family Procaviidae; genus Heterohyrax; species Heterohyrax brucei. The sequence goes on along the minus strand of CM053164.1, from coordinate 10,517,128 downwards.
CCTTGTAGCTCCTAACTACTATGACACCACGGTTTCCCACTGCAAGGAAGGAGCTGAAAACCCTGTCTGCCCTGGTGGGAGCTGTTGAGGGAATGGAGCCAGACCCCTGCTGAGGCAATGACTGGTGTACTTCCTAGAGTCAGAGAGAGGGAAGAGTGTGTCAATCGAATCCCTAGAAATTAGTTTATGGCATGATGTTTGTATGTAGGCGTGTAGGCACTTTTAGATAAGAAAAGACCCTGGAGTTTGTGGGAACTCGGGTGAGAATAGCTGAGGTGAAAACTTATAGGACCTTGAATTTGGGTCTCAAGGATGAGGCTGGTCAGGTAGGGCTTTGTAGGCGAGATGAGACAGGTGCTAGGTTTCAAAATCACCACAACATCTCTGCAGAAGACTTTTTAACAAAGTTTTCAACTCAGGGCAGCAAAATGGAGTCATATCTCACATTGGCCTGGGGAATTGCTGTGTTTCACCTCCATTACCTCACTACCTTCTCTCCAAACATCTAGTTAGGATGCACAGGTCACTATTCTCATTTTCTAGGTGACAAATCTCAGAGAGGTAACACGACCTGCAGAAGATGACATGCCTGGTTAAGGAAAGAGCCCAAGATCTTAGAAGTGTGGAGAGACTGGAACTCTCCTACACTGTTGCTGGGATTGCAGTCTGGCACAGCCTCTTTGGAAGGAAATTTGGAGCTTCCTTAAAAAACTGGAAATAGATATGCCATTTGATCTAGTAATTCTACTACTTGAAATTTATCCTTCAGAAACAAAGGCTGTCACACAAACAGACACACATACACAAATGTTTATTGCAGCACAGTCCACAATAGATAAAAGATGGAATCAATTCAGATGCCCATCAACAGATGAATGGATAAACAAACTATGGTACATAGTCTTAGTAGAACACTGTGCTATGATAAAAAAAACAGTGATGATTTTAGAAAACATCTCATAACAGTTTCAATTGGAAGGTATTATGCTGAGTGAAATTAATCAGTGTCAAAACGACAAATATTGTATGAAACTCCTGTTACAAGGACTTAAAAGTAGAATTATATACGTAAGAATAAAACTTTGATGACTACAAGGGCAGGGGGCACGAGAGTTTATCATAGATTAGATAGTTGATGGACGTTAGAGATTTTATTCATTTAGTGTAATAAGTAAATAAATAAATGAAATTTGTGGAAAATTTTTTTTTCTATTGCACCAGAGAAGAAACTTTAGGACTCCTTCACCATGCTGATAGCACACACACGTTCGTTTTTAGAACTTCTAACTCCATTTAGGTGCTATTCCTTGCTTTTCTCTTAGGTGCACAATTAAGGGTGTAGTTTAGTATGAAAGTGCCACGATGGACTAAGTGCGGAAATGCTGGCAGTCTGTGGTGTGTGCAGACAGGTGAGAACTTTCCATTCTCAAATGCAGGACCCAGAGCTTCCCACTGGTGGGCAGACATCCTGGAGGTGGGCCAGAGCTTCTGTGGCAGAGAGAAAGGTCCCGAGTCTCTGTGCAGCCAGCCGCCCTCTCCAAAGCTCTTGTTCTCTCTCTCGTGCTCAAACTCTCACTCTATACTGTTGCAGGGCAGCACTGATGCAGATGATGGAGGGGACCTTAAAAGCCAGACACAAGTGCTAGAAGGATCTAGTGTGTGTGTGCATGCTCACATACATGGGTGGGGTGGAGCGGAGCGTGAAGGAGTGCCTGGAACCAGCTACTGCGCCAGATGAAGTCATGAACCAGAAAGGAAGACAGTGCCTGCAAAGGCGTGTGGTGGTAGGTTCACTAGACACAGCTTTGGCAGCTAGAGTGGGAAGGGATTTAGGGGAACCAGGGATCCGTTCCCCACAGAAGGGATAGGAGACAAGGGAGAGAGGACTACCACACACAAAGAAAGAGAGGTTTCCGGTGTTTCAGGCAAACAATGAAGGCCAGAAGACAGGGAATAAGTGCTGTCTGGATGCCCCATGGAAACCCTGGCAGTGTAGTGGTTAAGTGCCACTGCTGCTAACCAAAAGGCTGGCCATTCAGATCCACCAGGCACTCCTTGAAAACTCTATGAAACAGTTCTGCTCTGTCATATAGTGTCACTGTAAGTTGAAATTGACTTGATGGCAATGGGTTTGGTTTTAGTCTTAAGGGTATTACATTTTTGATGTCTGATAGACCAGCTTTGGAGATGTCAACTCCAAAGTTGGATTTATAGACTTGAATAAAGAGCTATGTCAACTTGGGAGGTGTACGTTTGGAAACCATTACCATCTAGGTGGTGATGATGAGAGTTATCGTTCTAGATAAGATCAGCTAGGGATTAAGCTGAAATAGAAGAGAGATTTGACTACAAAATCTTGAGTTAAGAAGGAAGCAGGAATCAAGGAACAAACCAGAAAAGTAGCTTCCAGTGAGGTAAGTGGATGATGAAGAACATGGCAGCCATCTGAAGCAAGACTTTCAAGGAGACAGTGCTCAATGTGTCTAATGCTGCAGTGAATCAAGCCAGCTGGTGACAAAGAATTGCTATTAGTAGTTTTGGGATTTGATTAGAGGGAGCCCGTTTGTAACCGTAAGAAGACCAGCCTTAGTGGCATGGTGACTGGAGAGTGTTGAGGACAGAACAACAGTGAGGAAGTGAGAAGAGCAATGACTGATGATGCAAGTATTGCTGTAAATAGAGAAGGAATGCAGATCTTCAGAACTTTGTTGTTATTATGGTAAGACATAATAGCACAGCATGATTATAACCTAATGAAAAATGGCAGAGAAGACAAAACAGTTGATATCGCAAAAGAGAGAAAGGGATGACAATACAAGCAAATTATTTGAGCAAGTAAGAGACGATTGTGATGTAGTGCACAACTGGAACCCATAACTAGAAGTATAGGATTTTCACGCATTGATAGAAGGGGCCTATATGACGTATTAATAGGTAAGCTGAGAGCCTGGTTAATGGAAGTATATGGGAGTTGTATTTTGATTGCTTCTACTGAAATTTAAAAAAATAAAGAGAAAGAGTTCACAAGTTAAGGGTGAGGGCAATGAAGGTAGAGCTAGACATCTGAGAACTGAGAAAAATGCCCAGGAAAGATTGACTAGAACCATACAGTAGCACTGTTGGTCAATATTGAGGTCCCACCTAGGGTGTATGGTCCTGGTTTGAAAGAAGAAGCGTCAACATCTATGTTTACGTTTCCAGTCACCTTCTAACACTTTGGTTTAAATATTGATAGGCAGAGTTGCCTTTAATCTGGTTTAAATTTTTCCAGGTGCATATGTTGGAAGGAGTGTAGTGAAAAAGGAATTGCAGAGGTGTGCACAGGATGCTTATATGATATATAATATTGATGAACCATGGCAACTAACTCCAGTTAAAGATGGAAGTGATGAGGAGGATTATGAAAAGTGGAAAACTGATAGGATAAATGGATTTGTGGCCCCGATGGAGTAAAGAAGTACTAGAAACAGCCCAGTGAATGAGCTGTAGAGTCTTAAAAGGTGGGATTTTGAAATCTAGGAATTGCATACTATGTAACCATTGATAATGACAAAGCCCATAGTCTAGTCATGGGAATGAGTAGCTGGAGCAAGACGAGGAAAATATCGGAGGAGAGCGAGTTAAGGAAATAAATTGCAAACATGGTTGTTGGCATCGCTGATAATGACAGGAATAATAATGTGCAGAGTTGTGAGTTAAATGTTAACAAACTGGGTAAGATAATCTTGAGACTGATAAATGAGAGAAAAAAAGTGGAAACAGCAAATGATTTTAAACTGACGGCATATGCTTCAAAGAAGGCAGATTATGGATTGAATCGTTTCCTCCCCAAATAGGTGTTGAAACCCTGGCCTCTGCATTTGTGGGTGTGATATGTTTGGATACAAGCTTTTACTTTATTGTGTTAATGTGTTCATACTGTGTCACAAACCCAATCACTTCAGAGTTGTAGAAAGGACAGAACAGACACAGAGGCTGCTGGGGGAAGACAGACATCATGTGAAGATCAGCTATTGGCCTTGCCGCTGGCAGTCACTAGACACAAGGTGAGAGGCCCAGTGAAGTAACTGACACGTCCAAGACACTGATTGGGACTTTGAGACTCCAGAACTCGAAAAAGACATTCCTGTTCTTTAAAGCCACCTACATACGATGTTTCCGTCCTGCAGTGCAAGGTAACTAAGACAATGGAGATTCTGAAGGGAAGGGGAAGACACTGAAAGCAAAGTAAAGAAAAATGGTCCAGGGAAAGACCTGCACCACCTTTAGCCCAGTCTTATATATAAAACTAAAACACCATTGCCCTCGAGTTTATTCTGACACATAGCAAGCACATAGGACGAAGCAGAACTGCCCCATAGAATTTTCAAAGAGTGTCGATAGAGTTGAACTGCCAACCTTTCGGTTAGCAGCTGTAGCCCTTAACTACAATGCCACTAGGGTTTCCAGTCTTACACAGAGTGTGGAAAAGAAAAAATGCTACCAGCTGCATAGGAATGCAGTGATTGAATGAGATGTAAGTTCCAGTTAGAGAAAAAAGATGAAAGGACTCCTCAGACAAGTAATAGGGAGCACAGGATATTTTGCTGTTACTCAGGAGTTTGTTAGAGCAGAGTGGAAAGGCTTACAGGCATAGAGAGGATACCTCAGACTGCAGTGAAACCCAACCCAGTGCCCTCAAGTTGAAGCCAACTCATAGCAACCCTAGAAGATAGAATAGAACTGCCCCATAGAGTTTCCAAGGAGCACCTGGTGTACGAACTGCTGACCTTTCTCTTAGCAGCCATGGTGTTTAACCACTACACCGCGTATATGAATCAGGGGTCATGAGATGCAGGTGATGATGGACAAACAGGAAGTCTCGGATTTTAGATTATGACTAAGAGTACACGGAAATAGTAAGTAGGATGGAATCACTGTTGGTCTTTCTTGCACTTTGCGTAATCCTTTACAAAAATAGCAACTTCTTGGAGCTAATACTTTAAATTGGTAGTAGTAATAAGATGAGTAGTTTCCTGATAGGCAATAAGAAGGACTTAACCCTGCGTATGCAGAGCTGTGGGGTGTCCATTAAATACAAGCAAATGTGGGCTTACTATTATCAACAGGACAAGCATCTGAAGGTTCCTGAGTTATCTTTGAAAAATTTAGATGCAGACATTGTGACTGGAGGATGAGCAACTTCCCTGAGATCATACAGAACGCTGGAGGACCTAGGTATACAAGGAACAGTTATTTTTATCTCAATTTTGGATGCATCTTGTTCAATAAGCAGGACTTTGAGGTCATTTTGGTTGCCTTTGAATCCTAGCTGCCAGTTTGGGCAGTACTGTGAAAGGCAGAAATTTTTGGCGTATCTGACTAAAGAAACCAAAACCTGCACCTGGAGCACTGTGAGTGCCTTTATGCCCCACAGTGGCAAAAAAAAAAAAAAAAAAAAAAATGTGTGCATCCTGCCTTGAAGAAATAGCAGGCCTTTCCCTCTTGACACAGTTGAGGTCAGCATAAGACAGTTCATGTAATATCACAGACAAGACTGGTCTATCAGAATTAATCAGAGTATAGTATAAGCAACAGAAGCAGTGGTGCTGTCCATGGTTCTCACGGCAGATGGGGGAGGAGTGTTACATTATGCCTGTGGGGAACTAAGTATAATTTTAATTTGTTATCTTGGACCAGAGTTTCATGACTTACTCTCTGAAGATCTCAAGACACAGGACCAGAGAAAGCTGGAATTCAGAACTCCCTGATCACACAAGTCTAACTGGAATATCTTTCTATGATGATGGGAGAAGATACCAGAGACTCAAAAGGTGCAGCAATCAGGCCGTATGATTCAAGGATATGAAAGTATAAAGGATTATTTGAGTGATTCTGGGGTGCTAGTGTTTGAGAGATGTTTTGGCAAGTGGTTAGTGAGTTAGTGATGCTGTAACAGAAATGCCACACATAGATGGCTTTAACAAACAAAGTTAATTTTCCTCCCAGTCTAATAGGCTAGAAGTCCAAATTTAGGGTATCAGTTCTGGGGGAAGCCTTTCTCTCTCTTTCAGTTCTGAGGAAGGCCACTTTCGTCCATCCTCCCCTGGACTAGGAGCTTCTTTGAGGAGTAGCTCTGGCTCCAAAAGATGTGCTCTGCTCCCCTGGTGTTTCTTTCTTGTTTGTTTGAGGTCTCCAACTCTTTGCTTGCTTTCCTTTCCCTTTATCTCTTGTAAGATAAGAGGTGGTATAGGAAAACTCCCTTCACACTGGAGCAGGAATGGACCTTAGTCAGTATGTTACAATTACATCCTAATCCTCTTTAACATAAAATTACAGTTACAACATGGATGACAACCACACAATACTGGATATCAATGCCCAGCCAAATTAATAGACCCATTTTGAGGGTGATGTAATTCAATACATGTGAATGTGTCTCTGAACTGCAGGTACAGGAGGTCTCAGCCCCATGGAAATATGTCTGTGGCTTGGATTCATAATCAAATGCTGGAACCAGTCCCATTACAGGTATGCAATTGTGGGAATTTTTTCTAGAACCCTTATCCAGCTGAATTCCAAGAAAGAGCTACTAAGCATTCTGAAATTCCAACTAGGATTGAGCTTCCAAGACTCTAAGAAAGAGCAAATTAAATGGAAGACATTGGATTTGGGAGAAGACTCTTAAACCTGGCTAGATTCTGCATTTCAGGTATAAACTCATTCTTTGGAGATTCTTAAGAGGCTAAAGAGAAAATCTTGTCATGCAGAGACACAACTGACCCAGGTTTAAAGGTGTAGTTGGAAGAGCTTTACCTGCGGAGTTAGAACTAGACTCTGATATCTGACTGCAGGGTGACTTTCAAGTTTATTCATCCCTTTGCACTTGTTTCCTTTTATGTAAATGGAGATAACAATGGAGTGTGTGAATACAAGACTATCGTGAAGCTTAAATGAGATGTAAAACTTCTATTTTACATATGAGAAAAGATGGTTCACTAGTTTAGTGACACAGCGATTCTGGGACTTGAATCCAGCTTCAATCTGTGTTTCTTTGTATTCTATCATTATTCTATGGGCAACACTAGGTCAAAATATCTTTCATACTATGATTCAAGTGTGTGTATGTTCATATGCTTTATGAACATACACACTGCAGAATAATTTGCAGGGGCACAATTTGTACTGGTTATGAATCTCTCTGTAGGCTAATAGTCTCTCCTATAGTCACCAATGATTTCTTCATTGACTTAAGGTGTTTTGAGTACCTGCTATAAGCCACACACTTCCTACATACTTTCATGGACTATGTCACTGAAGATCCTGATAGATAAACAACTCAGAGTGTGAATGCCTAGAAACCATTTATCCAAACATGTATTGAGTTCAGGAAGACAGGAATCAGAGAGGGCCATAGAGAATGAGGTCTCTGGCCAATGTTCTCATCTATAGAAGGACTTTGATGTTAAATCAGGGGAATGAACCTTTGTGTTAGAGACACTGAGGCACTAGGCAGGGTGACAAGGTAGGGCTCAAGGTCTGAGAGAACCTAGAGCCAAGGGGCTGGTCAGAATAATGGGCCATTAACCTAGAACTTGGAAGGAAGCTCAGAGACCCCTGCCTTGTGAACAGACCCTTTCTCAAGGATTAGAGCAGTGCTTTCAATCTTTGCTACATATTTAAATTGCAAGGGTCATTTAAAAAAATTCTAGATTCCATGTTGTAACCCAAAACGGTTAACTCCAAAGCCCAAATGTGAGGTGGAGGCATCAGCATGTTTTGGAATTCCCTAGATCCTTTCAATGTGTAGCTGCAATTGGAAACTGCTGGTCTAAAGGATGAAGAAGTTGTAGCAGGTGGCTAAAGAGGTGGATTGAAGTGGAGATGCGGTAGGAAGTCAAGGTAGCCTTTAGTTCTGACACTGGTCCTATCAGCTGATATCAGAGAAAAAATATCACTGCTTTCCTATAGTTACGGGAAAAATGTGCCCTCCTGATCAAGAAATATCAGACCTTCTGTGATTTAGTGGTTAAGTGCTGCAACTACTCTCCAAAAGGTCAATAGTTCAAATCTGCCAGGTGCTCCTTGGAAATTCTAAGGGCAGGTCTACTCTATCGCCCAGGCTTGCTATGAGTCCAGGACTACTCTATCGTCCAGAATCAACTCAACTGCAGTGGCTTTGGTTTGTTGTTTTCTGAGACTTGCTCTCTGCCTACTGCTCCATCCTTGCCACCTAAGCCTTTTTTGACTCCGCCTCCCCCTACACACACTTAATGCCCCAGTGGCGCAAATTTCTTACTGTTACCAGTACATACCATGTAGTTTTAGAATTCTGTGCTGCTTCTCCTGCTGGCTCTTCCTGTTATCTCTTCCTTCCAAGTTGAGTAGACTCCATGGAGAAGACTTCAGGATGAAGGACACGTGTTTACTGGCCAGGTTTCAGTCTTTGTTCCACTGCCTCACCTTCAGTACTAAGGGAAAAGCAAGAATTTGGGGCTATATACACAAACACTTGACTACTATATCCTTTGTTTCTTTGATAAACATGTATCGAATGCCTAATATGTACCAGGTTCTGTCCTAGATTCTAGGTGTGCAAAGACAGAGAAGTTCTTCTGAAACATCTTTTTCTCATCTTCAGTGCAGTGTCTTGGTTCAGTGATTATACTCTTTTCCTCAGATTTTTGCACGAGCTTCCAAAGAAGTCTTTTTGCCTAAGTTCTTGCTCTTAGTTAAGCCATTATCCATCCAAAGCCAGAATAATCCTGTTACAGTATTGCTCACTAGTTTAAAACCACCTTGTGGCTCCCCCATTGCCCACAAGATCAAGCCCTAATTCTTATAGACTGGGGATGTACTCCGTGACTTGAACCGTGGAATGTATGACACTCCAGACACATCTCTTCCCACTCTGTGCTCTCAGACCCAATTATCCTCTGGCCAAGCCACAACCAGTTACTCTCAGTTCATTAACAGGGTCCTCTTCCCTCGCACCTCCAGATCATTGCTCATGCTGTTTACTCTGCCTGGAATAATCTCCTCCCTGACTTTGCATTTTAATTGCCTACTTATAACTCTCACTCCGTTAGGACAGTGATCACATGTATTTTGTTCATCCTTGACTCTAGTGCCTAGCAGAGTGCCTACACCTTAGGAGGAAGATAAATTTTAAGTTAATAAAATCTTACATTACCTAATTAGAACATAACAAATGTGCCGTTTACTTGAAAACGTTACTTGGCTTATCTAAGGCCCTGTTTTCTCATTGAGAAAACAAGACAATAATACCTATTTCAGAGTTGTTACAAGATTTAAAGTATGTTATATTGTAAAGCATCCGTCAATCAGTTACATAGTAGTTGTTCATCAAGTGCTGATTCTCTACCTCATCAGACAATGGAGTCAAGAGATTATCTTATGCTTTTGTATTATATCTCTCTGCACAGTGGGAAAAAGTCCAGAGCTAAGAGTCAAATATCTGGATTCTAGCCACGGTGCTGAGCTCCAGCAAATTGCTGAAATCTTCATGCCTGAGATACGTTAAGAAGGAGTAACAGTACTCTTCCTTTCTTGATCATAAGACAGAAGAAGAGTGAAAAAGCAGTTGGAAACTTCGCAAACCCCCCACAAATGTCAGGATTCTTCACTTTGTTTAACTTTTTGGACTCTTGATAACCTTGTGACCTCTTTCCCTTGACTACATAGTTATTCTTTCTGCTGCATCATTAATAGATAAGGTAAACCTCACCTGGTGTTCTCCCAGGGCTTTTGCCACTTAGCTGACTCACCTGCTTGGCAGCTACCCTATCATCCCAGTTCAGCACTCTGGCCAGTTCAAAATTTATTAGATTGTATTTACTGTAAATAAAATTATAAACAGCTTCGCTGAAACATTGAAAGGTTCCATAACGGACATTTAATTAGAGTTGAAATGTGTTTTATTTATTGCTATACTCACGTTGCTGATGCTGCTTTGGGAATACTTCACTTGTCCAGAACCGTGAAAGAATAAGATACTGTACTTATTTATTTATTTATTTGGGGGGCAAGTACCTGTAGTTTACCAATTTGAGCAGCAAAACTTAAACAGACACATCATTTTGAGTTTGAATGGAAATATTTATAAAATGGGTTACACTCTTTCTTGTACATAGAATATGAGGAAAAATTTAATTATTCAGTGGTGGTATCACAGATGTCAATTATCCCGTCCTATAAAACAGAAATACTCTTAATAGCTATGGAAGTGTGTTATGCTGTTTTCCCTGCAGTAAATGATCCTAGACATCTGAGGATTTCTGTGTCTTCGATGAGACGTACTGCTTTTATGTCATGACAAGCTGTTGGCAGTTTTGGGGTGGTAGGATTATTGGTGATTTATTTTCAGCTTTCAACTTTTCTGGCTTCTTAAATAAAAAAGGATAGTTTATACACATTTCTTTGGTATAAAATATTCTACATGAAACAGGTGCTGGTGGAGGTAACAATAATGTGCTATGAAAGTGGTGAAAGGAATTATTATTTTGGGTAGTGGAATAGAGGTGTTTTGGGGAGAAGCATGGATCAGGAAAGGTTTCACTGAAGAAGTCTTTTCTTTAAGTGTAACACATATGTTGACAAGGTTAAAACTTTGGGGTGAATTTCTTTAATAGACAATAATACAATTGATGTTTCCCATTCATATTCTGTATGGGTTTCAGATCCACAAAGATGTAAGTTCAAATACTGACTCTGCCGTTTAGTGGCTGTATGAGTTTAGGTAAGACTCATCTTTCTTGTCTTTTAATTGCAGCTAATACTAATAGGCTCTAACAGGTAGCTTTAGGGTTACACCTGATTGGAGAAAGAGTCTAAAAGATGACTCAGAACTCAATCAAGAGGATTTTGAATATACAGGTATTGAGATGTACTGCAAATCTGCCAAAATTTCAATTAAGTCAAGTTTAATATGACTCAGGAAACCCTGATGGCATAGCAGTTAAGTGCTACCTCTGCTAACCAAGAGGTCAACAGTTCAAATCCACCAGGCAGTCCTTGGCAACTTTATGGGGGCAGTTCTATTCTGTTCTATAGGATCAGTATGAGTCAGAACCCACTCGACTATAGTAGGTTTGGTTTGGAATATGACTCAGCCATTGTGAAGGCTATTGTGAGGTACCACTGAGTCAGTTCCCACTCATACTGACCCGATGTACAACAGAGTGAAACACTGCCTTGTCCTGCTCCATACTTATGGTTGTTACTATTTTTGAGCCCACTCTTCCAGTACTGTGTCAATCTATTTGTTCAAATCTTTAGATTGTGTCTCAAGAACCCATCAATGCACGTGAAACTGAAGATGTGACGTCCTGTAGATATTTTTCTTTGGCCTTCAAAATTTCAAAATCATAATTTTTCATGTTTTCTATTTTAGTAAGTCAATACTTCATAACTGGTCATGGATTGAACTGTGTTCCCCCCCCAAAAAACATGTGTAGACATTGGCTGGCCCATCATTCCCAGCATTTTGCAATTGTTCTCTACGTAGTGACATTCCTTTGCTATAAATCCTAATCTCTGCCTGTGGCTAATAGACAGGATGATTATGTTAATAGAGGATTAGGGTGAGACTACAACACCCTTGTTAAGAGAGTTTCCCTGGAGTGTGGCTTGTACCACTCTTTATCTTTTTACCCTGCAAGAGATAAAAGAGAAGCAAGAAGAAAATTGGGAACCTCATACTATCAAGAAAGCAGCACCAGGAGTAGAGAGTGCCCGTCAGACCTGAAGTTCCTGCACCAAGATTCTCCCTGACCAAAGACTGATGCAACACAGGGACTTTCTTCCAGAGCCGACAGAGAAAAATCCTTCCCCTGGAGTAAACATCCTGAATTCAGACTCGTAGCCTACTGGACTGTGTAAGAATGAATTTTTCTTGGTTAAAGCCATCCACTTGTGGCATTCCTGTTACAGTAGTACCAAATGACAACAACAGAATTTAAATATAGGTTTTGTGTCTTTAAAAAATCTTTCCTTGGTCCTAAAAGAACTTTATAACCCGAGCCTTTATTTTAGCGTCCCAATTAAATGGCAGTAATTTTTAAGCCCTGATGTCTAAGAAGCCCCCCTTGCTTTTGGTTCTATGTAGTTCTTCTGCCACCTCTGCTTTCCTTGGAAAATGTTTGACATTTTCTACATAGCCATCAGACTATCTCCTTAGTTAATGTCTTCCTGATACAGTACTCCCTGATTATTAAAACTCAGACTTAATTTAGAGGTGTTTTTCTATTGATGTTTATGTAGAAGAAATATGTATTTCTGTATCCCAAACACAGTGCACCATTTTAACCAAACAATCTGCAGGAAATGTCTCAAGGTACATTCCACATATAATCAGCAGTATGTCAGAGTCATCGGCAGATGTTTTCAAATGTGTACTGTTAATAGGACAGATACGCTTTTCTCATGACATCCTATGTTGAGAGGTCTTGTTACTGCATACGTACAAAGCCACTGCTTGTTTGCTAACAGCCGTGGTTGTTAATTGGTGCTGTAGCAATCGATTTTTCACGCCAGCATTTTAGTTCCTGATAAAAAGAAGCTTTTATCATTTTCACGATGTGTCAGAAAATTAATTAGAAATTTTGGATTGATGACTAACAAACTTATCATTACAAATCGCAATGTAATATTAACAATTTAAATAATTTAATAAACTCATATTTTATCAATATAAAATAATAGGAAATAAACTTTGTTTCCATTAGCCATGGCTGTCAGAAATCAATTACTGGTATTAAGAAGAGACTATCTGAATCTAATCACCCTGTGTATTAACCAGGAAGAACCAGTTTTTTGTTGCTCACCAGCTTCAATAAGAAAGATTTCTATCCTAGTCATCCTTTATGTCACACACTGTGTGCATGGCAGGCTGGTTCAGGGACTGCAAGTTTGGCTTAGTGATTGCTTAGGGTCCCAGACTGCTGGAAGACCCACCCTAAACTTGGAAGCTCAGTTTCTGTTGCAACAAAGACACAGAGGACTGCTATTTTTCTTGTTGACATTCCTGTGCTTCAGAGCAGAATTAATGTGGATTTATCACTTGACCATTGGCCAGAACTCACCGCAAGGCCCCCAGGTAACTACAAAGGCCCTAGGGAACGTGTGGAGGTAGATGGGGCATCTGGCGAGCAGCAGCAGCTCTGTCTTAGCCCCCACTAAAATGATAACTGCGTGTTTGTGCTCCATCAGCTCCTCAAGGAAAATTATACATTTCTTTAAAAAAAAAACACCCCTGTCGAGTCGAGTCTGACTTATAGCAACCCCAGAGGTCAGAGTAGAACTGCCTCATAGAGTTTCCAAGGAGTGCCTGGTGGATTTGAACCGCCAACCTTTTGGTTAGCAGATGTAGCCTTAACCGGCTATGCCATGAGGTTTTCCATACATTTCTTTAGATACAATTGATTTACATATGTATGCCTCCTAACACCTGACTCAATTCTTTGCACATAAATTCCATGTATTTGATTGCTAATTTTAGATTACTCCTTAGAGGTAATAGTTACTTGGCATCATGATATTCAGAAAAGCATTGGATATAAATTTGAGTTTGGTGTCTGCTAGTTCCAAAAATGTTACACTGAGTAAATCTCTTCTCTTAGTCTTTAATAGTCTTATTTTTAAATGAAAGTAACAATGTCTATCCCTTAAGATTTTTTGTTTTGTTTGTTGTTGGTTGTATTTTTTACCATGAAGTGGTGTAAATCCCATGAAACTATTGGAAATTGTGAAAACAGTTTGCAAACTTTAAAGCTCTGTGTACATGCTCATCTTTATATTATTTGATCAGGGAGAATTCTACCTCTTAGCTCCAAGGCATAATTAATGTTGATTTCAGGACCCTTTTGCATAGCATCATACAGTGGTTGGAAAAAATAAAGTCTTCAAAATGAGGTAGGAACTGACAGTGGTGAGAAAGTAAACAGAGTCATTGAAGTTTGGTTTCTGAAAATCAGCAGCACTGTCACAGCCAACATGCTCTGTTTATCTAGTCTTTCCAGACAAAGCTCTCTTCACCCTGCTCATCAGAGATTTAATAACATTCATACCCCTGTACAGAGTTCTCAAGGGTGTGTTCTTGCCTCTAGCACTCTTGGCTGTTTGTAACGGTAGGCATTTCTACCTCTCCCATCTTGGCTGGCAGTGCTGATGTCTCCCCTCACCTTTGATGCTCACCAGAGTCACTGACCATGCTATAGATGTCAAATGATGACTTTGGAGACCCAGTGCTGGCTGAAGATACCCAATACAGATGTTTTTTTCTTCTCTTTTCATTTTTACTCAATCCTAATTACAGCACTCTAATTTTTTGGCTTGAGTTCTAATGGATAAGTCGTAGGGTACTTTAAGTGATAGAACTAGTGCTAAAGTCAAATCGTTGTCCGGTATGACCCTATCTAGTCTCCTAGACTCCGTCATTGTTGAGTTCTGTTAAGGAAGGCTCCTAGTACCTGATATGAACACAGCCCACAGAGGATTGTCTCCGAGGCCCCCTGGACTTGCTGGCATCTCAGAATAAATATGCATTAGATTCAATCTGGGACGTATGCTATGCACTGATTAAATTAAGTACATATTTATTGAGTTCTACCATGTGCCAAGAATTTTGCCCGAAATAAACTGGAAGATTATCCAGGTAAAGTCTATATCTTATAGAAGCTCGTATTTTACTGCAAGAAACAGTGTTGTATATACCCAAGTATAATGATTGGTAATAAGAGTTATAATTGGAAGAACTTTCAGATGAGCACCTGGAAGGTAGAGTTTACCGATCTCAATTGAAAATGTAGAGGAATAGGGGGGATGTTATAGCTTCTGGAGACTTGAAATCTCAGTGTGAAACACTGTTAACCCTTGACTATTCATGGTTAAGAGTTTGAGGTGCTTACACTGAGTACATAGTTCTGATATCAAATATAATTGATATTTTTAATACATCGTGTTATTAGTAACAGAATGAATCATGGAAGCAAATAGGGACTGGACTCTAAAAACAGAAAGTTATTTATTTATTTAATTTGTTTAGCTGATTAGAGTTTTTATCTGAACAGTGTAGCATACCATTAATGACTCTCAACTGTTAGTAGTTTTAAAATCCACACAAAGCAGGTTATACACAAAGGTGTATAAAAATACACCATTTCATCTCCTAGATTCATTTCTTTCAAGTTGTGCTAGCTGTTATGCACAGCAAATATATTGCTTTAATCTTTGTCTTCAAACTTCTATTTTCTTTTCTCCAGCAAAGATTTAGCATATTCACAGTGCTTTAGGCAGTATTATCCATACACGGTAATGAATGTCCTAAAGTATGTGTCCCCTAGACCTAGGAGTTTAAAAAAATCCATTTTCCACCGAATTGGGTCGGGCTCATGGTGACCCTAGAGGTCAGAGTAGAAGTGCCCCCTAGAGTTTCCAAAGCCCGCCTGGGGAATTTGAACTGCTGACCTTTTGGTTAGCAGAGATAGCACTTAATCCACTGTGCCACCAGGGTTTCCAGACCTAGGAGTTAGGAGGCTTAAATTCAAGTTCTGGCTCTGCTACTCACTAAAACCATGATTTCTTTTGAGTTTCTGTGGTCAGTTTCCTCAATAGAATAATGAGTCTAGAAGCCTTTGTTCTGCCTGCTGTAAGATGATTATGAGGTTCAAATGACAGCAATCGAACCCTCTGGAAAAATATGTTAATTTCCAGGATCAACTAAGAGCCATATTATAAATGCACACAAATTGTCCCTGACCTGTGATAGAACTTTCGATTTGACATGTGGCATGTCTCTCTTTTGAAATTTCTCTTTCCTTTTCATTAACACTTGCTTTATTTTTATGTTGTTGGGATTGGTGTTGGATAAGCTCTAACCCTCAGAAAAGAGTCAGGGTGACAGGGCATGCTGAACAGCCAAACATCTGAGGCTTCATTTAAGCAAAGAAATAACTTCTGGAAGGTTAAGAAAACTCCAGGTAGACAGAGATGTTTTCAAAAGCAGTCCCAAACTGCCCTTCCCAGAGGAGTTTTCTCTGGCCAATTTCTACAGCTCCCACCAGCCATGCCCCAGGAGCTTCCTGCTGCTCCTTGAAAATCCCATTTTCTTGGTTCTCCTTATCACAAAGGTGACAGAGTGACATTTGATAAATTCTTTATAAATTCTAAGAGAGAACTAAAAGAGAAAGATTATAGGTTAAAAATAGTCAGGTTCCCAAAGTGCAGGGGTTTTCATCCTAAGCTGGCTACAGTTTTCAGAGTTGTCGCAGGCTCTTGGATGACTTTGACTCAGGCCCTTTCTTCCTGATTCCTATTTACACTCTGTGTAGACTGGCTTGTTTGGCCTTCATTCCTTACCCTTCTCTTGACCTTGATGTTGGGGGATTGGTAACCTTTGCAGGATGAATTTACAGTCTCCCAAACCAGCTGCCTTCTAGTTGGTTGAGCTGAAAGGGGGCACCGTGAGATTGAAGAGGAAAGAAAAAGCAGGCAGATTCCTTCTCCTCTTGCTGTCTGGAGTAGCGTCTTCACCAGCTGTTGCTTTTCTCCCGTGTTCTCGTCCTTTCCCACAGGCCCACCGCGCTCTAGGTTTCACAGGGTGCTCCCACTGGCCTCTGGAAATACCACTTCTTCCTTTTCTTTCTCCTGCCCAGGTATGGCAGTGGTTCCTCTGGGACTAGTTTTTATTCTCTGGGTTGCCCCAAGGATCTGGCTTCTTAGCTTCTCCATTATCCATGCAGCCAGTTCCTTGCTCTGAATTTCCTCTATCTTGAATACTCAAAGTATCTCTGTTTTCCTGCTTTGACCTTCATGATGACCCATTTCATCACCCTGTAGCTTTCAAATCATCATCGTATCCTCTGGCTTCCCACAGCTGATCTAATCATCTAACCCCTGGCTTCGGGCACAATTCAATCTTATTTTGGCTTTTTCTCCTTTCAGATGATATTTCTCAGGAATCTTCCCCTTGCTTATGATTTCTGGCCTGACAGAAGTATATAATTCACAATGATTCACACCAGCATCACCATAATGCATTTTCTAACTTTTCCAATTTCAGGTCCATCTCTAGAGATATAAGAAATGACTCATTCAGAGCAAATCTTCTCCATGGGAGCAAGTAGTATCATGAAAATCTTGTCATATGACCCACCAAAGTGTGTGCTAGCTGCAGGGGTGTTCTCTTCATGTAGGTAGCCAAGGAAGTTATGGTGCATTCATTCAATTAACATTCAGAAAAACATTTACTGATTACTTCAGGCAATATTCTGGACAGTTGAGGTACAAGAGTTTACAAAAATAGAGACAGTTCTGCTCTTTGAATACTTCCAGTCCAGTGAGGGGAGCAATAATCATACTTAACTTAGTTACACTAGAAGTTACATTCCAGAGAAAGAAAACGAAAAGGAATATAACACAGTTTGAAAATTCCAGGGAATATTCAGGTTTGGGAATTAAAATTGGTTGGTCAGTATAAGTATCCTTGTACAGATGCCATCTGAGCAAAGTGGCAGGTAGGAAAAGAACATTCTAGGCAGAAGACATGTGAAAGACCAGAAATCAACAAAGTGCATAGTGTATTCAAAGTAGAGTCAGGAAGCCCGCTGTGCCAGAGTGGAGATGCTGAAGTTGAGTAATGGTAAAGGGAGAAGAAGAGATCGAGACAAAGTCAAAGAGATATCTAGTGGCTAGATCATGGAGGGCTTTCTTTACCTTTACTGCCATTGTAAAGACTTTGGATTTTATTGAAATGCTATTGAAGAATTTTGAGAGTGGTGCGGCATGACTTAGGTCCGGCAAGGGTCAGTCTGAGGGCTATAAGGTGAAAAGAAGGCAGAAGAGGAACGACCGGGATGGTGAGAGCTGCTGGGAGCCCATCACACTACACCAGGTGAGAGGGGATGGGATTTTGGGCAAAGGGGAGGTTGTAGAGGTGATGAGAGGTGATCCTACTCTGAACATGTTTTGAAGGCAGAGCAAAGAGAGTTTTCTGACAGGTTGTCGTGCAGACTGTTAGAGACAGTAAAGAATGATTCCAGGTTTAAGTTCTGAACAAGTTGCTGGATACCATCCCTTGAGAAGCAGAAATGTAGATATGGAGAAGGTTTAGGGGAGAAAATACCCAGAATACAGTTCTGGAGAATTATGGTCAAGATGTTTGAAATAGGGTACAATGAAGATTCTCAAGATTCAGCTAGACCAAGGGTGGTTTGCAACATACTGAGATACCCTGAATGTCCTCTAAGAGAGGGATCTTAGCCTCTGAGTGCAGCCTTTCCTGGGTTCACAAAGCAAGGTGCAGGCTGTGTACAGCATAGGAGTCGTCGCATTTCTGTGCCATCTAATCAGTGGGGGTATCTGTGATTAGAAAGGAATCACAGATATACAAATGTAGTGATTAGACTGAGAGAAAAACTGTGATTGCTCATGTCAATGGTTGATACCTTAATAGGAGGATGATGTGATGTTGATGATAATTCTGAGGTTTACAGAAATCCGAGCTCCATTTTTGCCTTGACTGAGGCTAACACCTGATCTCTCTCCTCCCTCTCTTTCTCTCTCACTCGGTGTATGTGCGTGTGTTTGGGTACAGATAGTGTTTAGTTCTTAGTCTTCAAGACAAACTACTCCACTCCAAAACATGGAAATTTTATCCTCCTGTTTATCTTTAAAGGCTCATATAGTTTTATTATTTTCTGTCCTAAGTTAAAATTTTCTTGTTTTGTTTCCTTTCAGGCTTATATTTATATTTTAACTGGTATTTCAGTAACCGTTTATGTCACGGTTTATAGTTTTCCATTAGGTTATGAGCACCTTGTGAGCAGGCAACTTGTTTTATCAATCTCCATGTCCACCATAATTCCAAGAACAGCCCTAGAACACTGTTAATCTTCGGTCACTGAATGGATAGGTAATAAATGAATAAATACGCGAGATTTGACATCTGTAGTGACTGTCGGTTTTCAAACAGAAGTTAGATGATGAGTTGGAGTGGGTGTTACAATAGGCATACTTTCCAATAAAGAGGAATAGGAACATACACCATCTCAAGTCACTGTCTGTGCTGGCTGTTCTCATTTGCCACAGTTATTCCACTCCTATGTTTTCCTCTTTTTTCTGCTCTGCCTTGTGGTTTTTTTTTTTTTAAATACTACCCAACAGGCTACATTATTGAGGTTTCACCTGGCTTTCTATTAAATTTGGTCAATGGAAACCACAAAAAAAAGGGTTCAGAGAATGGAAATAATCAAATGTCTGGGTCTTTCTTCGTTACTTCTTGCTGTTTCAGACTGTGTTTACTGCAGTGGCAACAATTCCTGTCCCACAGGCTTCTTCCAAAGCTCCAGCCTTTATAGGCTCTGGTAAACTTCTGCCCTGTCTCTTCAGGTTTAGATAATATCATCCTTCTGATTGCTGTCTTTGAGTTCTTCAACATACCTTGTTGGCCCCCCTCATCCTTTCCTTACCTCTGTCAATATTCTGTCCACTGAAGTCTTTTAAACAACTTGAGCTGATGCTATTTCTTTCCAGGAGTTTGGTTATACTCTCTGTTCTCAAAGTTAAAGATTCCCTTACTATCTCAAGACCTCATGATTGGTTAACCATTTTATCTGTTTTGAATATCCCATAACTTGATCAAGACGTAGACTGTAGACTGGACTTGCGCGTGTTGTGTGTATGTGTGTGTATTTACACTGAATATTCTAGAAATGTACTTGAAGTAATGGTGAAGTGAGGCTATTGATCAGGATGGATGTGTACCATGGGTGAAGAAGACAGACAAGTTCACTCTGTTCATTTACCTTAAGCTCCTAGTCAAGTCCCCTCTGGATTCCACAGCTTGACTGGTGAGCATGTACCCAAAGATATCTACCCTGTAGGAAAATGCAATGTTCTTCTCTTTTTCTTTATTCTCCAAATTTCTGTTTTGTAGCTTTTCCATGCCATCTGTCCATGGGATTTTTGAGAGGATAAGAGACATCTCTCTTTCTCTGCTTTCAATCCCAGCTCAGTTCTCTAAGTATATAGCACATACTAGTGACAGTATTTGGCTCTTCCAGTATAAATATGAATAAGATACAGTCTCTTGCCATGAAGAGCTCACTGAATAGAGTATATGGGGACAGGGAAGTATACATTGGCATGTAAGTACTCAGAAGGTGTTATCAAAGAATCAGGCACCAGAAACAGGGCACTTTGGAAGTAGAATGCTGAATAGAATTTGGCATTCTATGGAAGGTCTCCTAGAAGGCAATGAAGTCTAAACTAAATCTATAAAGAATAGAGCTTTCCTAGGTTAAAACATTGTTCTAGATAGAGAAAAATGATGATTAAGCATTGTGGGAAAGATAGTATGTTGTAAATAGGAATGAATAAATAATCTGGTATGTATAAGTAAAATCTGAAGTGGAGAATGGAAGAAGAAGAATCTGGAGAAGTATAGAAGGTCCATGCCACAGGGGACTTGTATCAAAGCTGAAAACTCAACCTAAATCTGTTACTTTGATTCTGACTCACAGTCGCTTGATAGAATAGAGTAGAACTGTCCCACGGGGTTTCCAAGGCTATAATCTTTGCAGGACCAGACTGCCACATCTTTCTCCTGCAGGACAGCTGATGAGTTAGAACCATCAACCTTTGGGTTAACAAACAAGTGCCTTAACCATTGCACCACTAGGGATTCTTATCCCTGCTGAAGGAGCTTGAAAGATGCTCTGCCATCGTGGGCCGTGAACAGCTTAATCAGAGCTAAATGATCTGCTCTTCAAATAGGTCCCCCTGGAGGCATGTGGAAGACAAATTTAAGGGGACCAAGGCTGGACACAGACTTTAACAATAGTAATAACAGATACTACCTTTTAGCATTGCCCTATGTTTCGTCTTTCAAATTAGGGCATTGTTCCTGAGATGGAGCACTACTAATTGATTATGGCAGAATAACAATAACAAACCTTAAGTATCAAAAACAAAGCAAAGATAGACAGTCTCCCAAGTGACTGAGTTGGCAAGAAGATAAACATGGAGGACCCAGAATGGTGCAGTAGCATTTGGCTAGACAAATTTAGAGGGAGTGTACAGCCATCTATATTTGACGATTGACTGGTTGTGAGGACTGTGGGGAAGGGAGGAACAGAGAATGATGCCACTTTTCTGACTTGATTAAAGAAGTAGAGGAGGTGCTGAGCTATAAAATGCCAACCAAGAAATACATGTAGAGGGAAAGATGTGGACAATAATGATTTGGATTGGAGGAGCCTGCAGGATCTGTTACGGCTGGAGATAGAGATTCAGGAGTTAGCAGCATGGAAGTGGTGGTTAAACCAATAAGAAAACATGAAAGCTCCAAATGAGAGCCTGGAGGAAGAACATCAGTGATCTGAGAATAACTCAGGGAAGGAGAAAAATTTAAGAACGGACAGAGGAGGAGGACTGAGAGAAGGTAATGAAAAGCAAACACTGAGAAAACAGGAGGAGATTCAATATTGCCATAGGTAACTCTTATAAGTTGGGAGCCTCATGTGGCCTGATTTCAAAGAGGCATTAAGTTCAAGGAAAGAATTTAATTTTTTTTTTTTAAGTAATTCAGAATACTCAAATCCTATACTGAAGTTTTTCAGAAACTTTCAAATAGTATCCATTTATAACCCATTATGACATTTCATATTGTTTCCTTTCTGATCTTTCCCCATTTCCTTTGGTCCCCAGAATCTCCCCAAGCTTTCCAGGTATCCTGTTACTGTTGCTGTTGTTGCTGAATGCCACTGAGTTGACTCTGACTCGCAAGACCCCGTGTGTAACATAATGAAATGTTGCTCAGTCCTGTACCATCTTCAAGCTCACTGGTAAGGGCAAAGGCATTATGGTAGCCACGGTGTATTTCAGTGCCTTCCAACCTAGGGGGCTCGTCTTCCAGCACCATAACAGACAATATTCTTCTGTAATTCATAGGGCTTCCATTGACTAATTTTCAGGATTAGAGAGCCCAGCCTTTTCCCGCTGTCTATCTTGGTTTGGAAGCTCCGCTGGAACTCAGTCACCATAGATGACCCCTCTGGTGCTTGGCATACCGGTGGTGTAGATTCCAGCATCACAGCATCAAGCAAGCTGCTATCGTATGACAAAGTGACACCCCTCTCAGATTCTTTTATGCCACATTTACTAGTTTCCATTTCTCTTCGTCAAGTCTCCATTGATCTAGTCTTACCATCAACAGAAAGTCTTTTTATTTAGGAGGCAAAACATTAGGTGTGCATTTACAGAATTCTCTTCGGAAGGCCAGGGAAGGGGAAAGGCTCAAATGCAAGTGTTTAATTTGGTCAGATTTTACACAAAAAACAAAGGGGGAGAGTTTTTTTTTTTGTTTTTTTTTTTTTAGATTTGAGAATATAATCAACAGTACATAAAATATCAGAACATTTTGATACTGTCTGTTAGATTTGACATTTTTAAGGTCAGAGGTGATGTTTTCATAATATTTGGGTGGAGTGGTAGTAGTAGGTTAGGAAGCTTGACTTAAAACAGAAAGAGCTGGAATGGTTGAAAGAAGAGGCAGGTCAACCTTGCTGTCATTTTTTGGTTTGTTTTGTTTTTGCAGTGAGAAAGACAAACGCAGGTTTTGAGGGTGCCTGTCAAGAGCTAGAGAGAAATGGTTTGAAGACAGTGGAGCTCACTCAAGTTGTAAGACCCGCTTTTGTCAAAAGTATAATCCTCTTTTTTACTCCCAAGGGCTGTTGCAGCATTCATTGAACTAGACAGCAGAGCTCGGTCCTAAGGAAGAGGAAGGAGCCCTGTGTGTACTGTTACAAATATGAAAATGTTTATTGCCAGGCACTCCTCCTCCTGGGTATCTTTAACTGGTGGCCATCAAGAAACTCCAGCAGGAAGGTGACAGTTCATTTAGTTTCTTTTTTTCTTTCTTTAAATTTTATTGTGCTTTGTTTAGAACCCAGGTCCATTGTTTGTCATACAAAACTTTACACACACTGGTATGTAACTCTAGCTGCTCTCCCC
The DNA here is from genome assembly GCA_028571685.1 of Heterohyrax brucei. Classification (NCBI taxonomy): domain Eukaryota; kingdom Metazoa; phylum Chordata; class Mammalia; order Hyracoidea; family Procaviidae; genus Heterohyrax; species Heterohyrax brucei. The sequence goes on along the minus strand of CM053164.1, from coordinate 10,494,118 downwards.
ACCTTGTGACAGCACACTCCTCTTCATCCTGTATTTCCTGTATCCATTCAACGAGCTCCTGTCCCCCTCCACCCTCTCATCTTACCTCTGGACAGGAGCTGCCCAGTAAGCCTCATGTATTTACTTAAGTCAAGAAGCGCATTGTTCGCCATTATCATTTTATGTCTTATATTACAGTCCAATCTTTTGTTTGAAGAGTTGGCTTTGAAATGGGTTTCAGATCTGGGCTAATGGAGAGTCAGGAGGCTACGTGTTCTGGGACCCTTAAATCTGTCAGACCATTAATAGTGTATTTTCTTAATCTGTATTTGAGAAGTGCTCTCATCGTTTCTACCTCTCCCAAGGAGGTAATTGGTCATCGTCTGACAGGGAATTTTATTTTCCTGTGTGTGGATAAAAGGACCAATGGGTCATTAAAGACAGCCCAGATTCTTGTAGGAGTGGGATAAACTCTTTCCCAATTCCATGCCTCTTTGAATCCTATCAGAATTCAACTCATTAATTAAAATGACAGAACAGAAATCATCTTTCTACAGCGTCTTTCTTTGTGTTCCCAAATTCAATTTAAATTGCACAAGTATGACTCAGTGTGAACAAGTGGTTGCTTCCAGCCCAGGCAGGAAACCTATAGCAAATCCCTTTTCTTTCCTATGCTTGCACCTGACTTGAAGCAGCAGCAAACCAAGTGAAATTATCCTATGGGGACAGAAATGACTGAAGGTCTCCTGACAAATACAGGATGCTTGAGCCATTCTCCTTTAAATACAAGCTCTTGCTTCTACGCAAAGAAACAGTGAAGGAAAGAAAAAGCACTTCAAGAGAAGGTCTCAGAGCCTCTAACTCAGGAGAAAGGAGTTAGTTGCCCAGATCCCATTTACAAAAGCCTAGATGGAGCACCGCAGACAGACGTGTTTCAGTGTCAAATTCATGTCTTTCATATGGGAGATCGGGTTCAATTTCCAGCTGATACAACTCATGTGCAGTCACCTGTTGGTAAAGGCTTATGGTTGTTATGATGTCGAGCAAGTTTCAGTGGAGTTTTTAGACTAAAAGGACTAGGAAGAAAAATCTAGTGATCTACTTCCCCAAATCATTTAATAAAAGCCATGTGGATCTCGATTGTCCCATCTACAACTGATGGTGGAGACAGTGTAGGATGGAGTGGTGCTCTGTTTTGTAGCAGTTGGGTAGAATGGAGAAATAGAGCCATGGTGCCAAGGGGAAGTCATGCCTGGCTCTGTCCCAGCAAGGTCAGGAGTGGAAAGTGAGGCTTGTGAGGCATGTAAAAGAGAGGTAAAAATGGGAAGTGCTGCCGCTCAGTGGAAACCCTAGTGGTGTAGAGGTTAGGAGCTACAGCTGCTAGCCAAAAGGTTGGCAGTTTGAATCTACCAGACATTTCTTGGAAACTCTGTGGGGAAATTCTACTGTGTCCCATAGGATCACTATGAGTCAGAATTGACTTGACAGCAATAGGATTGGTTGTTGGTGGTTTACCGAGGAAAATGCCAAGCCAGGACAAAGGAGAGACACTCACACAGATCAGTGTCACTGTGTGTCAGAGTTCCATTTTTCCTCTGAGATTTTATGAGTTAGTTTTTCCCCTCCAAAAAAGCAATGTTGGCGTTCTAACCCCAGTGCCCGTAAACATGACCTCATTTGGAAACAGACTCTTGTACGTTGTTGTCAGCTAGGTCAGCATGAGGAATCAGTGCAGTAGGGAGGCTGCTAACCCAGTCCTCATAGGATGAGAAGAGACCGACAAGGTTAAGGTAGGCGACAACTGTCTCATGAAGACGGGGAGAGACTGGGTGATGTATCAAAAAGTCAAACAGTCCCAAAGATTTCCAGGAACCACCAGAAGCTGAAAGAGGCCAGGAAGTATCTTCCCCTGGACTCTTCGGAGAAAGCAGGGCCCCACCAGCAGCCTGACTTCAGACTGCTAGTTTCCAGAACATATGAACACACACACACACACACACACACATACTCATTCTTTCCATAGGAAGACATATATGTAAAAGGGGCTTGATAGGTCAGTAGTTAAGAGATCTACTGCTAACCAAAGCCAGCAGTTCGAATTCACTGGCTACTCCTTAGAAATTCTACGGTGCCGTGTTACTCTGTCCTATACAGTCACTTTGAGTGGAACCAACTCAACGGCAATCAATTTGGTTTCGTTTTTGGTTTATATGTGTGTATTTATACATCCTATGTGTATGTGTGTGTGCATATATCTGTAAGTAAACACGTATGTGTATACTCAGTCTTCTTATATGAAAAATAACCCCCTGATGGCAGGCACTTTGTTTTATTGACTTTCATAGTCAACAGCCCCAAATACATTTTTTTTTTTTTATATATAGTAGGTGTCCAGTAAATACTCAGGTTATAATTTTGTCTAGAGCTTGCTCTAGTAAGGTGGGGAAATTTACCTCTTTTCATCACCGGAGTCTTCCATAAAGACAAGAAGAGACAAGTATGCACATATTTGTGAGTCTTTTCTTCTTTCTTTGCTGCTATTTGCCCCACGTGATTAAAAAGGTAAACACATCAACATCAGAAAACATGCAGCTTAGAGAGATCCGTCTTGCAGAAGGCAACAGCCAGAACAATGGCATTTCGGATGGCCTGGGCACACCTGCTGTTCCAGGTTGAGTGGTATGGTGTCGTCACAGGGAGGTGTAATTACAGCATCGGCAAGGTCAAGCCTCCTGTGTGACCCACTTCCTGTCCAGAATCAGTGTGACTGTCCTATAAATGCTGTTTTTGTGTTCCTCTATTCCCAGCCATCTCCTTTTCTGCAACCCTGGTGAGGATGGCAGGCAAATCAATTGGTCCAGCGGCTTTGCTTTCCTAGAGACAGAGCTGGGCTGACATCTTTCCAGAGAAGCCCAAGAGATTCAAGTGCTGGGCACCTCAGTCTGTTCAACATGGAGCAACAGGCAGGGAGCTGTGAGTGCTGTCAGCTGAGCAGTGAAAAGGGACAAGAAGCTATGTCAGAAATGACATGCTGGCTACTGCTGGTCTTGCAAAAGATATCTGCAGTGATGTGATTATGGCTGACATCCAGCAACGTAAGTGGCTGGTTTCTGTGCTGGACTGAAATTCATCCAGCTCCCCGCGTTCACAGTGATGACTTCCAATGCTAATTCTGAGTGAGCCAGGCATGAAATATATTCACAGGCGCTACTCAGTTGGGCCCTTTGGAGTTATTTGGGGTACCTGTGATGAAAACATCTGTGCCACTTGCATTGCTACACTTCTGTTCCCTAGGTTTCAATTATGCAGTCAAAGAATCTTTGGGTAAGAGAAAGACAGAGAGAGGGAGTTTGCTGATCTAGTTCTTTTTCCTTTTTGATAAGAGTGAGTGCCTGGTTGGATGCCTGAATAGGGAAAGCAGAGAGAGACAGAAGCAAACTTTCATCTTCTGCAGTGACAGGGGCTCTTGCTCTACTTGATGCAAATGAGGTTATTCTGAAAGCACTCCCCTATGTCCTGCTGAGCTGCCTGGGGTCACTTACCCATTCTTTCTCTGCATGACAAATAATGCATGCGTTTACTGAGATCACATCTGTGAACATAAGTAATTGATATGGATGCAAACAGCAGAAAGGATGTGAGTGGGATGACTTCAGTAGAAGAAAACATGCTGTCTAGGGCCGTGTGTATGTGTGCACAGATGCGCACCTGTGTGGTGTTGTGGTGATATGATTTCTCATTTAATCGTTACTTTTCTTCCTAGCTCTACAGCCAGTAAAAGCTACTTGGCTATTGCAGCCGTGGTTCTATCTAATTTTTTTGCCATGGAGTGCATGTGCCCAGCACTGAGTTTGCTGAGCTAGTTGATCAGAGACCCAGAGACATGCCCAAGGTAACATCGCAAGGCAGAGACCAACTCAGAATCCTGTTCTTCTGATCTTACATGAAGTCTGGCTGGAAATAGCCCCTGCTTCTCTCTAGCTCTCTGAGGGTTAGCTCTTCCAAGTCTTGACTAATTGGTTGGCTAATAATGCCTTTCCAGGAACTGGAGTCAGGCTGACACACCTATTGTGTCCACAGCCTTTTTTTCTGTTGGTTTAGAGTGCTGCAGTTGCCTTGGCCAGTCTTCAGATGCTTCCGTGCGCACCCTCAGCTTTCAAAACTAATAGCTAATGGTTTCGGGAGAGACATCCATCGATTCCTGGAACTGCCTTAGACGTTGTAGTTACTACAGGAAATGCAGAAAGAGGTCCACTCCCTGTTATTCCAGCGTGAGAAAGGCCACAGACATGCACAAGGAGGCTAGAGGGAATCAAACTGGGGTTTCTGACATGGCTTAGTCTCCAGCCGGCCTCTTGAATATATTCCAACTTGCAGGCACTAACTCCCACATAGACATGGTTAGTTGGGAGCCGTGACCACACTTCCTTCCTGTTGCTTAGTAAGTAAAGGTTAAGTGTTTTATCCTGACATTCGGAGTAGTACTATCTGGATTCAAATTAAATATACATATTTCAGTTCCTCCCATACTACATATATTCTCCTAAGGTGGTAGCCTTCTCTGGTCCTTACTTTTGACTGTAGGTGTGAAATCTGTGTCATTCTTCTGTCTCTGTAAACTAGTTTCTTTGTTCACCAGTGTGTCCACACGTCCCTCACCCTGAGACTCTCTCACCTTCATTCTCAACCTTGCTCCGTGCCTTGAGAGTCCAGGAAGTCTTTTGCCTTCTAGTTTCTCATCAGGTCCAACCAGTGGGGAAGAACATGGAAGAGCAGAGGTTGGTTTATGGGGTGTCTTGCTTCCTCCCTGCAGGTCTCCTGTGTCCTTCAACTTATGGTCCTCATCCCTTTAGTCGATGTTCTGATCAACTTGCTATTAGTTTCCTATTAGTCTTTAATGTCTACAACACAGATTTAATATCTGGTGGTCTGGAGGTCGTAAATCTGAAAATCAAGGGTTGACAGTGCTACATTCCTTCTGGAGATGCTAGAGGATAACCCACTGTCATGTTCTAGAAGCCATCTACATTCCTTAGCTCAAGGGTTCATTTTCAAAGCAAGCAGCATAGTGTCTTCAAATCTCTCTCTGTCTCTGATCTCCTGTCCTAGTCACCGGGTAATGCTCTAACAGAAAATACCACGAGTGGAAGGTTTCATGAGGAGAAGCCTTTATTGTCACAGTCTGGTAAGCCACAAATCCATTCCTAAGCTACAAGTCCATTCAATATGAAAAATCATCAGAATCCAGTAGGCTGAGTCCACATCCAGTGAGAGCATCTCGACACGGGAACCTCGGGCCCAAAGGATGTGCTCTGCTCTTGGTCCTTTTCTCTCGGCGGTATGAGGTTCCCAACTTCCTCAGCTCACTTCTCTCCCTTATATTCCCCAAACTTGAGTCCTGCCTCGCTAACACAACTGCAAACCATTCTCTATCATCCATATCACAGAGGCAGGATTCACAACACATGGGAGGAAGGGCACCATATTGGAACTTCCTAACCAAGTCAAATCAACACGTACATTTTTGGGGGACACAATTCAAACCATGACACCTACGCTCTTCTGTTAGTCTGTCTCCCTTCACTCTGATCTTTTCCCCTCCCTCTTTTATATAAGCACCCTTGGGATTTTGAAACCCTGTTGGTACAGTGGTTAAGCACTATGGCTGCTAACCAAGAGAAATGTAGTTCAGATCTGCCAGGCACTCCTTGGGAACTCTATTTGACAGTTCTCTGATCTATAGGGTCACTGTGAGTTGGAATTGACTCAGTGACAGTGGGTTTGGTTTTTCGGTTTGGGGGATTATATTGAGTTCATGTTGATAACATGAGATTGTTTCCCATTTCATGTTTCTCGCATTAATCACATTTGAAAAGTCCTTTTTGCTGTGAAAGGAATCAAGTTTCAGGGATACGATGTGGGCATCTTGGACAGACCATTACTGTGTGTGCCACACCCTCCTCCCTTTGTCCCTCTGGGTCTAGTGATGGGGAAGGCACTCCTGTCTTACTGGTTCCAATGTGTTTAACTGTCCATTGTGGCTTTCCTACTTGCCACCCGTGCCTTTGAAGCAAGGCACCTGATTAAACATTACTTAGATGAACTGCTCCTGCTCAGACCACTTCTACTCCTTATCATGCATCAAGCCTTCCCTAAAAGTGGTACCTATTTATTTAAGTTCACATCCAGAGCTACTGCTTCCCATCTTCTCTTTTCTCATTCAAAGATCTTGTCACAAGAAATCTGTATCTGTCTCTGGAATGGTTTCCTTGTGTAGCTACTCACACTTTGTCCACAGCCCACCCTTAAAGAGCTCAGAGAATACTTCAGAAATGGATTCCTAAGTCAACAACAGAGTAGAAAATTTTATAACCAACCCATTCCCGTTGACCTGATTCCAGCTTAGTTCTCTACTACCTAATCTATGCAACCCCTAAAACCAAACCCATTGCCATTGAGTTGATTCCAACTCATAGTGACCCTATAAGGCAGAGTAGAACTGCCTCATAGGTTTTCCAAGGAATGCCTGGTAGATTTGAACTGCTGGCCTTTGGGTTAGCAGTCCAACTCTTAATATTACAGTACCAGGATTTCAAAAACCAAACCCACTGCTGTAAATTCTGACTCAGCAAATCTATAGAAGAGAGTAGAATGACCCTCCAAGGTTTCTAAGGCCTATAATCTTTATGGAAGCAGACAGCCACATTTTTCTCCCACAGAGCAGCTGGTAGGTTCAAACCCATGACTTTTTTTTGTATGTGTGATTAAGTAAAAGTACACAATCCGAATTAATTTTGCATACCTGCCTATCTGCAGCTCTTTCTGCTCTCCTTGCCTGGTGACAGCACACTCCTCTTTTTCATTCTGCACTTCAAGTATTCTCTTAGCAAGTTTTGCTCCTCTCTATCCTCTTCTCTCCCATCTAGAAAGAGACCAGTAGGACAGCATCCTATAAATGCACAGAACTGTAAAAGTGCATACACCGTGTGGTCACACTGTGTACCTGAGTCCTGGTCATTCCACTCCGAAGAGTTGACCTCAGTAGGGTTTTCTGATCAGAGGTAGCAGCAGGTCTTGGGACCATGCTCTCAGGGGATCCCCCAGGCTGTTGGACCATCAATTGTGGTGTTTTAGCAGAGTTCTTGAGCTGCACCCCTCTTTTTCTCATGTTGTCACAGGGATTCAACGTTGTGTGCCCCATCATGGCTGTCTGTGATGCTGGCTGGGCGCCATCTGGTTCTTCTGGTCACGCGTTAATACAGGTTCTCATTCACATGGGTCTTTCTGTCTCCTGAGCTCTTTTTATGTCATGTTTTTGTTGTCCTTGGTGATTGTCTGCTTTGAATGAGTTGGGACAGTTTGGTGTATCTCAGATGGCAGCTTGCTAAATTGTAAGACCCCAGACACCACTCACCAATATGAGGGGCAGGAGACCCTCGGCAATAGGCTAGTTACGCCAGTTGGCCTCCATGTCCCCTGAAAACATGGTCCCCAGGCCCTGCCCCTGCTACTCTGTGCAATATTGGGTAGAGATTAGAAGAGCTTTCAGTTTATGAAGAAGTCCACTTAAGTTGATCTACTTTCTACTGTGTGCTGTCACTGCTGCCACTTAACCAAATTTCTGTCAACCAGCTAATCTATGACCAACCATCTATCTCCTTCCCCACCCTTGTAGCCATCAAAGTCTTTTTTTTTCTGTACATAAGTCTATTACTAAGCTCTTGTAGCAGGGGTCTCATACAATATTTGTCCTTTTGCTGTTCACTGATTTCACTCAGCGTAACATCTTCCAACTGAAGCCAGGTTATGATGTTTCCTAAAATTATCATTGTTCTTTATCATTGCACAGTGTTCCACTGAGTACATATGCCATAGTTTGTTTATGCATTCACCGGTTGATGGGCATCTAGGTTGATTCTGTCTTTTTGCTATTGCTAACTGTGCTGCAATAAACACTTGTGTGATGCAATAAACACTTGTGTGCTGCAATAAACACTTGTGTGATGCAATAAACACTTGTGTGATGTATCTGTTCATGTGACAGCCTTTGTTTCTGTAGGATATATTCTGAGCAGTGGGATTACTGGATCAAATGGTATATCTATTTCCAGCTTTTTAAGGAAGCACCAAATTGCTTGGCAAAGGGATTGTACCATTTTGCAATCCTGCCAGCAATGTAAGAGAGTTCTGATCTCTCTACAGCCTGTCCAGCATGTGTTGTTTTGTGTGTTTTGGATCATGGCCAACCTGGTTGGGGTGACATGGTTTCTCATTGTTGTTCTGATTTGGATTTCTCTGATATCTAATGATTGTGAGCATTTCCTCATGTGTTTTTTTGGCTCCCTGAATGTCCTCTTTGGTGAAGTGTCTGTCCATCTCCTTTGGCCATTGCTTAATTGTGCTATTTACCTTTTTCTTGTCAATATTTTGCAGTACTTTGTAGATTATGGAAATCAGATGTTGGTCTGACATGTAGTTGCCAAATATTTTTTTCCATTCTGTAGGTTGTCTTTTAGCTCTTTTGATAAAGTTTTTGGATGAGCAAAAGTGTTTGATTCTTAGTAGTTTCCATTTATCTATTTTTTCTTCTGTTGATTGTGGTTTGTCAGATTTTGAAGTCTGTCTAAGCTGTGTATTAGAACTTCCATTGTTGACCTTATTTTTTCTTGTATGATCTTTATCATTTTAGGTTTGATATTTAGGTCTTTGAACCATTTAGAGTTAGTTTTTGTGTACGATGTGAAATATGGTTCTTGTTCCAGTTTTTTGCAGATGAATACCCAATTTTGCCAACACCGTTTGTTGAAGAGACAGTTTTTACACTAGGTTACAATCTTAGGGCCTTTGTCAAATATCAGCTGTTCATAGGAGGATGGTGACATCTCTTGCCTCTCAACTCAGTTCCATTGGTCTATATGTCTCTTTTGGTACCAGTACCAGGCTCTTTTGACTACTGTGGCGATGTAGTAGTTTCTAAGGTTGGTCAAACTCATGACTTTTTCATTAGAAGCCAGACACTTGAACTACTGTGCCAATGGGGCTCATTCTCCCACCTCCCCCACCCCCAAAATACACCGTCTGATCCCAGGCCACCCTGACCTGAGTACTGACATGCCATGGTATGATCATCTATTTAGGTTTCTGTCTCCTCCACTAGGCCAGGAGATTCTGGAAAGCAGGTTCTGGGACTTACTCATTCTTGTACGCTAGTGCTTCGTGCTGACCATGTTTGGAGAGACAACAGCTGGAGGTTGCTCAGAAAAGGGATGTCTCCTTTCCTCCTTCTTCCCTTTTGGTGCCCCTAACATTTGTGCTGAAATTATTTAGCAGTGTGCTATGGTATCTGTGTTCCTGCTGTCTTTCCTTAGGCCAAGAACTACTTGAGGGCAGGGTTCTGACCATTTTGCTTGGTACTCTCCTGCTAAGAAGGAAGTCCAAACCTGGTGCTCACATAAGGGTGTTCAGATTGACTGGAAAGCCTTAAATGCCACTAAAAGCCAGTATCTCTTCTGGAGCCATGGACCTTCTCCTTTCTCAATCCTCAGTGCCCTTGTGTTCTCCTGGTGTGGGTGCCCCTACGTTTACAGAGAAATCAGGAAGTTCTAACAGGAAATCAGTACCTTCACACTACCAAAAGGAAAGGGAAGGAAGAGGGGGAATTTTCAATACAAAGAACTGTACTGAGAATGGAGAAATTTCAAGCCAGAAGGAAATGAGGTTAGGGGAACGATGCCTTTACTCTGGCTGCCTTGTTCGGCCTCTTCATCTCTCCTCTCGTTTCTTTCCAGTTCTTGTTTTATACAGCTACGGCATGTACAATGTGAGGACCTTCTGTTATATGACTGCTATTCTCCTCACTGTCCTGATGTTCTGACTCCAGCCTGCCTCACAGATGTTAGCAAGAGTGACTGGAAGACTCCAGCACAACCAATGACCAACATTTCCAACCAATAGAAGGGGCTTATAGGGTGGTGATGGGGGCAGCCTAGTTTTTGTGGAGAAACCTGGACTGGAATCTGTTCTTTGTCTTCCTAATTATACATCCTTAGGCATTTGCTTCATGTCTCCATCCTTTAGTTTCCTCATCCATAAAATGGGCGAATGAAAATCCAAGTCATCGTATTAAAACAAAGCACACAAAAAAGAGTGCATTCAAAATTCTAAGAACAGCACTGACTTACTGCCTTTGCTCAAAAATATCAGATAATTAGATTCCCACTGCTATCTGAACTATATATGCAGAAGAAACAAGACCCCGGGAAGAGAAAGAGGAAGAAGGAAGAAAAATCAACAGAAATCTGCCTGAAGAAATCTGTTCCTGCTCCTGTCCCCTGAGACCTGACCAGGGAATGCTTTTGACCACAGATTCCAGCCTCAAAAGACAACCACTAGCTGAGATCAAAGACAACAGCTAATCTGTTTTTTTAAATATAATGATTCTGGTATTCAGTTGTGTGCATGTGCCTGTGTGTCTGTGTGTGTGGAGAGAGAGAGAGAGAGTTGGTGGATTAGGCTTTTCAAGGTGGAGACAGATTTCAGGGTTTTTTCTTTTCTTTTTTTTTTTTCTCCTAATTATTTCTGGAGGATTGCTTTGTTTTATTCCTTCCTGTCTTAACTGCGTGGTTCAAAGTGTCTTCCAATCAATAGTGGCTCAGTCTGAGAACCCTTGGAAGGAGCCAGGCAGTGACATTTTAGCCAGGAAGGATGGAGTCTGAGGCGCTGGGCAAAGGCCCAGGCTCTTGAAATCAACAGCCCTGTTGCTCTCCAAGGCTGCTTACATCATCAGTTTTGCTGGTCCTTCTGTTAAAGCCCTTGACCCATGGGGCACAAATGAAAGAAACAAACAGATATCAAGGGCTTACCCTGAGCCTGGCAACTTCATGCATATTATCTCACTTAATTTTTACAACAACCCTGTGTAGTGGATATTGCAATCCTCATTTCATACAGGCAGAAGGTGAAGCCCAAAGGATCTGCCATGGATTGAATTATCCCCTCTCCTCCTACAAATGTGTAGCAATTTGACCTGCCCATGATTCCCAGTATCTAGTTTTGTGATAGTAATTTTTGTATATGTTATAAATCCTAGCTTCTTCTTGTGATTAAAGAGGATTAAAATAAAATGAAATAACAGTGCCCTTGAGTCAATTCAGACTCATAGTGACCCTGTAGGATAAAGGAGCGCTGTCCCATAGAGTTTCCAAGGAGCGCCGGGAGGATTTGAACTGCGGACCTGTTGGTAAGTAGCTGTAGCATTGAAATAGGATGCCACCTAGTTCTAAGGAGAATTAGGATGGGATTACAACACCCTTACTGTGGTCATCTCCCTGACCTGTTGTAAGGGGAGTTTCCCTGGGGTATGGCACGCACCACCTTTATCCTACAAGAAATAAAAGGAAAGGGAAACATGTAGAGAGTTGGGTACTTCATATCGCCAAGAAAGCAGTGTCAGGCGTGGGACCAGAGCACTGTCTTGGGACTGGAGACCCCTGCACTAAGATACTCCTGGACCAAGGAATATCATCACGCAGAGACATTCCTCCCACATCAATCTAGAGAGAAAGCTTCCCCCTGGAGCTGGCACCCTGACTTTGGACTTGCAGTCCACTAGACTGCGAGAGAATAAATTTCTCTTAGTTAAAGCCATCCGCCTGCCGTATTTCTGTTACAGCAGCACTAGATCTCGGAGACAAAGCTAAGATTTGAACCAGGCCTCCTGACTAGAAATGAGAACTCCTTCTCCCCGGGGAGTCTAAATTGAGGAAGGCTGCTGAGTCAGCTGGGACTCGTGTGCACTGAGAACAATCCTGATTTGGAGAGTTTAAATCAACATGTATTAAACTTCAGAAAGGATGAGCGCTGTACCTGGAGCTGGAAGACCAGGCTTGTGATCTCATGCTGTATTTAACTAGCTGCAAAATCTTACCCAGGTCTCTCAACTCCTTTCAAGCTGAGACTGCGGCCTGAAAGTGACTGCCCATTACTCTGCTGCTTTCTGGGGGTTAGGGGCAAGGGGCATGTTCCTGGGACAGTAGAGAATCACCTAGAGCTGTTCTGTTATCATTTCTTTTGTGACATTGACAGCATGGCTTAAAGAAGGGATTGGCAGCTGAGCCAATAAGGGCCTTCCAAACAGATAAGTTGATAATCAATCCAGTGAAAATTGACTTGTGAGTGCAGGAGGAGAGTGGGAGGCAGCTACCCAGAAGAGCAGTGACCACTACAGCCAGAGTTGCTATAGGCTGTTTGCTGCAAAGCTTCTCGCTGGAAGTTCTGTGTTCTGAATGAACCAAGCTAATATGGCTTCTGCTTCTTTGTGTAGTCACAAGAATGTTAAGAATGAAATGAAATAACATATATGAATGTTTTCGTTTTAATTGTAAGGCCAAGTGTATTACTAAAGTACTCCAGGATGAGTAAGACAAGGTTGCTGCCTCCTTAGAGTTCACAGACAGGTAGACAGGAGAGCAGATAGCCTGTTTTGCTGTAGGGACGTAAGCTAAAGGATGGAAGGACAGAGCGAAATGACTCATCCTTAGTGAGACAGCCAGTATCTACCTACAAGGTCCAAACCAAAAAAACAAAACTCTACCACGGAGTTGATTCTGACTCACAGTGACCCTATAGAACAGAGTAGAATTGCCCCATAGGGTTTCTAAAGAGAGGCTGCTGGATTCCAACAGCTGGCCTTTTGCTTAGCAGCCGAGCTCTTAACCACTGTACCACCAGGCTCCGCAGATGCTGGCAATACCTGGAGTCTTGAGTGGTACAAACAATGAACACATGTGGCTGAGAACTGAAAGACAGAGGTTCGAAGCCATCCAGAGGTGCCTTGGAAGAAAGGGCTGTCAATTCACTTTGGAAAACTCAGCCACTGGAAGGAAACCTCACGGGGTGCAATTTTACTCCGACTCACATGCGGTCCCTGAGTCTGAACTGACTCCACAGGAACGTGTTTACTGGTTTGCTGTGAATCCTGTTTTGTAGTTTCCCCAAATCACAGAGCAAATGACAGAAAACCAGAAATCCACCTGAAGCGGTCTGGCTCCCAAATTTGCGGTCTTATCAATCGTATCCACTGTCTCTTAGGAGAGAGGCAATTGACGGTCATAAGTAGGGAAGAGTCTTCCAGGGAGAGAGAAGACACAAGGCCTGCCCTGATCGGGTCGATAAACTGAGCGTCAGAGCAGGAATTTAAAAAAACCAAACCAAACCAAAAAAAACCACTGTTCTAATCCTAGGTTTGCTTTTAGTTAACTCTATCATTTTCAGATATTTATTTAATGTATCACTAAAATAAATGAGAAGGTAGAAACCCTGGTGGCATAGTGGTTAAGTCCTACAGCTGCTAGCAAAAAGGTCGGCAGTTCAAATCCACCAGGCACTCCTTATAGTGTCCTATAAGGTCACTGTGTTTATATGGCAACTCTGTGGTTAAGCACTATTCTGCTAATCAAAAGATTGGCAGTTTGAATGTATCAGGTGTTCCTGAAAGCTCTATGTGGAAGTTCTGTCCTGTCCCATAGGGTCACTGTGAGTCAGAATTGACTTGATGGCAGTGAGTTTGGTTTGTTTTTTTGCTGAAAAGAGAAACTAGTGCCAACTGAATTTTGACAGGTTCTTGATGTTTGAATATGATAGTCTGTGCATGTCAGAATTGAAGCAATACCTTATTAATAGGATGGCTTTAAGGCAAGCTCTTCTGTGCCTCAGTTTACTGATCTCTTAAATGGGCAACAGTGATGGCTCGCTTCCCAGCATATCTTGCAGGAAATTAGGACACGGCATATTGAATGGGGTGATAGCTCATGGAGCAGTTGTGAACCCCCAAGTGTCCTCCTTGTTAAGGAAGCCCGGGCCTTGCCTCACTCCCATTGCCACCATTGAAAAGGCTGGCAGACGTCCCTGAAATCATGATGTCCCTTCAGTCTGTAGCTTTGGGTGTTCCCCCACTTGCCGTCTCCACAAGAGTGCCCCTGGTTAGTACCCCAGGGAGCCACATCTGGGTTTGTCTTTGTAACCAGGCAAGAAAGATGAGAGGAAATCAAGAAGACTTAAATGCTCCGCAGGACCTATAGCTTCCAAATACTCTCTGGTCTGGTCTGTGCTAGCATTTGGACATTTGATAATGCAGACAAAAGGCTCTCATTTTATTAATTATTAATCCCCCTTTTTGCATTTCTAAAGACAGGGAGATGACTGGAAGGTGGAAGAGACTGGGGCTGCGAGAGAAGCAGAGAAACCAGCCTTCCCGTCTGCTTTCCTCAGAGCCTCCCCAGCTTTCATTCTGGTCGTGTCCTCGCCACTCACGGCACGTGACAGGGACTTTGTTCTTTCTCTCTGCATGCGTGTTCGCGCGCACGGCACATGGCGGAAACGAATGTTTCCGAGCGCATCAGTGGATTCTTGAGCAGGGGGAAAAAAAAGAAAAGTTGGTTTCTTAACAGAATTTCTTTTGTCTGGGAAAGCAGCAAGGGAGCGCCCTCTCCCCACCTGCTTTGTGTTTACTCTGCAGAAGGTAAGCACAAGCCCCACATGTGGGTCCAGACGTGATAATTTCCCTGTCAGCGAGGTGGTGGAGAAATCACTCTTCCTGCTAATTGCGGTGTATTAAGGGTATTTTTTGCAGCCTGCCCACTGTTCGTCCCTAGCAGCCCTCTCTCCCGCCAGCTACTGCACGATTGCAACTGCTGCGTGCGCCCTGCCCTGCACCTTCTGCGGCTCCCCGGACCCACTGAGACCCCCAGCACCCTTTGCAGGCCCCAGGACCCACAGTGGGCCCCCGGAGGAGCGCAGCCTGGGGACCAGCCAGGCACAGCTGTTCCCAGCCCGGCTCACCGCAGCTCTTGGACTGGGCAGTGGGCCTCGTCACAATCAGACCTGCAGAGACAATTACGGTTGAGTTGCAGTCACTCTCTCATTGACAATAAATATCTTTCCCTTCCTTGAGATAGTGCCCTATTATCTTCCTAATACATCCCTCACCCTTGAGAAGCAAAATTAAAAAGTAATAACAGTGATGATAATAAAAGAAAAAGAAAACCGAAATACTCAGCCTCAGTCGCACGCACACATGTAGTTTTAACTGTGTCCTTTCGAAATGCAGAAGGGAGGTCGCTATTACTGCTGCTGCTGTTAAAAGCCTTCTCTGGGGAGAACTGGCTAATGGAAAGGGAACCAGGAAGCCAAGCCTTCTCCTCTGTGACCTTGAACTAGCTGTGTAATCTGGCTGGGAAAATAAAGACCAGCCAGCATATCCAGGGCTTAGGGGAGAAAACAGGTGGCCTGGCAAGGGCCTTAAAGATCTGGTTCCACCCCCAGCAGAGGATGCTTTGGTGGTTTAGTGGCGGAATTGTCCTTCTGCATGAGGGAGACCTGCATTCCATTCCTCGCAATGTGCTTCTTGCACAGCTCCTACCTGGCTCGCCATACAAGCATGACTGTCACTACGGTGAAGGACAAGCTTCATTGAAGCTTCCAGACTAAAACAGACTAGGAAGAAAGTTCTGGCAATGTACTTCTGACAGTCGACAAAAACCCAGTGTATCCCGATGGTTTGATCTGAATCTAGTCCTGGGGATGGTGAATGACCCAGCAATGTTTCATGCTGTTATACATGAAGTCACCGTGAATCAGGAGTCAGCCTGATGACTACTAACAAGAACAACAATCCTCAGTGGATGGCAAAACTGAGTCCAGAATTAGAAAACGAGGCACTTGCGATCTCGAACCGAGTGATTACCAGGAGGCAGAATCTCAGAATTTATAAACCAGAATGAGTGCTACTTATACTGTACTACTGCCTGAAAAAAATCCAACGTGAAGCCTAAAGCATCCGTTATTAACTTGGAAAGCAGGTGTAAGGCAGTCAGCATTATTGTAGAACCCATGTGCTTTCTTTCCAAAAAGAGACAGATGTTGGTCTCTATCCTTGAGGAGCATATGATTATCACTAAGACACACCGGGAGAAAATTTCTACTCCTTATACAAAAAGGACCTCAAGAGAATAGAACTTTCCAGAAATTTCAGCATGGTCTGCACCCATTATGTAGATTGTCAAATCTAACCCTCAAACATGGTAATCTAAAGTCTTCCGATTCTAAGCCCAGCCGGCTTTCCTACCTCATGGTCTGCTACAGACTCCACGCAATTTTGTTGTTATTAGACAGTACTGAGTCAGTTCTGACTCACTGGTGCCCTGTGTGAAAAACAACGAAATGCTTCCTGGTCCTGGGCCATCCCCACAGTCATTGCTATGTTTGAAATTGTTATTGCAGCTACATGTCAACCTGTCTTGTTGAGGTTCCTCTCCCTTCCCCTAAGCCTCTACCTTACCAAGCATGATGGCCTTCTGCAGGGACTGGTCCCTCCTGATAACATGTCCACAGTATGTGAGATGAAGTCTCACCATCCTTGCTTCCAAGGAGCACTCCGGCTGTACTTCTTCCAAGACAGACTTGTTCATTCTGCTGGTCCCAAACCAAAACCAAACTTGTTGCCATCAGGGAGATTCTGACTCACAGTGACAGTACAGGACAGAGTAGAACTTCCCTGTTAAGGCTTCCAAGGAGAAGCTGGTGAATTAAGAAAAAGGTTCGAAGGGCTGACCTTTGGTTAACACTTAACCACTGTATCACTGTATTACCAGTGCTTTGACTCTTCTGGCAGTCTGTGATATATTCAGTGTTCTTCACCAGGGTTGTAATTTGAAGGTGTCAGTTCTTCTGCAGGCTTCCTCATTCATTGCCCAGCTTTCACATGAACATGAGGTGATGGAAAATATTTACGGCTTGGATCAGGCACACCTTAGTCCTTAAAGTAACATCTTTTTTTAAAAATCAATACCTTTGAAGAAGTCTTTTGTAATAAGTTTGCCCAGTGTGATACCTGATTTAATTTCTTGATTGCTGTTTCCATGGGCATTGACGGTGAATCTAAGTCAACAGAAATCCTTGATAACAAATCAACACACTCTATGCCCATGAAATTCTTACCTATTTTCTGGATATGTATATTATTTCTGCATGGAGTATTTCACAACTCTTACCATTTCTATGTATCACTCAAGACTTAGCTGGAGTTTCCCACTTCAACGAAAACTTTCGATACCTGTAAGCAGAGATAGCTAGTTGTTCTTTGTGATCTATTACATTCTATCTATATTTCTGTTATAACACTTTTCAAATTCTGTTGCAATGTATCTGGTTGAAAATTATTATACATTTCCCTAATAAATTGTAAGCTCCTTAGGATCACTGCTTGTACATATGGTGCCTCTTATGGATTCCATTTTGTCCCTCCCCCCAAGAGACACCCTGAAGTTGTAACCCTTGGACTTGTGAATTGGAGCTTGGTTGGAGAAATGCAGTCATCCTTGGTAGATCTTATCAACTACATCAGTGTGGTTATACAGCAGTTGATTGGCTTCTGCTTATAAAAGAAGAGAGTGGATACGGACATAGAGTCAAGCACAAGGAGATACATCTGTAAGCAGCCAAGGACACCAAAAGCTGCTGGCAGATACTAGATGCTGAGAGAAAAGCTTGGGACAATGCCTCCTTCAAAACCGTCAGAAGGAATCCACAGGGCTGATAGACTGACTTGGCCTTCTAGCCTCCAAAACTTTGAGAAAATGAACGTTTGTTCTTTACTACTACCCATTCGTCACGTGCTGCTTTGTTATCACAGCCCTGGGAAACTGAGAATACTTTTGTGGTGGGACAGTGGTTAAGAGCTTGGCTGCTAACCTCAAGGTTGGCAGTTCAAATCCACCAGCTGCTCCATGGAAACTCTATGGGGCAGTTCTAGGTGGGCCTATAGAGTCACTGTAAATCAGACTCAAGAATGTATCTTTCCTGTAGAAACCACATGCCAACCACTAAAAGTCACAGGGTTAGCTCAGGACTATTGCATGTGGGATAAACATGCACAGTAAAGGAAGACAAGTCCTAGCTCTCTGTATCTCCACGCTCTGTGCTTTGCATATGTTGCTTTATTGAGACTTTGTTGTGGATATCTTCTCCCCACTTTCTGGATGAGGAAGTTAAGGCTCAGAATAGCTAAGTGACTTGCTTGCCGTTACCTAGCTAGTAAGCATTGTCCGAATCTAGCTGGCATTCTTTTTTTTATTTATTTAATATGACTGAGTGAAAATGTACATTCCCGTATAAATTTACATGCACACTTATATGCAGCTTCCACTGCTCTCCCTGCCCGGTGACAGCACATTATTCCTCTCTGTTCCATACATGTCTCATCCTCCCAAGAGCCTCCTTTCCCCTCCTCTCCACCTATTCTCCTTCCTCCAGCCAGAGGTCAGCAGGATGATATCCTATAGATGTATAGAACCATAAAGTGCATCCAATATATGGTCACTCTGCATCGCCAAGTCCAATCCATTCCTTTCCAAAGAGTGGAACTTCATTATAATTTATGGGCAAGGGCAGCATCAGGGCCAGGGGGCCATGCTCTCAGGGGAACCCCGAAACTGCTGGACCATCATTAGAGGTCTTTTAGTGGAGATCTCAGAATGCACCCCTTTTTATTCTTGTGTTGCCTAGCTGGCATTCTTTTCACTTCACCATAATACCTGCATAGCTGGCTTTTTAGGGCAATGCTTGGGTGTTCTTTGACACATCCAAATAGACCAAACAGGCCCCATGGATTCAAGGTCCTCACTCTCTCAGCCCCCTGCATTTAAGGAGGATTGAACATGTGTAGAAGGTGCCCTGGTGATGCAGTGGCCAAAGCACTTGGCTGCTAACCGAAAGCTCAGTGATTTGAGCTGACCTGTTGTACCTCCAGAGAAAGACGTGGTGGTCTGTTACCATAGAGATTACAGCCTTGGAAACCTTATGGGACAGTTCTGCTCTGTCCTGTAGGATCACTGTGAGTCTCAATGGATTTGACAGCTGTGGGTTTGGTTTTTACATAGACTTAGGTTAGGTCTGTCTCCTTACAATAGCTGACGGGTTCTTTTAAAGACTGCATTTGTATTAGCCAAGAGAATTGCACCTGAACTTTGAAATGAATTACTTAGTATGCGTGAAGCTGTAGATTACACACGAGAATCATGGCGGGCTTTACCTAATTCCCACAGCCTTCCCTGGAGCCTTTAACCATTCCACCCCTCACTAGTTATTCCAGGGAATGTGTCCAAAGTGGCCAGTATCTTCACATGTCCTCTCTGCTTTTATCTCTACCTGGGCTTTCAAGTCCCTTGCTACTGGCATCTGTCACAGAGAAGTGCAGTGTACGGGGAGACAATGCAAGCTGCTTCAGAGTCTGCACTTGGTGTGCATTATCTATGAAGAATGTGGGACCTGAAGTTGTGTGATCTGAATTTTAGCTGAAGCTCTTTTAATAAACTGCTATACTGGGTGTGTAACTACCATGTATCAGATGCGTCATCCCATCTTTATCCTTAGCACAACGTTCTTTCAAGAAGGGGGAATGTTGTGGAGTGAATTGTGTTCCCTATAATGAAATGTTGAGGTCCTAACCCCAGTAGCTGTGAGCATGACATTGTTGGGAAATAGTCTTTTATGATGTTTTCTGTTCAGTTAGCCTAATGTCTTAACCCTCCCTCAATCTGAGTGTTGTCCTTCTTTATGAAAACAGGAAAAGAGACACAGATGCAGGCATCACTGTTGATGTGAGGAGCCATTGAGTCAGTTCTGGTTCGTAGTGACCCTGTGAAACAAAACACTGCCTGGTCCTCCACCGTCATCAAAATCATTGTCACACCTGAACCCACTGTTGCAGCCTTTGGGTCACTTTGTCAAGGGTCTTCCTCTTTTCCATTGACCCTCTACCGTACCACGTGCCTAGGTCATCTAGTACTGCTCTAACAGAAGTTCCGGGAATGGATGACTTTAAGAAAGAAAAGTTTACTCCTACATAGTCCAGTGGGCTAGAAGTCTGAATTCAGGGCACTGGCTCCCTCACTGTCAGCTCTGAAGGAAAGTCCTTGTGTTGCTTCAGTCTTTCTTTGCTCTGAGAGGGTCTCAACATAGCAATCTTAGGCCTGAAGGACACATTCTGCTCTTGGTGCTTCTTTCTTCATGGTAGGAAGTCCCCAGTTCCCTGCTTTCTTCCCTTTCCTGTCCTCTTGTATGGGCTGAAGGGTGGTCTTCAGGGGAACTCCCTTAACAAGGGTATTACAGTCCCACCCTAATCCTCTTTATTCCTCACGGTCTTAGGAGGGGAAGGGGATACTATTCAATCCACGACACTAAACAATAGGGAAGGAAAAACAAGAATTTGAAGACCGAGGCAGACTGGAGGAATACATCTGCCAGCAAGGGACACCAAGGGTTTCCGGGAGACACCGGAAGCAGGAAGAGTCAAGTTCTCTGAGCAGTTCCTCCTAGATCCTTTCGAGAGAGCATGGAACTGCCAACACCTTGAGTTTAGACATCTAGCTTCCAGAACTGTAAGACAATGTTTCTCTTGTTTCAAGCCATACAGTATGTGACTTCAAATGATGCCACAACTCTGTAGTGTCAGTCCCGGGAAATAAATCCAGGAAAGTAGAACCTAGAGGAGTGAAGTGATTTACTTCAGTCCCAGTGAATGGCAGACAGTAGTGGTTAAGAATCTAACTTTGGTATTCCTCACTGACTGGGATTTGATCCAGGGCCCTTACCAGCTCAACTGTACATGTCTATCTTGGTTGAATTGCTTTCATGTCAATCCATTCTAAAGAGTCTTGGTCTCTATGTATGAAGTGACCACATTTACTCGTATGTCACATTGTGTGGAAGTATTCTCTTTCAAGGAACCATTTCCCTAACTAAGACAGAAACCCTGGTAGCACAGTGGTTAAGTGCTATATCTGCTAACCAAAAAGTCGGAAGTTCAAATACGCCAGGCACTCCTTGGAAACTCTATGGAACAATTTTACTCTGTCCTCTAGGGTGGCTATGAGTTGAACAACAGTGGGTTTTTTGTTTAACCAAGATCATGTGTATGCTTTTTATATTTAATTTGATAAATAACACTGTGATAAACATCCCAGTTAATAGACTTTACTCTTTTTTAAGATAATTTAATCAGGAGAGGTTCCCAAAGTAGATCAAAGGATCTGAACAGAATTAAGTTCCTTGAAACCTGTTGTTTTCCAAAAATACTGTTTTCTTTCACATTTTTTGCCTCCAGCAATATATGAGAATGCTCTTAGCATTACACGCGCACTAGTAACAACCAGTATTACCAAGCTTTTCTAATTTGATTGGCAAAGGAAAAAAATAGTTTCTCATTTGAACATTCATTGCTTTGATCAGTAGTGTAGTGGGAGGTTTACTCATATTTTTTATAGGCCGTCTATATTTTGTCCTCAGGGAAACACCTGTTCCTGGCTGGAGAATCACTGGAATCTTAGCCCCAGCAGCTAGTAGGCCTTGGAATTAAGTCCTGATGTGATGAGTTCTCCAAGCAGCAACATCTCCTCCTTCTCCCTACGAGCCACTCCAGTGCCCCACAGTCCTCTGAAACTCACCATTCCCCAAGATGACCTTATAACCCTTTCGCACCCTAAGTCTCCTTTTCTTCCTATATTATCTGATTCTTCAACTCAGAAATCTTGAGTCATCCTTGATTCTTCCCTCAGGTGCCTTTGATACGTTTAGCCCTAAGCCCGGCATCTTATATCTCCACCACTTTCCTGTCCCAACTGTGCCACCCTGGCTTAGGACACTTGTTTTTTGCCTGAGAACCATACAGCTTCCTAATAGGACCTCTCTTCTCATAATATTGGCTCCCTCAAAACTATCACAAAAACAGTTACCAGAGAGATCTTTCTAAGGTAAATCTTGTCACTTCCCTGCTTGGAATGTTCAGACACTCCGTGGCCCACAGAGTAAAATCTAAAGTCCCAAACATGCTTCATAAGCCTGCCTTGAACTGCCTGTCTTTACCATCCATCCACTGCTGCCTCATTCCTTCACCATCACACACAGACTCACACCAGGTGGCTTATTGTCTCTGGCCTGTTTGACAACTTTGTTTCACCTGTTTGCTCAAGTATCATGCTTTCTAGGAGGCTTACACCAACACTTCCAGTTCTGTTTTGAATTTCTCTCATTTGTTTCTATGTTAGTCATACATATCTCTATTGTTTCACACATAAAATTTTATTTTTATTGTCAATTTACATGTTAGACTTCCACAAACCAAAAAGTCAAACCCATTGCTACTGAGTCAATGCTGACTCACAGTGACCCTAAAAAAACTACCTCATAGGGTTTCCAAGGAGCAGCTGGTGGATTCAAACTGCTGACTCTTTGGTTAGCAGCCAGCTGCTTAACCACTGTGCCACCAGGGCTCCCTGCCAAGCCAAGCCAAGTGCCATCGAGTCACATTAGACTAGACTTCAAATACCTTGACCATGGATCTTTGTGTCTGTAGTGCTTAAGGTAACCCTGTTGCAATATATGTTCAGTGAATAAATGCATGACACAATCACATTTTCTCAAAGGCCTCCTTGCCCGTCTCCAAAATGTAGCCCTCCACTGCCGTAAAAGCTGCCTGAATTATTCATATCACTTGCCCATTTCTTTTATGACCTCACAATCTGGGATAGGCATGTTGTTCCTTAAAAAATACATCATCATACTGGAGCTGGAGTGACAAAAATGTAGATATTTGCTGACCACAGTGTTATCTTCAGAGATCATTCTCTCATCTCTACTTTTTTACACCATAACTTTGGCACATCCTGAATCTCAAAAACATTGCTCTGATCTCAGGACCTTAAAAATGTAGCGTTCCTTTTTCTTTTTCCTTCCCACTTCTATGCATTCCACTTCTCCTCTCTGTTTACATCTGAGGACTACTCTCCATCTTCCTGGAGACTTCAAGTCTCTTGTGGGTTGCCATTGAGTTAACTTGCGCTCACAGCAACCCTACATGCGCAGAGTAGAACGGTCCCATGGGTTTTCAAGGCTGTGACCTTTCAGAAGCATGTTACCAGACCTGTCTTCCAAAATGTTCGTAACCTGCAAAGGAGGAGTCAGACCATCAATGATTCGGGTAATAGTTGGCATTGCCCATTCTATCTCAAGTCTCTTAACATCCTGTATCCTCTCATCGATCAAGTCCGTTCAGATTTCACCTATCTAAGCCAAGATTTCATTTGATTCTAGATTGTTGCCGAGAAGAAATAAACTTTAATCTCTGCTGTTGCTGTTGTTAGGTGCTGTTGAGTTGGTGCTGCCTATGTCAGCCCTATGCATGACAGCATGAACCTCTCCCCGGTCCTGTGCTACATCCACAGTTGTTCTTATGCTGAAGTCCATCATTCTAGCCACTGTACCAGTCCACCTCCCTGGGGGTCTTCCTCTTTTAGCTGACCCTGTACCTTACCTCGTGCTTTCTGTTCTAGTTGATTACTAATTCTGAATTCCTTCTTCAACCTAGTTGTCATGTTTTCACTATCAGAATACTAAGTTTTACTGGGGAAAGTCACAAAAATGCACAAAGAGTTGAGGCCAACTAGACATGAATGTTTTGCAAAATTCTGCTGCCCTTTATAGTTATATCAGCTCCTGATTTCTTAGGCTTTGACTCTGACTCCTTTCTGTGTAATTTCTGGGCTCAGATAAGGATTAGAAAGTCTGAGTGAAAGTAGAAAGAATGAATGAAGAAATTACTTTAAACTTTCTTCTTCTATGTCTTTGTGACAACACATACCTTGGTCCATTTTCTGGTTTCATTTGTACCCTTTAGCCTTTCTGGATGCTCTTTCTTCCTAAAGTTGCTGATTCTGCAGGTTTGGTTTCAAACTATGATCTCCTACCTTCATACAGTCTTCTGTCTACATTGGGGGGTAAAGTCATTAAGATGACACTGATTAGAAGCCTCATGTGTGCCTAGGACTTGCCAGATGGGTGCTTCACTGCAACTCTGCAGGGACCTAGATGCTGGGTTATCATTATTTATTATTTTACTTCTTTGTGAAGAGTTTAGGTCCTTTTTCTGAGTCATCAGGTGGGAGTGCGTGGCTACTTTCTGGTTACCATTATTCCTGGAAGTGGGCAGCATGAAGGAGTTGGAGGTCTCTGTGTGTACTGTGTAGATAATTATTTAATACTTATTTTCAGTAAGTCGTTCCTCCCTAACCTTTATTGTGCTTGTATTCTCAAGTGCTTAAAAAATACCTCATCATGCAGAAGCTAGTGTAACAAAAATGTAGCCATTTGCTGTGTGGGGATGAAGGATGGGACCTGGGACCAGGGCATCTAACAACTTCTGATAAAGCCTGGGAACCAAAGTGTCTCTTCTGAGTCCAAAGGCTCACCATGACCACCCACAGCTACTGGTTCCCCAGCTCTCAGTCTCTCTAGGCCTCCTCAGAAAGAAAGGATTGTTTCTCAACAGTGTTCCTAACATAGGATCTTGGTCTTCAGCTTTCTCATCTTAGTTCCTCTCTCTTTCACAAAGACATGGGTATCTTTCACCTGGTGTTGTATTTAGTCTCCTTTTCCTTGTTTTTATGGCATTTTATTCCCTTAGTTTTCATTTTAGAGGGGCTAGAGGAGAAAGCAGAAATAAATGATTGCCTGCAATCCATCACATTTAAGCAAATTTCCCTGATTATCTCTTTATGACCCATTCCTGCCAGTGGAATCGCTAGGCCACAGGACACGCACACTTTATAACATGATTCACATTGTCAAACAACTCACCTGAAGATTGTACTAATTTACACTCTTACCGCCAAAGGCAGGTGAGGGCCAGTTTTGTTTTATGAACGTTATTTTGCTCTCACATTATAAAAAATGGTTGCTTCCACTCTGGAGGTGAAGCATGATGACACCAGGGTAGTTTAATCAGCGCACTTCATTATGGAATATCAGAAAAATAAAACTGATGGGATGAGATAACAAGTCTATAACGTGATCGTCTGCTGAAGCTATTGCTGGTGCTGTAGATTGCTGAGCTGGAAGCTTTTGTTGTATCTGAGGATATTCAGCTTCCACATACTTGAGGATATTCCAGGCAACGACGTGTTTTCTACCTGTAGCACAGGCCATTTGAAAGACAGATGGTTTTGAGAGGCCAATGATTTTGCAGGAAGGTTTCACAAAAGTAGAAAGAGCTGGCACAATCTGCCCGAGAGGAGTGGCTGTAGTTGCTACGTTCTGTTTGTGTATTAGGTAGAACAATGATGGGAAAGTGGAACTGGAGTGGTAGAAGGGCCCCGTGACAGTGTGTCCTTGACTGATGGCATAAAATTTGGTGGTTCAAACCACCTCATAGCTTTTAATATGCTTTTGTAAAGATGGAAGTCAGGAAAACCTGACAGAGCAGTTCTACTCTGTAACACCTGAGATGCCTACAGTCTGAATCCACCCAGTGCCAGCAGATACGGTTCATGCGTGTGAATGTGTGTGTGTGTGTGTGTGTGTGTGTGTTTGAGACTTCCAAAGCAGGAGAAATCAATTTTGGTTTTTCAAGGGAAGAAAGTAACAGAAAAACCATTGCCTCTTCCATTGAAGCCTACCTACTTCTAGCTTGTTTGGGGCTATGCTTATGTATATGTATGTGTATTGCAGGAAATCACCATGATTAATACCATCGAGTTATCAGAATACAGGCTTATGTAGGAAAGTGGGACACTCTGTCTTATTTTTGCAGCCAAGTAGTGCTGGATTGCCCAAAAGATGAGGGTGTTGAGAAGGCATCCTTGAAGATCAGTAGCTGGGGGTGGGAAGTCGAAGAAAGGACTCTGAAGAATGCCTGTTGCTCAGGCATCTCCCAAGATAGATCAAGTTGGGAAGCTAACTAGTTGGTCTCCGTAGCCATGGAGACAACCTTTGCTGACAGTAGTGAGGAATGAGCAATCCACCAGTGGAACTCTAATGCAGACTTCAATTAAAATACCCAGGAGCATCCCACTTATATTCTTCTGCTCCTGTTGCTCTTTTCGGGGTCTCTCTTTTCTCCCATGTTTCTCTTTGGTGTCTATTAGCCAAGTGCCGTCGAGTCGGATCCAACTCATGCCATTTTCTCTTTTGGGGAAACAAGTGTGAGAAGACAAGTAAAGGAGTTTTGTTAGAAAGGTGACAAAGAGAAATCAAAGGGAGAAACAAGAACACCTAACTTAGTAGGCAAAATTCCTGAAAATGCATGTCTTGTACATAAGAATTCCTCAGTAAATGTCTACTGAACTGAATTAGAAGGAATTTGGACACAAGAACCTCTTTGCCTCTGTCTCTGGTCCAGATAGGATTATTACTATCATTATTATTATTATGCGTCCATTTTCCCACTACCAGCTATGGTACAATGATGTGTAATTATAGAAACTAAGTCAATTGTTCTACATCATTCTCATCTTCATCTTCATTGTGTCCAGAAGAGGAGGGAACTCTATTTTGGTTTGTTACAAAGGAAACAGGAGTCTAGCAAATTAACGTAACTTTCCCCAGTGAACCAAACCTTTGGGAAGACAGGTGAAAATAAGTGTGTTTATAATCTGATAGATAATGCATCACTCTCTGATAATGCATCAGAAGAGGTTTAAGTTCCATTTGTTCATCATACAATGTTTTTTCAATAAAATGGTAGGTGGTCGGGGGCTATAAAGATTGATTACACAGAGTATATTTTCTCGTAAGGCTTTGCTCTGAGTCTTCTGATATGCATAGTTGCTTAGCTGTTTTCTGTTCATCCGGAGTAATGCTCTTGTTCAAGCCTGAGACACACGAGATCCAACAATGAAGTCCACAAACCTAGTTGTCCTGAGTGCTACACACCTCATTGCTGAATGTCACTATGGTTACCTTGGAAGCACTCCTCTTGGGAAGCTGGGCACTGATGCCAGCTCCTAGCCACCCTTCAGAGCTATTTTGGAACGGTTTATGGAATGGCCATTGTGTGTGGTGGTGCAGTGGCAAGTTAGTGAACCTAAATGTGTAGCTGTCTCTGAGGGAGTTTTTAGCCAGTAAACAGATAACTGTATTTGAACCCCCACCCCACTCACCTGATTTGGTCCCCAGTGACTTTTTTATTTATCCAAAAGGAAATATTGAAGACATTTTGATGATATTCAGGACATCAAGGGTTGTATGACAACAGCTCTGATGGCCATTCCATAAAAACTTTCCAAAATTGCTTTGGAGGGTGGACAAGGCCCTGGCGTCAGAGCATAGCTTCCCAAGGGGAGTACTTCAAAGGTGACTGTAGTGATATTCAACAATGAGGTATGCAGCACTTTTTCTAGGATGGGTTAGTGTGGCAGTCCTCATGCCCGAGTATTTTCCAAGACATATAATGGGGAAAAAAAAATGACAGAAGGCATCTTAGGTGGGGCCTTTATCCACTATACTAATTTTTCTACCCTCCTGTCTAAGGTTATAGACAAAAAGAAACTTAAAAATCACTGGAAACAGTATCCTCACCTGTTACCAGGGCAATACATTGTACGAATATTTCTTGAGCACATATTCGTGGACAGGCACAGATAGCTACGCCGAAGGCTATTTGTGAAATAAGTGACTATGAATGAAATGGGTGACACACACAAATAAAGACAGACTGTCCCCGGGCTGTCAACAACGCTTCACAAGGAAGAGCTAAGTCAGCAAGATTCATGAAGACTCAGCCACAGGAGAGAAAGGAGGTAACTGTGTTCTAGAATGATATGCAAGGGAAAGATAATGAATGGATATGTTGACTTTGGCCAGAAGGCTGGTGATTGAAGGGTCCTCAGAATAACATCTAGTTCAACGGTACTGAAACAAAAATGTCAATACCACTTAAGTTGAAATTGGATGGGCGCCCCAGAACCTTGGTCACTAGGCCAATTCTACCCCTCCAAGCCTTTGAGATACTGCTAAGGAATCCTAAATTTCTATAGAGCACAGTTAATGCTTAAAGAATCTAATCCCCAGCATTTTCAGATGGAGACATGAGGCCCAGAGAGGACAGTACCTTTCCAAGGTCGTTTAATGGCAAAACAGGAAGTGGTGTTCCCAGTTTCTGAATGGAGAATTCTTTTCTTCACCCTGGGATGCTTCCTGACATGGCCAGAGGAGAAAAGCTTTTCTTTCTTTCTTAGGCATCTCTTGCTTATGCAGACAGCAGACTTATGTGGCATATCCAGATGGCATGTCCCATGGCTAATGGCTCTCAACTCTGACTTGTCTAGCAAGTAGCCCACTGTGAGAGGACTCTCTTTAGACTGGGCTGTTCTCTTCTCCTTGGTTTCCTGAGTTTGGGGACTGAGTACCAATTGAAATGAGAGGCTTCAGAGACCTAGGACCTCAGTGGATGGTCTGACTTGATTTGCTTCAGAGCTTTAGAGGTAAAATAGCCCAGGGACTCAACAAGGAACTACTCAGGCAACCTAAACCACACCACACCTGTCACTGCTGAGTCAATTCTAATGCACAGTGACCCTGCAGTGATGTGGAAACTGTCTTGAAAGAGAGAGACAGCTCAGAATTACGCCTGAATGAGCAAGTGAGAATAGGCCGATTCTAGCACGGCCAGCCAAATGCCATTCTTTCCAGCCCCCATTCCTGTGTTACATGTTCCTTTGTCACTGATGAGAGAACGTCATTCAACACGGCTCAGCTAATATTGCCTCAACCCCCAAAACGCATGAGTTTCTGTGATAGGCACCTTCACAAATGGTATCTCACTTCTCCCTCGTAGGATGCAGTGAGGTTGGGACTCTTCTGGAATTGAGAAAGCTAAGACTCCAAAAAAATCAAGTGATTAGCCTCCCAGACCCATCAGCCTTGGTGCCCACAGCCAGGATGTGGCTGAGCTGAGGGCTGACACCATACGAGTGACCCCAACCTGATGCTGTCATCACGACCACAAACTTCTTCCTTTCTGGTTGTTAAATAAAATGTACTGTCTTTTGTGACAGAAAAATTAATTATCTGACACCTCTAGACACAGAAACATCTCAATTGTCAACCAAGGACAGATTTCTGAAAGGCAAGCTCAGATGATCTTTATGCCTTCTTTTGCATGTTGGGGAAGTGATGTAACGGTAAGTAAGAAGGAAAGATCCAGATGGTGGCCTGTTGCCAGATCCAGGGAGGAGTGCCCTGAGTTGGTGCTAGGCAGCATCTCAAGAGGCACTGGAGGCTCAGGCCTGAGGCAGTCAAGAGGAACTGTGTGCTATAAAATACGTGTGGTTTTCAGAGGGTCCCCTGGAGTGAGCATCCTTCTCTGCAGTGCTGCTTGCCAGCCCCTACACTGCCCTCGCAGCCCAGAGAGCACAGACCCACGTGAGTCAGCAGCCTGAGCCAGACCAGGCCCCCAGGCAACCACTCCATCCTTCTATCTGGCCTGCCCAGCTCCCCACCACCATTTCTCCAGGGCCGAAGACCACTGAAACAAGGACTTTGCATTATTTGGCTCTGTGGAAGCAGACTGTCTTTTTCCAGTTTTGTTAGAAACTTAATTATGATTCCTTTCTCTCTGCCCGCTCTTAGCCTCAAATGCAAGCTTTGCTGCATGTGTCCTCAGAGGCATAGTGAAGGTCTAGTTCACTCTGGAGAAAAAAAAAGAACAGCTTAGGAGGTCAGAGAACATTTGGCTGTATCAGAGGTGAAGTGCTCATTTTCCTCTTGGGTTTCAGAGTGGGCTGCATCCCTGCTGGAACAGGTGGTCAGCTGGGTTATAGGCAGAACAGTTGCCAGAGATGACTGTGCCACTAATGTGTGTCCACCTGAGCCAGACGGGACTAATCGGAAGGAGCCTCTCAGCCCCAGGCAGCCTGGAATGAGTCCCACATCAAAAGCCCGAGGTCACTTTCACACATGTGTTCATAGCCTGGTGTCCCTTTGCACACCAGGCTTCCTACATTTCTCACCCTCCTGGACTCGAGAAATCAAATTACGGCTCCCATGTTTCCTCAGGCACAGTGGTTTCGAGGGACATAATTCTCAGTGTCTAACCTCAAATCCTTAAGTGTTGCAAGGCTTTATGTTTTGGTTTGGATTTTTGCCTTTAATTGGCAGGATAATTCATAAAGACCTTATTTTTCTGATCTTTCGGATGATTCACATAGGACAATTATAACAGATCAGCAGGAAAAATTGTGGTTATTTTATTACTACTGGAAAGGAAGGAAAAAAAAAAGATACAGAGAGAATTTTACAGGCCAGGCAGCTAATACAGAACACTTAAGAAGCAATTTTGAAATGTAAGTGGTGCTTTGCATGTTGAATTTTAGGGGGGAAAAACATCAGTCTTTTATATATATTTTCTTAAATGTTGAGATTAAGATTGTCCCAGGGCAGCTGACATCCTCATCTTTGACAATAAAATAGTATGCTAGGAAAACACTGTGTTTTTAGTTAGGGTAAGGACTTGTACTGTCACCAATTTGTTAGATTGTCATATTGGAGTACCTTACATGTTGTTACGGTACTGGAAGCTATCCCACTATCATTTCACCTGTGGTGGACAAGTTTCAAGGTGCTTCCAGGCTAAGATAGACTACGAAGAAAGCCCTGGCTGTCTACTTTGAAAATATTAGCTAATCAAAACCCTAAAACTTACTACAGACTGTCATCCACTATTCCAGAATGTGCTCCTGAGGCTAGAAGACACTCAAAATATACAGTGACTTGAGTACACCAGTGACTGTCCAGGTGGCACCAGCCAGTGTTTTGTTCTGCTGTACATTATGTTGCTATGAGTTGAAGCTGACTTGATGGCAGCCAACGATAACAGATGAAGCTGGAAGAGGTCTGAGAATAGCTGGGAGTCTCTGTGTCACATGGAGATGTAGGGTAGTGTGATGGTTAAGACTGTGTGTCAACTTGGCTGGACCAGTGTTTTGGCAGCTATATACAGTGGCAGGAGTGGGGCCTATGGTGGCTCATCACCCACTTTCAGTCTTCATCTTCCCACTTTCCACCATCTATTTCCCTCTGCTCACATTGTCAGCAGCTCCTGCTCTCTTCTCTTCTTACATCTGGTTCCTGGAACTTGAACTAGCGTCGGTTAGACTCATCGATCCTCACAGCCTGCAAGTAACAGCACCGTTCCCTGACCAGTTGATTCTGGGGTCACCAGTTGATCCCGGAAGCTCTGTGAATCAGCAGAAACTTCACAGTCTCACCCACCATTTTGGATTCCCTGACCTATACAGCCTGTGAGCGTGAACTCTAACCTCTGACCTGCCAACCTTGGATTCACCGGCTTCTGCAGCTTCACGAGGCTTGTACTCTAATCAAGGACCTGGGACTTTTCAGCTTCTACAATTGTGTGACATGTCTTCTTGTGTTAATCCTTCCCTGATGGCACTGGGTTTTTTGGGCTTGTACATGTTATACGTGTTACTTGTTTTGCTTCCCTAGAGAACCCAGCCTAAGACAGGCAGTCTTGAGACATCTGCATTCAGAGCATGTGGAGATACCACAGATGAGGGAGAAAGATGGTCAAAGTCAGACAGATAATCTGGAAGCCTGTATGACTTAAATGTTGGACCTTAAAAGTTAACCCTTAATTAGATCTCAAAGAATTATGCCTGAGCTAGTGTTATTTGGGTGCTAACAGAGGGCAACAAAGTGCTGTCTACCAAAGAGTCTTCATGGCCAGTGGCAAGCACAAGGCTGGGCCAGTTACATTATGCTAAACAGGGCACAGCAGCAAAGGCATAATGAAAGTACAGGAAGGTGGTGAAAATTCTGAAAACTAGGGAGCTAAGGAAAGGAGACAGCAGATCAGAAGTTAGAAGCTAAAAGTAGAAACTGAGGATAAACCAGAGAAAATGCCAGAAGTCAGCTGTCATGAAGAGAGCTACAAGGAAGAGTCAAAAGCAGAATTCGAGAACAGCTGTTGAATGAGGGTGGATCAGTGACATGTGTGGACAAAACCAGCTCTGTAAGGCCATGCCGTCTGACATGGGGCCCACTCCAAGTCTCTCCCTTCATGTTCAACAAGCCATTCCATGTACACTCCATAACAGATGCCCAAGTTGTCAACCCTTGGTGACTACCCTGCCAGGTAGTTGCCCTACATAGTACAATGCTTATGTCAATTCTTTGTTTCTTGTATTAACTTCCTCGGACCCAGAATTTCTGGTGTTGTATGACTCAATGGCACTTGGCTTGACTTGGATGACAAAATAGTGTATAGTTTTGGACTCTTGGGTCTTCTGACCTCTTCATACTCCCTACTGGTTATCAACCCTATTGGCACCCTTGATTTCAGGGTCTCTATGTGACTTCTCCAGCCATGTCCAGTTTCATGCCACATCCCCACCTAGAAGAGTCCTTGACACTGTGGATGAGGTAAGTGGCATGGCTTATATAATCAAACTTAGAATCCAAGAGCTCTTGACATATTGAAGATATTCAACTCAGCTTTTAGTGTGCCTAAGATGGCCACCCTCTGCTGCTCTACATGGCTCAGGCATGCCCACAGCACATCATGGGAAGTAGCAGTCTGGACCTTTGGTAGACAGTTTGTATTGCAAACAACAGAGCACCCACCAAGGAATGGCCCATTAATTACATTTTAAGACTTAGCTTGAAGAGCAGGAAGAAAAGCAGATTCGATCCAAATGTGTTTGAATTAAATTGTACCCACACTGAAAGCTTTGTTCTGTGATGAACAGCATATCAGAGAAGGGATACAAAAGAGGGAGGGTGGAGCATGACAAACCTTGCCTGCTTCTTGTTACATTAGGAATCTACAGCTAGATGCTCAATGGGCTTTGCTCTTTGACTCACATCCTCGTGTAGACATATCTGCAGGGCCTGTGGAATCAACCCATCTGGTGTTGTTTGCCTGGAGATTAAGGAAAATATCTTCCCAAATGGAGGCAAAAGAAATGAATCAATACAAGGACCACAAGTTCGGATGAGGGGAGTAGTCTCTGAATCCCCATTGATGTCATTCAACTGAGCAAAACCTTCTCTGTCTGGTCCCTAGGGATTCATGCCCAGATATAAAGGTGTGGTGTGTGTGTATGTGTACATAAAGCCAAACACCAAACCCATTGCCTTCGAGTCAATTCCAACTCATAGTAACCTGTAGGGCAAAGTAGAATTGCTCCATAGAATTTCCAAGAAGCACCTGGAACGTCTGAGCTGCTGACCTTTTGATCAGCAGATGTAGCACTTAACCATTATACCATACACGTGTGCAATAACAAACCCGACAAGAGGAAGAGGGAGGAGGAAGATGCGGAATAGGAGGAGAAGGAAGAAATAAAACTCTTCTACATCTGTGGAAGATTTGAAAGCCCCAGACAGCAGCACTGCTTTCTAGGACAGGATACAGAAGGAATCATAGAGACCATGCACGGAAGGTGTTTCCTTCCATGAGTGTTTGTCAGGATGTGTATACCAGCCTGAGCTTACGTATGAGGTGTGACAATTAAGCCCACAAACTTAATTGTTCTAAGTGCTATGTACCTCCTTGATGAATATCACTATAGTCGCCTTCAACGTGCTCCTCTTGGGAAGCTATGCACTGATGCCATTGCCTAGTCCATCCTTCAGAACAATTTTGGAACTCTTTCTGGAATGGCGACTGCACCTAGTGGCATGGTAGCAAGTTCACCAATTTAACTGTATAGTTGTCTGTGAGGGAGTTTTTAGCCAGTAAGCAAATAACTGCATTGGCACACCCTCCCTACTCACCTGATCTGGCTCCAGTGATTTTTTTCTTTACCTGAAAATAAAGGGAATATTGAAAGGAAGACATTTTGATGACTTTCAGAACATCAACAGTTATACAACAAGCCCTGATGACCATTCCAGAAAAAGTTTCAAAATTGACAGGTGGACTAGGTGCTGGCCTCGGTGCTTCTCTTCCCAAGGGGAGTACTTCAAAGGTGACCACAATGGTACTCAGCAGTGAGGTATGCAGCACTTTCTCCAAGATGAGTTTGCTAACTTACTTGTTACGCCTTGTATGTGCAATCACAGGTGAAGTCTTTGAAGCAACTTGGTGGGGCCTACATTCGTTGTGCAGGACTTCACAGAGGGCTAGGAGCACTGGGGAGCAGACATCATCTAAGGTGTGCTGAATGCCTGAAAGAGCTCCCCAGCCCCTGTCCGCTACCATAAACACTGAAAAGACTATGTCCCTGAGCCCAGAAATAGATGGAAGAGATAGACTTCAAGGCTGACAACCTGAAATTGTTGATATTGACAGAACCAAGGGAATACTTTTGTTTTTAACCCTACTTAGCCCCCTGCCTCTAAAGGAGCCCTTATCTCTGACTGAGGTTTGCAGGAAATTTTGGATTATATTGGTTTTGTAACAGAAAGGCTCTAATGGACACTCTTAGTCACAATGTCTCTTCTGAGACAGATCACAGAGAGTGAGGAACCACGGTAAACATCCTTATCCACAGCAGCTGTGTATTGCGTTAACTGCTGTGCTGATTTCAAACCACTGTTACATGGGGGGGGGGCAGGGAGGGAACAGATAGGAAGCATGTCCAGTCTTCACAAAGGACGTTTAATAAGCATTGTGGGAAGATTTGGAACACCTGACACCCCAAACTGTTAACTGTCACATGGCCAATCTTTCAAGAAGAACAATGAAAGTAAATAACATTCAATGACAATTTGGTTGACAATGGAATGGGGTCATAAGAACTGGAGGACTGGTTAATGGGAGGGTGTCAGGATTATTGGGCTTGATCCAGGAGATATGACTGGAAGTAATGGGGCAAATGGAAGGAGGAAAAAGTTGGATGGATAATCAGGGAGAACAGGTGGTGAGCACTATTGCTCAGTGGAAAAGTCTCCCTGGAGAAATGATGGCGTTTCCCGAGACTTTGAAGACTAGACAAGGCAAAGACATAATATGCACCAGGGATCAATTCTTCCTTGGCAAAGAAATGATCTCAGTGATCTAATGGTCTTTCCTGTCTCTGATTTAATGACAAGGTACACAGCAACAGAGAGAGAGAGAAGATATGGCCTAGAAAACGAATTAGAAAATTATGCTTTAAGGAGACTTAGCATGCTCTCTCAACTTTTCCTGTACTATTTTGACTGTGACTGTATGTTCTGTTAACCACTGGATCCTGGTTAAACATTTTCAAGAATTTTACAAAATCCATTCACCTGGAAGTCCATTTGCTTCTACTTCGAAAATAGTCTTCATAGAATTAGTACTTTTCTTTCTTTTAAGGCACTCACATTTGAACATGAATATGACCAGGAGGAGCCGCAATTGCTAAGCCCATCATCCCCTTCAAGCATATTATGTGGAACGTGTTGTGATGAGAGGAAGTAACTGGATACAGTTTGTCAGGGGCAGTTGCAGACAGAACTGTGACCCTTCTAAGTGTCCATCTACACAGAAAGAGAGAAATATTTAAATTACAAAGGAGATGAATGCAAAATACTGTGCAAAACTGGAATAAGCAGTCTAACAAATCCACAAACCCTCTGTTGCTGGAGGCATGGAGGAAAGGCAAAATGGACATCTCTGCTTCATAAGGAATGGTCTGAGGGAAATTACTAGAGTTTCTTTTTGCTTGGGTTAGCATCCATTGCTGAGTAATAAATTACCGTAAAGATAATGACTTAAAACAACTCACTTTTATTATTTCACTATTTCTATAGGTCAGGAGTCTGGGTGTGGTTTCTGCTTAGAGTCCGTCTTAGTCATCTAGAGTTGCTTTAACAGAAATACCACAAGCGGATGGCTTTACAGAGAGAATTTTATTTTGTCACAGTCCAGGAGGCTGAAAGTCCAAATTCAGGGTGTTACCTCCAGAGGAAGGCTTTCTCTGCTGGCTCTGGAGGAAGGTCCTTGATGTTAGTCTTCCCCTGGACTGGAAGCTTCTGAGGTGCAGGGACCTCAGTCCTTTGACAAGGATGTGCTCAGCTCCTGACACTGTATCTTGGTGATGTGGGGTCCTCAAATCTCTGCTGACTTCTTTGCTTTATATTTTAAGAGACTGCCTCAAGGCACAAAACAATCTTGCACCTTGAGTTCTGCTCCAGCACCACAACAGCCACCCACCCCCCCTCATTAACATCACAGGGGCAGGGTTTACAGCATTCACAGTACCGGGAACCATGGCCTAGCCAAATTTCTACACACGTTTTTTAGAGAACACAATTCAATCCATGACAGGATTTCTCAAGTCTGCAATGAAGGTGCTGTATGGACTGCATTCTAATATGGAGGCTCAACTGGAAATGTTTTGCTCCCAGACTCACACCAATTTTTGGCAGAATTAGTCTTCCTGCAGTTTTAAGACTAAGGGACTCATCTGGGTGTTAGGTGAAGGCCACAGTTAGTTCCTACAGGTCAACTGAGCTCCTTCCCATGAGGGCTTCCACAATAAGACCACTCACTTCGTGAAGCCAGCAAGGAGACTGCTTCCAAGATGGAATCTTAAATAACATAATATAATCATGAGAACCTTTGGCATATTCTGTAAGTTAGAAGCAAGTCACAAGTCCAACCTATATCCAAGGGGAGGAATTCACACAAAAGAATGAATGAGCACCAAAAGTCAGATTACAGGGCTACCAAACCTCACAAAATATCTATCCACTACTACAATTCTGAGCTTCTGGCTGGGTGGTTTAAACGACACCTTAATTTTTTGAGTTTCATTAATATATTTTAAGACTTCTAGTTTTTCCAGAGATTGGCTCTTAAGAAAAATTTGACCTTCATTAAGCTGAACAGTTTATCCTTGCTAATACTGTTTTTACTTATTAAAATTATTTCAATAATATTTATTCATTCACTTATTTAAGACATTTTCTTTAAGAACATTCTGTGAGTTGAGGCTTTAGTAAGATTGCAGTCAACTGGGAAAGACAAAAGATAAAGGTGAATGAAGTGCTCCATCCCTCGAGAATCTGGATTGTATCTCAAAGGGGTGGGGAAGTTAGATGTACTTTCTCATAGGTGCATAGAGAATGGGAAGAGTAGATTTGAAGGGCGAGGGAAGCATAAAAAAGATACATTTAAATGAGTAGTTTAGACTCTATACTAAGTAATCAGAAAATGCATATGAAAATGGATGGACAAAGTAGATTGATAACCACAATTGTCCCCTTCCTCTCAAACCTACTATGCCATTAGTGGGGTCCAGGTACAGGAGGCCAGTCTCTTTGCTTGTACCTCTTATCTTAGTCAGCTCCGGTCTTCTCCTGACTTCTTAATGGCCTGACCCCATCATCCATTTCTTCCGTCTCCTGCATGGCTGACCTCATTTTCTCACTTGTTTCCCACGGACAGTTCAGTGTGCCCATGTCTCTTCCATTTTGACACACATAAAAACTAAAAAAAAAAAAAAAATTAATTCTCACTCCCCCTTCATACTTTCTCAAAAAATAGTTTATACTCAACTGTGATGGGGCAAACAATGTCAGATCCCAGTGGCAACACACACAAAAAAGACGTAGCCCAAGAACTCTACTAAAAGACTGCAGTTGATGGCTTGATGGCCTGGGACTTCTCCTGGGAGCATGGCCCCTATACCTGCTGCTGATCCTGATCATTATTCATTGCTGAAGTCAACTCTTTGGACAGGAATAGACTGGACTAGGAAACATAAGGTGAGCATATGGTGTGTCCACTTTATGGTTCTATGTATCTACAGCATGCCATCCTACTGGCTTCTTATTAGCAGGCAGAGAAGAGGGTGGAGAGGAAGGGATAGGAGATTGTTAGCAGGATATGACATGTATAGAATGGAAAGGAAGAATGTACTGTCATGAAGGAAGGAGACCAGAGGGAATTGCAGATAGCTGCACAAATTTAACTTGGATTGTGTACTACTTTCACTCAATCACAATAAAAATAAATAAATAAATAAATAGTTCACACTTTTGGTCTCTTTTTTCTCCCCTCCCATTTTGTCCTCCATCTCCTCTGTCACTCCATTGCACTCTCCTTGCCCCGAGAATCTCCTTTATGTTAAAGACAGCAGATACATTACATTTGTTCATTTTGCTTGACCTCTCACTACATTTGACAGAGGTAACAACTGTTTCCTTGAAACACTCTGTTCTCCTGTTTGCCAGATCACCGTGTTCTTCCAATTTTCTTTGTCTCTCTCTAGCTGCTGCTTCTTCATCTTCTTCATAGGCTCTTGCTCCTCAGTGGGCCACTGTGTGCTGTATTGAATCTCACTCCATGAGTCTTCTCATGATTACACAACTTGATTGTAAAACATAAGAGAATACATCTTTGTTTGCATTTCTGTTTATTTATCTGTAATGAACTGATAGAACTGGGAAGTTTCTACTTCTTTTCAACTGACTGTTTCAGTATATATCCCCTTGATTTCAAACCTCTGCTCCATTCCTCCTTCCCTTCCCTGTGTTTAACCCCAACTCCCCCTCCAGAAAGCTTGTCCTAATCCCCCAGTAAGAAGTGATATTTTCTCCTCTGAATTTCATTGCCCTTTTAGTCTGACTTTATTATGCCATTTATCCCTTTTAGTTTTGTATTACAGCTATTCTTATCTGTACATCCTTCCCGGGGGCCGTCCTAAGTTGCGTTCGTCTTTGTATTCCCATGTAAATTTAACAAGACACTGCTGGCAGCTCTGCTCTGCCTTGCAACTCCTTGGGGCAATTCATTCATATTTCTGATCCTGAATTTGCTCATATGTAAAATGAGAATGTAATATCAATTTTTAGGACTGATGTTATGATGAGAAATTATATACATAAAATTACTAGCACAATGATTGGTACATTATAAGAATTCAATAAATATGGAAACTGTTCTTGTTATCATTAGCACCAATAGGTAGAAAATATTTATTAAGTCTTTTAGTCATCTGATATGCTCTAACAGAAATACCATGAGTGGATGGCTTTAACAAAGGAAAGTTTATTCTCACACTTTCCAATAGGCTAGAGGTCTGAATTCAGAGTGCTGGCTCCAGGGGAATACAGTTTCTCTCAGTCAGCTCTAAAGGAAAGTGCTTATGTTGCATCAGTCTTTCTTTGGTCTGAGAGCATCTTGGTGAAAAGTTTCAGGTCTGAAGGACTCACTCTGCTCTTGGTGCTGTTTCCTTGATGATATGTTGTCCCCAACTCTCTGCTTGCTTTGCTTTCCTTTTATCTCTTTTAGGGTAAAAGGATAAAGGTAGTGCGAGCCACAATCCAGGGAAACCCTCTTTACACTGGAGCAAGGAAGTGACCTTAGGAAGGGTGTTACAGTCTTGAACATAGTCCAGTCTATTAACCACAGGCAGCAATTAGGATTTACAGCATAGGGAAATCACAAAATAGAGGATAATCACAACATACTGGGAACATAGTCCAGCCAAACTGTTGCACATATCTTTTTGGGGAACAGAGTTCTATCTATGACATTAAGTGAACAAATGGAAGGATACATGAATAAATGTGCATGAAAGAATTCTTTAAGATAGGGAACAAAGCAAATATAAAACCAAACAAGGAAATAGACTAAAAACAGCCAATCATCCAATTAATTAACTTTCCCTTGCTATCTATGACTTAACCTACGTGATATCAACTCTTAAAATGCTTGCGTATGTATCCTATAGGGTTGCTATGGGTAGGAATTGACTTGATGGCAGTGGGTTTGGTTTAGTTTTAAAGTAAGAATTAGAAATTATCCAAATTTTTAAGTTGAGAATTACCTTCATCCCTGTGAATTTAGATTCCTATCTGGACTTGCAAATGAAAATGGTGTTCGATGAAATGATTTACACTTGTGTTTTCTTAGGACAATTACCTTGTATGTACTCGATAATGTGTTAGATTTTACAAGCCTTATGTATCTGTGTTCACAGGACTCAATTGCTTCTCTCCATGAGAATTCATCAATACATCTATGCAAAACCATAATCAATGCAAAACCACAGCCCACCTCTATTCTTTTCTCATGCTCACCTGTGAAAGTTCTAAGCCTGATTTCCATCCCATATTCACCGTCCCATTTTTGTAGTTCAGGTCTGGGAGAGAAAACATTAGAATGAAATTGCTTCTGGAGAAAGTTGTAGTAGTTGATTGTAAGCAAGGACTTTCTGTCTTCGATTCTTTATGGCTGCTGATGAGGATGTGAAAAAGTCAAAGACATGATCTGTATTTTACTTTTCCAAATTTATTACCGAGGTATCAGCATGTTGATGTGCACATCTCCTTACAGATATCCAAAAATGAATTTCCTGACATTTAGCTCTTAAACAAAATGTATATGTGTTGCCTGTCAAAAACAGAGATATTTATATGTCCTGAGATTCACAGGTTCCAGCAGCTAATCTTCAAGAATATTACTTGATGGGCCATTATAGACAAGATTTACTTGATATTTGTCCTTTTTCTAAATTTACACATTATTTAAAATAGTATCCTGGGCCTTCAACTGAGGAATGGTCTCTAGACCCAGCTGTTTTATACATGGATTTTTGCCAATCATTGATTGTTCAAAAGATAATAGCATCCATAGGAGCAACTGAGAGAGAGGGAAGAGGAAGAGCAGCGGCTGGAAGTTAAAAATGGTTAAAAGGCAGCTGGCTTTCTGCCAAGGAAAATATGGAGTAAACACAGCTAAAGCAGATGGAGAATAGAAGACAGTTCAAAAATGTTCCTGCGTCTTACAATACACAAAGAAATTGTGTGTCACCATGTCTTATCTTGTCTATCCTCTCCCATTGCTGGGAAGTACTCAGGGCAGGTTTTACTGTTACCAGTTGGCATAGAAGGAAACAGATAAGGAGAGAGAGGTGATTTAGGTTGCCCTATAATCATAGACCAAGAATATGTTCGAGTCTGAGTGGACCCCGGTGCTTCAGGCATCCAACAAGATGACAGCTTCACCTTCAAGTAGCCTGAACACTAGGAAGTGGAAAGACAGAATGGAAAGCCAAGAAATCATAAATGTGAAATATCTAGCTATGAGACTGAGGCCAAAGATGTAATTCTGTGGAAAAAGATCTGAGTAGGAGCTTTGAATCTCCCATCACCGAGCTCTGTGGCTTCTGATGAGTTCCTTTATCCTGTTCAGTTTTTTTTTTTTTATTTGTCAATCATAATGATAACTGGGGTCCTTGAAGATTCATCATCACATTATTTGTATCTGAATGTCTACCATGTTGGTATCAGGAAAACTAAGAATGAAGAATGGCAAAGACAGACATATCTCCTGGGTCAAGAAGAGCGGGTGGCATAGTGTTTAAGTGCCTTGACTGCTAACCAAAACATCGACAGTTTGAATCCACCAGATGCTCCTTGGAAACTCTATGGGGTAGTTCTACTCATATAGGGTCACTATGAGTTGGAATCTAGTCAACAGCAATGGTTTGGGTTTAGCAGGGGCAAGGGAAACAGAGGATTCCCCTGAGGAGAAGATATAAAATCTTAGAGGAGGCAGTTAACTGAGTAAAGGGAAGGATGGAAATGCCACGACAACAGCCTTTAACGAAGTTAAGGAGGACTTGAGATTGAGGCCTAGGCTTCAGTGTATTGATAATCCATCTTCAGGCCTTTCATTTCCCTGTTCAGCTTCCATAAATTCTCTCAACTTCATCAAGAGGGACAAAGGGGGAGCTCATTGCCGTAAGTCAGCCCTCCTCCTGATGCGGGAGTTGAGAGCAAACCCTACCTCACTCGGGCCTTGCACCTGTCATTGACAGATACACAACCCTCCCTATACTATACCTCTGGCCTCATCCTCTCTCTCTGCCTTTAATCCACCAGATGACCCTGATTCCTGGTCACCTATCCACTCCTGTGCCATAATGTGCACCAGGCTTTGCATAGATACATCTGTTTTCACATGGTCACTTCAGTCCAGTTCTTGCAGCCTGCCATTCAGTCCTCTGAAACCCACAGTCAGTTCCCAGGAAAATCCTTGCTTTCCTCACCTTGTTCTCTGAGTGTTCTCCTCCCCGTCTTGTGCTAACAGAAACCTGCTTCTCCCCTGAGGACCCTGCTGTACCTGCAACTTTCCCAAGTGGTGGCTGTTTTTTGTTTGTCCCTGTTTTTCCTCCTACAGCCACCCCTTTGTTGCAACTTCCAGCACATTTTTCAGCCATCCTCCTAAGTTCCTCTAGTTTTATCTCCTGTCATCAGATTATATCTTCCAGTACCCAAGTCACTGCTGCAGTCTACAGATTCTTGAGTCACTACTGCTCATTTCTCATTGTTTTCACTCCTGATTCATAGTCACTCTCCTAACAGCTCTCCTGTCTTACTCCTAGGAGAGTCTTTACACATATACATGATCCTTACAAGAACATGGACTCTCAGTTCCTTGGACTTCTCTGTTGATCATGGCCTCCACCCTGGCAGTCATAGATGTCTATTTTTGTTATCTTCTCATTGTCATTAACTGCGACACCTCCGTGCTCCCCAATGCTCCGACCACCATTTTGGGTCTTTCGGGCAAATTCCATCTGAGGTTTCGACTCCTGTTATGAATTGAATTACACCTCCAAAAAAATGTGTATGTCAGTGTGGCTAGGCTGTGATTCCAGTATCATGTGATTTTCCTGTATGTTGTGAATTTTGCCTCTAGGGTGTTAATGAGGGAGGACGGGTGGCAGTTGTGTTGATAAGGCAGGACTCAATATACAAGGCTGTATTTTGTCTTAAATATCTTGGAATATTTAAAAAAAAGAAGAAGAAGCAAGCAGAGGGACAAGGGGAACTCCCATCATCAAAAAACCGGCACCAAGAGCAGAGCATGACTCAACCAAGATTGACAAGAAAGACCCTCTTCTAGAGCAGAGAGAGAGACAGAGCCTTCTCCTGGAGCCAATGACCTGTGTTTGGACTTTGAGCCTACTAGACTACGAGAAATATATTTTCTCTGTTAGAACCATCCACTCATGGCATTTCTATTAGAGTAGCACTAGATAGCTAAGACACCATCCACTTATTATAGCTCAAGATGACTGAGACAACTTCAAAACCCAACTGACTTTCCCAGGAACTCCCACGCTTTTGATGCAGTTAACATTTCCCTTCCCTCATCCCTTTAATGTCCCATCTTCCCTTTTAACCAATTTGTTTTCCATAGTCAGGGGTTATAATACCTCTCATATCTGCTCTGTTCTTTGGCCCTTCCTTCACTTTGTAGAAATCTCTTGGCAAAACCACCAACACCAACAAACAAGCCAGCACACAAACAAAAAAATCCCTTTGCTGTCAAGCTGATTCTGACTAATGGCAACTCCAAATGTTGTGGATTCAAGCAGTACTCCCTAGGATTTTCATGGATATGGCCTTCCAGAAACAGATTGCCAGGCCTTTCTTTTGAGGTGTCTTTGCATGAATTCTAACTGCCAACCTTCTTATTGATCATTGAGCTCGAGGCCATTCACTTGACCTGGGTACTCTGCGACTACATTCACTCTGTATCTATTGAGCTACGTATGTGTGAAGACAAATATGCAAGCCTGCTGCTTGTTCCATGTTAAATTCATGAACAAAAGCCTTGAGTGGCCCTTAAGTCACCTGGCAATTTCCCTAGTGTATTCACTCTGCCCTTTCCTAGCAAAATATTTCTCACCTTCTCTTCTCTCCTCAAAATGCTGTTAGCTCCTCCACCACTCCCATTCTTGGCTGATTATCTTGCTTTCTTCTTTGCTGAGAATGTAAAATAGATGATAATTTGAAGACTCTTCACAACCCCCTACAATCACTCTTTCCCACTTACCAGTATCTGTGCCCATAATCTCAGCTTTAGTGCCTCTCACTGGTGCTGCAGAAGGACTCTCTGTTGGGTTGTCCTTGTGCTGCTCCCAAACCAGTGCCTCCACTTGTTCGTTACAGCCCGTTCTGTCACACCTGCTCAAAGCTGTAGTTCCAGCAATTGAAGCTTCCTACCGAATTATTGATATTTTTGTTACAATAATTATTCCAGTTATACAAAAAAAATTCCAAAATATTGATATAAGGGGCACACATGGTTTAAGCACTCAGCTACTAATCAAAAAGTCACAGGTTTGAACTCACCAGTTTCTCTGTGGGAGAAAGATGTGCCAATCTATTTCTATAAGGATTTTGTTGTTTTGTTAGTTACTGTCAATTTGTTTCAACTCATAGTGACCCCGCGTACAATAGATCAAAACACGGCCTTGGAAACCTTATGGGGTAGTTCTATTCTGTCCCAACAGCAATGAGTCTTCTATATATATGTGTGTGTGCGTGCGTATATATATGATATATACATACACACAGACCTTTGAATGTTTATATACTTGTGTGCATATGTATGTATATAGAGAGAGACAGAGAGAGATGTATGTATACCAAGCTTCTCATATACACACAAATACACACATCTATATATACCTGTGTATAGGGTCACTATGAGAATCAATGACAGTGGGGTTTTTGGGTTTTATATGTATATATATCTTTACATACATACATACACACACAGACACATACATATGTGTACATATATACACACATGTATAACACAAATATGTATAGAACTTACAGAAGGAGAGAGAGAGGGTCGCCTTTGAGTTTTGCAAATGGTTAATATGTTTGGCTGCTAACAAAAAGATCGGAGGTTGGAGTCCTCTCAGAAGCACTTTGGAAGAAAGGCCTGGATCTACTTCCAAAAAATCAGCAATTGAGAATGCTATGGAGCAGTTCTGCTCTGATGCATAAACGGTCACCATAAGTCAAAACTGATGAAATAGCATCTGACTTGCCCTTCTAGCTACTGCCCTACTTATCTGCTCCTCTTTGCAGAAACACTCCTTGCATCGTTCTGTGAATTCCAATTCCTCTTCTTCTGTTTTTCTTAGACCCACTCCAGCTGGACTTCTGCTTCCCCAAGCATCACCTCTGTGTGGCTAATCCTGTTGGGACTATCGTCAACATTTCTCACAGCTCATCCCTCGTAGTGTACACTCGTCACTAGCTTACAGGG
This sequence comes from Heterohyrax brucei, assembly GCA_028571685.1. Taxonomy (NCBI): domain Eukaryota; kingdom Metazoa; phylum Chordata; class Mammalia; order Hyracoidea; family Procaviidae; genus Heterohyrax; species Heterohyrax brucei. Next base: position 10,449,294 of record CM053164.1, on the reverse strand, counting down.
TGTCATGCCATCCCAATTCACTGTCTGTTTCTTCTCTATCTCCTTGCTGGTTCTACTTCATCTCTTAGGCTTTGTAACTTTGAAATGACACAGGGATCAATCTTTGCCCCTATTCTCTTTGTTTCGGCTCTTCAAGTTTATTTCCACCTGGAATGCTCTTCCCCCAGATGGTTCACTCTTCTTCTATTTCAAACCTTTGCTTAAGTATCAGTTTTTCAGTGGGGATGACTTTGACCTCAGTGTTTTGTTTTTCGAGTCATCTGCTATGCCTGCCTTATGTGTATCCATCCTTCTAAGCCCTTTCTACTTCTTCGTCTCTTGTTTTCAGAACACATACAGTTTTTCTTTCTTTCCTTTTTTAATACACTCTGTGATTTTCCTTGGATTGACAACAGTGGATGACACAATGGACTCAATATAGCAATAACTGTGATGATGACTCGAGGCTGGGCAATGTTTCATTCTGTTACAAGTAAGTTCACTATGAGTTGGTGCTGACTCTTTGGCATCTAATCACCACAACAAAATGATTTTACTTATTCATTTAGTTTGCTTTTTATTGTCTGTCTCCTACCAAGACAGCTCTACTAGAACACAGACTTTTGCTGTGTTTACTTATGTATCTTAAAAGGACACCTGACTCTAGGGTCGGATTATCAAGTCTGCTTTAGGTTGATGGAGACACAGGTGGCAGCCAGATTATACAAAGCCTTAAACAGTATACTAATAAACTTGCCTTTTTTCATACTCACTCTGAAAATCGTATAAAGACAGTGAAGTAAAAGTTTGACGTGGTTGAGTTCACCGTATTGGAAGGCCATTCTCGTTGCAATGATTCAGGTGATAGGGATGGCTGATGGCCTGTGGAAGTGCGAGTAGAGGAGAGAGGTTGGCAGTTCTACAAAATAGTGTTTGAAAAGTCGAATACAAAGCATCTTTATGCCTTGGGTAGCTTGCCATGTTAGAAGGCTATCACTGAAGTAAGGATTAGAAGAGGAAAAATTGGTTTGGGGCCAAAGACAGTTGTTTCAGTTTTGGTCAGATCCAGTTTGGTAGGTCAGTCCATGAGGCATTTGAATCTCTTGATAGACTATTTGCCAGACAGTAACACTGCCACTTGCTATGTATGTTAGCTTGCAGCAACTACTTATTGTCTCTGTATCTCAATTTTTTTAAAATTTTTAAATCTGTACAATTCAAATAAATGTAAAAATGTTATTTATGTCAGAGGCTCAATATGACAATTAAATGAAATAACGTGTTTGAAATAGATGATAGAATAACTGCCACATAGTAAATACCCAATGAATGTTGGCTGTCAATATGATCTGAGGAATCACTTGGCTATAGAAACACATTAAAATTATATCAAAGCCCCAAAGCATACCTGGTAGAAGGATACAAGAATAGTGCAAGGAATTCAAGTACTCAGGGCCTGGAACTAAGGACTTGAAGGCTGTGGAAATCAAGGTAATTGCTCTCCGTCTCTGTCACCTATGCTGAGATCCTATAACCTTTCATTTCTCTCTGTTTGCTGTATCCTCTTCTATTTCTGTGTCTCAGACATACCTTGCCCCTCCAGATCCAACTCAACTGCCAACAAATTCTCAAGACAAGCACCCAGAGATGATAGCTGTAATCTCTGTATCCCAATTCCCAGTAAACAAGAAGGTAAATCCAGTTGGCTATTATTCCAATCAACTCAACCAGACTGGGTCATGAGACCACTGCCTGTACTGCCAGGTTGCATTTCCTATTTTTAGGTGTATTACACTGATAAGGGATGATAAAGTAGATGACCAGGGAGGAAAATGGGCTGACTTCATCCTGCAGACCATTAGAGTGGTGAGAATCTAGCTCTTGGAAACAGAAGATTTGAATTCAAATCTGAGCTCTCCTATTAATTAGCTGCATGGCTTTAAAAAGATGATGTAGCTTCTCTAAGATGCAGCTTCCTCATCTGTATAGTACCCCCTACTTCCCAGGGAAACTTGGAGGACAAGGTACCATCAAACAGAGGCATATGTTTTGTAAAGTATAAAACACAGTACTGTAAAACACTGTAAAAACTGTAAAACACTGTGAAAAGAGTGCGGTTAAATCCTTCTGTTCTGAAGGGTGTGGGTGTGAGGAAAATCCCTCTGCATCCTCGAGTCTAAGAAAACTGGTAGACTCATCTCTGTGGGATGATCTCCTCATGGCCGTATTTATTGTTCACAAATTCTGGATAAGCCAAGTGCCAAGTGCCGTCGAGTTGGATCTGACTCATGGTGTCATTGCCATATTTATTGCTCACAAATTCTGGATAAATTATGTTGTAAACTTTGAGAGAATAAAAGGGAAAAGATGGCAGCACCTCAGACATTTTCTTCCCAAGGAACTGAAATGTTTTGTCTTCCCAGTCTATCTGAGGGATTGGACAAGAGGTCCTTGAAGCTCTGCCTCGAGTCAAGTGTGGATACGTTGGATGTTTGCTCATCCATCCTACTTGCCACCATCCAGTGACAATTCCTGAGTCCTTCCTTGAACCAGGTATATGCTAAGACCTGACTATGAATCTGAGGAGAGTGGGAGGTAGAATATAAGCAGTGTATTCTTCCTCACAAAATTCATGGAGAGATAGGGAAGAGTATAAACTCACAGGAAACTTAAAGACAAAGTAGAATTGCACCATAGAGTTTCCAAGAAGCTCCTGGTAGATTTGAACTGCTGACCTTTTGGCTAGTTGCCATATCACTTAGCTACGACACCACCAGGCTTTCTGGGGAGGGTAAAAGGGCAATACTGAAATACATCTGTTAAGGATGTGTGCCTAGAATGCACCTTATCTTCATCAGCAGCCCTCTGAAATTCCCCCTGGTCCCGTAGTGAATGAATGAGTCTTCACCCAAGCTCTTTTAAATAGTGGCTCCTCTGTGATAGCTTTTCTGACTATCTCATTCTACCCTGCTTTCAAAAGCTGTTCTATGAATGAATTCTGATGCTTCACATACTGCTGTAGCTACATTTATGACATTGTGTTGAAATAATTAATGAGACTGTTTTCTTGATTAGGTTTGTCTGTGCTCGAGGGTGGGTATATGGTCCTGTTCATCTTTGTGTCTTCACTACCAAGAGCGGTACTGATGGCTCAGTGACCTTGAAACTAGTGTGAAGATTGGCGGAAAAATATGCTATGCTGTGAAACAAACAAATGAACGAACCAAAAAAAGAAGAGTTTGGCATTTCACATGAAAAAATCAAAGGCAAAAGTGCAAAAGCAGAAATGGGATAGAAGTGTCTGTAGAATTAGGTGGCGGATGAGGGAAGTAACACGATGTAATAAAGCCTGCATGTTGGGGCAGATTTGTGACTTAAGGTCATTGGCATTAACGGTCAATGAAGACCAATTCTTAGGCTATCATCTAGGCCTTTGAGGATGATTGGACATTGTTTTCAGAAAAATGTTTTCATGTAGTCATAATGGCAAGAGTGCCATTCTTTTGAAGAAACCAAGATTCTTTTGAACAGATTCCCCTGTGTTACTTACTATGACCAGTAATCTGAAAGGCTGGCCATTTTTAGTGAAGGAAGCTTTTTCTGCCAAAACCACAATGTGGGCAATGACTCCAGACAGGATCTCAGATGTTTTTCCTGTCCTCATCATTTATGTGGCCTCTCTCCCAAGGACAATTTTAATCAGGAATAGAAATTGCTCTGATGGTCCTTGAGTTACATTTCGAAGATGACCTAGAATTTACAGCACTTGTCCAAATATTCAGATGCACTGGAGAGAGAGGATTTCATCAAGACTTCAGTTCTCCTCTCTGAGCTGTTTAACAGCCCTCAGAACTGATTAGTCCTTCCTTCCAGAGGTAGAGTGAGTATCTGCATCCAATCATAGCTGTGAGAGCTAACAAAGCAAACTCAGAGCCACACAAATCTTCCTTTAAAGGATTTGTTTCTTTAACTTCCCTGTGAGATTTGTGGCATTGTCAAGAATAGGTTGACTTAGGGGCAGCCTTGGCCACTCTTAATTCACTGAAAGTCGAATTTCTCATTCATTATACAACAGTGGGTCATGTCATAACACAACCATAGCCAAGACCCAAGAAACAGCTGTGTTTACCAGGCCAACCAGAGCTCAGGACTGGCCAAAGGTGGGAACCACGTCATGGACAGGGAAGATGTTAGAAGGAAGTAAAGTGGCAAAGTGTACATGGGAGAGACTTGGAAGATACCTAAGCTTGAAGACATAAAGTCTAAGGAGAAAAGTGCAGACGCTGGGGGCTACGCCCAGAACAGCCTACACCAATTGCCTTGGGCAGATTAGTGCGTATTTTAGCTTTTTGAAAATAGAAGGTAATAACTGTTTATATAGGTTTTGCTAAATAGCAAGCACTTTGCTTCTTTGCAATTAGTCTTGACAACAATTCCAGAAAGAACTTACTTATACTATTTTACGGATGAGAAAACTGAGGTTTAGAGAGATTAAGTTTTACTGTCTGGGAAATCTCAATCCATGTTCTAATTCCTTATCTTTTGACTCTAGAGTTAATGTTTCCCATTATGCAGTGTTATTTTCTTAAATACAGACTATGTAGTTGAAAAAGATGAAACTAATGTTCTTTTAGCATCTAGTATGTGCTAGGAATCCTGGGATGGTACAAATGTAGAGTGCTTAGCTGTTGACCAAATGGTTGGAAGTTCAAGTGCACTCACAAGTGACTCAGAAGAAAGACCTAGAGGTCAGGCACTGGGAACCTTACAGAGCAAAGTTTTACTCTAAGACACGTGAGATCACCATGAGTCGACTCAGCTACAACTGGCATGTGCCAGGCATTGTTCTAAATATTCTCAGTATCCTATCCTTTTTGAATTTTGCAACCAGTCTACTACATCAAGATAATCATTTCCAGTACTGGGTGATAACTTTATAACTTTTAGTAGTACTCCCAGCCGCCTGACTCTTTATCCTATGACAGATCCATAACCTCACCTTCTGTGCTTTGATTCAGAACCTCAGACCTCAAAGACATTCAAGTCTTTGCTCCCATCTTACCTGAGTGATGCTTCTGACCAAGACCTGGAGATTCTGCTCTCCTAGCCTGATTCTGAACAGAAGTCTAAAAACAAGTCATAGAAGTCCTGGAAGAAGACCTTTATCCAAAGGCATGGGCATTTACAGGTAAATTTTTGCTACTGTCTTCATGCAGCCTGGGAAATGAGAAGAAGAAGAAGAAAAACAAGAGAACTCAGTGCATAGTTTCACACTTGTCCTTCCATTTGGTCGAGTTAATTATCCACACTTCATTGCAGCAGGCTAATATCAGTTAAGACTCGTAACAGTTATCACAAAAAGCAAGCAGTGAATTTAAGCATCCCAAGTTCAGGAAAGCAGTGCTGGTGGTCTGTGTCCGGAGTGGTAGGGGACCTGATCAGATCACAGAGCACCTCTCCCACACTTCCTAAAATCATCCTCTTTTGCATGATTGTTTGGTTCATGGATTTTCCATCGGAAATTCAAACAGTGCAGTGTTGTGCTATCAATACATCCCACATCTGACTTTGGGGATAATTTTGAGCTTATTGTTTAAGAGGTAAGTGATAGGGATCTCCTTGTGACGTTGCTTTCTCTAATATAGGTCCTGATCTTTTTGCCATTTTAGAATATATCAATGGAGACAAAAAAGAAAAAAAATAAGTGAAACACTCTGATCCACATGTATAAATATTGGAAGAAATTAACACATTGGTAGTGTAGTATACTCTGTTGTGATTCCTCAAGCATGAGGGAAACTCTCAGGAGGAGCGTTGACATGATATCTGCTACCATGGACTCAAACCTACCAACGGACCATGAAGAGCACGCAGGAGTAGGCAATACTTCTTTCTTGACGTGTAGGCTGCCACGAGGCGGAACCAACTTGACAGCAACTAACAAGAGTGAGCTATCTAACATTCCTATGTTAGACGCGTACTTCAAACTTTCCAAAATTCATTCCACAGGCATTCAGCAAGCCCTTGCTCTCCTCCAGGCACTGCTGACTCCCGAGGATGCTGAGAGTATGAACTCAGTGACCACTTACTGTGAGCCTTCCCTGTGCAGGATGCTGAAGGAGATGCCGGAGAAGAAGAGACAGCCAAGCCCCAGCTGTCTGAGTCAAGGGCAGGATGCAGACATTGAGCAAAGCAGCGTTATACAATGTGAACAGAAAGCTTATAACCGGAAGACTAATGACAGTCAACTTTTACAGAATAGCAGCAATGCCACGTAAAAAGGGTGCATTTTGTAAGAAGTCAAGGGGAAAATGGATTTAAAAAAAAAAAGACAAAAAAACCCACCGCCATTATGTAGGTTCCGACTCACAGCGACCCTGTAGGACAGAACAGAACAGCCCCTTGGAGACAGATGGCGGTATCTCTCTCCTGCAGAGCAGTTGGTCGGTTTGAACTGCTGACCTTTTTGTTTAACAGCCAAGTGCTTTAACTATCCTGCCGCCAGGGCAAGTCTTGGAAACAAAGGGAAAAGTGTTAGCCTGCTGGGAATTAAGGGAGGCGTCTAGGAGGAGGTTTGATCTGGCCTGAGGCTTGAACGGGTCTGACAAGGACACGCAGAGCTGAGCGGTGAAAGACACGGGGCAAGGGCTGAAATAAAGGAAATGGAAATGGAAAATCCGCAAAGACTGGAGTGCTTATTGGTTTGCAGGCCGGGGGTCAGGAGAGGGTTCGGTTTGCTTGCAGTGTAGGGGTGTTGAGATCGTGACCTAGACGCTCCAGACTAGGGCTCTGTGGCAGCAGGGACTAAATCTAGACCTTCTTGTGAGAGGGAGGTGGGGAACGGCCCTGTGGATATAACTTGTTGTCCTGGAGCTTAGGTGGGGGTCCAGGCAGCTATTGCTTTAGCAACCAGCGGATGCAGAAAAGAGGCGCAGACAGCGTGTACATATCACATAATTTGACTGAAATACCCACGCTTGTGAAGTACTGAACGGGGCAGGGTGGGCCTCTGCGGCTCTAGGACAGCCTGGGGCCCTGCGGCGCTGACTAGTAATTAGGCGACAGTGTTTGATGGCGGCGGGGGGGGGGGGGGGGGGGCAGGCGGCGAGCCGGGCACCGGGTCCCTGGGGAGCGGGGCGGGCCCATCCTGCAGGCCAGGGGCCGCAGCTCCCGTGGCAAAGGCAGGGGAGGAAACAAAGGGGGCTAAACAAACAGGATCATAAAATCCGAGGCAGGTTCCAGAGTGCTCAGGGCTGCCTGGGGCGGGGGAGGAAAGGCGGCCGGCGGCTCAGATGTTCCCTGCGTCCCCGCTCCTGCGGCTTTTCCCCTTGAGTGACAGCTTCAAAGCTGCAGACTACGGAAAGGCTCCTGCCGCTGTGCACGCGCGTGCGAGTGTCCACGTGCCTGCTTGCGTGTGCGTGCACGTGTGCGTGCCTGTGTGTGCGCTCACATGCACGCGTGCGCGTCCACGTGTGCTTGTGTCTGTGCACGTGTTTGTGTCTCTGTGTCCCCAGTGCCCTCCTGCTCCGGGCTGCTCCTGCTGGTCATGGGTGACTTGGCCAGCTGCTGACTCCGACAAGCTGTTGTAGTTTGTCACCAGCCACGTTTCTCTCCACGGCTCCCATGGAGTTTCGTGGGAGGCAGGGGGACGAGGCTTCCAGCCGGGCCCAGCTGCAGACCAGAGGCCAAAAACCTTGCCAGGGAGGCCTGTGGCAACCCTTCACCGCTACCCCTCTGCTGACCCCTGTCTCTCTTCCACCACGAGGGCCCTTCAGTTAAGGTTGGAGCTTGCGTTCTGCAGACAGCGCACCCATGGGGAAGGCAGATTTCTTCCAAGGAAGGAAGTAGACAGACTCAATAAAGAAGGTACCACAGGCTTGCTTGTGCTTACTTACTAATCTGCAGCTGTTCCAATTCACCTGTCTATCACCACATCAAAGATGTGAATCCACATGAAATGGTCCACTACAAATTAGTGAGTAAACCTTGCTTGGGGCAGTTCTACTCTCTCCTATCAGGTCCCTATGAATCAGAATCAACCGGACTGCACAGTCGACTGTAGTTTTGGTGGCTTGCTTAGTTCAAGCCGGTGCGTACTTGGCTTAGCAGTCTGTCTGGAGATAGATTCTTGGTTTTGGCATTTACTGGGCTCCCAAACCGAGGTTTTAGCTGAGAGAACACACTTTTCATATCTATGAATGATGACCACAAACTCCTAAACTCAGGTAGAGATGCAGACTAGACTTCACCAAGAGGAGAGTTTTCATTAGGTTCTCCTGCCTTCCTATAAAATGTCATGGGCACTGATTGGAGTGATACTTCAGTTTATAGGTCCGTGGAGACAAGACATTTTCTTTTATTTCTACTACGTATCAAATGTAACCATTATTTATTAACCATTTCTTGTGTGCTATACCTAGTTTGGAGCCCTGATGGCATACTGATTAAGAGCTATGGCTGCTAACCAAAAGGCCAGCAGTTAGAATCTCCCAGCCGTTCCTTGGAAAACTTATGGGGCCATTCTACTCTGTCCTGAAAGGTCTTATAGGGTCACCATGAGTTTGAATTGACTCAACAGCAGCACTTTTTGTTGTTGTTGTTGGTTTTTTGGTTTTATGCATTGTTTTAGAAAGATGCGAAGCCAAAGACTGCCATCCACATAAGAGGCACCACATACGTTAGAGAGAGGCACACCTGGGTAGCTCTAGTACAGAGGGCATGACTCTCAAGCAGGACGAAAAAATGTAGTGAAAAAAATGAGATTATTGAGTAAGATCTGGGCTAACAACAGCTTCCTGTCCTGAGCAGGATCTCCTGCAGTTTTTCTGTGATAAGACAATCAATGTCCCCATGAGATGCAGCTGTTCAGAAATACACAACCACCTTCCGGTCTGTCAGTTTGTTTTACTATGGTGGCTTGCATATTACTGAAGTTCTGGAAACTATGCTACCAGTACGACAAATACCGCCAGGGTCACCTTGAGGATGGGCATCAGTGGAGATTCTATACTAAGACAGACTGGAAAGAAGAACTTGCCAACTACTGCTGAAAACCCTGGGCCCTGAAAACCATACAGAGAACAGCAGAGTACTGCCTACTACGGTGCCATCGTAAGACGAGCCCCTCGGGTTGGAAAGTGTTCATAAAATGAGCAGGGACGAATTGCCTCCTCAAAGTAGACTCAATCTGGAGTTAGAAAACCAAAAGGGAAGACCAACTGGGCATTTCTGAAGCTGAAAGAATGAAAGAAAACGCTAAAAAGCCTCAAGCTGCAATAATAAAGGATTCTATGGGCAAAAAGTTGAATGACATGGAAAACATCCAAGGAAAGTGGAAAATACACAGAGTTGTTATGCCAGGCCAAGTGCCGTCGAGTCGGATCCGACTCATGGTGACCTAAAAGAAATATAGTCAACATCCAATCATTTCAGGAGATAACATGTGATCAAGAACCAGTGGTACTGAGAGAAGAAATCCAAGCTGCACTAAACGCATTAGTGCAAACAAGATTCCAGGAATTGATGGAATATGAATTTAAATGTGTCAACAAAGGGATGCAATGTTCTACTGTGCACTGGGTCACTAACAACATAGTAATTTCCAGGCATAACTGTTAATTTCATACCCAGTGAGGTACAGAGAACTCTAGGAAAATTCTTGAAGAAGGAAATAGTTAACCACTGTTGCAGGATGCAATTTGGATGTGACTCCTACTTTGTAAGAGAGAGTACATGCTTGGCTGCATTTAAGTAGGAGTGGTAATTGTAATGAGGGCACACAGTGGCCTTCATGGACCTACCAGAAGACACAAGGAGCATGCTGTGGAAATAGAAGATAATAATCCACGATCGGGGGCAATAGTGGTTCTGTGGTTCAAGTCTCTCGTTCCTTGTAGAAGACCTACGTTCAATTTCCAGCCAGTCGCTGTAATGCACAGCCATGACCTGTCTCTCAGTGAAGGCTTACGTGTTTCTGTGATGCTAAACAGCTTTCAGAGCTGAACTTCCAAAATAAGATGGTCTAGGAAGAAAGGCCTGGTGATCTACTTCCAAAAGCCAGCAAACAGAACCCCTGTGGGTCACAACAGGCTGACCCACAGCTGACCCTGGGGACTAAACCTGCAGTTGCATTGTGCATGAGGTTGTTGTGAGCTCCCCACCCCCCATGTCATAACAGCATACCCCAAGTCAGACAGGACTGGGTTCATCTCAGCAGAAGTCAGCAGATGCTGCCGGCTGCCCAGAGTCCAGACACCCCTCTCTGAGAACTGCTCACTGCTGCGATGCAGACTTTTGAAACTTCGCTGCCATTCCTTCTGCAAGAAAGAACCTCACACTGAAACCCACAGCCTCTTCAGTAAGCAAAGAATCACAGGGCTCCCTGATTTCACCTGGAAGAAATCAGAAGGCACAACGAGAGACTGAGATAAAAATGAAGTTCAGCGCAACATAACTAAAGGAAGTTGGGTTTTTTTTTTTTTTCCCACACTTGAGGACAGTATGCACATTGTAAAATGTGTACCTGCCACAATGTGAAATGATTTGCCTGGAGAAACCCTCAGAAATAAGCATAATGGATGATGCTTTAAGGACTGTATTGTTTATTAGAATGATTGAAGAAGACAAAGAAGCTAGCTCTTTGGGCATTTACTGTGTGCAGAGAAATAGACTTGATACTTTACACAATTTATCTTATTTAATTCTTGCAATAACTCTGTGAGGTACGTATAATTTCCCCCATTTTTAAAATGGAAAGAGTACAACTCAGAGAAGATAAGCAATTTACCCAAATTCTCTCAGCTAGAAAGTGGTAGAATTGGGCTATGAAGCTGTATCTGTCTCAAAGCTGTCATGCCTGACAGGTGAGAAATTCGTTTTTGTTTAGCTATCATCCAAATGAGATAAAAAGCAGAGGGATTTTTCTAGCCTGTTGAGTAGGTAGGAGTCCTGAGGTGGTGCAAATGGCTAACGTACTGCACTGCTAACCAAGTGGCTGGAGGTTCAAGTCTTCTCCAAGACACCACTGAAGAGAGGGCTAGTTGTTGGCTTCTGAAAAATAAGCCATTTAAAACTCTACAGCTTAGGGTTTTACTCCAGCACACATGGCATCACCATGAATCAGAATTCACTAGTCAGCAAATGTCTAGAATAGTTAGGACATTCAGGAGCCTCCTAGTGGTTGGGGACAGCAGAACTGATGGCAGCTCAAGCTCAAGATGCAGGCATGTGGAGTCAGGAGCAAGGAAAGAATGAATGTGTCCTGTTCTGCCTTGGAAAGTCCCTGCAGGGCCATAGGCTCCCAGACCTTGATCACCACATGAGTCTGTGTAATTTATTCCTGTACCACCAGATGGGAAAACAGACCTCTACGAAAGCTGATTCTATGCTTGTAAGACACACAAGGTATTGTCTCTGCGAGAGAGTGTCATCTCATTGACAGAGTCACACCTGTCCCAATAAATCAGTGTGGCTGCTAAGGATGGGAGAGACGAGGCTGGTGGCCTGGGGGCTTCAGTCCTAGATTATGAATACCTGTCAAAGACGGTGGAAAGTTGGCGAGAGAGGCTTTGATAAGGGGAGGAGCATAGGGTTGTTTGGATGACTGCGAATGGCGAGAGAGTGAGAGGCTGGGTTGGTATCTCTCCTTTCTGGCTGCCGTGAAATGGACTGTTGAGTACCCAGGAAACTCCTCATCACTGGAGAATTTGGCAGTTGCTGGACCATCTCTTATTAGAGAAAGAATTCCCCACTCATCCAGAGGACTGACAAAGGTGGCATTTAGGACAAACTTGAGTGAATAGTCTTCAAGATGGTGGTAGTAAGTACTGGTTGTACTGGAAGTCCTAGGGCAGACTTCATCAGACCCGTAGAAATGCTATAGGACACAACCTAACTGGCCCTTACAGTTTCCAAGGAATGTCTAGTGAATTCAAACTGTTTACATTTGGTTAACAAGTGTAAAAAAGTTGAGCTTTTAACCTCTAAACCACCAGGGCTCTGTATGTTGCAAGGTCACTAAAATTGTCCTGTTTCATGACATCCTCCCCACACATTTACCTCCCACTTCACAGAGATGCAGAAGATTTATGAACCACTTGAATGCGTGAATCACTCAAAATTTCCAAGCAGGGAGCATGGGTGTGGTCTGGGATGATCAGATTCTGACCTTGAGGGATAAGTAGGATTTGACTAGATGGAGGGAAAGAAAGGCATGAATTAAGTTCCTCCAAGGGGCATCAGTAGGTTGAACACAAATATTCATTACCACAATAATAATCAGTATGACAATCATCAAGTGAGTTGTCTACTACACAATCACATTTACTTGTAAAGAATTCTTTATGGTAGAAACTATTGGTACTTGCCTGTGCAAGTTGAGAAAGTGTGGGTTCAGAAAATTGGAGTGGTTCGTAACATGTAGGGAAGTCTAGATTTGAAGGTAGGTCTGTCTGTCTTCAAATCTCTCATGCGGTATTAAACCAAAGCAAACCCACTGCCAATGAGTCAGTTCTGACTCACTACAACCCTCTAGCACAGAGGAGAATGGTTCCATAGAGTTTCCAAGGAGCACCTGGTGGATTTGAATGGCTGACTTTCTGGTTAGCAGCTATAGCACTTAGTCACTACACCACCAGGGTTTCCCATGCTGTATTACCTCAGAATATATTAGCCATGCTGGAATTAGGGAGGATGTTTTAGGAAAAAGACTCAAGCAATAGCTTAGTTCTGAGTGAGGGCTGATGCAGGCAGCACTTCATAAGGGGAGGCTGGCAGGTGTCTACTGATGGCTTAGAAAGGTGAGAGCCTGGAGTCAGGGTAATGCAGCTGAGTAACCATGTTAATGTATATGTGAAATGAGCATATGATGGAATATGTATAAATGTTTCTCAGTGGAAAACCTAGAGTTATCAAAAGGTGAGTACAAGAGACTAAGAATATGAAATGAGGCAGCTGTGGAGTATGAAAAGAGGACAGGTCTGAATCAATCCAAAGAATGCCCTTTATCTGCTTTATTACCTTGAGCAATAATGTCTGCCTGTCTGAGCCAAATAGTCACTCCTCACTTATTGGCATAGTTAGGTTCCAAAGATCAGGTTGTTACGCAAAAAGCACTGTTATGTGAAAATGCAAGATGACTACATTAGATCACAAAATGAAGTGTGATTATGTCATTATATGACCGCTAAACTGCTGAGTATTGTGTCCTTATCCAAGTTATCAAGTGGCCTTAACCCTTCACAGCCAGCACTACTCCTGTCTGTCACGTCAGCACTCATTACTGCCAGAGGTACTTTGTTAATAAATGAAATAGTTGTATAGATGTTTTACTGTTACCATAAATGTGAAATGCCAGATTAACAAGATAGTCAATAACTGAGGAATAGATCGATGCACTTTCTTCTTCTTTGGAGCAGCAGCTGTAAGGATTAAAAGACATAGGTCTTAGACTGTAACAATTGCTCAGAAGGAAAAAAAAAAAGCTGAGTGGGAATCTGGATGACGCAGTACCATAGACAGTGCATGTAGTAATTAGATAGGAAAGAGAGTTATACGGAAAAGATAGTAAGTTCAGCTTCCGATATGCTGAGCTTGAATGAAACTACACTGAAGGTATAAAGGCAGACCAAACTGGGTAAGAGATTAGGCCTCTGTCACATGCTCTAGAGGTTTTCATCGTGGACATGAGAGTGAACAAGTCCCTTAGGCATTGTATGAAGAAATAAAACATTCAGCATTCCTCAGGGCCTGTCAATAGATCAATAGATAAGCAAACTGCAGTATATACATGCAATGAAATACTATACAACAGCAAGAGTGCTGAGGAATCCAGGAAACATCCCACAATGTGCATGAATTTAGAGGACATTATGCTGAGTGAAATAATACAGTCATGAAAGAACAAATATTGTATGAGACCACTATTTAAATAGCCAAGAAAGAAAAAGTTTACACACAGTAAGAAATATTTTTTGATGGTTACTAGGGCTAGGGAGGGGAAAGGAGGAACAATGACTAACGAGAGAGCAGACGTGTGCTAACTTTGGTGAAGGGAAAGGGAATACACACTGTGGGGAAAGTCATCACAACATGACCACGGCAGGGGAAGACAAATGAGAGGTACGAGAGAATAAAAGGCAATGACACTAAATACTGTAACATGCACAGTCCTGCAAGTACAGTAATAACAAACAATAATTTATAAACAGCTAACCAAAAGGTTGGCAGTTCAAATCCACCAGGTGTTCTCTGGAAACTCTTTAATACTTAAAGGTAGATATGTAAGCTGAACAGGTATGGGCGGGTGTGGGGGAGTACACTCCAGTGCATATATAGGTTTGGCTGTGGCTATACGTATTTTTACGTAGAATCCTATATGCATATGACAGAGCACGCAGGGAACACAGTCACAGAAACACTTCCTGGAATTGAGTTACTGGGCTCAAAGGCTAAGGACCATAGTCTCCGGGGACATCTGGGTCAACTGGTATAATAGAATTCATCAACAAAAATGTTCTACATCCTACTTTGGTGACTGGTAACTGGGGCCATAAAAGCTAGCAAGTGGCCATCTAAGGCAAAACTATGAGTCTGTTTCCATCCAAAGCAAAGAAGAGTGGAGAAAACCAGAAATTCAAAGAACAGACTAATGGACTATGGGAACCACAGTCTCCCCAACCTGAGACCACGGTCTCCCCAACCTGAAGTAGATGGCACCCCACTACCACTACTGATTGCTCTGATCAGGGGCACAATAGAAGATCCTGGTTAGAGTAGGGGGAAAATATGTAGAATGAGATTCAAATTAATTTTTTTTTGAAAAAGGACTGGATTTACTGCTATGAGAGACACTGAAAGAATGCTCCAGACTGTTGCCCTTAGACAGACACTCTCTTAACTTGGAATTGAAGCTATTTCCTGAGGTGACCTTGTAGCCAAATAATAGGCAGGCCTATAAACAACCATCTACAGTTAGAAAAATCATCTCCATGGGCCCCAAAGCAAAGATGAGAAAGGAAGGAGGGACAGGAAAACCAGCGGAATGGAAACGGGGAACTCAGGGTGGTAATAGGGAGGGTATTGATATAGTACGGGGATTGTAACCAATGTTCTGGAACAATGTGTGTATGAGCTATTGCATGGCAAACTAATTGGCTCTGTAAACCTTCACCTAAAGCAGAATTACAAAGCAAAACAAAAATATTCAAAAGTTGAAGACTGAAAAATGTTGAGTGGGCAAATGTGTTATAGATATTTTTACAGCAAAAAAAAAAAAAAAGGAGATAAAAAAATTCCAGCTTGAGGAAGGGGAGTGGATGGTGGAGAGGAGGGGAAAGGAGACTGTTGGGAGGATGAGACAGGTATGGAGCAGAGAGGAATAGTGTGCTGTCACCAGACAGGGAGAGCAGTGGAAGCTGCATATAGGGGGGCATGTAAATTTACATGTGAATGTACATTTTCACTCAGTTATGTTAAATAAAAATAAAAAAAAATTCCAGCTTGAATGCCCAATCTGATTGTTGAAAATACCAGAGAAGTAAATATTTAATGGAGAATGGAAAAATGAAAAAAAAAGCTGAACCCTGAATCCTGAGGATTCAGTGGCAGAACAAAGAACTAAGATAAGAGAGGAAAGACGTCTAAGGAGAAGAGCAGGACACCAGCCCATTGTGGGAAAGCAGGCTCCCGGCACTGTCTGGTGGACAGCATTGACAAAACCTGCATCAGTGCACCATGGCCAAAAGACGTTGGCAGACCTTTTCACCTGCGAGGCTCTTCAACCCTTTCTCCAATTCTCTGTATTAGGATTTCTCATACCCACAGGGAAACATGTGTATCTCCAAATACACTTTTCTTTTTTTCTTTGTAGGTAACTCCGAATGCATATTGTATTTCCCTTCCTGAGTTTACACATCTATTGATTCTTTCTTTTCTTCCAAAGCCATCCACAGCCAGTTTTCAGAGTAACCTCCTGCACAGTGTTCAATAGCTGCCAAGGCTGGCAGCTCTCCAAGGTGCTGAGGCTGGCTGAGCGGGCAGGCAGGCTGGCTGGCCCCACTCAGAGGAAGCATTTGCAATCACGGTCGATGGATGTACAGAGTAAAAGGTGAGCCCTTTCTGGATCACTTACTCCTATGTGTGAGCTTGAGTGCTGCCTAGCTTCCTATCCATTTTCTCATAAAACCTCAGACTGAGCATGGAGAGTCTGTAATTTGAAGGTTTAAAAATGCCAAATTCAATCCTGTGTGATACAAAAGTACAAGATAAACAGCCCTCTGGTCTGGAATCTGCCAGAGATGACCACTGTTTTTCATTGTCTGTCCTAGCTGTTAACCCAGAGCAAATAGCCTTATGCAAGGGCTCTGGTCCTTTATCACCTTTTCACTGGGCAGAAGCAGAAAGTCAGGATCTCTGGGCAGCAGCTGTGTGTGATAGGTCACTGGTTCTCTGTGGTCGCTTTCCTTCTCTGTCAAGGCAGGTAAGAGCTTCTCCACTCAATGTGGTGATATTTTGATGAAAAATCGAAATGTGAATGTGAAAGTGTTTACTAATTCAAGTAACCTAAGTAATTAAAGTATTATCAATGTCACTCAGTCTGAGTGGTTGTTGTTAAGTGCCATTGAGTCAGTTCTGACTCACAGCGGCCCTGTGTACAACAGAACAAAATACTGCCTGGTCCTCTACCATCCTCCTGTTTGTTGCTACGTTTGTCGCTTCAGTCACTCATCAGTCCATCTTGTTGAGGGTCTTCTACTGTCCCTCTGCTTTATCGAGCATAATGTTCTTCTCTAGGGACTGGTCCATCTGAATAACATGTCCAAAGTATATGGCATGAAGTCTCATCACCCTCCATTCGAAGGAGAACTCTGGAGACAAACTTGTTCCTTTTTCTGGTAGTCCATGGCATATTTAATATCCATTTATGGTGTAATTCAAAAGCCATAGAAGACCAAATTCTTCTTTGATCTTTCTTATTCATTGTTTAGCTTTCACAGGCATAGGAAGCATTTCAAATATAGTCTGCTCTTGTAATTAAACTGTCACTGCATATTTATATTTCTTTAAAATATAGTTTTGTCTCCATCAACACATCTTTGGTAGTTTTACGTATTTTACAGCCTGAAACTTATGCAGCAGCATGATACATTTTATTTTTGAAGAATGTTCTCTGTGATCAAGAGGTGAAAAGTCTCAAACTAGCCTGTTTTGATAGTCTAGGCAATCTTCACGACTAATGCAGAGCCATGAAGACAAAGATAGCACAGGAGAAACATGGAATCCTAAAGTTTCAAGTCATCTTAGAGGTCCAACTTGTGCCTACTGTTGGAATCCTCTTCATTACATCCCAGCCCTAGACATGTGAGCCACCCTGCAACTTCCTCTTGAGCAATTTGAGGGACAAAAGTCACAATCTCCCAGTGCTCTGGACAGCTCTCATGGCAAAAATACATCTCCTCACCTTTCACCCAACGATCTCTCTCTCCCACCTACTGATACAGAGCGGTCACTCATCAGAGATCAGCTCTCTGGCCCCTTGTCTGAATCACCCTTCAGATATGTGAAGATGCCACACAACCCAGTGCTTGTCTTCTCTTTATGTCTCTCCTTGCATGTTCTCTGTCTCTAAGCACATTGAGTCATCCCATGTATACAAATTGTTTCATAGATTTACTGTGTAGTTTTAGGGAGAAAAAGGGATACTTCTTATGTGTTTACTTTTCCATTTTCAGTTCAGTTCTACGTGAAATGCAAAATACGTATTGCAAAAGAAGCCCGTATTTTTTGTAGATGTATATAGTCAAGTAGAAACTTTGGAAAATATAGTCTGGAAAAAAAGACCTATATAACCCCACCAACCATAAAGAACTACTGTAAACAGTACATAGTGTGTATCTTTTCTCTTGTGCATGTAAGTCAGTTTCTATGGGTATATTGATGGTGTACTGCATTTATTATTTTGTAATGCCATTTTAAATATCTTGTGCACATTTTATATTATTTATTAAATATTCTCTGTGACATGATTTTAGTGACTACTTAATATTACAGCTAAAAGAATTCTCTGTTGTTATTCCTTTTCTTTATTTGTCTTCATAGCATATAGCATACATCAATGTTTGCCTCTTTACGATCTATTCAACTGTTTCTTATCTGTGTCTTTTGCTAAAGTAGAAGCTCCAGAGGGCAGGAGCTTTGTCAGTTTTTCAGACTTCTATAATCCTAAAATAGAGAATATTCTCTGGCTGATAATAGAAAGTCAACAAATATTTGTTGGATGAACAAAAGATTAAATCAATGCTCTACTGGCAGACATTTTAATTTATTACACGCTAAACCACCCCATAAATATGTCAGTGTATTTTGCTTTTTAACTTACAGTACATTCTTAGACCCAATGTTCTAGGGAACTCTGGTGCTGTAGTAGTTAACGACTGTGGCAGTTAACCAAAAGATCGCCAGTTCAAATCTGCCACACTCTCCTTGGAAACTCTATGTGGCAGTTCTACTCTGTCTGTAGGGCTGCTATGAGTCAGAGGCAACTCAGTGGCAGTGGATTAATGGGTAAGTTTCTGGGTCAAATAAATATGGACAACTGGGCAGCGTGTGATTAAAAAGATGTCAAATTATCATGTAAAAACAGCGTACGAGAATATCTCATCACCACTGATGTGAGACAGCTATGTATTTTTTTATTCTTCCCAAATAGTTTAATCTCTGACAATTTAATAGATAAAAATAGAAAGTAATGTTTATCTTAACTGAATTGTGTTTCTAATGAGTTAGAATTTTCCCCCATATTTATCAGCCCTTTGTATTTTTGATTGTTTGTGTGTTCATTTTCTCTGTCAGTATTATTTTTCTTCTTATTTTCTGGTGAGATTTCTTTACATTTTGAGGATATTGACCTTCTGCGAAATGGAGCAAACATTTTTCACCTGCCATTTATTATTTAATTTTGTCCTGGGGTTTTTGATGGATAAAATTCTCATATTTGTATATAGTCAAAATGTCAATCTTTTTATGATTTCTTCCCCTTGTGCGTGGAAAACTTGTTCTGACTCTTGATGACGGCTCGACAAGAATAGCAGGAAGGCTTAGCAAGTGAAGGCCCTGTCCCTGAATTTAGGTTTCTGCACATACATGCTGGAAAGACAGGAAGGAGTCATACATCTCTGGGAGAACGCATTAAAGTTCAGCCATTTAACAGAGACAAGATGTATAGCACATTTGTAAGGGCATATTGGAATGGGGACCTAATGGGAGCTGTGCCTTGGGATCCAAGCTGCAATGAAATATTAAGGAGGAAAGAACATTTCAGAATCAGAAAAGGCCATTCTGTCCTGCACACCTGTCCTCTTAAAATTTATCTTAATCCCACCTTCCTGATGTTTTACCATCTGTCGACATGCCTTCCCTCTCTTGAAATAAGTCAGGGGCTTGAATTAATTCTTTGCTACATTTGCCTCGTCTGTTCATTTATTCCATATGTTCACTACCTTTAGTGTGCAGTCAGTCCTGCCTGAATTTCCCAGCTCTCATCAACACTCTCTGGTTTTTACTCCCTTACCTTGGTCTACAGAATATGCTTTATTGTCCTTATTAATCCCTCTACTGATAACATCTCAGACTCTATTATTTTTCAAGGAAATTAGGGCAATTTTTAAAAGCCTCATTATGTCACAACTGTGAAATAAAAAGAGAGGTATTCCAATGGACCATGTCTTTACCACATTTTTGTCTTAGGCAAGTCTTAGATGCAACATTTGGATATTAAAAAAAAAAAAAGAAAAACACTTGAATTTGTAGTTTAGATAAGTAGTAAATCAAACTATTGGAAGGAACACAAAAAGATTATAAAACAAAGAATTCTAGAGAGTCTTAAATGGAATGATGTTAAGCTGTTTAGAGCTGAGATTCAAATCATTGGTTCTAATTCTTCCTTGGAGTGAGGCACGCATGGATTAATTTCCATTAACTTTAATGGGAAATGACACAGGGACATTGAGAGGGAGACCTTTATGTATGACTCGTTTTACTTCTTTTAAAGGAGAAGAGAAATGTAGATTCCTGCTCCTTCATTGGAAATATCCTGCACTTTCCATGAGTTCCTTTAAAATTTCCTGGGTATTGTATTAATATCTCTGTGTCTTTTATTTAGGCCAGGTGGACTTTGATCAGACTTTAGCAGTGATCAGAAGAGGACGGTGTGAGTCAGGCTAGCATTAAATGTGTTTGCAGACAGGCTTCTTGTCATCAAGGTTTTGCTGACACGTCTTTCATCTGAAACTTGAGTTTTCTTCTTTTACATTGGAGGGGGTGAATATTGTCAGAATAGCCAGGAGGTAAAAAATAATAACCATGGACCATGCAACCTAAGTTACCCTCTAACATTTAAATTACAGAGTAGCATCATTAAAATTTCTTGCTTCATTTAGCTTTTTTAAACTGCTTTTGGAATGAGTTCTAGGCCCTAAACCTGCTGGTTAATCTTCAATGAGCAATCACAGGCAGAAACCCTAATTTCATCAGCATTTATTGAACAATGATGAGACGTTTGTGAGACCCTGATATAAAGCTTGTGATCTAGCTGGGGTGAGTGGTTAAAGTGAAATGTGTTATTTCCCAGTGAAAGCTGAGGTTCAGGTGTTTGAGACTGGCAGGCGGCTTCAGTTTAGTGGGCAAAGGTCCTGGTAAGCTGAGCAAATTGGACACAGAGGTCAAACTCAGACCAGACTTTTTCCCCTTGGCTTGTGCCCAGGGAGGAGTTGCGTGTGTTCCACATGGAAACCATCGCTTGGGGAGAGTCATCTAAGCTCAAGGCTGTCTCCGAGGTCCTCCTCTGCCACAGCACCACATTCCCATAGGTGTTCAGCTTTCGCTGTCAGATTTCCAGACAGAATTACGAGATCTCCTGTTTGCTTGTGGGAGTACAGTGTAGAGAAGACATGGGTGAGCGGCCAGAGGACTGCAAAGGCCATGCATTCTGGAGCTAGATGAGTCCAAGGTCAGCTTCTGGCTATGTTAACTTGGGTTTTGTCCCGGGAATACAGCTTAACTTCCTGAGTGCTTTTCTAGCCTGTCTGTAAAACAGGGCAGTTCTGCCTTTCTCCCGTGCTCCCTGGATGATTCAGTGGTACAACGAGCATACTGCACTTAGAGTGATACAAGCAGCTGGTGAAACTAGGTTCCTCCTTCCCTTTTCTCCCTTCTCTGCTTTTGGATAGGCCTCAGTTTCTCATCTGTATAATGGAAATGTCGGACTCCGTGTTTGTGAACATCGTTTTGGTCTCTAAACCTCTAGGACTGTACAGCCAGTTTGCTCACATCACTGCCTTCCCCAGGAACAAGTTCCCAGCCAGGGAGAGGAGACCTGGCAGCCGCACCTGGAGGCCCAAGCAGCCAGAGGCAGAACCAATGTCTGTGCCTTAACAGTGTCAGCAGGCTGACGTGGGAAGTGATGTTCTCTGCCAGTCCTTAGTAAATTCTAACAGAGTGACTCTGTGTGACCAACGGTTCCTGAGTGGTGCAAATGGTTAATTCACTTGGCGGCTAACTGAAAGATAAAAGGTTTGATTCCCTTCAGAGGTGCCTCAGAAGAAAGGCCTGGTGATGAACTTCTAAAAGTAATCAGCCATTGAGAGCCTGATGGAGTACAGTTCTACTCTGACCCATGTGGTGTTGCCATGACTGAAAGTTGACTTGGCGACAGCTGGTTTATATGTGTGAGCCTGTTCAGGCACCAGCAGGTGTGCAAAGGAATATAAAGCATGTTTTGCAATGCAAACCAAAAAACCAAACCCACTGCCATTGAGTTAATTCCAACTCCTAATGATCCTGTGAGATAGAGTAGAACTGCCCCATGGAGTTTCCAACGAGCACCTGGTGGACTGGAACTGCTGATCTTTGGGTTAGCAGCCATAACTCTGACACAAACACTTGGTAAACGCTGGCTTCCCTTTTCCTCTTCTCTCTTCCTCTGAGGGGACCTCCGTTTCCTTCTCTGCTGATGGAAAAGCTGGACTAAATGCTTGTGAAGATCCTTCCGGTTTCTACTTCTTGCAGGATCGCATTCAGGGAAGTTGGGGAACCAAGAGAAGGTGAGTAAGGCAGTTCTGGAATAAATGGTGCATTGCTGGTTAGCGGAAAAGCGTGCATGGGTGTGTAGTGCATGCTTGTGTGAGCAGGCATGCACACACACGTACACTTGGCAGGGATCTTAAACTGACGTTTCTCCTTTCTATGCTTCACCTCTGGGCCTTTTGGGGGTCGGACACCCAGCACCCCCCTTCTTGTCCCTACTCAGCCTTGTCGCCTCTCCTCACGTCCTTGCTCTTCACTGCTCAATCCCTCTCCTCCTTCTGTAGCCACTCAAGTCTGTTTGAACTCAGTTTAGACCTACCTTCCCGCCTGCTTCCAAAGCCCCTCACGGGTTATTCTTGTAAGGGTCTTAGAATCCAAGCCAGGGGAATAAGCTGGGCAACAATAAAGTAACTTATTTTTTAAAAAGTTCGTGAAGCCCTACCATTCTAACCTACTTTTGACTTTCTGTTCCTACCCCTTCCTGACACTAGGTTCTAGAAATTCTGGTGGACTTGTGTCTTGCCTTGTCCCAACCTTTGGAGCATTTCTGAGGTAGGACTGCTTCTTGCTCCTGAGGAAAAGCAAGTGAAATGAACCACTTCTTTCTACATACTTGTCCCCTTCAAGGGCTGTTTGCATCTCTTATTATGCCTTCCCTGTGAACTCTGTCTCTCTCACTCACACATTCACACACACACACTATAGTCCATATTTTGGTTTTATTTACAAATCAGAATTCATCCAAGCTGGTGAGCAGTGTCTTCTCCGAATTACTTGGACTTACCTCGGTAGATGATACATTACTCCCCCGACACCCCTATTCTTCTCCTTTAGAATGCCCCTCCTCACCCAGCCTTGCCCTTTGCTCACTTGCAGAAATCCTATCGGTCTGAAAGGCCCAGCTGGATCTGCCTTTTTTCCACCCTTGTTTATCCAGCCGTAAGGCAGTTCTTCTCAACGTGCTCTGCATCTGAGCTTTTCTCAGGATCCACATCACATGCTACCATACATTTTTCATTTCTATGCATGACTCATTTCCCATCCTCAAATGATCTCTATGTATAAAGTCCCTCCTCAACTACAGTGAGAAAAAAAATCAGCTTGTTAGCACAGGCCAGTTTTTAGTTGATGTATAGAAAACACAAGCAACAGAGACAGGGCTTGAAAAAGCCTCACAAAACATTCTCTTGGTCCTTTTTTGGTTTTTTTGCATCAGTTGTATCTGACAGACATCTGAGAATTTATCCTGTGCCAAGCACAGTATTAGGCATTAGGAGGGCAGAGAGGTGACTACGCCTTACCCTTTGTCCTACTGGAGAGCCTTCTTGAGCAGCAGGGAGCAGCACATATGCCCACGTCAGTAGTATAATTTATACAGAGCTCTGGTGGGGCAGAATCTGCTCTGATGCCCTAAGAAATGGAAAGGCATAATTTCTAGGCGGGGCAAAGGAGAGTAATGAGGTTGGGGAGTTAATATTTGAGGAAAACTCTGAAGGATAGGCTGCGCTTTGCCGAGGACAGCACAAATTGGTGCCTTTTACGAATGGATGAGATAGTGTAGAGGGCTCAGGTCAGGGGCAGGCAGAGATGGGGCTGAAAAAGGAAATGAGGTACTTGGTCACGGGGGGTCTCAAAGGGCAAGACACACAAAGTGGGATTTCATCCTGAAGGCATTGAGAAGCCACAGAGGGACTTAGGGAGAGTGGCCTGGTCCCTGGGTGGTAAAAAAGGTTTTCATTCAATGATTAACTTTAAGGTTGGTGATTGTCACTGGCCCAGCAGCTCTGCAGAAGAAAAGTTTGGCAATCTACTTCTGTAAGTACAACAACCAAGAAAACATCACGGAGCAGTTCTATTCTGTAATATATGTGTTACCAGGAGTCAGCATCAGCTCAATGGCAGTGGCAGCTCCCTGTAGAGACAACACAAGGAAGAACTTACAGACCAGAAGGACTACCTGTTGTGTAAAAAAGCGAAAACTAAATTGACTGCCATTGCATTGATTACAACTCATAGCAACCCTATAGACAGAGTAGAACTGCCCCATAGAGTTTCCAAGGAGCACCAGGCGGATTTGAACTGCCAACCTTTTGGTTAGCAGCCCTAGAACTTAACCACTAAGCCACCGGTATTTCTACCTGTTGTGTTAGGACATAGAAAAGGTCAATAACTCGTTGTCCACAGGAGTGTTAGGCCTCTGATCTTCTTGGATTCCTCCCGCAGCTTCCCATTCCGTTCTTCAGGGGGCCAGGTGGTTAAAATCTCAAATGGTAGCCTCTGAAGAGGAGAAGGTAGAGAGGAGGGGACAAGTGTTAGCTGAGGGGATACTGGAAGTAAAGAATGGAAAAGAAGAGTGTGCTACAACAGGGTGGGGAGAGCAAACAGAGTGGCAGAGAGGCAGGTCATCGGGGTTTAAAATGGCAAACTGTCCTGGATTGGAAATTTCTACTTAATCACAATTGTAAGAAAAGGTAACCTCTTATTTTCAAAAATAACCTGTAAGTAAAAAAGTCAGCCCCCAGTTCTCTTTTTTTATTTTTATTTTTCCCAACGTAAAGGAACATTGTCAATAATTGAACAAAAGAAATGCCACACACTCAACTCCTCAATAAAAATCTGTCTGGTGTATTTATTAGCATGAGCAAGGACCTCATCCTCTGTACTAAACTGTTGATGTACGAAAATGTTGTCTCTGAATCTCACTGAGTCTGGCGGGGAGTTCTTCGGGGGAGATGGATTCACAGGTGAAAGGCTCAAATAATGACAAGTCACATGTAATGTCATGCTGGAAATATTTTTTGAAGTTCCCCTGTGTACTAAGCCTTGTGTTAGGTATTAGGAACATAGCAATAAAACATCAAACATGACCTCTGGTTTCTTTCCCATTAGGGCTGACAGCTCAATAGATAAAATTCATAATCCATTTTTGCAAAAGTAATTAATTATAATTATAACAAGTGCTAAGATGAAAAACCAAGGAAGCTTTATGGAGCAGTTTGAACTGAAACTCCAAAGTTTAGCAAGATTAATCAGTTTGGTAAGCGTAAGAAAACAACAGGTAAAGGAAACCTTGTTGAGAAAAAAAAAGTTAAAGACATTCAGACTACCATGTGACTAGCCAGTTGATGAGTGATGAATCCATGACTGAAGAGGCAGGCAGAGGCTGCATCCTGACAAGCTCCTAGAACCAGATTCTACGGGTGGCAGGGGGCCTTCTACTCGGTAAGGTCAAGTAACGAGGTTTCTGCTAGAAATGATGCTGGATGGAGCTTGGGTGTAAGTGGGGAGGACTGCGACACTGGGAGGAAGCTGAACAGTCTGTGGGAGTGGACATTAGGTCAGAGGGATTGGATGAAAAGACAGAGGAAGTAATATAAGTATTCAAGAGATGAAATCAGCACACAGCTCAGAGCTTAGATGAAGGAGAGAGCAGGAAGAAAAGAGAAATCTAAAATATGCTGGATATTTTGATCTTTAGACAGACAGAGGTCTCATTTATCAAGAGAAGGAGTACAGAAAAGTGGGAAATATTAAGGGAGCATTGGAGGAATTCAAGTTTGAGATGACTTGAATTTTCGGTTTTGATGAGATACCTAAGTGGCAGTATCTGGTAGAGAGTTGTGTTTTCTGCTGGACTAGAAATACAGAATGAAAATATAGGAATATATGTAATAGCTAAAGTTATGAACTTCAATATGGGCTTCCTAGAGAACACTCTAGAATGAGACTGTAGGAAGGATAGGGATGGAGCCCTGAGGAGCATCCACTGATACGCTGCAGGGAAACTGAGAAGAACCCACGAAGGAGATTGAGAAGAGGCTAGAGAGTGTGAGGAGGTCAATCAGGAAACAGTTTCACAGAAACCAAAGAGGGAAGAGTTAGAAGGAGACAGAGAGAAATAATTCCAAAAGCTGCAGAGGAAGTGAGTAAGCATAAATTTGAAAACTGTCTCTAGAATTTAGCCTAACAGGATCTTGACAGTTGTGTCAATTTCAGTGCCTGCTGGGCCCTGGAATTCTGATCGCCATGAGGTAGAAACAAAGCCATGTGAGAAAGTAGAACTCTTGGCAACCCGACGGTAAAAAGAAAGGAAGGCTACAAGGCTGAGTGCAAGAGAAGGACATAGAGTCAAAAGAAGCTTTTGTCTTCTTTGTTTCTGGAGAAACAGAGTCTGAGAATAAAATTTTGAATATTCTTAAATGCTAAGGAAAAAAAGAAATTCAAGGTAAAGGCAGTAGGAACCCAACCCACTGCTATTGACTCAGTCCAGACTTTCAGCTACCTTGCAGCTGAGGGAATGTAAAGCAGATAAAAATAACATTTGCTTCATGGATTAATTTTAGGTGGGAGAGACAGTCTTCTGGAAAGGACAGGTGAAGGCAGGGAAATGAAACAAATGATTAGGTTCTTCATTCCTTTGTTTTTAGTCCAGTGATTTGTTAGTTTCATATAAAGACACAAAAGAAAGCTTTTCAAAGATAATTATAGCTGCTACCCTGCTCTCTGAATAGTTCAATGTATGTGTCACTTTTTGTGAGATATTCATTTATTAAATAAATTCATTTTTTTCCCATAACACTTTGTAGTGTGCATTGGTGGCCCGAAAACACACAATCCTTTCTTGCTGCATCTTACTCTCTGTTGGTGGAGAGTGTCAGTTTTATTCTACCTGCCCACCTCTGCCCTCGTCTTCTTTTTTCCCTCATGCCTCAATTATAAAACTCCACATTCTTAGCTGAGCACATGGTCATCCAAAATAAACATTACATTTCTCTGCTTTTTTTGTAGCTAAACACGGCCATGCGACTAAATTCTCACTGAAGGGATATAAGCAGAAAGACCAGGTCATAATTCCAGAAAGCCCCTGTTTAAGGAAGAGGATGTATGCTTTTCATTCTCCTGCCTCTTTTCTGCTGGCTGGAATGCAAATATGATGGCTGGAGTTCTAGCAGCTTTCTTGCATCATGAGTTATAAATCCTGTGTAGGGGATGGCAGGGCAACCACACTGAGAGAACCAGAGTCCCTGATGTTTGTTGAGCCGGGATACCAACCTCCAAACTACAAATATCTGAATTTGCTTTATTTGAGCTAAGAGGAAATATCTGTCTTATTTAAGCCATGGTGATTTGGGGTGTTCTGTTACACCTGAAATTATCACCAAATAGTGCATGGAGACAGAAAAATCAATAAACAAAGACAAATGCTGTTATAACTTTAGGTAAGTGGCTTGATGGTGGTGAACATCACACAGTGACATATATAGGCTAAATGAGTAACTAAAACCCAAATCCAAACCTTTTGTCACCACGTCGATTCCCACTCATGGCGTGCAGTAGCTAAGGGGGGTCATTAGAACACACTGTCAGCAAAGCTTCACCATGGCAGGGTCTCCAAGATGAAAAGGAGTGTTGGCTACATAGATGGAGAGGAAGAGCATCCTAAGCAGACAGCCTAGCACGTTGAGTATAGCCATAAGTGAGTCATGACATAGATTACAATTGTCAAGATTTCTGTTAGTAACATAAGACAAAAATCACCTCTAAGGATTCACAGAACCCTTGCAAGGACAAAAAGCCAGCTTCAACTTGCATACACTCCAAAGAGGATGTGCTTTGTTCACATAACCACACTGTAAAAAAGTCAGGGGCGGAGTCAGCCTTGATGGTGAAGGAAGGCCAGGGTTAATCTTCTCAATGTTTCGTCATCATTTCCTCTGAATCCTGGTTCCTTCTCTCAAATCAACCTCTCAACCAGGCTGGCGGGCTGGCCACCAGTCACTTCTTGCTCTGAAACTTATACCTTTATAACCGGAGAAGAGGATAGTTTTTCTCTCTGTTAATATTCCTCGTATACTTTTAAATGAAATTTCATACTTTCCTGAAGCTCTGTACATTTCACGCTTGTTCACTGTTACTTTTCTCGTTACCAAAAGTAACAAGTATTCAACATCTAGAAGGAAACCCTGCTGGTGTGGCAGTGAAGAGCTGTAGCTGTTAACCAAGAGGTCAGCAATTCAAATCAACCAAGGGCATCCTGAAAACTCAAGAGGGCAGTTCTACTCTGTCCTACAGGGTTGCTATAGGAAAATTGGTTTGGTTTTTATGGCTTAATATCTAGAGGGTGAATCATCTCCCCAACCCTGGTGAATGCTGGTGAACACTAGTTTCTTTTTACTTGTTTATTTCATTTCATAAAAGTGAGAACACACAATCTTTCCTTTTGTGATTGATTTATTTCACTCAACATAATGTCTTCCAGGTTCATTATGTTCAATATGGTCTTCATCCAAGTTCTAAGATGCTTTGTGGACTCATTTTGCTTTATCATTGAGTAGTATTTCATTGTACGGATCTACCATATTTTACTTATCTATTCATTTATTGACAGTGACTTGCGTTGCTTCCATCTTTTTGCTATTGTCAATAGGGGTGTAATAAACAACTGACGTGCTTATATATACTAGTTTTATCACTTCTGTTAGATCCCTGGGGTATATAGTTTGTTAGGTCCCTGTATATATTCTGTTAGCTCCCTGGGGTATATATATTGTCAAGATTTAAAAGTCCCCGGAATAGTACAAGAACTGCAGCTCAGTTAAAAACAGAAGTCTCCAATGAGTTTTCTGAATATATCCCCTCTTGGGGCACTCTGGATGGTAGCAGTGAGACAGAAGTATCTGGGAAGACCCAACATATAGTGGGACATATAGGGGTCACCTTCTGAAAGAGGGTAACCCTGGTGACATAGTGGTTAAGTGCTGTGGCTGCTCATCAAAAAGTCAACAGTTCGAAACCACTGGGGCTCCTTGGAAACTCTATGCGGCAGTTGTACTCTGTCCTACAGCGTTGCTGTGAGTTGGAATCTACTTGATGGTAACAAGCTATTTTTTTGGAGGGTGGCCATTCTGAAGGAGGTGTATAAGTAGCAGTGAATACAATGAGGGAGGCAGGGCACAGACACTTGTTGAGAATTAATATAATAATTGGCATTTTATTTAAATGTTACCACGGTGACCTCATATAACCATTTCTTTTTTTATGGGGCAGTTCTGCTCTGTCTGTAAGGTTGTTATGCATTGGAATTGACTCAATGGCAGTGGGTTTAGTTTTTTTTTTAGAAGCGTGAGGGCTTGAAACCCAGATCAGTTATTTATTTTTGTATTGCTGTAGAAACATACATAACACAACATCCATCAGTTCAGCATTTTTTGGATGTGCAAGTTAGTGATATCAATTACATTAACCAGTTTACTGTCTCCACTAGCACTGTGTACCAGAGGCAGTTTAATTAACAAACTGGTTAAACATGTGGGCTCTGGAGTCAGAAATATTTACACCTGAGTCTCTCTTGCTAACACCAGCTACGAACCTTGATGATATAAGATAATCTATGGAATCACATAGCACAGCTTACAACGCAATGTAAATGAGGAATAGATGTGTTTTGTTTTTGTTTTTTTGTGAATGACCTGAGAAATAGGTGTTTTTCACCTTCAGTTATAGAAAAGAAAAACAAATCTCAAGTACTGCAGACATTGTGTCACTGAAGGGGGTTCAAATCCAGCTGTCTCTAATTTCAAAACCACTCTGTGGCCTTCTCTCATCCGCCTTCGTCGCTGCCTTGAGATATGAGTAGGTGTGACAAGTACTGAGTTTTATGTCGCATCCTTCTTCTGTGCCTTAATTAAAGCTCTTCACACTAATTCTTCCCTAACTTTCAAATTCAAGGGTTATTGAGAGTTCTTCAAGAATAGAAATTCAACAAACATTTTTTTTTTATCTTAAAGTAAACAACAGTTAGGTAACTTAGAGTTTCATTAAACTTACGGAAGCTCTGTACCCTACATGCACTCCACAGATGATCCATCCAGTTCTTGAGTGCCACTTTTGAGGTAGGAGGTGCTGTGCTAGGCTCAGCTGAAACAATAAAGCCAAGCAGAGCCCCTACCCGAAGACCTTGTCTTCTAGTAAGTGTTCTGCCTACGTTCCAGCTTTGTGACTTTGGGCAAATCACGTACTCCTAAAGCCTTGGTTTCTTCATTTCTGAATATAGAAACAAAAAAGTCCATTTATCTGTATTAGTTGGTACAGGTGAGCTGCTGTAACAAAAATCCAGTTATAGGGCTTAGGACATTAAAAGTTTGTTTCTTACCAGAACCTGGGTGCTACAGAGGCAAATGGGCAACAGAGTACAAAACAGTGATGAGGTGCTCACCTTAAGTCTACAAGACCCAGAGAGTGATAACCGGTGTGAATTTTGCACCCTAAGTATTGTAGTCACCTTGTTGTACTTTGAACTCTGTTTCCCACATGACAGGAGAACTTGTTAGCATGGGCTTCTGTGGCATTTGGGGACTCAAGATCCTTCCATCTAGTGACACTTACCTTTCTATCAATCTGTAGGGTACCATCTATTTAGCTGGTCTCTGGGGAGAGAAAAGAAGATTGGGCCCAGGGCTTTTTAATGGTCTTGGTCTGCAAGTAAATGCCTTTCTCTTTGTTTACATTTCTTGACCAGACCTCTGACTCCCAGCCAGAGGAGTCTAGGAATATCATTCTGCTATGTACAGAGAAACAAG
This sequence comes from Heterohyrax brucei, assembly GCA_028571685.1. Taxonomy (NCBI): domain Eukaryota; kingdom Metazoa; phylum Chordata; class Mammalia; order Hyracoidea; family Procaviidae; genus Heterohyrax; species Heterohyrax brucei. Next base: position 10,418,656 of record CM053164.1, on the reverse strand, counting down.
TGAGGAGTATGGGCATTGGTGAGCCTAGTGACCTCTGATGCATCATCTTTTTCAAAATTCTTGTGGATATCAATTTAGATGATGTAGGAAAGGATAATGTAAACATTCCAGTGTGGGCTTGAAGATGTTTCCCTGTTGTTTTAGAAAGTTTTCCTTGTGATAAGACAGTGTTACATGAGAGTCCTAAGCACTGACCTGGGAGTACCCAGGAAGAAAAGACGGTGAATTAGACGAGGACTAGGAAGGTGGTAGGACTGGAGGGTGGGCAGAATGCAGACAGGTGAAGAGAAGCAGGCGGACACTGCTGGGACAGGAAACTGTGACTTGCGTCTCTTAGGAACACTGAAGAGGTAAAGGACTTGGTTGGGTCAAACCAGAATCTCTGGAGCAGAATGGAAGTGGAAGAATGCTGGAGAAATAAAATATTGTTGCTGTTACAATCTATTGGGTTTGCATTGACTGTTTTTTAGAAGTAGATCTCCAGGCTTCTTTCTCCCAGTTTATCTTAGTCTGGAAGCCTTTTGGAACTAGCCCACCAGGGGTAACCCTGATTGTTTTTGAAATATGGGTGATCTAACTTCCAGCATCACAATAACACATAAGCTACACAGTACAGCAAACTGACAGATGGATGTGGAATACCCATTATGGACTGTCAAAAGAATGAACAAACCAGTTTTGGAAGAAATACAATCTGAATGTTCCTGAGATTCAGGGAAGGTGAGACTTAACCTCCCTTCATTTGGGCATATTATTAGGAAAGACCAATCACTTGGAAATGTCATTATGTTTGGCAAAATAGAGAATCAGTGAAAATAGAGGATACGCTCAGTGAGATGGATTGACAAAAGAGCCAGGTGGACCCACACACGCCAGTCAACATCAAGACGATGCGAGACTGAAAATATTGCCTTCTGTTGCACATGAAGTCGCCGTGAGTCACAGCCAACTGAGAGCAACTAACATCATTAAGGTGTTATGACTGTTCTGAATTGTTGTATCACCAGTGGTTATACAGCACTGACAAAGAATATTGTTGTTAGTTGCCACTGAGTTGGTACTGACTTGTAGCAACTCCGTGTACAACAGGAGGAAACACTGCCTGGTTGTCCACCGTGCCCATGATCACTGTTACGTTCATACTCATTTTTACAGCCACTGTATCAATCCTTCCTACTGAGGATCTTCTTCTTCTCCAGTGAGCCTCTAATTGACCAAGCATGATGTCCTTCTCCGGGAACAGATCCCTCTTGACAACATCTCCAAAGTATATGACATAGTCTTGCCACCCTTGCTCTCAAGGAGCGCTCTGGTTGTATGAAAATTATTAAGTGTCATAATTTAGACAAAAATTCCACTGCTGTTGAGTCTACTCTGACTCATGGCAACCCTAGAGGTCAGAGTAGAACTGCCCCACAGAGTTTCCAAGGAGTGTCTGGAGGATTTGAAGTACCAAACTTTTGGTTAGCAGCTGTTAACACTTAACCACTACACCAGCAGGGTTTCCAGGTGCAGCCTGAAGGCATTCTAAGTCTTCAGCTGATGTGGGTAGTGAGACTAAACTCTCCCCAGGTGGGTGGCCAGCAGTCTGAACATGTGCTTAGGTGTGGCCTTCCAAGAGTTCTCTCTGGTAGGTCAAGAAAGCATGTATCTTTAGTGCTGGTGTAGAATCAGACAAGAGAAAACAACCCATTGTCAAAGATCCTGACTATTTAGAGGACTCCAAGCCTACCTGCTTAAATATGAATCCTACAGGGAGCTGTATGGTCAAAGCACAGATGAAATTCATCCAGAAAAGATTATTCAGCCTGACTTGGCTGATTCATAAGGAGCCAAAGTTTAGGGTAGCCATAAACTCTCTGGGCATGCTACTGATGCTCCAGTTTACCTGAAATTCCCTTATTCTATACTCTACAACAGGATATATTCTGTCACTTGAGTCCCCTCTTTGTGACAAAAAGGGAGATTGTCTTGATTTTGTAGTGCTACACAGACGTATCACAAGTGAGTGGATCTATATAACAGAAATGCACATTCTGGGAGCTGAAAATTCAAATCAGGATGTTTTAGTCAGCTAGGGCTGCTCTAACAGAATACCACAGAGTGGATGGCTTTAATAAAGGAAGGTTTATTCTTACACAGTCCAGTAGGCTACAAGTTCAAATGCAGAATGTCTGCTCTAGGGGAAGGCTTTCCCCCTTGTCAGCTCTGGAGGCAAGTCCGGTATTGCATCAGTCTTTGTCCTAGGGAGCATCTCGGTGCAGGAACCTCAGGTCTGAAGGATGCGCTTTTGTCCCAGTGCTGCTTGCTTGATGGTACGAGGTTCCCAATTCTCAGCCTGCTTCCCTTTCTTTTTATCTCTCGTAAGATGAAAGGATTAAGGGTGGGGTGAGCCATACTCCAGGGAAACTCCCTTTATAGTGGAGCACGGAGGTAATCCTATGAAGGGATTTACAGTCCCACCCTAATCTTTTTATTATTATTATTATGACTGAGTGAAAATGTACATTCCCATATAAATTTGCATGCCCACCTATGTGCAGCTTCCACTGCTCTCCTTGCCCAGTGACAGCACATTATCCCCCTCTGCTCCATACATGTCTCATCTTCCCAACAGTTTCCTTTCCCCTCCTCTCCATGCACTCCTCTTACTCCAGCCAGAGGTCAGCAGGATAATATCCTATGGATGCATAGAACCATAACGTGCATCCAATATATGGTCACTCGATGGCACTTGGCTTGGCTTGGCTGCATCACCAAGTCCAATCCATTTGCATCTGAAGAGTGGATCTTCATTATGATTTATGGGCAAGGGCAGCATCATGGCCAGGGGCCATGCTCCCACCCTAATCTTTTAACATACAGCAAAGGAAAACCACAAAATAGAGGACAGCCACAAGATACTGGGAATCATGGCCCAGCCATATGGCTACACGTATTTTGTGGGGGACACAATTCAATTCATGACACAGGGTCTCCACCTTGTGGATTCCTTCCTCGTCAATAACCGGGGGTGTTCCTGTGTTCTTGGCAGTCTTCCCAGTGTGTGCCAGTGTCTCTGTGTCTGTGCCACTCTCTATATTACATAGAAGTGAATAGGTTTAGGATCCATGCTACAGTTGAATGACCTCAAGTGACTGATTGATTATATTACATGGAAACCAAACCAAATTCATTGCCTTTGGGTGGATTCCAACACATGGCAACCCACTGTGTTAAAAAGTAGAACTGTCCCATAAGGTTTTCTTGGTTGTTGTCTTTATAGCAGCATATAGCCAGGCTTTTCTTCTGCAGTGCTGCTCAGTAGGGTTCAATCACCAACCTTTAGGTTACTAGTCGACCACAAACTGTCACCAGGAAGCCCTACATTACAATCAATAGTAGTAAGTAGATTATATTAGATGACATCTACAGGTAGACAGGTTGGGATTCCAAACCATATTTTGGAGGAATACAATTCAATACTCAAGAGGCACCAAGATGCGGAACATAAGTCAGTCCCTACAAGGATCGGAGAGTTCCAGGAGGAAGCATACACCTGGAATAAACATTTTGGGATCAAGAAGTAGAGACATAGTAGACATAGTATGCAAAATGCCTACACTATTCCTTAGCCAGAAACTGTCTTGAGATCCACCATCAAGATATTGGTCAGTGGTAATAAGGAACATTACAGAGAAAAGCATCTGTTTTCTACAGTTTCTGTCCTCCTCAGCTTCAAAATGCTACTAACACCTCTAATGTGACTGACACCCACAAACCCAACATTGCCCTGTCTGTGAGCCACATCTGATCAAGTCACAGATTACATTAGAAGCACATTTCCCAGCAGCTAGGGGTTTAAGACTAGGCTTTCTATTTGGAGGGCAGATTGCTGAGCCCTAGGCATTTCTGTGACCACTAAGATGCAGACATTTCCCTAGTGACCACCAGTGTGGCCAAGTCAGATTGAGCTGACTGGTTACCTGGTTATGGTTCAGGGTTCCCCTGGAATGTCACACAGCTCTGTCTCTAGTCTGTCATCCATTGGCTTATGTTCCCAAACAAATGGACTTTTCAAAGGCACAGAACTATTGCCTCTGATTGGTTTCTGTATCCAGCAACTCCGGTTATCATGATGTGCTCGAACCCTGTTAACCGGAGAGCATGCTGCATCCCTATTCAGTACTGTCTAGGTAAACCCATTGCTATTGAGTCCATTCTAACTCATAACAACCCTATAGGACAGAGTAGAACTACCCGGTAGGGTTTCCAAGGAGATGGTGGTGAATTTGAACTATCAAACTTCTGGTTAGCAGCCGAGCTCTTAACCACTGTATCACAGTCCTCCAAGTTGGATTCAAATGAAGAATAGTCTTGGATGTGACTAACCTTGGGTGATGACAATTTAGTAGACTATATAGGGATGAATTCACATAGGAGTCCCTGACTTTTATTTTAAAGTTTTCTTAAAAATGTGCACTAATTCCTATATGCTTTCTAATATACGTCTTGTTAGAAAGTGTTGAGAACTAAAGACATCACCTTGAAGACTAAGGGGTGCCTGACCCAAGTCATGATATTTGCAATATCATCATACACGTGCAAAAGCTAGACAATAAATAAGCAAGACAGAAGAATTGGCACCTTTGTACTGTAGTGCTGGAGAAGACTATTGAATGTATCATGGACTGCCAAAAGAAAAAACAGATCTGTTCCAGAAGAAGTACCACTAGAATGCTCCTTGGAAGCAAAGATGGCAAGACTGTCTTTCTTATATACTTCAGACACGTCATCAGGAGGGGTCAGTCCCTGAAGAAGGACATCTTGCTTGTTAGAGTGGAGGGTCAGTGACAAAGAGGAAGGCCCTCAATGAGATGAACTGACACAGTGGCTGCAACAATGGGCTTAAGCATAAAGACGACTGTGGACCTGGCACAGTACCAGGCAGTGTTTTGTTCTGTTCTGCATAGGATCCCTATGAGTCAGAACCAACTTGAAGTCAGCTAACAACACGTTTCTTGAACAAAAGAAAGATTGTTGCCTCAAATTTCTTACTCCCTGGGCTCATAAAAAATGGTTGAACTTGAAGGTGTTATAACAGGTTAACATTCTTCCAACTTGTTACCGGCTGGGCTTTAATTGCATATAAACTAAAATTCTGAAATAAGAACAAACACAACACAACTGGTAAAGTTATTCTCTGTATCTATACAGGAAACACTTTAATTTAGAATTTTTCCTTGGTTAAACCCTGCTTTTAAGACATCACCTCAGAAATTAATAGCATATTGTCTTTCTCTTCTTTTTTATCTAAGTAGTGGCTTTTCACCAAACCATATTTTCCTTGTACACTTTTCTAGACTTTCTGGACCAGTGACTGCTTTCTGGGTACTATTGTTTCTTTAATTTTGAGACACATGCCAGTAACTTATCTATAATAATGACCTGCCTCCTGAAAGCAACCCATCTGAAAGATACCTCTGTTTTGTTTCCTTGATTCCTCACCACAGTGACCTAACCCAAGTTTAAATCCTGCAGTAAGTCTCTTACCACATCCTGTTACTGTTACGTTCACCATTCCCCATGAAGTACTGTCTCCCATAAAGTCACTAGCCAGTAAACCTATATTTATTGGACTAGAGTTACATTCCTGGTGGGCTTTGACAGGAGGGTGGTCCATAATGTTTACTTAGCATTCATTTGGCTCTTCTGACCTGGAATAATGCTGCAGCTTTAGGCATTTTTAGTTGCCACAATAAAAAGACGTCACTTTGGCATTTATCGGAGAAGAGCTGGAGTGTGGGACAATCTAACATAATGAACTGTCTGCTTAAAATGGTAACTCTGCTGAGACACCTTCAAAAACACAAACCCACTGCAGTCAGGTCGATTCTGACTCATATCGACCCTATAGGGCTGATTAGAACTGCCCCATAGAGTTACCAAGGAGCACTTAGATGGATTCAAACTGCCAACTTTTTGGTTAGCAGCTGTAGCACTCAACCATTATGCCACCAAGGTTTCCCTGAGAAACATTAGCTCATTGGTAATTCCTGAGGACCCCAGGTGCGAGGCCAGACATCCAACCCTCTGGCCTTGAAGAACGACTGCAAGTGTTCCAAGATACTAGAACATGAGCCTTCTTCCATCTGCGACAACTTCTACAGAACTTTCTCGACTTTCTCCTGACCTATCTCTTCAGCAGTATGCCTGCCAAAGAAGGACAGAAAATGGGGGCAGTCTTGTGAGTACATTGGATTCATCCACTGAACAAGCACTGGCTGGGTGTACAAGGTGCCGGACGGTTTGCCAGACTTTCAGACGCTGAAAGCAAAAGGTGTGGCTGCCTTCTCTCTGGTGCTCCTAGTTCTCTGAGGGGACACAGAAGCTACAGCTCCATGTGATCAGGGCTACCTAAGGGAGGCCTGTGCAGGACGAGGGGAGAGGATGGCAGCTGGACCCGGCCATGACTGTGAGGGAGAGATCTTACCAAGGAAGAGGTACTTCACCAAGGAGCAGAACTTGGCCAGGGAGCAGGTTGAATTAGCCAGGCAAGAAGACCCAGCATTTGCAAATAAAGTAACTAGGAAGCACACGGTGCACTTCAAGAAGAAAACTGGGTGCAGCTGCTACATTGGTTGCATTCCTGGGGAGAGCCTGCAGGGCTGTCTTGAAAAGTCAGCTTCCAGAGTCCACTCGGAGCTTCTAGTGGCCATCTGCCTCCCTTGGCTGGTGACCTGCTTCTCTCCCACCTCTGCTTCCTTTATCACAGCCCTTTCTCTGATTCCTTTCTCCTGCTCACTGTTTTCCCTGGTAAGGACCTTTGTGATTGGCTTGGGTCCACTCAGGTAAACCAGGATAGCCTCCCATGGAAAAACTCTTAATCACGCCCACAAAGCCTCCTTTCCTTAGGCAGGGTAGCACAGCCTGGGGATAGATGCCTACTTACGGAGGAAAGGATACGATTCTGCCCACTGAGCTGCTATACAAATACCACTGCAACCCTGGAATGTCTAACCAGCAAGAAGCCTACTTGGGCACAAACAGTTGGGAGCACAGCCTGCACCTTTTCTTGTCTGTTTTTGTTTTTCAAAACGATCATGGAATTTGTGCTCACTAGAAAGAGTAAAAATGAATGTGAGCTATAATGACCAGAGTAGTCAAGGCAGTTCTTAAACCTTCTGTTTTCGAGAAGGGAGGGAAGGTCCCTGTGTACGTGGTTTGAGGTTGGATTCTAGGATCTTTCCAAGTGGCTTCACGTGTGTTGTCATTCATTCCCGATGATGGCACTGTGACGAGCGACAGGGGACTCTTCCAGAGAGAGGCATGGAGTTCTCTGTGCTCCTGGAACTGCCAATGGCTTCCTCAAGGTCATGCAGTGTAACAAGAGACTGGAGGCAGGGCTTCCAGCTCATTGGGAAAGTAGTGGGCACCGAAGCCATGTGCATTTGCTCTCTTCATTTGCATACTTCCTCTTATTGATGTGATATGCAATAATAAAAGCAATGTGAGCTCCATAGAACTATCTGTGCTTCCATGCCAGCTCCCCCAGGTACACTGAGGAAATGTTCCCTTTGCTAGGCTGAAAGGATTCAAGGCAATAAGGCATATGACGTGCCAGCTACAGTGTCTGTGACCTAGTGAGTCAGTACAGAATGAGCGCTGGGTCTGCTGCCCCTTCCCGGCAGGCACACCGTCTTCAGAGCTTGCCTCGCAGCCGGTTTCAGCGTGTGGCTGGCTGATGCTGGTGGGGGTAGTTTTTCCTCACTGGTGTTTCATCTCCACCTGCAGATTTCTGCTTCACCCAGCCCGGAATAGCTCAAGTAGGCTGTGACCTCAGCAAGCACCCTGGAGAGGCTCTTGAGGTGCCTTGAGAAATTGCACATGGGGCGCTTTGCATCTGCGCTGGATCTATTATTCATGCATGCATGTTTCAGAGAGCACAGTAATTTAGAGTCCTCTCTCTCTCTCAGAGGGCACTCTCTGCGGCAACCATAAACCACGTTCCACATGCTCCGAGGAAGAATTATCTTTCCCTCGCTTTAGCTAGGGGTCATGCGAGAGAATCCACACAGATGAAGCAAAGAAGGAGGTGGGCAGGGCAAATCCAGGGCCTTCTGGCAAGACCTTCCAGACAGCTGCACTGTGCAAAATCTTCACCTGTGCTGCTTCTTTGGGATGACCTTCTAGACTTCCCATTTCCTGGCTTATACAGTGCAATGGTAGGAAAAAACAAACAAACAAACAAACCTGCTGCCTTTGTCTATTTCAATTCATAGAGACCTATAGGACAGAGTACCACTATCGCATAGAGTTTCCAAGGAGCGCCTGGTTGATTTGAACTGCCAACCTTTTGATTAGCAGCCATAGCTATAAAATGCTACTACACTTTGTTAAAGTCACGAACACCAGACTTCCTTGAGCTTGAGCCCCTTGTTTGACCCATAAATACTTAACCCTTTCTGAAAAGCTACTCCAGAGGAGTATTAATGCCTATTTTTAGTGTTTCCAGAATTAGAAACAACACACTACAGCACCTGGTACATTGAGTTTTTATATACATAAAGGAGCCCTCGTGGCACACTGGTTAAGTGCTGGGCTGTCAAGAGAAAGACTGGATTGACTGTACAGCAGCAACGGTATGTATATGTTTTATGTATATCTCTATGTATACGTATGTCTTCATAGCTCTATTTTTTCCCCTAAAATAGCATAGCATTTATATCTGCAGAGACTGTAACAAATATAGAAGCACAAATTTTCCCAGCAAACATACCACCAGGGAGTTGGAAAGCAACAGATATTCCCATACATGGCTCCATCGAAGGTGGTGGAGACGAAACAAATAAAATAAAGAAGGGAGTTAACATTCACTTTGAGAGGCTAGCAATGAGATTAGAAAAAAGCACCAAGAGGAATCTGGAGGTCCAGTCAGTGGTGGTTTCTGATTCAGCCGGATTGCCATAGCGTGAGAAGTCGGCTCAGGCTGCGTGCCTTTCCTTCCTCTGCAGAGCCAGCTTCTCACTGCTATTCTCCCCAGCGCTCTGCTACTTGCCAGAAAATGAATAGCACCGTTCCACGCCAAGCAGGGCAGTGCTGTGCTTTAGCTGGAATGACAGCTTCAGCAGCCCCGGGAAAACCACGGACCCTGTGCCCTGGCGCTCAGGAGAAGCGTGGGGACAGCCCACCAGCCTCCTGTTGCCAGCCCAGAAGAGCCTCTCAGGGCCCTCTGGGGATTTCCTCTTCCGATAGTTCCTGTCCTGCCAAAAGCTCTTCTCTTTTCCTCTGAGTCTAGACTTGGCCCTTCCTCGGGCTTCTCCTTCTGCTCACAGTTACACAGACAAATGACAAGAGCTTCTAGTTACACGCAGACCCTGAGGTAAGAGAAGAGAGTCCTCTGCGGCTGGAAAGCCTGGCTTCCCAGTGGGTTTTTTGCCGCCTCTTCAGTGGGAGGTGGAGTTAGTCATAGCCCTGCAGAGAGGCTGACACTGAGGCTTGCTGCTTGCCAGGAGTGGGGGTCCCTGCTTTCCTGCCTCCTCAGGCTACCTGGAAGTGGGCTCTGCACTCCACTCTACCCTCGGCCCTCTCTGGGGTGGAAGGAAAGAGCTGGAACGTTCTTTAGCTTTCCAGGACATTTGCTTTGTCTATTTCCTGCCCTCACTGGAGACCCATCTGGTTATATACAACACTGTGAATGTACTAAACCCCATGGAGTCATTCACTTTAAAACGGTTAATTTTAACTTCAGTGAATTTCACCTCAGTTTTTTAAAAGATCACATAAAGAAGCATCCAGAAATTGTTAGATTTTTAAAACTGTACAGGACGTCAAAGATCCTCTTCACCACTGCCTTCATTTGGCCAGTTCCTTACCATCATGAGAAATAGAAGTCATTCCCAAAGTCACCCAGGGAAGTTCTAACTAAACCTAGTTCTCCTGACACAGAGTACTGTTACCTGTGCTCTACATTAGAGACACACAGATTAGGGACCGACCCCATCTGGTCTCTGCCTTGTTTGTCTACTCTTTCGAAAAGAAGTTGGAATCTGGAAAGGCTGAGATCTGCAAGCTGGGGGGGCAGGGGCCTGAATTGGTGAGCGATTATTTTCTGCACCTTTTTGATGACTTGATTACACACCCAGGCTGCTGTGGCCTGGGGAAATGAATGCCTGTCACACCAACAGCTGCAGGTGGAGGTAACTCCACACTGTGATAAAATGCATTGATCTCTGAGGTCCCTTTAACATTTTATGATTCTATGATTAACAGGCCTCAGCCACACAAGGGTCTCTGCAGTCCCTCCAGCTGCTCCAGATGCTCCTCACAGGCTGAGGCAGCTGAAAGGTCAGTGATGCTGCATTTCAGGTCCTGGGTCCTTACAAGGTCTCTGATAAACATGGTGCCATGCTGTTCTCTCCTCAGAGCTGAGAGTCTTTTTCTCCTCCTTCATATGTGAAGAGGTAAAAAGCCCACCCAAATTCTTTCAGGAGGGGTACATCTCTTTCGGAAGAGAAGTATCACAGAGAGGGCTCTGTGGTGGCATTGGGATGCACTCTGAATGTCATGTTGGTTGCTTCTGGAGTGGAGTCCACCAAGGTCTGCTTAATCACACCCAAAAGAGTTTTAAAGGCAAGCCTTTCTAAAAGCTACAAAGAAATAGAACAATCTTGCAAGTTTACACATCCCTGTGGCTGTAGAACTGATTCCATCTCACAGCGCCCCTGTAGGACAAAGTAGAGAACTCCCCTACAGGGTTTCCAAGGAGTGGCACTTCCAAGGAGTGCTGATCTTTCGGGTAGCAAACATGGCTCTTAACCACCATGCCACCAAATCACATGCAGCATTTTGCAGAAAACTACATGTGGCTCAGGATGAGTTAGAGGAAACAAAGAAGTCTAGAGTAGAGCAAAGGCATGACAGGACTTATACATCAGGCTAAGAAATGTGTCATCTATCACAAAGGAAAGAGTGAGCCACTTGATGAGTTTTAACAAGAGAGTCCTGTTGTTAGACGATCTCCCTACCCCCAGTGTGGAGAGTGAATTTGGTGTGATGGATAAGATTTAAGAGAATGTGCTAAGAATTGCCAGTGAGAAAATAATGGTTCTGGTTAGATCCGCTGCAACGAGAATGAAAAGATTAAACAGGTTCAAGTGCTACCGGGAGCTGCTTGAGTTAGTAGTCTGTGATGATGGATGGATAGGAGATGAGACTCTGCAACCTGCTGTTACGTTTCACAGTTGTCCGCGTAAGAGTAGTGATGTCTAAGCCCGTGTTAAAATTACAATAGGCATACTTTAAGAATGGATGACCTTGTCTCTCTAATGAAAATTCAGTGACTTAAACTAGAACGGTCTTTAGAACACAGCAGAATGAGTTCCAAGCTCAGAATCTCGCCATGTTGAGAAGTCTGGTCTCCTTTGGGAAGTTCTTTATTTACTATGAGGCACAGATCACTTTAAAATAAGGATGTGGTTGTAGACTAGGTCTTGCTGAGTCAGTTTTGACTCATCACAATTCCACATACAACAGAATAAAATCTTGCCTAGTCCCGTGCCATCCTTGCAACCATTATTATCTTTGAGCCCGCTGCTGCAGCCAATGTGTCAATTCTTCTCAACAAGGGTTTTCCTCCTTCTCACCGACTGCCTTAGCAAGCATGATGTCCTTTTCCCGGGACTTGTCTCCCTTGATAACATGCCCAAGTGCATGAGATGATGGTTCATCATTCTAGCTTGCAAAGAGCACTTTGGCTGTACTTCCTCCAAGAGAGACTTGTTCATTCTACTGGTAGTTCATGGTTTGTTTGATATTCCTTACCAACGCCATAATTCCAAGTCATGAATTCTTTAGTCTTCCTTATTCATCATCCAGCTTTCCGATGCATTCAAGGCGATTGAAAATATCATGGCTTGGGTCAGGTAGACATTAATCCTCAAAGTAACAGCTTTGCTTTTCAAGATCTTCAAATTTTTTTTCAACAGATTTACCTAATGAAATACGTCCTTTGATTTCTTGTCTACATCTTCCATGGGTTTTGATTGTGGATCCAAGTAGAACAGGATCATTGACAACTTCACTATTTTTCTCATTTATCATGAAATTGCATATTGGTCCTGTTGTGAGGATTTTTGTCATCTTTGTGTTGAACTGCACTCATAACGAAGACTGTAGTCTCTGCTCTTATCAGTAAGTGCTTCAAGTCCCCTTCAATTTCAAAAGCAAGGCTGTGTCATCTGCATGTAACAGGTTGTTGAGTCTTTACTGTGGTCCTGATGCCACATTCTTCCTACAGTCCAGCTTCTCAGTTTATTTGCTCAGCACACAGACTAAGTGGGTGTGGTGAAAGGATACAAATGCATACTTTTCCTGACTTTAAATTGTGTGGTGTCCCTCTGTATGTAGCCTCTTGGCCTATGTGTAGATCATGGGGACAATTAAGTGTTTTGGATACTTCCTTTTTTTTTGCAATGTTATCCATAATTTATTATGACCCACACAGTTGAAAGTCTTTACATAGTCGATAAAACACAGGTGAACGTCTGCTTTTAGCCAGGATATACATGACTATAGCAATGACATCCTTTGTTCCCTGTCCTCTTCCAGATCCAGCTTGAATTTTGGGCAGTTCCTTGTCAATGTAAAAACTTGTGAATAACCTTCAGCAAAATTTGCATGTGATATCGATGGTATAATTTGATAATATCCCTGTTCTATTGGATTGTCTTTCTGTGGAACAGGCAGAAACATGGATCTCCTCCAGTCAGATGGCCAAGTAGCTGCCTTCAAATTTCTTGACATAAATGAGTGAGCCCCTCCAGAGCTGCATCCCTTTGTTGAGATATCTCAGTTGGTATTCCATTAATTCCTGAAGCCTTGCTTCTCGCTAATGTCTTCAGTGCAGTTTAGACTTCTTCCTTCCATATCACAGAATCTTGGTCATATGCTACCTTCCGAAATGGTTGAATGTCAACCAGTTCTTTCTGGTACTGTGGCTCAGGGTATTTCTTCCACGTTTTTTTTTTTTTAAATGTTTCCTTCATCATTCAGTATTTTCCCTGTAGAATCCTTCAACACTGCAACAGGAGGCTTGAGTTTTTTCTTCAGTTCTTTCAGCTTGAAAAATGCTGTGTGTGTTCTTCCTTTTTGGTTTCTTAACTCCAGGACTTTCCACATTTTACTATAATATTTTGCATTGTCTTGTTGAGCAGCAGTCTGAAATCTGTTAGGTTCTTTTACTTCATCATTGCTTCCATTCGCTTTAGCTACTTTATGTTCAAATGCAAGTGTCTGAGTCTCTTTTCATACCCACACCCGTCTTTTCTGTCTTTCCTGTCTTTTTAATGACTTTCTGTTTTCTTCATGCATGATGACCTTGACGTCATCCCACAACTTTTCTGGGCTATAGTCATTAACGTTCAGCGCATCATAGCTACTTCTTAAGACAATCTCCAAATTCAGGTGGGATAAACTCGAGGTCATGCTTTGGCTTTCACGGACTTGTTCTAATTTCCTTCAGTTTCAACTTGAACTTGTAAATGAGCACTTGATGGTCCATTCCACAGTTGGTCCATGGCCTTGTTCTGACTAATGACATTGAGCTTCTCCATTGTCTTTTTCTGCAGATGTAGCAGATTTGATTAATGTGCATTCCATCTGGCAAAGTTAACATATATAGTCACCATTTATGTTGCGGAAAAAGGGTATTGGCAAGTTGTTAGCTTGCAAGATTCCATCAAGTGATCTCTGGCTCACTGATGCCTGGGATATAGATCTTTGTTTGGTCCATTTCATTTTTAAAGACTACCAGCTTTCCTAGACACAAACTTTATGCATTCCATGTTCTGATTATTAATGGATGTTTGCAGCTGTTTTTCTCATTTTGAACCATGCTACATCAGCAAAATAAGGATAAGCAGTTCTAAATCACAGGGCCTGGTAAACATCTAATAATTTGACTGTGTAGAGCTGCTCAGACAGGGAGGCTTGAGACTTAGTAGTCATTCCATAAGTGTTAGTTTTCTTTCCCTACTCCTCTCTACTTCCAATGTGATACCTTTAATCCCATAATGTTCGTTTGGAAACCTGGTGGTACAGCAGGTAAGTGCTCAGCTGCTACAATGTCAGTGGTTCAAACCCAGTAAGTGACTCCTCAGGAGAAAGCCTGGCTGGTTTGCTTCCCTAAGATCACACCCAAGAAATTACCACTGGGTCGTTCTACTGTGTCACATGGGGTCACTTGTTGTCATTATTGGTAGGTGCCCCCGTAGAATGTCCAAGTAGTAGTTGGTGTGGATTCTAACTGCCAATATTTTAGTTAGCAACTGAGCTCTTAACCACTGTGCTGAGTGAAAAATTGATTGTATGGCAACTAATTACAACAACGTTATTTTACATGTTTAATCTACATTTCGTGATTGCTTCTCTTTCCAAGTATGTTTTATTCACAGGCATAACCTAAGATAGCCTGCAGTGACTCATGCTCTTGTCTATGTAAATATCTCTTCTTGAGCGTTAGTGGAACTTGTGATTGTTTCTAACCAATGTTGTTGCTGTTAGGTGTTCAAGTCAAATTGATTAAGGAACATCTTTTACACATAGACAATCCCTTTATCTTTGCCACATAATATAAAATAATCACACAGTTCCACTACGAGTCCACAGTTTGGACTCATAGTGACCCTATGAACAACAGAAGGAAACACTGCCCAGTCTTGTGCCATGTCCACAATGGTTTTTATGCTTAAGCCCATTGTCGCAGCCACTTTGTCAGTCCATCTCATTGAGGGTCTTCCTCTTTTTCACTGGCCCTCCTCTACCAAGCATGATGTCCTTCTCCAGGGGCTGATCCTTCCTGACAACACATCCAAAGTATGTAAGACACAGTGCTCCAAGGAGCACTTTTGTTGTACTTCTTCCAGAACAGATCTATTCTTTTGGTATATTCAAAGTTTTTTTCCAACACTGTAACCAATGGACAATGGCAAAGGTGGTGTGATTATTTTGTATTATGTGGCAAAGATAAAGGGATTGTCTATGTGTAAAAGATGTTCCTTAATCAATTTGACTTTAAGTAAATTGGAAGGAAAATAATCCTAGGTGTGTCTGATCTAATCAGGCAAGTTATTTAAAAGAGGGTTTAAAGCTTTCTTGAGATGAGAGACTGAAAGAAGAAGAGATATTCTAGCTTCTATCTTAGAAGAATGAAAACCCTGGTGGTGTAGTGGTTAAGAGCTATGCCTGCAAACAAAGAGTCAGCAGTTCAAATCCACCAAGCACACCTTAGAAGCTCTGTGAGACAGTTCTACTCTGCCCTATAGGGTCCTTGTAAGTTGGAATTAATGTGATGGCAATGGATTAGGGTTTTCTGGTTTATCCTGGAAGAAAAAGTTGCCATACCGTGAGAGGCCCACATTAAAAGGACCAGGAGTTGAGAGCAATCACTGGCTAACAGCCAGCAAGAAAATGGTGATCTCAGTTATACCATTGCAAGGAACTGAATTCTGCCAACAATCATGAGCACTTGGAAGAGAATAACAGGATTCAGAAAGGAAGGCAGTCCAGCTAAAGTCTTGATTGAATCTTGTGAAATCCTGGATAGAATATTCAGCTAAACTACACCTGCATTTGTGACCTATTGAAACCGAGAGACAATAAATAATGTTGTTTTAAGCTACTAAGTTTATAGTAATTTGTACACTCCAGTAGGTGGCCCATACAGTTTTTAAAGAATGGCTTTGTGCCATTCATTGTTCACTGTCCTAATAATCAGAGTCATTTTGCTTCCTACCAACTGCTTGAATTTCATGAATAAACATCGTTAGAAATAACTACAACCAGCATCAGATTTTTCTTAGTCTTTCCTCTAAAAACGGGCTGAAAACCACAGAGCCTATGGTATCCAAAACCATGCCAATGGCTAGTGGAATTCCTTTTCTGGCTCAGTAGAGCTGTTAATAGTCCAGCTGGGAAGAGTAGCAGATATGAAGACTTTCAGGAGGCTCTGCCTATTAATTTTTACTGTAAAATAAATGCAACATTTAGCATGTCATATTTATTTATTTTACATGTTCTGGAGGGTAGAAAAAAACTTCTCAGCTAAAATTTTGGACCCTATAGAAATAAGGCAATGAGAGGCCAATAAGAATTTATTTATTTATTTTTTTAAGAAAAGCTTAATATAAATGGTGAGTTGTTGTTAGGTTCTGTTGAGTTAGTCCTGACTCATAGTAACATTATACAAGGTCTGCCAATTAAGTTAGTGAACTCATCCTAGAAAAAGTACTACAGACCACATAGCTGAGTATCACTATGATCACCTTTGGAGTACTTCATTTGGGAAACTATTCACTGACACCAGTGCCTAGTACACCCTTCAAAGCAATTTTGGAACTCTTTTTCTTGAATGGCCATCAGAGCTGTCATCATATTACCCTTGATGTCCTGAATGTCATCAAAATGTTTCTTTCCAGTATTTCCTTTATCTTTGGGTACAGAAAAAAGTCACTGGGGACCAGATCAGTTGAGTAGGGAGAATGTTCCAATAGAGTTATTCATTTACTGGCTAAAAGCTCCCTCATGGACAACTATACTACTAAGTTGGTGAACTTGCCTCTGTGCCACCATGCACAATGGCCATTCCAAAAAGAGTTCCAAAACTGCTTTGAAGGGTAGACTAGGTGCCAGTGTCAGAGCATAGCTTCCCAAGCGGGGTACTTTGAAGGAGACCATAGTGATATTCAGCAGTGAGATATGTCCAACTTAGAACAATAAGTTTGCAGACCTGTCAGACCTTGCATGTAACAAGGAAGCCCTGCCCTGATCGTACTCACAATCACCGCTGTATTTGAGCCCATTGTTGCCACCACTATGCCAGTCCATCTCCTTGAGTGTCTTCCTTTTTCTTCACTGAACCACTGCTTTGACCAAGCATGATGTCCGTCTCCAAGAACGGATCCCTTCTAATAACATGTCCAAAGTACATGTGATGAAGTCTTGCCGTGTTCACCTCCAGTGAGCATTATCACTGTACATCTTCCAGGACAGATTTGTTTGTTCTTATAGAAGCCCATGCTATGTCCAATATTCTTCACTGGCACTGTGATTCAAAAGCATCAAGTATTCATCAGTCTTTATTTAAAATAGGAATAAGACATTGATGGACGGAGATGCCAGGGAAGATACTGGGGTAGAAGAAACAATGTTGACCAAATCAACCCATCAATAAAAAGGATGAATAAAAACATGAAGGCTTGTATGTTAACATCAAAGAGACAGAAAGCTGTAGAATAGATAACAAATACAGAAGGAGGAGAAGGTAGTATTGAGAGACATCTAGGCATCAAAGGCCTATCTGCTAAATGAGAATTTTTAAGCAGAAAAGTAGCATGCTAAAAACTACACATTGGGAAAATAAATTTGGCAGGTCAATAGAATGGGCTAGAGTGAAAAGAAAGCAATGTGAGTAGAAGCTTCTGTGAATCTGGATGAGAGGTAATGGGGGCTTGAATTTTGGGAAGCACTAGTGAAATGAGGTGCTATCTACCATTTCTTGATGATTACTCATGCATTCAAATTCTCAATCCTACAGGTAATTAAGAGTCCTTACTTCATCCCCTGTTTCATAGACAAAGATACTATGAACCCAATGGTTCTTTCCCAAGGTCTCACAGAAAATTGGTGGCCAAGTCAGGACTAGTTACAGAGTTGAAGAATGGAAAGGAACCTTCAAGGGCCTCTTGTCTAAAGCTATCTTCAACAGTCTCTGAGTCTGGTCCTCTTAGTCCAGATTTCTGCTGTCAACTGTCTTAGTCGTCTAGCATTCAGCAGAAATACCACAAGCGGATGCCTCCAACAAAGAGAAATTTATTCTCTCACAGTAAAGTAGGCTACAAGTGCAAATTCAAGGCACTGGCTCCAGTGGTAAGCTACACCAGATTTAAGGCATCGGCTCCAGGGGAAGGCTCTCTGTCTTGGTTGGCTCTGGAGGAGAGTCCTTGTCATCAGTCTTCCTTTGGTCTGGGAGTATCTCGGGAACCAGAGCTGTTTTCTTGGTGTTGTGAGGTCCCCACCCTCTATCTGGCTTCCCTTTCCTTTATCTCTCAAAAGACATAAAGTGGTGCAGGGCACACCCCAGGGAAGTGTCTTTTATGTTAGCTCATGGCTATGTCCTTGTAAAGGTGTTACAGTCCCACTCTAATCCTCTTTCACATGATCCAGTCTTCCCACATTAATCTCAGGTAGAGGTTAGTATTCACAACAATTATGAAAATTACAGTGACAAAATAGAGGACAGTCACACAATCCTGGGAATCAGAGCCCAGCCAGATTGCTACACACATTTTGGGGAGGGATAAAATTCAATTCATGACATCAGCTATGCCCACTGTAATTAAATAAATTTCATTTGTAAACCCTCACTGCCATTGAGTCAGTTCCAACTCATAGTGACCCTATAACTACCACACAGAGTTTCCAAGGACCGCCTAATGGATTTGAACAGCTGACCTTTTGGTTAGCAGGTGTAGCACTTAACCCATTATGCCACCAGGGCAGACACTTACAAACTCTTTACTGGATTTTTATATTGATTCTTCCCCCCCCCCCCCCCCCGAGCATCTCTTAAAATGTTGAGCATGGCCTCCTTTGTCTATGTCAAGTGAAGATCTGCTTCTAACGGCACTGGTAGATAATAAGTTTCTCCCGTCTTTGTTCAGTTGCCTGGTTTTCTCAGGGTGGTTTATCAGAACCTTGTGAAGTTTTCTTCTGGCTCTTCATCAAAGGTTTAAGAAAAGCAGCCTATTTGCATGTTAAGATGAGGAAAAAGAACAGCCATTTTAAAAGATAAGGGTTGGAATTTATAAGCCTTTACAGACTGTTATTTCTCTCACTGAGAGAAAATAAAAATGGAAGATAGTAAGGAGAAGCAACGGTACTGCAGATAACATCATTTAGAGGATTTTGAAACCTGGTATAATTTATCATTATGTAAGATGCTTTGGTCTGCAAGATCAAAAGCAACTGACGTTATCTATCTACATAGAGCCAATTGAATTGCCTCTTCAGAATCCCAGACAAACATTTCATTAGTTACTATTCATCAGTAAATTGGGATGAAACACCAAAACACTTCTTTAAAAAAAGCTGGATTGCATTTCCTACATATGGTACTTTAAAAACTAATCATTTATATTGCACTTCTCTTGCAAGTGTTCAAACTACATTGCCTTCCAAATGTTTGCCTGATCTTTATGACCCTTTTTTGGGGCACAAGTATTATTTTTTCTTTTTTTCTAAGGGGGTGGAGGAGGAGATACAAACACTTCCTACACACAAACCCAATCTGACTTTAGCTGAGAAAACAATGATTTTATTCAATTAAAAACAATACAATGAATTCAATGAGACAAGTGCTGTGCCACTGTTGCCTGAAGTTGGCAGACTTTTGACCAAAATGACTTAGTAACCTCCGTCAAAAGCCTACAAGTGGGTTAGACAGACACATTTAATTTGATATGAACCCCTAGGCTTCTGTGTTGATGAAGTGTGCTGAGATTACATTGCAGAGTCAATAGCCAATGAGGAATATTGTCCACGGATTGGAGGGAGTCCAGGGGTGGAACATAAATCCCTTACTTTGTCTCCCTGAGTGTGAACAGTGAGGAGACAGCTGCGTCAGTCCAGACTTCTCAGTTTGGCTGACCATGCCTTGCCCTGGACTTTATAACCATAAACTGAGAACTTCTGTTTTGAGTTGACATGGAGAAGCTAGACACAGCCCAATGTTTTATCAAGGACAATTAGAAAACCTGAAAGAGGTGATGCTGAGTGACATAATTCAATCACAAAGGGACAAATGCTGTATCAGACTGTTATTATAAAAACTCAAGAAAAAGTTTGAACACAGAAAGAAATAGTCTTTAATGGTTACAGGGTGAAAGTAGGAAAAGAAAATCACTGACCAGATAACAGAAGTGTGTTAAGTTTGGTGAAGTGAAAAGCAATGCATGATATAGGGAAAGTAGCACAATTTCACCGAGACAAAAGAAGGCACTCGGAGGAGGTAACCACAGTAAATATTATAACATATACAACACCACAACAGTAAAAACAATATCCAACAAGAAGATTCACACCAAAAAAACAAAATCCAGTGCCACTGAATTGATTCTGACTCATAGCAACCCTGTATGGCAGACTAGAACTGCCCCACAGAGTCTCCAGGAAGCACCTTGTGGATTTGAACTGCCAGCATTTTGTCTGGCAGACACAGCACCTAACCAGTACTCCACCAATGATTGATAGACAAACACTTATGTAGAAGAAGGGAAAGAGATTGTCGTAGCCATCCAATGCCACTCTAAAAGAAATATCAGGAATGAGTGACTTTAATAAAGAAAAGTTTATTCTCACAGAGTCCAGTAGGCTAGAAATCTGAATTCATTGTGCCAGCTTTTGGAGAATCCGTACTCTGTCTGTCAGTTCTGGAGGAAGTTCTTTGTGTTCCATCAGTATTTCTTTGATCTAAGAGTATCTTGACACAGGAACCTCAGGTCGAAAGGATGCATTCTGCTCTTAGTGCTTCTTTCTTAATGGCATGAGGTCCCCAACTCTCTGCTTGCTTCCCTTTCCTTTTGTCCTGTATAGGAGAAAAGGTGGTGCAAGCTACACTCCAGAGAAACTCTTTACATTGGAGCAGGGAAGTGACCTTAAGAATGGTGTTACAGTCCCACCCTGATCCTTTTATCATAATCCAATTGAGCACAGGAAGACATTCAGATTTATTTACAACATAGGACAATAACAAAATGGAGGACAATCTCACAATAGAGGGAATAATGGCCCAGACAAATTACTTCACACATTTTTGCGGGGGCACAATCCAACCCATGGCAGACAGCATATAGGAGTATACTCGTGTGCATATATAGGTTGCCAAGCCAAGTGCTGTCGAGTCGGCCATCGAGTTGGATCCAACTGATTTAGACTGTGGATAATTTTACATATATGTTTGTATGTACAGCATGCATGTTGGTATACGAGGTCTGACAAGTCCGTGAACTTAATTGTTCTAAGTGCTACATACTTCATTGCTGACTATCACTACAGTCCTCTTTGAAATACTTCCCTTAGGAAGCTATGTACCAACACCAGTACCTAGTCTACTCTTCAAAGTGGTTTTGGAACTCTTTCTGGAATGGCCATTGAGAACAGTGGCACAGTGGCAAGTTCGCCAATGTCATTGTATAGTTGTCTGTGAGCGAGTTTTTAGACAGCAAACAAATAACACTGTTGGAACATCCTCCCTACTCACCTGATTTGGCCCCTGATGACTTTTTTATTTACTGCAAGATAAAGGAAATATTGAAAGGAAGACATTTTGATGACATTCAGGACATCACAGGTAATACGATGACAGCTGTGATGGCCATTCCAGAGAAGGAGTTCCAAAATTGCTTTGAAAGGTACACTAGGCACTGGCACTGGTGTATAGTTTCCCCAGGGGAGTACTCCAAATGTGACCATAGTGATATTCAGCAACGCGGTACGTAGTACTTTTACTAGGATGAGTTTGCAAACTTAATTTTCAGTCATCATATATAAACATAATAGAAAATATAAGGGACATATTGACAGAAGCTTCGTAGATACCCTGAGGAATCAAGTTACTGGGGCTGAAGGCTAGGGACCATGGTCTGACAGGACATCTGGTCAATCGGCATAACATTGTTCATAAAGAAAATGCTCTACAACCTACTTTGGTGGGTAGCATCTTGGGTCTAAAATCTTGTCAGTGGCCGTTTAAGAGATATCTGTTGATCTCATCTAGAATAGAGAGGGAACAAAACTGATGACGCAAGGAAAAGATCCATCAGCCCAAGCCAGAACTCGACAGTGCCTGGATGACACCGCTGACCACCCTGACTCGGACCACAATAGGAGATTTTGCAGAGTAGGAGAAAAATGTAGAATAAAATTGAAATTCACAGAAAGAGCAAGTTTATTAGCCTGACAGAGACCGGAGGAACCCCTAAGACTAGTGATCACAGACAAACCTCTAACTCAGAACTGAAGCCACTCCCAAAGTTTGCCCGTCAACCAAAGATTAGGAGGGCCTATAAAACAAACAGTAACACACATGCGGAATGAATATTCACAACCAAGCAGACAACACTTGCATCAAAACAAAGAAAATAGGAAAGGTCAAGAGACCTAGATGAGTGGACATGGAGATGCTAGGTGCAAAGAGAGTGCTGATACATTGCAGGGTTGCAATCAATGTCACAAAACAATCTGTGTATAAAGTTTTGAATTGGAAATTTATTTGCTCTGTAAACTTTCACCTAAAGCATAGTAATAATAAAGTAAATCAACCACGTGGGGAAGAAGAGGAGGGAATGGCACTCTTAGACCACTTAAGACAAACACAATAAAAAAAATCACTCTCAACACCCACACTTTCTTTCAGAAGTAGAAAAGCATTAAAAAGTGCTGCCTGTTGGAGAGGTGGGGAAAAGAACAAGAGACTTAGATTAAAAAAAAAAAAAATCAATTTGAGGCAAAGTATTGAATTTGCGCTTCTAGACCAGATATACTGAAGTATAATCTTCATTTTAAGAAGATCTCCAAGTGATTCTTATGTATAATTTCCAAAAATTCTTAACAAGTGTTCCAACTGGAATGAACGAGTTTGAGGACATCGAATTGACGCTCATGACATGAGTAACCAAGACTAGAGATAAAAGACAACCACAGAGAAGGAAGACATGAAGAGAAGAGATGTTTTGTCCTCAGTGCTGGATGAGAGACTGAGGGAGATGTGTCCTAATAAACACGTAGACTTCTGTTAGAAACCTGGGTGTCCGTATGTCATGTTCAGGGATTTTTGGGGTGGTCCCTGAGCTAGTATCCACTGATGCTCTAAAGGAGGGGAGAGTGAGCAATTAATTAGTTGAGGCATGTTACTTTTGGTTCTCAAGTGCTGTCCCCAAGGAAAAGCCACTTTGGTGTAACTGTTCAAATATGCACTTTATTTATTTATTTATTTTGCACATGTCTTTGGATGAAAATAAACTCAGCACAGATGTGCCCATGAGTAAATGTATTTAAAGCACATGTTTGTTTGCTTGTTTGTTTATTGCTTTGTGTTCCAGTCCTTGTGTGTGTGCTTTCCCTGTTGCCGAGGAAATCATACAATGAACCAGAAGTGATTATGCCCGGGAATTGAGAGATGTTTACCTCAGTATGTTCAGAATGGTGTTTTACAGAGCAACTGTGACATAACGTCATGCTCCTTGACAAACTAATAAACAATGTATCTCCTTTAATGGTTATTCACGTGTATGTATGGATCTTACCAGAATTGTGAACTTTTGCAGACCACTATACAAACCAAAAAAAAAAAAAGACTGTTGCTTTTGAGGCCATTCCAACTCATCACGACTCTATAGGACAGAGCAGATCTGTCTTATATTGTTTTCAAGATGCAGCTGGTGGATTTGAACTGTATACTTTTGGTTAGCAGCTGAGCTCATAACCAGTATACCATCAGGGCTCCCCAGTATGTATAATCTGTAAATTTTTTTTTCCTTTAAAATAATGCTAAAGGAAACAGGTGTGGATTAGATATTAGAAGACTGTTACCTACTAAATTATGGATGATCTTTTGTCAATCTCTTCAAGCCCCAGGTTATCAATAAAATAACTCACCAGATTATAGGGAGAGACATAAGAAACGACTTGGTCAAGCAAGCTATCCACTTAATAGCTTTCTCACTGGTCTACTGTAACTCACAAAAAATTTATTGTCAAACTTGGAAATTCTCTGAAGCCGTCATTAAACATCACAAACCCAACTCAACCCAATGTTGCTGCATTGATTCCAACTCACAGCAGCCCTGTAGGACAGAGCAGAACTGCCCCATGGGGTTTCCAAGGAGCACCTTGTGGACTTCAACTGCGCACCTTTTGGTTGGAGGCCATAGCTCCTAAGCCCTAGACATCTGAGTTTCCAGTTGTTAGACACAGTCACTAAAAATTAAATTATATAAATTTATAATCAAATGAATTATATTTGAAACAAAACTTATAAATACTCAGAATTTATTATTTCCTAAGTGTTTTACTCTTGAAGTTATTTACAATTGTTGAATCAGAATAATGGAAATATTTCATAACTGTGTGCTTCTGCATATCTCTTTCCAGCTTCTTGTACAGTGACATCTTGTTGGCTACTTGAAATTGGTCACAGTGAGGATATTTTTTACCATGGAAACTAGAAAACCCTGGAAATCAGGGCCTGGTTTGTCATTTTGCTAACTGGCTAGTTGTGTGATGGGGAAAAATGTTAATAAATCTAGATAAAACTTGAGTACATGCTGTATCTGTGGAAACCCTGGTGGCATAGTGGGTTAAACGCTACATCTGCTAACCGAAAGATTAACAGTTCAAATCCACCAGGTGCTCCTTGGAAACTCTATGTGGCAGTTCTGCTCTGACCTATAGGGTCACCACGAGTCAGACCCAACTCAACTGCCCTGGGTTTGGTTTTTGGTTTATATGTTGTATTTGTAGCTATTACATCGTAAATAGCACACACACACACACACACACACACACACACACACACACACACACACACACACACACCAGAAGTCTTCCAGTACTGAAAACCTATCCTTAAAGAAGTGATTCACGCCACTGACAGGTGAGTCAAGTCTGGACAGACATCTTCGCTGTTCGCTTCCACCCTAGAGCTTTGTCTAAACAAAAATGCCAAACAATATTTATGTGGTAATTACTCTCAATTTTAAATTTTAACCAAATCATCATATAAATTAGTTCTATTCTTACATTTTCAATTATTTTCCATTATCGGACCATCTATCCCAGTTCTAGTAAAACACCATTTTAACCATGCAGCTTTGTAACTTTTTGTAATGGTTAGAGCAAGTATTTGCTTCTATGTTTTCATTTAAATTATTTGTGTTGCAATAAACTTCAGAAATATTTTAATTTTTTTACCTAGTTGGAATTTTTCACTACAGATTTTTAAGTTTATAAATTAACTTAGCGAGCAAGAGTTACTTTACAATACTGTATTTGCTGGAATTCCCATTATTGATTAAACATACATTTCCATTTCTACTGCCCAAATGTTCTTTCCCTTCCCTTAATTAAGGTCAATGGATTTCTTCATGTAGGTTTTGCTCATCCTGTTGACCTCATGCACACGTATTTACTCTATCTTGCTCTAACTTCTCATGCTATACTCCCCTATGTGAAACAAATAACCAAAATAAAACCCCGCGCTGTCGAGTAGGAGCCGACTCACGTGAAACAAGTCCTCTATAATTCCTCATGGTGTAGGTCTGCTAGCAAGGAATTTCTTCACTTTTCGTTCACCTGATAAAGTCTTCTCACTTTCACTTCTTGGAAGATTCTTCTATATGATACAGAATTTTAGATTGTCCTCTGATTTTTATTTGAGTGTTTATGCTATTACATTGTTTTCTGGTTTGTTTGACTTGAGAAAGCTATTGTTTTTCTTATCCTCTACAAGGAAACAGTGGTGATACAGTGATTAAGTGCTATGTGTGCTAACCATAAGGTCAGCAGTTCAAATCTGGCAGGCAGTCCTTGGAAACTCTATGGGACAGTTCTACTCTGTCCTATAGGGTTGCTATGAGTTGGCATCAACTTGAAGGCACTGGGTTTGGTCTTTTGGTTTATTGTCTGCTTTTCTTTCTAGTAATACTTCCCTTAGAGTTGCTACAAGACAGTACAGTTTCTTAGTTTTGCTGTTCTCTGTTTTTACACAAACTAAACTCAAGGACAGAAATGCTGTCCCTTGCAGCAATGTTGTGTTTCACATAACCCTCTTGGGAAGGAGTCCATGGGAGCAGAGCTTTAGAAAGCACTGAGCATGTCTCTGCTGACTGCTGGGGAACAGGCAGGAAGAATAGGCTGAACTTGTCCCTAGGCCCCCCCCCCCCCCGGGGTCTTATGCAACCACGTCAAGCTCTGGGCAACTCCAGGTGAATCCCGGCTATGCAGACCCTCCACTGTTTTAGAAATGCAGCTGGAGGTTGTCTCTCTGGGTGACAGCAAGTCCCTGAAGGTTCACAACTTTCTGACTAGGACAGGCTCTGTGTGCTCAGTTGGCCTCCTGAGTCCTCCGACGAGTTTGGAGAGAGCTGTCTGAGAGCGTTCTGAGCTTTAGCTCCAGCTGCTATTTGTCTGGGGAGAGGAAATACTCAGCTGACCTGAGCTCAGGCAGAGAATACCAGATACAAGCTCAGCAGTTCTAATCAATCATAACACTCTGGCCTGAAGGTGGGCGGATTACATCCTTTGCAAACTAAATGCTTTCAGATTTTGTCTTGCAAACAATGTCACCAGTCTAAAGAGATTCCGAATGCCCACAAACACACCATATACTCTGAGCATACACAATTGCATGCTTGCATATAGATGCTCAGAATTACAGATACATATGCCCATGTCCCAAATTAAAAGTGTTCCATTCGAAAGACATTAGGCATTTTTTTATGTAAAATGAGCACAATTCTTGGGACTCCCTAAAACAGAGACTTTCACACTGTACGAAGAATTCCCACTTGCTGTAAGGCTGATGTAAACATGTTTTAAAATGTATGCTTCGCTCTCTTTTAAAATTGTCAGAAGATATTTCAATCCTAGTCAGTGCCTGCCACCTTCTTCCAAATATTGAGGAAGTCAGTGTCTAACAGCATGAAAAGGGAAAAGAGGTGTCTTCTCTACCGCTGACATACTGCTTTTTCTGTAGCAAAAATTCCGTCGGTCCCGCCCCTAGTACTCTCAGTCCACCATCCGCAGCTCCCGCACTCTCTCTCTGAAATACAACCATGGAACAAGAGAGTGTGTGTTGCAGAGGTGGCTCTGCACCCTGGGAAGTGTAGTTCTACATGATTCCACCTATAAACTGAAACAGTGATAGGTGCAGTGCATGTTGGGGATTGTAGTTTTTCATATGTATCCTCTTTCAGTGAATGAGTCAGAGAGAAGTCTGCTGGACTAGGGGAGGTCACTTTTCAGTCACGCAAAGCTGCTAAAACTAGAAATGGAACACATGTCTTACATTCCACCGTGCTTCTGAGCTGGAGACGTGGTAAAGTAATCTGATTACCTTTAAGAGCACAGAATGCAGCACCAACCCAGGATTACCCACACAACGGTACAGCAGTGCTTGGCAAGCTGGACAAGTGAGTTCCCTGTGAACCAGAGACAGAAAACTAGGCCGACACAGCTGAGTCCTCGGTGAGAAAAGACTAATGAAAACAGCAACAAATATGGAAAATAAAAAGCACCAGTGTGGGACTTAGGGAAAGCTGTTGGTAAACAAAGGAAAGAGCTCATTCACCTGCAGACTCAGGAAGAAGAAATGCAGAAAACAATTTATCATCCTCAGTAAAAATTGTCTCTGAAATTGTGCTGATGGTATTAGTACTACCACCACTACTATTACTACTGTAACTATTACTACCACAACTATTACTACCATAACTATTGCTACCACTACTATTACTACCGTAACTATTACTACCATAACTATTACTACCACAACTATTACTACCATAACTATTGCTACCACTACTATTACTGCCGTAACTATTACTGCCATAACTATTGCTACCGTAACTATTACTACCGTAACTATTACTACCGTAACTTTACTACCGTAACTATTGCTACCGTAACTATTGCTACCACTACTATTGCTACCGTAACTATTGCTACCGTAACTATTACTACCGTAACTATTGCTACCACTACTATTACTACCATAACTATTACTACCGTAGCTGTTACTACCATAACTATCACTACCGTAACTATTACTACCACCACTATTACTACCACTATTGTTACTACCCTAACTATTTTATCACCACCTCTCATCTTACTGTTACTATCACAACTACAACTGTCACCATATGTAACATTAATACTACTACAAAGATGGCAAGACTGTGTCTTACACCCTTTGGACATGTTGTCAGGGGGCAGAAGGACATCCTGCCTGGTAGAGTGGTGGGTCAGTGAGAAAGAGGAAGACCCTCCACAAGATGGACTGACACAGTGGCCGCAACAGTGGGCTTAAGCATTGAAACAACTGTGGACGTGGCCCAGGCCCAGGCAGTGGTTTGTTCTGTGTGTGTCGGCACGCTATGAGTTGGAACAGACTCAGTGGCCCCTAACAACGATTATTACCACTACTGGAAACTCTGGTGGCATAGTGGTTAAGTGCTACAGCTGCCAACCAGAAGGTTAGCAGTTCAAATCCACCAGGCATTCCTTGGAAACTCTATGGGGGCAGTCCTACTCTGTCTATGGAGTCACTATGAGTCAGGATCCGCTGGTCAGCAGAGGTTCTTTTTTCTTCATTACTATGTACTTCTCTTACTATGACTGCTGCTTAGTGAATACTGTCCATGCATTCATTAATTTATTTATGTGTGAGGCAAATGCTGTTATTGCCCTGCCGATGAAGAAACTAAGGAACAGGGAAGGTAAGTCACATGCCCAGTGCTTCACAGCTAAGGGGAAGCATGGATTGGAAAGCAAGGCATCGCCCGTGCTCTTGGCTCTATTATGGAGGAGATTAAAAAGCCAATCAGTGAAGATGAGAAAGGAGCTGCACAGGACAAGGAGAGGTCACAGCAGAGCCACAGTTGAAACAGCAGAACTAAACTCTGCATTGCAACTGTTCAGCAGAGAACTCATTTCTGGATGATGAATAAAACAGTGCAAAAAAAAAAAAAAATTGAAAATAAATTCAAGTGGATTAAAAAAATCTGGATAAGACTTTCCACGAAATAATACTTGCTACCAGTTACAGAAGTCCAGTTAAGCACTGCAAAAAGTATAACCTGTCCTTGGAAAGTTTTCTAGAAGGAAATATTAATATGATAATACTTTTGCTATGGGAATATAAGCGATATTTCCAAATCCTCTATGTCTCTGACTTTCCCGCATTTTATGAGCTGTCTATTTTTCTTTTTTAAATAAAAGAACACACTTTAAAAAGAGCGTCCATTCATGAGAGTCCTCAAAGCGTCCTCAGGGCCTGAACTGTACCGTTCTTTTCTCTGACTGCTGTCATTCTAGTCCTTTCCGAGGTCCCATTCCAATGCGATGTCAACTCTGTCAGTTCACTTATCTCTCACACCATCAAATGCCACTGGGGCCATAGAAATGTCTCTACTCTGTGCGAGAGACAAACCTAGGAGAAAATGATCACAGTATGTGAAGAGTACTGTAATAGAGGTGCTTACCAAGTGATGTGGGAATCCAGAGGAGGGAGGGACTACATTTGGGGCAAAGTGGGACGTGGGAAGGAAAGTCTTTCTAGAGAGAGCACTTTTCATACTGCACTAAGAAGGGCTCACAGAAAGAGAGAAGGAACGGCCCAAAACAGGACAGGAGGGTTGGAGAGGGCAGTGATTTGTGTAGGATTTTGTTTACAGGGATAAGAGTTTGTTAATGACAGGCAGGACTTGAATAGCTCTCTCAGAACTACTTTAGTGGCCTAGGCCTAGTCCCCGTTATCCAGTTGCAGCCTCCACAGCATCATGGCTGCTCAGCAAATATGGCTAATACTTGGAACCCTCCCATTCTAGGGAGCTTCTGGGAGAAATTCCAATCTAAAGTTTAATGAAATATAAATGGGTTCATTCATCCCATCACTCTTGTTTCCATTGTTATTCAAGTTGTCCATCAAGAATTTATTTATTCCTCTGGAAGATTCCCCAGAATCTGTGTGATCAGCTCATTCTTGTTTCAGAGGCTGATTCATTGATCGATTTTTTGACATGTGACTGCCTGCTCCAAGAGCATGGGCTGACTTGGAATCAAGCAGGTCTGTGACTACTAGCTTTGTCATCTGGGTAGACTATGTAGTTTCTCTAAGTCATTGCTCCTTGTCTTAGTCGCCTAGTGCTGCTACAACAGAACACCACAGTGTGTGGCTTTAAAGAAGATATGTTTATTCTGTCACAGTCTAGAAGACAAAGTCCAAACTCAGGAAGGTAGCTCCAGAGGAAGGATTTAACTCTCTGTTAGCTCTGGGGAAGGTCCTTGTCATCAACCTTCTCTAGTCAAAGAGCTTCTCAGCACAGGGACCCTGGGTCCAACAGACATGCCATTCCCCTGGCTCTTGTTTCTTAAGTGTTCTGAAATCCCCATATCACTCTGCCTGCTTCTCTCTTTTATATCTGAAAAGAGTGACTTAAGACACAATCTAATCTTACAGACTGAGTCCTGCCTCATTAACATAACTGCCTCTAATATTACCTCACAAACATTGTAGAGGTAGAATTCACAACACACACAAAAATTACATCAGATGACAAAACGGCAGGCACTCATACAGTACTGGGAATCATGACTTAAGCAAATTAGTACACATTTTGGGGGGACACAATTTGATCCATCATACTCTTGAATAAAACAAATTAACATCTGTATCTACTGTAGGAGGTACTCTGAGGATTAGAGTACTGTATGCAAAGTGTCTGGCACGGTGGTGACACACAGTGGGGCCTCAACATATACTAGTGGGGGCAGCTGTACTGATGAGAAGACTGAGATGGCCTACAGATGAAAACACTTCACAGATACAGGGCAGAATGTTTCTCACTGAGGAAATTGAAGTGGCTGGATACCATATCCACAACAAGAGCTCCTAACAACTTGTCGTTTTCCTAACAATGCCACGGGTGCTTGTTCACACCACTTTCCGCTCGGTTTTATTAGCATTCTAAGGAGCGCATTTAAGGTCTCAAGCAGAGAACTGTGCAATTTGACATATGCCTCAGAGGAGCAGTGAGGAAATTAATGAAGTTCTTACCGTAAAGCCTCTTTATACACTCTGAGGATCATTCGGTAGCCTTTTATTTTATTCAAGTGGAGGCAAAGATATCATCTTTTCAAAAGCAGTATCTAATGTAGAATAGAGACCAAAAAACATAGCTTCAACTGTAAACAAAGTGTCCCTAAAGGCTGCTTTCTGCTCTGGACAGGATGAGCAGTGGCAGAATTTTCTGGAGATGGCTTTAGAGTACGAGGGTTGTGCGGGGAGCAAATAAGCAACACGGGGAGTTTCACCCCTGTGGGACAGGATGCTTTCCAAAGACAGAGATGCCAAGGCAGGAAGAGCCAAGGCTAGGAAGTTGAAACATGGTAAATTGAAAGGATGGCATTGTGCTTAGTAGTCTGGGGCCACTAGAAGGAGTTAGAAAGTTGTTGGCTAGGAGAATAGAGAGAGATGAGGTAAGAAGCAAGTCAAGGTCCCCCGGATTAGAGCTACGTACATGGGGTCAAGCAGGACACGTAACTGTGTAGTATGGAACCCTGAAGGAGCTGTACAGACTCAGCGAAGTCATGAAGTCTCTCATATATACCCTGATAGATCATTTATTCCACTTCAGACAAATACAAGAATACATTACTTTTAGGCGGAGTTTTATAAAGAAGTAAAACCACTAAAGCATTTAAATATATATACAGATTTATATTAAGGATATGGCTTATGTCACCATGAGTCGGACCCAACTTGATGGCACTGGGTTTATGGTTTATGTCACTGTAGATACTGAAATGTCCCAAATCCTTGGTTAATGCTGGAGGCTTCTCCAGATTCACATAGCCGCCAAATCCAAAGCCACTGCTGTCAATTCTGACTCACAGTGACTTTATAAGTCAGCGTACAACTGGCCCATAGATTTTCCAAGGAGTGCTTGGTGAATTTGAACTGCCAACCTTTGAGTTAGCAGCCGTAGCACTTAACCCTAAACCACCAGGGTTTCCATTTCACTTAGCCACAGGGGCTGGCAAACCCACAGTAATCAAGTCAGACAGCAAGGCTCTGGCTCACAGGCTGAGAAGACAGGTAAGCTGCAAGTTCAAGTTCCAGGAACTGGAGGTCAGGTGAACAGGAGCCAGCTACAGGATCCAGAGTGGGCAAAAGACACATGCCTTGTCAGAAAATCCAACCATACTGTATGTAAACCATCCTTTCAATTGATTGGCTACTCAGAGCAGATCCCATCATGGAGGTGATCGCATTATATCAATTCACACCACAGAAGTGATCATATCATTATACATTTGCCAAACTATCATAGCTCACAAGTCACTGAGAATCATGGCTCAGCCAAGTGCACACACAACCGTAACTATCACAATATTTGACACTCCAATTTCTATTTCTTGACATTTGTCCCTGCTCTTTTCCTCACAAAGCTCTTCACCTAGGTCCTCTAGGAGTTGAGTCTAATTCTTGTTCCCTAGGGATTCACTGTAAGCTCAGTCTGTAGGTTCAAGACAAACAAGAAGTACAGTCTGCTTCTTGCTTTTTTATTTATCAGTCATTTTTGAGACACCATAGTGACAAAATAGGCTTTAAAATGAAAGATGAAGATAGGAATTGGAGCAATTCCAAATCCAACCTAAACTAAATTTGATACACTCAAAGAATTTAAGCCTTCCTACATACTTATATACCTTAGACTTACTGCATTGGGAAAATTTTCTGCCAAGGATCTTTTTAAAGTATTCTAAAGTAAAGATGTCACCTTGAAGACTAAAGTGTGCCTGACTCGAGCCATGGTATTTTCAATCACATCATATGCATGTGAAAGCTGGACAATGAACAAGGAAGACAGAAAAAGAATTGATGCCTTTGAATTGTGGTGTTGGAAAAGAGCGTTGAACGAACCGGGGACCACCAAAAGAACAAACAGATCTGTTCTAGAAGAGGTACAACCAGAGGTCTCCTTGGCAGCAAAGATGGCAAGATTGCGTCTCCCATACTTTGGACATGTTGTCAGGAAGGATCAATCCCTGAAGAAGGACATCATGTTTGGTAGAGTGAAGGGTCAGTGAAAATGAGGAAGACCGTTAATGAGATGGAGTGATGCAGTGGCCACAAAAATAGATTTAAACATAAAAACAATTGTGGACATGGCATAGGACTAGGCAGTGTTTCATTCCGTTGTGCATAGGGTACCTATCAGTCGGAACTGACTCCACAGCACCTAACAACAACAGATACTTTCAAACCTGTTGACTTCAAGTTGATACTGACTCATATCAACACAGCAGGACACAGTGCAGCTGCCCCGTAGTGTTTCCAAGGAGCACCTCAGTGGGTCTGAAAGGCCAATCTTTTGCTTGTCAGCCATAGCACCTAACCATTATGCCACTAGAATTTTCCTCCTATGTACCTTAGAGCTTACTTATTTAAAAATTCCAAACAAATCTCCTCACTGTCCCCAAATAATATTTCCTGGTTTTTTGGGTTTTTTTTTTTTTACCGCTATTGTTTGCCTTTGTGATTCCCTCTAGTTGGGAATCTCTCTAATTCTTTATCCAGATTACACACAACTTGCTGTACTAGCTCAGGCATCTCACACTTAGTCTATTGGATAATGACCTTCCCTCGTCTGAAAGATTAAGCACGATTGCTGGTATCAGGCCCTTTGTGTTCAACCCCATAGCATTTTGGGGTAGCCCATAGCTGGGATGTCAGATGCATTGCTTGTATAGATTCTCTCTTCCTTTCCAAAGCCTAGGTCAATCCTACTTAATGAGGCCACTTTACTACTGAGGAAAACTTGGCCATATAGTGATTAAGTGCTACAGTTGCTAACCAAAAGGTCAGCAGTTCAAATCTTTCAGGTACTCTCTGGAAATTCTATGGGGCAATTCCATTCTGTCTATAGGATCTCAATGAGTTGCATCAATTCAACAGTAGTGGTTTTAGTTTGGGTTGTTTTACCGCTCAAGCCTAATAGTCTCACTGCCTTCCTCAATGGAGAATACGAAGAGACTACTCCCAATCCAGGTTTGACTTGCATGATGAAACTTATTTACCACAACTGTTCTATAGCAATTTATGGGATTTTTTTTTTCTTAACATTTTAGTTAAATTGTTTGCATGTTACGCTTTGTCATCAAAGAAGACTGGTAGCCTTCAATGGAATTGGAACTCCTTAAATGATTTCTTCAACTAGTTGACCCAAAAGTCCCACAATTAGACTTTTTTTTTCAGTTAAAGTGCAGAGTCTCTAAGAAACTTCTGTCAAAAGAAAAACACGCCACTAATTTATTATTAAGCTACAAAATTGGCAGACACTTGGGAAATAAAAAGTAGGACTCTGCAAGCTGCTACCTGGACAGATAGATTGTTTCTTTTTTCCAGTGAGTGGCAGTTCGAAGATAGGATAGTGGGAAGATAGGCAGTGGGAAGGTAGGATAGCTATAAAGAGTAGAAAACTAAACCAAAACCTCTGCCATTGAATTGATTCTGACTTGTAGCAACCCTATAGACAGAGTAGAACTGCCCCATAGAGTTTCCAAGGAGTGCCTGGTGGATTTGAATTGCCAACTTTCTGGTTTTCAGGCATAGCATTTAACCACTATGCCAGCAGGGTTTCCATAAAGAGTAACAGTGATAAGAAATTAACAATGGCAGTGCAGTAGTTAAGGTAATCAACTGCTAAAGAAGACTGGTGGCTGGACACCACTGGTGGCTCCATGGGAGAAAGATGAGGCAGTCCACTACCACAGAGATTTACAACCTTGGAAACCTTTTGGGGTCACTGTGAACTGACTTGACAGCAGAGGAATATGGTTTATTGACCCTTGCTCTATGTTATTTTTACTACTTCTAATAATTGCGTGGAGCCCTGGTGGCTACATGATTAAGAGCTCAGGCTGCTGACCCAAACATCGGCAGTTCACGTCTACCACTGGCTCCTTGGAAATCTTATGGGCAGTGCTACTCTGTCCTAAAGGATTGCTATGAGTCAGAATTGGCCATGATACGTAACAACAATAGTTATTACCTGTGGTGGGCTTTATCACCCTCAGTTTAAAGAGGACAGAACAGAATCAGAAGGGTTAAATAAACTCATTATGATCTCCCAACAAGCTAATGGCAGAGATAGAGCCAATGGCAACTTGTAAGTGATCTTGGAAAAGAGATTTGAAAAAAAACAAAACAAACTCAGAGCTGTCTAGTCAATTCCAATTCATAATGACCACATAGGACAGAATAGAATTGCTCCAGAATATCCAAGGAGCATCTGGAGGATTCTGCCAGCTTTGGGTTAGCAAACATATCACTTAACCACTAAAGGAACCCAAAAGCAGGTTTGGCTAGAAGGCAAATTCAAATTGCCAAATTGAATAACTCGTAGCAGATGAATTCTGAAAGGGAGCTCCCCTGTCTCCTGCCCAAGCCCAGACCACCCTGACACCGCTGTGTGTTTTCTCTTCCACCCAGCACCCTAGCTCTGCTCAGATGTGTTGAGCCCGGCCCTCTGTGGGTCCCAGAGATTCTGCAATTTCCATAATACTTTCTGGGCACCATGGCCACTTCAGCCCTCATAGTTATGGGCTTTCTCAAAAACAAAGCCAGGGCATTTGAAAAATAAAAAGTGGTGAGAAATATACACCAGTAAGTGAACACTCAGCAGCTTGAACAAATGCATGTATATATATATATATATATAGTTATGTGTATAGTTATATCTATATCTGTAACTGGGTTAGTGAAGAACATCTTTCAAACATCTGAAATGTGATGGAACTATGGAAACTGAGGTGAGTAGATTTATGGTGCAGAGACAATGCTCCTGTTTTTTTGCCTTTGAGCTGATTCCAAAATGGATAAAATATCAGAATAGAAGCACAGTGTATATTTAATTCAACTGAAATTTTACATTACAAATTAAATCAGGTAGCTTTGATATACACAGGGATGAAAACTTTCTGAAGCACTATATGAAATCAACTTTGCTTAAGTGGCCAGGTACTTAGGCCTAGAGGTAAGCACTGGGTCACCTCTGGCATTTAATTTGTCTTTCACTCTTATTGCTAATAGACACCCTCAACAATGGATCACATAGCTTGCTTAGCCTATTTATAAATGTAAAAGTATTATTCAATGTGAAAACCTAACGTTTACAAAGTATTTTAAGAAATAATGTAATATTTCTCAATTCTCCATGATATTTAAGTACCTTTCTTTCAAGGCATTTGATTCCTTGTCCATAAGCCCAGAATATGGATGAAAATACAGAGGAAACTTAGAAAACATGATAAATGCCAATGTAAATTAACTTGTCAATCAGACATTGAAAGGAATTTCTAAGGAGAATTTATCTACCTTAAAAGATAGCAAAGATGCTCTTTCTGCTGACTTGAGAGTGTAATTGGCTGATGAGAGTGTAGAAAAACAGGAATATAAGGGAAGAGCATTTAATTTTAGCTTGTCATTTCCAGCTGTATAAATTTCTTTATTCCAAATAAATACAGTTTTCAAAATTAAATAACGGTGTGTTCTTACAGTTTTGTTTTTTTGTTTCTCAAATCTATTTATGTGGCTCCTTAAACATAGCAGCCAGCGGGCAAAAAGCATAAAATAGGAGATTTCTGTTTACGTGTGTATGGTTTAATGTTTAATGTAGAGCATTATTTAATGAAATTTCGTGACACTTTTATGAATTTGGTAATCTGATAAAAACATTTTATCATTGGGTGTATGTCCTAAGTGAACAGTTGTTTAGAGAAAACTGAGCTGGGATGAAAGAATTTTGTTTCCATCTTGACCTTTCTAACCTCATGTCCACCTACACTCTCCTTTGAGAAAAACTTTAAGAACTGTCTCTTCATTGCCAAGGGCAATTATCTCTCTTCAGCCAGCTGTGCTACCAAGCTTGCTTGGAATCCACCGAGATCGTGTTCCTCATGGCAGAGCTGCCTAGCCAGGTAACCAGGTAAGTCCAATCCAAAATTGTGGAGCTCAGGCCACCCTGGTGGAGTGGTTAAGAGCTTAGCTGCCAGCTAAAAGGTCTGTGGTTCAAACCCAACTTGATTTTCAAGCAACTGACTTAACTTCTTTGAGTCTATCCCTTGGAAACTCTACAGGGCAGTTCTACTCTGTCCTGTAAGGTCATTGTGAGTCAGAATCAACTAGCTGGTAATAAGTTTGGGTTTTAAAAAGAACTAGGTTGAGAATGACTGCTTTGTAGGCTTTTGGAAGAGGAAAGGAGGAAAGGAAAGCTTCCTCTAGGGAAGGTAAAGTGTACAGTAGCTCTCCAAGTCTGTCCTCAGAAGAGTCTTACCATCAACTAGACACTTCTTAGAAATGCGAATTCTCAAAAACACTGAATCAAAGACTCTGGAAGGAGGTTCCAGCCATCTGGGTTTTATTGGGCTCCCCAGGTGATTTTGATGTACATTCAAGCTTGAAAATCCAAGGCCTAGTTCACAAGAGAGTTTGTGGAGTTCTGTTTCTTGAGGATGAATCTAAACTTGGCCATTTATGACCTATGAGAACTTGACCAATTTACCTATCTTAACCCCAAGTTTTTTATATGGAAATTAAGATAATTAAAACTACCTTGGCAGGTTGTTATTAAGCATGGTATATACTATGTTAAGTGCATTTTATAGGAGATTAAGTACTGTATGTAGTAGGATGTTACAGTGGGCATATTCCTTCCTGGGTTTCAACTGAAAACTCCGTGTGACAGCTATCAGACATCAAAGCAAGGGTGACACATAACGCTAAATGCAGAGTTGACAAAGGGAATACTCTGAAACCTGTGAGAACTGGAACTTGATGAAATTTCCTTGTTTTTCTGGGTTTCCAAGTTTTCTGCCTTCTAGTGCATACAATCTTATTACTTTTCTATTGCTCTCTATTAGTGGGAAATATTTGAATTTTCTTTCTCTGGCAGGATTCTTCCTTACGCAAGTTCCAGTTTTCCCAGGTTTTAGCATAATTCAGAAACAATCCCTCTATTCTTGACCTTTCTTACCAGCCTTAATTGTAAAGTTTATATCATTCAGGCTAAGGGGGAGAAGAAAAAAAATGTGAAGAAATATTTTAGCGTTACTGTGTGACTGTTCTTACAAAGAAGGGACTTCAAAGGGAGTTTGATATGGGTCTCCTGCAGCTGAGGCTGTGTAGCCGGCTAGTGCCTGCCTCAGGCTTGAAAAAGTTACAGCAGTCATTTGCTGCTGAATAGAGGTGGCTGTCTTGAGATCAGCTTATACACACAGGCAGAGTTTATTGGGTTCCAGTTCTCAGGCTGAGGGGGCCAGAGAGAGACAGCTGAGATGAGCCTATGGATGGATTTGTCCAAAGTGCTGCCTAGGGGGAAGAGGAGCCCCAGAACCAAGAGACTGTAGGCGGATACCAGCATCCTGGGGGCTGTAGAAAGCTGCAAGCAACCTCCCAGGCCAAAGGAACACAGAAGAGAATTCCCCTGCACACTTCAATTCTAAAAGATGCTCAAAAGAATCAGTTTCAAATGTCTGCCAACCAGAAAGCGGGAAGCCAGCTTATGATAACACAAGTTCAATAAAAATGGTTTCTGTCCATGTAGCTCCCCCTCCTCCTTGCTTCCACATTAGGTTGAGCAGAAGCCAACCAAAAGCTAGAGTATGGAGGAGGCAGCGATACCAGACAAAGAAACAGAGAAGCCAAACAGCTCTCTTTTCACTGCAGGCTAAGCTGTAGGAGCAAGGGGAATGGTAATGTCAAATCAAATTTGTCAATTTCACCGATATTTTGTCTCAGCATTATAATTTCTGAATGGAGATCCTTTTTACAGCTTAAGCCTACTGTCTGTTATCGATACCTACAACCATCAAGCCAATTTTGACTCATAGTGACCCTATACGACAGAGTAAAACTGCCCCATAAAGTTTCCAAGTAGCACCTACTGGATTTGAACCATCAACTTTTAGTTTAGCAGTGAAGCTCTCAACCACTGCACCACCAGGGCTCCCATCTATTGCCTAACGGTGAGCAAAGAGCCATGGACCTTCTAGAGTTGTCCTCTAGGAGAAGAAAAGGTTATTCTTACTGGAAATACTTGAAAGGGGCAAAACTAGAACAATAAAGTAAATCTGAGATGATCACCCCATAAGTTTCGCTTATCCAAGACACACCTGCGTACATATCCATATACACACATGCGTACATATGCCAGGGGGAGCATACTGCTTCAGGGGATGCCAGTCTGTGTGAAGGATGCACCCTGTGTAGTATGAATCAGCCAAGCCCTAACTGAAAGCTCAAATCCCTTCCAAATGGTCTTGCAATAGGTTTGCACATGTTTCCTGTAAAGAAGAACTCTGTGTCCCGTTGAAGAGCACTTTTGTTTTGAATATGTATGTTCAT
Source organism: Heterohyrax brucei (assembly GCA_028571685.1). Taxonomy (NCBI): domain Eukaryota; kingdom Metazoa; phylum Chordata; class Mammalia; order Hyracoidea; family Procaviidae; genus Heterohyrax; species Heterohyrax brucei. Next base: position 10,379,433 of record CM053164.1, on the reverse strand, counting down.
TAAAGTATTTTAACTTATATTGTGACAAAATTGTAATTTCTGTTACATTTCTTAGATTATTCTCTGAGGTCATTTAGAGTTAGTCTTTTTGTGGCAATCCTTCAGAAATGTCAGATAAACTAATGAATTCTTTTGAAGTGATTCTTTGTGTCTGCACCCTTCTTATAGTCTATGAGGTCCAACAATTCAGACTGTGAACTTAATTGTTTTAAGTGCTACACACTTCAGTGCTGAATATCACTATTGTCACCTTCAAAGTACTCCCCTTGGGAAACTATGCACCAACATCAGCACCTAGTTCATCCTTCAAAGCAATTTTGGAGCTATTTTTGGAACAGCCGTTGTGCATGGTGGCAAGGTGACAAGTTCACAAACTTAGCTGTATAGTTGTCTGTGAGGGAGTTTTTAGCCAGTAAACCAATAACTGTACTGGAACACCCTCCTTACTCATCTGATCTGCCCCCAGTGACTTTTTTCTTGATCCAAAGATAAAGGAAATATTAAAAGGAAGACATGATGACATTCAGGACATCAAGGATAATCCAGCAACAGCTCTGATGGCCATTCCAGAAAAAGAGTTCCAAAATTGCTTTGAAGGATGAACTAAGTTCTCATGTCGTTGAATAGCTTCCCCAAACGGAGTTCTTCGAAGGTGACCGTGGTGGTATTCAGCAACGAGATATGTAGCACTTTTTCCAGAATGAGTTCATGAACTTAACTAGCAGTTCTCATAAACGTGTTCCCGTATGTGTGTATCCGTAGAGTGTGGCATCCAGAACTGAATGCAAGTCTCTAAAAAAGTCAACTGGTTTTTCTTTTTTTCCAGGTAAGAAAAGTAACATCCAGTAAGAATGTTGTCATGTCTCAAACCACGTGCCTTGTTTGTTATTATAAGATCAAGCACCCTGGACTTCCTGAAGTCCAGCTCTGAGATTTTCCCACCACATCTTTCTTCTTCCAAAGCACAAAGCATGGATTTTAAAACTACGCTATTTTTATTGAAGAGGAGTAATTTTCCCTGGTGTACACCTTTCTGATTTGTTTTGTGCTGGGCATGCTAACTGCTGACAAAAGACCTGGGAAATGGGACACTGCATAAACAAAGCATCCATTTGCAACTTTCCTTAGAAATAACTATGATGGGGGCCAGTGGTCTGGTGGGCCTAGGTGCTCTCTAGTCATATATAACCATAACCTGTCGGGGTCGAGCTGATTCCAACTGATAGTGACCCTAAAGGACAGAACAGAACTGTTCTGTGAGATTTCCAAGGAGCACTTGGTGGGTTCAAACCACCATGTAACCAGGACTTCCTATGCAACCAGAATCATAATGAGTATCAAATGAAAAATAATCCCGTGACTTTAATGTCTCAGTAAGAATAAACATCTTTATTCAACTTTGTAGCATGCCAAGGACTTTTTAAATGTATTGTTCCATTTTACTATTTTTAGTAACACCATAAATTAAGGTATGAAGGTTTGAGAAGAGATATCTATTGATTTATTGTATATTTGTTGCTAGTCTAGTATGTGCCAGGCATTCTGCAGGTACTGCAATGCTGTAATACAAACTTATATCTTCTCCTTACACTCCTATTGAGAGCTCAGTTCTATTATTTTTGTTTTATAGTATATGCTGAGGCTCAGAGAGAGTGAGCTACTGATTCAGGACCACAAAACAGTATGTGGGAGAGATGTGTGACTTCAAAGTTCAGACTTTCTTCACGATACACAGTTGTGTATCTATTGTTGTATGAAAAAATCACTCTCAAATTTAGCAGTTTATCTGAAAGCCACATAGTGTGTGTCACGATTCAACTGTGTCCCCCCGTATCACGTGTAGCCATGTAGCTGGGCCATGATTCCCAATATTTTGTGATTGTCCTCTATTTTGTGATTATCCTGTGCTGTGTGTTAAAGGATAAGGGTGGAACTGTAAATCTCTTGGTAGGATCACCTCCCTGCTCCATTGTAAAGGGAGTTTCCCTGGAGTGTGGCTTGCACCACCCTTTCTCCTTTCATCCTGCAAGAAATAGAAAGGAGAAGCAAACAGAGAACTGGGAACCTCACACCATCAAGTAAGCAGCTGCAAGTCCTTCAGGCCTGAGGTTCCTGTGACAAGATGCTCTCTGGACAAAGACTGATGCAACACAGGACTTTCCTCCAGAGATGGCAAGGGGAAAAGCCTTCCCCTGTAGCAAATGTACTGAATTTGGACTTGCAGTCTACCAGACTGTGTAAGAATAAACTTTCCTTTGTTAAAGCCATCTACTGGTGGTATTTCTGTTAAAGCAGCACTAGCTGACTGAGTGGTTCTGGCTCAGAATATCTCTGGAGTTTGCAGCCCACCTGTTGGCCAGGGCTGCAGTCAGCCAGTGCTCCACCGAGGAACAAGAACAAATCCAGCTCCGTGCTCACTATGTGGCCATCAGCAGGCCTCAGTTCTTCTCTGTCTGTGGGCCAGAGTCCTCCATTCCTCACCACGTGGGACTCTCTGTAGGCTGTTTGAGGGTCCCCACCGCATGACAGCTGGTTTTGTGCAAACTATGTAACAAGTAGCAAGTGAGAGAAAGAGAAAAACAAAGAGTGAGATGCCAGGATGGAAGCCTTTGCCCTTTACGATCTCAAAAATGACATCCAGTCATCTCTGCCACATGTCACTGTTCCAGCTAATCAACCCTGGTACAGTGTGGGAGAGGACTGTACAAATGTATGGATCAATTTGATTGTTCACATGCCTGTGGGGTTCATTCACATGCCAATTAGTGATGAAATAGGTTTGACCAAACAGAGATATTACTGTGGTGACTCTGTGATTATATGCCATATATTTTCAGTTCAATTTTTAAGTTTTAACATTTTTGAGGCTGTAGTATTTCAAGTACTCAATAGAAGACTTGGTTTGGCTTAACAGAAGAAGTAGATACATTTCTTGAAATTTTAGAGTAATGATTAAAACCAAACCCACTGCCACCAAGTTGATGACAACTCATAGCGACCTTATTAAGACAGAACAGAAGTGCCCCATAGGGTTTCTGAGAAGTGCTTGGAGGATTTTAACTGCCAACCTTTTGGTTAGCAGCTATAGCACTTAACCAGTACACCACCAGGGTTCCCAAGCAATGATTGGAAAGAAAAAATACGAAAAGCCAGTTGTCTCTTGCCTGTCTTAAATTGATTTACAGAGCTTCCAGCTCAACACTGCCAGCTTTCTAAAGAAGCAATGTGTTCACTGCGTTTTAATCACCATCATTTTATATCAAAAAAATTTCAACAAATATCTAAAGAGTTAGCTCTGAAAAAAAGGGCAAGAATGTAGAGCCTGGTGCCGTGGGCTGGGGCTCAGGGTCCAGGAGGACAGAGAGGGGGGCGAGAGGCATCACAGCTGCAGAGGGAAGTCGAGAGTCAGCAGGAGCTAGCAGGGCAATTCAAGCATGTGTCTCAAGGCAAAGCGAAGTTGGGAGCAGACCAGTCAAGGGGTCCAGATAGAAGAGGTGAAGAGAGAAGTGAGCCCGGAGCTCATGGCAAGTCAAGGTGCAATCTTTCAGTGCTAAAACTGAGAACAAGCTGAAGAACGATATTTGGGGGCTTTTGAAATCTTCTTCCTGTTAGGTTCTGGTGCCCTGACGGAGTGTGGGTAGGAGCAGAGAAGCCAGCTGCCTCAGGGTGAGGATTGGATTAGAAGTCAGTAAATTTTTATTTTTTGTCCTTTCTGCTGTTTTTGCTTTGGTTTATCCCTCTAAATTTCCAACCCATCGTACATATTTAACATAATATCCGTGGCTTAACCAAATCCCTGTTTACTTTTCAAGAAGGTGTATAATCTGACTCCACTAAGAGACCCCAAATGTGGAGCCCCTACTGGTTACATAATCCTTCAGGTACAGCCCTGAAAACAGAAAAAAATTTGTGGGAGAAATGAACACACAGCATTCAAACAGAAAGAGTCTGGTGGTGCTATGATGAAGTGCTCAGTTTCTAACTGACCAGGTTGGAAGTCTGAAGCCACCTATTGGCTCTGTGGGAGAAAACACCTGACATCTGCTCCCACGGAGATTAAAAAAACCAAACCCACTGCCATCGAGTTCATTCCAACTCATAGTGACCTCATAAAGACTACAGTCTTGGAAATTTTATGAGGTAGTTCCGCTCCATCACAGAGGTGACTATGAGTCAAAATCAACTAGACTACAAGTAACAACAACAATTCAAATGGAAAATAATTGGTCAACTGAGTGACAGTTATTAGATTGCAGTCCCTTAATTATTTCCAAAAAGAAACAAAAACTCCTAGCAAAATCAGTAGGCATTTGGGCTATACAAGGGAGCTGTGACAAAGAGCCCAGCAGGCTACGAAGGGACACCAGACAAGGCATCCGAGGCTGAAGGCGTGCCTCTGCTGTCAGCTAGCTCACGTATTCAGGGGATGACTCCAGTTGGGATTGTGCCCATCTCTGACATCCCACAATCTCGTGGTACCCTCATCTGTGTGAGGTTGGCACCTTCTTCATTCTGCTGCTTATTGTGGGTAGCTGTGTCCTTTTCTCTGTGAGCATCTCAGTGTTAACGACCAAGTCACTTTCAGCTTTTCATTCTTCACATTTCATTTGCATTAAGTTGGAGCAGCGTGTTACGCTTAGAGCTAGGTCATAACACGATGTCACACCCAAAGAAGCACCAGAAGTCAGAAACAGAGGGAAATAGGAAATGAAATAATTAAATATTAATCAAGTCAGGAACAACCAAAGTCGATCCTCCTCATAGAAAAGTATTTTGAAAGTATCACAAAGATGGGGTGACAGAGACAGAGAGAGAGGTGGAGAAGGAGAGGAAAAGAAAGAGTGATCATGATCCGGGGCCAGACAGAGGACCTTGGCCCTGTCTATTCCCCTGAGCTCTCTTTCCAGTGTGTTCGCTGAAGCCTGGTCCCTGCAGACGCCTGTCCCCCAATTACGTCCAGCGTCTTATCTATGCCATCAATGGGTCCCCTTTCTAATGTAAGTTAACCCATCTCTGGCATTTCTCGTTGCCCTTCACCCATCATCTAAGCCAATGATAAAATCACCCAAGAACCCAATGAAGGGCATGCAAAGTCCATATAAAGTCAGATTTTTGTTTTCTTTTTGCTTTTCCAATAAACTTCTTTCAAAAAATATTTCATGAGCACCTACAGTCTGCCAGACCACTGGGTGCTGTACTGCACAGGTTCACCTCTCAACCCCAGCTAGTGCTGTGAGGTCTCTGTCAATAGCCTCATCATACCAATGATGAAACGGAAGTTAAAGCCACTCTTTAAAGGCTGTGCAACAGGTCAGTGGTGTAGCCTGGTTTGCAGCCTAGGTTTGCTTGCCATCAAAATTCTTGCTCTCTACCACACTGCCTCAGAAAGGTGAGACATCTGCCTCCTCAGAGATGGTTGTTGTTAGTATTTCAAGTGTTTTATTCATCTTTTTTTTCCCCACTGAATTTCTTTTTTTTTTGATTATTGGAAATTCCTCTCCATCTATGGAAGTAAGAGTGTTGTACATATGTATGTGTGTGTGTATGTATGTGTGTATCTGTCTCTATTTACTTTTTCCTCTGTTTTTCTAGTATTTTGGAGGGAAATTGGGGAAAGATCTGTCATGCGTTATTTAGTTGAGAGAATTTTTTGACAGAAGCTCAACATTCTGTACATCTGACAAAATCAAGGGGACTTTTAGACGTGGTTGGGTTAATACTTGCTGTTTGGAACACAGCTTCTGTTTCACAAATATGCAGGATTGAAGACAAGTGATAAATGGAAACAATAGGGTAACAGTTAATTCTTTGCTGATCCATATCCAAATAGGCTATAAAAATGGTAATGTATGTATTCATAATTAACATGCTAACCATAAATCATCTCAGAGCTAAATTATTAAAACAATGAAATGCACACATCTCTATTAGGCTTGAAAATTTATTTGTAGAAAAGTTTGGAAAGTCAAAACCAAACCTGCTGAAACAACCTTACCTGGGCCCATTCATATTCACAGTGAAAGTTAAAACAAGAGGGCCAGCTAATGAAATAGGTTCCATTGGAGCATGATTGCTGCCACTGAGTGGATTCTGAGTCACAGAAACCCTACAGAACAGAGTAGAACTGCCCTCTAGGATTTCCCAAGAGGTGCTGGTGGATTGGCATTGCCAACCTTTTGGTTAATAGTCAAGCTGTTATCGACTGCACCACCAGGGCTATGACCATCATGGTAGTAGCTACAGATCCACATTTTAACATCCAAATTGCAACTAAAATTCCAGCTTACTTTGGATAAAGTGCTTACCTATTGGCAATCATGGAGCAATTTATCTGGAGTGATATTTGTATCTTACTCCCAAGCTTTACAGATTTAGGTGGCTAATTCTAGACCAGAAATCTTGATTTCTGCTTTTTAGTACAGTTTTCAAGGGGTGTAAGAATAGCTGGACCCTTGATCCTTTCATGACATTTTACTGATTAATGGTTTGGCCTTATCTCTTCTGTGGCAAGTTGAGGTGCCATAGTCCCCAAGATGAGCGTCTTCTCACATTCCTCTGGAAGGCAATGCCAGTCAGATGACCTCCAATAGTTCAAGGAACTTCACTTGGGTGGATTCAGAGGCCCAAGAGTCTGTTTCTGTTCTGAATTAAGTTCAAATTGAGTCAACTCTCTGTTGAGAGCTATAGGCAAGGATCCTTTAGTCTGTGCTAGAATGAATATCTGACCCCTAGCAGCAATATCGTGTGGGTTACTTTGGCTAAAGATCACTTTCTGTTGCTTTTGATAAACTAAATAAACACAAAGAAGATGTCCAGGCAAAGAAGAGACTTGAATGTGTTGACTTTATTTTTAATGAAGAAAGACAAAGGTGAATAAATACATATTGAACATATATGTTGGCACTATCTGAGAGAGGTAGTCTTCTATTCATTATCTTTCTTAATCCCAAAACAGCTGGAGCAGAGACAGGTGAACTATTCACTCCATTTCACACAGTAAATGGTAGGTTCAGGGTTTGAATTCAAGTTGAATAAAATCGAAGCACGTATTTTCTTGTGCAAACACATTGAAACACAATAGACAACAGAAGCTTATGCAATCTTTTTTTTTTTTTAATGCTAGACATGGCATTATATTTCTCAACTATACCTTCTTTTCTTACCCCTCTTTGAATTATGGTCTTTTTTTTTTAAGCCTCTGTTATATATGATTCAAAGATCAGGCAGGGATTTCTTGAGCAGCTTTGAGTGAAGAAAAAAGGATAGAGCTGTGAGTCTACATTCTATATTTCTCTTCTCTCACCTTCCAAAAATACACCAAATATAATAAGGTTATTGTGACTGAAGTAGCCTAGAAAAGGTGGGGCATCTGCCTTCAGTGCTGAGGAGAGAGTCAATACTGAAAAAATAATAATCACTACACATGTTGAGTGTTCAGTATGTGCCAGATGTGTTTCATACATTATCATCAAGCTTTGTAACTCTTCAAAATGGGTATCATTCTCCTCATTTTTCAGTTGAGAGGGCTGAGCCATCCAACCGATTCATTGACTTAGCCAGGGTCATACAGCTACAGAGTGTACAGGTGAGCTTCACTTTAAGCGTGTTTTGCTTTTTCTCCTCTGCTGTTGTCTTCTGTGTGAAATAAACAGCCTCTTTCATGATGGCATGGTGGTCAAGTGCTACAACTACTAACGATAATGTTGGAGACTCAAATTCCCCAGGCACTCTTTGGAAACTCTGTGGCACAGTTCTACTCTGTATTATAGGGTTGTTATGAACTGGAATCGACTTGATGGCAGTAGGTTGGGCTTTTCATGATTTTGAATAAAAAACAGAGCTCTAGAGAAAGCATGCTTCAAATTGTAACTATCTAACTCAAGAGCTGTGTCATAAACCGGTGATTGGGTTCTCTTCTATAAAAAGGGAAGTAGGGTATTATTTGTTTGCAATTGTCTTCCAAATTGGCTGACTGAAAATCAAAATAAGAATGTCTGTGTCTAAGTACTTTGAAACTGACAAAGGACCACAAAAATATAAAGTTTTCTCTTATTTGTTTAAGGGGGCCAGTGAGTGAGTGAGTGTTATTGATGGATTTAGCTATGTAAACACATGATATTTAGATTCAGGTTATTCAGAACTGAGCATCAATGACCACTACTGTAAAGTGTTAGGAGATACAAAGAGAAAATAGAATGGCATAAGTAACAATGCTTAAATCCGAGACATCCGAGTCTTATTTGAAACTTCCACACAGAGGAGTCTAGTAGAAGATGAGGAAACACTTAAAATGCAAAGAAATGGAAGAAGTCAGCTCTGTAGATGGCTTCTGGTTACAGATGGGCATCATTAGCCCTACTGTGAGCAGGCCTAGACCTAGAGTAGAAGACAGAGGGAGAGAGTGTGTGTGAACATCAGTATAGAATCCACTTAAACAAAAGCATCATCGTATCATATAGGTATATTATTTCTGTCACTTATGAGTCAGTGCTTTCGGACAAGTAGATGAAAGTGTTTAAGTTTCAGTGTTACTATCTGTAAAATGGGGAATGTATAATTTTCATAAAAACAGGCTCGCTGTGAGTGCTACATTTGAAAACATACTTAAAACTAGTCCTAGAACAGAGTAAATAATGAAATTTAGCTATTGCTATTATTATTAATAGAACTTGACTTGGCTGGTGTAGTTGTTCAGTGCTGTGTCTTCTAATCAGTTCAAATCTACCAGGTACTCCTTGGAACCCTAGAGGGAAGTTCTATTCTGTCCTATAGGGCTTCTGTGAGTCAGAATGGAGTCAATAGAACCTTTTTCTCCTTTTTTTAATTATTATAAGTGGAAGAAGAGCATGGCAGTCTACTCCCCAAATTTAGTCATTGGCAATTCTGCACAGTTCTTTCTCCTCTGACACAGGTTGGGTTGCCATGAGCTGAAATGGACTCCAAGTCAACTGCTTTGAGTTAATTACAACTACTACTAACAAAACAGAAAGTCATTTCTTTCTGGAAAATCTCTACTAGCTCTAAAGGTATGAGCTTAGTTAACAATGACTTGCATTCTGAAAACTCTTAGGGGATGATACATTACTATCCACATGCTATCTGAGAAGGTTAAGCTGGACGTTGTCAAATCTGACTACATTTTTGTCTCATGGAGGTATGTTTTTAAAAACATAGACACTTAGGATACATAAAAAAACAAAAAAAAAAGAAGAAAAAAAAAACCCACTGCCATCAAGTCGATTTTGACTCATAGCGATGCCGTAGGGTAGAGTAGAACTTCCCCAAATGGTTTCCAAGGAGTACCTGGTAGATTCAGACTTTTGGTTAGCAGATGCATTGTTTAACCACCACACCATCAGGATTTTTTTAGGATACATAATCCATGTTAATTAATCTAGAAACTAAAGGTGGATACCAAGCACTGGCATTTTTTCAGAGTGATTCTAAAAATAATTCTCTCAGATAGAAAGTGATTCTCTCTACCTGAAAGAAATAATACAAAAAATAGATTAGTGTGACCCAAGCAGCAGACTGTAATTAATCAGCATATGTGAATGTGACTATTAATGCTACATGTTTATGGAAGGTAATTTTATATAATCACACCATTTCAGAGAAAGAAGAAAAAACAGTAGAAATCCAATTCAAATTCTTATCTCATAGTTGCGAAAGCTGAGTTGTCTCAAGATAACTGAAAGTAATGAATGCCTAATACAGGACAACAATTTTACTGTTAATCCAAAGAGCTCTTGTGGCACAGTGGTTAAAGAACTTGGGTGCTAACCAAAAGGTCAGAGTTTCCAACCCACCAACTGCCCCATGGGAGAAAGATGTGGCAGTCTGCCTCTGTGAAGATTGCAGCCTGGAAACCCTACGGGGGGCAGTTCTACTCTGTCCTGTAGGGTTGCTGTGAGTCACAATTGACCTGACAGCAGTGAGTTTGACTTTGGTTTTGGTTTAACAGCTAGTCCAGTCTCAGGTATGACAAGTTGCACTGAATCATTGTTACAAATTAAACTGTGTCCTCCCAAAATATGTGGTGTAAATCCGAACCCTATACAATTCCATTAGGAACAGGAATTTTGTATTTGTTATGTTAATGAGGTCCCGTCTGTGTACCATGAATTTTAAGCAATCACTTTTGAGATATGAAACTGAAAAGCCAAACCCAAACTGTCCCACTGGATCTCCAATGCATTAAATTCTGGTGGCATAGTGGTTAAGTGCTCTAGCTGCTAACCAAAAGGTCAGCAGTTCAAATTCACTAGGCACTCCTTGGAAACACTGTAGGGAAATGCTACTCTGTCCTGTAGGGTTGCTATGAATTGGACACTACTAGATGGCAATGGGTTTTTTTTTTTTTTGGAATCTGTTCAGAGCAAACTGCCATATCTTTGTCCCAAGAAGTAGCTGATGGATTTGAATTATTGACTTTTCAGTTAACAACCCAGTTAATAACGACAGCACCACCAGGGCTCCTTCTAAAAGGAGCAAATTAGGCACAGAAGCAAGTCAGCAGGAGTGAGGGAAAGGCAGATGCTATGTACGGATTATCTTAGGAAGTCAAAGAGGCTGAGAGAAGGATTTCCATCCACAGCTGATGAAGAAAGACTTCCCCTGTAGCTGACACCCTGAATTCAGACTTCCAGTCTCATCAGCTGTGAGAAAATAAATGTGTTTGTTAAAACTACCCACTTGCAGCTTTTTGTTACAGCAGCAGTAAGAAACTAAGACGAACAGAGGGATTCCAAAATAATAGATAGATGTGTTCAATTCAGTGTTCTGACTTCTGTTTAATTGGCTTTCTTTGTTCAAGTCGAGTAATAATACTGTTCTGGGTGAGACAACAACAACGACACCCAACTGCCACCAGGAGAATAAAAAGTGGTGTGCCCTGGGACCTCCACTAAAAGACTGCAAGTCACAATGGAGGTCAACTCTTTGGACAGGAATAGATTGGACGTGGTTTCATAAAGTGACCATGTCATGTGTGCACTTTATGGTTCTATGCATCTGTAGGATGCCATCCTGCTGACCTTTTACTGGGGGCTGGGAGAGGGAGAAGTGGAGGGGAGAGGAGATGGTTAGGAGGATACGACATGTATAGAACAGAGAGGAAGAGTGTGCTGTCACCGGGCAGGGAGAGTAGTGAGAGCTGCACATAGGTGGGCATGCGAATTTATACTGGATTGTACATTTTCACTCAACCATAATAAAAAAAATAATAAATTGTTAATTAGAAAAAAAGGCAAACCAAACAAAAAAAACTCTAGTATTTTCCTAAGCAAGACATTCTTCTAACCCTAGCTACAAGTACAGCCGTTTTGAACGAGTTGAGCATCGATTTCACCCAATAACTCAGATCTCTACAGTTTAATTTACTTACTTCTACTTTAAATGGACCTTCTACTGGAATACAATCACTCTGTTCTATGACCCAGAACACCACCCCTCTGCTCCTTCACTTCCATGTATTCCTGTCTTGTCATCTCCTCTCATCACAAAACATCTTTCCTCAACTCTACCAATGAAAATGACTCATAGGAAGTCCCATTGGAGGACCGCTGTGTTCTCTAGCAAGAAATACCTCCCTTTCCTGAACTTCTGCTCTTGCCTTGAATGAAGCTAGATTTTCATGTGACAGATCTGTCTGTTGAAAATGGTGACTATGGCAATGAGTTTTAAACTGCATAGTGATCACTTACAGCAGGTGATGGAGACTATGATGGCCAATGAAAACTGCTCATCAGTGCCGCTCCTCAAGGGTGTCCAGAACTCGTGCCCAACCTGCCTTACCTTAGACTTGCTTCTGTTTATGTGTTAGAATACGTTCCCAGGCCACAAGTGCCGAGAATCACAGATTGCTTCAGAGTAAATGTCGAAAGTATTTTAGCAGGATAAATGTTAATTATGGTTATTAAATATACAGCAACTGATACTTTAAAAAAGAAAACTGTATCCCATTCCTTATTATGCATATTTAATGGTTGTGTGCCTATACCAAAGGCATGAAGCTTAAACTACATACCAGGTGCCAGTTTACAGCCAGATGCCAACTAGAAATAAGGTTATACATATGTATAGATCCAGATATAACCAGATACATGAATGTATGAGTGCATGTATGAATGTATATGTATGCATGTATATATAGTAATACCAGATGTTAGCTTATCACCAGATGTTCAAGTTCAAGAAATCCTATTTTATTTAGTTGAAACTATTGCATAAGATACACACTCCAAAAAAACTAAGAAAAATCATTATGCAAATGCTTGACACAATAACTAACATGGAGAGTCAAGGAATGTCACACATATAAAGTTTATTAGACATACAGCCTAAGATCATTAGCTTCCTAGTTATGGTAATATTTGTTATCCTTCCATATTTATTTACATGCGGTTTTGTGTGATAGGTATTTCTGGACCTGTCTCCTATACTGGACTGATAGCTTCTAGAAGACTTGGGCAATATTTCATTTAGTCTGATCTCTCAAATCAAGCACTTGGAACAGAGCAGGTGATAGATGCTTGGTGAAATACTCTCCACAGAACTACCTAGATTTAGGTTTTCTGAGTTTACATTCCCTGCCTGTAAGTGACACTACTCATTGCATGTGGCAATTTGCATTCTATTTGTAACTAATTTTGCCTTAAGCACCTCTTAATTCAGTGCTTTTCATTATCCTTCCTTCATAGGAAGTTCCTTCCCTTTGAAAGCATCCCTACCTTTCATGGAGAGGAACACAGAGTAAGCCCCTGAGGGAGAGCTGGAGAGCTTGTCAGAAGGATCTCTGGCCCAGAAGGCCCTTCGATGTGTAAGTGATGAGGCAGACCTTCATGAGCCCCAGGCTGCCTGGGACCAGGAGAATACCCAACATCCTTCAGAAAGTTCTAACCTTGTGTCTTCACACCAGTTTTCTGCAATCACCGTTCCTCAGAGGAGATTGCCCTGAGTGGAGAATCTCAGTGACGGCCACTTCCTTCTTTGCCTCTACAACCAGCGTCTGTTGCTTCTTGTGAGATTCCAGAACTTCACACCCAGGGTGAGATCCGTGCCACTATGACTGTGCTGCCACTTGGCGATTTGAATGGGATCTCCAGCTGCCTGTTTTGCTTCTCAAGCCCGGCATTTCTTTCAAACGTTGTTAACTTCTGTTCTCCCTTTTTCTTCGTTTCTGCTTTCTAGCCAAATACTTTCCAAAACATACACCACAGAATTAAAAATAAAGGTAAAGTGCCCACAGTTTGAGAAAACCAAATAGTCATTTAAATGGCGAGGGACTAGTCAATCTCAACAGTAAAACAGTTTAGGTTCGGTAGAGATGACGACACTTATGACAGCTGAGTATCAGCATGTGCTTTCAGTTTGTGAGCTTTAAGATTATGGTGGGAATATCTTTCTGCTGCCGTCTTGTTCTCACTGATGAGCTTGGGAAGAACTTCTCCACCTAGGATGACATTTGGATTCTCTGCTTTTGGATAAGTAACAGAACACTGTGATTAAGGACATGCGTTTGGAATCAAAAACTTTGTTTTGAATACCATTTCTATGACTCACTACTAACTATGGTTTCAGACGTGATGACACCCCTAGAAAAAGTCCTACATGCCTCATTGTTGAATATCAGCACAGTCACCTTCGAAGTATACCCCTTGGGAAGCTGTGCACTGACATCAGTGCCTAGTCCACTGTTCAAAGCGATTTTGGAACTCTTTTTCTGGAATGACATCAGAGCTGTCATCATATTACTCTTGGTGTCCTGAATGTCATCAAAATGTCTTCCTTCCAATATTTCTTTTATCTTCAGGTAAAGAAAGAAGTCATCGGGGGCCAGATCAGATGAGTAGGGAGGGGGTCCCAATACAGTTATTTGTTTACTGGCTAAAACTCCCTTGCTGACAACTATACAGTTAAGTTCATGAACTTGCCACCATTCTGCCATGCTCAATGGCCATTCCAGAAGGAGTTCCAAAATTTCTCTGAAGGGCAAACTAGACACTGGTGTCAGTGCCTAGCTTCACCAGGGGAGGACTTCAAAGGTGACCATAGTGATTTTCAGTGATGGAGTATGTAACACTTAGAACACTTAAGTTCATGGACTTAAATGTCAGACTGCAAGCTTCTGTTTCATTCGTTTATCACATGGGTGCAATAAAAATGATAATGCCTAACTCAGTGAGTCTCAACCTGTTTGAACGTTAGAATCAGATGAAAACCAAAACCAAACCCATTACCATTCAGTCAATTCCAACTCACAGAACCAGACAGTGAGCCTTTAAAGTTCCTGGGGCCAGATGCCGAGGCCTGTCACCCACAAAAGCCTCTGTGTAAAAAGTCACAAGCTTCTGTGATGACAGGTGGAGGCATTCCACCCTTGACATGTTTTTCTGGTCATACTCTCCTTGATAATATTTTGCAACCTAATCAAACCTTCCTCAAAAACACCTCCTTACTTCCCAGCACAAGATCAAAGAAGAAGGCTTTTACAACCCCCTCGGCTTAATGAATTCCAATGCAGCACACGCCTGAAAGCATCAGGCTCAGCCCAACCCCGCTGGTATCCTCCAACCGCACATCCCACCTCACAGGTGATAAGCAGATTGCAGGAAGGCTCTGAGAAGCTCCCCAGGAACAACCTCCTCACACAGCCCTTAGAATGTAGATATTCCACTTCCTATAGATAGGCTTCCAAGTTTATTGTGTTTGGTATGGCAAATAGACAAATGCTAAAGAAATACACTTCTTAGAATAGTTTAAGAGAAGCTTAGAGCAAGGGACGGTGGACACTCATTGTCCCCACAGGAAGAGATAAGAAAGAACAAGGAAGGAACAAATAGAGACTGTCAGAGAATAACTTTTTAAGATGAGCTTATTCTCTCTTCCTGCACCTTTGACCTTGAGGATATTTGTCTTGGGCCATTACCTAGAGGGCCCTAATGATTAACATGAAAAAGGACTTCAAGTTATCGGTTCTTTACTAGCTAACAGAGAGAACCCTAATAATTAACATGAAAAGAGACCACTGTCTCGGGCCATTATTTAGAAGACCCTAATGATTGACATGAAGAGAGACCATGAGGTACCCACTCCCTGCTAGCCAATCACCCACGTGGTCAAAGTAAAGCTACCTCATTGACTATAAAAAATAAAAAAGGAAGACAGACCTTTACGGGCTACCGTTCACCAGAACTCTTTCCTGTCTCTCTCAATTCATTTCCTCGCTGATGCCATTCCCTTCCTCTGTGGGGCCCCCAAAAAGTTGTCAGGGCTGGCTCCCGGCAGCCAGGTTATTTCCCATTCCAATTATACTGGGTAGTAGCGAGTTATCAGGATTTTTTCAAAGATCCCCAAGAGACTCTGATGTGCAGTAGTCTGGGACCCATAGGGTTTCTGGAAGGACTAAATGACACTCTGTAAATAAATTAACTGGGAGCCCTGGTTGCACAGCAGTTAGCAATTTGGCTACTAATCAAAATGTTGGCAGTAGGAATCTACTAGCCACTCCTTGGAAACCCTATAGGGCAATTCTACTCTGTCCTATAGGGTTGCTATGAGTTAAAATCTGTTCTATACAGTTGCTGTGACTCAGAATCAACTTGATGGCAATGGGTTTGTCATCTTTTGGAGGTGTGACGGGGAACATGACTAAAGAGCCTTGGTGGTGTAGTGGGTAAACTCTTGGCTGCTAACTAGAAGGTGGGTGTTTGGAACCCATCAGCCACTCAGCTGCAGAAAAATGTGGCAGTCTGCTTCCATAACTTAGATTGTAGCCTTGGAAACCCTATATGGAGTATTCTGCCCCATCCTAAAGGGTTGCTAGGGGTTGTAATCGCCTGAACAGCAGCAGATTTGATTTCATTTGCTGTATAACTATTGCATAATTTAGAGTATGTATAATTTCTGTTATGGCTGAGTCAAATCTTCTCATCAATAATTATTTTCTTCTAACCTTTAACTTCTTCAGTCATTTAAGTTGATAATGAACTTTGAAAGGTCAAAGGTTTTCCAAATGTCTTATCACAATTATATGTAATAGAACTACATTTTTTTTTATTACTGAATACTTTTATAGCAAAATAGCATTTAAATCAAAAGGCCCAATATATTTATTTAGGTAATTCTCAAAAGAACAGCAAAGGATACTCCAAGTTAAAAAAAAGAAAAAACAAACAAACAAAAAAAACACTGCCTTTGAGTCAATTGTGATTCATTGGGACCCTATAAGAAGGAGTAGAACTTTCCCACAGAGTTTCCAAGGAGCAGCTAGTGATTCGAACTGCCGGTCTATTGGTTAGCAGACTACCACTTACCAGGTTTTCCATTCAAAGAAAACCAATAAAAAATATGAGACATTTGGGACTCGTTCAATAAGATGTAAACAAGTGGCTGTAGAAGGACTCAAAATCACACAGTACAGAGAAATGGAAAAAATCACAAAAGCTGCTGAACAGCCCACGGTGTCACCAGGGCTGGTGTCACCTAGTGCAGTAACTTATGATGTTACCCGTGTTAATTAGCACAATTGTAGCTAAAACACTAAAAGAAAATTGACAAAATCAGTGACTCTGAAAATCACCACCAGCAAGGAAAACCACAGTGTGTGCTGATAGCACGTGCAGATGAAACCATATGACCTGAAGCCTCACTGCCATTGGCTAATGATGACAATTCTGACTATAACATACTAGAAGGTTCAAAGAGCAATTTTGCAAAGAGTTGTAGCCTTATGGATATACCAGACCTGAGCTTTTGCACATAGTGTTGCTATGAGTTGGAAGCAACAAGAGTACCTATGTGTGCTGAGCTTACGAAAAAATGTTTTCTGTTATAACTAACTGCAGAGATGCTTTTATAACAAATAATAAATTTCTTCTGAGACACTGCACCAAAGTTTTATAGCCATTCATTTTGTTGTCACCCCTTCTGAAGGCATCACTAGGTACAGTTTGTAGTTCCCTGAACCCCTCTAGCCACACCACTGTACATAGTCATGAAAACTAGCAGTGCTACAATGCTAATGCTGGTGTCCCAGCTTTTCTCCTGGGTGCTCCCTCCAGGCAGCCTGTGCTGTGCCACCCAAGCTGTTCAGGGGATCCTTTTTTCCCACTCTTAGCACCTTGAGCTTGCGTTTATTTGTCAGAGAACTGATTGACTCTTCCACATAGCAATTAGCTCCTTAAATATCTGTTTACTGGATGGTACAGTTCTTGAGTAGGGACTCTGTCTTGGTCAAATATGCATTCCAGCCCTTTGGGGCTTGGCTGGTAGTAGTCACCCAAAAACTATCTTTTAAAAGGGCTGAAGAAGGACAAGAGAGGAGGAAGGAAGACTAAAGAAGACTAATTATCCTTGTAGAGCTACCCATGACCATGTCTGCTACGCCTCTTTAAGGAATAGGTGTTATGCTGTGTCTCTGACTCTCAGGAATAGAAGCTATACAAGACCTGCCAAGTAAGTCCATGAACTCATCCTAGAAAAAGTGCTACATACCTCATTGCTGAATATCACTATGGTCACCTTTGAAGTACTCCCTTTAGGAAGCTAGACATTGATGCCAGCACCTAGTCCACCCGTCAAAGCAATTTGGAACTCTTTTTCTGGAATCACCATCAGACCTGTAACCATGTTACCCTTGATGTCCTGAATATCATCAAAATGTCTTCCTTTCAATATTTCCTTTACCTTTGGGTAAATAAAAAAGTCCTTGAATACCAAATTAAGCGAGTAATGAGGGTGTTCCAATACAGTTATTTGTTTATTGGCTAAAAACTGCATCACAGACAACAACTACACGATTTTTAAGTTTGAGAACTTGCCACCGTGTGCAATGGCCACCCCAGGAAGAGCTCCAAAATTGCGTTGAAGGGTGCACTAGGTGCTCGTATCAATGCATGCTTTCCAAAGGGTGTCATGATATTCAGCAATGAGGTATGTAGCCCTCAGAACAGTTACATTTGCAGACTTAATTGTTGGACTGCATATTAACCTCACTTGTCTATGCAGCTGTATTGCTTTAGTGTTGTGTGTTGATGCTTTATTTATTCAACAAATATTTACACCACACTTTCTATGCATGTAATACAGAGACTGAAAAATTTTCCTTCCCCCCATCCTTGCCATTCCTATACCCGCCTAGCTCCCCCTTCACTTCACAGCAGCTCTCACCAGACAAGGACACTCTCCCTTGATAAGCCCAGCTCCCAAGCTGGCCGGATACTCCCTTTTTCCTTTTCCCAGCTTGACTCCCCAGCTAGCCGGAGACTCCCCTTTCCTTTCCCAGACCAGCACCCCAGCTGGCAAGATGCGATAACCCCATTCCCCTTTTCCTTTCCCAGCCTGGCCCCCTTCCCTTGCCAGACGGGATATTTCCCTTTGACGAATCTCACGCCTGCCTGATAAGATGCTCCCCTTATCAAAGCCTCCCACCCACCTAACAGGATGCTCCCTTCCTCAGAACTCTACCCTCTCACCCCATTTGTCTCAACCACGACTACACTATAAGTAGGGACTCAAAACTTGACTTGGGGCCATTTTGTTGGAACCTGCAGAGGTCCCATTTGGCCCATCGACATAATAAAGTACCCCTTGCCTCCTCCTGGGTGTCGCTCGCTTCATTTTTTCTATAACACATGCACATTCAAATTTATCAAAAATCGTTCATTCTCATTCCTTATCTCTGAGGAGCTTCTAACTAAGTGAAGAGAAGTACACACAGTGCTTAAAGTAACAATCACTTGGTCAGTGGTTTCTTTATCTGCTGATTTCTTAAACTTCACAGGGGTTAAGTGCATATCAGGTACCACAGCCTTCACCACAGTGAGTCTAGCACAACTAGATGGAACCTGGCAGCCACCAACTGCTTGGACAAGGACTACAATAAACAGTCCCAGAGAGAGCTGGAGGAAAACATACAACAAAATTCGAATTCCCCGAAAATGACCAGACTTATTGGCTGACAACCTGGGGAAACCTAACTGCATGGTCCCGGGACACCCTTTCAGCTCACTAATGAAGTTCCTTCTGAGGTTCAGCCTTCATCCAAAGATAGACACGATCATAAAACAAAATGAGACTAAAGGGGCACACCAGCCCAGGGGCAAGGACTAGAAGGCAGAAGGGGAACAGAAAAGCTGGTAATAGGAAGACCAAAGTTCAGAAGGAAGAATGTCGACATGTGTTGTGTGATCATTAACCAATGTGTGAAACAACACGAATACTGTTTAATAAGAAACTAGTTTATTCTGTAAATCTTCATCTAAAGTGCGATAAAAACAAACAAGCAAGTAAAACAAACAAAAAAGATTAATCACATGTGTTACATCTTTGTCTTCTTATTATCTGAAAACAACACAAAACCCAACCCAGTGGCATCCAGTCGAGTCCAACTCACAGCGACCCCGACTCACAGTGACCCTGTAGGTGGTGCAGAACTGCTCCATAGTTTTCAAGGAGTGCCTGGTGGATTAAAAAAAGCCAGCTTTCTGATTAGCAGACATAGTACTTAACCACTATGCCACCAACGTTTCTGAAAACAACATAGAACTCAGTAATTTTAAGTTGAGAAGAATAAATAAAATAAAAATCCAGACATGACAGACACAACTGATAGCTGCATTTATAGACAATAGCTCTTAGATATGACCTCCCATCTAAGCATGAAAAATTAAAAGAAATAAAAGAATTTACATGGTAATATAAGAAGAAAGCTTCAGGACAGGGCTATCTTTATTTACGCTAGATTTACTTACACTAGGTTTATTTTTAAAGAAAATGTTGGAAAATGAACTCTAAAAGGGAAGTCACAGCCCTACTTGAAAAAAAAAACTAGAAGGACTGAGTGATGTTTTTCCTGAGGCCAAAGGGAATGAAGTACTAGTCTCATGCAGACGAAAGAGACCCCCAACCCACCTAGGAACAGTGCTGCCAGCACCCCGAGACCACTATCAACAAAAAGACAAAAATGATGGGGATTGGAATCAGACATCTTTTGCTTTAGGAAATACTGGGGAAAAAAGGATCCTTGGAATTACGAAGAGACAACAGGTCCCTGTATCGATTTACTTGTATGAGAATCCATTTTGCTTTTTCCCATGAGCTAGAAAAGACAGAATACTATGTGAGAATAAACTCATCCTTGGATAGAACTTCTCCAAAAAAAATTATGTACAACGTTTCTATCCCAGAATAATGAATATTAACATGTAATGTAGGTTCAGAAAAGGAAGGAAAAAAAGAGGATTTTTTTAAAATGTGCCTGGCAAAAAGCATTGTTTAAAAAAAATCACCATCCACGAGGCATCCTAAGCTGCTTTATCTCTTCCATTAAATCATGTGCATTATAAAGCACTGAAGTATCACTATTGTTTGCAAAAAACCGCAGCGAGGCAGCGCTGAATAGACCCTCACTAGAGGGCCATGAAATCTGCATCTACAAATAGATATGCACAACAACACACTGGTGTTCAGCGTGGTTAGACAAATTCGTTGTCCAAAATGTGTGCTTCAACGTAGGGTATTTTATCATTGTTTTTGCATTTATAGCTTTAATTTCCTCTTCGCTGGAATTTGAAGATCCACTGCGGGTTCCGTGATATTGCACTGAGGTCATTTGAACACCATTTCATGTTCTTTTCTAACACAGGATTCAAAGCCTAATTTCTCATATCCAAAGACAATTTTTTTTTAATGCCCAAGGCAAGAAGCCAGAAGCACCACTGCATATAATTAGTGTCATATCCAATCTAGACCAACCGAAACCAGGTATATACAACCTTTTTCTTTCACGAAATGTATTGATGAATAACTTAATTGAAAAATAATTTCGAGATGAGCATATTTTAAATTGCTGATCCCTAAACTGTTGTGTGTGCCTTCGTGCATACTTATTAATCGTTAGTCGTTTTAAAAACAAATTGGTATAATAATTCAAGTTAACTTATCCAAACTCTAAAAAGTCCCCTTTAAAGTTTTAAAAATATCTCATGAGTCGAGCTCTGAGGATCCTTCATGACCATAAACATGGGGTATATTCAGTATTCCCAAAAGAATGGAATTATGCACATGGGAGAATGAGTAAGTGATGGTCAGGGCTTAGTGTGTGGCAAGCATGTGATTACAAAGCTCAGTAGGATGAATTGTTCTTCCAGCAAAGGAAGAGCTCTGTGTGACAGTCATACATGTGTGTACATGTAATCAAACTCCAGAGAACCATCAAACTCAAAAGGAGTGCACATAACAAGTGGGGAAATCTGAACAATAGCATAGTTTAGGTAGCAGTACTGTACTGAGTTCTCTGTGGTGCAGTGGGTTTTCTTTTTCGTGTGGCCTTCTGGTCCTAGGTTTCTAACTCTCCTCAGAGATTGACTGGGCAGCAATCTTGTCAGGGATTGGTTGGTTTACTCTCCGCGTAAGTAGCTTACAGGGATTGGTTGGTTTACTCTCTAAATAAGAGACTTGCAAGGATAGGTTGGTTGGCTATCTCTGTAAGAGGCTTGTCAATCCACCCAACAGGATCAGTTTATGGGCCATCTAAGGGACTGGTTGACTTGTGAAAGTCATGCTCTGAAACTGACAAGGTCTGTTCCTATACAGGAAACCATGGCATCTGCAGAGATTAAGAGCTACAGCTGCTAACCAAAAGGTCAGCAGTTCGAATCCACCAGGCACGCCTGAGAAACTCTACAGGGAAGTTCTACTGTTACCTAGAGGGTCACTGTGAGTCAGAACTGACTTGATGGCAGCAGACTACTGGGGTTGCTGCATAAGGACGAAACTCACAGAAGTTTTTAGAAACATCCTAACCAACAAGAACCTGGAGAGGAGTGCATCCTTTGGAAGCTGGATAGTGAAACTGAAATCTTGCAGATCCAAATATAAAAGCTATAGTACAGGTCAAGAGTTTGAACTATGAAAGCTAAGAAGCTGTACAAGAGACCTAGAGAAGAGAAGCACGGGCAGAGTCAGTGGCGGTGAGGCCTAGAAGTGACTTCACGGCAGAGCGACCTCGGAGGCAGCAGCCAGCCGGGTCGGCCCGTGGAGAGGCCTACAGTGGTGGGCAGGGTTGGTCTATGCACTGCAACAGGGCAACTCCGGGCAAGGGCTTGTCAGTAAGTTAGAGATCTGGGCACATAGTGTTTTGGGCAGCTGCTAGTTCTGTAACAGAAATATGAAGAGCAGATGGCTTTAAAAAGAGGAATTTTATTTGTCACAGTCTAGTATGCTAAAAGTCCAAACTCAGGGTGTCAGCTCGAGAGGAAGGCTTCCTCTATTGGCTCTGGAGGAAGGTCCTTGTCTTCAGTCTCCCCCTTGACTGGAAGCCTCTGAGACCATGGACCCTGGTCCGTTCCAAAGGATGTGCTCAGCTCTGGGGCACTGCCTCTTTTTTGATGGTATGTGGTCCCTAAATGTCTCTGACAGCTTCTCTCCTTTAGGCTGCAAAAGAATGCCTCAAGGCACAAAATTTAGGCATGAAGTCCTGCTTCACCAACACAACCGCAGCCCACTCACCCTCATTAACGTCACACAGGCAGGAATTCCAACATGGAGGTATATCACACAATTCCAGAAACCAGGGCCTAGCCAAATTGCTACACAGATTTTTGTGGGGAACAGAATTCAACACATGGTGCACAGAAAACCTGGTGGTATAGTGGTTAAGTGCTACAACTGCTAACCAAAACGTCAGCAGTTCAAATCCACCAGGCTCCACTTGAAGGTCTATAGAGCTGTTCTGTTCTGTAGGGTTGTTACAAGCCAGAATCAACTGGATGGCGGTGGGTTTGTTTTTTTGGTTTTATGCATACACCATATAGGGGTTTTCCCTAAAATGGTTTTGTCTTGAGAGCTCATATTATGCTTACCTAACTACGACTCGATGGCACTTGACACTAGGCAACTCTGACACTAGTCCAGGCTTGTCCTGAAGCTGCAGATTGAAAAGCAAACCAATAAGCACAAGAGGTCAGACCCAACCAAGAAAGTCACAGAGTGGAAGAGGAAGACCACAGCCATGCCCATGCCTTGCCCTACCTGACCCAGCAATACACCTGCTGAGACAGAGAGGCACCAGCTGACATCTGGGCCATGCTGTGCCTGCCCAGTGATACAAAAATTGCTGTGAGAAATTTGGAAAGGGTGAAATAAGTATGATCTGTCCCCAAAACACTAAGTAGGGTTCTTGTGGATGTGGAGGGGAATAGTGCACCTCAAATCAGTTCCCATTGTTTACTGCTTGCTTTCTCTAAGTAACCTGTTCTTACTGTTTACTAGTTAAATAATAATAATGGCTCTCAATTGCAAACACTGTGTCAGTGTCTTATACACGGACCCAACTGGACCACCTAATAGACTCTTCATCCCTTCAGCTTTACTACCGTTTGCAATTTTGAGGGAGCCAGCGTGTGCTTATGCACAGTTCCACCACACTTTCCTGACGTGACCAGTGTTCCATGGTTACGTAAGATGCTGTCATGGGGGGAAGCTGGATGAAGAATACACAGAAACTGCTCTATTTTTTAACTCCTCTTGTTGCCATTAGCTGCTGTGACATTCCTTCCTCCTCATGGTGACTTTATGTGTGACAGAATAAAACGTGTCCTGGTCCGGCACCAGCCTCATAGTCACTGGTGCGTTTCAGCCTCTTCACGTGGCTGTTGTGCCAGTCCACCTCCCTGAAGATTTTCTTTATCTTCACTGGCCCTCTGCTTTACCCGCCACGATATCCTTTTCCAGTGACTGGTCTTTCCTAGCGATGTGTTTGAAGTAAATCTCACCATCCTTGATTCCGAAGAACCTTCTGGTTGTATTTCTTCTAAGACTATATTCTTCAGGAAGTCACAGTACATTCAGTATTCATTGGCAATACCACAGTTTGTATGTGATCGTAAAATTATTTAAAATCTAAAAAAAAATTCTTATTAGATTGTCATTTTGATTAATGCTCCTTAACAACATCAGTCATGTCATTCTCAGGATGAAGACCACATTCCTTAGCATGGCACATAAAGTCCTCAGACCCCACTTACCTGTCTCTTTCACTTGCTAACATTCCAGCATCTCTGAAATCACATGGACCTTTGCAATTGCGTCCGTGCTGTCATTCGTCTGTCCTGCTGATTCATGAAGATGTTTTCTGACTTCTTCTGTGAAGACTTCACTGACCACTTCACACTCCTGAATTAGGCTGAATTAGGTGCCCTTCTCCAAGCTTTTATAATCCCTGGGACTATAACCATTGACACGCTAGTCATATAGGATGGTGAAATCTGATTTACTAGTCTCAGTCTTTGTCTATACGGACACATTCAAGGAAAGCAACAGAAAGCTAAATCGTCAGCACGGTTGGGCACGGCACTTGCGTAAACGTAAACTCACGTCATTGTACTCCGAGGCTGTATAACACTGCATCTATGAAGATACCAATCACTTGAAGCCAAGAGAGTTCCAGGTCACCAACCTTGACCATGTGTTAAAGCTGTTGTTGTTAGATGCCACTGAGTCTGTTCTGGTTCTTAGGGACCCTACTTACAACAGAATGAAACTGCCCAGTCCTGTACTAGTCTCTTCACCATCCGATGCTACCCCTGGTGATTCCACTATTGTAACTCTATGTCAAGAGTTCTTTCAACCAGTGTTTGAAGACTGAGTAGTAGGTAGGCAGTTAGGATATAGCCTAAGCCTTCTGACTGAGGATTCTGGAGATATTAGGAGAGGAGAAGCACCCATAGTCTGCAAAGGGATCCCCCTCTGACCCCGAGAGCAGTTGTAGGGGCTAGGGAACGTCTGTAGAGGGGGAAGTAGGGGCAGTTGTGGGGCCAGGGAAGGTCTGAAGAGGGGAAGGTATGGGCAGTTTGAGGGTTCAGGGAAGGTCTCCAGAAGAGATGATGCCTGTCATCCTTTGTTACTAGTAACCTCTATATCCCAAGGACCATTTCTAGCCACAGAGTTAACTTATTTTTTTAATCAACGTTATTTTTTTCAGAGCATTTTAACATTTACTGAAAAAGTGTGCAGGACTTCAAGTTCTCATCTGCGTCTCTCCCTTGTGCACACTTTCTCCCTCACTAACATTTGATTCCTGTGGTACATTTATTACAGCCGATACACCAGTGTTGATATGTTAACATGAACTGAAGCCCATAGATGACAGTAGAGTTTATTCTGTAGGTCAGAGTTTCAACAAACACATCATGTCCTGTGTCCACCATGGCAGCCTCATAGGAACTAGTCTCACTGCCCTTGAAAGGCCTGCACACCATCTGTTCATCCTTCCCCCAAGTCCCCTGGATCCATGGTAACCTCAAATCTTTTTATTCTTTCTATAGTTCTGTCTTTTTCAGAGTGCCATTCATGATATATCATTCATGATATACCTTTTTCAGACTGGCACCTTTCATTTAATAGTGTACACTATTGACAGGTTCCTCTCTATCGTTTTTTTGCTTGGTAACAGATTGGTTTCCATCACTAAGTAATACTCCACTGTTTTCCCACAGTATGTCCATTCATTCATTCATTTGCCTGTTGAAGGACATCTTGGCCGCTTCCAGCTTTTGGCAATTATGAATAAAGCTACTATAAATATTCATGTGTAGGCTTTTATGTGGACATACATTTTCGTCTCGTTGTTGCAAATGCCTAGCACTGTGATTGCTGAGTATTAAGCCTATGTTTATCTGCTTGAGAAACTGCTGGGCTGTCTTCTGGAGTGGCGATACCATTTAGCATTCCTACTAACATCAAATGAGAGTTCCTGTTGCTCCATAGTCTCACCAGCATGTGGTATGTCAGTGGTTTGTATTATAGCAATTCTAACAATTATGTAGTAGCATCTCATTGTTTTTAATTTGCAATTCCATGATGACTTACGTAAGAACTAAGGTAGCATAGCACTTAAGTACTCGACTGCTAAAAGGTTGGAATTTCAAACCTACCAGCTGCTCAACTGAAGAAAATAACTGAGAATATTCTCCCTTAAAAATTAAAACCCCCAAACCAAACCCACTGTCCATTAGTTGATTCCAGCTCCTAGTGATCCTATAGGACAGGGTACAACTGCCCTGTAGAGTTTCCCCAGAGCACCTGGTGGATGTGAACTGCGGACACTTTGGTTAGCATCTGTAGCCCTTAACCACTGTGCAACCCTTAAAGACCACAGCCTACAGGGTAGTTCTGCCCTGTCCTGTAGGGTGGTATGAGTGGAATTGACTCCACGGTACACAACAACAATAATTATGTATGTCTTCTTTGTTGAGAGGTAGTTTTAGCTCTTTTCTCTGTTTCGTAATTTGGTTTATTTGTTTTCTTATGGTTAAATAAGATTTTTTTAAAGATACATTTTGATACAGGTTTTACATTGGATATGCATTTTGCAGATATTTTCTCCCAATTGTATGTCTTTTTTTTCATTTTATTAACAGTGTCTTTTTAATTTTAATGAAGTCTACCTTATAAATGGTTCTTTTATGGATCACGCTTTTGATGTTGTATCTAAAAAAAATCAACCCAACCCAAGGTTACCCATGTTATATTGTGGAAGTTATGCAGTTTTGCATTTTACATTTAGGTCTTTGTGAGTTAATTTGTAGGTTACTGCACTTCTTTAGTATCTCAGTCATAGAATAAGCTATTTAGGGAAAAGAAATTCATTCTTACTTATCATATGGGCACCCTCAGTGTTAGTCCAGTGTACAGTACACAGCCATTTTTTAATGAATAATTGCTGTTAAGTAATTTAAATAATGGATGAGCTCAATAAGCAGTATACTGGTAAATACTTAACAACTACTCATTCCAAAAACAAACCTAAAAGAGTCCTGATGTGTAGTGTTTACCAATTACTGTAGTGTAAATACTTCCACTATAGCTGATTTCAGGCTACCCATATGGTATCAGTTAGCTCACAAAATTCCTGACAGTTTTATGTTGGTGCTTGTGATTCAATACAAGCCAGCTCTAGGAATCCACTGGTTGTTTTATTTCTGAATTAAATATGCCAAGATTGTAAATCACAAATGGAATTGATATGAGAGTACCTCCAGGGAGAGTTTTGACTTGAATAAATGTTGAAAGTATTATTATTAGTTATTGGTTGTTTGTACAGCTGTCCTTCTGTATTGAAAGCATCTTAGGGACAGAACTCAGGTGTTATTCCTCCCCTGAAGGTCCCACAATGTCTAATCCATTATGCTATGTACCATAGATGCTTACAGTTGCTTATAGAATTGAATCACTTCATTGGTCTCAAATAATTTTCTGCTTCTGGCATTTCCCTTTTAAAAATGTGTATCTTCTAAGGACAAGTTCTAAGCTAGTACCTGTCAGCAGGGCTAACTGAATCACCACTATAACCAGGTCCTGGATCAGGTGAAATGAATAGGTATATCTGTTCCTTATTGATGAAGGTTGTTAATGAGTCTTCCTCCAATCCCGATCCCTCATTCTTCTTTTGTTAGTCCCACTTCTCAGATTATTTGCTCACCATACAAATTGAGTATGTATGGTGAAAGGGTGTAATCCTGACTTTATACCACCGTGTGTCCCAATGTTCACACCTTGTACACACCTTTCTTGACTTTACACCACAGCGTGTGCCCTTGTTCTATTCTCATGACAGTTTCTTGATCTACATACAGGTTCCTCATGAGCCCAAATAAGAGTTTTGGAATTCCTTTGACTTACACTTATTCATTTGGGCTCAGAGTTGTCACAGTGCAGCCTTCTGAGAATTTAGCAGTCTCCACCCTTTAACTGAGCCTACTTTCCATAAGATGGAATGCCAAGCCAAGTGCCCTCGAGTCGGATCCGCCATAAGATGGAAAGTAGGCTCAATTAAAGGGTGGAGAGTGCCCCTAGGGTCGCCATGAGTCGGATCCACTTGACGGCACTTGGCTTGGCATTCCATAAAATCACCAAGATACCTCTAAGGCACAGCATTCCATAGGATCAAGTAAAAGGACATTAAAAAAAAAGAAAGAAAGAAAGAAAACCTTTCCAATTGTAAGATTTCTATCTATATTAGAGATAAAGCATGTTTCTTGGTGTAATGCAACATGTGTTTCAGTGCCTAAGATATGGTTAGAAATACTCGCTATTTCATTTATTAAAAGGAGCTTTTATACAGTGTGTGTGTGTGTGTGTGTGTGTGTTTTCTTTTCTCCATTGATGGGAAAACCCTGACAATCAAATTACTTAGAAGCATTTTCAAATTGACTTTCATCTCTCTCTCACTTATAGAAATGTGCTATTTAAGTGTCTTTGAAGCCATTACTGAATATTTCTGTCATTTCAGAAGGAGGACAGGGACAAATCAGAGGGAAAACCACCGGCTCTTAATATAAAATGAAGACGGTGTTAATCTCATTTGCTGTCAACACTTGTCAGGTTGCTGACATCTTTGAACTCCTTGTCCTTCTGTTTTGTGGCATCGAGAGAACTTTGAGAAGGGGCAGACACCACGAGGTGAGGAGAGCTCCTGCTGCCAGAATCATCTCTGCACCAGCAGCCAAGACACGCTACACTGGGCGTTCCTTCGTGATTTGTGATTTAGTATTTGGAAGAATAGCAACTGTGCAGCAATAGGAGTCTTGTGACTTTTGCTCACTTCTGTGAGTGACAACTCCTATCCATTAGCATATAATAAAGTGAATATGTCAGTGCCGGCTGCATGTGGCAAAGCCACGGGCACTCTTTACAGCAGAAGGGGCATTTCAGTGGTTTCATGTTACAGCGGCAGAAACTGTAGACCCAAGTGAAAATGGTATAACAAGAGAAGGGAAAGGTGTGGAGGAAATGAATAGGAAAAAGAAGAGGGATGTACATCTCTCTGTGCTTTTTACATCAAAGAATAGAGAGCCAGAGTGCTGGTTCTGGAAAGTGCTTACGGCTTAGAGGGATCCAAGTGTGACCCTCAAAACACACCCCGTAGGCATTCCTCTTTACAGCATGGCTCTCTACCATTTTCCAGGTTCTGATTTTTTTTCTACAGATGCAGCATGGAAATGCAAAAGCAATCTTTAAACTCTCATAACTAAGGAATTCTTGTTTCTCGTAATTGAAAGTGGCCATTGTCATCATGGAACCCCATTTCTTACTTTCCTGGGGCTCAAATTCCTTCTGTAGTATTTCCTAAAGGTGTCAGACAGGCACTCCTTGAGCCCCTTCAGGGACTGCGGGCTTACAGCCTCTGGAAGCAGCTCAGTCTGTTACCTGCTGACAGCTCAGCTGTCAGAGGTCTTTCCTCATGTCACAGGTCTCTGGCAGAGTGCAAAACATCTGGTCACTGGAAAGAAAAAGGCATCAGGGGTATCATGCTTGACTCAACAGGAGTTGTTTGCATATGGACTCTGGATTTTAATACTGGAAGAGATGGAAAACTTGGGAAACTGGGATAAAATGTTTACAAGGTATGGCTCAAGGGATCTTTAGTTCAGGAGGTTCCTGGGGACAAGGCACCATGCATCTGGTTGCAGCAATCTTGACTTGAGTACTGAGTCCAGAAGCGTGTCTTAGTATCTGTGCAGATTACTTAGTTAGTGACTCTACCAAACTTCTGCAAAAAGGGATTGGGGCACATAAGCCACAGGACAGAGGATCTCCATCTAATGTGTAACTCTGTGATGGCAAGGTTAGCGTTGTATCTGTATCAGCTCAGACAGAAAAATAATCTTGAAGCTTATTCTGCCATTGTAGGTGAGTGGCAAAGACTGAGCTGACCAGAATCTAATCCTCCAGCCACTCTAGTGCATCAACATATGACAGAGGACAGAAATAGCTCTTAGCCAGAGCTGTGATTTCATGGAACCAAGATGTGAGCATAAAATTCTGTTTAAAAGTTGAAACCTGAAGTGCACCAAAATTGAATTGTAAAGACAGAATGGCCTGGTATGAGTATTAAGAGACAGAGTAGAGAGCCAGAGTAACAGAAAAAAAAAAAGAGAGATGAAGCAGTTCAAAGACAGTGACTTGGGAGGACACTGGAGTGACAGCTGAGGCTTCATATGCATACAGCGATGCACCTGCTGGGCAGGCCTGAGACATTTATCTGACTCTCCACAGGACAATCAGCAAGGCGAGGTGACAGACTCCACATTGACCAGGGACAGGCTATCAGTAAGTAAGGTCAGTGGATGAGACAACGGTGTTGGCTCACAGCCATAGCCCTAGGAAATGCTACAGGAAGGGAAATGAGCTTGCTAGGAGAAGCCTAGGGGACAGTGATGCAAACATCTCAGGCCTAGCAGCTGCCAAGAGCAGGAAGCAGCGGAGGGGCAAGGCTTCTAGGAGAATCCTAGTCATCATGGCCTACGGAGAGGAACTTGTGCAGCAGGGCTGTAGAAAACCAACTTGGCAAAAGGATGAGGAGCAAAGCGCTTATTTGATGGAGAGGGAGCCTTAATTTCTTCATTCCCCTTTCCCTAGGTGGGCATCTTAGAAAAATTAATGGGAAAACACAGTGGAGTTGTAAATCCTTCAAGATGTGGTTCTAAAATGACTCCCAATGTTTGGTGGTGATTCTTCACATCGGGAGAAAATCTCAATAAAGCTTAATCTGGATTAAGGCAGACACCATGAACTCATAATTCTTTCACTCATCTCTCTCTTCCTCTTGCTTCTGTTCCTTCTTTTCATTCTGTGTTTGTTGTTGTCGATGGTATCCTTGTTAGGTGTCGTCCAGTCAGCTTCGACTCGCAGCAAGGCTCTGTACTGCAGAAGAACACACTTCCCCGTCTTCACCGTCCCCACGGTCATTGTTCTCTGGAGCCCGCTGTTGTAGTCATTGTGTCAGTCACTAAGGATCTTCCTTTTTTTCACTGACTCTCTACTTTGCCGAGCAGAGTGTTCTCCTCCCAGGACTGGTCCCACCTGATAACATGTCCAGGTATGGGAACCGTCATCTCACCATCCCCGCTTCTGAGGAGCATGATTCTGGTTGTACTTTTTCCAAGACAGACTTGAACAATCTTTTGGCAGTTGTACATTCAGCATTCTTTGCTGACACCACAGTTCAGAGGCACCAATTCTTCTTCTCTTTCCCTTATTTATTCTTCAACTTAGCACATGTATGATGTGACTAAAATCACCATGGCTTGTGTCAGCCACACTTTAGTCTTCAAGGTCTTTGGCAGTAGATTTGCCTAACGCATTGTGTCTTTTGATCTAGTGACTGCTGCTTCCATGGCTATTGATTGTGGAAATCCTTGACAGCTTCTACATTTTCTCCATTTATCATGATATTGCTTATTAGTCCATTTATGAAGATTTTCATTTTCTTTTTATTGAAGTATAATCCACACTGATGGCTGTAGTCTTTGATCTTCCTCGGTAAGTGTTTCAGGGCCTCTTCATTTTCAGCAAGTAAGCTTGTGTCATCTGCATAACACAGATTGTTGATAAGTCTTCTTCCCAACCTGTTGCCATATTCTTCTTTATATTAGTCCAGTTTCTCAGATTATTTGCATAGAGACTGAATCAGTGTGTTGAAATGATACAACCCAGGCACATACCTTTCTTAACTTTAAACTGTACTGTATCCCCTTGTTCTGTTCAGATAACTACCTCGTAATATATGTGCAAATTCTTCATGAGCACAAGTGTTATGGGAGTCTCATTTGTCACTTTGTTATCCATAATTTGTTATGATCCATACAATTAAATACCTTTGCATAGTTAATAAAACACAGGCAGACATCTTTTTGGTATTCTCTGATTTTACCCAGGACCCAAATGGCAGCAGCAGCGACAGTATTCTTGCTTCCATGTCTTCTTCTGAACCCAGCTTGAATCTCTGGCAGTTGCCTGTTGATGTACTATTGCAGTCACTTTTGAATGATCTTCAGCAAAATTTTACTTGTGAGATATTAGTGACACTGTTCAATAATTTCCTCCTTCCATTGGGTCAGCTTCACTTGGAATAGGCAGAGAGATATGGATCTCTTCCAGCCAGTTGGCCAGGTAGCTATCCTCCAAATTACTTGACATAGACAAGTGAGCACTTTCAGTGCTGTGTCCTGCTGTGGAAACACCTCAGCTGGTTATTTCTCCATTCCTGGAGCCTTGTTTTTCACCAGTCCCTCAGTGCAGCTTGAATTTTTTCTTTCAGTACCATCAGTTTCTAATCCTGGGCTACCTCCTGTAATAGCTGAATGTTGACTAATTCTTTTTGGTTTAATCACTCTGATATTCCTTCTATGTTTTTTTGATATTACCTGTGTGGTTTAATACTTTGCCTGTAGACTCCTTCAATATTGCAGCTTGAGGCTTGATATTGACATGAGGATTTCTCAGAGCAGCTGTCTCCTTGGGCACAAAGATACTGTCCATCTCTGCCCAACTCCTTTCCAATTCTGGCTCGCCAAGAATCTGATCCGGGGAATTGGTCCCACACACATCACCTCCAGCTTCTCAGATCTTCCTTATGTCCTATTCTTTTTAGTCAATGATATGCAATATATTTGTAAGAGTAAAACAAATATCCCAAAGAGAAATACAAGAAAGCTCGAATAACCAGATTGTATGTTTTCAATACTTTTCTGGTTTCCTAGGGATAACAAGTGATGCATTCTATTCTAACTCTAAATAAAACTTTACCTTCAGCACAAGTTGGGCAATTCTTCAAATTCCAAGACTTCTCTAGCAGTACTTCACCAAGGACAGCTGGTGGGGTGATGTGCCAAGGATCAGCTTTGTTTTTCTTAACTGCACACCAGAGCCGCTGTTTGTGGCTTACTAACAATGTTTCTTCAATCTTACCACGTATGTGGAGACCTTTTCTCCTTCCTCTTGGCATGTGGTTAGAAATGTGACTCATGAATCTTAGCATCCATCCACATTATCGGAAACCCACTGAGTGCTGTTAGATAGTCTACCACAGACACTAAGGCATCTGGGGTTTTGCGACCACAGATGAATCCTAATGCTATTTCCTGTAAAATTCCTATTAATTGCTGTTGTCTGTCTGTCTATTGGTCCCTGAAACATTTTGGTGGTATGTTACGACCACAGTTCAAATTCCTCTTCTTTGTTCACTGGCCTCCCATCCAAGACATGGGGCCTGGACTAGTTGTTCTTAGGCCTTTTTGAAAGAGCAGCTCAGAGCGGTAGCCAGCCACAGGGAATTTTGGTTCCAGAGACAAAGTAGTAAGGCTTGGAATCAAGCACAAACCTTTTTGATATAGATTTCCCTTCTCCCCCTTCCACTCATGTGTCAGTAGAAGTCCAGTTGAGCTTACAATCTGCTACTTATTTAGAGATCTTTCCGAGCTGCTCATTCTAATAAGCTCACTTAATGTCCAATTTGCTGTTTGAAACATTCCATCTTGACCACAGAATTAGCTAGAAAACTGCAGCCATAACATCAGAAGGTGTTACAAACTGAATGGTGTTCCTCCAAAAAATATATGCTGAAGTCCTAACCCCTGGTCCTTCTGAATTTGAACTTTTTTGGACAATAGTGTTTTTGATTTGTTGTTGATGTTGTCAGTTACCATGTGATCATACCAGATCCTAACATGTGACCACACTCAGGTCCTAATTTCACCCAGGCAATGTTCTATAAGACAGGTGAAGAGTTACAGAGACAGAGGCCAGACGCTGTGGGACACTTTAGCTGCCAGGTAAGCGATGCCTTGAACTAATAGGTGTTAGGAACAGATTTTCCTTCGAGCCTCAGAAGGAATCAACACAGCCAAAATCTTGATCTAGACTTCCCGCTTCCAGAACTATGAGATAATAGATTTATATTGTTTAAAAACGTTCATTTTGTTAAGGCAGCCCTAGGCAATATATTCTCTCTTTGATTTTGAGATTACATCAATTGGACAGCACAGTTTATAAAACATTAGCCTGTATTTCCCAGAACTATCCTACAGTTGGCTTATCAAGGCAAGTATCCTAAGGATCTGGTTCAGCTCTAGGGGGACATCTTGGTATGTAATCCAGCTGGCACTGCATTATAATTGAAAAATAAGTGTTAACCTGGCCAAGGCCAACTGCTGCTTCCACAGCCTCGGGCAGTGGAATATTCTGTCCTCATTTTCCACAGATCTCCAAACATCTTTCCTGTTGGTTCCTTAGCCCTCATGTGCTACCTTGGTTCTCCCTTGCATTGATTTCTGTGACATCGCTGAAAGCAAATTACTCCTTCTTCAGTGCCAACTGAGAATGTGCCAGCCTCACCAAGGTAGACGACATCACACTGCACGTAGCATATGGCCACCTTATTGGTGCTCCCGTCATGCAGTGAGGTTCTCCCAAGTAAATGCTCCTCATTTATGTCATGCGACTCTCATAAACAGAATCCAGGAATCTTACTTCCATCTGTATCATCCTAACACCAATAAAATGACTGTCTTTTTATATCTCAGGGCTGTTTTCACCCATAACACAGTCTGAAGATGACACAAAACTGATGCCTCAAAGGTATGCTTTTGCAATCAGCAGTGGTGAGAAAAGAACTACTGTCTCCACTTAGACACAGAATATTAGGCGTTATCTAACAGAAGGTCAACCAGCTGGTCTGATTTGTAATATAACCACAGATTTCTCCTTTCATTCCATAGAGCAACTTGAAATATACCCCTTACATGTTCATTTCATAATGTTCAATATAGATCTCTGTTTCCTTTCTGAAAATTTACATTCCTCAGGGGTGAGAAGGTCTCTTCAGATGCTGATATAATGGTCAGATTTCTTCCCTTTGATGACTAGAAGCATGGGATTTGGCAAAGGAGAACCCTGAAAACCTTGGGCAGGGGGTGGAGAAGAAGGAAGATGGAAATAATACTTCACCTTCAGTGATTCCTGTATATTCAGCCTTTAAAATACAGTTTGTGCCTAATCATCTCTTTACTGCACTGCCTCGGACTTGACCTTCACCGTTGCTCACCCAGGTGACTGCAAGGCAGTGCTTACTCTTGCTTTTGCTTACCTGCTCACATCACCTGTCGCTCTCCCCGGTCACCTAGACTCAGCCACACTGGTCTCTACTTTGAATAAACAAAGCTCATTTCTATCTTAAAGGCTTTTTCCCACACATTCTCTCAATCTAGATAGTATTGTCTCCAGATCTTCTAAACCCTCTAGTGACAGATCAGATATTATTATCTTAGAGTGAACTACTTTATCTCCAAGTTGAATCAGTGGTTTTATTAGATAAACCAATATTTTCCGGTTACAACCATCAATCAGAAGGTTAGCAGTTCAAATCTGCCAGGCTCTCCTTGGAAACTCTATGGCGCAATTCTACTTTGCCTATAGGGTCTCTATGAGTCAGAACTGACTTGACAGCTATGGGTGGGCTAACCACATAACCTGAGAGGAATGCGTGGAGTGGTCCAAAATTACTCTTCATCTCATATGACTAAAAAAAGAAAAAGAAAGAATGAAAATCAACAGCTGCCATGGAGTGGATTCCAGCACGTGGTGACCCACGGGTTGCAGATCAGAACCGCACTCCACAGAATTTTCAAGGCTGTGACCTTTTGTAAGCAGACTACCACAGCTTTCATCTGAGGTACGTTTCAGTGGGTTAGAAGCACTGACCTTTCAGTGAGCGCACTGCTCACCCGTCTGCACCACGCGGGGTCTGCTCACACAGAACAAGGATGGACTGCACCGTGGAGGCATTTTATCATTTCCTAAAAGAGAGGCTGAATATATTCTATTGAAACTTATGCTTCTGTTCCATCTTTTTTTAAAGATTAAGACTTCATTCTATGTTTTAATAGTCAGTACTTTATCCCTACCCCCAAGCCTGCATTTCCTCTGTCAGAATCACTAATATTACTTACTCAGCATTAAGTTTCCCTCGCCCTCTGTATAATCACTATGCCATCCGCTCATTTGCATCTTCATAAATGGCATTCTGTTAGTGTCTGTAGGGTAGTCATTTGAAATAAGTTCAAACTTTAAAGGTAAAAAGGTGGACAAGGAAGAAGAAATTATTCAACAACTATTGATTTAATAAATGATATACAATAGATTTCCAAGAGCTAAATATGCATGTGTGTGTGTGTGTGTGTGTGTGTGTGTGTGTAAAATACAGAAACATAGTAGACTCAAGCAAATTTTGTCCCCCATACTCTTCTTTGGTACGATACATATGCGAAAAGAATACCTAAGATTTTCTAGAAGCAATTTTAAAGATCTATGTGAGGTCACTGCAATATCAGTCTGACCACAATAACTCATAGAATCTAAAGGCTGGAAGTGGTCGTAAAGATTATTTGATTCAGATTTCTTAGTCACCATTTAGAGAAACTAAGGTCCCAAGGGCTATGCCAGTTTCCTTGGGTCATTAAGGCAGTGGATGGTAAGATCAGTGTGTAACATTAGCTTTCTTGCTTTGCAGCCTAACCGTCTTTAAGCTGCATAACCACAGCGCCTCCCTGTACCTGGGTAAACATGCTTCAGTAGTGCGATCTGACGTCCGCAA
This sequence comes from Heterohyrax brucei, assembly GCA_028571685.1. Classification (NCBI taxonomy): domain Eukaryota; kingdom Metazoa; phylum Chordata; class Mammalia; order Hyracoidea; family Procaviidae; genus Heterohyrax; species Heterohyrax brucei. The sequence continues at coordinate 10,342,997 of CM053164.1, read as the reverse complement.
GGACGACTGCGAAGAGCGAAGACTGACCAGGTTATTCAAGACGTAGTAAAATCGGAGCCCTGGTGACACAGTAGTTATGAGCTCAACTGCTAACTCAAAGTTCAGCAGTTTGACTCTACCAGCTGCTCCTTGGAAACCCTGTGGAGACAGTCCTACTCTGTCTTACAGAGTTGTGTTTTCCACAATTTTAGTGTTGTGTATGTAACAATGTATATTTATTGATAAAACTGTGTTCATTTGAAAATAACCCGCCCACTGCCATCGAGTCAATTCCAACTCATAGCAACCCTCTATAGAGAGCAGAACTCTTCCATAGAGTTTCCAAGGAGTGCCTGGTGAATTTGAAGTGCCATTTTTTTTGGTTAGCAGATGCAGAACTTGACCCGGATTTCCTCATTCAAAAATGGCCAATTCATATTTAGAACTTCAGTCACTGTGGCAATGAGTGTTTGAGCTACGAATGCCCCTGGACATCCTGTAGCTGCGTGTTTTCCCAAATTCAGTGAGATTACCAGGTCACTGAGGGATCTTGTTCTGGTCCTACAGGCCTGAGATTGCCCATGTGGGATGATTTCCCTCCGACTCCCTGGTGAGCCTAATTGCTAGACCCCTACCTCTTCCATTTTACAGCCCAGAAGACTTAAGCTCACATGTGGAGAGGAAGTTGTTGAAAGTCACCCACCTGGTTTTCATGGATTTTAATTCTGAGAATTCTCAGCTCTCTTGCTCTCTCTGCTTTGTCTCACTGCCAAGTTTACCATAACCATCATTCTCCAAATTCTATTAATTAATCATAGCATGTTATACATAACAAACACTAAGCCTCATGCAAAGAAGAATCAGGCCAATTTACTTATAAGCTACAAATTGGCAGGGAACACATGCCCAGTGTGTATTTCAGGCTTATATTTGGGTATAAACAAAACAACCTATTCCTCCAAGTTTTTCTTTTTTACTTTTGTTTGATAGCAGAGAGGTTCAAGCAAGTATTATTCAAAAATAATCTCAAAGTTGAAATAGTGACTTTAAACAATAAAATTGAGTAAAAGTATAGTTGCATTGCTAGCTAAGACATCGAATTGTTTGCAAGTACTTTTTTAAGAAATCATTTTTAATTCACTGTATGTATTTTTAAGTTCTCATTTAAAGCTATGGATTGAATATGCTTCTTTCTAAAGGTGACTGTCTTTGACATGGAGATGTCACTGCCAGCACAGAGGTACTCACAAATTACGTAGTCAACCTTATCCCTCTAACCCATGGAGAGAGACAACATCCCATCAGGTCGGTCTCCTCTCCGTTCCAGCCTAGCCCTGTCCCAGTTCATCCTTGGTAATGTGATCACAGTGGCCTTATAATTTTTTTGATGCCCTTTGAAGCAACAGTGGTTATTCCCCATTGTCTGCAAATTACTCCTGGCAGACAGACAGCACCCTTCATGACCTGGCCTGCCCACTGTCCCAAGGGTCACCACCCGTAGTGCTGGCCCCACGCATTCTTTCAATCTCCCATGCTCAGCTCACTGTCTTCCAGAGAGAGTAGGATTTATATCATTCTGCTTTTACAAGTAGAGTGTGTTCTGTTCTTTGTGGTAGAGGGACTTTCCTTTTTTTTCCTGACAAACTCTGCACCTCTCTGGAACAGCCAGCTCGGTTGTCACCACTGAAACACCTTTCAGAAGCCCTCCAGACAGATGGTGACTCTTGTCTCTAAATCTACAACAGAAAGTCCAAACCACCTCTCATCGCTTGATGTTAGACCACTTCTGGGGCCTGTATTTGTGTGTTTAATGCCTGTCTTCTCCTCTACCAGGTGGGGAACATTATCAGGGCAGGAAATGTACCATATTAGTTATATAATAAGTGCTCGAAATATATCTGGACCCTTACGTGGCAGAGGAGGTGAGTAGATAAACAGTGGGAGGATGAGGCAGGGCAGCAATTAGCACCAATCACCGAGCAGAGGTGCCGTAATTACCTAGCCCCACCTGGGAAGTGATTAAGTTCCAGGTGCCTACTGCAGCCTAACAGCGCGACAGTGGTTAATCAGCTCTCTGAAAAATGGAGAATTAACCGGAGTTCTGTGTCTGCTTGCCCTTCCCTCCCCGGTCTCCAGTTACTGATGAGACAGGGAGGTAGACATTCACAAACACATTATGTTATAGCATCTGGAAAATAATTTCTGATTTGCTAAGGAATGTAATAAAGACAACAGAGGGAGAAAGAACTGAGTATACAAAAGTTATAAGGAATGTATCTGAATATAGCCACTTCTTTATATTTAAATAGGAGGTCACCCTGACTTCTTATGTTACCAAATATCTGAATATAGTCCTTGTTTTCAGAATGGACCTTTGTGGAACGTAGACTGCTGTGTAACCTTGGAGAGGCACTTAACTTCTTTGAACTCAGTTGTCTGCATGGAGATAATTAGAGCTCACGTGGGCTTCCTATCTTTGGAAGTTTCTCAAAACAATTAAATGAGTCAGTGTGGTAGAAACTGCATGATACTGCTTTTCAGAATCCATGAACATTTTTTCTCCTAAATAATAATAGTAATAATAATAATAATATAATGATAACAACAACAAAAGTATTTCTTTAAGCTCCATCTGTGGTGCAGACATTGTACTATTTAAATTATATTCATCATTTCATTTAATATTTACAACAACCCTGTGAATTAGGTATTGCTATTAACTACTATTATCCTACATGTGTGTATATATATGGGGATGACACTTAGCTACGGGTCTTGGGTAGCCCAAAGTCACACCATTAGCAAGTAGAAGAGGAAGGACCCCACATGGTGTTCACCACTATTAGAGATTACTCTCTGCTCATGACTGAACAGTTATTGACTTTAGATAAGGAATATGTTCCTGTTACCAGCTGGAAAACTTCGCTGGTGAGTAGTAGCCAGTATGCCTGCCACTTTTGAGGCAACGAGCTGCCCTGAATTGGTACTGCCCTTTGGATTCGTTTGGACCCATGTATCTGATTCCACTTACAAGACCTAGAAATAGTAGTACTGACTCGTAGGGCCATTTTAAACACCTGCAGCAAACTACTCATTGCTGCTGAGTCAATTCTGACTCATAGCAACCCTATAGAACAGAGTAGAACTGTTCTATAGAGTCTCCAAGGAGCACCTGGTGGGCAGCAAAATGGCAAAGCCAGATATCCACAGATTCTGCTGAGCAGTCCTTTCTCCCCTCCCTGCTGTCTCCGTGGATCAGTTCTCTGTCTCAAGCAGCTCTGTGCCTAAGCCCCAGCCAGCATCTGTCTTGTGAAGACAGTGTGAATTGCTCTGCTGTGGTCCAAGGCAGAGCCTTATGCTCCCCCAAGGTTGCATTTCACTCCCCTCATGTAGCAAGAGAACTAGTCCAAGGGCAGATCTTTCAGAAGGGGAAAGCTGTGTTTAAATGTCTTCAGTTACAAAGCAAAGGGATATGGCAACTCCAAAGCTGTAGGGTGCGAGGAAGGGGTTAAGGCTTCAAGGAGGGCTGGGATGGGAGAAGGACTGCGCACTGCAGCACTGCTTGTCTGCACGAATGTGTAGGAAGCAAGCATCTAAATTGGAATAGGCGTTAGCTCTGAATTCTATAGAATTAACATACACATCATGCAATGAAGACAGTAGTGCTTATACAAAGAGAAGGCTTTGGGGCCAGGCAGAACCACAGTGACCGGTACAACTTTTATTTGTATAATACCACTCAGTACTCTGGGCACACAGTCTTTTCCTGGGGGCTCTGCAGAGGGCCACACAGTGGCTTCCTGAGAGCTCAGTAAGACAGATACAAGCCTCGTGCCCTTTCTATACACGTGGTTGTAGGAGGTAAACCAATTTGTTTAAGGTGTCACAACTGCAAGATGGAAAAGTCAGACCAGAACTCAAACCTTTAAATGCTGTACACCATATCAGCCCCTAGGTGAGCCAGGACCCCATATTCTTTGTCTTGGGGCCAGGGCGCTTTCTATTACCTGAGAGATCAAACAGGCAATAGAAGTCACAGTCAGTGGTGATCACAGCGATGTGGAGCTCACATCAGAGTGGCTGAAATGAATGTCATGCTCAAAGATCATAGACTCAGCCCTACTTTAACCATCTGCTTAACGTGAACTGACATGAGGAACCAGGAAAAAAGAAAAGAAAAGAAAAGAAAACCTCAGCAATTTCTTAATGAAAGGATTTCATTGACCTAGGCCTTAAGGAACAGAAAGATTACCTTTTTGCTTCCCCATCCTTTGGAGCCTGATAATACCAAATGATCCACCCCTCATCAGTTCCTCCGCTTTACCTAGATGTGGTCTAGACACTGAGATTAGCTGAGTCAAAGGGACAGGTAGTGTCGTTCAGTGGAGACCATGTGGAAGCTTGAGTCAGAAGGCCCTGGGATGGGATTCTGCCCTAGCCACCCGCTGTCACTGAGACTCTGGGCAGGTTATATAGCATCCTCGAGGTCTATTTTCCCAGCTGTAAAGAGAAACTACTGATTTCGTGACACATGTGAAAGAGATATAATGGGATAATGTATAAAAGGAGTCAGCATTGTATCCATGTAAAATCTGTAATAAAATTAAAAAAGAAATGAACATGTGTTGAATGTTTACCATACGCTAAGGCTTGAGCTTAAAGCTTTTCACAGGCTTCCCCACTAACCCTCACAAACGCCATAGGAGTAGTTCTTATCATTCATTTTTAATAGATGTGTAAATTCAGTTTGTTCCCCTCTGCCTTTAAGTAGATAGCTTTCTATGCATTTAGGGAGTCAGTCAAAGTAGTACCCAGAGACACCCACAATAAAGTATGTGGGGTAGCATACATGTTAAGATTAATAACTCTGGAGACAAATGGTACTGGGACTTAATGCTGGCTTTGCCACCAGCAAACTGCAAATTTGTGCCGTGACTAGACATCAGTATACTTCTGTTACCCATGCATTACAGACAGGAATAGTTAGCTTTACCCACTTCATCTAGGGGTGTAGCGGTTAAGTGCTGCAGCTGCTGACCAAAAGGTTGGCGGTTTGAATCCACTAGCCTCTTGTTTTAGTCAGCTAGGCTGCTCTAACAGAAATACCACAGAGTGGATGGCTTTAACAAAGAAAGATTTATTCTTACACAGTCCGGTAGGTTGCAAGTCCATATTCAGGGTGTCTGCTCCAGGGAAAGACTTTCCCCTTGTCGGCTCTGGAGGAAAGTCTGGTATTGCATCAGTCTTTGTCCAGGGAGCATCCTCACACAAGAACCTCTGGTCTGAAGGACGCGCTCTGCTCCCGGTGCTGCTTGCTTGATGGTAGGGAGGTTCTCAATTGTCCTTTGTTTCTTTTTCCTTTTTATCTGAAAGCATTAAGGGTGGGACAAGCCACACTCCAGGGAAACTCCCCTTACAGCAGGACAGGGAAGTAATCCCATGCAGAATTCATAGCCCCACCCTAATCTTTTAACACACAGTTAGCAAAGCCACACAATGGAGGACATTTCCAAGATACTGGGAACCATATCCCAGCCACGTGGCTGCACACATTTTTGGGGGGACACGATTCCAACCATGACACCCCTCCTTGGAAACTGGAGCAGTTCTACTGTCTCATAGGGTTGTTATGAGCCAGAATCAACTCAACAGCAGCGGGCTTGGGTTTGGGCTTACGATTGTTGTGAGGATTACATGAGATCATTCATGAAATTCTGTTTTACAGTCTAACAAATGTGAGGCACTGTAGTAGGATTACGGATATATGTTGCCCTTGGAAAGTCCATGGGCCGGTTCTACTCTGTCCTACATTGCTATGAGTCAGAAACAGCTGGACACCAGGGGGTTTGGTTTGGTTTTATGAGTGCAACATGGAGCCCTGATGGTATAATTGTTTGGCTTTTTTTTTTTTTTTTTTTTTGGTTTCTGAGTACAGTGAGGAGCCATGGGAAGTTGGGGGCCTCATCAAGCACTTGGCTGCTAACCAAAAAGTCAGGGTTCAAACCCACCAGCAGCTCCATGAAGGAAAACACTGGTGATTTGTTCCCATGATGATTGCAATCTAGGCAACTCGAAGGAGCTGGTCTACTCTATCCTAATACGCATTGGGAGCTAGAATCAACTCAACAATAGACAAGACCAACAGCACAAGTACATCAGAACTGCTTGATGAAGGAGTGCTCCCCGAAATGGTACAGAAACAGCCTGGGGGATAGAGGACTTCTCACCTCCAACACTGTCCTTCTTCAAGGCTTACTGACCACTGACTGGCCATGGTATATGGCTGCCCTGACCATTCAGGTGGCTCTGGGCCTCCAGAGTCAGGTAGGTCCAGGCTCCTCTGTGGTGACCCCTAAAAATGTTGGGTTATTTACAGGAATGAAACGTTCTTGAGGCAGCACACTGAACAAGCTGGCCAACGTGGTGGGTACAAAATGCCTTGAGAACACTGGCCAGCGTGGAGAGCAACACTTCAACACTGAAACTCAAAGTGCATGTCCCACAGAAGGACATGTGCCAGTGCCCATTTGTGCACATGGCTTGCTGCCAACGTACTAGTCTATAGAAGGTCTGTTCCAGGTGCTCTGCCAGCAGTTCTGACGTCACTGGGTGTCTGCACTCCACAGCATGGCCTCCTATGCTGAGCGCTCTTGCTGAGCAAGCCACAGCAGCTCAGCTGTCAGAGGGGTTGGAGGGACCAAATCTTTGTCTTCAGAAAGGTTGTCTACGGAAGTGTCGTATGAGAAAATGGAGGCCAGGCTGGGGGTGAGAGGGAGAGGGAGGGATGGCACATGGGGCCAGACTACAAGGTGGAAGCATTATACTTGGCAGAAATGTGATAGCGCTGTTAACAGTACATGGAATTGGCTATACGAATTATGGAATATGCCATCTCCTATTTGTTCTGCCACTGTGTAAGATTCACGTTTTCCTACAAATAGAGGAGGGAAAAAAACTCTGCTACAGGCCCACCACCATAACTCAGTTCCTCAAGGGTTTGATCCATGCTCTATCTGTGAGTCCAGTTACCAGCTGACAGCCAGACTAATAGACCTTCTGAGACTTTGCAGTGTTGCTGAGATTTGAAAATACTTTTGTTATGGAAGAGACAGAGAGTGATGCTTTGATTCATGTTAGCTGATATGTTTTGAGCATTTATTTCGTGCTAGCCAATATGCTGGGTGCTCAGTACATGCAAATGGAAATTATACTTCCTATCCTTAAGATTTTTTATCTTTAAAAATCGAGTCAACAGAATTCGGCTGTGATGTGTCCGTCAACAATGGTTTGAAACAGTGTGTGGTTAGAGGGACCGGTTCTCAGCTTTGTGGGAGGTACAGATGGATCAGGACAAGAACTGTCACTGGCCCCTGCCCTTCAGATACTTGTGGACTGCTTAGAGAGATGGAATGAAATGTCAATATTGGGGACAAGCTCCATAAAGTATAAAACTAGAAGGAATCTCACAGATCATTGCAGTCTCCTCATTCATTATATAGTTGAATGAACTGGGTTCCAGAGAGATCAAAAGACATTCGAAAATTCAAACACTCAATGTACAGATTTAGAATAAAAAATCAGGATTCCCTACATCAAATGAAGCATCCTATTCCACCCCATGCAATGGTGGAGAAAAGGCACAGGACCTGGCAGAGGGGTTTGAACAGGAAGAGCTGCAGCCAGAGGTGGAGAGAGAAGCACCTGGCACCATACTGGGCACACAGAAGGCTCTCAAAGAATCCCCACACACCTGCTAATGGGCAAAGGGGTGTTGGAGTGAAAGCCGCCAGGGGTGGTCCTGGTCTTCATGATGTCCCGGTAGGCTGCATATGTCTTCACAAAGGGCTGTATTGGCCTTAACCAGCATAGAGCACGATTTGTAATCAAGTACTTATCTCACTGGTGAATTTGTTAATTTTGTGGTAGGCAACCACAGCCAGCTGAAAACAGTTCTGTTTTTGCAAAACGGCAGGAGACAAAGAACTTTCAGTGAATTGAGTATTTGTTTTTTTAATTTCTATGTATTTATCCTGATGCTAAGGACATATCATTTTTAAAAATGACATTGTTAATTGCTTTATATTGTAATCACTATTTCAGGAAAGTAAGTACAGAGGTGAGAGTGGGGTTTGGCCAAACCAGCCAGGTGTGACTTGACTTGCCTTCTTCGGCATTACTCCTACACAATCACCTCCCAAACTCAAAAGCAAACCCATTGTTGTTGAGTCCATTCTGCCTCATAGAGACCATTATAAGAGAGAGCAGAACTGTCCCAGAGGGCTTCCAAGGAGCTCCTGGTGGACTCAAACTACTGACCTTTTGGTTAGTAGCTGAGCTCTTAACCACTTCATCTCAAGTATTCTCACGATCATCCTAGTTACTACCGATAACTTTCACTTCTAGCAACTCCACTGCAGAAATAAATATTTCTCCTAAACTATACTTTTTATCCTTTGGCACTACTGGCATGGTAGTACACATTGGAGGCTGTGGAGTAATATGATGAAAAGTGTAGACCCCGAATTTGTCGCTTGAGTTCCAGTCCTTGCTGTTCCTCCTGCTGACTGTGTCGTCCTGGGCAAGTTCATTGATCTTTCTGTGTCTCAGTGTCTCACCTGTAAAACACTGTTAGTGTTTATTTCACAGGGACCGTAGTGTAGCATGAATGACACACTCAAACCCAACCCACTACCATTGAGTCCATTCTGACTCATAGCAACCCTATAGGACACAGTAGAACTGTCTCATATGGTTTCTAAGGAGCTCCTGGTGGGTTCGAATCGCTGCCTTCTTTGTTAGCAGCTGTATTTAACCACTATGTCACAGAGTTTCCATAAGCGGTATAGTATGTATAAGACAGAGATTTTCAATAATTTGAAGGATGTATTCAAGAAGCAACTCTATTTTTGTCTCCTCTATCTTTTTAAGGGAAACCCTGGTGGCCTAGCTGTTAAGTGCTATGTCTGCTAACCAAAACACTGGCTGTTCAAATCCTCCAGGTGTTCCTTGGAAAGTCTGTGGGGCAGTTCTATTCTGTTTAACAGGGTCACTGTGAGTCAGTAGTGACTCGACAGCAGTGGGGTTTTTTTGTTGTTGTTGGTATCCTTTTAAGAGCCTTGTTGGCACAGTGGTTAAGAGCCCAGTTGCTAACCAAAAGTGAACAGTCTGAAGCCCTCAGATGTTCCGTGGAAGCTCTATAAGGCAATTCTGCTGTGTCTTATATGGCCATTAGGAGCTGGCAGTGGGTTTGGTTTCAGTTATAGCCTTTAAAAAATAATAATAATAATGGGACAAGTTTTCTCCTGTTCTGTATATAAAGTAGGAAGTCCCACAACTTTCATGATCACTTTTAGATAATACACAATCTTCCGGTAATTTTAAGTCATAAATATACTTTAATTTAAGTAGTTGAAAGCTCTGAGTGGCAAAACATACTTAACTATAATGATCAAACTCTGAACTTGATTTCAGGTTAAATCTCTCCTCTCCCTCAAATGAACTTCACTGGAGATAAAAGGTTTCTAGCCAAGGAAAGGGCTCAGAGTTCTTTGTTCACTCCTTTTCTTCTAATTCTTCTCTTTGTGCTTTTTTGTGCTTTTTTTTCTTTTTTTTAGCTCTTCAGGATTGAAGCTTTGCTCTTGTCTATGATTTTGTGAGCTTAGAGGAGTGCTTTACTGTTCTGGTTAGTCCCTTTCGGTCTCTCAGCCTAGCAATCTAACGGTCTCTTCAACTTCCCTTTTGCTGAGTTCTGTTTCCTTTTTTGGATAGCTGGCTTGGACAAAAAAAATGTGATGACTTACATGCCAGCTTGAATGCCAGATCTGGTCTACCTGCGGTTCACAGGAGGCATGCATGTGGTTTTTTCCAGATGAATTTAGGCATACAGGAGAATTTCAATACCACAACAACTCTTCTTCATTCTGCTGTTTGTTGTCAGAGTACCTAACTAGCCATCCCTGACACCCTAACCTCCCCACCCCACCCCATGTGCTGCCCATTTCCTGCCAAAAAGCACAGAAAGTCAAACAACACAAAGAGCAAAACAGTGACCTGAACACAGAGTTGTAGGAAGTCAGGAGAGGTGGGGCTACTCTGAAGGTAGGTGCTGTTAACACTGCTCTTTGGATGAATAAGTTTCGAGCTCTTGCCAAGGTGAAGAGTAAAAACTAGGCTGATGTGATCCCAGGCCAAGGATTCCTACTGGTACTAGAAACAAGCAGAAATAAGTCTTTGGGGAAGGTTTTCCCAGTTTAGGATCACAGGACTCCTACAGAATAAGTTACAACAAAAAACCCGCCATCAATCTTCACTAAGAAAGCTACAGAAGTCACAAGAAACAACTAGAAACACTTATCTTTACAAGGATTTCAGATTTTGGAGTTTTCAGACATCATATTTATTATAGATTTGTATAACACGTTTAAATAAATAAGATACAATTACAAAGACTAGCAGACAGCAAGAATCTCTCAGGAAGACTTTCAAATGAACAAATGTCTGGGTATGAAAATGTGCATAATTATTATACTACTTAATTAAAAATATTGAATGGATGGTTTATGTAGTATACTGGATATGACTGAAAGAGAATAAATGAAATTAAAGACACATCATAAAGAGTTTACAGAAAGAGGAACGTAATTTAGAAGTTGCAAGGTGGAGAACAGAAGAAGCTCAAACATATGGCCCACCAGTGTCCCAGGAAGAGAGAACTGAGAAATGGGAGAAAAGTGAGAGGTGGAGAGTAAATGCCTGAAAAACTTCTAGAACTTACAAGTATATATATATATATACATACATATATATACATATATGTACATATATATACATACATATATATATATATATACACATACACACACACACACGTACTACAGATTCAGGAAGAACAGAGTATTCTAAACACAAAGAAAAATAGAAAATTAAGCCTAGACTTATTTCTGTGCAACTGGACACCATCAGAAAGAAAGAGATCTTCAGCCAAAAAGAAAAGAAACAACGGTTAGAATGATAACATATCACTCAACAGCAACAATGGAAGACAGTAGAATAATATTTTCAAAATGTGGAGAGAAATGAAAATAAGCACTCAGCAACACTAGCTTTTCAGCACAAAGTTAGATGAAGAAAGAAAAAGATATTTCACAAGAGTCCTGAACTAGAAAACTTTTGAAGAATATACTTTTGGAATACAGAAAAACAAAAAGGTTGGAAACGAAAGAAGGGTCTAAGATAAAAGAATAAATGGTAAAGGAATATATATATTTAAAGAAATACTACTTGTATGTATTAAGAATAATGATTAACATGGTGCTTAAAAAAACAGATCTTGAAATTATTAAGAAAATTGTCTAAGGTTGTTGAAGTCTATATTTGAAGTAAAGTCTGCACTTCTGAAAGGACTTTTTTGATTATAGATTTTGTTAAGTTTACTAAGCACAATAATATCACACTTAATCACAAAAATAACATAAAAAGAAGCACATATGTTCTTTCACTGGTTAGAAAAGATGGGGAAAAAAAGTGTCAATCTGAAAAGGAGAAACACAGAAGAAAAATAGAAACAGAAAATGCAAGACCAAGAGAACCCAAAACAATAGAAGAACGAGTCCAAATGTATGTACGACCACACTGAACAGAAAAGGAATAAAGGCACTAGTCAGGCAGACACAATTAGATGAGATTTATAAAGCCATGAGACTAGTCTTCAATTCTTCCCTTTGAATTTTCTGTCCACTTGGATTGCTACTGGGTTATAGGGTCACTATGAGTTGAAACTGACTCAGTGGCAATGAGTTTGGTTTTGCATTATATTACACATGTAAAACACACGCTCTGTGCCCAAACCACAGTAAATGCTTAACAAATATTCATCATCATAGTTGCTTTGTTCCTAGGACTGCCCCACATCCATGACAGGTGGTGGTGGTTGTTGCTAGGTGCTGTTGAGTCAGTTCCAACTCACAGTGACCCCACGAATGACAGAAAACACTGCCTGGTCTTGTGCCATGTCCACAATCGTTTCTATGCTTAAACCCATTGTTGCGGCCACAGTGTCAATGCATCTCGTTGGGGGTCTTCCTCTTTCTCGTTGACCCTCCACTCTACCAAGAGTGAGGTCCTTCTCCAGGAACTGAGCTCCTGACAACATGTCCAAAATTACAGCTGGTAAGGGAGGAGAATAAAAGCACATTAGAAGACAGAGCCTCTCTGGTGGAAGGCAGGGCAATAATGCAGGCCTGGTGATTCATTATGTACACTGGTGTCTTAATGTCACAGAGGGAAAAAGGAGCCCTGACGTCACACTGAGGAACAGAGAAGAGTCCACACCTCTTCGACACTCTGCGATGCTTTATCTACTGTATGTGTGCGGTCAGTCAGATTTGGCTCTACTGTGTGATGGTAACAAATGAACTCCGAAATCTCAAGAAGTTACCAAAATAAAAGCTGTGTTTCATTCAGCAGGGTCAGGTAAGAATCTTGAGACTCTTCAGGGAAGCTCTCTTCTAACAAGGAAGTCGGGAACTCAGGTGGAGTTCGGATTTGTAGCTCAGTCTTCTGAAACATGCCAGCTTCCAGGGTCATGATGGTCAGGTAAGTATCTTAGTTACCAAGTGCTTTCATGACAAAAATAATCTTACAAGTGGGTGACTTTAAAGAACAGTTAATTTTTTCACAGTTAAGGAGACTAGAAATCTGAATTCAAGGTGTGATTCTAGAGGGAGAACCTTCTTTGTCTATTTCAGCTTTTGGTGGCTGAGTGTGCCCTTGGTGTCTCTGGGCTCCTAGATGCACCCGCTGTGTGTCTGTTTTTATAATGTGTCTTTCCAATGAATGTATCTGGGTCTTTTCTGCTTTTTTTTTGTAGCTCACAGGATTAGGACCCGTGTCCCATATTTGTAGGACAACATTAAAATGACAAAAGAAAATATCCTATTTTCAAGCAGGATCGTATTTATTGGTACAGGAGTTAAGATTTCAACACATATTTTGGGGAACACAATTTAATCCACAGCAAGGATTACCTACTGAGCATGTACTGTTTGCCCGGTACACATCCCTAAGCTCTCTAAGGGGTCCGATGGTCCTGTGACCATCAAGAGAGTCTGAAGTCTTGTCCAGTGCCTAGGGACTGGTATAAATAGTCACCACTTTCTCGAGTAGTCTGCCACCACCCCGCCAGTGAAGGGCCACCCTTTTCACGCAGAGTCCACTCGGAGCGAGTCTCAGCTGCTCTCTGCCCATGTGCCTGAAGCGGTGCTGTGGTTGGTTTACATCTAATCCTTGGAACCTGCCCTAAATTTATCATCTTCTCTCACTCTGAAGTTGTATTGCTGCTTTCGGCTGGCACTCAGTACCTGGAACTCTTGCCAATGAGGTTTTTAAGCTGACTTAGGTTGATGTAGCTTTGCCTCTTCGTTTGGATCATGTTGTCTACAACCCTTCGTCATTTTATTCCACTGTGCCATATACTTTCTGATGAGACTGCACAGTGACCAGAAACTCATGAAATGGAGCATTTTCAGTGGCCTAAACATTAGTGTTAAAGTGCTACTGTTTATTAGAATATCTAGGGGCGCAGTGCTTAAGCGTGGTGTCTGTCAACCAAAAGGTCAGAAGTTCAAATTCACCAACTGCTCCTTGGAAGCCCTAAGAGGTGATGCTATTCTGTCCTATATGATCACTTTGAGTTGGAGTCATCTCAAAGGGAATGAGTTTGGTTTGAACACACAGATGCTACTACACACAACTCGTTTATCCTTATAACAACTTCACAAGGTTAGATTTTCCCCATTTTATGGAATAAAAAATAAAAGTTGGACCAACTTGAAATCTCTTGTCTTTTACTACACAATGTCTCATTCATTCATTCATCCATCCATCCCCTCTTTTTGTATGTATCAGGTACCTTCATGGTTGCTACAGTCTCCAGAACTAGGAGAAAACAAATAAGTTTAATACAAGAACTGTTTCCTACAGGTAGGTAGTGTAATTGGGAGGTTCAGGCTTAAGAGAAAGCTAAATGACTGTTCACAAGGTGTCAGAGAATAGTTCATGTTTAAGTAAGTGTGAACAGTGACATGCCAATAATCACAGTTAGCATTCCAGGGCGAGAAATAACTTAGACTGATGAAATAGAAGAGTCTTGAATGAAGACTTAAGAGATGACTAAGACTTGTTTAGCTGTTGGGGGTGGAGGAAACATAAGCAGCGAGCTACTTCACAGATTTATGTATAGCAGCCCTGGTGGTGCGGTGGTTAAGTGCTACGGCTGCTAACAGAGAGGTCAGCATTTCAAATCCACCAGTGGCTCCATTGAAACTCTACGGGGCAATTCAGCTCTGTCCGATAGGGTTGCTATGAGTTGAACTCTACAGTGATGGGTTTGATTTTTAGGCATATGTTTATTATGTATATGAGGTCTGACAATTAATTCAACTAACTTAATAGTTCTAAGATCTACATACGTTATTGCTGAATATTACTATGATCACCTTCCAAGTACCCTCCTTGGGAACCTAGGCACCCATGCCAGCACCTCGTCTACCCTTCAGAGCAGTTTTGGAACTCTTTCTGGAATGGTCATTGCATTTGGTGGCATGGTGGCAAGTTTGTGAACTTAGTTGTATACTTGTCTGAGAGGGAGTTTTTAGCTGATAAACAGATAATCGTATTGGTACACCCTCCCTACTCACCTGATCTGGCCCTCAGTGACTTATTTTCTCTACCCAGAGAAAAAGGAAATATTGAAAGGAGGACATTTGGATGACATTCAGGACACCAAGGGTAATACAACGACAGCACTGATAATCATTCTAGAAAACGAGCTCCCAAATTGCTTTGGAGGGTGGACTGGGTGCTGGCATTGGTGCACAGCTTCCCAAGGGGAATTCTTCGAAGGTGACTGTGGTGATACTCAGCAGTGAGGTATGGAGCACCTTTTCTAGGATGACTTGTGAACTTATTTGGCAGCTCTAGTATATGTATATACATATAAACACACACATATATATTTATACGTCAGCTATAAATATCTTTATATAAAGACACATTTCTATATGCATGTATTATGTTTAAATATACTGTATTTTGTAACAAGTGATTTGTAGCAAATAACATATGAATGCATATTCATATTGCAGTGGTAACTTCTTGGAGTAATTGTCTCTCTGTTTTCTTTTGGCAAAGTTCTTGGAGTGCTAACTATGTTCCAAACACTAGCAATAAACACTCTTCTTCCTTCATTCAAAGATTTTATGGTCTAGTAAGGGGGAAGAAAAGACATGAAAACAAACAAGTGAGAAAGGTGTACAAACTGTTTTCATGACATGTGTAGAACATGCAATGGGCAGAATTAGAAAGGAAGGTCGCAACTTGCTGGGAGGCTGGAAAAGACTTCCAACGTAAGTTGGTGGCAAAGAGAGACAGTTGTCTGAGTAGTGTGCTGTCGCTGAAGTCGTTCAGTACTGTAGAGTCAACTTTCAACTCGTGGTCACCCAATGTGACAGAGTACAACCATCCCTTAGGGGTTCCTAAGCTGTCATCTTTAGGAGGAGATTGCCAGGTCTTTTCTCCTGCTGTTCAGCTGGATAAATATGAACTGCCAATCTGTAGGTTAGTGACTTAACCGTGGCTTTAACAGCATGGGCAGAAACATGAGGCATGCTATGTTCAGGGGGACATTCTTTGTCCAATAAGCCTGGTTGTAGGGTATTGTAGAGAGTCAAGGAAGAGAAGAGAAGACCGAAGCCAGATCACAAAGGTTTTCAGAATACGTTCATGAATTTGGACTTGATCCCTTCACCAATAGAGAGGTATGACTCAGAGGAATGGTACTATCTTACTCTCTTAGAAGACTGTGTGGAGGGTGATGGAAGGAAAAGAGATTTGCTTAACGTTGTAGAGTTTGCCAAGCTCTGACACCTCCATCGCAGAATTTCAGTAAAAAGAACAACTCTGTTCATTGTTCATAACAACCCAGTGTGACTATGTTCACTCCTCTGAGTAGAACATAAGGAATGTAGGCCATTGCAGGAAGCTAGTCTCCTGTGGAGGAGCAGACAAAAGGGCATGGGTCCTAGTGCTAGAAAGGCATCGAGGGACACTGGGAGTGAGTGACTGGGCTAGAGGAACAGATGGCAAGTTCAATAGGTCCATCTCAGCTCAGGGGGAATTGTCCCTACCTTGGCTGGTAGGCATTCTGCTTACTAATAGTAGACACAATATCTGGTCCAACCCTCTGTCTGCATTCAAAGTAACCAAACAACTCTTGTACTTGGCCTGTGGTTTTCGTCTCTTAAATCCATTTTTAAGTGTATAGAAGTTATTTTCTTCTGTTACTGTTCAATGTGCATCTCACCCAGGTTTTTGGAGTTCCTGTAAGGTGGGATCTAGCAATGCTTGTTTTTAATGTATCTAGAGCAAGGTGGCACAGATGCTCAGTGGGAGTTTGGAAAACCAAAACCAAATGCTCATTGAAACAGCTGTTAAGTTCATGTCCATTAGTCCTCCCGGGTGAATATTCTAGAGAATAAACAGATTGGTTCTGGAAGAAGTACAGCTGGAAGTGTACCCTAGAAGCAAGGATGGTGAGACTTCATCTTACACACTTTGGACAAGTCATCAGGACACATCAGCTTCTGGACAAGGACATCATGCTTGGTAAAGCAGAGGGTCAGCAAAAAAGAGGAAGACCGTCAAGGAGAGGAAGTGACACAGTGGCTGCAACAATGGGCTTCAGCATAAAAAGTGTTGTGGGCTGTGGCACAGGAGCGGGCAGTGTTTCATTCAGTTGTTCACAGGGTTGTCATGGGTCAGAACTGACTCAACAGCACCTGACAACATCTCTCTCTTCTCTCTCTCCCTCTATTACAGAAAGTCAGCAAAGAAGACGAAGCCTCTCAATAAGGTGGATCAACAAAACGGCTACAATGATGAGCTCAAGCATCACAATGATCGCGAGGATGACACAGGACCTTGTAGTGTTTTGTTCACAGGGTCCTTATGACTTGGAGTCAACTCAATGGCACCTAACAACGTCTCTTTCTATCTCTTTCTCTCTTTCGCTGTGTGTGTGTGTATGGACTGAGTATTTGTACCTATCCAGCCACTTCCAGCACTTAATCTCCTTTTCCCAATTTGATGTTTCTTTGGCTTTGGAAATGAAGGAGAAAATGCTGTCGCTTACGGCTGATCCTAAAAGGTTGCTACTCCAAATGCATCCCATGGGTGGTGAGCACTTTCAGCATCATGTAGTACAAGGGTTAGAAAAGGTTTTCGTTGAAAGGCCAGATGGTAAACATAGTAGGCTGTCCATACCACCTAAGATCTTTATTGCATATTTTGGTTTTCTTTTAGAGCTCTTTGAAAATACAAAAGCTAACCAGATGGTGCCTGGCCACTACCAGTGACAGCCATGATGGGGCTCACAAAGTGAAGTCCCAGTGGCAATATGAGAATAAAAAGGGGTGCACCCTGAGAACTCCACTAAAAGACCACGATTGATGGTCCAATGGTCTGGGAGTTCTCCTCGAAGCATGGCCCCGAGACCTGATGCTGTTGCTGCTCATAAATCATTACCGAGGTCAACTCCTGCGACAGGAATGGGTTGGACTCAGACAGAGCGACCATATTGTGTGTGCACTTTATGATTCTATGCACCTATGGGATGTTGTCCTACTGGCCTCTTACTAGAGAGCAATGGAGAGGGTGGGAAGGAGAGGACAGGGGATTGTTAAGAGGATATGATACATATGGAACAGAAAGGAGGAGTGTGTTGTCACTGGGCAAGGAGAGCAATGGGAGCTGCACAATGGCGGGCATGTGAATTTAAATTGTATTGTACACTTTCACTCAATCACAATAAATAAATAAACTATATATATATACATGTATGTATATATATAAGTTATTAACTCATTGGATGAAAACAGGCCTCAGACTGAGCATGGTCCCTGAGCACTAGTTGTAGACTCCTGCCCTAGGAGGTTGTGGAAAAGGTCTAATTCCAGATCTGATCCTCCAGCTCCTGAAACAGAATTTACATTTTAACAAGATTCTCAGAAGATTCACATGGGTGATAAAGTCTGAGAAGCAAGCTACTAACTAATCCATGTCAACTGCTAGTAGAGGCTGTGTAGCACATCCTCAGAGGGTCTGACTTATATATTTGTCATTAATAAGCTCATTTTTTAAGATGTTCAACACTTTTAATGTCATCCACGCCCTGAGCTACATTATAAAATACTTGAAAAACACAAGCAACCACATCCATGTGTTTCATCTTCTGAGAACAATTCCCGGGACCCAACACCATGGTACCTCAGACATTTTTCGTCTCTGCTCTGAAAGCCGGGGAAAGCTAGTGACCCGCTGTGCTTAACTGACCCGGAAATAGCTTTGCCTTTAATTTTAATTAGTTATGGATGGTAACGTTGTTCCATTTCTGGAGGAAAAAAACAACAGAACCTTGAGGCTAGTAGAGGATAGTAGCTACTGCTGATTGCAGAGACACCTAACGGTGAGAGCAGTCTGGAAGCACCGTGGAAGCAGGGCTTCTAGCTTTCTGTACACATGGAGGAAGGCGACATCTGGTTGAGTCCAACGTTCCACCCAAAGAGGGACCAGTCAGGGGTCCCGCCTAGAGCCAGACACCACCCGCAGTTATTGCTTCCTGGGGCTGCTAGGGGCAGACTTGGAGCCTGCAGGGAAGGCCCAGAAAAGAAATACCTGAGATACACTTTGAGGATTACTATTTCCCATGTCCTAAAAATCAGCCAGCTTAATGCAAAATGGAGATGCCTTCAAAGTCAGAGCTTTAGGTCCCAGTGGACCTCCACACAGACCTCCTGGCCCTGATCTCCAAGTCCCTTCTTTTCCCAGTCTTGCTCTCAGACACAGGCCCCCTCTTGTGATCTTTCCTCAAACTTCAAAATCTGCTCTCATCACAGACCTTACAGGTCTGTAGGCACAGTGTCGGACTCTCCCACCCAAGTTCCTAGAGGGCTTTTCATGGGAGTTCTTGAGGCTGGATATTTCCCTGTTGCCCAGAAGCCTTGGTGGAGGTGGATTCATTTGCTCCTGAATTTTCTTGTAAATAAAGTCTGCCATATAATTGTGTCTGGTTCAGGTAGTTAAGAAACAGTGTTTGGTGCAGAATCTTGGCCAGGGCACAGTGGTCAACTGTGTGTCTGTGTCTGGAGCTGTGCAGTCTGCTGCATGAACTGTCAGATACAGTAGCTCTCACCCAGTTGCTTCAAGGAAGTTAGAAGTTGTTCAGAACGCGACAGTGCTGAAGAGGAATGGAGATGTCCTGGGCTTCCTTAATAGAAAGCTTAATGTGGACATCAGTATTACTAATGCTTAATAACATCCCTGGTGTCATGATGGCTAGGAGCTTGGCTGCTAAGTAAGAGGTTGGCAGTTCAGGTCCACCACCTGATGCTTGGAAGCTCTACAGGGGCAGTTCGAATTTGTCCTATAAGGTCACCATGAGTTGGAACCCACTCAAAGGCACTTAAAAACAGTAATACCCGAGAGCCCACCCTACATGTTTGGTCCAGTTCTAGGCCATCGGTGTGTATTCACTTGTTTAATCCCCCCAACATCTCTATAAGAAAGTTACTATTATTATCCCCTTTAGATATACAAAGAGGCACAGAGAGATTATTATAAACTGCCCAAGGTGGCAGAGGCAGTTACTGACGTAACTAAATCCCAGAAGTCTGGGTCCACAACCTTAACCATCATTCTAACCCACTTTACTTGCTTTTTTTGCTGGACATCTTGAAGGTGGGGCAAAACACTTTATAAAAAAATCCTGTCAAGCTTAGGGACTGAAATTTCTGGACGGATGCTCTCAGTCCTTCTTCTTTTTACATTGCTAAGAGATTTCCTTGGGGATTCAACAGCTTTGTCATAGGGCCGTGAAGAGTCAGAATGGACTCTGTAACGATGGATTCAGGCTTTGGATTTTATCTCTGACCTTGTAAAGAGCTGAGCATGCTTTCTGTCTTTGAACTTGTGGATGTTTTCTTTTTCTGGAAGATCGACGTTGTTGACTTACCTTTAAGACATAGAAACAGCTCCTCTGACAAGAGGTGGTTACCACTCTTTTGTGTTCGTACTATAAAAAACAGAAGTTACCTTATGTCTGTGACCCCAAGATGACCCTTAAATAGACTCTTTGTACTTGGATCCTCCCAAATGTATTAATTACTCTTGTCTGAGTTAAGAGAAGCTGAGTATTTTTAGAGCTCCGTGGTGTTATAAGAGAGACTGCAACAGGAGCAGGAGGAATATGGGAAGAAAAGGGCTAAGGCTCTTTGTCCAACAAGACAACTCACACCTGAACCCTCCCAACCCCTGCATCCTAGAGATTCTAATAATTGAGGCAGGAAACAAGGGAAAGAATATCTGGGCCAGACATTTCTTTAGGACACAGACAGAGCTCCTCTGAACATGGTATTTTGGAGGTGACATCCTATAGACAAGTGGCCTTCAAGTAGCTGAAGTCTCATTTGAGAATCTGCCTATTATTTTACCTGGGGAATACCCCTGGATTCTCAAAAATTCTGGGGCAGTAATTTCGAAGTAGTGGTGGCTTGAATCTAAAGTGATCCATTGCTGTGTGAGGAAAACATGCCCCTTCCTTCTAGGACAGGCGGAGCTCAGTGCCCAAAAGCTGGCTGAATTATTGAGCCTAGCTTTCAACTCCTGTACTTCACAGAGCCTGGGCTTTTCCCTACAGAGTGCTGGGGAATTCATCTTCCTATGATGCATGGAAATTTCAGCAGGTAGATGTTTATGGGGCCTCGAATGTGTAGGTACTTAGGGAGAAGACAAGCAGAAGCTACAGAAATAATAAATACGGGAAGTTGGAGCTAGGCTATGTAAATGTCCTCTTGGACACAGGACAAGCAGCCTATTACAGAAATTGTTCTCCCCAAAATTATTTCAGTAAATTGGGCTAAAAAATAAAAACCTCCCAACCAGAGTTACCACCAGTGACTTCCCTAATAAGGACCACAATAGCAGGGTAACAGTGGGTATACTATGCAAGTTCTAGTATTCAACAAGACTTAATGTTTTGACTAAAACTGGAGGAACTCCATATGACATGGCCCTTGGAAACTCTACTGGGAATTTCTACTGTGTTCTATAGGGTTACTATGAACCAGAAGCGACTTGATGGCAGTGAGATTTTTTGTTTGTTTGTTTTTAAATCTTTATGGAAGCAGAAGGCCATGTTGTCCTCCTGTGAAGTGGCTGATGGTTTCAAATCAACAACTCTTCAGTTAGCAGCCAAGGGCTGGACCACTGTGCTACCAGGCCTCCCTGGTTGGGCTAGTGGAAGATTATAAACATCCCTTTCTCTCTTCACTAGCTTTTCAGCTGATGGCCGTAGGACTGGGAAAAAGGGGAGGGTCTACCTTCAGAGAAGGAAGTGTGATTTGCTGGAAGAATTTAGTTATTTTTCAATCAGATTATTAGAAAAGAGCTGAGTCAGGAGAAAAGAAAAAAAAAAAAACCTGAAACTGAAGTACAGTCACAAAAGTCAAAGAGCAATTCCTTTTTAATCCAAGAGTCCTTCGCTGCAGATCAATCAGTGAAGATATTTGTTGAATGTACAGCTACCTATCTTGAGTCCCAAGATAGGTAGCCTAGAATTTGTGTTTGAGAGAAAAGGTACATACAAATGGATCAGAGCTTATCTCTGGTCCCCAAAATCTTGCTATCTAACTGAGGAAAGAAAATATGAAGTCACTTGGTAAACTGAGTCACATTCCAAGTGCCTTGAGTTCAATGAAAGAAGGGATTCCAATAGACTGTGGGAAGGAAGGAAACTCCAGTGGTATAGTGGCTAAGTGCTACAGCTGCTAACTTAAAGCTTGGTCATTCAAATCTACCAGGCACTCCATGGAAACTCTACAGGGAAGTTCTTCTCTGTCCTATACAGTCTCTATCAGTTGGAATCAACTTGAAGGTAATCAAGTTTTCAGTGGGAAGGCAATAAGACTTGAGTAGAGCCTTGGGGAAGGGAGGAGACACACAGACAAAGTACGCGGAGAGACAGGCATGCGGCGCTCAGTGTATGATCCAGTATGACTTACACAACTGTAGCAAAGGGATTTCCTGGGATTATACTAGAGGCATTATGGAATGACATGAGTGATAACTACTGGACTTTCAGGGCAATGATATTAGTAGGAGGGTGTAGGTAAGACAATGTACTGGAAAATGTGTGTAAATGAAGACAGGAGGGTCAGGGAAATCTATTAGGTGGATTCTTCAGTGTCCTTCTGTGAGCTGATAAGGACCTTAGCCTACATACATGAAAAATAAGGAACGAATTACGGAAAATGCAGCTATAAAGAGACCCACTCTTAAACACACCTTACTTTAAGTTGTTACATCAAGAGGTCAGGGGTCACCTGGATCACCTGCTGTTGTACCCCTTACGTCTGTGCGTGCTGCCCAGAAGGGGCTCAACGTTTGTTCAAATTGTTCAAAAACAAAGCAAAGCCCAAACCCACTGCCATCAACTTCATGCCAACTCATAGTGACCCTGTAGGACAGAGTAGAATTGTCCCATAGGTTTCCAAGGAGAGACCAGTAGATTTAAATTGCTGAGCCTTTGGTTAGCAGCTGAGTTGTTAATCACTGTGCCACCAGGTTTAATTTGTTTTTAATGGATATAAATTAGAGATCAGTAGCTTTGCAAACTCCTCTCCGTTTGTTTGCTGTATCGTGGTGGCCTGCATGCCTGCTGTCACGGTAGAAACTATGCCACCAACATTTCAGATGTCAGCAGGGTCACTCTGGTGAATGGATTTCAGCAGAGCTTCCACACTGAGGTTAGGAAGAACACTCTGGCAATCCACTTCCAACAACAAGCCGATGAAAGCCCAAAGAATATTGTTCTATGTAGTGCTGAAGAAACAGTCATCTAGGTTGGAAGGCCCTCAAAATACATAGCAGTTGCAATAATAGACTCAAGCACACCAACAATCAAACAGCCTGTCGTGGATTGAATTGTGCTGTCCCAAAAAACACGTATAGAAATTTAGTTGGGTGATGATTACCAGTACAGTGTGATTGCCCTCCGCTTTGTGATCTTTCTATGCTGTGTGCTAAAGAGGATTAGAGTGGGACTGTAAATCCCTTCCTAAGGCCACCTCCATGCTACATTGTAAACACAGTTTCCCTGGAATGTGGCTTGTGGCACCTTTTATCCTTTTATCCCACAAGGGATACAAGGAAAGGGAAATAAGTAGAGAGTAAGGACCTCATATTGTCAAGAAAGCGGCACCAGGAGTAAAGTGCATCCTTCAGACCTGAGGTTTCTGTACCAGGATGCTCTCTGACCAGTGACTGATGCAACACAAGGACTTTCCTCCAGAGCTGACAAAGAGGGAAAGTCTTGCCGTGGAGTGGACACCCTGAATTCTGTCTTATAGCCTAGGAGACTGTGTCAGAATAAACTTTTCTTCTTCAAGCCATCCATTTGTGATATTTCTGTTAGAACAGCACTAGATGGCTAAAATAGAGCCCTAGTGGTGCAGTGATTAAAGTGCTTGGCTGCTAACCTAGAGGTTGATGGTTCAAATCCACCAGCCACTCCACAGAAGAAAGATACAGCAGTTTGCTTTTGTAAGGCCTTGGAAATCCTGTAGGGCTGTTGTACTCTGTCCTATAGGGTCACTATGAGTTGGAATCAACTCAACACCAATGGGTTTGGCTTTTGGGTTTCTTCACATATCAACAACTATAAGTCACAGGACTGGACAATGTTTCATTCTGTTGTACTCAGAGCCACCATGAGTCAGAGCCCATTTGGGAGCCATTAACGACAACAGCAACAATGACTTCATAAGAACTATCACTTCTTAGCCGGGGGGTACTGAATACTTACTGTGTAATAGACTGTGCTACATGATTGACCTGAATTAGCTTCAGTCTTCATAACAGCCTTCTAGACCAAAATCAAAACCAAACTCCTTGCCATTGGGTTCATTCCAACTCATACCAACCCTATAGGACAGAGTAGAACTGCCCCATTATCTATAAAGAGATAAACCTCTGTATTCTCTGCTATGAAATGGGCATAGCAATAGCTTCAGTAGAATATACAGATTGTCTCTTCACAGAGAATAACTTTCCCAAAGCCACCCAGGTACTGGGAGACAGGGCTTTAATTCTTTCCTCCTTCCAGCTTCTGGAATGTGGCTGCAATGGGTGAAGATTGATTCCAAGCTGCCATTTTCGACTCTGACGTGTGCACCAATGAAGGCAGAACAATATGACAGGAAAAATGAGAATCCCTGTTCCTGTTCAACTGCCACATCAGCTCTGGACTACCTGCTTCTGGAACTCTCTTATATGACAGACTGTTTTTACTTAGCCAGTATTTTTTCAACCGAAACATACTGAACTCAGTCCTAACTGATAGACCAACAATTACGACATTGCTTTAGCTAGAACTACAAATAATCCATTTGTTCCCCCTTATGACAGTTGGAATCAAGGATGATGTCTCAAAAGATTGACTTTCAGAGACAATCTTGACTGGAATCTAAATCCTGAGTTTTGTAGACCCAGGGAGTAGGGAGAGAACTTTGAGGTCATCTAATTTTACCTTCCACCCAATGTAAACATCTTTTCTTAAAAGGCTCCTGATGTGTGATAATGTAATGACAGTTTGAAAGAATTGCTAATTGCTCTCTGCTGCCTCCTTTGTCTTTCTCTTTGGACTTGACAACTGTGAAATGATCTACAGTCAACACTTTTATCAAGGATTTCTTACAGTTCCCTGCCTGGCCCTGGCTTCTAGGACCAGCCTCCTTTACCTCTCTCCCTCCTCCATATCCGAAAGTGGCATCAGCCTGCTCATCCTCAGGGTCTTATCAACGCGCCCCTCCTTGACTACTTATATCCGCATGTGCATACGTTTTATCTCACCCAGCAAGTTCTTCTTGTGGAAAAGAGTTCAGAGTAAATCCAGCTGAATTCCATTGTGTTAATAATCACTGCAGATTTGGGGCATTTATTTGCACTAGGAGATTGTGCAACTCAAAGGCATACATTTGTAATACTAAAATGTCAGCCATGAGAGGCAGGTTCAGGGAGAGGAAGATTTTGAGATGAGTTTCCCAGAACCTTTAACAGGCAATTTGCCTGACTGCATTTTCTGTCCATCCAAACCAAAATAAACAAATAAATAAATAAAACCAGTGCCATCGAGTTGATTCCAACTCATAGCGACCTCATAGGACACAGTAGAACTGCCCCATGGAGTTTCCAAGGAGCTCCTGGTGGATTCAAACTGCCAACCTTCTGGTTCACAGACACTGTGCCATCAAGCTTTCTGTTCACAGTCAGAGCTACCTCTGAAATATTAAAGCAGATTTCTAGATCATCCCTGGTTAGCCAAGCTGGGTTGGCATTGGTGGTTCGGTGGTAGAATTCTGCCCCCATGCTGGAGATACGGTTCAATTCCCAGCCAGTATGCCTGATACACAGCCACCAGTCCCTTGTTAAGGGAGGATAACGTGTGGCTATGGTGATGAAAAGGTGTCAAAGGAGCTTTCCAACGAAGAAGACCTAAGAAGATGGGGCAGGCAATCGAATTCCAAAAGGCAATAGGTGAAAACCCTGTGGATCACAGCCGTCCCGTCCACAGCTCACCACATGGGTGGTACAGACTGGGCAGCTGTTTCGCTCCATTGTGTGTGACAATGCCACCAGTCAGGGCTCATTAAATGTCAGCTAGTGCTGAACGGGATGAATCTTCGCGTGACTGCTGAGGCAGTTTCTATGCGGCGAAGACGAAAGCGTGCCAAGGCATCACCGCTGTTCCGCGATCGCTGCTGACTGCAGGGCCGTGAAGATCATTTCCTGTGAAGCGGGGTCTCCAGACACTGAGTTTCTGTCGTTGCAGGTCTCCTCCAGCTTAGGCTGTCTATGAATGTGTGCCAAGGCTGGCGTCAGTCCTGAGGAAAATTTTGTAAGCTCAGCAGTCTGTCTTTGATATCTTTCTCCTCCTTCCTTTTTCAAGGCAGCAGAGCATGGTGAAAGGAGGAAGGCTTTAGAGCTGATTAGACTGGCTCCCCCACTTAATATTTATGATCTTAGGCAAATGAATTATTTAAATTTCATGGGCTTAAATCTCAACTGTATATTGCAGATAGGCATACCTACTTAAAGGACCCTTCTAAAAATTGAATGAGGTGATGTTAGTCAAAGTTCCCAGCTCAGTGATTGTCAGTGATGAATCATGGGCAAGCTATTTCAAGTCTTCTGTCCCTCCAGACCCTAGAATCACCCCTTTATTTCTCTTTCTGTGGGTCCTTCTTGTCCTGCTCTAGGTCTTGCATACTACCCCTTCAGTGGGCACTGAGAGTTTCCTGCTGAGGAATTTAGTAGCATGCCATAGAAAACTCTAGTTAGGCAAATGAAGGGAATTTATTTTGTGGTTGTTGCTGTAAAGAATCTTACAAAGGAGAGAAAGAGAACAAAGGAAAGACGGAGGAATAAAAAGGGAAAAGAGGAAGAGACCTGAGCTCAGGGTAGCAGAGTTCAGCTCCTTTCTTGTCTTCAGCTTCCAGCAGGCTCTTAAGCACCCAGGCTCTAGTTACAGTCTTCTTGGGCCCATCCTAATTGCACCTTTACTGTAAATAAAGCTGAAAACCAGAAGCCACTGAGATGATTCCGACTCATAGTGACCCATTTGTGTCAGAGAAAAATTCTATTTCACAGAGTTTTCAAGATTGACTTTTCAGGACTTTCTTCCGAGGAGGCTCTGGGTGGACTTGAACTACCAACTTTGTGGTTAGTAGCCAAGTATGTGAACCATCTGTATCACCTAGCAACTCTCTTG
Organism: Heterohyrax brucei; assembly: GCA_028571685.1. NCBI lineage: Eukaryota > Metazoa > Chordata > Mammalia > Hyracoidea > Procaviidae > Heterohyrax > Heterohyrax brucei. The sequence goes on along the minus strand of CM053164.1, from coordinate 10,316,140 downwards.
CTATGGATAGAACCCAGTCTGCACAGCTTCCTCAAGAGTGACATGCCAATATTTCCCAATTTTGCAGCTAAATGTGTACTTTGCAATTTGTTCCAAAGGTTTGCGAACTCCTCGCTTGACAAATGATAGGAGGTTGCTCAGGACAGGGAGGATTGTGCCTGTGAACGCCTGTCAGGTGGCAGACCTAAAGCTTCACTGGTTCAGCAAATATTCATTGCCAACTTATGAAGTGCTTGCCACTGATCTGGGCACTGGAGATACAATTACAAGTAAAACAGACATGGCTCTTGAAGCTTCTTTGCTGGGATAGAACACGGCCAATTGGGCACTGTGAAGGGAAGCTGGGCAGGGCACAGCCAGTCTCCATATAAAACTAGGAGCATACTAGTGTCGGGACCCAATGTCTCCTCCTACCCTTTCTTTAAACATGGCCTAAATTATTCTCACCATGTATTTCCCCTGAAATCAAGAGAAACATAAATCATTTTGCTTGTCCATTCTTTTATAGGGTCATTCAGACCCTGAGGAAATTCTAGTTTCTTTTTGTGAAAGTTTTACAGAGACTGTGACCTGCTAAAATTCAGCCATGTTTCACACTGTACCTTCTTCCAGAACCTTGATAGACGGTAAAACGGAGGTATGGGATAGGCTAAAGGTTCTGCTTAGGTAGAATTTCCCTGTAACACTACATACACATTCCTAAAAGTTACCAACAGTATGCAAAGTCTTGGAATAAAAATCTCAGGGCTCTGATATTAAAACCACTACACTCAAAAATGTTGTCAGTGGTACCTCAAACAAACAAAATAAATAAATATGTAGATGAGAATCTAAAAGAAAAGGTAGCATAGTTTTATGCAGGTAAACGTTATGATGTGAAGGACTCTGTAATAAATACGAGAAACCCTGGAGACGTAGTGGTTAAGTGTTATGGCTGCTAACCAAAAGGTTGCCAGTTCAAATCTACCAGACACTCTTTGGAGACTCTGTGGTGCAGTTTTACTCTATCCTATAGGGCTGCTATGAGTCAGAATCAACTCAGTGGCAGTGGGTTGGTTTTTTTTTTTTTTTTTTTTTGGTTTATAATATACATGGCCCTTTATCCTGAATCTAAAGTGCACTTGTGAAAAGTGGGCATCAGGATTGCGATTTTGGTTCTTATGAAGGGTTGACAAGCCAGTTGTCTGAATATAGACCGGAAAATTGTGTAACATCCACTGTGGATGGAGGCAGCTCACAGCATGCACGGTGAACTGAGGCGGCTGGTAGATGTTCATGGCATGTTTGGCATGTTCCCATGAGGCCCAGCTCAGCAGGAACACGTCTTGGGTTCATTTAGTATTTCCTGCAAACAAAATCACACAGAAGAAGATACAAAATTTATGCTATGAGCAAATCACTTTCTGATTTATCACACTCAAGTTAGAACACTTCCACATTTCCAAAACAAGAGTTATAGTAGAAACAATACTATGCCCTAGATTGTTAGAGACAGACTCAATTGATGCTGTTGGTCCCAGGGTAATTACTAGCAGTGCCCCCACTTTACTCTCAAGATGCCCAGTTTTAACAGTATGTTAAAGTCACTTTGTGTTTATGGAAGGGACTGAGAGCCAGCAGGCTGGACTACCCTAACGACACATTCCTCAACCAAAAGCAGTCACCACTGTCGATGGGGCTGCAATGCTGAGAACTGGCCTATCACTTCCCACACTGCATCGTGAAGAAGGAAATACCACCATTGCTGTTCTTTCTGATTCCTTAATCTCCAGTTCAAAAGTTTCCTTTTCAATGATCTCTTCTTGAATTCAGAGAAAAGCTATTCTTTTCAAACTTTGGTTTTTATTCTAGCACAGCAGTTACCTTGTGTTGCTGTTGGGAACTGAGTCTTTCTGTCCAACTCTACCGTGCCTACTCACAGTCTGACATTATGAGCTCCCGATGTGCTAAGCCACCTCTTCCTAGCATCCTCTATATTCCCACTGCCATCAGGTGGATTACAACTCATAGTGACTCTATAGACAGACTAGAACCACCCCATAGATTTTACAAGGAGCACCCGGAGTATTTGAACTCCTGACCTTCTGGTTAACAGTCATAGCACTTTACCATTAAGCCACCAAGTTTCTTAGGGGGCAGTTTAAATTTTAGTATACATAAAAGTCACATGGAGTCTTTGTTAAAACGTAGATTTCTAGGGCCCCAACAAGAGAGATTCTGGCTCATGATATCTAAGAGGCTTAAGGAATCTTCATTATTTGGCAGTCACACTTGAGGCTCCACAGCCTACACTTTGGGAGACACTGCTTCAAGTCCTCAGCCTCAGACCTTGCTTCATCCACTTTGAAGCAGAGTGTCTGACAAGTACTGAGCAGTAAATAAGGCTTTTTGGATTAATTTAATTCTTCAGCTTGACCATCACTGCCTTCAGCTTTGCAGGTATTTTAGGCTTCGCTATTCTATGCAATATGCTGTGGTAGAAACATGCTAACTAAAGTTATCTTGCATTTGAATCCCGAATCTACTGCTTCACAGACAAATCCATTTAAAGTAAAACAAAACCAAAAACAAAAACTGATGCTTCATGGGCCTCAGTTTCTTTAGTCATAAAATGATCAGCATAAGTCATATCTCAAAGGGTGATCGTAAGAATCAAATGAAATTATGTATATCTATTTTTCAAACATATGTACTTAAGGTATGATAAATCTGCTATTGCTGTTCTTCTTGTTGTGTAGTTTCACAGGCCAACAATTCAGAAAGTAGGTCCTAATCCATTATCAGCTCTTAGTTGACACCGACACCTGATGGCAATGGGACTCGGGCTGGTGCCAGCAGGGAAGATAGAGATGCAGCCAGGGCAGGTAGAAGGACAAGAGGACTTCCTTGATGTCTCTGCCTCCTGCCTGCTCTGCAGGTAAATGGCCCTCCCTCTTGCAGACCCGAACACCTTCAAATGCCTCTGCTAACAAAATAGCAGAGCCCATTCATTCAAAGGAAAGATGATAAAAGAGATCAAAGGAGACTTTTGCAAATACACAGAGAAAAAATGTGCTTCACATGAAAGAGAGAAGAAGTCGGCCAACTTAGGAAAGACAAAAAATGGTTCTAAAACACTGGTGCTTTCGAAGGCTTCCGGTATGATTTGGAATTGCCTGGAGGAAGAAGTAATGTCATAATTTTTATGTTAGGAAGTAAGACCGAAGGAGGAAGGGAGCGTAGTGGAGGGTGGTGCAGAGGAATCAACTCGGGTGGGCTGGAATGGCTGGGGCGGAGAATTGCAGGAGCAAGTCTACTGGGATAAGCACTGAATGAGGAACTGAGTCCACTTGTCTTCAGGTCCTGTCACTTGCTGACCAAAGGATTTTTGGTCACCTCAGAACTAAGCCTTAAATCTAAGAGGAAGACAAAGCATCCATATGTATCCTTCTGAATCTTACCCTACAACAAGAACACAACCACCTACATTGGCTGTAGGCGTGTTGGGCTGTTCTGATCTGATTGTGTGTCAGCTTGAGAATGAAGGAAGGTATTGCTCTTCTGTACTCTGTTTGGACAAGGATGCACCGAAATGACTACTCTCAATTCTGGAGAGAGCTGGTGCTGAAAGCAGCTGGGAGGGAGAATGCCGCACCCTGCTGTGGGAAGTGCGGTCGGGAGAGCGGAGCATCTTTGCTCTAGAGTAAAGACATGTTTTATCGTGGGATCGTGGTAGAGCAACTGACGGCCACTAAAACACATGATGATAGTTATATGGAAGAACATGATTTATTCCGAAGGGAAGAGGCCTCAAGGGCTGAACAGTATCAAAAGTATATATACTAGAAGGAAGATTTGGGAAAAAACAACACATGCATTGTAAAATTATAGTATGACTGTTTTAGTTAGCTGGTGCTGCTCTAACAGAAATACCACAAATGGATGGCTTTAACAAAGGAAAGTTTATTCTTACACAGTCCAGTGGACTACAAGTCCAAATTCAAGATGTTCACTACAGGGGTAGGCTTTCCCTCTGTCGGCTCTGGAGGAAAGTCCTTGTATTCTATCCATCTTTGGTCAGGGAGCATCTTGGCACAGGAACATCTAGTCTGAAGGATGCACTCTGTTCCCAGTGCTGATTTCTTGATTGTGTGAGGTTCCCAATTGTCTTTGCTTCTCTCTCTTTTTATCTCCCTTAGGATGAAAGGACAAAGGATGGTGCAAGCCGCACTCCAGGTAAACTCTCTTAGCAAGGGGGTTGCAGTCCTACCCTAATCCTCTTTTAACATAATCATCCTATCAGCCACAGGCAGAGATTATGATGTATAGCATAGGAAAATCATAAGATACTGGGAATGATGGCCCAGCCAGATGGCTACACACATTCTGGGGAGATGTAGTTCAATCCATGACAATGACCTTTAACGCAGAGACATTCAGGTAAATCTTCAGAAAACAATCCCAAGGAAAGCTAGAGTGTCACTGTTCTTTAACAGCTATCTCAGCCCAGAGGTTCTAGGATGGTTCCTGACCTGTATTTACCATAAAATGATGACAGTTTTAAAGATAGTTCTGAATACAAAAGTGTTATAGACATTGTAAAGCAGTATACCTGTGTAGAGGGTGTTCTCATTCAAAAAGCAGACATGTACCCATTGGTCAGCCCAAAAGGCATACTTTCTGCGTCCCCACTTGTTTCTGAGGTTCTGACTCAAGTAGTATGCTCTGCTCTGCACCATTAGTACTTTAAAGCAACTGGAATGTATAAATTTTATGTATCCCATGAACACCTCATGGCACAGTGGTTAAGCGTTCACCTACTAACCAAAAGTTTGACAGCTTGAATCCACCAGCTGCTCCTTTGAAAGTCTCTGAGATAGTTCTGTTCTGTCCTATAGGGTCTCTAAGAGTCAGAATTGACTCAACAGCAAGGGATTTTTTATAGTGCAAAAGTGATTTGTTAATTTTTAGAATTGTTGGCAACTATTCCTGAAAATCTACAAATGGATTTATGGAAACCAGAACTCGCACAAGAGGAAGACCTAGAATGTGACCTTTCTAAACATAAAGATGACTTTGGTCTTTGCTCTTCACTGTATGTGAGTTCCACCTCTAAACAAAAAACAGGGGAATTTCTATTGTAAGCCATAACTGTTGTAAATTTTAGTTCTGTTTACGAAGACTTTCTATATCTAAGCAGTAACTGTATTTGACTTACTTTGCTGAAACAGACACATTTAAGTGCCTGGGTAGCAGATCTATTTAGTGTCAGTCTAATTGACAGAAGTCATGAGCTAATTGTATCCCCCCAAAAATATGTATGGCAATTTGGCTGAGCCGTGAGCCCCACTGTTGTGTGATTGTCCACCATGTTGTGACTTTCCTATGCTGTATATCCTAATCGCTGCCTGTGTTTAATAAACTGGATTATGTTCAAGAGGGTTAGGGAGGGACTTTAACACCTCTAAGGGAGTTTCCCTAGAGTGTGGCTTGCACCACCTTTTAACCTTTTGTCTTACAAGAGATAAAAAGAAAGGGAAGCAAGCAGAGAGTTGGGAACTTCATACCATCCAGAAAGCAGCACTGGGAGTAGAATGCATCATTCAGACCTGAGGTTCCTGCACCAAGATGTGCCCTGACAAACAAAACGTTGATGCAACACAAGGACTTTCCTCCAGAGCCAGTAAAGGTGGAAAGCCTGCCCCTGGAGCCAACCTTGTGAGCCTACTGGACTGTGTGAGAATACACCTTTCTTTGTTAAAGACATTAGAGCATTGGAGCATTACTAGATGACTAAGATATGTTTAAGTAATCAGCTTAGGCCAAATTTTCTTAGTGTACAATGTGTTTTTCAGGGCGCAATATTCCATCCACTACGTCCTTATTGTGTGTCAGACCAGCACTAAACACTTCACTCCTCTCTTCTCGAGTTTTCTTCCTGTTCACACATGAGGCTTTTGAGGCCCAGAAATGTCCAGCAACCATCCTGTCTTGTTTCACATTAGCAAAAAGCAGGAAAACGATCGAAGTCATTTGAGTTGTGTGGCTTTGAGGAGAACAGATGTAACCTTGGCGTCAGGAGTCTTGAGGCAGATGGTGAGTACACTTGGGTATAAGGCAAATATATTTGGCAGAGGATCTATTTTGGTAAACTATATTTGCGTATAAACCAAAAAACGAAAACAAAAACAACAACAAAATAAACCATTGCCATCCAGTGGATTTCAACTCAAAGCAACCATATAGGACAGGGTACAACTGTCCCTTGTGGTTTTTACGGAGAAGCTGGTAGATTTGAACCATTGATCTGGTTAGTAGTCGAGCTCTTAATCACTGCACAGACAGGGCTCCTCTATGCATACAAGTGAAGTCAATACCAGTCATTGTCTACACCATATTCTAGATCCCCTGCACTTGAGGTCCTCGTTATAGACACCAAATCCCACAATAAATGCCAATCCCAGCTTAGCAGTCACTCAGGATACAGCAGTGCCACCTGCGGAGAGCTTTCACTTTTGAGGGGTGCCTACCTGGACTGTGCCGTAGGAAGGTAAGTAGTGAGTCTATCATCAGGTAACAGTTAACACATAACTCATATCTTTTGGCACCTATCACTTTTAGAGTCTTTGTTACCCCCGAGAGGCTGGCTTTCCTTCACACAGTTAGCCTTTTTTGGCATCTAGATCAAGAATCTCTAGATCCTGCGTAATTCCCAAGATATCATGGGAGTATTGCTAGAAAAATTTTCCTGAAGATCATTAAAAATGGTTACAGCCGTGCATTGACCGCATACTGCCAGAAATCCAAGCAGAATTTAGAACAGAGTATACAACAAGGAGTATCATTGCTGATCTTGCCTGAGTACAAAGAATACCACAAAGATGTTTACCTGCATTGTATTGATTATGCAGAGGCATTCCACTGAACAGATCATAAGAAATTACGCGTACTATTACAAAGAATAGAGATTTCAAAATACTTAGTCGTGCTCGTGTAGTACTTGTCTGTAGATCAAGAGGCATTCATGTCAACAGAACAAGAGGATACAGCATGGTTTAAAATGAGAAAAGGTGTCCTGTAAAGCTTTATTCTTTCACCATGCTTATTCAGTCTACATGTTGAGAGAATGGAAGAAGCTGGACTATATGGAAAACACCATGTCAGTATTAGAGGAAGACTCGTTGACAAGCTGTGATAGGCAGGTGAGCCAATCTTGTTTGCTGATAACAAAGACAACTTGAAACACTTACTGATGAAGGGTGACAGACTGGCGCCTCCAGCATGGGTCACAGCTAAGTGTGACGACAACAAAAGTTCCCACAGTGGGCCCATAAGCAACATTGTGATAAAGGCTAAAGACATTCAAGCCGCCAAAGGATTTCAGTCTTCTTGGACCCATTAGCAGTGGTCAGGGAAGCAGCGGTCAAGAAGCCAAATGACATATTGCATTAGACAAATCTGGAAAGACCTCCTTGAAAACTTGCAAAGAAAAAATCACTTTGATGACTAGGATGAACTTGACCCGAATCATTGTATTTTCAGTGATCTCATTATGCATGTGATAACTGGACAATGAAAAATGAAAATCAAAGAAGAATTGGTGTTGGCAAAGACTATCTAATATACCATGGACTGCTGGAATGAACAAACCTGTCTTGAAAGAAGTACATCCAGAATGCTTCTTTCAAGTGAGGATGGTGAGACTTTGTCTCATTTGCTTCGGAGGCATCATCTAGGGGGATGAAATACTGATGAAGACAAGCAGAGAGTCAAGCAGAGAGCCAAGCAGAAAGTCAAGCAGAGAGCCACCAAAAAAGAAGGGGACTGCCAAGGAAATGGCTTGATACAGTGGTCACAGTGGGTTCCAGATGCAACTATTGCATGGGTGATGTGGGACCAAGCAACACTTCATTCTGTTGTATGTATGACCTCCATGAGCCAGAGATGATTTGACAGCACCTAACAGTGTGGAGTTAGGTCATCAACCAAAATTACTGTTTCAAGGAAAAGCAAAGATTTAATAAGAACTGATGGCTTTATTGTAATAGAAAAGCCACTACCATCAAGTCGATTCCAACTCCTAGAGACTCTATAGGCAGAAGTAGAACTGCCCCACAGTGTTTCCAAGAAGTGTCTGGAAGACTTGAACTGCCAGCCTTTTGGTTAGCAGGCACAGTGCTTAACCACTAACAGAAGGGTAGAGAGGAGGAAAAAAAAAAGTCTCCCCTCTTCTAACGCTGCCCAACAATGCAGATTATTCGTTACAAGTCAGTGGCTAAAATGTCTGAGCACTCAAAGATGCTAGCGCAGATCTTTAGGCAGAAGATTCAGTATCAGACACCCTGTGATCTGCAGCTAGTCTGGGTTAGTACACACCTGTCTTGTCCCAGAAGCCCACTCAGGCTCTAGAGAAAGCTGTCTTCAGGCTGGGGAAAGCACAGGCTTTACAGTAGGATGGAACTAGGCTGAAGTCCCCCCAGTACACTGGACAATTTTCATAACCTTCCAAACCTCATGTTTTCCTACTTCTTTGCCTCTGCATGTTCCTACTGGTCTCAGAAAAGCCTGCTCCTGTGCTCTTTTACCAAGAGCACCCTTCACATTAAACTGTGTGTGTGTGTGTGTCTGTGTGGGGGGGGGATGCACATATGAGTTTGCATGCATGTAGTTGTAGGTGTAACAGAAATTAAAATGTTTGAATTCCCAGATACCTCATATCTAGAATTCAAAATATTCTGATTTTTAGTTTTCTCCATACATACGGTAATGCACTGCGAGTTCCTGAAAATGGAGTATTTTTTAAAAAGGAAACAAACATTACAAAAGTGCATCTTTGTACTTGGAACAGCTTTTATTTTAAAGAAATTTAGGTGCTAATTTTGCATTATTTCACATTTAGTCAATTTTATTGAAACAGAATTTTACCATGGAGCAATGGAAGAGACAGCACAGCACCTAAGCCATTATGGGAAACAAAGCTAATAAGGCAACTGGAGAGAATGTGCCCTACAGACTTGAGAGCTCATTCCAATGTTTTTGTTGTTAGATGCCATCAAGTCAATTCCAACTCACAGTGACCGTGTATACAACAGTAGGGAACACTGCCTGGTCATGTGCCATCCACACAATTGTTGTGATGCTTGAGCCCGTGGTTGCAGACACTATTTCTAATAGGGTTACCAAAATTTGTCATAAAGAGAATAAAGTAGAATTTTGGACAACTTTGTTAAAGTATTTAATAAACTGCTTCTTCACAAATAATCCACATAACTGTGAATGTCATTTAAAAGTGGGTTTCCTGTACAATGAGATACTACTACATACTTATTAGAATGGGTATAATTAAAAGACTCACCATGCCAAGTGCTGGTGAAGATATGGAAGCAGTGGAACTCTGATTCACTGCCAATGAGAATGTAAAACAGTATACTTCCTTTGGAGAACAGTTTTTCAGTGTCTTAAGACGTCAAACACATATCAACCATATGATCCAGCTACTCCAGTTATAGGTATTTTACCAAAAGATATAGGAAAAAAAATGTGCATACAAAGGCTTATATGTGACTGTTCACAGTAATTTTATTTGTATTTAGTCAAAACCTAGAAATAACCCCAATATTAATCAACAAGTGAACAGATAATCAAATTGTAGTATATTCATACAATGGAATAGACTACTGGTATAAACAATAACATGTTATTGTTTATACATTATGTAAATGTTATATTATAAATATTATATACATTATATAAATATTATATTATGCCATATATATAATAATTTTCAGTAACATATGCATGTGAAAGCTGGACATTCAATAAGGAAAGTAGAAGAATTGAAGCCTTTGACCTATGATGTTGGAGAAAAGTGTTGAATATTCCATGGACTCCCCAAAACAGCAAACAAATCTGTCTTGGAAGAAGTACACCCAGACTGCTCTTTGGAAGCAAGGTTGGTGAGACTATGTCTTACATATTTTGGACATGTTATCAGGAGGGATCAATCCCTGAGGAAGGACGTTATCCTTGGCAGGATAGGGGATCAGTGAAAAAGAGGAAGATCTTAAATAGGATGAACTAACATAGTGGCTGCAACAATAATCTCAAGCATACAACAATTGTGGGCATTGTGTAGAACCAGATAGGGTTTCATTCTGTTGTACATAGGATAGCTATGAGTTGGAACCAACTTGATGGCATCTAACAACAATGACATATATAATAATTGTTCTCAGTGAAAGAAACCCGTCCCTCCTCCCCCGAAAATGCATACTGCAACATTTCATTTATATGAAACTTTTGAAAATGCAAACTAATCTTGGTGAAAGAAATAAGTAAATAAATCAGTGTTGATAGAAATGGAGGCAGTGGAGACAGAGGAATAGAAAAGGGACTAAGGATATTTTGGGGACAAGGAATATGTTTATTATATTGATTGTGCTAATGTTTTCACAAGTATATTCACATGTAAAATTTATCAGATTACATACTGTAAATATGTGTGATTTACTGTAAACTTATATTGGTGGTACCTTAATAAAATGCTTTACATTTTAAATCAGATTCTTACTGCTATAAATTTCATTCTACTTGAATCAGTAATCAATGTCCACAGAAGCAACAGTCAAGAAATCAATTGACGTATTGCAATGGGAACTCTTCTGCAAAGACCTCTTTAAAGTATTCAAAAGCAAAGAACTAAGGTGCACCTGACCCAAGTCATGGCATTTTCACTCACCTCATACTCCTGTGAAAGATGGACAATGAAAAAGGGAGCCCAAAGGAGAATTGACACATGTGAATTGTGGTGTTGACCAAGAATAACAATCTACCTATGGACCGCTGGAAGAACAGGCAAAGCCGTTTTGGAGGCAGCACGGCCAGGATGTTCCTCAGAAACAAAGACAGCAAGAATTCATCTTCTTACTTGGACATGTGATCGACAAGATCTGTCACTAGCAAAGGACATCACGTTTGGTAAAGCAGAGTCATGAAAACGAGGGAAACCCTTCACGAAATGGATTGACACAGGGGATGCAGCAATGGACTCAAGCATCCTAAAGGCTGTAAGGATGGGCCAGGACCTAGAAAGGTTTGTTGTGAGGTTGTCCTGAGTCTAAGACAACTCAACAGCAACTAACAACAGCTACATAAACAAATAGCAATACTGAGTTGCTCAAGTTCAAGAACAGAATGATTGGCTTGTAACTACAAATTTATGGTTTGGATTATAATGGTCAAAGTTTACAAAAAGAAAAGGACACAGACAGTCTCATATTCTAGCAGAAGTGTTAAATAGTCAAAAATATCTATAGGGTGGTTTCACAATATGCATTAAAAAATCTTAAAAATATGTTTACAACCTTTCTTAGGTTGTAAAAACCACTAAGATGTCATGTCCCAGCTGTAGCAGATGTAAAAACATGTATTTTTATAAAAAAAAAAAACACATTTAAAATGTTAGTATAAAAGTATCTAAAACAGTGGAAGTAAAAAACAAAGTGGAGTCCAACAGTAAAGAAATAGTTAAATAAATAATGTGATGCACATCATCTTTTTCTCTCTTAACACATACGTACGTGTACACCAATACACGCAATAGCATCTGCAGAGATTTTTTTTTTAAAATATGAAGTACAGACCGGCCTGTCCTATGCATACTATTATGCATCTTGTTCATCTACAATGTATCTTGTGCATATTTCTGTATCAGTGACAGAAGAATTAACTGTTCTTTTCACAGCTCCTTTGTGTGTGTGTACTACAGGTAATTTAACTTGTCATTTACTGATAGACATTTAGATTGTTTCCTTTTTTTTAAATTTCCATCTGTATAGCAATGAACATACATATGCATGTATTTTTCCATACTTAGGGAACGTGTTCATCTGTGGAATAAATTCTAAGAAGTGGGATTCTGAGCCAAAGTGTATATTGATCTAAAAAAAAAATTTATAGATATTTGTTCTCTGAAAGTTTTCTCCAATATATGTCTACTCCAACAACTTGTTTTTACCTACCCTGCCCAACACTGGATACTTTCAGATGTGGCCAGCTCTGGTAGTATGATAGGATAAAAGGTATTAAATCCTTGTTCTAATTTCTTTACAGTCTAGTTGTGCATTTTTAAAATACACTTCTTGACCTGGGAACTGCAGGCTCATGTCTACTAATACGCATGTATTATCTTTTTTGTCTAGCATACCTTTCTCTGGGGAACCACCTATGAGCCACGTGTACAACCCTAGTGGAACTGTAAGTCCTCCGTCCTTACCTCTCGGCCCAGGAATCAGCATGTGACTTGCTGGGCCCTTCCTCCAGGCACACCGATTGGTTCACACAACCACACAAGGCCAATCACAGTTCTGAGAACTCTCTACTTTGTATTTGGAGAAGTATCACTCACTAATTTTGTAATCAGAAGTTGTAAGGAATTTGGCCTTAGTTTATTTTTTCTGTCATCAGAATGGACTTAGTAAGAGAGAGGGCACCCAAATGGGGCCTTTTAGCATTGTTAAAAAAGTTGTTTGTTATGCTTGTTTTCTTATTGATGTGATCACTTTGAGGAAATTAGACACTTGTTTCCAGTTTCCTGATTAAAACATAATAATTCGAGCTCTAAAAAAGTTAACTGCTACTGAGAACCCTTAGCCGATTATTTTAACATCTACTAAGTATGTATTCCTAATATATGTTGTGATAAATCAGTTAAAACAAAAATGAGTCAAAAGAAAAATAGTGTCAAGATCAATTAACTGGTAATATTGGGAGTGAATATGTCTATGCACATTTCAACAAAATTAACCCTTTTTAGGAAGCTGGCTTGTTAGCCACATTTGTGTGAGAAGCAAAACTGGTTTATGTGTGCGAACAACCTTGGAGTATCCTACCTCCACTGTAACCAGGTCAAACCTGGGACCAGTTGGTGGCAGTGCCAGCCAAAAAGAGCATATGCAAAATGAATTAGGTGGTTACTCAGCTTCTAAGACATTCAGGTCCTTCCCAGACCTGATCAGCAGCCAGAGGCAACTGCCAGGCCTTCCTGAGACAAGAAGTGGGCAGCCAGCTCCCACTAGCAGCCCCGCAGCTCCGTTCTATACCAGCTGCAGCCTCCATGTGGCTATCTGTGTCAGTGCCAGGCTGAAGGAGACTGTGGAACGGGCCCTGGCTAAATGGGACTCAAAAGACACATTTTTGCAGAGTGACCTCAGACTCTCCTTGCATACAGTTTCTCCAATACAACAGTAGCAAACACACGTGTGTACCTGTAGCCATATGCTCACGTTCATATAGGCAAACACAAGTATTCACAGCTGCCTGTACCCCAGAGAGAGAGGATGATTCTGTGACCAGGTGTCAAATGAAGGAGGCATTGCTCTGGCTGTTCAGACAGCAGGGAGATGGACTAGAAATATTTTTTTACATAGCCTCCACTCTGACATTCCAAGAAAACAGTGAGCCCTAATATGGGCTATGGCAGCCAACTCTGTCCACCTTCTGGCCTTGGGAGGCCTGTACCATGGGCCAGCTTGACCCCATCAGAAAGCAGCCAGACAATGGGTAAGCATTTCTTCTTTTGGAGAAGATTGCAAGAAACTCTGCAGCTGGTATCATTAGCATCCTGGGGCAAAAGTTGGCTTTGTGCTGCACAATTTCCACCAGGGTCCATCTTTAGTGACAGCATGGTAGGGGGGAAATATACTTGTCAAGATGCTTAATGGCAAAAAAAGAAGAAGAAAGGAACACTCTGGAAGGAACAAATCATGTGAGGTTGAGGTTACAGAATTAAGAAAGTAAACGTAGGTCCCTCTCTGCACTCTCTTAGCCTAAACTAGTCTCAGAGCCCTGGCGGCACAGTAGTTAAGAGTTTGGCTCCTCACCAAAAGGTTAGCGTTCAAATCTACAGGCTACTCCTTGAAAACCCTATGGGGAGTTCTACCCTCCCCCTGTAGAGTCATTATGTGTTGGAACCAACTCAAAAGGAATGTGTTTAAACTAATGCCAAACCCAGCTGCAAACCAGGAAGTCTCTTCTCCGTTGTTTCACCTCTTCTGCTGTGTGTCTTCTCCCATGAAGCACTCCACTTTTCATCCTTACCTGCTAGCCTATTGGGTACCCGAGAGCAATTATGCTTGACTCATCCTTGGTGTGTCCTAAGCCACACTGTCCTTGGTGTGCCTAAGCTTCGGTGTCAAATGACTAATAAGATTTTGCAAACATGCCACAAGGTAGAATAGGCTGATGCTGAGTTGATAGTTCCAAAAAGAAAAAAAGAAATGACCATCTCTTGTTACTGCATATACATACTATCACTCAGAAATGTGTCATGTTAAAATAAAAACAATAACTAAATTAAATTAAATTATCTTTATGAAATATTCACTATGCTTTTACAATATGATGCATGGCTTCTGCGTGGCCTTTTGTGCCAGTCTTGCAACTCCTCTCAGCGATCGGGGGAAAACATGCAAAGAGCATCATTGTAACCCCCCCAAGGGAGTTGGTTAGTTTTGCCATTCTTCTGGGCTTCAAACGAGCTATCCTAGATGCAGGGGGAACAGATCTTTCTGCAATCAAGGCAAAACATCCAAGAGCAGAGCTCATCCTTTGAACCTGGGATCCCTGTGCCAAGAAGCTCCTAGAACCAGGAAACTGGGGAAAAGAGAAAGAGCTGTAACACTGAAGACAATGAGAGGTGGTGTCAGAGAAACAGCAGCAGAAGAGCCCAGCAGAAGAGGGCAAAGTGGGCTTCCTGGCCCATAGAGTGAGAAAGTTGAGAGTCTTTGGGCAGGAGACTTGGTGAAGATGGGTTTGCTGACCCAGGGAGCTAGAGCTGAGCGCCTTCCTGCTGAGATTTACTGGCAGGGTGGGTTACCTCAGGGCACTTGCTCACAGATTGAAAACAGCTTCCTAACACTGGCCTGAGAAGGAGCAGAGGCCTAGGGGCCAGAGCAAGGCGAGGCTGCAGGTAGAGCTGAGCAGAGGCTGTCCTGATGGAAGAACTGTATCCTGAACTTTCGTGAACCTGAATTGAAACCGACTACTTTTCTAATAAATCCTGTAATCATGAGTGTTGTCTGTGAGCTCTTTGTGGCCATTGCATGAGTGATGGAATTCAGCAGAGTAGAGGGTACCTTGGGAGAGGTGGTTTGTGTCAGCATTGGTAAAGATGGTGGAGAGATGAGTCACGTCTGACTTCAGCCTCAGAAAAATCAGCCTTGGGCTGCTGCTCTTGATTCTCCTTTCCCCTTGTAATGTTAGAGGAGGTCGGAAACACATACAATAGTCATGAATAGGAACTGACTCAGTGGTAACTTGGGAGAAGCCCAAAGTTCTGTTATCTCCACTTTATACAAAATACATGTTTAAAAGAAGAAGAAGAACCAAACCAGTGAGTTGACTCTTGACTCACGCTGACCTCACGTGTTTCCTAGTAGAACCGTGCTCCGTAAAGTTTTTAAAGGCTGTAACTTTGCAGAAACAATTCACCACACCTTTCTTCCAAGGTGCCTCTTAGTGGATTCAAACCACCAACTTGTTGCTTAGCAACCAAATGTGTACCTATTTGCCCCATTCAGGGACTCCTCGTCACCTTAAAAAACAAACAAAAAACAACCAAACCATTGCTATCAAGTCAATTCTGATTTACAGCAACCACATATGCTACAGTAGAAGCACATCAGAGGACTTTCTTGACTGCTATCTTTGTGGGAGATGATCATCAGGACTCTCTTTTGCAGTCCTACTAATTGGGTTTGAATCACCAATCTTTAGGCTAGTAGAGCAGCAGTGCAAACTGTTTAGGCCACCAAGGGACTTACTGTCCATCTTTTAAAAAAATATCCTTTGCTGTCAAGTCAACTCCAAATCACAGCAATCTCACAGACAGAGTAGAACTGACCCATTGGGATTCCAAAGCTGTAAAACCTGATGGAAGCAGACTGCCCCATCTTTCTCTCACAGAGTGGCTTCTGGGTTCAAACTGCTGACCTTTTGGTTAGTAGCCAAATGCTTACCCACTGCACCACCAGTCCTCGTGCCACCTTACAGGACACTAACAGTGCTGATAATCATGGTAGCAATAAAGTATACCACCTTTTTCAGAAGTCAATGATATGAAACACACATGTTGTCTCCAATCTCACAGCATTTCTCTGCAGAACTGAAGAAATGGAAGCTTCTAGATGCTGAGGAACATATCCAGGATCCCTCAGAGAGGGTTATACACATTTTGCTTTGTCACACTGACACCCCATAAAACAAAGAGTTAAAAAATAAAAGTTTGCAGGGCTGGTGAAGAGGTGAAGAGGTCTGTAACACATAGCTGTCGTATCTTTATCTGATTTCACAGCATCAGGTCCCAGTTCAGCACGGAATGGTGCAGGTATGAATCTCAGCTAATCTTTGAAGATAATACACTTGGAGAGGCTGCGAACATCAGTGAGCAATAGTAGCTGAGGCAAAGCAATCGAAATAAGAATTTTTGCTGCAGTCAAATGAAGCAGGAGAAAACAACCCAACCACCTAGCCAAAAGATGCACGATTCTGTGAAGAACGGCTACTGCACCACAGAAACGCTGCAGGTGCAGCGGTTCAGAGCTATGGCTGCTAACCCAAAAGTCAGTAGTTCCAGTCAGCTCCTTGGAAACTCTATGGGGCAGTTCTACTCTGTCTTACAGGGTTGCCATGAGTTGATATTGACGTAACAGCAATGGGTTTGGTTTTTTGGTTTTGCACCATAAGGAGACCACATGGGAAATGAATGTGTTGGCTCACATGACGTTAAAGAATCTTTTACTGGCTTGTGTTGACAACAAAATGTACTCCCCCACCTGAGTCATCCATGAAGTAATGGACTATGTAATACAAGCCATTTCCTTTGATTTTTATGTTAGTAAACCCCCTAATTTAGGAAGTAATTCCCTCTAATTTATTTCAAATCTGAGCTGAGGAACAGAATTCATTTAGCCAGGAGTCTATAATGGAATTTTATTCAGGTTGTCGAGAACCCTGGAGGAGGCATCATGCTTGAAGGGAAGACTACGTTTGTATCTCTGATTTATCACTTATTAGTTCTGTGTCCTTGGTCAAGATTAGTACCTTCTTTGGCCATTATTGTCTTCACTTGTAAAACAAAAATATTGTCAGCCCTATCCCTTACACAGGATTTACAAAAAGCTCAAGTAAGCTGGTGTAGGTGAGAGTGTTTTGAAAACTGCAAAGGGTATCTTTGATGAATCTGATCTCAGTATAATTGAATGTGGTAATCACTTATTGTTTGACTAATACATGCACAGATTGAGGAACCGGGAATTCTGGGGGGAGGACTCATGTTGAAAGAGCATGATACAGATTTAGGACATACTCTATGTCAGGTGGCAGGGTGAGAGGCCATGGAGTAGACAAAGCAGAAATGTCTGAGATCAGTTACTAAATATTAGGAGGTTTTTTTTTCCTTTATCCTTCATGTCACAAATTTGTGTTGCTGGTGTAGCAAAGTAAGCAACATAAATCAATAGCCAATAAACACTGATAAAACAATTTAGAATATGAAAACCTTCAGTCTGGTTTTCAAATGCTCGACAGTTCCATGAGATAACAAAAGCTTTAGTCATACACTTAGAAAACAGTTTCGTGAGAACTACCTCAGAATTTTGTCACCTAGCGGGACTGAGTGGTCCCCACATAAGGCCCTTCACCAGGCTGAAGTTGTGTCTGTCAAGTCATGTTCCGGAAATACCAAACCAGAAAATGTCTGATGGATGCCATCTGTTACGAAAGAACAAGAAGGTTGACATACTAAAATCATTACACAGAGAATTATCTTTAGTAATTGTTTTAGTGTCCCAGTGCTACTGTAATAGAGGACAGCCTCATGGCACAGTGTGACCACTGCTAAGTAAAAGGTTAATAGTTTGAATTCACTAGACTCTCCTCAGACACCCTACAGGGCAGTTCTACACTATATTGTAGGGTCGCTATGAGTTGGAATCAACTCAATGTCAATGGACTTGGTTTGCTTTTGGTTTACTGGAATACAAATACCACAAGTGGATGATTGGTTATAAAGAACAGAGAGTTACTCTCACAAATCAGAAGACTACAGGTCCAAACCCAGGGCATCAGCTCTATGGGGAGGTGGTCCATGTCTATTTCAGGTGACACTGGGAGCCAGCCCTTGGCTTTCCTGGACTTCTGGGCCTCTGCTGTCAGCAGGTCTGTGTGTCTAGACTGTTTTTGATGTCACTTAGATGTAACTTGGCTTGGCTTAGATGTAACTAGGTTTAGGACACCCAGCTACTCAGATATGGCTTCATTAACATAACAAAAAACTCTCTTTCCAAGGAGGTTCCATCCACCAGATTAGGGGTGAAGCTTACCACACATGTTTTTGGAAGACACAATTCAACTCATAACACTAGTTAACTCAAAGTGGAAAGAAACAGCAAAGTTTTTAGCACCATATTGAGGTTTTCTGCTTAGGGTTGTAGTACAAGCAATCACCCTGAGTCTAATTTCCAGGTAGGAAACTGTACTGTTGTCTCTGGACATCCTTTTTCAGTGCCCTCTCCCAACCCCATCCAAACTCATTCTCAGGTCCGGTGAATACCAACCCCTCTGCAGAAGACATGGCTCCAGTCGACTGGGTTCGCTCTTTTCCCAGGAGCCTGTTTGTTTTAAACTTTAGTTCTAATGGATGAATGAAAAATAATTTCAATTAGTGCAGTCAATGGGGAAGCCGCTGGGTAGAGGAACAAAGCCCTGCCTGAAATTGGGAAATCAGTCCAAATAGGCCACCCCTGTGGCTTCCAGACCCCAACCTGTCCTACTTACCCAGATCAGCCGTGTTGTCTTCCTCTTTGCTTCAAAGACTAAGATGATTTGAGCTTGGGAGTATAAATTGGCTATTTTCATTTGCATCAAAGTGTCAAACTATAAATATTCTTTCTTCTTTGACACATTTTTGGAAAACAGAAAACCCAATAGCTCAGGGAAATGTGTGGCTGGGCAACGAGCGCAGGATCCGGTGGCTTCCCGTTGAGTTTTGCCATGTAATGACTTGTGCAGGTCTGGTGTGTTAGCACCCAGACCTCAAATGTGCTGTCTGAGAATGGGTAAGTCACTGAGCTTCTCCAGGCCCCTTCTCCTCATCTATAAGATGGGGCAAAATACTTCCTTGGAAATCTATTTCACAGAGTGATGGTTAGACTTTGGGCACCACTTGTGTGAAAGTGCTTGGGAAATGCAAGCAGAAGGCCCCAAGAGCACAGCCTGATGATTAATATTGCACAGCCATTGATAAAGCACCCTCCTCCTGGAAGCTTAGAGCTTTTTAAAAATATCATTTCATTATGCCTGCTCACCCTTTGAGTTACAGATGAGTTCGAGGTGAGGGGAAAATGAGACCCAGCAGGAAACAAAGAAGCGATTTGCCAAGGTCCCTGAGACTCGTGACTCACTGCGAGCACTGGAAATAGAGACAGGACCTTTTGTTGCCCCAGAAGAAGATGCTATCAACTCCCTTCTCTGCTGGATTGCTGCACCAGCCAGAGGAGACCCAGCGCCTGTGGCAGGCACCAGCCTCAAGTGCTGTCTGAGCTTCGGAGGGCTGAGGAGTACTTTCTCCTTTGCTTCATCACTCTGGCAATTTGTTCCTCCACGTACTGGCTTCCCTTATAAAAGAAATGTCTGTTTATGCACAACTGAGTTCTGCACGTCTGTGCTGTTCTCGTAGGTCCACGTCCAATTCGTTCTGTTAAAGCCCACGAATGCAGTCTGCAGCGTGCAGTTCTCAGCCACAGGAGCAGAGCGTGCCAACGTTTTCTCTGCATTTATAGACTGAGAGCTGAAAAGCTTCAAGATCTGCTGCTCCCACGCATTTTAATTTAAGAACCCTGGGCTATCAGCGTGGGGGGTGACAAATGGCAGTGGCTTCACTGATGTTGATAGTCTGAGGTCAGTATTGGTTGGAGCCAGAAGCCCAGGAATGAAGTATAGCATTAAAAATAATAAAGATTAAAATATGTACCCTCCCAAGTCAGCAGAGCAGAGCTAACAGCCCCACATAAAGCAGCTTCGTGTGGGATGAGTCTGTGTCTGGGAGGCAGGAATGGGTCATGAAGTTATTATAAATCTTCTTCCTGCACCCAGCTGCAGAGAGGGTCTGGGAGGGGGGCACAGAGCAGAGAGCTGGGGTCACGCCTGAGGTGGGAGCAGGGTTCGTGTGCATGTGTGCATGTGTGTGTGCGTAAGAGAAAGGGGGACAGAGTGTGAGAGGAGACAGAGAGATGGGCTTTAGGGGGACTGGACTGGAAAGGGAAAGCAAGGTTGGCCCAGGAAGATCTGATAGGGACAGAAAACATTCACCCCTCTCTTACGTAACCTGAAGGGGTAGCCCTACTATCATGATTCCAGCCTGTACATTTATCTTTTAAAACTGCATTTCATCAAACATTAAACTGCCGTGACACATTGTGTATTATTGTTTCTGTTTCTCTTCCTGTCTCTCCTAACAAAACTGTCTCTTCTCTACCTCTTCTTTCTCTCCCTTCTCTGTCTCTCTCTTCTTTCTCTCTCCTCTCTCCTCTCTCCTCTCTCTTCTTTCTTCTTTCTCTCCCCTTTTTTCCCTCTACTTTCTCTCTCTCTCTGTCTTTTCTTGACCTCATCCCCTCCAACCATCTCCCCTTCTTCCTCTTCTGTTCCACACACTTTTTGTTCATGGATCATATCCTGCAGGCTCCCTTTTTTTTTTCTGCTCCTGCTAGGGAGAGTAATTTTTCAGATGGCACCTTGCTTCTTTAGGACAGAAATTTATCATCTATTCCACAAACATCCCTTAAAAACCTGTTCTGTCTCAGTTTACATGTTAAGTGCTGAGTGCGGATGAAAGTATTAAAAAGGTATAACAGGCTTGTAAACCAGGCCTTCAGTGGGATCTCAATTTAAGGAGCAGAGGAGGAGGAGCTGGGGTGGGGCATTAGGATAGAAGTCTATATAAGTTGCCACCGTCAAGTTTCAGTGGAATACTTGTTTAAAAAGAAGTTTAAAACAAAAGAGTTAGAGGAAAAAGGGAGATTACACAAGACTGAGGAAGCCAGAGAAATCAGAGCAGCATCAGGGAGCTTTATCTTCAAGCACAGGGTACATCTCCGTGAAGACTGATCATGTGGACTGGACATCCAGAGGCACTTTCATCTCTTTGTACCACAGGAATGTTTGTGTTAAGTGCTTAATCAATACATTCAAGAAAGTTAATAAAAGAACAGCATTTCAGTTTCTTGTTGTCAGTGAGAAACTGATGAGGAGTTAGCATATTACCTTCATCATAATTAATTCAGAGGAAAAATAGGTTCCTGCCTTAATGGAAAGGTCCTCATGGCTGGTCTTTCTCATGTTCCGACTGCTGGACTTGCCTTTGCTGAGTAAAAGACACACATGCTTGACTCTGCAGCAGAGTCTGCAGAGTGAGGGAGATGTGACACATGACAGAAGCCAGTGATAGGATGGCCGGGCCAAAGGGGTTCACTGGGCCTCTGTGGTGAATCCTGGGACCCCACTTTCTAGCTGTGTCTCCATAGGAAAGAGCTGGGCATCTTTATTTCTCAGCTTCCAGATGAGTAAACTGAGTATAATAAAAATGCCTTTATGATGGCTTTGTTGTGAAGATAAAATGAGGTGATATATAAAATATGTTAGAACACCATCAGTACTCAGATAGTATCTGAGTACTAAAGGATTGTAAACTGCTTTAAGTCTAATTAAAAGAAAAAAAAATCTTGAGTCACTTCTGATTCACAGCAATCCTGTGGGACAGAAAAGAATTATCCCAAAGGGTTTCTACAGAAAAGCTGGTAAATTTGAACTGCCAACCTTTGGGTTAGCCACTCACCTCTTAGCCACTATGCCACCAGTCCTCTGGGTTTAATATATTATCTGCCTGCAGAGCTAGCCATCTGATTAAGGTTTTAAACACACTGCAGGCAGACAGAAAGGCTATAGAGTTCTTCACTGGGCAGAGTACAGTTATCTGTGTAATTGGTCTTTTTATGAATGCTTTTTGATGAGAGTGATTAAAGCAATACAGAATGTCCATGCTTAAAGGGGTTTTAGAGCTCAGAAACTGAAGCTGCTCCTTTTACAAATGAAGAAGCAGGGGTCAGAGAGGTTTTCTGATTTGTCCTACTCAACTTTGAATTTTTCATGGTGGCTGGTGCAGGCTGGGTCACTGGTTGTTCCCTAGCAATATACTGCTGAAAGGGTGAATAAATGGAGGGCTGAATGGCTGAATGGGTGGATACATGTGTGACTGTGTGGATGCCATCCGTACGTTTTAATTATTATTTTTCAAAAATTTTGGAGGTCACTTTGTTGTAATTTGGCAAAAATTTGTCAGTAGGAAATCAACAGAAAACATATAGACAAATCTCAGATGTTGTCGACAGGTGCCACTGAGTCAATTTTTGACTCATCATGACCCCGCAGGGTTTCCTAGGCAACCAGTAGATGCTTTCAACTTGCCTACCATATTGCTCCCAGCAGAGAACTTACCCGTTGTGCACCACAGTTCCTTCAATACTTGGCAGGAAGAGGAAATAGGAGGCCCCTGGGGTCATTTGTAGGGAATCAGAGCATTCACAAGGGACTGCGAAGCAGAGGAACTGACAGAATCTGCCGGGAGTCCTCCCTGGGTAGTACAAAGGGTGAATACACTCAACTGCTGACTCAAATTTTAGAGATTTGCGTCCACCCAGAGGCAGGCTTGGTGATCCACTTCTGGAAAATCAAACATCTACAGAGCACGGTTGTACTCTGACACATGTGGCAGTGGGTCCCTAGGAGTCAGAGTCCACAGGACGTGGTGACTAGAAGGAATGTATAAGGAAACATACTGAACCGACAGTCTCTTTCACGTTCCTTAAAGAAAAGTCAAACCCCAAAACCAAACTCGTTGCCATCCAGTTGATTCTGACCCATAGTGATCCTACACAGGGCAGAGCAGAACTGCTCCCCAGGATTTCCAAAAAGAAGTTTGTGGGTTGGAACTACCAACCTTTTGGTTAGCAGTCCTGGCTCATCATGGCTCCTAACCACTAGGGCCCCAGGCCTCATGTAATCAATGCTGGCGCGGTTAAACCCTTCCCACTACCCTACGGGTAATATTTCCAGGTTTCTTTTTATCTAGTGGTGTAGTAGTTGAGTGCTATGGTTGATAACCCAAAGGTCAGCAGTTCAAATCCACCAGGAGCTCCCTGGAAAGTCTTTGGGGCAAGTGTGCCCTGTCCCTATAGGGTCACTATAAGTCAATACTGACGCCACAGAAGCAAGTCTGGGGGTTTTGTTTGTTTGTTTGTTTTTTAATCAATCAACTAGCAGACGTAAAGCAAAAGCTCAGAGAGTCTGAAGAAGGTGCATGAGAGCACGCAGTTGGGATTCAAACCTGTGACCCAGAGTCTCTGGTGGCAATCTTGGCTGGCTCAGTTTAGAGGCAACAGCACTATGACACACAGCTTTTGGATCTTGGGGCATCTGCTAGAGATCAGGTCTGTGTGCCCTCTTGCAGGAAGCGCTGCCACCCAGTGAGAAAAACAGGATGCTTTTCTCTGAGGGCAGAGGGACTAGCAGAAAGAGTGTCTGGGTGAAGACATGGGTGCCTTCAGAGCTGCAAACGATGACACTTAGCTCATCTCTACAAGAACAGCTGGAAAGGTGGAAACCTAGGAATCTGGCTGTGTAACACCCTCTAGCTCTTCGTCTAGGAATAAGGATCCTTACTGTTTCAGTACAATCCTTATCCTGCTGCTTCCAGAGGCATCCCCAAAGCAGCCTGCTCTTTATCCTTTGAGGGCCTGCCTTTGGCCGGCCACCTGGAGCCAGCAGGTGTGGCCCAGAAAGGGCAGTGCTGGACGACACAGGACAGCTGCCCAGACCCACCCTTCCTCAAAGGACAAAGGAGCACTGCCTGCCTCCCAGGCCGCAGCCTGGAGCCCTGCCTCCCTCCACTTGCAGTCTAAGCAGCTGCGGGAATGAAATGCCAGCCTCTCGCAGATTCTGCGGCTTAGTACCTGGCAATTTGCACAGGGGGAGTTGAGATATTTCAGACACCTGAGGTGCTCGTAATATCTGAGTGGAGGGAAAAACTACATCTGCCTCCACCTCCTCCTCCCACACCGCCCTCAGAATACAGTGCAACGCAGGGTGAACTTTCGATCAAGGTGACATTGGTTTAAAATAGAAAAATGGCACTAATTTTTTTTTTTTTTTAAGGCTGGACAAAAAAATAGGGGAGAAATCAAAAGGCCAGTCAAATCCCTTAGTGCTCTATCCCTTTCCAGAGAGGCCATGGCAAATCTTCTTGGCTCATGCTTCTGGCATGTTGATTTACACACAGTTTAACTGGGGGTCTTGTTGAAATGCAGAGTCTGATGGCAGTGGTTCTTTGTGGGGCCTGGGATTCTGCATTCTAACAGACTTCAGAGTGACCCCCTGTGGCTGGATCACACTTGGAGTAACAAGAAGATGACTTTTTCTCCAGGCAGTTTCCCTATCCACAGCTGCTGGGCAGCTGACTTGGGAGCTCCAGCTGTCTCCTTGCCTTGACCAGGGAGGATGGTGTCCTGTGGCCAAGAAGAGCAAATGTTTTCCCTGAGTGATGTCTCTGATGGGCAGCCACCTGCCCAGCAGCTGGGTTGCCAGACTGAGCACATACGTGTACGTTCCTTTCAAAAAAGAGGCCTGCCAAGGATTGAATCGTGCCCCTACCAACCAAATACATATATGGTGAAGTCCTAACCCCTGGTACCTGCAAACATGATTTTGTTTGAAAATTGGATCTTTGAAAATGTTAGTGAGCAGCACTGGTGGTTGATGGTAGAATTCCTTCTTTTCACGGGTGTTGTTGTGACAGAAATACTATAATAAGAAGGCTTTAGCAAAGAGAAATTTGTTTTCTCAAAAAAAAAAAAAAGTTGGCTGTAAGTCAAAATTCTAGTCGTAAGCTCTGTGGGAAGTCTTTCTCTGTTAGCTCTGGAGGAAAGTCCTTGTCTCCAGTCTTCCTCTGGACTAGGAGCTTCTGAGGCACAGGGACCCCAGGTCCAAAGGCTGTGCTCTACTCCCAGTACTGCTTTTCTCCTGACTGTATGACAGTCCCAGGCCACTTCCTTCTTCCCTTTCCTTTATATCCGAAAAGATTGCCTCAATGCACAGTGCAAATTTACAGACTGAGTCCTGTTTTACTGAACAACTGCCACCCATCCTTCCCCAATAATATCCAGAGGCAGGTTTACAGCATATAGGAACATCACACAATACCAGGAATCATGGCCTAGCCAAACTGATAAACAGCTTTGACTGGGGGTGGAGGCAGACATAGTTCAATCTACCATAATAGGGGAGAGACCCAAGTTCAAATCCAGGCAATCTACTTCATGTTCAGTCACCACTCATCTGTCCCTGGAGGCTTGTTTCCTGCTATGATGCTGAAGAGGCTTCAGAGCAGCCTCCAGACTAAGGCAGACTAGGAAGAAAGATCTGATGATCTACTGCCCAAAACCAGCTGGGGAAACCCCTGTGCTTCACAGTGGCCTGATCCAGACCAGGTTGTGAGGCTGGCACAGGGACCCAGCAGCATCTCATGCCACTATGCATGAGGATGCTGTGATTTAGGAGCCTGCGTGGTGCTAGTCAACAATAGGATGTATATCAGCACAAGGTCATTTGCACTGGGGTGCATGGGTTATCTAGGCCTCAAGGTCAAGGGTTTGCAGTGGCCTGAGAACCTCCACGGAAACCCTGCTGGTGTAGTGGTTAAGTGCTATGTCTGCTAACCAGAACGTCCGCAGCTCAAATCCGCCAGGATCTCCTTGGAAACTCTATGGAGCAGTTCTGCTCTGTTCTATAGGGTCACTGGGAGTCAGAATTGACTTGATGGCAGTGGGTTTATTTTCTGGAAAACCCTGTACAGCCTCTCATCACCTGACCTAGCATAGGGATCAACTCAGACTGGCTGCAGCAGGGATTATTCTTTTCTTAAATATACCCACAAGGTCCGACAATTAAGTCCACGAACGTAATTGTTCTAAGTGCTACATACGTCATTGCTGAAAATCACTACAGTCACCTTCAAAGTACTCCCCCTTGGGAAGCTATGCACTGATACCAGCGCCTAGTCTACCTTTCAAAACAATTTTGGAACTCTTTCTGCAATGGCCAATGTGCATGATAGCATGGTGGTAAGTTCACAAACTTAACTGTATAGTTGTCTGTGAGGGAGTTTTTAGCCAGTAAACAAATAACTGTATTGGAACACCCTCCCTACTCATCTGATTTGGCCCCCAGTGACTTTTTTCTTTACCCAAAGATAAAGGAAATATTGAAAGGAAGACATTCTGCTGATATTCAGGACATCAAGGGTAATCGAATGACAACTCTGATAGTCATTCCAGAATGATTCCAAAATTGCTTTGAAGGGTGGACTAGGCACTGGCATTGGTGCACAGCTCCCAAGAACAGTACTTCAAAGGTGACCATAGTGATATCCAGCATTGAGATATGTAGCACTTTTTCTACAGTGAGTTCAGAAACTTGTATCAGTCCTCATATATATATATATTGTGCTTTAAGTGAAAGTTTACAGTCCAGGTCACTCTGTCACACACACATTGCAATGTAACTTTGGCTGCTCTTCCTGCCCATGACATAGTACATTCCTCCTTTGTGCTCTGCATTCTCCATCTCCATTCACTTATTCTTGTCATCTTCTGCCCTCTCATCTCACCTCTGGACAGGGGTGACCCAGTTAGCCTTGTGTACCTAACTTAAGCCAAGTGGCCTACTCTTTACCAGTATCAGTTTATGCCTTATAGTCCAGTTCTGTCTTTGTCTGAAGAGTTGGCTCCAGGAATGCTTTCATCTCTGTACTAACAGTGAGTCCAGGGGGCCATGTCTTCAGAGGACTCTCCAGTCTGTTGGACTTTCAAGTCTGGCCTTTTAGTAGGGTTTGTATTCTGCATACTCATTTTTCTCTTTCTTTGTTAGGGATTCTTTGCTGTGTTCACTGTTAGGGCAATCGCTGGTGGAAGCTGGGTACCATCTAGTTCTTCTGGTCTTGTATTCTTTCAGTCTCTTGGGCTCATGCTTTCCTTATATCTTTGATGACTTTCATTCTTCTCTGCTCCAGGGGGATTGGGACCAACTGGTGATTCTTAGATGGCTGTGTGCTGGCGTTTAAGATTCAGGCACCATGCAGAATGTTTTCATTAACAACTTTGTTGCGCCAAGAGAACTAGATGTCAGCAGGTGCTGTTCTTACTTCTCAGGGATTGTTGGAGGGAATGTGAACTCTGGAGACATCAGATCCTTGGACATAGCTCATTTCCTAAGAAAATCATCCAGAATTAACAGCTCCACATCATCTGCAGAATCTGAATGTAGGCAGAGTTAATTACAGCCCGTGGATGGTGGTGCCAGACTGGAACTCAGCATGGAAATTAATTCTCTCGTCATCAGTCCCTGGACCTTACCAGTCTGTGACCTCACAGGCCTGAGGACAGTGCTGGGCCCTGTCATACCAACCTGGACAAAGGATTCTAATTATTTTTTCAACAATTTTCAGGGAGATTCTATCACAAGTCTGCTTGATAACAGCTGCCATCATGAATGACTGTGTGTGCTCCCCAGAAAATCCCACAGGCACAAAGCTTCATCACTAAAGGAGATGTTCTGCTGCATTTTATTTCCTATGTGAAATATTTCTGTTCTAGAATCCTGAAAGGGAAGATGTAGAGAAATTATTAGTTCCCAGCTAAATGCTATGTCTTCAAAACTGTGAACACCAGAAAATTTGGAATCTTCTGACCTCTGAGGGCTGAAGGCCATTCCTGGTGCCGCCTGGCCCAGAAATCTGGAGGACGTAAAGCCAGGGTTCAAGAACCAGGGCCCAACCTTCTAATTTGCGAACAAGATGAAGAAGATTCTATAGTCAATTCAATATAGTCTGTAATCAGCAGGCTGGCCGCATTCACAATTAACCTGGTTCTCTGTTGCTTCTTAAGGGCTGTTATGTGCATTATCATGTTAAAAGCCTTCATGACCTACAGTAGTAACTGTGACTATCATTTCTATTTTCCATAGGTACTTTTCGGAAAGCTGGACAGTCTCAATGACTTTCCCAAGACCAAATTACTCAGAAGTTACCAAGATGGGAATTGAATCAGAGCACTCTACATTTTAATTCCATTCATTTACTGCTAAGGAGCCCTGATGGCCCAGTGGTTAAGAGCTATGACTGACAACTGAAAAGTCTGCAGTTTGAATCCACTAAGATCTTCCTCAAAACCCTGCGTGGCAGTTCTACTCTATCATACAGGGTTGTTACGAGTTCAAATCAACTTGACAGCAGGGGTTAAATTTGTTTTTCTTGTTTGTTTTTTAAGGTGGGAAAACCTGGTGGCATAGTGGTTAAGTGCTACAGCTGCTAACCAAAAAGTCGGCAGTTCAAATCTGCCAGAAGCTTCTTGGAAGTTCTATGCTGCCGTTCTCCTCTGGCTATAGAGTCACTATGAGTAAGAACTGACTCAGAGGCAGTGGGTTTGGTTTGAAGTTGGTAGTGGAAGGGTTAAGCACTCTACCACTAACGCAGAAGATCAGTGGTTGGAACCCACCAGCGACTCTACAGGAAAAATAAGTAGCAGTCTGTCCCCATAAGGATTAAAGCCTTGGCAAGCCTATGAGACAGTTTTAGTCTGTCCTTTTGGATTGTTGCTATGAGATGGAGTTGCCTTATCACCAGTGGGTTGGGTTTCCACCATGCGATGTGCACAGCCTTCCTTGTGTATCTACAGGACAATCTCCCATACGTTGTCTTATGTGACCATCACAGCCTTATGAGATGGACAGTCCAAGGATTTCCATGCCCCTCTTGTCAGCTAGGAATCTCACACCAGTAGTAAGCAACAAAGGTAGTGCTGGCTTTCATGTTTCTTCAATTCAAATCATGTGCTTTGTTTGAAGGTGTCTCCAGTAAGGACAGAATTTCTACTGACACTAAAATATCCTCATCATGAGTTTATTTTTATGGTTTAAATATCCCCTGGGCAAAGGATCATTGAAAATGCAAATCGTTCCTAACAGGGTATACTACTAAGTCCCTAACACTGTGGTGTGAAACCATTTGTCATATCGGGTTTTGGAAGTTGCACATGGTGAAATTGAGATCCACATGTGAGGTATCAAGTACAGAACAAGAGCTGAGAGCAGTTGAACAACTTGGTCTTCCAAATCCTCGTCTCCAGTGAGTCTCAGCTCCAATGATTGCCAGAACAGAGTACTTTACACATTCTACGAATTCAGCAAATATCTGTAGCTACAAATTATATTTAAGGCAAATCAGAAAACTAAGTACACTCTAATGTGTATGAAAGCATTTCGAAAGTTTCTAGGTAAGTGTTTGTCATTGAAAGCTATACCGATAGGAACGATTTCATTTCACCTCTATAGGCAGGAGAGAAGGCATTACTGCCCTTCTATGTGACAGAGAAAAAATTAAGGCACTCAATTAATTAATTAGTGATTAAAACACTTAACAGCTAGGTAATGACAGAACCAGTCTTGGAAATTTGTTTCTCTGAATAAGAAAATTAGGAAAAAATAAAACAAAACTCTTTGCCTTCAAGTTAATTTTGACTCACAGACACTTTACAGTAGAACAACCCTCTAGGGCTTTGAAGGAGTGACTGGTGGATTCAAAGTGCCAACTTTTGGTTAACAGCCTGAGTGAGCTTTTAACCATGGCACCACCAGGGCTCCAAATAAGAGGTATGAGGATATCCAATATTCAGTCTTTATTTCCCTGTTAACAGAACCTCCATATTATTACAAGTGACAATGTGTCCAGCCAAAAATAAACATTTCTTAGCCACCACTTATGCAGGTAGGGGTGGCCAATGAGATGCAAGGAAAAATCATTAGTTATGGTTCCAAGTAAGGGAATCTTTCCACTCCTCCTCCTTCTGTTATATGACCCTGGGCTTGATGGCAGAAGCTCCAGAACCATCCTAGCACAGGAAAGGAAGACCAAATGACTCACTGAAGAGACACTCACTGTTATGGATCGAACTGTGTCCCCCCCCACCCCAAATATTTGTTGTAAATCCTAAACCTTATACCTATAAATGTAATTCCATTTGAGAATAGGGCTTTCTTTATGTTAATAAGACCACGTCGGAGTACAGTATGTTTTAAGCCAATCACCTTTGAAACTGAGAAAGCAGATTATGCACAGAGAAGGAAGAACAAGTAGAAAAGAAGGTGCCATTCTACATGAAGAGGCCAATGTACCCAGAAACAGAAGCTGGAAAGAGACAAAGATCTTTTCCCCAGAGCTAACAGACAGACTTCCCTAGAGCTGGTACTCTGACAAACTTCTAGCCTCCTGAAAGGTGAAAAATAACCTTCTGTTCATTAAAGACACCCTTTGTGATATCCTGTTATAGCAACGCCTAAGTAACTAAGACCCTGATCCTAATATTTGATCACCCTGGACCAAAGTCAGTCACTGCTCAGCTGAGGGAAGACGTCACGTTAAGCACAAGTAAATGAACATATAAATAAGCAAGTAAATAAGTGCTCAATCCTATATTCCACCCTATTCCAGAATTGGGTCGAGGACACAGGATACAAAACAAAGACAGCACATCTGTACCTAAAGAAACCAGAAGACTCTACAATCCATGATTCTTTAGAAACAAGCTCTGTACCTGTCTTGGTCCAACGGGCCAAGTGGCATATCACGGGTGACATACCCGTGACAAGGATGGATGTTTCTTTGCATTATCAGAGCATTGATCAAGAGGGACATTGGCACTTTAAAGGGTTAGTGAAGTAGCCATTATTTCAGAAGCCTCGTGAGCAATGAGGAAGGCAAAACGAATAAATTTTAATTAAAGTCTCAGAACAATCAAAGCCAATCAGGTGTTTCTTCCCTTGGAAGTCTGATGGCTCCGGGTGGCAGTGGGCTACCTCTCCCACAGGAGAACAGGAAGAAGCAGCAGGAGGAGGAGGAGCTGCCCCAACCATTCAGGACACGCATGTCCCGGCCTATTTCTTTTGTTTCTACTTCTTGGACTGACATGCTCCCCTCCTTCAGGGTCCGGAGTCTTTGCTCTCTCAAAACTGAAGCTGTTCACTCAGTGTTTTGCATTCACTGTAGACACTTCAAGTTCAGGAAAGTCATGTAACATGTCTAAGTATAGAACATCCTTGTAGAAAAGATTGTTGTAGTGACTTGTGGCCAGTGGACTTGGACGTGAACCTGTCTCACATCCCAGAGAACTGGGATTAAAAAAAATAAATAAATATCCCTGTTTTTCAGTTTCTCAGTGCACAGAATGAGATGACATTGTTCTTTCTACCTCCTGAAGTTATTAGCATTAAATGAAATAAAGAGAGAGAAAATCAAGGATCAGTGTAAAATTCTGTGAAAACATAAAGTGCTAGTCTACAATTGATGTGCGTGTGTTTTCTTGTTTTTTTTTTTTTCTTCTTCTTCTTTTTTCTCAGATTAGCACTGCATGAGTGTCTGCACCCTGGGATGTTATTTCTAAGGGTTCTGAAGACAGCTCAGCAGGGACACTCTTGCGGAGGCTGTCAGCAATCATGCAATGTCAGGACTTTAGGAAACATGGGGACACCTTCATTTTACAGATGAAAAGCCAGATATCTAGATGGAGCAAAAAGACTGGCCCAGGGGTCTGCTGCTCACAGGGGAGCTCTTTGGGCTCTGCTTTGCATCTGCTTTCCTCTCTAGGGTTCTTTCCATAGTGCTGCGCCGGTAACAGTCCTTGTCATGGAAATTCTGGGTTCCCCCACATGGCAGGTCTGTCTTCTTGGCACCCTCCTGGGGAGGTTATCTTTGTGCAGAAAGAGATACTGTCATTAATAGCAAAAATTATTTTTAAACAAACTGGTGTAAGCACTATACTAAGGATAAATATCCAGGGAAGATCAAACGACAGTGTATCAGAAGGACTGATTAGGGAGAAGTAAACCGCTTTCCGATGATGCAAGGGGAAAAAGATGTGTGCAGGATCAAAAGTCGGCAAAGAAGTGTTACCTTCTCATGACATGGAACCGTATTCCTGTTCATCGTCTATTGGAAGGAGATTGTGAGTGATAAACCCATTGTAAATGAGCTGATTCCGACTCATAGTGACCCACACAGATACTCCATTTGTATCCACAATTTGACTTAGATAAAAGTTATTTTAAACATGATAGGTTAGTGTGTCTGGATAAGACTAGTTTTTAACAATCAAAGATAGATGGGCACAAGCAAAATAGGGAAGACAATACTTGAGGCAAGAGAGAGAAAGGGATCCTGGAAAAGAAACATAAACCATGGAAAGACATGACCTATTTTGACTGTACTGAAGGAAGGGTGCTGCACGAAAGAGAGAAGGCAGAGAGAACTGCACCAAAGCCAAAGAATCAGGCCAGCAGGGCTGAGAGTAGTTCATATTCAAATGTAGTCAAGTCTTAAGGCTGAGGAGAGAAGGTGATGGTGTAATCTCATCTAATTTGAGGAGGACCTAGATAGAAGAAGACCTGAAAAAAGAAGTGAATTGAAGTGTAGGCTGTCCATCCAAGCAGAGTTGCTACTTTGAGGGGACAACAGCAGAAAAGCACCTCCCCAGCATGTGACAGATTCATGGTTCCAGAGGAAGGAAGCCCTAAGCTATCAAAGTGTACTTTACGTTAGTTAAGACACTAGACTTGTCTTAACTGGAATTCTGGGCTGAATTGGAATTTTTTTACTTGATTTATTTTCATGGAAGCCTTCACTTATGCTAAGCACACCTTGTGCTCTCAATGATTAACTGAAGGAAATGCAATTTAGATGGTGCTGCAAAGGAAAAGTAACAATGCCGTCAGATAATTTTTGGATTTCTAGAGTTTATAAAGCACTTTCAATTATATTATTTCATGTCATGGTCACAACAACCTTTCCTGGTGCATATTACCTATAATAGACAAGCAAATTGAGAAGATGGGAAGTTAAGTAATTTCCTTCAAACTATCTCTGCTAGGAATGAACTGAACCACGTTCACACTGACTTTCAATTACAGATCCCACATATTGTCTCCTCCTTGGCCTGCAAGAAGCCAGAAACAACTTCAAGGATGTTCTCAGTCTTGTAGGTGTGGTAGCAGCAGAAGTGAAGCTTTGTCTAGGACTAGAACTGTACATCGTTTTACCACCGAAGCCATTCTGACCTGGCAGTGGTATGGAAACAAGCGACTAGTGTAGTGACATAGACACTTATATTTGAAAAAAATCAAATAGAACTTGGGGAAAAAATGGGATAGATTCTTTGGTAAGAACTTATATGAGATCCAGGCACTGTCAGACACCAGGCATGCATTATTAGTTTTCTTGATATGTGAGCATACGTCTTATATTGCTTATCTAAGTCGCTTATATCAGTACACTCTTAGAAGCTAGATTTAACAAAGCAAATCTAAAAGTAATGACTTTCAGGAAAATAGTTAATTCACAGAGGAGTTCTTTTATCAATTTATTTTTCTCGTCTATTTATTTCTCTTGGCCATTCTGTGTCTCTTCCTATTATACAACGTAAGTTCCTGGAAGTTAGGGGTCATATTTTCTGTTTTTTTATTCAATATTCCTAAAGTCACTATCTTCACACTATATTAACAATACTTCCTCACCAACTTCCCAAAGAATTAATGCCTACTTCACTTATCCAATGGTCAATAAAGACTCTAGACTTGGTATCTGACTGCATAAATTCAAATTCTTGATTGTTTCCTTGACCAATCCTTGATCATTTCCTATGTATGAAACCTTAATGTTGTCAAAACTAAAAAAAAAAGTCTAAAAAAGCAAAGCATATATCTGATGCACTGAACACAAATGACTAAAGACTGTATCAGTTGTGGAATGTCATGAAGGACATCATATATGAAGAAAGCAAGGGGTCACTAAAAAAGAGAGGAAAGAAAGAAAATACCAAAGTAGATATCAAAAGACACTCTGAAACTTGCTTTTGAACCCCAGTACCTAAAGTGAGTGGAAGAAATGATGAAGTAAAAGAGCTGAACAGAATATTTCAGTGGATATCTTGAAAGAGACTAAGTATCATAAATAACATGAGTAAAGACCTGGAATTAGAAAACCAAAAGGAAATCAGTTGCTTGGCATTTATCAGTCTGAAAGAACTGAAGAATAAGTTCAAGCCTCAAGTGGTAGCAGTGAAGGATTCTGCTGGCAAAGTGCTAAGTGATGCAGGAAGCATCAAAAGAAGATAGGAATTCATAAGACAGCTACTTGGCCAATGAACTGGAAGAAAGGTCATCCACTTGAATGCAGAAATTATCTAGCAAAAGCATTAATATCAAAGGCAAATAAAATTTTGCTAAACATCTTTCAAAAGCAGCTGCCACAGTACATTGACATGGAACTACCAGAAATTGAAACTGGATTCAGAAGAGGACATGGAATGAAGGATGTCATTGCTGATGTCAGGTGGATCCTGGCTAACAGCAGAGAATACCAGAAAGATGTATGTCTGTGTATTATTGATTATGCAAAGACATTAGACTTCATGAATTGTAACAAACCATGGATAACATTGCAAGAAAATGGTAATTCCAGAACATTTAATTGTGGTCATGAGAAATCTACACATACATCAAGAGAAAGTCATTCAAAGAGAACAATAGGATGCTGCGTGGTTTTAAGTCAACAAAGGTGTGTGTCAGAGTTGTGTCCTTCTACAGTACTTATGCAGTTTGTATACTGAGCAAACAATCCCAGAAGTTAAAGTGTATGAAGAAGAATGAGGTCTCAGGCTTGAAGGAAGACTCATTAAAAATCTGCAATATGCAGACAACAAAACCTTGCATGCTGAAAGTGAGAAAGAATTGAAGCACTTATTGATGAAGATCAAAGACCACAGACTTCAGTATGGGTTATACCTCTGCATCAAGAAAACAAAATTTCTTACAACTGGACCAATAAACAATATCATGTTAAATTGAGAAAAGACTGAAATTATCAAGGCTTTCATTTTATTTGGATCCACAATCAATGCTGCCAGAAGCAGGAATCAAGAAATCAAAGGATGCAATGCGTCGAGCAAACCTGCTACAAAAGACTTCTTCAAAGTTTTGAAAAGCAAAGATGTCATTTTCAGGACTAAGGAGCTCCTAACCCAAGCCATGATGTTTTCTAATCACGTTGTGTGCATGTGGAAGTTGAGCAGTGAGTTAGGAAGACCAAAGAAGAATTGATGCCTTGGAATTCTGGTGTTGGTGAAGAATATTGATATACCATGGACTGACAGAAGTATGAACAAATCTACCTTGGAAGAACTACAGCAAGAATGCTCTTTAGAATGAGGATGGAGAGACTTTGTCTCATGTACTTTGGACATGTTCTCAGAAGGGTCAGTCCCGGGAAAAGGATATCATGCTTGGTAAAGTAGAGAGTCAACAAAAAAGAGTGAGACTCTTAAGGATGTGGACTGGCATGGAGATAACAGGGATGGGCTCAGACAAGAACGAAGATGAGAACGGCTCAGGATGAGGCAGTGTTTTGTTCTGTTCCACACTGGGTTGCTACGAGTCAGAATTGACTCTACAGCACCTAACAACAACAACAACCAGGGAAGTACATGAAGGAGAGTACTGAAAGAGTCTAGACTCTAGCTTTCTGCTGTCCTGACTTTTGGGAGACAGTGGTGCTCCTTGGAAAATCTATGGGGCAGTTCTGCTGTCCTATAGGGTCTCTGTGAGTCAGCATTGACTTGACGGCACTGGGTTTGGTTTTGGTTTTTTTGAGTTTATATTGAGATCTAAAGGAAATAGAGGACTAGAATGTGCCTGAGAGACAGGAGTGTATAACCTAGCAAGCAAGGAAGCATGGGCTTACTTGTGCTTGCTTAGTACTGTGTAGTGAACAATTTCACGTGGGTTTGGTGTGTAGAAATTTTTCTAAAACAAACAAACAAACCAACCCACTGCCAAGTTGATTGTGACTTATAGCCCACCCTGTAGGACAGAGTAGAACTGCCCCTTAGGGTTTCCAAGGAGCTCCTGATAGATTCAAACTGCCAACATTTTGATTAGCAGACATAACACTTAACCAGTATGCCACCAGGGTCTGCATGTTAGTAAGTAAGCACAAATAAGCTCATACTTGAAACCGTGGTGGTGTAGTGGTTAAGTGTTACACTTACTAATCAAATGGTTGGTAGTTCAAATCCACCAGGCACTCCTTGGAAACTCTATGGGACAGTTCTATCCTGTCCTATAAGGTTGCTCTGAGTCAGCATTGACTTGGCGGCAGTGGGTGGGTGGTATAGCAGGTAAGTGCTACAGCTGCTAATCGAAAGGTCAGCAGTTCAAATATACCAGGTGTTCCTTGGAAACTCTATGGGGCAGTTCTAATCTGTCCTCTAGGGTCGTTATGAGTGGGAATTGACTCAACATCAGTGGGTTCTTTTACCTTACTTACTTGGGCATCTGTTCCTGTCAGGGACCGTAAATTTGGAAAGAATCTTTGATTCTGTAGGAAGGTGTTGTGGGTTTGGCAGAAAGGTGGATGCCAGTGATACCTAGAAGCAGAATCTTTAATGTGGTGAAAAAATGTGAAATTGTTCACTATAGATGATCTAGTAAGCAGGGTAAGTACTGTGCTTACCATGCCTATTGACTAATCTGCCCCAGCTGACAGATGAAACATCTTCATCTAGTGTCCCAGGTTACTTTGGAAATAGGCTTTGAAATAGAGTGATGTCAGCATCAACACCAGTGGGGGACAGAGAGCAGCAGGATTGGGAGAATTTGGGCTAGGTATGATACAACGGAGGCCTCGGCTGATCCCCCAGGAAGCTGCGGGCCTAGGATGGCCCTTCAGAGTTTCCCTCGATGAAGTAAAAGGACTGGGCCTTTATACCCTGCAAGATGGAGGCACTTTCACAGTCCTGCAAGACCCGTCACTGATGAAGACCGTCACCAGAAAGCGAGGGATGACCTTGGACAAGACAGCTGTCTTCATTCAAGGGAAGTGCCTGGTGAGGGACTCAGGTGAGAAGCATGAGGCACCAACATTTTCTGCAAGAGGGGTCCTGGATGTTTTATTCTTAAGTGGGTCCAATAAAGGATCTGGGCAACCAGCATAACATCTACTACACCTAATAATATCATTCTTAAAAACAATTAAATAAAGTAGTCAAAACCACCTCCCTTGGCCTCACATCCACCTCTAGCTTTTATTCTATTCCTCTGTTCTTCTTCAAAGGCATGCCTCTTGAAAGATGCCTCGGTGCATGCTATTTCCACCTCACTTCCCATTTATGCCTCCGTGTGTTCCAGCCTGCCTTCTGCCCCATCGTGACTCAGTAACCACGTACCAAAATAACAAGTGACCTCTATGTTGCTGAATACAATGGAGAGTCTTTAATCCTCAGCAGCCACAGTTGACCACATTCCTTTAGTCTTCTGTGACTTCAAAATTCTGTTTTACCCTTACATCACGGGCTGTGCCTTCACAATTTCCTTTGAAGCCTGTTGTGGATTGAATTGTGTGCCCAAAAAAGATACGTTGAAGTGCTACCCCTTGTACTTGTGAATATGACCTTGTTTAGAAATGGAATTTTTCTTTGCAGACATTATCTGTTAGGTTATACAAGGTCGTACAAAAGGAGAGTGGGATCCAATTCCTTCTGAGTGTTGTCTTATAAAAAAGGAAAGCAGACAGAGACGGAGTCACACACAGGAGATGACACCATGTACAGACACATCTGTGAGCAACAGGGAGAGAGTCAGGATTGTCAACAGCCTCTAGAAGCTGGGGACAAGGCACAAAACAATTCCTCCCAGAGAGCCCTCAGAACCAGTCAGCACAACCAATATCTTGATTTAGAATTTTAGCCTCCAAAACTGTGAGGCAATAAATTTCTGTTTATTCAAGCCACCTGCTTTGTGGCATTTTGTCTCTGTAGGCCTAGGAAACTAAGACAGTGCCTCACTGTCTGCCATAAGCCTTTAAACACTGAAGTTCCTTGGGGCTCAGTTTGTGTCCTCTTGTCTTCTCCCCCTGGATGCTCTCCTTAAGCATTCTCATACACACATCTTACTCTTTCTCCAGCTCTTTCCTCTCTGCCTATTTAACTCCTCTTCATCCTTCCAGTGTTAGTCAAAGGGTCATTTCCTCATGGAAACCTCCCTTTTCTCCTGTGAACTGATCAAACCTCACTGGAAGGTCCACTTAAGAGTCTCTGTATTTGTTCTTCATTATGCCTAGCATAGATGCAACTTTCCATTTGTTCATGAAATTATTTCATTAGAATCTGACATTCTCACTCTACTGTGGGCTCTGTAAGGAAGAAGATGATAGAGATACCACACTCAAAAAATATCTTTCAAATGGCTACATGGGTGGATGAATGAAGTCCCCATATGGAACACAGGATAAAGGGCAGATTTTAGGGAAATATGTGTTGTTTAGTACTGAGAATGTTGAGTTTAGGTTGCTGGTGTGTTATCCAAGTATTATATACAAAATGCACTTGGATAAGTGGTCACGAAAGATACAGGGAGGGACAAAACCATCAAAGGCTATGTAGAGTGAGAGAGAAGACAGCCTGGCATAGGACCCTGAAGACCATCAGGGCAAAGAAACAGACTCCCAAGGAAGACAGGCCAGGGCACAAACCAGAGGCATTTAGTGTCAAGGCATCCTGGAGATGAGACTGTTTATAAGAGATGCAAACTGAATCAAACCTAGTACCACTAGGTTAATTCTGACTCATAGAGATCCTATAGACAGAGTAGAACTGCCCCATAGTTTCCAAGGAGCAGCCAGTGGATTTGAAATGCCATTCCTCTGGTTAGCAGCCGTAGCACTTAACCACTACACCACTAGGGTTTCCTGATGCAGTAGTCAATATCTGCATTTTGCTAAAAGATTAAGTAAAATAAGAACTGCAAATCATCCAAGATCCTAAAAATAAGGAGGTCATTGGTGACCTTCATGAGAGAAGTTTCAGTGGACTCTTTAGGACGAATTAGTAGGAAGTGGGAAAACACAGACCTCATAGATGGTCAGATTTCTTGAGAAACATCTGATGCAAGGAAAGAGTAAGACTGGACAATAGCCAGAAACAAATGTGGAAAGCAGAGACTATTTACTGCTGTTTACACTGGGGGACACATGAACAGGTGCTGACAGGTGCTTGAAGAGAAGGGGAGGCTGAAAAGGGAGACAAAGTGAGGGATAGTGGCAGAGAAGGCACAGACAGCCAGGCAGCAACACAGGTGGAAAGGCGAGCGACACAAGGAGGACACAGAAAAGAAGCCTAGAGTTTGGGTGGGTTTTAAGTTTGGTGGCCAGAAAGTGAATGAGGTCTTAGCTGAAGACCTCTGTTTTCTCTGTAAAGTTCAAAGGCATTCCAATCATTCCTTCTGACTGGATCATAAGCATACAGCAAAGATGGATTGGTGGAAGTCCAGCAGTGCTGACTTCAGTTCAATAATTAGAGCATTTTAATAATAACAAGGTCAAGCCAGCCAAGTGTCGTCGAGTCAGAACAATACTTGCAATAATAATAATAATAATGACAATGTCTACCTATCTAACTGTTGCCATGGACTTGATTTAGACTCACAGTGACCCTGCAGGACAGAGTTGCACTGCCCACATAGGGTTTCCAACGAGAAGCTGGAGGATTCAAGCTGTTGGCCTTTCAGTTAGAAGCTGATCTCATAAGCACTGTGCCATCAGCTCTCCAATAAGGAGTGACAATCACCAACTTTGGGGATTATTCATCATGCGCCAAATAATTTGCCAGAAGTCCATTCCAACTTATGGGGATCTCATATGTGTCCGACTAACACTGTGCTCCATAGAGTTGTCAACAGCTGATTTGTCACAAATAGATTGCCCGGTCTTTCTTTTGGCCAGAAGATTGACTAAGGATTTTAAGATGAATCACTTAATTTTCTGAGGAACCCAAATGAGATTGGTATTTCTATTATTTTTATTTTGTTGATGAGCACGCACAAACTAAGATTTAGGAAGGTGAGGTAACTTCTTTGCGGTGACGTGTTCAGAAGCTTCTCTAAGTACAGAACGGAATACCTTGACTGGTAATGAGGTCCCCATCTCTGATGGTGTTTATGCCTAAAATGTGTGATTGCTCTGAAGATCAAAAAGTACAAGTGTCTTTTAGAAGTAGGAGATGAAAAAAATATGTTTTAAGGAAAGGCTGGTCATCTTTATTCCCAAATACTTCAAAGAAGAACTTGTTGTGTATGTTATGAAGAGCAGTTCAAGCAAGAAAGGTGGCATGACTATAATGTGCTGGTTTTAACTCATATACCTTGGGATTTGGTGGATCCATAAATGCCACAGGGGTCATACAAAGAAGCTCTGGATTTGTCTTCATGGCCCCCCTGGACCACCCCTGTTAAACTACAACACCTACACTTCCACCTGTTCTAATGCATTTGGGGATCACTTATAAAATTTCATGCTAAAAAAAATTCTGTTGCTAAGAAAATGCATAAAAGACAGTGTCATGGATTGAACTGAGTTTCCCAAAATATGTGTGTGATAGTTTGTCTGGGCCGTGACTCCTGGTATTGTATGATGTTCCTGCACCTTGTAAATCTTGCCCCTGTGATGTTAATGAAGGAAGATGGGCAGCAGTTGTGATGGTCCGGCAGGACTCGGTGTGTGAGTCTGTTTGGTGCCTTGAGGCAATTGCATGACATATAAAGGAAAGAACCGAGCAGAGAGATTTGGGAACCTTGTGTCATCAAGAAAGCAGCACATCCTTCAGACCTGAGGTATTTGCACCAAGATGCTCCCTGACCAAAGATTAATGCAACACAAGGACCTTCCTCCAGAGCCAGCAAAGAGGGACAGTCTTCCTTCCCCTGAAGTGAACGCCCTGAATTTGAGCTTGTAGCCTATTGGACTGCGCAAGATTAAACCATTCTTTGTTAAAGCCGTCCACTCATGGTGTTTTCTTTTAGAGCAGTATCAGATAACTAAAACAGCCACTGAGTGGGATTTTTGTTTTTTAATTTCTGTCTCTTTTTTTTATTTAATATGACTGAGTGAAAATGTACATTCCCGTATAAATTTACATGCCCACCTGTATGCAGCTTCCACTGCCCTCCGTGTCTGTGACAGCACACTATTAAAAAAAAAAAAAAACTGATTCCAACATAGATTCTAACTCTATGTTTCTGTAAATTTTGTTTATGTACATGTTTATCATGGTGGCTGCAAGAGCTGTCTTTTCAACATGATTGCCACTGTGCCTGCAACACCCCCAGGACCCCTGTCTGCTCCTGAATTGACTTGCTCAACTCTTAGCAGGATGCCCAGCATCCTTGGGAGGGTCAACCAATGTGAGCTGCAATTCAGTGCTTCTCAGACTTGAGTGTCCGCGGCCATTTCCACAGGGGGGGTGGGGGGCGCAAAACCCAGACTTTGCCGAGCTTTGTCCCAAGAGTTTCTGATTCTGTGTATTTCAGGCGGGCTGGAGAACTTCGGTGTCTAACAAGCTCCCAGGTGATGCTGACACTGCGGGTCCCAGATCAGCCTCTGAGTAACACTGATGTGCTGCTACCCAGATCTTGGAACCCATCTCTGTGCTGCTCTGCTGTTTTGATTCCCTCTTCCCCATTTTCTGAAAATGTCTGCTTTGGAAACGCAACTGGCAGACTTGCTTTGAGCTCACACGGAAAGCTCCTGACTCAGCCCTTTCTCACTGATTCCAGCCGAGTCCCTGGGGAAGAGGAGGGCGGGTGAGTGGACTCTGGCCGGCTGGGCGACCTGTGGAGCGAGTCACCGCAGATGACTCTGGTTCTGCGGTCTAATGAGCGATGTGATACCTGGACCACGGACTTCTTTAGAGATGAAATTCTGGGGGTGGGCACGGGGTAGTTAATCACCAATTGGTGATGAAGCTGCTGTTTCCATGGTGATTTCACGCACAGCCTCGCGGACCCTGGGCTCTCACCTCCTCCCATTCGCTGTAACCTCCATTAAGCAGAGACAAAAAGATTAATACAGCAGAAGCCATTTAATGAACCCGGGGTTGGGACAGAAGCTTTTAGCGTTTTCCTGGTACTCGGTTCCTGGAATAGCAATACAGCTGCCTTTCAGCCTCTTAGAGCAGCGTGCAGCAACGCTTTCACGGGGTTTTTAATCTCTCCCTTATTGTCAGACATCAGTGGCAGCAAAAGCCTGGGCAGACAGTCTCCTCGTTTGGGGAAAAACCCCCTTTTCTTTACCTCCGTGTGTAATTCATTTTATCTCTCCACACCAGGATGGGGAGAGAATAGGCAATCAAAGGAAAGGGAGAACGGGACGCAAACCTCCTTTCTCAACAGGAAAGGGCAAAAAGGGAAAGCCGGCACTGCGGCAGGGGTGGAGGCAGCCAACTGGGTGTCTGGCGCCCTGTGTGTAATTCAAGATGCGGTGTGTGATGGCAGCGAATCGCCTTCCGTCTTCCACCTGTAAAATGGGAGTAATCCTCCGTGCCACTATGCTAGCTGCGCAGGGATCCTGGGGATTATAAAGAGCCATCTGTAGAGGCGCTCATTTGAAAGGGAAATGAAAGGAGGATTTCAAGCCCTGGTTCCCTGTATCCTGCAAGGCCCGCAGCCCACCTTCCTCTCTGCAAGCTCTGTGCTGTCATTCATCCCTCAGCACACAGCAGGTCTGATGTGAGCGCAGTCCTGAGCAGCAGAGGAGAGGCTCTCCGAGCAGGCTCTCCTTTGGCACGTGTGCACCTGTTTGCTTTGCCACCCCCTGTCATTTATGACCTGCGCGCCAGCTTTGCAGCGTGCAGTCCTCACCCAGACCCCGCACCCGCTCTGCCTGTACAAAGAAGCTCCCGGGAGCCTCTCACGCGTGGCTTTCACGTGAAGACCCATCACCGGCGCCCCTGTGACAGTGGCGACTCTAGCTTGAGACAGCTGACAGACAATCTCTTTTCCCCGTATGATCCAGAGGCTCTTGAGGGAATTTCTCAGTAATGAGTAATAACTGTAAAAAGCAGCAATCATTGTAAAGACAAAGGTGTGGGGGCTGGGCATCTAGTTATGAAAGAGTAAAGAACCAAAATACAGACCCTTCAAGTAGCATTCTCCAACCACTCATCAAGACCCACTTTGGTAGGAGGGGTTCTTAGCAGACGAAGTCCTGGGGTTCAAATCTCACCTCTGATACTTGCCATCCAGGGGACAATAGGGAAATTCTTCTCCTTTAGCTGTGAAACTGTGAATTTCTATGAGCATGATGTGTGTCAAACTGGGCCCTTTACAGGCATTTAATATGTGATTTTTACTGTTTT
Source organism: Heterohyrax brucei (assembly GCA_028571685.1). Taxonomy (NCBI): domain Eukaryota; kingdom Metazoa; phylum Chordata; class Mammalia; order Hyracoidea; family Procaviidae; genus Heterohyrax; species Heterohyrax brucei. Next base: position 10,272,770 of record CM053164.1, on the reverse strand, counting down.
TCTGTCCCTTCTTCCTCCCTCTATAAATTGCAGCTGAATAAGAGAACTAAGGTCAAAATCCAGGAATCAATAGCTGGCATTGAATCTGAGGGTGACTGTGAGGAGCTTGGCCAGAGACAAGATCAGCTGCAGAGAAGGAAAACTCGGGGCGCATGTCAGCCGTGATCAGAGAGAGTGCTCTTGTCCTGAGCAGTGACTTCCTGCTTAACTGCACGGGGTCAGGATTTCCAAGTCCAAGTCTGAGCCTGAAGGAGGCGTCACAGCAGAAGTTAGGAGACAGAGAGACAGATGCTGAGGCCTGGTCCTGACTCCATGGCCCAGCATCAAGACACCTTGGTAATGGTGATCGCTCGATGACTTGTTTTGTCTTCATTCAACTGCCTGTGATTATTTTTAAATGGTAAAATGACTTCATATTTTTTATTATGGTCATTTGTTGAATGGAAAACACTGAGAATAAGAGAGTTTTTTTTTTTTTTAATACAAACTCTGAATAGAACAGCAACCTGACCACCGCCACCACTACTGCCATCACAGCTAAATGGGCACCAAAGACTGGAACGGTATCGTGCCATCCACAGGCGTATTACTCACGAGGGCTGAAGCTGTTCAACACCACTGATAACTGCAAAAATCCCCGTAAAAAGATTTACTTGGAAGCGATGTCCGAGATTTTATAAAACTGGTGTTGTATACACTCAGCATCACATATTCACAAGGTGTGTATTTGGGGGTTAAGGTAAATTAAAGTGCAATTTCTGCCTTTTGTTGCAACCTGAATTAAATTCACGTATGTTTTTCTACAGAATGCAAAAAGAGACCCCCACTAGGAATTTACTGATCACTAGAGGCTAGCCACAGATCCCTCTGACAGTGAGTGCACCTATCCTTAGGTGGTACAGTGGTTAAGAGTTCCACTGCTGACTGAAAAAGCTGGCCATCAAATCCACCAGCAGATTCTTGGAAACCCTATAGGGCAGCTCTACCCTGCTCTGTAAGGTGACTGTGAGCCAGAATCAACTCATCTCTAATAGGTCATCGTGTTAACAGTCAATCTAAAGTTAGAAGAGCCAGTCATTTTAAAAGTTAATTCTTAGTGCAATTGTAGAATCAAAATCTACCCATTGCAGTCCCAAATGACAAGAGAGACAAGTGTCATCAAGAACCTATCCCACAGTCTATTCCAGGAAACACTGTGACAGTCTCTATGAGATATGTCTAGTCTAGGGGACAGAATGCTATCTTTTATATTAAAATTTCAATGCAGTGTGAGTCTGAAGCCTCCTCAGGATAGTCTCTGTTGTTTTGTTAGGTGCCATTAAGTCACTTCCAACTCATAGTGACCTTACATCTTACAGAATGGACTAGAGCCCAGTCCTCGGCCATTCTCTCAGTCTTTGCTATGATTGAGCTCTTCGTTGCAGCCACTGTGTCAGTCCATGTCATTGAGGGTCTTCCTGTTTTTCGCTGATCCTCTACTTTACAGATATGATGTCCTTCTTCAGGGTCTGACCCCTCCCTATAACAAGTCCAAAGTACCTGAGATGAAGTCTCCATATCTTTGCTTCTAAGGAGCATTCTGGCTGTAGGATGTCTTTATCTCCTTATTACTTAATCTCTGCCTTTTTCCAGACATTTGGCCTATCCCTTAATCAGAGAATCTAAGGGACAGAGCTTTAAGAAAAAAAGGCTGTACCTGATTGACAGAATATTATGACTAGCAGATAATGCCAGGGTGCCATAAGGGTGGCACACTTGGCCACTAACTTAAAGATTGGTGTCTACCCAGAAGTGCCTGGGAAGAAAGGACTGATAAGCTCCTTCTGAGAAATCAGCCCATGGGAATCCCATGGAGCTCTGACACACATGGGGTCTCTATGACCTGGAATCAACTCCAGGCCAACTGGTTTGTGGAGAGCAGGGAGCTATCCTACACATCAAACAGACAGAGCGCAATTCGGAGGGCCTGCAGATTTGCGTTCAGCTGTGCCCTGCTGTTTCTGCTCCAGCCCTGCCATAACAGACCCCTTCCCAAGCATCCTCAGTTCTCTAAATGGTCTCTCTCATCTGTCTACTGAAAGTATATTCATAACCAAAAAAAATCTCACTGCTGTCGAGTCAATTCTGACTCATAGCAACCCTTTGGACCCAGAGTAGAGTTTCCAGGGAGCACCTCGTAGATTCGAACTGCTGCCCTTTTGGTTAGCAGTTGGAGCACTTAACCACAACACCGTTAAGGTTTCCTGTGCTCAAATATCTGCCTTCAAGGCAGATCAAATACCAGGAACACCAACACTTCTTAGGATTTGTAGTATCCCACTGGATAAGTGATTCCTTTGTCTTAATTCTGGATCCATGTTCTCTGATTAGATTATTGATTTTTTTTTAATTATGCTTTAGCTGAACATTTACAGAGCAAATTGGTTTCTCATTAACCAATTAATACAAAAATTGTTTTGTGACATTGGGTTCCAGTCCTGTGGTGTGCTAACACATTCTCCTCCAGCTGGATTCCCTGTTTGCACTCACCCAGTTCTCCTATTCCTTCTTGCCTTGTCGTCTTTGACGTTGGCCTAGTGTAAACGTTCAGTCTCACAAACATAATTAAACTAGTAAGTGCATTTCTCACATGTGTTGTTGTTGGTCCTGTAGACACGTCTAATCATTGGCTGAAGGGTAGACTTCAAAAGTGATTTTAGTGCTGAGTTCATATGGTGTCTGGGAGCCATATTCTTGTATCTTCTTCAATGTCCAGCAACTCTGGTCTTTATTCTCTGTGTGTGTGTGTGTGTGCGTGTGTATGTGTGAATTTGGTTTTGTTGAGCACTTTTTCTCTCTTCAGGAACCACTAACCGTAAACCCCACCAGAGCAGCCAGTGGTAACCTACCACTGTCTAATTGTTCTGGAGTCAGTCTGATGGCAGTTGTAATCCGTTATTCCTTTGGAGTGATCTTACCCTTGCATCATTGATTTTCTTCATTCTGCTTTGGTCCAGCCTGGTAGGACAGGTAGATGTGTCTTAAATAGCTGCTCATAGGCTTTTAGGACCCCAGACACTGCTAACCACAGCTAGATATTGAATATTTTCTTTATAGACTGTTATATACCAACTGCGCTAGGTGTGCCCTGAGACCAGGGTCCCAGCCATCAGCCCAGCAATCCTCAGGCAATTTGGATATATCTGTAAAGTTTCTATGACTTTTCTTTGGTCAAGTTATGCTGACTTCCCCAAGTAATGTGTACTGCTTTACCCTGCAACAAAGTGTTAATTTTTTGAATGATCCCACAGATTTCCCACAAGACAATATGTAAATTGGAGTGAATCAATAGGGTTCAAATGAAAACAAAAATGAGCTGTAACGTACTTTTCCACATTGCAAGGAAACATGGTACAGAAACAGCATCATCTGTGCATTCAGAAGTACGTATTGAATTCTGGCACTGTAACACATTGGCTGAATGGTGATACACAAGTTACATATGATCCTCTGAGCCTTAATTTCCTTGCCTTTGATCTTGGGGTAACAATGCTTTTCTCTCAGCATTGTTTTTAGAATTAAATGAGATGATTTGACTGAGGCGCTCAGCACAGGGCCTGCCTGGGATGAATGCAAAGACAGAGAAGCTCCCATTGCCACCGTAACACAGACAGTGCTCTTGAGTATCTTGCAAAACTTGGCAATGAGGATGAAGGTAAATTCCCCATTTATAGGCCTGTGAAGAAAGCTCTCCAGTCCTACAGTTCCCTCATAAGCGGGAAGTGAGCATATAAAATTGAGAATGTGATACAGGGAAGAGCACACTCACTGGATGAAGAGTCAAAGGGGTGAGTACAAATATTGGCTCAGTTCCTGGCCAGCTATGCAGAACTGAATACGTCACTTAATTGTTCTCAATCCCTATTTCTTCATTGATAAAATGAGGATTCAGATTTCCATTGTGCAAATATGCTGCAAAAGATTTCTCAAAAGCCCCGGTAAAGGAAAGATGTCCTTTGATGACTAAAATGTACCTCGCTCACATTGCAGTCTTTTCACTCACCCTGTATATGCCTGAAGTGGACAATGAAAAATACCGAAGACAAAAGAAGATTTGACACATCTGAATTGCAATGTTGCAAAGAATGTTAAATATACAGTGGACTGCCATAAGAACAAATAAGTCTGTCTTAGAAGAAGTATGACCAGTATGTGCCTTTGAAGTGAGAATGGTGAGACTTTGTCTTGTTTACAGTGGACATACCACCAAGAGGGAGAGATCACCGGAGAAGGACATCATGCTTGCTACAGGGTCAGCAGAAAAGAGCAAGACCCTCACTGAAATGGCTGCAAAATAGGCTCAAACATGGCAATGCTAGTAAGGACAGCATGGGACAGCACGGTGTCTTATTCTGTTATGCACGAGGTCATTATGAGTAGGCTAATTCAGTGGCACCTACCAAAGATAACAGCAGCAAAATGGGTTAGTACATCTTACGCGATAAGATTCTTAAGAGAATTTATTGAGTTTCATAATACTTCTCATGCACTACTAAGAGATCCAAGAGCAGATACTCACCACAGGCCTATTGTGTGTCTAACTCCAGGTCAAACACTGGGACATATTTGTCCCACAAGCCTGAGATTGAAGTCTATTGGGTTTGTAAGGTTGAGGAAAACCAAATCAAACCAAATCCACTGTCACTGTGTCGACTCCGACTCTCAGCGACAACTACAATATGTATGTATTTTATGGTTTCACGAGAATTCTTACGCTTCATACAATAAAGAATACAATAAAACTACATAGACTTCTTGATATGACTAAGTATGTAAGAATCCTGAAAGGCAAGAAGGTTTATGTACAGAAACAGAGCACTATACAATGACAAAAGTAGAGACTTGGGCAATAGGCAGATGTGTGGTGCACTGGGCTAGCTCATTTGTCTGCACATCCGTTTCCTCTCCTGTAAACCTGAGTTAAGCAAAATTAACCTCAGAAGCCTATTTTGTGAATTAGAGATAATGTCTATAATAGAAGCTGGTTTCTGAAAAGTACTAAGTAACTAATACCTGTTATTACTGTAACCTGAATAAGCAAGGTAGCATCCAAAGGGAGCCAAAGGAGACTCTAAACACCCCAAAGAGGAACAGAAAGCTTTATTGCCTGTTTTCTTGAGGGAGCAGAAGGAAACCCAGGTCCAAATGCACAGCACGCTAAGAACCCTTATGCCTAGTCTTTTACTCCATGCTCTCTCCTGAGGTCTCACTCTTCACAGCATCTGTTTGTCTCACTGAACACCTCCTGCTACTCAGAAACCAAATGCCCTTGTCCCTTAGTCCCAGTTTCCCTTTTGCACTTTTTGCTTATAAAATAATTTGATCTGTTCCTACTTCCTACCGTTCTCTTCTCCCATCCGTTACCCACTCAGTGCTACAAAGCCCTGATGCTGACTAAACGAACAATAGACCTCACTTCCTTAGAATCCGGGAGGTCAAGGGGCGATCATTACAAATACGTGCACGTGTGTGTATACATACACATGTAGGTATTTATCTATGTGTACGTGTATGTGTGTGCGTATATATATTGGAATCTCTATGGGGCAGTTCTACTCTGTAGGGTCGCCTGAATTGGAATCGACTCAGTGGCAGTGGTTATGTTTGTGTATATGGAGATGGAGAGAGAAAGAGGCAGTAGTTGTTCAGTGGTAAAATTCTCACCTTCCATGCAGAAAACCTAGATTCAATTCCTGCCCAATGAACCTCACAAGTAGCCACCTCTCTGGCAGTGGAACCTGGTGTTTTGCTATGGTGTTTTGGCAGAGCTTCCAGACTAAGGCCAGGCTTAAACTGAAAGTTCTGAATCACCCTGAGAATTTGCCTGTCAGGGACAAGCATTCATAGAACTCAGTTTGCACAAGTGGTGAAGTTCTCACTCCTACCTCAGTGTTAAGAAGGTCCAAAGCTGTGTTCCTACAGCGCCGTAGCCCCCTTGGGCAACATTTTTCTAAGGATAAGAGTGCACCAACTGAGTTATTCAGTTCTACTCAGTGAACTCAGGTCCTTTTCTATAGATAATCCAAGATGACCTTTTAAGTTGTTGGAATTTTTCCAAGAAAACACTTTACACATTTAAGGTTTTACTCTGCTGCTTGCTCTTTGAAGAGTAATGTCTTTCCACGTCTTCATCAAAACACTTGAAGACAATTTTCACCAATTCTTGTCCACCTGATCCCCTCAGTTCCTTTTTGCCCTGTCGTTTGCTTCTATATTTTGTCCCATCACAACACGGGATTACCTGGACCTGCTTGTATACCTGTTTTGGCCCTTGATATTCTGATGCTTTCACATCAAAGACTATTTAATAGTATGTGTAGCCTCAGCCTCTATCATGATTGCTGACATGCGGTAGGAACGCATTCATTTCTGAGCAAATGAACGCAGGGGCGGCACAGACATTCCCTGAAATACCTTACAGTGAGTATAGCAACATTGTCAGTCTACAGATTTTTTTAAATGTATGTAAATTAGTCATCCCTGGTGTATGTGATCAACGCTTCAATTAAAATACCTGAAAATTTTCCTCATCTGAGTTTAGAAAGTATCTTTATAGAAAATATAACCCATCTTTCACTGTTTTGTTCCACCATTTCATAAATATGATCACAAGACTGAAGGAATTGTTTGTTCCTTTGACTATGCTCTCAAGTTTGCAGAGAAACTTCCAGGTTTTGACCTTTTGGTAGGTCTCCTTGTGTCTATTGACAGGAATTAATTAATTAATTAAAAGTTAGCGTTTGGCTGTATTCAGCAACTTTCCCAATCATTTGTACCTTGATTTAAGTGAAGATTTATCCAATAATACTGCTTTTTCCACGATGTGTTCCTACCTACTCTACCATCAGTTTTACCAATAAGAACAGGACTCTAAAGGGACAGATAGCAATATGTTCTTACACGGAAAACAGTGCTCTTGGGACACACAGCTTCAGAAAGCAACATTATTGCTAAGGGACGCCACGCTGATGACCTTGACAATAGCTAGAGCACTAAAAGCATATCCCCCCCGAATTTTTATAGCTATCTGGCATTAGGATTTCTACAGGACTTCTAAGAACCTACCAGAAGTGAGAACACTTTTTGGATTTTTTGGTTCCCAGGAACAAATGCAAGAGGAGTCCCTTTGTACCTCTCACTCAGTAATAACACTGGGGAAAGTCTCAGCAAAAAAAAAAAAAAAAATTCTCTTTGGCTAAAAAATGTTTTCGCAAATTTTAAAGATGCCATGTGTATCACTAGGTCCTAGAGTTATGTATGTTCTACTTTCTAATGATTCAGGGTAGACCTGGCTCCAGGCGTGTTTTCAGGAAGAAAACACTGACTGTGGCCACAATAGCTGTGTGTCTTCTTTAGCTGTTACCATAATATATGAAGCAAAGCAAATGGTTTAGAATTGTGAACTGGAATACTTTTACAATTTCTAAACCAGACTAGATAAAAAGTAATATTTCATTCATTTTGTGTCCTTCAGGGTAATAACAATACCTGGGATATAGACAGAAAAATGCTAGTTTTTAAAGTTTCAGGAAATTATGAAGGAAATTGTATAGATAAAATATCAGAAGCACAATACTTGACACAAACTCATCAGTCATCTCTTCTTTGTATATTTCCTCACTTTTTGAAACCTAAAAGCATGTCCACAAAGGAAGAAGACATATTTTACTTCAAAAATGCAGTTATTCCAGACATGCTCATAGTCTTAGAGATTTCTTAAAAATTAATATTTTTAAACAATATAAATTAGGTGTCTCATAGGTTTGATAAGAATCTAGAAATTATTATTGATATTAAATATTTATACTGACTTATCAAAATTATTGTTGGAAAATACCAAAACCAAAACCAAATCCACTTCCACTGAGTGAATTCTGACTCATAAGTATCAAAATCTATCCATCAACCCATTCTGAATCGCCGTTATACTCGTAACACTGAGTTAGCTGTTATAGGTTACGATCAATAAGAAGAGATAACTGAATGATAAACTAAAAATGAATTCTGTGAGATAAAAAATTAATAATTGTACACCTACTGAGAAAATAAAAAATAAAATTGTACATGGATGAGTCAGACAAGATCTTCTTCCCCAAAGAGCTTCCTGATAGCTCCAAGAAATGCTTGTTGAATGCTCACTGGATTCTCAGGGTAATGGATAGTGTAATAAGACAAAGAGTCGTGCAAAACAATTAAAAAGAGTTGGAAAGCCATCAGTTAACATGAGTTCATGGCATAGAAGAGTGAGAATAGGGATGAAATCAGAGAAGGTGTCACAAAGCAGGGGATAGTTTGAAAAGAAAGATAATTTAGAGGAAAATATGAAGGTGGCTCATAGTCGTATTTTATGCCATTGCAAATCATCTCTAGAAGAGCCTCTAGACTTAGGAAACTCCAAAGCCCATTTCATGCTTCGACGGTACATCTAGAGTCATGGGATCTTAGTAAACCTTAAGGTAGACCCTTTCACACTTACATGAGGACTGCCAACTAAGTGTGCAAACTTATTCTAGAAAAAGTGCTACACACTTTGTTTTACTGAATATCACTACAGTCACCTTTCAAGTACTCCCTTTGGGAAGCTGGACACCAATACCAGTGACTCGTTCACCCTTGAAAGCAATTTTGGAGTTCTTTTTCTGGAATGGCCATCACAGCTGTCATCATATTACCTTGGTGTCCTGAATGTCATGAAAATGTCTTCCTTTCAGTATTTCACTTATCTTCTGGTAAAAAAAAAGTCACTGGGGGCCAGATTGGGTGAGTAGGGGTGGTGTTCCAATACAGTTACTTGTTTACCGGCTAAAAACTCCCTCACAGGCAAGTATACAATTAAGTTCGCAAACTTACCACTGTGCCACCATTTGCACAATGACCATTCCAAAAAGGGTTCCAAAATTAATTGGAAGGGTAGACTAGACACTGACATCAATACATAAGTTCCCAACAGGAGTACTTCGAAGGTGACTATAGTGATATTCAGCAAAGAGGTATGTAGCACTCAGAACAATTAAGTTCATGGACTTAATAAGTATCATATATTCCAGTTGTCAAACCGACACATCAATTTTTTAGCACAGTTTCATGTATAACTGTAGACGGTTTTGAGCACTGCAGTTTGTGAGATAGCCACTGCTACCCGGTAGCTATTGGCCCTGGTCCTTCACTCCCAGTGTGCCCAGATACGTGTCGTGGTCCTTCTTCATGACAGCCACCATCTCATTCCCTGAGCCCACCGTATTCCAGATTGTTGTTCTTAATTTCTTCCTCTGGACTCAAATGTGTGCACTCTGGTGTCCTCCCATTGATCTGCAGCCAGATGAAGACTGGTACCCCGGTGTGGTCTCTGCATTGCAGCGGAGTCCTGACCAGCCCAAGGCAGACAAAGGGAGCCATCACTTTCACTTTTCTCGTCACTATACTTTATTTAAAAACTTGAAGACCAATAGTTTGTGTGGCAGTCTTATAATGCTGCAGGTTTATTGCCAAATATTTTTTCATATTCTGTCTTTAAGTACTGTATGCATTTTGTATTCTGTATACTTTCAGCACGAAGAACTTCTAAAAGGGACTGTGAAAGGGGAAAAGAGAAAACTCCTTATATGTATATTTTCTAAGTTTTGGTCTAGAATCAAGTCGATACGGTTTTTGTGTTAAAACCACTTTACTCTGCAAATGACGTGGTCCTGTATTTAGACATTTTAAAAGTTTCCGGAGATAAATTGTTTGAATTAAAAAGTGAGGTTTGCAAAGTTACTGGACACAGAATCGCATATTCAAAAGTCAATCGAACGTCTGTATATTAACAGTGAAAAGTCAATAAAATTGATAATACCATCAAATTCTATCAAATGCATAAAACTAAATCCAACAAAAGTATGAAAGACCTCTAAACAAAAATCTACAAAGCTCTACTGGGAGAAATTGAATAACTGAATATATGGCAAGATACAGTATGTCTATAGCTTCAAAAGATCTCTGTGACATTTATTTCAATTTATTTGAAATTGGTCTGTAGATATAATGCAATTTCAATTAAAAATTTCACAGGTTTTTTTTGGAGGAAATCGAAAAGTGCTTCCTAACATTTATATGGACATGCAAATATCCCAGGTAATTTTGAAGAACAAGGATATAACTGGAGGATGTACACTGCTGGATATCTAGATCTATTATAAGGCAGTAGTATTCAAGACAGAACAATAGAATAGATTTTAAAACAAGGCAAAGGGAACAAAATAAAGTTCAGAATCAGGTCTACTAATGAAAGTCTCCTGATTTATGAGGAATGTGAAACTCCAGTGTAGTGGGAAAATACAGGTCTTTTCAATTAGTCATGCTGGGTCAACTTGAAAATCACACAACCAAATGCATTGCCATCAAGTGGATTCTGACTTCATATGGAAAAGAAAAGTTGACACCTGCCTCACAAAATAAATCTTATTCATAAAAATAAACATTAAATTCACTGAAAATTTAAAGCTGAAACATAAAATAATAATACTTTTAGAGAAAAATAGTAGAAATAGAGAAATTACTTGAAGTAAAAATATCTTAAAGTTCTAGGACAGAATGCATTTGCAAACTTAGTAAGAACAAAATATCAAAACAATAGACTGTAATATGTCTAAGTACTTTTATTTATCAAATGACAATAGTGAGAGACTGAAAAGACAAGCTATGGGGGGGGAAGATATCTGCAGTGTGTCCCCAATAAAAGACTCACACTCACAGTATATAAAGAACATGAAGAAACCAACACAAAAATAACAACAACAAAAGAAAAATGGGCAAACCACTTACATAAACATTCACAAAGGTACATAAAAATGTTAAGTGAATGTGCTAAATGGTGCTGAACTTTATTAGTCATCAGAAACACATAAGTTTACAGTATGATATTCTTACATAGCCATTCAAAACCAAAACCAAACCCAGGGCCATCAAGTTGATTCGAACGCAGAGCAACCCTATAGGACAGAGTAGAACTGCTCCATTGAGTGTCGAAGGAGCACCTCACAGATTTGAACTGCAACCTTCTGGTTAGCAGATGTAGTGCCTAACAACCACGCCACCAGCGTTTCCCTATATCCATCAGGGGAGAAAAAGGCTTGCAATACTAAGTAATCCTGTGAATGTGGAATAGACAGAATACCTGTATATTTCTGCCAGGGGTTCAGATTGGTATGACTTCTGAAAATTGATGGGTAGTTATAGTAAAACATTCTTAGAGAACTATTCATAATAGCTAAAAACTGGAAACCACATAAATATCCATCAATAGTAAGATTCTTGCTGGCAGAGTAGAGTGGCTCCCCATGCTTGGTGGAGTTAGGTCTGCTGATCGACAGAGCTGTAGTTGAATGCCTTTGGCCTGAGGCTTTCGAGCAGAGTGAAACACCTGGGAATAGACATCTATGGAGCTAAAAAAAGGGGTTGCCACACTTGCCTGGGCAGGGCAGAGGCCAAGGACCAGAGAGAGACTCACGTCTGCCGAAAAAATGTCACCCCGATGGGAGAATTGTATCCTGAGTGTTCTTGAACCTGAATTGTAATCTGTTACTTCTCTAATAAACTGCGTAACCATGAGTATTGGCTTTAAGTTCTGTGCGCCCATTGCAATGAATTATGGAACTCAGCAGGGAAGGAGGCAGTGCTGCACGAGGGGTGGTTGGTCTCGGAAATGGTAAAGATGGCAGAGACGGAGGAGGAATCAGCCTTGGGATGTCGACCTTGATGTTCCTTCCCCTTGTGAAGCTAGAGGAGATCCTAAGCTGTCTCCCTCCCCCCAGACATTTTTACAGCAAAATGGTGAGCAAAATCATTCAGACATGCAGGATTATGTATTGTATGACTGCATTCTATAAATTTCAAACACAGACTAAATAAATCAGTGTTGTTTAATGAGTCCAGAGAGCAAATACCGGAGAAGCAGGGTAGTGACAGTTGTGTGGTTTCTCATATTCTGATTATACTATTTCTTGGTCAAAGATGTGCTGAGTACAAGTGTTTGCTTTGTGAAAACTCACCGTGTTATATGTTATAGAACTATAACCTTATACTTTCACTTATAACTCAATTAAAAAATCTACAAAATTACATCTTTTCATATTTAAAAATACACATAGTTTGAGGAACTAGATTATGTGTCCAAATCTTCAACTTCCAAAAATTTGTCTTGATTTTACAGGATAATTGTGCTCACATTCATTAGCTTAGCTCGGCAATCTTAACTCTGACTCTTAAAGTCCCTTCGACACAATAGTCACAGTTTACAAAAAAATATTTTTACGCTGTTCTTATTTTGGCATGAGTTATCCTGTGATGGATACCCAGCTGGTCTAGTGATTAAGTGCTATGGCTGCTAACAAAAAGGTCAGCAGTTCCAACCCACCAGGCACTTCTTGGAAACTCTATGGGACTATTGTACTCTGTCCTATAGGGTCACTGTGAATCACAATCGCCAGTATGGCAGTGGATTTGAGAGGTATTTTCTCTTGGAAGAGAAAACTTTGATCAAGTACCTCTCCTACAGTAAAATGCTTACCATGGATTATATTTATACAAATTTGATTATACTTGGGTCCTTTTGGAGCACTTGCCTGACTATCAGCTAACGAGGAAGCTCATCAATATCATTTTGGAAAAGTAGAGCTAATTAGATCGTGAGAAAATCAATGTTTCTAAATAGAAAACTTTCTTTACTGGTAGCTGCAAATCTGCTTTTGATTACATGACAAAGTCCTAAGCTTGCTGTCTCCACATAGGCCTTTCTTCAGTCTCACAAGTAGGGTGCAGCTGGGAGAATCACTACACCCATCCATTCCTCCTCGGTAGGGTGAGTTATGCCTGGAACAAGGACAACTGGCCAAGGAGGCAAATGGAGCTTGAAATCCAGTCATCCCTCTCCTTGCAGAGCTTCATGCTCTGGGGTGGGGCTGTATTTGCTCCAAGAAAGTTGTGAGTTTTCTTACCAGCAGCAAGTTTCCATGAGGGCTAATTGTATCTCACCACCTTTCTCCAAAACCGTTCTTCTTCAACCCCTAATGATTCTAAAACATTAGCAACCAGTGTAACACAGAGGCGAAGCCAACGACAGCTTCTGGTTCTTGGAATGAGTGATGTTTTAATGCTGTGGTAATTGTGTCAACTTGAAGCAGTACTTGGGTGTGAGAATTGTCTTTGAGTATATTCTGCAATAAATTATTGAATTGAGATGCAGAAAAACTAATTGGTTAATAACCGTAATTGGTATTAAAGAGTGATCTAGATTTTTAAAAGATGCTTAAAAGGATAAATATTCAGTTCTCTCATTTTGCTTTTAAAAAGAAACAAACCTCCTTAAAGGTCTCCCCATAACGGAATACATACATGGATTAAATGGTACCCTCGGTGCTCAGGTGACAAACTACTGTCAAAGACTCTGTTGATGGCAGGCTACTGGACACCAGCCACTTGTCTGTGCATTATGCTGAAGATATTGATGATTATTATTTACATTCTATATGGCTCAGTAAATGTTCATTGTGCAGAACAATAGATTTATTTGTACTGAACAAAGAACATAATTCCAGTCCTGAGAGAGGACTTACATTTTAAGTGCTAACGTAACACAGTTGCAGACTTGCTCAGAGTGGAAAGGTAGAGGGCATTCTAACAGAAAAGAATTACAATGGGTCCTGAACTTTGTTAAGGGAAAAAAAGATCAACGTTTTTGGTCTGAAGAAGGTAATGTGTAATAAAATAAAATAAAATAAAATAAAAGCAACATAAAATTTGGCTTTAAGAGAAGGAAGTTAGGCAACAGGAGGAACAAAGTCAGACCACAGAGTTAGAAGAGCACAGAAATTTGTTCCAGTTCAGCCCTTCTAAAGCTTGCTCAGCCTCATTTAAGGATTATGGTTTCTCTTTTTACGGAACTAGGCCATTCATGCAGATGTCATCTATGTAGGCCTTGTGCCGCTTACCCCATTAGTGATTTATAGGATTTTATAGCATTATTTAGCAATTAGATTACCAGTCAGCTTTGTTCGTGTTTTGGTCTGTGTGAGTCCTGGGACCCAAGTTTCTTCTCTGTATATCCCTTCCAGATCTTTGCACACAAAAGTTCTGTAAGTTGTTACAGACTACCTGGGAATAGAATTCAGGTTTCCCCCTCTTTGAACACAAAAGGGACTAAAAGTGTACTCACAAATTCAGGAGACCTTTCTATATGACTTCTTGAAATTATGAAAATAATAGACGCTATTCACCTATAATGCCAAGTAGTTCCCCTTCACGACCAAAAGGGCTGAGGCTTCCTCTTTCCTTTTGATTTACCAAACTCTTACTTCCCAACAGACTACCTATTTTTTCCAAGAAAGTTCTGATCTGAAAAGGAGTCTAGAATGATGCAGTAACAGCAAATTTCCAGTCACAATTGACTGTTGGGAAAGTAATACTCTGAGTGTTAGGTAGGAATCCCATTGCATTGCCATTGAGTCAGTTTCAACCCATAGCAACCCTATAGGCAGAATAGAGCTGCCCCGTGGGTTTTCCAAGGAGCCTCTGGTGGATCTGAGCTGCCAGCCTTTTGGTTAGCAGACGAACTCTTAACCACCGTGCTACCAGGGCTCTGATTATTCCAATTATCGCTAGATATGAAAGTTGTTCTAAAGCTTTTTTCAATAATAATAATATGATGAACACCTTCAAGCACTGTAACATGTTGATTTATTTTCACTGTTTCCCTAAAATAAATATATATGCAAATACTAGATCAAATAATGAGAAGAGTTAATACCTGTTAATATAATTATTAAGTGGATATCTAATCTCACTGCTCGAGATCTTGGTTAGCACACTTCAGGATTCATAGAAATTGCCCCAGAAATTTCTGTAAAAGCAAAAGTTCATCCACTCATCTGTTGGTGGACATTTAGATCGTTTCTGCCTTTTGGCAATTGTGAATAGCATAAATGTATGCCTAGTTTAATGCTGGCTTTCTATAATCCTGAATCCTTAATCTTGACACTAAAAACCCATCTCATTATGTTCAAGAATATTGTAAACATATGTATATTAAATTTCCATTTATAAAATGCTCATATGTAAGGCGTGTATCTGATATTAAGAATCAGAGACTAGTTTCAATTTTATGTCTTCAATCTCAGCATATTTATGAGGTTCAGTCAGCAGATGAGTAGATATACAAAATGTGGTATGTATATACAATGGAATATTACTCAGCCTTAAACAGAAATGAATTCCTGACACATGCTAAAACATGAATGAAAATTGAAAGTGTACTGAGAAAAGACAATCACAAAAGGACAAATATTACAGAGTCTCACTCATATGAAATACTGAGAATAAGCAAATGCATAGAGACCAAACTTCAGTAGTTGTCAAGGACTAAAAGAAGGGGAAAAGAGTGTGCATCCTTGTTTAGGAAAGACTGAGGTTCTGTCTATAGTAATGGGAATTTGGCAAAAGATATTGATGAAGGGTACACATGAACTGTGTAATTGATTTGACTGTGTAATGTGCAATACACTGAACAGGCAAATGTTATAGACATCTTAATTTACATATGTGTACAAGAAAAAATGTTGCTGTATTCAAAGTCATTATATACAAAAACTAGCAGTATACAGCAAGAAACAAACTTTGCAGAAAATGTTGGAGCCAAATTGATACATTCTCTTCCCTAGATCCCTCTAAAACTAATCAAACACTATAACCATGCCAGGAAACCTATCCTATTGGAAAACATTTTAACAAGTAAACATGAATTTATCCTAACTCTTCCAACTGAACTAGGGGGAAAAATACACTCTAAAGTAAGAGAATTGAACTGAGTGTGATAATGTGAAAGTCATGAAAAATCACAAAAAGAAAACTTCAAATTTTCATTATGTCAGGAAACAACCATTTAAAGTAATGAAATCTAAGTGAAGGGTATATTGAAGTCTTTTGTGCTGTGCTTGCACCTTTTCTGTGTGTTTGAAATTATATCAAACCGAAGTGCTTTAAAACTAAAAGTTACCAAATAAATAAGTAAAAATCATCACAAATTCCCTGGGTTTTACCCAGAGGTAGTCCAATGCCATATAAATGAGATGTGGGCAAGAATCTAAATTTTAACCATTGTCTCAAAAGATTCTTATCAGACATTTAAATTATCAGGTATAAAGTCTGAAGCAAATTAAAACAAAAACTGTTAAAAAGATGTAGTTTGCCTCAACTGTGTTTCCAAGTATTGTTCTAGTGATGTGTTGCAGAAATTCAGGTTAACACAATATCAATAATAGCTGTTTATAGCCATTTAAAAATGTGCCTGAATATTCTTATTCAATGCATTTCCATCTCATACTACTTATTTACCTATTTATGTTTCAATTTATTTTAAAAGATAAAGCTGAAAACACATGAAAGTAGTAATATTTTGCAATTCACGTTTTATATCAGAACAGACAGGTTATCAAGACAATGCTAACAGTGGAATGTGCACATGTGTGAACTTCAGTGCCTTGTAGAGCTTTTACAAAAGCATGAGTTGATCACACATCCTTGACATGTTGCTTGTTATGTTTATACGATGACCTGTAAAGCTTTATTACTACTTCAAGCAAGAGAAGCAAGTTGACTTCTCTACCTCCAGGCATTCTCATCCACTAGCTGGTTCAGAAATAAAAGAAAAATGTGAAAATTTTACTAAGGTGTGAACTCAGTTCAAGTAGCAGAGTGGCTGGAAAACCGACGGAAAGATGTAGGAAGGAAAAGAGCTGGATAAGGAATGAAGCAGCAACTTTCTTTACGTGCTTGTCTGATGACCAAACTATACGTATTTCTAGAAGATTTCAGAGACCCTCCCCCACCACCCCCAAGGAAAAGCTTGGGGAAGCTTATAAACTTACCGATTTTTTTTAAATAACATTTTAATTGTGATTATGTGAAAGTTTACAATCCAAGTCAATTTACCAAGTGAAACACTGTACACCTGCCTCTGTGCAACTCTGTCTGCTCTCTCAACCAGTGACAGCACACTTTTCTTTTCCACTCTACTTCCAGTATCCGTTCAACCAAAACTTGTCCCTCCTGGTCCACCCTGTTCTCTCCTCTATAAAAGGAATCCAGTGGGACAGCCTCACATATAAATTAAACTTGCTGATTTTTTAGTTTTTTCCTTGCTGACTTTTTTAAAACATGGCTGGCTGGCTACTCTAGCTACATATAGCTTGAACAGGAGGTGGAAGTCTTATTGGCTTGAAATGTCTGGGCATAACCTTTGACTGATAACTGTTATCAGATAACCATTATGTGAGCATTAAACTCCATAGATACAAGCACAAATATAGGCAGCAGTTTAAAACATAGCTGGACAGAAACAGTCTCTGCATTGCTAGGAAAAGGGAAGCTTTTACAGTATAAATACAGGCAAATTAACTGCCCAGTGAAATCAAAAACAAAATCATCTGAAAAAAATAATAACAGAGTAATTTCCATGCTTTATCTGTAATGTCCAGTTGTTAGCCAAAAATTATCAGCAATGCACATAAAAATGAGAATGAGACCCACATTCAGAAAAAAAATTAGCTTGGAGTTTGCCCTGAAGTTATATTTAATAGTCAGTGGCTTACAACAAGCTATTAGATACATTTTCAGAGTTAAAGAAAAATCTAATCAGTGAATTAAGAGAAAATATAGTATTAATAAGTGAATAGAGATCAGAAAACCTCAATAATAAATGAAAATTATAAGAAAGTTTTAGAACTGAGACGTATAATATCTAAAATAAAGATTCACTGGATGAATTCATTACTAGCATTGAGATGGCAGAAAAGATAACCGACTTAAAGCTAGATCAATAAAAACTATCCAATCTGAAGAGCACAGAGAAAATGAAGTGAATAAAAATGAAGAAATATAAAGATATCTGTGAAACAGTATCAAGAATTCCAAATTTCCATGACTGTAGTTTCATAAGGAAAGAAGTAGAAGATATAAAAAGAAGATGTATGAAGCGGCCAAAAATTATCCTAAGTTAGTGAAAACGTTAATTTACAAACTGAAGCTCAACCAGCTCTAAGTAAGATAAACATGAAGAAAAATACATCTAGACATATCATATGCAAACTGCTAACCACCAGAAGACAAAGTACGACTCTTAATTACAGTGTGGGGAAATTAACAATTGACTTGTGGAAAAACAATAAAATAATAACAGTCTATTTTTTATCTAAAAAAAATGGTGTCCATAAACATTAGAACAACATTTTTGAAGTATTAAAGAAAAAAAAGTCTTCATGAGCAAAGTTCTTCTTATAAAAAGAAGGCAAAATTAAGATATTTTTGATAAACAAACACTGAAAATACCTCACTGCTGAATATCACTACAGTCACCTTTGAAGGACTCCCCTTAGGAAGCTATGCACCAGTGCCAGCACCTAGTCCACTTTTCAAAGAAATTTGGAACTCTTTTCAGATCCGACTCGACGGCACTTGGCTCTGGAAAGACAATTGTACATAGTGGCACAGTGGCCAAGTTCACGAATTTCATTATCTAGTTGTCTGTGAGGGAGTTTTTAGCCAGTAAATAAATAACTGTATTGGACCCTCCCTACTTGCTTGATCTGGCCCCCAGTGACTTTTTTCTTTACCTGAATGTAAAGAAAATACTGAAAGGAAGACATTTGGATGACATTCAGGACATCAAGGGTAATACGATGACAGCTCTGATGGCCATTCCAGAAAAGGAGTTCCAAAATTGCTTTGAAGGGTGGACTAGGTGCTGGCATTGGTGCTTAGCTTCCCAAGGGGAGTCCTTCAAAGCTGTCCCTAGTGACGCTCAGCAAATGAGTATGTGGCACTTTTTCTAGGATAAGTTTGCAGATGTGATTGTCAGACCTTGTATACTGTCTCAGTTGTCTAGCACTGCTGTAACAGAAATACCACAGGTGGATGGCTTCAGAAAGAGATATTTATTTTGTCTCAGTCCAGTAAGCTACAACTCCAAATTCAAGACATCATATCAGGGGAATTCCTTCTCTCCTAGCTCTAGAGGAAGATCCTTGTCCCCCAACTTCCCCTGGACTGGAAGCTTCTAAGGTGCAGGGACCCCAGTTCCAAAGGATGTACTCTACTCCCAGCACTGCTTTCTTGGTGATACGGGGTCCTCAGCTCTCTCCTGGCTTCCCTTTCCTTTATGTCACAACAGATTACCTCCAGGCAAAGTACAATCTTAGACTGAGTCCTGCCTCACTAATACCACCACTGTTGTCCATCCTCCCGCATGAACATCATAGAGGCAGGATTTACAACATATAGGAACACCACACGATACCGAAAATCATGACCTAGCCAAACTGGTATACACATTTTTTTTTGTGGGATACAATTCAGTCCATGACACATGTGTATCTAACTGTACATATATTGTATATGTGTATAGATGTGTATGTTGTTGTTGGGTGCCATCCAATAAGTTCCCACTCATAGAGGCCCAGTGAACAACAGAAGGAAACACTTCCTTGTTCTGCGTCATCCTCGTTGTCGACACTGTGGCAGTCCGTCTTGTTGAGGGTCTTCTGCTTTTCCACTGACTCTCTACTTTACCAAGCACAAGGTCCTTCCCCAGGGACTGGTCCCTCCTTATCACGTCCAAAGTATGTGAGGTACAGTCTTGCCATTCTCACTTCTAAGATGCCTTCTGGCTATACTTCTTTCAAGACAGATTTGTTGGTTCTCCTGACAGTCCATGGTATACTCAATACTCCTCACCAACACCATAATTCACAAGCGACAGTTCCTCTTCCATCTTCCTTATTCATTGTCCAGGTCTCACATGCATACGATGCAGCTAAAGTGCTTTAGATCTCAAAGTATGCAAAGATTTATTTAAAATAACTCAAAAAGCAAAAGCCATATATGAGAGCATTTGATAAACAAGACTGCTCTTTCATTAAGACGCACAAGGGCAAGCCACAAACTGAAAGAAAATTTTACAACCAATAAATCTTGCAAAGGGCTTTCATGCAGGATATGCATACAGTTATGTGGCACTTAATGTCCGTGACACAACCTGTGAAATATAGTTCTACGTGACTTGGACATTGTGCAAACACCATATTATATACCACTGCTGCCTACAATTCAAAGCACACACTTTTATACTATAAAATTTTTATTCCTAAGTAGGGAAAAACCAAAAACCAGACCGAACCCACTGCTGCTGAGTTGATTTCAACTCATAGTGACCCTACAGACAGAGTACAACTGCCCTATAGAGCTTCCAAGGAGTGCTTGGAGGATTTGAACTGCTGACCCTCTGGTCAGCAGTTGTAGCACTTTACTGCTATGCAACCAGGGTTTCCAAGGAGGAAAAGGTCACATTAAAATAATGATAGACAGTACAGCACAGTATATATGTAAACCAGTAACATAGGTATTTATTATGGATATCAATATGTACATATTATACGTTATATATGCCCTGTTATGTGCCTGGTAATACAATCGCTTGTCTACAAGACACAGGAGATACACATGTTGCGTCCGGGAATCTGCAGTATTCGTTACATCTGGTTACCTACACTATGCTGGGTTCTTTGATCTAGACTCCCGAACTCTGTTATAACCTTACGGGACCAGAGAAGCACGTGCGCCTGGGCGTCAGCCAAATGAACGCTGTGCAGGGCATGAGTCTGTATGTATTTCCTAAAACTCAACGATAAGACAAACAACTGCAAAGAAAAAAAAAGAGAGAGATATAAGTGGCCAGTAAGCACAATACTCAACAGCCCTGGTCATCAACCGTCAGTGACCGGTTGCCGTGGAGTCAGCTCCCTGTCCCGGCAACCCCACGTGGGTCCGAGCAGAATTGTGCTCCATAACGTTTTCAGGGGCTGATTTTACAGAAGTTGACCACCAGGCCTTTCTCGCTATGTACCTCTTTGTGGGCTTAACTTCCACACTTTGGGTTAACAGCTGAGCACACTGGGGTTAACAGCTGAACACAAGTGGAATCCCTGGTGGCGCAGTGGTTAAGTGCTGTGTCTGCTTACCAAAAGATGAGCAGTTCGAATCCGCCAGGCATTCCTTGGAAACTATAGAGCACTTCTCCTCTGTCTCCTGTAGGGCCACTGTGAGTCTAAATAGACTCAACAACAGTGAATTTTATATGTCAAGCAGTCAAGCACTGTGCTAATGACTAAGGATATGAAATAAATAGCTAGTCTCTGCCTACGTTTTATTTGGGAGGCCATAAATGTAGTTAATCGTGATAAAAATATGCAATAATGGCACTAATAGAGTTATAAAATCAAGAAATTGCTCCAGAAGTACAGGTGATGGGGAGAGAAAGCTTCCCAGAGAAAGCAATATTCGATGTGAGCTTTAAAGGAGGAGTAGGAGTCATGGCAGAATGTCCCAGGGTGGTGGCAACAGAACAACAAAGAACATGAAAGCATGAAATCGCGTGTTACATTCATCTTAGTTATCCGTATTAGAAATGTCTGTGATTTATTTCTTCAGAGGACAAATCATCCCCTAGTGTGTGAATCTACATGCTGTGGCTGTACAGTGGTCACTTGTGAGACCCAGACAGCAAGTGTCACAGGAGTCCTATGACATGTTAAGGCGGTCAGCCCAGTATTTATACGCAAACTTTAGGTCACTGCTGGGTGTCTTTCTTCTGAAGTTTTCTTTGTGCAGATGGGTACAGAGCATGTTAGAATGTTGGTAGACGGTTGAAATCTGAATCAACAACAGTAGATTCTTGTCCTTTCACATGCTCGGGACACTTAAGAACCTTTATTGTCCTAAAATAGAGGAAACTGAAAGCTAAACTTTGAGTTATTTGAGTGCACAGAATACTGACATGAATAAGTGTACTCCTCGTGATCTCTTAATAGCAGAGTAAATATTGAACTGGCTTTTGTATTCCTTAATTCCTTGACTTGCCAAATTTTTCCAGTTCATTTCATATAAGTAATGGAGGCTTTTGAGGCCTAGCCACCAGCACTTTTTTTTTTCCTGTTTTCCAGTACGGTGACTCTTTGAACATGAGATCAATCTGTCCCTCTTGACTTTATTGTGGCTATCTTTGCACAGGAGACGAAGGCAATTTGGGAGCCGCAACTGTCCACCTATTGTTTGAACTCATGGCCCACATGGCTGTTTTAAGGAACATCTAGAAGACCGGGCTTCTATTACAACTAGCAGCGTAGCTCCTACCTTGACATCTGGCTGGATTCCTGCTCAATTTAAAGCAGTTGCAGTTACTCCCCTGTTCTAATGACTCTCTTATTACCTGACAATCTGTCTGAACTACCGACTCATTTCCAAGTGGTCACCGCTCAAAAGTTGTGGAAATGGTCTTCAAACTGTAGCTTCAGCGACTCCTCCCCCAAGATGTTGTCTGTGCGTCTACAGACACTATCACTGACACAGGTGGGTGGCCAATCAAGTGTGTCGCATACTCCTAAGTACTGGGAGTGGAGAAAGAATGCGACTCTCATTGGTTGACTTGAAAACATCACAACCTCAGTGGCCTAAGTTTCAAAGCATTTGTCATTGGCTGCCATTAGCGCTCTTCGGCATTGGATTAGTAAGTGCCGGGAGACTTCGCCTTAAAATGTTTTTTAGGTGCCATGTTGTTCTCTCTTCCTTCCCACTCTTATTTCTCAAGAAATTGTCGTCAGTACTTTCAAATTCTTTACTCTTTTCTTCACTCAGGAAAGAGGAACTTGTCCTTAACTCAGGGATTATTGGGCTCAAAATTTATAGTCAGCTCAATCAAGCCAAAGACAATGTTTACATGAATTTATTAAGCTTCTACCTAGCCTGTTACAAAACAAGCAGAGCAGGAACATGGAGAGACCAGTCAACTCATCAGCATCTGGCTTTCCTACCCGTGTAAACACCGGCAAGTCACAAACACCTCCTTAGCATTAAAAGGCCTAAAAATACCTGTTCAGCCTCACACATCTGCCTCTTGAATTGAAGAAGACAAAGTAAAAGTGTTTTGAAAATTGCAAAATAACTATGCTGATCTTGTTATAATAGTTGATATTACATTTTTAAGAGGCTTGTTTTCACCCTTATAGAGTTAACTATCTAGCTTAAGAAGAAAAAGTAAACACAAAATGAATAATTTGAGTACAGTTGACTTTTCTGTGTATCACAACTATCCATTCATGAGGAGTTCAACAAAGAGACTTATCGAAAAGGGAAAGTACTTTAAAAAACAAAATGTAAAATTAATGGCAAAAATTTGCATCTTTGCTATATAACTTTTGTCATGCTAGTTTTGTTTTGGGATGTTAGTTAAAACCATAATGTTAATCAGAAAGCCTTAACTCCTTTAATATGTTGACTTCATTATGATGTTTTGATCAATATTGGGTCTGCACAGAATCATGACATAGTAGCTGATAAAGGTTAGATATGGAAGTTACATCTCATTTGCCCATCTTTCTGGCTTTTACATCAACTTCTCCCTCTGGGAGTAGAAATTTTAACATGATGCATTGCTGAAGAGCTTGGCTGCTAACCAAAAGGTTGCTAATTGAAATCCACCAGCCATTCTTTGCAAATCTGATGGTGCAGTTCTGCTCTGTGTTTTGGGGTCCCTATGAGTTGTAACTGAATCCCCAGCAATGGGTTTAATATGTTTTTTTAATGTATGTTATTATTTGAAAATCCTGGTGGTATAGTGGTTGAGTGATACATCTGCTAAAAAGAAAAAGATCATCAGTTCAAATCCTCCAGCTGCTCCTTGGAAACTCCGTGGGGCAGTTCTGTTCTGACATCTAGGGTGTCACTATCAGAATCAACTCGGTGGCAGTGGGTTTTATTACCATTTATCATATTGTATTTTACTTGTCTTTATCCAACAGTGATCCATATAATTATTAATAAAGAAAACTGTATTTTTTAGAAAAATCTTGTATACTGAAGCCTAACGTTTTTGATTTGTTTGTTTTTTAAATATAATTGAAAGTTAAATGCCAGAAGAAAAGAGGTAGAAGAAAAAAGTTGATTGTAGGACATGAACTTGACAGAAACAAGAGAAAATTATTGTCCTACTTATCTAGTTCTGCTATAACAGAAAACAGCACAGGTGATTGAATTTAGCTAGCAAGTTTACTTTCTCACAGCTTTGGAGACTAGACGGCAGAATGCTGGGAGCTTGTTCGAGGGGAAGACTTTCTCCGCTCCAGAGAAACGTCTTTGTCTCTTTGAACTTCTGCTCCTGGGTGACCTTCGTGTGGCTTGGCATCTGTCTTCTGCCATCTCTACTTGCTTCTCATTTGCCCTTTTTATTCCTTGTAAGAGGCTGACTCAAAACATACCCCATACTAACCCTCTTCATTAGCAACTCATTTCCAAATGGGATTATAACTGCAGACATAGATAAAAACAAGCGGATTTCAACTCATAGCAACTCTGTAGATAGAGGTTAGTATTCACAACATATATCTGGGGCAACTCAATTCTATCTAAAACAATTATGAAACATGAAACAAGCAATAAAACAGAAAATTATGAATCAGACGCAGGCTAAAAGGGAGTGACAACCAGCAGGAATGTGTAGTAGAAGACCATCATCATCTTCAAGTGGTCTATCTACCCTTAATAAAAAGAAGTAATTATTAGCTTTTCATTTTGAAGTAATTTTAGACTGGATAAAATGCTGTGAAATTAGCAGAAGGTGGAAATTAGACTAATATATGCTGGATTTAAGACATAATGTGCTTGGATTGGAAAAAAAGTGAGTATAATTCATCAAATCTTAAATTCAGTTTAATTATTCCTTTCAGAAATGAAATGCAAAACTGTGATCAATTTATCCTTACTGTCCAGTAATGAATATTTTACAATCAAGGAAGCAATCAAAACTGTATACAAGGAATTGGTTTATGCTAAAAAAATTACTATCAAGATGTTCATTTTATTGTCATAAAGGTAAATTTAAATAAATAAATGAAATTCAAGTTTTTGCAAAGTCTCGGTATCCACTACCAACCTTGCTGACTCTGTTCATAGCCGTCCTGTTACCTTCATGTGCTTCTTACAAGCCGCAGCTCAAGGATCTCTTCTTTCTATATTCCTAAAATGGACAAGGTATTTTAATCTGTTCTAAAGTTTAATGAAGGCCAGGTTTTCACTTACCTATGAGATGACCTTTAGATAGTCTACAAAAGTCTTTAACAAAATGTTATATTTTAATCCCCTACTCCTTGTTTCCTACACCAGTTCATTCGTTCATTCAGTAAACTTTTAAATATACAAGCACTGCCAGTTAAGCCTGCAAACTCATCCTAGAAAAAGTACTATGTACCTCATTCCCAAATATAACTACGGAAACCTTCAAAGTACTCTCCTTAGGAAGCTATGCACTGATGCCAGCACCGAGCCCACACTTCAAAGCAGTTTTGGAACTCCTTTTTTGGCTTGGCTGGCTTTCTGGAATGGCCACCAGAGCTGTTGTCATATTACCCCTGGTGTCCTAAACGTCACCCAAATACTTTCCTTTCAGTATTTCTTTTACCTTCAGGTAAAGAAAAAAGTCACAAGGGGCCAGATCAGGTGATTAGGGAGGGTGTTCCAATACAGTTACTTCTTAAGTGGCTAAAAACTCCCTCACAGACAACTGTACAATTAAGTTTGAGGACTTAATACCACGCCACCATGCATGATGGAGATTCCAGAAAGAGCTCCAAAATTGCATTGAAGAGTGGACTAGGTGCTGGCATTGGTGCATAGCTTCCCAAAGGGAGTCCTTCGAAGATGACCGTAGTGATACTCAGCCGTGAGGTATGTAGCACTTGGAACAACTCAGTTCATAGACTTAATTGTCCAGAAATTAAAGACATTGTAGTGACTGAGATCGACTCACTCCCTTTTCCCATAGAGATTACATTCTAATATAGGAAAGATAATTGAATAATGAAATACTTCCAATCCTTTAATTTCCTTCAAGGATATCTTACAAAAGAGGGATGAAAGATGCTGTGAGAGTGTGTTCACAGAACATTTCACCTGGTGTTCTGGAAATGAGGAAGCCTCCTAAAGTGATAGTTGAGTTGAACATGAAAGGATAAAAGGCATTCAGTAACTTAGAGAAAGGCAGATGAGAGCAGGGAGAGGCTGTCAGGCTTGGAACCTTCAAGTGTGAAGATCCTGCAGAATTCAGCAATTTGGTCCACTCAAGGAAACTCCTTCAAAGCATCTTGGAGTTACACTTAATCTTTCTTTTTAGTTTACTACTCCTGTCAAACTCATCATCATTTCTACCCAGCTATGCCTCTTGGGTCCAGCCTCTTTTCTTCATTAGCATGGGCACTGGGTTGGTTTAGGTTGGCCTTAAGTCTCAGAAGCCAGTGTTGTTGTTTTTTTTTTTTTTGGTTTAAGTCTCAGGCTTGTCACTGTATCTCCTGGACGACATGAAGGGCTACAAACTCTGGGCTTCAGCCTAGTTCATCTCTTTGCCTTCCTTTGAACATATTACACCTATTTGTGCTTTTATACCTGTCATAGATTGAATTATGTCCACCCATAAATATGTGTAGCCGTGTGGCTGGGCCATGATTCCCAGTATCTTGTGACGGTCCTCCATTTTCCGGTTTTCCTATGCTGTATGTTAAAGGATTAGGGTGGGACTGTGAATCCCTTTACAGAATTACCTCCCTGCTCCACTGTAGAGTTTCCCTGGACTGTGGCTTGTCTCACCCTTTATCCTTTCATCCTATGAGAGATAAAAGGACAGAGAAGCAGGCAGAGAACTGGGAACGTCGTGTCATCAAGAAAACAGCACCAGGAGAAGAGCACGTCCTTCAGACCTGAGGTTCCTGAGCCAAGATGCTCCCTGGACAAAGACTGATGCAACACTGCACTTTCCTCCTGAGCCCACAAGGGGAAAAGCCTTCCCCTGGAGTGGACACTCTGAATATGGACTTGTAGCCTATCGGACTATGTAAGAATAAACTTTCCTTTGTTAAAGCCATCCACTCTGTGGTACTTCTGTTACAGCAGCCCTAGCTGACTAAAACAATACCTTAGCTCATACCACCCCAAATCTAAATTGTTTTAATGAAAATTTCAAGGCCCAACTTAATTTCCATCTCCCTAATAAGCCGTCCCTGACCATGCCAGCCTCCACTGCTTACAGACCTAGAGCACCTGTGATGGGGGGGGTTTGCCCACCAAAAGATATGTTCAAGTTTTAATCCCTGGTACATGTGAATTTGGCCTTATGTGGAAATAGATACAGATGTAGTTGGTTAAGCTAACCTGAGGTCATACTGGTGTAGTGTGAGCCCTAATCCAATAGGGAGGGTGTCCTCATGCAAACACAGGAAGTACAATGAAACAAACACACATGGAAGTACGTTACATGAAAATGCAGAGAACCCAGAAAGGAGGTTAGCTATGTGAAGGAGAAAGAGAGATTGTGTGAAGCAAAGCAATGCCTGGAGCTATCTAAGCTGGATGGAACAAAGAAGTATCATTCTCTAGATCATTTAGAAATAGTATGAGACACAGAATTCAAACTTCTAGCTTTCTCGACTGCTGAAAATGACCAGGACTTGAAGCGCTTACTGATAAAGTTCAAAACCCACCACCTTTAATATGGATCACGCCTCAAGATAAAGTAAATCAGTCTCCTCACAACTGGACCAAACAAGCAGGATCATGATGAAGAGAGAAAAGATTGAAGTTGACGAGGATTTCCTTTCACTTGGATCCACAGCCAATGGCCACGGAAGCTACAATCAAGTAATCGAAAGACATATTGGACTGAGAAAACGTGCTGCAAAAGATCTCTTGAAAGTGGTGAAAAGCAAGAAGATCCCTTTGAGGACGAAGGTGTGCCTGAGCCAAGCCAAGGTGTTTTTGATTGCTTCGTATGCACGTGAAAGCTGGACAATGAAAAGAAGACCAAAGATGAAGTGATGCCTTTGAATTATGGTGTTGACAAAGAATATTGAATATATCATAGATTTCCAGAAGAATGAACAAATTTGTATTCAAAGGAGTACAACCAGATTCCTCCTTAGAAGCAAGGATGGTTAGTCCTTGTGTTGCATAAGTGTGACATGCCATCAGGAGGACTCTGTCCCTGGAAAAAGACACCATGTTTGGTATCAACTCAGCATAGAAGAGGAAGGTCCCCAGTGATACAGCAGTGTACTCCAGCAGAACACCATTTGTGAGGCTGGCACAGGACTGGGCAGTGTTGTGTACTGTTGTACCCAGTCACCATGAACTGGAGGGCACCTATTTTTAAGTCACCCAGTTTGGGGTACTTTTCTCTGTTAGAGCTAGGAAACTGGTACAACATCTATTCCATTATGCCTGATACCTTGTTAGATTGTGGATGGATGTCCTGTCTGCAGCCAGATATAAGCTTCACAGAGCAGCACAAGGTTCTATTTCCTGTTGCATTCCTCCCTTCAAGATCTAACACGCTGTTGTTTCTGGATACCATTGAGTTGGTTCTACCTGCTATACTGGAAATGACAACCTCTGGAGAATGGCATCGTATTCATTGTCAAAAAGAACAATTCAAGATCCATCCTGAAGTACAATGCTGTCAGTGTTAGGATAATATCCATACACCTACAAGGAATGCCAGTCAACGTGACTCAAACTTACTTACCAACCACAGAGGCCCATAGTCCCAGCAGGTTTCTAACACCGGCAGATACAAGCTGGTCCTTAAAGTTGCTGCTCCTCTAAGGGCCAGGATAAATACTGCAGGAGCAAACACTGATGTGAGGGGCCAAAGGCCCATGGGCAGGCTCTGGGGTCTCAAGCTACCAGGTGAGCAAGAGACAGCACAGATGCAAGGACACAGAGCTCCATTGTTAGGGAGCAAGTCAGCATGGCTCATTTGACAGAAGAGGGGACCAAGGTTCAGAGAAGAATGACTGATTTAGGAGGCCCAACCTGAGGGCAGTGGCGTGGAACAGGGCCCTCGTCTTCCATTTCAAGCACAGTTTCAGGCCTGGCCTTAGATGGTCATTAATATCCAGGTGTCCCTTGAGAAAGAGCCTTTGGCAAAATTTGAGCAGATTCCAATCTCTGGCTTTCCCATCTCATGTATCAGATCCATCTGGGCCCTTGGGTAGGGGAGGGAGTGGAGGCAGGCAGTGAGCTCTGAGAGTATGCCATCTGAATCCTGTTTCCGGTCTTCCCACAGGCTAGGCCTGTGCAACTTGCTGGGGCAGATAGCTGACAGGTAAGTGCTGCCTTGAAGCGGCCTCTCAGGAAGCCAGGCGGGGAGGGCTGTCTGCCCTCTCCCAAGATGCCTGCAGGGAGAGGTGTCCCTCACAGTTTAGGGGGTGAGGACCCTAACTTAGGGTTAGTGTGGCTTGGTTTTCTAATTGTTGTCCTGAAGCGTGCCTGGTCTTTGCCCTGTTCCACCTCTCTTTGTCCCTGTTAGATGAGGACCACTGGACCCAGATCTCCTTTGTCCCCTCTTTATGGTGGTGATAAATTTGTATTCTTGTCCATGATCTTCCCTGGCAAATGGTTATGTGAATCTTCCGTAATTTGGGTTCTTGTGATGAATACACTTCTCTTACTGGAGAGGTAACTGGTCTAATTAAAAGCAATTGCCTTTCTGCCTTTCTGCGGCACTTTCCTGTTACAAACGCTTTCACATCAATTATACTTTAAAGTGTCTCTGTGTGATGCAAGGGATTAAGTGCTGGACTGCAGTCTTAGTCATCTAGTGCTACTGTAACAAATACCACAAGTAGATGGCATTAAAAAGACAGATTTTATTCTGTCACAGTCTAGTGGGCTGCAAGTCCAAATTCAGGGCATCAGCTCCAGGTGCAGGCTTTCTCTGTTGGCTCTGGGGAAAGGTCCTTGTCATTCATCTTCCCCTGGACTGGGAGCTGCTGAGGCACAGAGACCCCAGGTCCTTTCAAAATGATGTGCTCTGTTCCTGGCACTGTTTTTTGGTGATATGACCTCCCCAACTCTCTGCTTGCTTCCCTTTCCTTCATATCGCAAGAAATTGCCTCAAGGCAAAATACAATTTTATACTGAGTTCTGCCTCACCAAAATAACTGTCACCCATCTTCCCTCATTAACATCAAAAAGACAAAATTAACAGCCTATAGGAACATCACACAATACCAGAAATCATGGCCTAGCCAAATTGCTACACACATTTTGGGAGGACACCATTCAACTCATCTACCGCCTGAAAAACTGACAGTTCAAACTTACTGAGTCTTGAAAGACAGCCCTGATCATCAGCTTCCAAAACGTGACAGCTTTGAGAGCTGTCCTACTTTGTAGCTGTCCTACACCACTAAGCAGTCCTACTTTGCAAACATGGAGGCACCGTGAGTTGGAGTTGAGTCGACAGCAACTAACAGCACCTTATTTAATCCATACAATAAAGTTTTGAGAAAACACATTGTGGAAACTGTGCCTTCGGTATATTAAATAACTCATACAGCAAATAAGTTCTGGAGTTAGATGTTATGCTCTTTTTAGTACAACATGTTGCTATGACAGCTGAAGTCCTAGAGGCTTAGATACACTTTGTCAGGAGTGTTTGTGTTTTGAAACAGAATGGTCACAGAACAGACATATCTCTAACTGTGATGCTAGGTTCACGGCTTGCACAGACACTCTAAGACACAGCGATTCAGGCAGCGTTACTCTCTTGGGGTCATAGAGTCCTCAGACCTAGGACATGTTTGGTTGTGGTAGGAGTATGGTCTATGGTTGCAAACTGGGTGGTCAGACCACCATCAAGGTGTTATTAATGTTAGTAACATTGTTCTTCATTAAATAATCTTTTCAAAATTGACAAGTTACCGATTTTTGTCTTTGGTTTCCTTTGAAGCAGAATGGTCTTACAACAAATTTGACAAGCAGTAAAATCCCGCCCTCTGAGGCTGTGACAGGTTTCAGACCAAAAGACGGCCTTTAAGAGTCAGACCCTTTTCTCTAACACAACTGGGGCAGATTCTTAGGTGGCTGATGAGCATAGCATTAATACTAGCAAAATAATACAATTTTGTTCAGATGTACTTGTTAATGATTATGTACCTTAATCTTATGTGGTATAGAGTCTCTGAGCACACTGTAACAAACAAAAATAACTATTCGGAAACTCCAGTCTTTTGTGTCCTCTCAAGCAAAATTGTGAAAGGGATGTGGTTCAAAATCCTCAGGGCTTTTTTGCTTCCCTCCCTAATCCTCTCACCTTCTACAGTACTTCACACTGGCTCACTTGGTGTGGGGGTTCTCTTTCTCTTCCCTTTATTTGTCCAGAGTTTTTAATAAAGATTAATCAAGCACCTCTCACCAAGTTCTTGTTTTTTCTTTTTTCTCTCCCATCTGTGGCTCTCAAACACTGAATCTACCTTCCCATTTCCCAGTCTGGCAGAAAAAAGAAAGTGAGAATACCGTAGTGACATTTCTCTAACCATAGCATTTTTATGCAGGTAAACGATGTCAGAGAGAGAAACTGCACAGGAAACACAACACTTTCTGTCTAGAGTAGAAGGTAGGTATAGGAGGCTGGGAATATTTATATTTAAGAATTTTATAATCAGTGTCTCTTGTGCTTTTTTTTTTTTTCTTCCTCTTTTTCTACATCCCACCAATTCTCCAAAACTCATTTGAAATGCCAACCTCTCTGTCTTCAAGTCAGGCATCGGCGGCCTCTCTTGTGCTTACTTTGTATACTTCTGTTGTGATTAGAAATATTCAGTCTTTCCCTTCCAACCCAATCATTCTCTTGGGTTATTAAATATTCCTAAGATTTTTTTCTTACCCATTAAAACAACTCTTTGTTTAATCCCACAGCCTCTTGAGCTCCTACCTTGGCTATGCTAAACCAACAGTCAAATTTTCTAAATCACTTTTTATTTTTAATCACTGGCTCCATTTTACGGGTTTTCGTTTTCCTGTTAACTCACTACAGGTGAACCTTTATGCTCATAATGTAACTGAAACACTTCACTGGGCAGTGAACAACGTTCTTTGTGTTTGTTTAATCCACTGAGGGTTTTCCAGGCTTTGTCTTACTTCTCCTCTCACCCAGTATCCTGTTTTGAAGGGATCTTCCTCACCTGAGTTTCATAACACAACGCTGAAGCACTATTTCCTCTGCTTCTCTGACCATTTCTTCCTTTCCTTGTTCTCAGGCCTTTTTTATACACAGACAGTAATGCTAACTTTCTGCCAGGTTCAATCAGACAGAGACCTAAAACATCTCACCTGTAAATGCTTAGAATATCAGACCTGTGTGCCCAAGTTTTCACTTTAGCATCACAACTCATCATTTCTAGTTGAAACAGCTGATTTCTTCTCTCAGTATCATGGCTGTTTTCCACTGTTTCTTATCTTCTTGAAAGGCCCCAGCAGCCAGTTTGCTACACCAACAAGTAGTTAATACTCATTCTTAAAAGTGACTTCTTATTTAGCAACAAAAATACAGCCAGCCAAGTGCCAAGCAGCCTAATAAAAAATGGGCAAAGGACTGGAACAGACATTTTACCAAAGAGACTATCCAAATTACCAATAAATGCATCAGAAGTTACTCAATGTTATTAACCATTGAAAACCAAACCTGTTACCACTGAGTCAATTCTGACCCACAGTGACCCTGTAGGATAGAATGGAACTGACAGACAGTTTCCAAGTGCTTGGTCAATTCAAACTGCCAACCCTGTGGTTAGCACTGATAGCTCTTAACCACTGTGCTGAGAGATATAAATCAAAACCACAGTGAGATACCACTTCATCACCATTAGAATTCCATTAAATAGAAAAATGGAAAACAGCAGATGTTGATGAGCTTGTGGAGAAACAGAAACTCTCATTCAATGCAAAATATAAAATGGTACCCACTGCGGAAAACAGTCTGGCAGTTCCTCAAAAAGTTGACCTTAGAGCAATCATATGACCCAGGAATTCCAGTTCTAGGCATATACCAGAAGTGCAAGCAAGAATGCCTACAGAAACTTGTACACAGATGTTCATTGCAGTGTCTATCACAATAGCCAAACAGTGGAAACGACAACATGGTCACAAACAGATGAATGGATAAAGAAAATGTGGTACACAAACCCCTCAAACCCGCTGTGGCTGAGTTGTCCTCACTCATGGTGCCCTTACAGGACAAAGTACAGCTGCCCCATAAGGTTTCCAAGTCTGCGTATCTTTACAGAAGCAGACTGCCTCATCTTTCTTCCATGGACCAGCTGGTGGGTTCAAACTGCTGACCTTTAGGCTAACAACAGAGCACTTTAACCACGGTACCACAGAGCTCCTACATGGTATACACTCAGTCACAAAGAGACATGAGGTCCTAATGTGTGCCACTATTTGGAGGAACCATAAAAACACTTTGCCAAGCAAAATAAATAGAAAAGGACAAGTACTGCTATGACCTGACTACATGAAATGAGCAAATACACGAAGACCAAAGATTAGCAGCAGTTACCGTGGGTAGTAGAGAGAGGAAAAGCAGGAGTTTAGGCTTAAAAGGATTTAAAAACAGAAACAAAAACCAGTGCCGTCGAGTCGCATCCAACTCATGGTGACTGTAGAGGCCAGAGTAGAACTGTCCCCTAAGTTTATGTTAATGGTGGTGGAATGATTTACAAAATGATAGTGCAAAGCAGTGCACAACTTGAATGAATTTGAAGAATGTAACCAACGTCACTAAACTGTACCCCAACCCACTGCCGGAGAGTCATGTCCAACTCACAGCGACCCTAGAAGTCAGGGTACAACTGCCCCATAAGAGTTTCCAAGGACTAATGTAGAAGTTCTTGAGGTGATGTATGTTTTGTTGTGTATAACTTCACTACAATAAAAAAAGAATTATTTTTTTTAGTTTTAATCAACTTCATTGAGTTATAGTTTCCACAGGGTAAAAATTACATTTTTAGTGTGAAATTTAATGATTTATGACAACATGTACCCCTGCATATAGCCATCACTCCAGGCAAGAATATACAACATTTACATCATTCCAGAAAGTTCCCTAGAAAACATTGCAGAGAGTTCTCCTGCTCCAGGCAACTACTTACCAGACTTTTTGTTCTATTTTGCCTGTTGGCCTTAAGCATAAAAACTGGGGGTCTGGTGCAGGACCAGTGTTTCATTCTGTTGTGCACAGGGTCTCTATGAGCTGGAATGAACTAGACGGCACCTAACAACAGCAACAATATTTTGTCTATCGGAGAAGTTTGCACGGAAACCCTGGTGGTGTAGTGATTAAGCGCTATGTCTGCTAATCATGAAGTCAGCAGTTCACATCCATCAGGTGCTCCTTGGAAACTCTATGGGATAGTTCTACTCTGTCCTATAGGGTTTCTATGAGTCACCATTGACTCAGTAGCACTGGATTTGGTTTTTGGTTTTAGGGAAGCTCACATAAGTGGAATCACAAAATGCAAAGTTATTGTTTGCTTTTCATTTTTTTATTTATATCCAGTGTTATTCAAAATCTCGTAAAATTTATCTATGTTGTATTAATCAGTAGTTTCTTGTTTGTCTTTTCTTTCTTTCTTATTTTTGGCTCTATGCTAAGTAGTACTCCACTAAATGAATACAGTTTTTTTCTTCATTTCTCTGTTAATGCACACTTGGGTTGCCTCCAGTTTTTGTTCTCATTGTTCTATTTTAAATAAAGCTTCTGTGAACACTTGTACTCAAGTACTTGTGTGGACACCGGTTTTCACTTCTCTGGCAAACCAAACCCATTGCCATCGAGTCAATGATACTCATAGGTGACCTTATAGGACAGGGTAGAACGGCCCCATAGAATTTCTAAGGAGCACCTGGTGAGTTCCAAGGACCAACCTTTAACTCCTACACCAGCAGGGTTTCCCCCTCCTCTTGAATAAATGCTTATATTTACCCAGGAGGTAAATGACTGGGTCATATGGTCATATGTTAGGTGTCACTAGGGATTTTTCCAAATTGGCTGAGCCATTTTATATCCCCGGTAGCAACATGTAAGAATTAGAGTTGTTCCGCATACTTACCAACACTTGCTATTAACAGCTTCTTTTTTAGCCATGGTATAATGATACATAATGATACATAGTGCTGTTTCATTAAAGTTGTAATTTGTGTTTGCCTTACGACCAATGTTGTCAAGCATCTTCTCATACCCCTACTTATATGTATTCTTTTGACAGTTGACCTGAGAGAGCTGGAATCTAGTCATCATTTGAAATGCCACACTTTTTTCACAACACCGTTTCTCCAGTAACAATGCTACCTCTACTCTGAAACACTCCAGTGTCTTTGTGGTTAGTGTCTTTGCATTTCTTCTTCTGCCTTTCACAACATTCTCAAATACGTTCTATAACCCATACCCCGTTGCTGCAGAGTTGATTCCAAATCATAGCAACGCATTAAAACAGGGTAGAACTGCCCCATAGAGTTTTGCAGGAGTGTCTGGTGGAATTGAACTGCCAAGCCTCAGGGGAAGAGCCAAGCTCTTACCCACTGTGCAGCCAGAGCTCCAAGCAGTGTAGAGGCTCTATCTGGGGCTCTTCAAGCACGTTTCTTCATTTCTCCTGGGAGTAATTACACCTGACATCGTTTACAGCTGTTGGGTAGAATCTGACCAACTCTTTCTACACCTTCTCATCTGGCACCACGTGACACTGTTTTTGTAACCCAGACATGATGATTTTTTAGTACTTCAGGTGTGCCACCCTCCACCCAGTACCAGGCTTGCACACACGCACTTCCCTCTGTTTGCTTTCCCTCTGTCCCAAATGCCTCTCCTGCTTGCCTTTTTCTCATCCTTCAGATCTATGTTTAATTACTTACTCAGAAATTTCCTCCCTGAGCTCCCTGAATAAATGCAATATCGTTCTCCTGTCCTTTTTTTGTTCCATATACTTTTCACATGTACAACTTACTGCAATTAAAATTCTGCATTTGTGGTGTGATTTTATTGTGACAAATCCCTGTTTTTCTCCACTGCATCATTATCTATTGCCTCTGTCCTGTGAGTGTAGAGAACATGCCTATTCTTGCTGACGCTTCTGTCCTCAGGGCACGTATCAGTGTCTGACTCTCAGTAAATATTTGTTAGTTGAATGATGAAAGAATAAACAAATGTGGATTCAGAGAGATACCTGAAACTAACTTTTTTTTGTAGGGGTTCGAGAAACCTGAACTGCTTTTGCATCAAGTGGTGAGTTTTTTTGGAAGCTGCCAAGAGCAGACGGAGGTGAGAATTGAAGTCAGAGCCCACAACATTGTAGGAGCCTGACCAAAAACTGGCTGAAGTTGTCTATGAATTTTTAAAAACTGGGCTGTCAATCTGTTTGCATTTTTAAGTGCAAGTAAGCCTCATCTTTCTTAAAATTTATTGAAGTGTGCTACCACGAGAAGACTCTTGTTTGTGTGAGTTTACCTACAGGAAGTTAGTGTCAGCGTAAGTGCGGGAAGTTCCGGGGGAGGGAATGTTCTGCGTGTTTGTTTCTACTCAGCAGTGACCAGTGATGAAGACTTAGAGGAAGCAGGGAGCTGTTACCAACTTGACCGAGTGAATGTCAGTCCTCTCCTCTCCCATGATGGTATTTGAAGAAATACCTACACAGACACTGAATTGTCCTTAATGAGCCAGAACTGAGATTTGAGACAATTGCATGTAAATCTTTAGGGTCAGGGTGTCCCAGCTGACAGTTCTCTCCCCACTAGACTGTGAAATCCTGGGAAGGACAGACTGTACCTTATTCATATTTATTTCAGTTCCTACAATTTGCACAATGCTTTGCATAATAATGTGTCCAATTGAAATGAAATTCCTTAATTTATTTCCTTGTTATAGTTTGCACAAAAGATTTCTGGTTTTGCCTTTTCAAAATGGAAATAAGGGAATAATAAGCATTACTTTATGATTAGTTTTCTTTGGGAAAATACCAGATTTTGT
Source organism: Heterohyrax brucei (assembly GCA_028571685.1). Taxonomy (NCBI): domain Eukaryota; kingdom Metazoa; phylum Chordata; class Mammalia; order Hyracoidea; family Procaviidae; genus Heterohyrax; species Heterohyrax brucei. The sequence continues at coordinate 10,235,803 of CM053164.1, read as the reverse complement.
TTTGAAATTGTCACAAGCAAACTTTCCAGACATGAAAGCCTCTTCCCTACAGTGAGAAAGCATGTAGCTTATTATTTCTGGGTCTTACCTTTCAAGGGGCGTTGGGTTCAGAAAATGAACACAGAAAACTTGCTATTTCCCAGTGTTTCCTATAGTTGTAGTGACCCTGTGCCACAGTGCTGGCCATTGAGACTTCAGCGATAGTTTGCTGGGAATTGCTGCCCCATGGGGCTTCCAAGGAGCACCTGGTGGGTTTGAACTGCCAATCTTTTTTGGTTAGCAGCCGTGGCTCTTAACCACTATGCCACCGTGGTTTCCTACATATATATGTGCACACACACACATAGACACACATATATAGGTGTACATATACGTACATATATAGGTGTACATATATGTACAAATATTTAAACCTGTGTATGTGTATATATGTGTGTATACTTCTGTACACACACGTGTGTATGCACATATATATATATAAACAAAAAAAGCAAACCAGTAGTCTCTGAGTTAAGTCCAACTTACAGTGACTCCATATGAAAGAGCAGAACTGCCCCATGGGGTTTTCATGAAGCAGCTGTTGGATTAGAACGACCAGCCTCTTGGTTATATGAGCCCTGGTATCTCAGTGGTTAAGAGCTGGGCTGCTGATCAAAAGGTCAGCGGTTCAAATCTAACAGGCACTCCTTGGAAGCCTTGTGAGGCTGTTGTATTCTGTGTGGCAGGGTCGCTATGAGTTGGAATTGACTTGACAGCTACAATTTTATATATGTACAGAGGTATAGGGGGAGGCATGGATATACATTCACTGTCATTCTTCATCACTTTTTTTATTTGTGCCTGCAGTATGAAAGGTGACCCTTAATGCACAGCAGACTTCTTGTAACCATGAGATTGAAAACAATTTTGTAGGAATGGTGGAGGAGAAGTGCTGATGGAGACCAGCTGCTCAAAGATGTTGTAGAACCACTTCACCAGACCTGTGTTCCTACCTATGGACTTTTTTTGTGTGTGTGGTATAAGAAAAAAACAAAATAAAAAAATGCCTTCTTTAGCTGCGCCTCTGGGAATTAGTTCTTAAATGCAGCTGAAAGACAGTCTAACTAAAAAACAGATACTTCCAGATTTGTGTTCACACATCCAACTCTTTGTTGTGGTGCTGGCGGGCTTCCTGACAATTCTACCCCAGCCCCAGGGAGGATCTCCGGTTGATCTAAGCCAAACTTACTTCTGTTTTACAGGTCATGGTCTGAGGTGGAATTACCCAATGCAAAGTAAAGTCATTCCAGGACTCTTGCTTGGAAAACTGGACCAGAAGCTTATTCTGACTCCCCTGAGCACAACCAGGGAGGTGTAGAGATCTGATCACTGAGAGTAGTCAGCGTGTTAGTACTAGCCCATTCACAAGGGAGTGTGGAAAAGGTGGTTTGTAGGTTCCCAGTTCTCTGCCACACAGAGGCAGGCAGACGAGAGGAGGAGGGGAACTGACAGTCAACAGATGTGTGAGCACCTCTGCCCACCACCTTAGCTGTTCACCAATTACAGATCCTCTTACAGGCACAGGTGTATTTTCACACACGGTCATTTAAAGTCACTTTCTGAGTCTGCCTAACATGATCTGTTTCTCCTACCAAAATGATCCTATTCATTCCCTAAAATGGAGAGACAAAATTTCTATCCATCACCACGTCCATCTCTGGGTGACATGAATTCAGTCAAAATCCCACCTGCAATTTCTCTACCTTAGAGTCTAGACTGTAAAGTTAGCCAAACCTAACATACTGCATGAAATTGCAGGGGAATGGACAAAGATAAAAAGAAAGAAATTTGTTAACAAACAGTATGATGTATAATATAAGAGGACTGCTAATTAAATTCGTGAACTCGTCCTAGAAAAAGTACTCTGTACCTCATTGCTGAATGCCACTGTAGTCACCATCGAAATACTCCCCGTGGGAAGCTCTGCACCAATGCCAACACCTATCCCACCCTTCAGAGGAATTTTGGAACTCTTTCTGGAGTGGCCATCAGAGCTGTCATTGTGTCACCCTTGATGTCCTGACTGTCATCCAAATAGCTTCCTTTCACTATTGTCTTGATCTTTGGGGAAACAACAACAAAAAAATCACTGGGGGCCAGATCAGGTGAGCAGGGAGAGTGTTCCAATCCAGTTTTGGGCTTACTGACTAACAACTCCCTCACAGACAACTATACAACGAAGTTGGTGAACTTGCCACCTTGCCACTGTGTGCAAGGGCCACTCTAGAAGGCGTTCCAAAATTGCTTTGAAGGGTGGACTAGGCATTGACGTTGGTGCATAGCTTCCTAAGTGGAGTATGTCAAAGATTACTGTAGTGATATTCAGCAGTGAGGTATGTAGCGCTTAGAACAACTAAGTTCGTGGACTTAACTGTCAGATCTCATATATATAAAGATAATTATGTATCTGCTACAGTCCTTATTTCTATATTTAGTTTTGAGGCTTCTAGTGAAATATTTATAAATTCTTTCATTTCTTATTCTATTATTCCTTTCCTTCAGATGAAGTGTAATTAGTTGAAGTTTTTATCGGGAATGGTGTAAATGCAAAGCTCATTTGCAAACAGTCTGAGTCTATCTCCTTCTTTTGCCAGATTTCTGTACCTATCTACTAATTTTTATGAGTAAACATTGTGAGTCACTGCACAGAGTATTTGGGGATCTAGATATCTTCCTCTCTGTCCTCATATCATAGTGACAGCTTTATTTTCCCTTCAAAACTGGACACTATTACCCCAGAAAATGCAGCAACTCCTTTCTTTGCCGTATGATTCGATGGCAAAAAGGGACTCCAAATAAAGAAGTGACAGTACCAACTTCCTGTTCAAGGAAACACTGCTGTTGTCACTAGTAGAAGCATTTTCATTTGAGAGGCTGTGAATCCTAAAACCAAAGAATTGGAAAAGAATGAGATATAAAGCAAAGAACAAAAAAGGTTTGTCTGGAAGATTGTTAGAAGTCGAGTGAGGAGTCCCCACTGCTTCTGTTTCTTGACCTGAGATTCATGGGTTCTTTCTCTAGGAGAGTCGGTACCACGACTGGTGTTTTCAAACAGGTATTGTAACTTGTAGAACTGTGCCCTCACCTCACAGGGAACTGTCTCCTAATTGCAGTGTGACGAGTGTTGAGTAGGATGTTACATGATTTCTGTAAAGTCTTCTGGATGGTGGAGCATGTGGCATTATCAGTGAAAGGTTTGTGATTATTGCTATACTTGTTTTTATTACAGTGAGTGCCTTGGTTAGAAGTAGCGTAAACCAGAACAGCGTGATCGTGAATACAACACTCTGAAAGCCCATATGCAACGGTTCTGACAAAAAGAGTTCAGTTGGGAGAGGTAAATCCTAAACCAGAGCAAGTGAGAATGAATTGCTGCTCACTTCATGATAGAAATGTGTCCACGTAATCAACCCACCAGCAGGTGGCTACTTTGGTTCCATCCCCACGCATGTTATATCAGGGACGCAGCTTTGACCTTCTGCATTCAAAGTTTGGGCCCTCAGAAGTGGCGATAGCCTGGCCAACACCGATGACAAGTGGAGAAGTCCCCTCTGTTGAGTCCATGTCCAGCCTCTGTCTCTGTTGACGTGGTCATTTTATAAGCGTGCCTGATGACAAGTACCAGAGGAACTTGTACTTGGGGAAGGAGATGAGGTGAGTTTCAAAGGACAAATCCTCTTGTCCTCCTATTCAGTGAGAGTCATCTCTGTGATGAAATACTTCAGTGATTCAGAGAGGACAAAAATACACTCATAGACTCTGCTCATTCTGAATGTTCATCTGCGTGCGATTTCCAGAAAACTTGTCACCAACCTTCCAAACTTCTTCTTTACAAATGCTAACCATCAGACTAAGCAGTTAGCCGCTGCCCATAAATCCATATCTGTCCATACTTCTGGTCATTTCTCCTCCCTGGAAAAGTAGAAAGGCAGATGAACTACTCCAGTTTCTGCCCTCCAGTAGGGTTCTTCTTTCCTCCTTCTCTTTCAGCAATACTCCTAAGTAGATCTGCAATAGTCAGAAGTTTATTCATTCCTATGGTCAGTGTATCATGCAGAACTATCTGTAAATAAGGCCAGTATATATATTTTTTTAAGTGAATAAACTTAATCAGTGTTCTGGTTATCTAGTGCTTCTATAACAGAAGTACCACAAGGGGATGGATTTAGCAAAGAGAAATTTCATTTCTCACAGTCTAGTAGACTAGAAGTCCAAATTCAGGGTGTTAGCTCCAGGGGAAGGCTTTCACTCCCTGTCAGCCTTCCTCCCTGAGGGAAGGTACTTGTCACCAACCTTCCCCTGGGCTACGAGCTGCTCTGTGCAGGAACCCTGGGTCCAAAGGAGGTGTTTTTCTTCTGGCATTGCATGCTTGGTGGCATGAGGGGAGATATGAGGTCTCCCATCCCTCCACTCTCTTCTCTCTTTTCTGTCTCGGAAGAGATTGGCTTCAGATATTGTCTCATCTCGTAGATCTCTTCAATACAGCTGTTGCCCGTTCATCCCACTTAAATCACAGTGATAAGATTTACAACACGTAGGGAAACCAAAAGACAGAGGGCAGCCACACGGTACTGAGAATCAGGGCCTAACCACGTTGACACATATTTGTGGCGGGGGGTGGGGATGATGACAAGCAGGTTATAAGAAGCCCTCCATGTAACTACGGGTACAAGACAAGGGAGAGGTAGTCATAAGCATGGACAGACTCTGTAGACACCTGAGTGACGCGCTGATGAAGCTGACTATGCTTTCCAACCCCTGCTTCAGTCTAAACACACACATACATGAACACAGTTTCTTCCCCTAGTTCATGTCACTCGAGCACACATGGTCAACTATTCTATCTTTATCATGGCCCAGCAGGGGTCTTGTGTTTCTCATAAGAACAAAAGTTATTTTCAGAAATGGCATGGTTTTCATCAAATTCTTTGGGGTCTGTGATATAATTTTCATATAGGAGTTTATCACAGGATTCATTAAGCATTCTTTGGAGCTCTACTGTATGCAATATGACAACTTTATAGTTTGTATCTGTTAAATCTTTATCAGGATCTCAGTCAAAACCTCAAATCTCATGCATTACTCAGTAAATGGAGCAGGCAACATACTCATGTATGTTACATATCATTGCCAGAATCCCAAGAGTCCCCCCAATTTTTTTCTTTCTGATGATAGATAGTACAAGATCCAACAATACTGTGTCTTCAGCAGATAGTCTGACGTGTTACAAACTACTAGAATCTTAGAATATTCTGTAAGGTTCAAAGTTCTGTTTCAATGGGATCTATGTCCCATCTTCAGACTTGGAATGTTTAGGTAAATTATAAGTAATTCAGTGTGTCTGAAGTATAAAATTTCTATGTGATATAATAACATATCCATATCATATTTATGACTTTATCTGTCTATTTATAGACATATAGTTGCACAGATAATCAGAGTATAAGCCTGAATATCTGGGCAACTGTAAGTCTATAAACAAATGCCAAAAGTATCATATGCAATGTTCAAATTGGGAAGATATCTTAACTGTAATGGGGAGCAGTTGAGGATTTCAAATGGGTAGTTACATCTTATTACTTGTGATTTTAAAAGACCTTTCTGACTTAGTGTGGAGAATAGATTACAGTGTAAAGGTTAGAGACAAGAAGACTGATTAGTAGGTTGCTTTGGTCATCCATATGAGAGTTCAGCAGACCCGTGAATCAAGGGGGTGTCAGTAGTAGGAAAAGAAATAAGTGGGTTCATGACATATGTTATGTCATATTGTGCTATGCTGTATTACATTATGTTGTTACATTATATATTGTGTTGTGTTGTGATGTAATGGTAGTTATGTTACATTATCTTATATTACATTATGTTATATTATGTGCCACTGAGTTGATTTCAAGTTCTATAACTCGTGGGGCAGAGTAGAATTGCTCCATAGAGTTTTCTATACTGTAACTTTTAAGAAAGCTGATTGCAAGGTCTTTTTCTCATGAAGTCAGTACGTGGGTTCCAACAGCCAACTTAGTGGTTAGCGGCTGAGCACTTAACTGTTTTGCCACCAGAGCTCTTACTATCAGGAGATATTAATTCTTATTCATCACTCAGCATTACTCTAGGGACCTGTGGCTGTTTGATGAGGGAGGGATGTACCCCTTTATTAAGCTTACAGTAGCAGAAGAAACAAATAAAAAATAAACCCTTAGATTATTTTAAAATTACAAATAAAAAAGAGTTCCAAGGGAGTGGAGCATGATGTCACAAGAGTGGACAAGAAAGAGAAGTACACTCTGGAGGGAGGTCCGGGAAGAGAGCCTGGAGATGGCTCTGTTTGGGGACATACGATGCACTGAGAGGAACCCGTGACGCCAGAGCCAGGGGACAGGCACAGCATCAAGTCACGAGGCCTACTGTGGATGAGGTCATACGAGGCAACTGAGGGTGTAGCAAGGTTTGTTCTTTATCTGAAAACCAATAGCAAGTCACTGGCGGGTTTCAAGTGGGATATGTCTTGGTTTGCATTGACGATAGATGACTACCACTTTCCCTGCAAAACAGAAGACGATTGGAGGAACAAATAACAGGGGCAGACCCGAGGAGAAAGGTCAGGTTCTGGGTGCAGCCAGGAGCAAGATCATGGCCTCAGTCACTTCAGAAAGATGACTTCTTAGTCACCGGGCCCTTGTCACCAATCTTCCCCTGGACTAGGGACTGCTCTGTGTAGGAAGCCTGGGTCCAAAGGAGGTGTTTTTCTCCTGATATTGCATGTGTGGTGGCATGAGGGGGCATATGAGGTCCCCCATCACTCCACTCTCTTCTCTCTTTTATGTCTCAAAACAGGCTGGCTTAAGACACTGTCTAAGCTTGTGGATCCCTTCTGTTTCTCATTCATCCCACTTAAATCACAGTGAAGGATTTACAAAACATAGGGAAATCAAAAGATGGAAGACAACCACACAGTACTGAGAATTATGGCCTCAACAAGTTGACACATATTTTGGGGGGACACAAGTCATGTATTTCGAGGGGGACACAAGTCACATATTTTGGGGGGATACAAGTGTGGGCATAACAACAGCAACAAGAAAAAAACTGCAAGTTTGTGACTTTAGAGAATAGAAATTAATTTTCTCACAGTTCAAGAGGCTGGAAGTCTGAATTCAGGGTGAGGCTGCCGGAGAAGGCTCTCCTACCAGCTGCTGGTTTCTGTGGCTGCCACTAATCTCTGGAGTCTCTGGGCTTGTAAACGCATCTGTTTTGTGTGTCTTCAGATGGTGTCTTTCCCCTGTTGGTCTTTTTGTCTGTCCCCTCTCTCTCTTTTTATTATTGTGGTAAAAATACACACAACAAAACATATGCCAACTCAACAATTCCTACATATGTCATTCAAGCCACTGATTAGTTTCTTAAAGTTGGGTGACCATTCTCACACCCTTCTCCAAATTAACACAAAATCAATGTTCTCTAAGCCCAAACTCTCTTCTCCCTCTTTCCTACCAGCCCTGGTAACCACTAGTAAATTTTGGCTTCTTCACATTTGCTGGTGGGACACAGAGTTAGGTACTAGCTGAAAAGTTGATGATTTAAACTTAGCAAGAGACACCTTGTAAGCCCTGGTGGTGTAGGGGTTAATTGCTACATCTACTAAGCAAAAGGTCAGCTGTTCGAATCTAGCAGTCATTCCCTAGAAACTCTAGGGGGCAGTTCTACCCCATCTATAGGGTTGCTATGAGTCAGAATCGACTTGACAGCAATAGATTTCTATGTTTTGTTTTGTTTAGAGATACTTCAGAGGACAGACCTGGTGACCTGATTATGAAAAGTCACAGCTTTGGAAACCCTATGGGAAAGTTCTGCTTCGTACACATGGGGTTGCCATGAATCAGAATTAATGCATTGGCAGCTAATAACAGTAATACACTAACAAAGTTCTTTAGGTGATGCAAACAGTTCGTGCTCTACTGCTAGCCTAAAAGCTGGTTGCTGGAACCCACCAAAAGGTACCATAGAGGAAAGATCTGGAGATCGACTTTCATCCAGATTACAGCCAAGAAAATGCTATGGAGAGGTCCTACTTTGTGACACGCTGGGTAACTACGAGCGGGTGTAGACCTAATAGCAACGGATGTCTTAGTCATGTAGCGCTGCTCTAGCAGAAATACCACAAATGGATGGCTTTAAAAAGAGAAGTTTTGTTTTGTCACAATCCAGTAGGCTAAATGTCTAAATTCAGGGTGTCGGCTCCAGGCAAAGCTGGAGGAAGGCCCTTGTCACCAGCCTTCCCCTGGATTATAAGCTTCTGAGGTGCAGGTGCAAGAACCCTGGTCTTTCCCAAAAGATGCACTCGGCTTCCATCCCCAGCTCAGAAGCTTCTTCCCCAGCTCGCTCTGCTAGTTTCTTTCCTTTGTGTGTCAAGAGACTGCCTCAAAGCACAAAACAATCTTACAGATTGAGTCCTGCCCCACCAATACAAGGCTGTCCAGCCACCCTCATTAACATCACAGAGGTAGGATTTATAGCATGCAGGAACATCCCACAATCAGGAATGATGGTTTAGCTAAGGGGGAGGGAGAGCTGCACAGATTTTCGGGAGAACAAAATTCAACCCTTGTTAACATCACGGAGGCAGGATTTATGACATGGAGAAACATCACACAATACCAGGAATGATGGTTTAGCTAAGGGGGTTGGGGAGACTACACACATCTTTAGGAGAGCAAAATTCAACCCCTGACAATAGGTTTGGTTTTCTTTTGTTCTATACATTTGCTTATTTCATATAAGTGATATCATGCAGTATTTGTCCTTTTGCAATGGACTTATCTCACTCAGCAAAATGTTTTCTGGATTTATCCATGTTGTGGTGAGCATCAAGAGTTCATTCTCTTTATGGCTGATAATATTTTATTTTGTTTCAACATATAGAGGCAACACTGAAGTTCTCACTCATCTAAATCAAGAAATCTGGAAGACAGCTACCTGACCAACTCACAGGGAGGGCCTCATATTTGTGTTTACTCCAAAGAAAGGTGAACCAATAGAATACGGAAATGGTCAAATGACATTACTATCACACACAATTAAAATTTTGCTAAAGATTCTTCAAAAGCAGTTACAGCAGTACACAGACAGGGAACTACCAGACATTCAATGCATTTGAAAGAAGATATGGAATGATGAATATCACTGCTGATGTCAGATGGATCTTGGATGAAAAGAAAGAATACCAGAAAGAGATTTACTTCTGTTTTATTGACTATACAAAGGCATTGGACTGTGTGGATCATAGCCAGTTATGAATAACATTGAGAAGAATGGGAATTCCAGGACATTTAATGATGTTCACAAGAAAACTGCATATGGATCAAGAGGCAATTGTTCAAACAGAACAAAGAGATACTGTGTAATTTAATATCAGGAAAGGTATGTGTCAGGGTTTCACTGTACTTTTTCAGTCTGTATGCTTAGCAAATAATTCAAGAAGCTGGACCATATGAAGAATGGGGCATCAAGACTGGAGAAAGACTTACCTACAACTTGTGTTATACAAATGACACAACTTTGCTTGGTGAGAGTGATAAGGACTTCAGGCGCTTACCGATAGAAGTCAAAGACAATGGCCTTCAGCATGCGTTACAACTCAGTATGAAGAAAACAAAAATCCTCATGACTGGACCAGGAAGTGACATCATTATAAATGGGAGGAAGACTGAAGCTGTCACTGATTTCTTTCTGCTTAAAGTCACAATAAATGCCCTGCAAGCAATACTTAAGAAATCAAACAATGTATTGTGTTGGGCAAATCCTCTGCAAAAGAGCTCTGTAAAGTGTTAAGATATAAATATGTCATTTTGAGTACTAAGGTGTGCCTGACCTGAGCTGTGATATTTTCAGTTATCTGAAATGAATGCAAACTTTGGGCAGTGAATAAGGAAGACTTAAGAGGAACTGATGCCTTAGAATTATGGTGTCTGCAAAGAATATTGTATATCTTACAGACTTCCATAAGAATCAATGTATCTGTCTTGGAAGCAGTACAACTTGAATGTTCCTTAGAAAGGAGGATGGCAAGATTTTGTCTAATGTACTTTGAACACGTTATCAGGAAGGATGAGTCCCTGGAGAAGAACATCATGCATAGGAAAGCAGAGGATCAGTAAAAAAGAGGAAGATCTCAATGAGATGGTTTCACACAGCAGCTGCAACAACAGGTGAAACACAGCAACAACTTGTTTGGATGGTACGGGACTCAACAGTGTTTGGTTCTGTCTGGTACAGAGTCACCACGAGTTGGAATTGACTTGAAGGCACGTAACACCACCACCAGTGACATTCTTTTCAGGTGGGCAAAGTATCAGAATCAACACGAGAAACTGATCTTGGGGGTTGCTCAGTGACTAAGTCCTATGTCACTGGCATTAGCTGACTGGCAACTGAACTGTTTAGTAATAAGAAAAACTTGCTGGCACCCAAAGTAGTACTCTAATTACGGAACACATTTTCCTAGTGTAGGCACGTGTCATATGTGAAGGGATTTTGCTCTTTGAGTTTATTTCCCATCACCCTAACAGCCATCACTACTGCTAGGCTGATGCTGAACTGGTAAATTCTGAACATATTTATTTTGGGAAATGAAGCTAAGTTTTAATTAACTGTAGAAATAGTTGCCTGATTCATGTAGACTCATGTATTTTTTTTAATCAAATTGGCAACCCCTAGTGTAGGCTACAGTGGTGGCCTAGTAGTTAAGTGCTACAGCTGCTAACCAAAAGATCAGCATTTCGTATCCACCAGATGCTGCCTGGAAATTCTGTGGCGTAGTTCTGCTCTGTCCTGTAGTGTCACTGTGAGCTGGAATCTACTGCACAGAAGTGGGTTTGGTTTTTAACTTTTAATCTAGGCTAGGGAAGCCTGGTATCTCAGTGGTTGAGAATTTGACTGCTGAAAGGATTATCAGTTGAAATCCAGCAGTTACTCCTTGGAAACCCTATGGGGCAATTCTACTCTATCCTATAATGTCCCTACGAGTCAGAATCAATTTGACAGCTACAAGTTAATCTAGGATATCTATTTAAAAGAAATAAAACAAAATTTCCAAAAACTACTTTGAATCACTAGAACACATTGATCAGGGTGCTAAAACCTCCCAAACCGAACTCTCTGCTGTTAATTCCTGCTCATAACGGCTCTACAGACCAAGCAGAACTGCCCCATAGTTTCCAAGGAGTGCCTGGTGGATTTGAACAGCTGACCTTTTCATTTCCAGTGGCAGCACTTAACCGCTATGCCACCAGTTTCCTTCTTAAGTCAAAACCTACTGCAGCTGAGTCGATACCAATTCATAGAGACCCTGAAAATCAGAGTAGAACTGCCCCACTGAGTTTGCAAGAAGTGCCTGGCGTATTTGAACTGCTGATCTTTTGGTCAGCAGCCATAGTACTTAACCACTACACCACCAGGGTTTCCTAACAGGTCAAAGATTTCAAAAATCAAAAAGAAAAATCCCATCTCCATATTCCAGATGGTCACAAATTTGATATAATGTTGTTGTGTGCCGTGGAGCTGATGTCTACTCATAGCGACTCTGTAAGACTGCCTCGTAGTGTCCCCTAGGCTGTCATCTTTATGGAAGCAGATCACCAGGTCTTTTTTCCCTCAGAGTCACTGGGTTGACTCAAAATGCCAGCCGTTTGGTTGGCACCTGAGAGCTTACCCACAGTGCTATCCATTATGTTACCCACTGACAAAATAACCAAAACCCCAGCTGTCAAGTGAGTCCCCACCCGTGCTAGCCCTACAGGACAGAGAACTGGTCCGAAAGATCTCAAAGGCTGTCCTCTTTCAGAAACTGACTGCCAAACCCTCCTGTGGCTGAATTTCTGATGGCTTCGAACCACTCAAACTTTTTGGTTAGCAGGTAAGTGCTTTCACACCTGCACAACCAGGTTTCCTTTTTCACACAGTAGGACAGTCTATAGCCTGCTTCTCTCTTTACTATAGGAACTCGTGTGTGTGTGTGCATGCGTGTGTGTGTGTGTGTGTGAGATGAGGTTATGTATGTGTAGAATTCTTTTTTTTTTTAATTATCACTGACTGAAAACAGGCAGTGCGAAAACAAGCACATTCAGTATTTAAGTCAAAGAGTGTTACTGGCATGAAGCTCAGTACAGTAAGTGGATTATGAGTTACTGCTTCGTTCAGTATAGACAATTCCACATCAAACTCCACCGACTTTTAAGGAGGCAGGTAGGAAAACCAGCGTTGTAGATTATGCCTACTTTTTTTCAGTCCCCCCATCAGCACAGAGTATAAAGGACAAGGCAGTCTGGCAGATTCTGTGAGGGCTCAGGGAGGACTGTGGTAAGATGACTTTATCCTCTTCAAGAACTGATACTACGAATCCCAGGGATCAAACTTTAATGGTGACAATAGGCTTAACTGCCTGGCAAAAGCTGTAACCCCCAAAGAGAGACGCCCAAAGAAAATGCTTGTGTATTCAGAGACAATGACAGAGTGGACAATAACTTCTAATTTTGTGTGTGCAGCTCACCCCTACTGCTCTGAATTCATTTTATGTTCAAAAGTTACAATATTAAAAAAAGAAATAGGAATCAATTACCATTTGAGAATACCAAAGGAAAAACTAAGAGCAAATACTATTCCAATAAGAGGCTGGGATGGTTTTACTAAAACAGAAGGCAAGAATTTATGGAATGGTCCCTGCTGAAGTGATTTGCTAAAAAAGGGCTTTAATTATCGATGTGAAACATGAAAACCTGAACTACGTGAAAATGTCCATAACGATCCCAACGAGGAAGGCGAGAGAGAGAGAACTGGAATATGTTTCCCCTGAAAGTAGAGGCTGGCTGCACCATTAGGAGTCTGTTTGCCTTAAAATCTCGAAAATGAAATAGTGAAGGGAGTTTGCAGAATGCCAAATCTGTCACACCCTTCTTTTCCTTAAAAGTAAATTAAAATAAAAAAGCAAACCCACTGCCGTCCAGTAGATTCCAACTCATAGCGACCCTACAAGACAAGGTAGAACTATTCCACAGAGTTTTTGAGGAGGTCCTGGAGGATTTGAACTGCCGGACTTTAGGTTAGCAGACCTAGTACTTTATCACTGTGCTAGCAGGGTTCTATAAGCAAAGACTCAGTATAAACTTAATTAGTGCATATACAATGACGGACAGTTTTATTCCTAGGTCAATGTTCCACTAAAGGCACTGAAAGCCATGCACTAGAATGTCCTTAGTGAACCCCATATAACCGCAAACTGGAAACACTCAAAAAGTGTCCGGCACTTGAATGGGCAAAGGCACTGATGTGTATTTCTGCGTATAACATGACACATGATAAGGCAGCGTTGAGAACAGACACACTGTAGCTCTGCTGAGCACGAAAGAATCCCACAAAGCAGAGCAATTGCAACAAGACACAAAGAATACACAGAGTTCTATTTGTATCAAGTTCAAAAACAGACATGAAGTTATGGCAAAACCTATAGTATTAAAAATCATCTGCGGGGCCATGGACCACTTGTATCTGGCCTTTCTGGCTAATCTTGTAACGTCCGCCAAAAAAGACTGGGTGGGACTATGCATATGAGGGCTTGTGGGTCCAGCAAGGGAGGAGGTTGAAATGTCCATCCCACTAGGCTGAAAACGAAGGATCCCAGAGGTGGGAAGCGGGCATCTCTTCACTACCCCAAAAGAAGAGACAGGCGTGCAGTGTCCTTTGGGTCTGAGGTCCCTGCCCTGAGACGCTGCCAGACCCGGGGACAGAGGGAGGGGCTGTCACGTGGAAGACGGAGGCGCGTGGCTGGTCTCGTGAGCAGACCCCAGCTGGGCGGCGAGGGGCTTCCAGGATGCTGGCCCGAGGCGAGTGCTGGCCCGAGGGGGGTGCTGGCCCGAGGGGGGTGCTGGCCCGAGGGGGGTGCTGGCCCGAGGGGGGTGCTGGCCCGAGGGGGGTGCTGGCCCGAGGGGGGTGCTGGCCCGAGGGGGGTGCTGGCCCGAGGGGGGTGCTGGCCCGAGGGGGGTGCTGGCCCGAGGGGGGTGCTGGCCCGAGGGGGGTGCTGGCCCGAGGGGGGTGCTGGCCCGAGGGGGGTGCTGGCCCGAGGGGGGTGCTGGCCCGAGGGGGGTGCTGGCCCGAGGGGGGTGCTGGCCCGAGGGGGGTGCTGGCCCGAGGGGGGTGCTGGCCCGAGGGGGGTGCTGGCCCGAGGGGGGTGCTGGCCCGAGGGGGGTGCTGGCCCGAGGGGGGTGCTGGCCCGAGGGGGGTGCTGGCCCGAGGGGGGTGCTGGCCCGAGGGGGGTGCTGGCCCGAGGGGGGTGCTGGCTCGAGGGGGTGCTGGCCCGAGAGGGTGGCCGGCTCGCGCTGCCTGCAGGCGCGTCTGCGGTGGGGCCGCGCGTGAGGACCCCCGGAGCCGGCGCCGAGCCCCGTCCGCGCCCGGGCAGCCAGTGAGTGGGGTGCCTCGGGCACTGGTCGGCAGGGCTGAGGCCCGGGGGACCTCCGAGCGTGGGGCCGGGGCCCGGGACCGGGACGGGGCGAGCCTGCGGGCACGGCTGGTGGCAGGCGGCCTGGATGGACCAGCGCAGCCTGAGCCTTCCTCAGCCTCAGGGGTCCCCGGGGGCCCCCCCAGTGAACCCCGGAATCGTGAGTATCTGCGCGTGTGCCCCTGCAACGGGATCTCAGAGCAGCCCAGAGGGCGAGAGAGGCGAGAAAAAGACGGTTGGTGTCCAAATGGGGAGGAGAGGAGTGCCTGCGAGCCCCACCTCGGAGGGACCCCCGCGGGGCTGCTGGCCTGCCTTTCTCCTGATCACTCGTGAAGGCCGAGAGGCGGTCAGGTGCTAATGTCACCCTGTTTTGACTTCCAGGCAGTGTCAGTGGTTGGGAGAGGGCACATGCGTGGCTTACAGGATATGGGCGATATTCGATTTCATGAATTGGATGGCAGTTACATGACGTGTTTATTTTTGTAATGGTTCACAGAATTCGCCCAAGTTCGCGTTTATTGTCTCTTCACGTTTACTTATGTTGGTTATACTTGGGCTTAAACAAAAGCTTACGAACGGATGAGGAGGTTCAACCAGCCTGGAAAAGGTTCTGAGGGTTTCATCTGAAAATTCTAAGTAGAATGAATCTTGGATTCTCAGCAGAAACGTAGTTTTTCAGTATTCTTTTATTTGTCTATTAATTGCTACATGATTTAAAAATTTCAAAATGCTGTTTAGTTGAAAGCAATAGCCCAACTTTGCTGCCCAGGGACAGATTTCTGTTGACGTGTCCCAACGATTGTAATGCATTTAAAAGCACATATGAGTATGTCTGTGACATAAACGATAGCTTACTGTGTTGTTTTGCACATCTGTGATTTTTTAATCAACTATTTGACTTGAAAAATAATTACTGATTTTTACCAATTGCTGAGTTTGAGTGAATCAGGCTGTATTTTACAATACCCTTTTAGTGAACCTTGGGGCAGAGTGGTTAAGTGCTACTACATCTGCTAACCAAAAGGTCAGCAGTTCAAATCCTCCAGGCCCTCCTGTGAAACTCTGTGGAGCAGTTCTACTCTGTCCTGTAGGGTTGCTGGGATATTACAAAGCTAAGTTGGAATTGACTCAACAGCAGTGGGTTTGGTCTGGGTTTACTAAAAAAGCATTTAAAAAGACTCCAGGCATCAGATATTTAAAATAATGCTATTTTGTACATATGTAAGTACATTATAGCCTAAATTTCTAAATTGGAAATCATTCACCCAACAGACTGTTTTGAGCACTTACAACATGAAAAGTACTATTGTAGGTCCTAGGGCCTCCTGGGAAAACAGAACAAAATGCTAATAAGAGGAGAATGTAGGCAACAGTCCCTAGTAGAGCCAAGCATTTCCATGTGGTTTAGAATGCAGTGTTATGGGAGGGAAAACAAGCACAGGTAGGTGGGATCAGGAGCTGGGGATGAGGATGGGGTGGTCCTTAGGGTAGCCCCTGCTGAGCAGGTGACATCTGAGCAAAGACTTGAAGGAGATGGCAGATGTAGCCAGTGGCTCTCTGGGACCTGGGTTGGTGAGCAGGCTGTGCAGCAGAAGAGAGACTGGAGCTTGGCTGCTTGTTTGAGGAGCAGGAAGTTGAGTGTGGGCTGATGTGAAGGACCACTAATTAAGAGATGAGATCAGAAAGGGGTCCCAAAGGATTTAGATTATGGTGGCGCATTGGGAGGACATTGGCTTTTACCCTGAGAGAAATGAGGACCCCGGTATATGAGCTAACGTAGTGTTCCTGAGTATGCCATACAATGCTCCGGAGCTCCAGGAGCCCACCCGCGTGGCATACTTTCTTCTTTGTCGTTCGGTAATTTTGTTTTACTTGCGTCGTATGTCTGGGCCACTGGACATCTAATATTGTTACTCAAGTTCCTTGCTTCTTAAATGTTGGTGGAGCTTCCGTAGAAGTCAATGTAAATTTCCAAGGCTTCCAATAGTCGGGTCACTTCTTGCTGGCCCAGTGAGCGTGACGTCACCTGTAGTTGATTAGTGCGATACTCTGCAGAATATTCAGATAGCCCAGATCTCTTTGGACTGGATTGTGGCTGATGGGAGAGAGATCACATAGTTTGGGAGAAATTTGTAGATAATAAACCATTGTTGGTGTCTTATGAACATAAACATTCTGATCCAGTTTTCTGATAGACAGGAAAGAACATGTTTTCTAAACAAATACCCTCATACTGTATACCTGCAACGTGAGGCTGATTAACCGGTGAACAAGGTACACGTGAATTTCATTGTGTTTATTTCATCTGCGGTACACAGTTTCACATGGGTAAGTGAGTAAGCGAAGTAAACCTGTGCATACTTTGCTTCCTAGGTAATCAGGTGCTGAGTGCAACAATGATAATCTGCTCTAGCCTGGTCCTGCAACTGAAGATAACAATTTGTTACGTTTGTGAGGGCCTGCTGTCCTCTTCTAAAACTGTGTTTCTCCATACTGGCCAGACTAGTGAATTAAATGGTGATGCGGTGGAAACCACTATTCCTGTATGCTTTAGCTCAAGTGTACCACTGATTTCTGCCGTCGTATCTGAAATGGGACACTGTTTTTGTTCATTTACAATGGTGCTAAGGGTTAAGGAGGCAAGGGGCTTCAGATGCTCAGTTGGCCTTCCTAATGTGATATGTCAAGATCCTACAGGTCAGAGGCCCCAAATGAGAGGTGTACCAGATGCCCACCGTGACTTTCCCAAATACTTCTTCAGAGACTAGGGATGTCACAACCTGTTGATTCTGCAGACACAGGGATCCACTGAATTTAGCCAACCAGCCAAAACTGAACTCAGTGCCACTGAGTCAATTCTGACTCATAGCGACCCTACGGGATAGAGTACAGTTGCTCCATAGAGTTTCAAACTGCTGACTAGCAGATGTAGTACTTAACCAGGATGCCTCCGGGGCTTCGTGGACTCAGCCCAGGCTACATTGATGACCTGGGCCCGTGTGCTCTGCTCCGTCGGGAGGTAGTGAGGACTCTGAAAGTCTCTAGGTTTTATTGTCCAATCATATTTGTGTGTTCTGCAATCCTGAAATGTTTGGGTGTTCCTTTTCACTACTGTGCGGTGATCCAAGAAAATGTGGAATTCTTTTGTAGAAGGGATGAGGGCCTCCTTCCCTTTCCTGCTTGCTACGGTGCTTCAGGACCCTTCCTCTAAGGAATTTAAACTTTTTGGATTCATCAGTTGTGCTAATAATAATAATAAATACATAACAAGTACTTCCCCAATTCTGTTGTTTTTGTTCTTGCTGTGTTTCCCTTATTTATCAAATGCGTGAAACTCAGGCTTTGACCTTCTATCCTAGATATGCTGAATCAGAATCGGCCTTGTAACAAGATCTAGAGTTATTCTTGCATGTGATAAATTTGAGAACCACTGACCTCTTAGTAAGGAGACCTGGTCATCCAGTGGTTAAAATGCTCCACTGCTAACCAGAAGGGTGATGGCTGAACCCCATCAGCTGCCCCATGGGAGAAAGATAGGGCAATCTGCTCCAGCAAAGACCTTGGAAACCCCAAGGGGCACTTCTGCGCTGTTCTGTAGGGTTGCTGTGAATTGCAGATGACCGCAGAGCGATGAGTTGATTTGGGCGCTACCAGTACAACTGGTCCCTAACCACAGCATTGCCTGGGCACTTGTCAAAGTTCACATTCTCAGCAGGTGTTCATGCCGGAACTAACTCCTTGGGAGCCATGCCTAAAACATCCCATTGACCTGTGGACCCGCTTCCACCAGGGTTCTGTCCCCATTCGTCCTTACTTAGAGTCTAGTAGTTGAAGTGCATTGTGCTGATGTCTGTTTGTATCCCACCTACAACAGTACTGTTCACGGGTTGGGTTTTCCAGTAAGCCTTCTGTGAGATGGACTCGAACATGTGTGACTTTTTTGTTTTTTGTTTTCATAATTGGACTTGGAAGCAAGCAACACCTGCAGAAGGGAGGAGAAGGAAGGAGGGTGGCCGGAGGCCTGGGTAGCTGTGACATCACCCCCGCAATGGCTCCAGCAGCTCCATAAGGAGATAGAAAGCTGTCTCAGATGAGGTGAAAAAAATAGCCTTTATCTAGAGTTGGAATTGACTTGACAACAATGGATTTGGTGTGGAGTTTTATTCCTATAGCACCACCTTAAATATTAAAGGATGTGCCTGCTCTCTGTCTCTCTCTCATGCCTCTTCCCAGAACTGCTGACTCTGGTCATGGCAACTGTCTGGAGCAGGGGAAGTCCCTGAGATGGGCTGACAGTGGAAGGATGCCTACGGACAAGACTCCCAGCAGCTAGGACAGCAAGTCTGTCCTTGAAGGGGAAGTGGGATGGTGTCTGTTTGTGTCTATAACACTGCTTTTAGGATTGAGCTATTTTATTATTTTGTGGAGTTGTCTAGCTATTATTTAGTATTTTTCACTTGTGGCCATTGAAGTTACACAAGTATCTCTATAAACTTCATCAGTAAGAAAGCAGATTTCTGAAAACAACCGAACGTCTTTGAAATACTGAGGGAAAAGAAACGTCTGCTTGAAATTTTGTATTTTTCAAAAGTCAGAGATGAATTAAAGACTTTTCAGAGTCTTCTGTCTATCCTGATAGAAAGAACTATTCAAGAATATGCTTTGATAAAAATAAATTTTTGAACCTGTTAGATAGCAGCAGAGTCTATGAATAACAATCAACAAAGAAAGAATGATTCTAAAAAAGACAACAAATATTTGAGAGTTTGAAATTTCTGGTAAACAATGACCAAGAAACGCAGGTGAGCAGGACCAGAATCCCTTGCAGCTGTTGCTGTCAGGTAGCTTCCAGCTGCCCTGTTTGGTCTCCAGGGAGCAGCTGGTAGAGTCCACCTGCCAACCTTTTGGTTAGTGGTCATGCTCATGACCCCTGTGCTACCAGGACTCCTGGATTAGCATCAGTGAACTCAAAAGTACTTTGTTCCTTCAGAAGAAGACAGAAAATTGTGTATAAATCTTGACATTGTTAAGTATGTATTTAAAATTTAGTGGCGATAATGAAGAACTACAGAAATTCAGTGTTAACTAAAAGAATCAAAACAAAGCAAATCAAAACAAGAATAAATAATAAAGCTCTGTCCATGTAACAGAAGCCAAAGAGAACTGGGGGAAATAAATAAAGGCAAAACATGTATGGTAAATAGAAAAGAAAAATAGTCGGTGAAAGTAAGTCAATATATTAATATCCGTAAATGTAAGTATTTTTAAGTGTCGTGTTATTCAAGATGTCACAGAAAAAATTCTTAAATAAGATTTGCGGTACAAAGTTTATAAGTGATATACGTGAAACGTAACAGAAAAGTTAAAATAAAAATATGCTAAGTCCAGAAGGACTAGCTGCTACCTGACTGCTACCAAAGAATGCCCTGATACGGAGGGAACATAACAGAGAGTCCCTGACATAGCACGAGAAAAAGGGAACTGCAAATCGAGAACTCTGTTAAAAGACCAGACTTGATGGCCCAACAGCCCGGAGGGTCCCCTGAGAACATGGCTCCTGGACTTGCTGCTAGCCTAGATCTGAACCCAGTACTGACGCCCCTGCTTCAGAGACTGGACTGAACTATGGGACACAGAGTGCTGCAGGTAGTGTGTGTACTTCTTGGCTTACTATGTGAGAATCTCTGACTGGTTGCTCTCTAGAGGATGGGGGGAGGAGTGGAGAGGAAGGGACAAGTGTGAGTCAGTGCCGAAAGTACAGGGTACAAAGGAGTGTGCTGTCACAGGGGGAGGAGAGCTAATAGAGTTGCATAGAGGCTGGTGTCCGGGGTTTTACATGGCAAATTAACTTGGATTGTAAACTTTCACTGAATCATAATAAAAAAATTATAAAAATATGTTAAGTAAATATAAACAAGGAAAATAGGTATGCCAAGCCAGCCAAGGACCACGGAGTCGGATCCAACTCATGGTGACCCTAGGGGCCAGAGTAGAGCTGACCCCCAGAGTATTCAAGGGGAGTAGTACTATTAATATCAGTTAAAAAGACAGTCAGAAAGCTTTATTATGTAGTCATTAATCATTAAAAAAATAAACATAAAGATATAAAAATCTTAAATGTGTATGTTCCAAGAATTGAGTCTTCAAAATGTGAAAAAGATTGTCAAAATCGTGTAACTAAAGAAAAAGAAACCTAGAATCTTAGAATTTCTTTCACACTGTGCTGAAAATACTATAGCTAAAGAGAAAAAAAACTATTTTCAGCAAAATTAATAAACTTCATGTAATTTTCTTCCTGTAATAATGGTCTGATGGATATATCCCCAACAATTAAAAGCATATTATTTTCATGCGTACATGGAACATTTATTTTGAAAAGACCACATATTTAACCACAAAGGAAATTTTAGCAAATAATCTACCCTCCACCCCCCAAAATATATATATCATTCAGACCACATATCTGGGCTCTAATTTAATAACATTAGAAGAAATCAACCACTAAAATGGATATTGAAAATAAAAAAAAATTCCTCTCATGCATTTGCAAACTTCAAAGCACATTTCAAAGTATGAATGAATAAGAGAGGAAATTACTCAAAAAATCAGAGAATATTTAAAACTGAACAATGTAAATACTACACTTTCAGTTCCGTAAAGAACATACATTTTCTCCCAATTGCTACAACAGCCTTGTAAAAAGATCACCCATCCCCAGTCCTTAATCACAAAAAAATGACACAAAAGTCATTTTGTTCAGATTTAATTCCCGTTTGAGAGTACCCTTGTCCAACCATCTCCTACCAGCCTACCCTGAATACACCTTCCTAAAATATTGGCCCCCTGAAATAACTGAAGGGTCATCTTTCTTCCCTCATGTTGTTTTCTCTACCAATAGTGTTCTTCTCCCCCCCCTTGCCTGGATGTTAATGTTAACTTCAGGTTTCAGTTTAGACTTTGCTTCCTGCCCCTGGAATGCTTACCTGACTTCTCCTGAGAATGTTAGGGGCCTGTCCTAAGCTACTGTATGGCCACTGACTGTTCAACCACCCATCCTTCCTCAGTAGTCTCTAACTCTTTGCATACCTTGTCTGTCTTAGGCTGAGTTCTCTAGAGAAGCAAAACCAATGAAACATGCACACACACACACACACATACACACACACACACATAACATATATATAGAAAGAAAGATTTACGTAAAGAAAACAGTCCACGTTGTAGAGGCTGGCAAGTCCTACATCCGTGGGTCATGTGTCAGGCTGCAGGCTTCTCATGTAGCTGCAGGGGTTGATGAACCCCAAATCAGCAGGTCAGACAGCAAGCTGCTAGCTCACAGGCTGCAGAAGCTGATGAATCCTAAGATCAGCAAGCAATACAACAGGCCACTGGCTCAAGTTCCGGGAACCAGAGGTCAGACGAGGACAAGCCAGATGCAGGATCCAGAGCAGTAAAAGCCAGCAAGCTTTGCCAGAATGTCCGTATGTATTGAATGCAGGTGACGTCTCCCAGGAAGCTCCTCTTACAACTGATAAGCTGATCACATCAGATCACATAATGGAGGATGATTACATCATTACATAACTGCCAAACTACACTATTAGAAAACCACAGAAAGGTGGAGAGTCATGGCACAGCTGACGTGACACACACCTTAACCATGACACTGTCCCTTATGCACTGGTAAGTTTCTGACATCTACTGCAGGGCCTGACACACAGGCTGTGTGTTCAGTTAATGTTTGTTGATTAAGGATGGATATAATTTTAAAATTACATCTTTAAAAGGAGATATCTGATGTACGATTTTGCACCGAATTTTAGGAGGCTTAAAAGAAATTGCTGAAGTGGCCTGAATCATACCAGCAAGACTATAGAGACTGGTGGTAGACAGATGATTCTGAAGGCCAGCTTCAGGAATTTGAATTTTAAATGAATTGAACAGAAAATGTTTTGTAGGATGATGCACCTGAAAAGGGTAATCAGTACATGGCCCTCACCAGTTCTCAGGCTCTTCAACAGAGGAGCAGTCCCAAGCAGCCAGACTTGCCTGTGAAACCCACACGCGTGTGCGGAAGAACAGGAAGGGCAAGTCCTGTTAATTCATCCCACAGGTGCGCTGTTCTTCATGGTACTGGAGACAGTGATGAAGCTTAGGTTTGATTCAAGACTGGTTTAATCTCAGTCTAGAGAGTTTGGAAAATAAGTTAGCCTATTTTGTTGTCATGTTTGACTCTCCCTTAGTTTGTCTGGAGAAGGCTGTGAGTAAGGTGAGCAGGACCATGACTTTAAAAATATACTAAGTCGTATGACACTCCCCAAAAAGTTTGTAGTGCTAAGAATCTGCAGTGACAGATCACAGTACAGTCTGGTAGGCTATTTTCCCAGATACAGTGATTTCCTCTGATGGCAGGAATGGAGACAAAGGGGCAGTTGGTGGAAGCACCCCACTGCAAGTGGTGACTAAAGGACAAGAACGAAACAGTCTCTGAAGACGGCAGTGAATTTCTGGTGATACATCCTTTCAGTCCCATCGTACATAGATGGTATTGCTTTTTGGATGATGATAAATACCTACCACATGTTGATAACAATTTGGTACTGTCGTCATCTTTCTCAGATTGTTTTGGGGGGAGCACAGAGACAATAGGAATGGCACACTGGACTTGTGGTTGAAATCGTGTCAGCTTGGCTAGGTCGTGAAGCTCAGTGGCTTGGCAGACATTGTGGAATTATCCTCCAATCAGTTGGAAGGGTTGTTTCCGTGGGGGTGGGGCCTGCATTAATTATATAAGGACTGCCAATTAAGTTTGCTGTGAACTCATCCTAGAAAAAGTGCTACAGAACTCATTGCTGAATATCGCTATGGTCACCTTCAAAGTGCTCCCCTTGGGAAGCAGTGCGCCAATGACAGCGCCTAGTCCACCCTTCAAAGCAGTTTTGAAACTCTTTCTGGAATGGCCATTAGAGCTGTCATCAAATTACCCTTGATGTCCTGAATCTCTGGGTAGAGAAAAAAGTCACTGGGGGCCAGATCAAGTGAGTGGAAAGGGTGTTCCAATAGTTATTTTTTTAGTGGCTAAAACCTCCCTCACAGACTATATATACATTTAAGCTTGCGAGTTGTTACCGTGCCACCGTGCACAATAACCTCAGAAAAAGTTGCAAAATTGCTTTGAATGGTGGCCTAGGTGCTGGTGTGGGTGCATAGCTTTCCAAGGGGAGTACATTGAAGGTGACCATAGTGATACTCAGCCATGAAGTGTGTAGCACTTAGAACAATTAAGTTTGCTTACTGAGTTGTCAGACCTCATAAAAGAGTAAGTAAAAAAGTAAGTCAAACAGAAATCAGTTATTTACAGGTGAGTTAATGAAATCACATTACTGCTAAAGCAGCATTAAAATGAATGCCTTTATTCTGAACTGCATTTATTTGAACACTAGAGACTAAAAAAAGTGAACAACTCTTGAAATTCAGTGAGCTAGGAAAAAAATAGAATTCCTCAGTGAAGATACTAGCATAAAATAAATATAAAACAAAACTGAAAGTTGAAAGTAAATTTCAAAACCTATGAAAAGAATGAAAATTAGAGAATATTCCTAAATCTGGTAAAACAAGAAAAGGAAAGTTGTAATTAAGTAATATTAAGAATAGCACCAAAGATAGAATCATGTAGCTTAAAAATAATTATAATAGAAAATGATATATAACTTAGTAATAATTTGACTTGAAAATTTAGAAGACGTAGATGATTTCAGGAGAAAAGGCTCCATGCCAAAATTGAGTCAAGATTAAATAGAAAACAAGAATATCGTTCATCACGGAAGTAAAATGAAGTGGTTAATGAATGATCGTCACCGCACTGTCATCGGTACCATCAGCACCACCATCATCAGCATCATCAGCACCATCAGCACCACCATCAGCAGCATCATCAGCACCACCTCCACCACCAACACTGTCATCATCGTCATCTGAGTAACTGTCTCAGACTAGAAAGTTGTAAGAGTAGGATGGGTATTCAGAACTTCAGAAATATGACGAATCAAATTCTACATAAACTGTTCCAGGGTGTGCAAAAGCCACAAACAGAAACAAAATTTCATAATTCAAAACCTTGATACCAAAACTAGACAATTATAACACAAAGTCAACTAAAGAACATTTGTCCTTATGTACATCAACACCAAAATATAAAATAAAATACTATCTAATAGACCACGGAAGTGCATTAATGGAATATAACATTGTGATCAAGGAACATTCTTTTCAGGTACTAAATAAACATCAGATTTGTAAAATCACTTTATATGCAATAAAAGAAAATATATTCAGCCTCAGGAAATTAATGGAGGAAAAAACCTGTATCATTTTAATAATGCTGTTAAAATATGTGATACAATTCATCATCTGTGAAAATATCTAAAACTAAAGATGATTAGAAAATATCCTTATGTTGATAAAGGTATCTGCCAGTAATCTCAGGTAAATATGGCGTAAAACATTGGAAAGTTAGGAGCTTTGCCTTGAAAGTTAGGAACAAGAGCAGCAAAAAGCTTTCAACGGTGTGCTTCAGCCTTCCACATCTTGTGTTTTCAATGATGCCTAGAGTCCCATTGTGTGACTGTTTCACTATTTTTCTGATTTATTGTTGATGAGCAGGTGCTCAGTTTCCAGTTTGGGGTTATTACAAACACTACTGCTGTCAGTACTTTAATATATGTCTTTTAGATGAAGAAATGTAAATATGTGGGGGGGGGGATGTATCTGGGAGTGAAATTTCATATTCTTTAGTAAGGAAGCCTTGGTGGTATAATGGCTCAAAGCTACAGCTGCTAACCAAAAGCTTAGGAGTTCAAATCCACCACGTGTTCTTCGGACACTCTGTGAGGTAGTTCTGCTATCCCTTTAGGGTCACTTTAAGTCAGTATCAAATCGACAGCAACAGGTTGTTGTTTTTAACATCGATAGATACTACCAAACCGTTGTGCAAAGTCTGCTACCACCGCCACTCTGCTGCCGACACATCGATTCCAACTCAGCAACCCTATAGGACAGAGTAGAACTGCTCCACAGGGTTTTCAAGGAGCACTTGGTGAATTTGAACTGCTGACCTAAAAGTCTGCTAGTTTGCCCCGATTTATACCCCTACAAGCAGTATGTGAGAGTTGCAATTCTACGTCCTCATCAACACTTAATTTCTTTAAGACTTCTTGGAGAATATATAAATTATCTCATTTTGGTTTTAATTTTCACTTCCTTGATGACCAGTGGTGTTTTTAGTAAATATTTCTTTTTTAAAAACTTTTTCATCCTATGTAGTTTGTATATACTTCACTATGCAATATGGGTTAGTTTCTCCTGGTTTGGAGTAAAAAAAAAAGGAATCATATTTTATGCATTCTTTTGTGATTAGCTTCTTTTGCTTAGTTTCTGTTTGTGAGAAATGTTCATGTAATGTGTGTTAGCTATGATTCATTATGACTTTGAACTACATTGTAAGGCTGTGCCTTAATTAGCTTTTCTCCTATTGATGGACATTTGAATTATTTCCAGTACTTAGCTCTTATGAACAACGCTGCTGTGAACAGCTTTGTTCATGCATTTTGCTGTACATGTTACATGATTCTCGAGAGTATACATATTGTTACATCTTTTTTGGTAACAAAGCATTCAGTTATTAGGAAGGTATCCTGTTTACCTCTGCTAATGGAATTTATCTCAGTCTATTTTGTATGATAATTAATGCAGCTACATTTTCTTTTAGTTAGAATTTGAAATGGTATTTTTTTTAGTGTTTTCATTGTCAATTGTGTGTATCCTTGAGTTTAAAAATATGTTTCTTATAAATGTCATACAATTTGACTTCTGTTTATTATGGCACTATTTTTTAAAAATGAATATTTAATCTACTTAAAAGCAATTTAATTACTTTGTGTTTTCTACTTTTCAAGCTATTTCCCTTTTTTCTCCTTTGCCCCTTCTCTAGACTCGATTCATTTTTATCATTCCCATCACCTCTTCTGTCAGTTTAGAAATTAATGACTATTTTTTTTTTAGCTTTTAATCTTTTTTGGAATTTCCCTGAGTTAATGCTGAATAGTAGGCTTTCCATATATGAAGTGAATCTCCCCGAGGCCAGGCAAAGAACAAGGAGAAGGTTGAAGCAGAACTAGCTGAGATCATTTGGGAGCAGGGAGACATTGTATCTCTAACTAGCTACAGAGGAGGGCTGTCTGTGGTCACCCACAGAATTCAGAGGAGACCCAAGAGAAATCAAAAATTATTGATTTATTACAATTAAAGCTATTGATTTGTCCATGTCACAGAATATAAGGTCAGTATGCAAAAATGAGTTGTATTTTCTGCAGCTTGTACTAGCTATACAGAAATATAAAAGTAAATAGAAACAAACAAACCTTCTGCAATAGCATAAAAATATAGTTGTTAGTGAAAATCTAACAAAAGATGCACCAAACTTTCACCGTAGAAAATACCAAATACTTCTGAGAGAAATTAAAGAAGAATGAATGGATAGAACACATCCTGGAATTGAGGCTTCAGTACTGTTAAAGTGTTAGTCTTCCCCTCCTTGGGCTAAAGATTCAAAATAAGGCCAGTCAAAATTCCACCCAATTCCTGAGATGGAAATTTTTAGGCTGACTCTACAACAGACTGTTTTCAAGTGTGCCAAGAAGTTGAAGCTGTCAAGGTAGTGCCTGAGGACAGGGTGTAAGGAGAGAGAAAAACAGAAAGGAAAACCCAGAAATATATCCACATGTCTGCGGCCAGTTGATTTTCAACTGAAGTACCAAGGTTACTAATGGGAAAAGGCAAATATTTTCTTCAAACAGTGCTGGGTTTTACAAATATCCATGTAGAAAAAAAAAAGGTAAGGAAACTCTGGCTCTGTAGTGTGGCTGCTAACCAAAAGGTCAGCGTTTTGAATCCACCGGGCTGTCTTGAGAAACCATATGGGGCACTTCTGTTGTGTCCTGTAGGGTTGCTGTGAGTTCAGAATTGACCCAGCAACCAACGGTTTGGGTTTTTGCTTTTATTCTGTAAAGTTCTTAGGATTTTCTATGCACCACACTATGTTGTCTGCAAAGAAGGATAGTTTCACCTGTTTTTCTAATGTTTTTTACCTTTTTTGTATTTTTCTAGTGTCAGTGTCCTGGCTAGGACAGTGTTGAACAAAACGGTGGTACTGAACATTCTTGTCTTGTTTTAAATAGTGGAAAAGTATAAATTCAGTATAATGATATTTGTGTCTTTCATAGATTTCCCCTTACCAAACTGAAGAAGGTATTCCCAACTTACCTGAAGTTTCCTTCTCTATCTTAAGTGTTAGATCATCAAATGCTTGTTGCTCTCTAACATGACAAAAGTGATAATAAAAAAAAACCTAAAACTGAATACCATAACTTAATTGCACTGATCTGACTTTTTTCACGTGTTGCAAGAGACTTTCCCAAATTTTTTTTTAACACAAGTAAAATACAGATATTACACTTGCAAATTGCCACACAACAAATCCTAGAATCTTAGACAATTTTGTCAGCCAGTGAGAAAGTGTAATCAAGTCTTACAGACACAGTCTGAATTTGGATGACCCATTGATGGAAGTTAAGACAATACATTTCAGTAAACACAGCCTGAAAATCTATTACTCGTGTTACAGCAATACTGTTTTTAGTAGGATATTTGAGGTCTACAAAGATACGTCCTTTCTGTAAAATACTTTAGTCCAGAGGACTTTTCATATTATACTTGCTGTTGCACCATGGGAGCAGCAGTCAAGGAATCAAAGGAATTATTGCATTGGGCAAATCTAGGGCAGATGACCTCTTTAAAATCTTAAACAGCAAAGATGTCACTTCTATGACTAAAGTGTGCCTGACTCAAATCATGGTATTTTCAGTCAGCTCATAGACTTATGAAAGCTGGGTAATGATAAAGGTAGGTAGAAGAAAAAGGACTCATTTGAACTGTGGTGCTGGTGAAGAATATTGAATATACTCTGGACTGCCAGAAGAAGGAACAAGTGTTTCTTAGGGGACATAACAGCCAGGCAGAACACTAGGTAGAACGACAGGTAACAAGACTTTGTCTTGCTTACATTGGACATGTCATCAGCGGAAACCACTCACTGGAAGACATCATGTTTGGTAGAGAAGTCAGTGAAAAAAAGAGAGCCTTCAAGGACAGGGATGGACCCACTGGCCTGAACAGTGGGTTGAGATGAAAACAGTTCTTTTGAGTGTGGGACAGGACTGGGAAACATTTTATTGTCTTGTACATGACAGTCAGAAAGCAATATTAACTCATTTGCAAAAAGTTTTTCAATTAAAACTGTGTCTGCTATTAATATGTCACAGTAGGCATGAGATAACTGATCATGGTCTTATTTTTATATATTTATTCATATTCTTAATTTTCTCAAGTGGAAAAATTTTTCAACTAAGACATAGGGACTCAGCCCTACAACTGTCTAAACATAGATTTTTGAACATATTCCGTATTATATTTTACTCTTTATGTTTGATTTCATTAAAAAATGAAGACTAAGGAGAAGTATGTTGGGTTGATCTGGCAAGAGCATATTATAGGTTTATTTCTGTTCATTTATTAAATCACAAACATTCATTCTGACATCTATTCTAGACTTTAGAGGTTTTGTAGATAACTTAATAACACTACTGAGATATTCCTCTGATCTTCTTTCACAGGAAAATATTCACAATGTCTAAATACGTTATTTCCTCTGCCTTTTCCACTATTCGACTCCATCTTCACTGTCTTCTTTTCGCACCGTTCCACTGACATTTTCTTAACAAAGTTATTACTAATTTCCATTATCTCCAAATTCAATGGTGAATGAATTCTCTTCTTTAATCTCACACAGCTTATTTTAGTGTCTTTCAACATAGCCAGATTTTCCTGAGACATTCTCTTTTCTTTCTGATACCATGTTGTGTTACATCTCTTCCTACCAAATTTGGTGGTGTAGTGGTGAAGTGCTGTGGCTACTAGCCACGAGGTTGGTAGTTGAAATCCACCAGCCACTCCTTAGAAAGTCTATGGCCAGTTCTGTTTTGACCGCTAGGGTCGCTGTGAGTCAGAACCAGCTGGACAGCACCGAACAGCAGCATCACCAAATTTGTTCATTTATAGTCTGTTAGTTCTCCCTCCCCATCTAACTTCTAAAATTATTCATGGCTCACATTTGGACTCTATTTTCATCTTTCTAGAAACTCTTGTGCTAGGCATTTTCATCCATTGTAAGAACTTTAAATACCAATTTTTATACTGATGACTTTCATACTCATATTGCCCACTTAGACCACATTTCTGAGAGTCAGGTGTCTATGTACCTAATGCCTGATGTGACACTTGAACTCTAATTTCTCGTATAAATCCTGATTTAAACCTGTAAGTCTTGTTATGCTGGGCCGGTCTTACCACTCATGCTGTCCTTCTCCTCACTGCCTCAGCCATGTTGCTCAAACCAAAAGTGTGTCCTTACAGATTCATTCCTTTTTTCTCAATCGCATTGTGCCATCAATTAGCACTCTTTGTAGATGCCCATTTTATATATCTCGTGAAAACTCCACTGTTATCACGGTGGCCCACTCACCCACATTTCTGTAGCAGGCTTCCTTTTGATCTTCATGTTTCCACTCTTTACTGGGTACATTAAAAATACATGTTACCATGTGAGCATACATGAACTCAGCAGCAAGCTTACTGTCTCTACTAATACTGCTGCGTGTACTTGAATGCTTCTTCCCTAAATGAATCCTTGACCTCCTCCTCACAAAATGAGCATCATAGTAAGTTGTATCATCATAATTTTAATGAGTAGTTTTACTGTCTAAAGTTTTTTTTGGTGATGCAGAGTTCTAATAGAAAGGCCTGGTGATCTACTTCCAAAATGACTTTAATGGAAAATCTTGGGGAGCACAGTTCTACTCTGACACTCGTGGCATTGCCGTGAATTGGAGCTGAGTCGATGGTAAGGGGTTTACTGATACTGTGCCTGAACCACGTGTTGATTAGCTTTGTTGGATTTTCTTGAGAATATTTTATGGAAAGACAATATATACAGACAGGAATGTAATAATCACAAGTGTGCAGCACAAATCATACATGTACAGGTCAATGAAATATTCAACATCCCAATATCTGTGCAACCATCGCCGGGTCAGATCACGTGACAATGCCCTGAAGCCACGCGCAGGCGTCCCACCGTCCTGTCATCACCCTTCACCCTGAGAGTCATCATTATCTTGACTTCTGAAGTCATAGATCAACTTTGCTTGTTTTTGTTTCTTAGTTCATGTAAATGTATTAATACAGTATATACTCTCGTGTTTTAAATCTTTCACTTAACATTTTGCTTGTAAGGATTGCTCATGTCGTTTCATGCCGTTGTAGTTAATTTACTCTTGTTACTGCACAAGAGTCCATTGTGGGAATATGTCTATTTATTTATCTCATCTACTGCTAATTGTGATTTGAATAGATATCAGTTGGGGCTGCTATGCACAGTCCTGCTATGAGCGTGTTTGTTCTTGTCTTTGGGTGAGCAAACATACACACTTCTGCCATATATGTACCCGCTTGTGCCGTGAAGTATGATGTCAGCTGTGGGTATTTTGTGGAGTTTAGGAAGTTCCCTTCTAATCCAAGGAGAGAAATTCTGGGTCAGGAACCCTGGACCACAGTGTTCATCTTTGGTGGATGCTACCAACGTGCTTTCTGAAATGTCTTTTGACACCCCAACAGTGTGCCAGCTTACACCCCCAGCAGCCAGGTGTATGACTTCAGTTCCTCAATTTCCTTATCAGTGCTTAGTGTTGTCAGCTTTTTTCATCTTGATCAATCTGTTATGGGAAAAGATGCAAGCTGCATGAGGGTGTGATTTGTATGTCCATTTTCTTAGTTAAGAAATATTACATTGACGTGCTCTCGAAATCCTGGTAACTCAGTTGTCTTAACAAATGAAAAGTTTATTTTCAAAATAAGAATATATTTTCCAAAAAAAAAAACTTCTTTGAAAATTTCATTGGTTATACAAGCACAATTTATGTATAAATATACGAGCACAGTATATATACGTGTGTGTGTATATAAAACTATATACAGGGACTACCAGTTAAGTTCGTGAACTCATCCTAGAAAAAGTGCTGCATTCCACACTGCTGAGTATTACTATGGTCACCTTTGAAGTATGCCCCTTGGGAAGCTATGCACCAACGCCAGTGCCTAGTCCACCCTTCAAAGCAATTTTGAAATTCTTTCTGCAATGACCATCAGAGCTGTCAGCGTACTACCCTTGATGTACTGAATGTTGTCCAGATGTCTTCTGTGTTTCCTTTATCTTTTGGTAAAGAAAAAAGCCACTGGGGGCCAGATCACGTGAGTAGAGAGTGTGTTCCAATACTGCTTTTGTTTACTGGCTAAAACCTCCCTCACAGATAACTATACAAGTTCATGAACTTGCCATCATGCCACCATGTGCAATGGCCATTCAGAAAAAGAGTTCCAGAACTGCTCTGAAGGATGGACTAGGCACCGGTGTTGGTGTATAGCTTCCCAAGGGGAGTACTTTGAAGGTGATCATGATGATATTCAGCAATGAGGTATATAGCGCTTAGAACAATTAAGTTCACAGACTTATTGTCAGACCTCGTGTTATACACATGTACCTCTGTGTGTGTGTATATAGATAAATATATACATATGCATGTATATGTATAGAGAGAGACAGAGAGAAATATGCTGGAGCAATGGTTAAGAACTGAACTGGTGGATGGAGGGCTGGCAGCTCTGACTCCCCCAGCAGCTCCCTGGAGAAAAAGGACAGTGATCTGGTCCCATGGAGATTACAGCTTAGTCAACTCTGCAGGTCAGTCCTAGTCTGTCACATTTGGCTGTTTTGAGCTGAAATCAGCTTGACCACAACTAAGTACAACAACAACATGTTCGTGTGTGTGTGTATGCATAACAAATATAGCCTGTGTAATTTCAGGACTTTCCGTGTATCTCGTAGTTTGAGGCTTAGAAATAGTGCCATGGATCCACATATGCCAGCCAAGTGCTGTCGAGTCCGATCCGACTCATGGCAACCCTAGGGGCCAGGCTAGAACTGACCTCCACCACATATAGAGAGATGTAATTCTTTCACTCTTGCTGTATTAGTATCAAGGTGGTAAGAGGAGAGTGGTTAGAAAACCTTCCAGCATTCAGCATTGTCTTGGCTGTCTAGTGCTGCTCTAAAAGATGTACCGTGAGCGGGTAACTTTAACAAAGACCAGTTTATTCTCTCGTAGTCTAGTAGGCTGGAAGCCTCCCTTGATGGTGCTGGCTCTGGGGGAGAGTCTTTGTCATCAGCCTTCCACTTGGCTATGAGCTTCTTCACAGAGGAACCCAAGGCCCAAAGGGCACACTCGGCTCCTGGCATTGCTTTCCTGATGGCATGAGCTCTCCCACCTCTTTGTTGGCATCTTTCTTTTATATCTCAAAAGAGAGTGATGCAAGATACAGCCTAGCCAGTATGTTGAGTGCTGCTTCATTAACATCATAGAGGTCGGATTTACTCGGAAGGAAAACCATTGGATCGGAAGACAAACACACTGGGAATCCTGGCTGAGTCAAGTTGACATATTTTTTGCTGGGGACACAATTCAATATACTGATAATCGACTTTAACTCAAGCTTCAATAAAACTTTTGTTTGGCATGATTTTGTTAAAATTTTATATTTTTTTTACCTTTTTTAGATTCCTTCAGCATATGGCAGATTGTTGGGTATATTATTAATCTGATTGATATTAAAAATGCATACAAAATCACTTTCTAATTTCCAGAACACTATTCAGAAAAAGATCATTAAAGTAATACTAGGCGCTCAGTAAATACGTGTTAAATTTTGTGAATTGTATTAGAATTTCTTTAGTTTGCAAACTCTTACAATCTAGCAGTCACGTTTGTACACATACTAGAATCTGTAATCAAATTCTTAATCATTTATTGAAGATCATGAGGAGGTTTAAAAGAGAATTGTAGATACCGGTTGACTTGGAAATACCAGGTTATACTTAAAAATATATATTTAAGTTACATAGAAAGTAAGGGAGAAGAAAGACTAACACTGATACTGAGAAATCTTATATACATGCTTTAAAAACCCAAACTAATGATTTCAAGGCAACTTCGAAGCCTTAAATGAATAAATAACATTAAATGTATAGAGGAATGTCCTTAAAATTCATATACTTTATTACCTTAAAGTAAAGCCCAACTTTTCCAAAGACACACAGTAAGTAATGGGAAACCAAACTGCAGTCAGGAGACCTCCTTCTAATATACAAACAATGATGACTTCCCAGTCACTCTGACTCACCGACACAAAGCTGCCCAACTTAGTATTTGTTTTGTAAAGTAAGATGGTTTACCATCTGTGGCAAATGCATAGTCATTTCATCTGTTAGATTTTTTGGAGGCAAATAAGCAGAAAACCCAACTCAAAGCAAATAAATTATTATCCTGACAAATAAGAGTCTAGAAGTAGAATGCCTTCATAGTTGATCAGCTCAAAGTTTCAACCACATAAACAAGAAAACAATTTATTTTTATACATTGTTCAGCCTTTTTAGACTGTTAGCTTACCATGTGACATTACATCCAGACTCAGTGGCATTCTTCAGAATAAAGGCCATCACTTCTTTGTGTAGCTTTAAAACAGCAAGATCAAATATCTTCCTAGAAAATATCATCGGACTACGCTTACATCTGATTGACCAGAATTGGGTCAGATGCTCATAGCTAAACCCGGCACTGGAAAAGAGTTTATGAAGATTGTACTTATTATAAACTACTGAAAACCATTGCTTTTGAGTTGACTCATAGTGTCCTTACGGAATAGAGTAGAACTGTCTTGTAGAGGTTCCAAGGAGTGCCCGGTGGATTTGAACCATTCACCTTTTGGTTATCAGCCAAAGAACTTAACGACTATGCCACCCTCACCCACTGCCATTGAGTAGGGTCCAACTCAGAGCAACCTTAACAGTGAGAGTAGAACTGCCCCCTAGAGTTTCCAGGGAGTGCCTGGCGGATTTGAACTGCTGACCTTTTGGTCCACAGCCATAGCACTTAACCGACTATGCTTCTAGGGTTTCCAGTATGCCACCAGTGTCCCTTATCTGTGAAAAATCAGGACTCTGCCAGCCAGTAGAAAGTGGTTGAAAGACGTTCGATGGACTCACAATAGTAACTGTTACAGTTCTCAATTCAATAAATTCAGTCTTG
Organism: Heterohyrax brucei; assembly: GCA_028571685.1. NCBI lineage: Eukaryota > Metazoa > Chordata > Mammalia > Hyracoidea > Procaviidae > Heterohyrax > Heterohyrax brucei. Next base: position 10,200,970 of record CM053164.1, on the reverse strand, counting down.
CTGTGTAAAGTCACGTATATCTTTTTTTGCTATTTTAAATGTATTTCCTTCTTACCTGGAAGTTTAACCTTGGTTAAAAACTTTTCTGACCCTCAGAGAGTAGGGGCAACATAAGCCTTTGGGGAAAGTGATACAAGTACCATAACAAAGTGGAGCTTTGTAATAAGAGTAATTTCGTCTACGAGTTAGAGTCTCAGTTCACATGTGTGACTGCTATCTAAACTCTTTTCACATGTCTCCCCCTGGGGCCTTTCTGATTGCAGCAGTTGTTTTTCATATTATGCTTGCATTAAACATGAAATTTTAGCTGCCAGAATTGAGCCTGCCTTCTTCTGACAAGATTGCAAACAGCTTAGCTGAAACCATTAGGATCAACATAAACAGTCTCATGAAATGGGTAAATGAGTTCAAGTGCACAGGGCAGAAACCTCTTAAAATCTGGAGGCCACTAAAAGGAATAGAATTACCAGAGTGTCATTGTCAGATGCAACAAAGAAATCCAGAAAAATGGCTGGATACTCCCCGTGGAGGCCAGGAAAAGACCAAGAAAATACGGGCTGTTAATCCTGGAACTGGTACCAGCCTCCCGGAGTTACTCCAGAGTCAAGATTGACTTCTACAGTTACAAACATTGGAGGTGGTATGTGTGACCTGAGGTATATATAGGCTTGTTTCATCTTCCCTTAAAACTTAGCTCAGTGTATAGTCACATCCCCCAAATACTCCAGTTTGACCCTAAAATTATTGAAAATTTGACACTCAAATCCTTGAAAATTAACATGACCCTGTTGGCATAGCAGTTAAGAGCTACATCTGCTGACTAAAACTCTGGTAGTTTGAATCTACCAGGCGCTCCTTGGAAACTCTGTGGGGCAGTTCTACTCTGTCCTATGGGGTTGCTATGAGTTGGAATTGACTCGACGGCAGTGGGTTTGGTTTTGGTTTTACTCAGTAAAAGAATCAATGGAAAAAACAACACTGAATAATCTGGCAGAACATCATTAAGGTCCTCCTTAGGCCCCTAGCTTGTTCTGCTCTGTTTGGAAGGCACTCTCCTTCTTCTGACAGTTTAAAGCTCTTCGGGTCAGCTCAGCCATTTGCTTTTCTCTAAGACCTCACAGTCTTCACGTCACCGCCGAATTCTGTAGGTCAGGGTTTTCAGCCTCAGTTGATTGCTGTTTTGAACTGGATTCTGATTCACTATCAGAGCCTGTTCTGTGTATTATACAATGTTCAGCAGTATAGGTGGCCTCTGTCCACAAGAAGCCGAGGGCCCTCTCCTAGTTAGGACAACCCAAAATGCATACAGACTTCGCAGCATAGCCCCAGAACACCATATTGCCCTTGATTGAGAAATTACCTGTCATCAGTTGATTCTGACTTATACTGATCCTATAGACAGAGTAGAAGTGCCCCATAGGGTTTCCAAGGAGCGGCTGGTAGATTTGAACTACTGACTTTTTGGTTAGCTGCCTGTCTGCTCACTTCCATGCAGCCAGGGCTCCCTGGAGAACTGTAGTTCTAAGTAATTCATAGCTTTTTTTCAGCTTTCCGGAAACCATGGTGGTGGAGTGGTTAAGTGCTATGTCAGTTAAACAAAAGGTTAGCAGTTCAAATCTGCCAGACGCTCCTTGGAAACACTATGGGGCGGTTCTACTCTAACCTATGGAGTTTCTATGAGTCGGAATCCACTCAACAGCAGTGGGGTTTAGCTTTCTGGATCTACTCATTTTCTTAGCTTACTGTACAAACAGCTTGGGAGTAGTGTGTGACCTCCTCCAATCCCACGTGAGGGAAGGAGAACCAGGATCAGAAGTGCAAGGTTGACTCCCATGCAGTGAAGGCCAGACAAGCCTCCTCTCTCCAGCTGTCTTTAACATGTCTCATACCAGCCGTGCCCTATACAACCCTCTCTCCTGGCTTTAGTAATTTATTACAGTGACCACACTGAACTCAAAGACCATACTCACAGCTGGAGCGGAGTTGTTACAAGAGACGTAACAGTTTCAATGCAGGCTCCAGATTACTCAGAATACAGTTCTTCTTTCAAGATAACCAATTCCCGACTATGCCCTCAGGCCCGCCGTTCCTTGGCTTTAGGCCCCTCCCCAGGGGCACTCTGCTTTTTCTGTCCAGTCTCCTGCTGGAGGGTCTCTCCTGCTACAGCTTCTCAGCTTCTTCAGAGTCAGAGATTGCTGTCTTTGTCTGTCTCTTCCAGTCTCCTGTTTCTGTGCACTCCTTAGAACAGAGATCCAGGGCCCAAACGACGTGCTCTCCCGTCCTGACTGTTCTTCCTTGGCCGTCATAGACCTTCCCATGTGCTCTGGAATTGGCCCCTTTTTGAGGCAAAACTGACTAATCCCCTCTGTTGGCCTCAATTACCCTATCACACAGTCACCTGAGTAGGACTTAGGATAGCATGCCTAAAAAGGCCACACACAAAAGCGACTAACAGCACCACACTCTTACCCATTGGTTTCATAATCCCGCACGTCCTACAAATGAAACACAAACTTTATCAGCATCTGTTTTCCTTAGGAAGCTGTGAAAAGGAGTTGTCTTTTTTTTTTTTTTTTTTACGTAAATAGTCAAGTGGAAATCAGGAGAAAGCCAAGAAGCCAGAGAGAACCTAAATACCGATAGAGGAGAAGCGGTGTATTTGGCACGTGCAAACAAATGGGGCAAGAGTAGGAACAATAGAAGTGAAACAGGAGATGAGCAGTCCAGAAAATCTGGGAAATGTGGAAGCAGGGAGCTGGTTGGAGGAAACCCCAAAATTCAGATACAGAATCTAGGGGGAAAAAAAAGAAGAATTAAAAACACACCAGTCTCTTGTTGTTTCTGAATACTAATCATGGACAATGAGTGTCGTTTGGTCAGTGTGGAGGAAACTGTGTAAACTAGTGGGGAGATGACCCAAAGAAGAAAAGTCTGATAGCAGAGCTATGGAAAAGGCCATAGTGAAGGACAGACGAGTTGCACTGGGAATGAAATCAGTTGAAATGCAGTAGGCACCACCTCTGTGAAGATGTTAATCTTAACAGTCCTTTATACTTGGTTGTTATTAGGTGTCTTGGACTTGGTTCTAACTGAGAGCAACCCTGTGTACAACAGAAAGAAAGACTGCCTGATGGCAGGCTGTGCTGTCATTGTGCTGGAACCCTCTGTTGCAGCCACTATGCCGGTCCACTGCCCTGAGGGTCTTCCTCTTTTTTCTCGACCCTCTGCTTTACAAACCACGATGTCCTTTTCCCGGGGCTGGTCCTTTCTGATAACAGATCCAAAACCCATGAGATGTAGTCTCACTGTTCCTGCTTCTGAGGAGGGTTCCATCTCTACTTCTTCCAAGGAAGATTTGTTAATTCTTCTGGAAATCCATGGCATACTTAGTGTTCTTTCCCAGCATCGTATGAGAACTGACACTTAAGTCCCCAAACTTAATTGTTCTAAGTGCTACATACATCATTGATGAGTATCACAAAGGTCACCTTGGATCACTAAGGTCACCTTGAAAGTCCTCCCCTTGGGAAGCCCTGCACCGACACCAGTGCCTAGTCCACCCTTCAAAGCAATTTTGGAACTCTTTCTGGAATGCCCATGGCACACGATGGCACGATGGCAAGTTTGCAGACTGAATTGTGTAGTTGTCTGTGAGGGAGTTTTTAGCCAGTGAACACGTAACTGTGCTGGAACACGGAACTCAGTGACTTTTTGTCTTCACCGGAAGATAGACGAAATACTGAAAGGAAACAGCTCTGATGGCCATTGCAGAAAAAGGGTTCCAGAATTGCTTCAAAAGGTGGACTAGGCACTGTATAGCTTCCCGAGGGGAGTACTTTGAAGGTGACCGTAGGGATATTCAGCAATGAGGTATGCATCACTTTTTCTAGGATGACTTCCTGAATTTAAAAGACCTCTTAATTCTAAGGAGTTAATTACTTTTCTATTTACATTATTTGTTGTCCATCTTTCCCATGTACATAAGGCAAATAAAAATACCATGGTTTAAATCAGGTGCACCTTAGGCCTTAGACTACATCTGAAGACTTTAAAGAGGTCTTTTTGCAGCACATTTGTCCAGTGCAGTGTGTTATTTGGGTTCTTGACTGCTGCTTGCGTGAACACTGACTGTGGATCCACATGAAATGAAATCTTTGGCAACTTCAATCTGTTCTGTTTATCGTGTCGCTCATTGGTCCAACTGTAATAATTTCTGTTTTCTTTATGTTGAGGTGTAATACATACAGAAGCCTGTGAACTTGGGTCTTCTTCAGTGTTTCAGGTCCTCTTTTCAGCAAACAAGGTTTTGTCATTTGCACATGGCAGGCTGTTAGAGTCTTCCTCGAAGCCTTGACATTGTGTGTCCTTCTCTGTACAGTTCAGCTTCTCAGATTACGTGCTCGGTATACAGATTAAATAAGCATGAGAAAAGGATCCAACCCTGACTCACACCTTTCCTGATTTTCTGTTTTAGAGACACTTTATAGTTAAAAGGAAAGTCTAGTGGCATAGTGATTCAAGTGCTATGTCTGGTAACCAAAAGTTCAGCAGTTCAAATCTACCAGGTGCTCCTTGGAAACACTATGAGGCAGTTCTAGTCTGACCCATAGGATCACTATGAGTTGAAATCAACTTGATGGCAGTGGGCTTGGTTTTTTGGTTTATAGTTAAGTAGTATAACATAGGAAAAACTGCTATTATTAATCTCACTTTACAAAGAAGGAAACTTCTACTCATGGGAGTAAGAAAGCATTTATCATCAAAATACTCAATTTTTTAATTCATTTGGAAAATCCAAGTGAACATTTCTAGGAAAAATTAAAAACGGCACAGAACATCACAAGACAGGTGATGGCTTATAGCAACTGGAGTGGAAGGAATAGGCATGTTTATGGCAGAGGAAATGATCACCACCAGCTGGCTTGCTGCAGAGGTTTCCTAGAGAAGAAAGGCTGTACCAGCAGGCTGCCTGCTCTGTGTTAGGTCTTTGCAGAAAATGTTATATTTGTTATTTCATCTAATATTCAAAAATGCTGTGCAGTATTACCATCCTTGCATCACAGATGAGGAAACTGATGGAATTAGTCACTTGATGTAGGTGACACAAATACAGAGCAGCACAGCCAGAATTCAATTCCCAATCTGCTTGTAAGGACTAGGTTCTGTCCTTAACTAGCCCTATGCATTTCAAGAAGTTTTGCAGTTCCATAGTACGTAAAACTCTACTTCTTCAGGTGACACAAAACATAAACTTATTAATCATACTATTTTTTGCTGAAGTTTTGCATGCATGTAAAAATGTATACAAATTGTAAGTACAAAGTTCTATAAATAATATCCAACCCAGTAATTGCATGCATGTGACTACCAGTAATATTAAGAAACAGGACATTTTTAATATACCACCTGTTCTCTGTGCTTTCATTTCTCCTGGGAGGTAACCGTTAATCTGACTTCTAAAATCCTGCATGGGGTTTCTCACTTTCTGCATATATATATGAAAAGAATTAAGCAGCATCTACTCTTTAGTGCCTGGCTTTATTTGTGCAGTATTTGTAGATTCATCCATGATGTTGTGTATCTCTGTTATGTTGTAATGCACTGTGTAAATATGTCGCTATGAATGTATCCATTCTGCTTTTGAAGGTCCCTTTACTAGAACCCAGGTCGGGGCTGGTACATATAATTCTTCTGCGAGCATTCTTATGCATGTTTTTTGGATGAACACCTGTACCCATGTTGGGAAATGAAATAGCTTGGCTTGGGTGTGTACAGTTTAAGGCAAAACCCACTAATTTTCCAAAATGTTTTCAAAATTCACTGATATGGCAGTAGATAAGTTATATTATTTGCTGTACAGCTTTCATTATGGAGCATGCCACGGATCACCATGCATTTAAATTTTCATGAATATCTGGGTTACTTACAGTTTCTAATATTATATAAGTGCTACTATGAGTATTCCGACTCGACAGCACTTGGCTTTGGCCCATGAGTATTCCCACATTGATCTTTCAGTACCCATATGCAAATATTTCTGATCTATTTATTTGGAATTGTATATTGAAGTTTAATAGACCATGCTAAAGGTTTTCAGTAGTAGTTCAACCACCATCAATATATGAGAATATCTATTTCATCAGCAACCTCATCCAGTGCCTTAGACTTCATCAGTGGTGGTGGTCACCAGCATAGCCTCTAGTCCTAAAATGCCTGTGTTTGAATCTGAGTTTGCCATTTAGTTAGCTTTTTAACACTTTTCTCTCAGTTTCTACATATGAAAAATGGAAATGTAACAATAATACTTTCATAGAGTTACTAGAGCAATAAGTAAATTAATATATATAAAATGCTTAGTACATTAGCTGGCATATAATAAATTATTTTAAATATTGAATTATATTTGGTATGATTACCCTAATATTTATCTCCATCTAAATATAGTAGATAATACATAGTAGATGCTCAATAAGTGTTTAAGAAGCTACAATACTTTTCAATTTTTCAAATTTAGCCTCTGTTTTATAATTAATATGGATATATCACTCTTATATCCCCAAATCATACTTTCATATAAATTTTAAAAAATGATCACATTATATAAGCCTTATATGCTTCTATTACTTCTCCTATCTGTTTCTTCATTTATACCCTAAAGATTTAGCAGCTGTGTCATACTTGAATCTCCAATGATCAGTTTATCAAATAATCAGTCCCTTCACTTTTCTGAATACTTTCTTCCTGCAGTGTCTTAGTCTGTTTTTCGAATACTTACTGATGTTTTTCAAGATCTGGTACCTAGCTAGTTTTCAGACAGCAATTTAACTTTAAAACTCCCTATCATTTTAAGTCTTTCTTCTACTTGATTTATTCTCATTGTTTATTGAAATACATTCTGCATTATCTTCCTGAGGAAGACCACATAATGATTAAACTTCATGAATCCTTTAATTCTTGCAAATTACTTTATTCTGTATTCTCAGTCACTTGACAGCTTGGCTAGGTATAAAATTGTTGACCGAATTTTTTTTTCTTCATAGTTTGAAGAGAAGCCTCTGTTACAATTTAACATAAAATGTTTTCCTTAGAAAAGATCAGTATTTTTTCATTCATAATCTCTTGTGTGAAACAGAATTTTTATTTTATTCTGAAAATCTTCAATAAATTATTTTCTGTTAAATTCTTTTATATTTTCCCATTCACAGGCATAGCTGTGGAATACATATTTCATTTTGATTCTCATCTTCCTAATGTCAATGGATTTTATTCTCTTTGATTGTTTCTTTTTTCACTGAATCCTACATTATTCTTTTTGCTTATAGATGCAATACCATCTTATGTCCCCAAGCTTTACAATTTTTGAAAATTTTTTCTCCTTTATTTATATTTTCTGCAGTCATTTATTTGTTGAAATCATACTGTTTTTCTTACATGTTAAAAACTATCTGAAAATGTTAAAGGCCAGCTGACAGTCCATGACTGAGAATAATGTATTAACAAGCTAGCTGATAGTTCATAACCCATGGGTAAGAGTCCTTGACTATTAATCATAATTACAGAGTGATTAGAGAAACAATTAGGCATTTCATATAGAATCCTGAATGCAGTTGGATGGAATTGAAGTTATTTAATTTCTTCAAAGTATAATCCTTTAATCTATTTCCTGGGTGTATATACCTGGGGGCATAAACTTTAGGAGCGGAATAACTAATTCTCTTTCAGGCTATCTGTCATATTTACAACACCATTCTATTATTAGCCCCTCATTTTTCTTCCCTATACTATGAAATAAATCTACATTATACTTTCTAGAGGTGTGAATGTATAAGAGGAGACCAATTAGTATTTGCCTAATATATAACTTAAGGAGATGGTATCTAAAGATATGACTTCTCCAGACATAAATGTTCAAACAATATACCTGTTTCAATTTCACGTCTGATCTCCTCACTTCTGCTTAAATGATGCTCACAGTTCCTGGGGGCTCTAGATTTTTTGTTTGGCATATCAGTTTGCTTTTCTTGATATCATCCTATACAGCTAAGAATATTGGTAAGAATATTAACAATGTCTGCAGCCATATTTTCCATTTTTCAGTCATATTTTTGGTTATATTCCATTTAATGAAAAATTTTTTTTATTCCACATTATTTTAATGGGCTCCTAGGAAGAATATTATGTAAATGTATGCGGTCAAGCTGTTATCATTAACCAGAGGATTTAAATAAAGGTTTTAATTTTTATTTTCTTTGAGTATGTGTGTGTGCTCGTGTGTACATGCATGCATGTGTGTGTGTGATTTAATATATGTGAAAAGTGGTTTGATTCACAGTGTGAGGAAAGGACCTACATTTTGTTTGTTTATTTTCAACTAACTAGTCCGTAATTTAACCTGTGGTATTTGTTGAATAGTGTTTTTGTTTCCCAATGAGATGCAAGGCTTGCCTTATTTGTTTGTATTAATATACATTAGAATCTGTTGCAGTGCTTTCTGTGTCTCTTTTTTATATCATTTTTTTTCTAGATACCAAAATTGTACCGATTTATTTTAGGAAATTTGCAAAATATAGAAAAGCACAATGAAGAAGATACAAAGAAAAACCTATCCTGTGTTTATTATTCCAAACACTACACTATAGATCAAACACAGAAGTGGAAAGTGGTCGTGTATGTCACAATGGAATCTTCTTCAATCAGTTAACATTTAGTTTACTCTTTCTTAAAAATTAATTATTCTTTTACAACATGATTTATAACTGCTTTGCAGTGCTTTTCAACCCAGAGCGACCCTATAAGACAGGGTAGAACTGCCCCCTATAGTTTGGCTGGAACACCTAACGGATTCAAACTGCCAGCATTTTGGTTAGCAGAAAACCCAAACCAAACCCAATGCCACTGAGTTGATTCTGACTCATAGCAACCCTACAGGACAGGGTGGAACTGCTCCATAGAGTTTCCAGGGAGCTCTGGGTGGATTTGATTAGCAGACGTAGTAATTAACCATTACTCGACCAACATTTCCAACATAGCACTTAACCACTAACACCAGCAGGGTTTCCTATGAGTCAGAATTGATGTGACAGCAGTTGGTGTGACTGGGCTTGGGGTTGTAGATAGAACATAATTCTGTTCCCTAAAGAGATTGCCAGCACTTGATCTGACTGAAATTTTAAGTTGTCTTTTTCTAAATCAAACACAATTCCTTGTTTTAATTTGCCATTACTGGATGACTTGTGAATTATTTTATCTTTGTTGACCTTTCTATTGTTTTCTGCCATTCTTGTAAACTCTTTAATCATTTTCAACTGATGGACATATTGATTGAGCTGTGCATTCTGTGTCAGAGACCTCTTGATTCAGTGCTGAAGCTTTATGCTCTGTATTTTATAAACAAGCTGACCAACTTGGCTTTCTCAATAGTCGAGGAACCTGACCAGCTACGTTTAGAGTCAGGCATTTGCACTAGCTCTTTTGTCTGCTAGGCATCTTCTTACTCCACGTATCATACCCATAACTCCATCCCTCATTTAATCTTTGCTTGAATATTATTTTCTAAATAAAGCCCATTCTGACCACTTTGATTACATTTACAACCTCTCTTGGCACTATCAATCCCCTTTTCCCTCCCCAACTTTTCCTTTTTTCTTCTGTCATAGCACTTATCAACTTAAAAATACTATGTATTTTATTTATTGTATTTATTTGTATATAATACTCTGCACACTGCAGTGTGATTAGTGAGGATGAGAGTATCAACTGTTTTGTTCACTGACACAACAGTGTCTGATATATAATGCATATTTAATAAAGCTTTTATGGATGATTTAAATGCATTTTCATTTTTTATATTAATCATTTGTTTAACAGGCGTTTCTTTAGCACATACTGTTTACCAAGGAAATCTTGGTAGCTAAGTGGTGAAGTCCACTAGGCACTCTTTGGAAACTGTTTGGGGCATGCTGCTTTGTCCTGTAGGGTCTCTATGAGTCAGAATGACTTGATTGCAACAGGTTTGGTTGTTTCAGTTTTACTGTGTACCAAATGTCAAACACTATACTGGAGATAAATTTAAATACGTTGTTAATCCTTACTGTGGAGTAGTTTGCAGTCAAGTGGCAGAGAGGTAAACAAGTATACCAGAAATTACAGGAGTGGGTACAAAATGCATCGGATGTTATGGGAGCTCCTGGAAGACTTCAAGGGGAAAAAACGCTTGATATGCCTGGAGAATACCTCAGAAGGATGAATGTGTTTGACTAAACCTGCTCTTCCTAGACTGAGCAGGTCCAGAGTCTTGCTGGAGTGGAGAATATGGTCACTGGTGCGCTGGCAGGAGATGTGGGACAGGAAGTCACGAGCTAGATCATCACGTGCCTTCGGTTTGGAGTCTGCACTTCATCTTGAAGGTAGCTGGGAAAGGTTGAGGGATTGAAGCTGCATAATCAAATATGCATTTCTAAAGGTCACTTAGAAGCACTGTGAAGGATGGATTGAAGAGGAGACAGGCTAGAGACAGAAGATCATTTTTTAAGGTATTATTGTAGTCAAGGGGAGAAATGATAAGGTCCAAGCAAAAGTCATAGCAGTGAATATTGGAGAAAGAAATATATTTCATTAGTAGTTAAGCAATATAGCCAACAGAACTTGATGACTTAAAAGTGAGAAGAAAGTTTTGGGCAGAAATCAGAAGGGGAAAAGCTTAGGACATATTCCAGGTTTACAGATTCTAGTGAATACAGTAAATAGTGATGTTCCTTATTTACGTATAAGAGATTGAGGACAGGGAAACTGGTTAACATTTCAATGGGCTTAGTGTAATTCATTGAGTGTGTATCTGGGTGATGTTGTCTAGAAGGCAGGCAGGAAGATGATTCTAAAGTTTTAGCAGAGCAATCTGGACCAAAAGTGGTGTTTGAAGCCATGGGTAGGAATAAAATTACCCAGATGTATATGAACTGTGAGAAAATGTAAGAGCTCAGAATGAAACCTTGAGAGACACCAGGAATTCATTCATGAATATGGAAGAGGGACAAGAGAGAGATATCCCAAGAGATCTAGAAAGGAAAAGGTGAATCAACACAAACAGACCCAAAAGCCATCAAAGAAGAGACAGACAGGAAGGAATCCCAATAGAGTTATTGTTACTTAGGTCATCTGTGATGTTGGTAAGGGGCCTGTCGTTGAAATGGCACAGAAGAAGCCAAGTTGTCATAGCTATCTTTATTTTGTATTCATTTTAAGTGACTTAAGCACTTTCTAATAAAGAGAAAGAACAGGTAGAGCAGGATAATCAGGAAGGAGTTTGTGGCCCATTGTGTGTGTGTGTGTGTGTGTTTAGAAATATGGTGCAGTGGTTAAGAACTCAGATTGCAAACTGAAAGATTGGCAGTCTGAATCTACTAGCTGCTTGTTGGAAACCATACAGGGCAGTTTTACTTTATCCTTCAGAGCGGCTCTGAGTTGGAATTGACTCAATGGCATACAAAAACAACAGCATCTGTATGTATGTCACTTGTATATAAATGTGGAAACCCTGGTGGCGTGGTGGGTTAAGTGCTATGTCTGCTAACGGAAAGGTTGGCAGTTCAAGTTTGCCAGGTGCTCCTTGGAAACTCTATGGGACAGTCATACTCTGACCTCTAGGGACACTATGAATTGGACCTGACTCGACGGCAGTGAGTTTTTCTGGATTTTATGTATATGCATATATATATATATATGTATAGATATAGGTATAAAATTAAGTTTTAGCAGTATAAAGTGATGTCTGCGGCCATACGGTTGGATAGGTTCAGCTTCTTGTCATCTCCCTGCCTATCTGCTGCTGAATTGGCTAATCTGGTTTATGATTCCAAATATTAAAATACAGCCACATGAAATTTCTTGTTTATTCACTTCTTTAAATTGTCCTTGATTTAAAAATAAACGAAAAAATCTCAAGATTAAACACATATTATTTGAAAGAATGGTCTTGGTGCTAGACATGTTTGTGTGAGAACCAAAATTGTTTTCTAGGTCAGTCCTGTAAAAGAGAAACACCTAGACTTGAACCAAGTGGCAAAGAGACACTGGCACTCTCCATCCTCCCCATCCAATCTGTTGTTTGGAGGTCAGCTGTTTTAGACAGCCAAATAAAGCAAAAATGATGGCCACAACATTGGTTTAATGGTTGCCACCAGACACAACCTAAATCTAGTTTTAGAGAAGTTTAAAAAGATGATGCTTTTCGAAAGTTGTTGACAAGCATCCGGAACGTTCACCACCTCTTTGATTGTAGGTCAATGTCACCATAGTGACGCCTTTGGCAGCCTTAGTGTCAGTTGACTATAGAGACGTAGCACTGATGTGGAGTCCTGTTTCTTGTTTTTATTATATGTGTAGGTCCATCCCCTCTTTCCTCTCAAGCCCATTATTCAGTCGCATGATAGCAACAAGTGTTGCTGTCTTTCTCCCTACTGTTTCCTGCTGTCACATAAGAAACCACTGTGAAGCTAAGTATCTGATTTTTGAAAATTGATGCTTACAAGAGGTACTGCAGTGAACTTGGAATAATAGTGGTAGAAGTACTTCGACAAATGGGGTATGGCTAGGGTCTTCACAAGTCAGGAGAAATAACAGAAAGCAAATATTTGATAAAAGTTGGAAAAACATGCTAAGTGACTTATAAATACTGACTCATAAAAACTCGGTACTCTATCATTCCTATTTTGTAAAAGAGGACAGTGGGGCAAGGAGGGATTAAACAGCTTCCCCAAGTGTGTGATGAGGGGTAGAGCTGAGATTTAAACCCAGGCCGTCTGGTCCCCACGTCTGGTCTCAAATCTCTGCATCAGGCTGTCTCTCAATACCAGAAGGAGAGTAAATGTGTAGACTGTCTTCAAGTATTTTAATTACTTTTTTTATGCCTGTTACCTGTTTTACACCCACCTCCCAGGGGACCCTTCATTTCCACCCTGTCTTGATAAAAAGTTGAGGATTTTTTACAACACCGCTGAAGAAAATCATCTCTAGGCTTTTTTCCCCTTAACTGATTTTATCAGAGTTGTCTGTCTTTAATAACTCTACATGGTGAGTGGCATTAATAACTTTTCAGTGATGAATCTAGACCATGATTAACAAAAGCTTTAAAGAACACAGTATTCATCTGAACAACACAGAAGGTGCAAGGAGGAATTTAAAATGCAAAATGACAAAACATCCTGCACGCTAAGGTGCTCTTATATTTTTACTACATGACTAGAGTGTCAAAATTCTAGCTCTTGTCTGAATATTAATTAGTATTTAAGACTCATTAAGCTGGTTTTAGTGATTTAGTTCATTCTGTAATTAGATATTATAATTAGATTAACTGTAGATTTTCAGCTTTAATAAGAAAATGTTTGATAAATATAGATATAAATTTATCAAATTTTAACATATCATTTGAACTAGGGTTTCAAGTAATTGAACAATAACCTAATGATTGCATGGTAGTTTTGTTTTTTTATTAATACATATTTTCTAGGTGGTCAATGTGTCTCTGTGGTATTTGGGGACCTTTGTTAAGCGACATAACTACCTCATGGTATTAAATTTTGACCTTCAGAATTCAGGAGAAAATTTATCATATGCTACTGTGCTATGTCATTTATAGCCATTTTAAGAAATGGTTCCTCCCTGTAAGGAAATAACTCCTTATGGAAGACAGCATAAAAGGCTATATATATAACAAGTTGGGATGATAAGCAATTAATTATTTCTTACCCATTATTTTTGTATCACTGTGCAAGCACGCATGTGTGTGTGTATAAACCAACCCACAGTGCAGGAGATGTAGAAGACGTGTGTCTGTTTATAGACGAAGATATTCAGAAAATTCTGCTTAAAGAGAGCTTGACTCTGGTCCCTCGGATATATACCAGTACCTGCTGCCGTCAGGTCTCTTCTGCTGGTCGTGTAGCAACTAAGATCTACAGCTGCCGACCAAGTGGGAGGCCATTCGGATTCACCGGGTGCTCCTTGGAAACCCGGTGAGACAGTTCTGTGCTTTCCTACAGGGACACCAGCAGGTATTTTGCTGTAGACTGAGCAAAGTTTCAGTGTTGGTCACCTGGATCATATAAAAAACTGTTAGGAAACAAAATATTTTTGATCTGGCTTTCAGAACGGCTAGGGTTTGGTCACTGTGTCTTAATCCCCCCAAGGCTCATGGGTCTGATGTTAGCCTGCAGATGCCTCTGGTCCTAGTTCACACAGATGCTACCATCTCACTTGACCCCAGAGAGATGCTAAGCATTTGCTTTTAATCTTCAGAGTGGAGGGATAATGGTAGATTTTAGATTCAGGAATGGTTCCCCCGTGATTTGGGTCTACTTTCTTGTTAAAGAAATAAATACCATATTTTCTTAAACATAAATGTGGACATATGGTCTGACACATGGTCTGAAAATGGGACAGAATATTTGATATCAGGCCTGTCCCAGACAATCTGGGACATATGGACACTGTAAATAGTGATGATGAATCTGAATTTCTTATTCCATTTTTTGAAGCCCAATAGCCATTTAATCTTTGGCTGTATATACCGTGTTGGTTTGTTCACAAAAAGTTACTCAGGGCCTACCCTACTATCTTATTTGCTAAACACAGTTCTTGATACTGGGAAACAAAAATCTCTGCCCTATATCTTCCTGGCTAGACCCTTCTGTCTTATGAAAGTGTATTGAATTTGACTGAAATTATGTTGTTTTTCCACCCCACCCCCATGTTCTTAGAGGAAACTTGTTAGCTTTTAGTGTAGATTTAGTCTTGGTAACTTGAGCAAGAGGTCACTAGTAAAAAGTGTGCTGACTTTGACTTCCTTTTAAAGAAAAACCAAAAGAGATCATGGGAACTCAGCCACAGGTTAAGGTTTAGGAACAAAACTCTGATCTATAGGTGGATTTGGGGTATCGGGCAATAAAATCAAGTAGAAAGGAGAATGGTTAAGTTAAGGATCAAATTACTGGAGCTATAAGAAAAGGGTGGGTGACCCTAAGTCAAGAGGACAAGTGCAGCTTTCTGGAACCAAGGAAACAGTCAAAAAACCTGAAAACCAAACCCAATGCCATTGAGTCAATTCTGACTCACAGCAACTGCATAGCTCAGAGTAGAACTGCCCCATAGAGTTTCCAAGGAACGCCTGGCAGATTTGAACTGCTGACCTTTTTGTTAGGAGATGTAGCACTTAACCACTACACAGCCAGGGTTTCCAGGAAACAGTCAAAGTAAGGCTAATTTAACCGAGTAAGCTATGTATTGTATTCATTGCTTCTGCAGCCCGGGTGCCGACTGAAAGGTCAGCGGTTTGAATCCACTAGCCACTCCTTGGAAATCCTATGAGGGTGTGTGTGTGTGGGTGGGCAGGTGGGTGGGTGGGTGTGGGTGTGTGTGTGCGCGTGCGTGACAGGAGAAGCGGTTTGAATAGGATGCAGAGGTTATTGGTTTATATATCTTCAGATTGTCATGTAAGTATTTTTAGAAAGATGATTTCTTCTCCACCTCACTGAAGTGTTACCTGTCACACACAGATCAGGTGTCCATATCTGAACAGACATCTTTCTGAACTGTCTGTTCTGTATTTCTGTGTTTTCCCATTTCTGTGTTTTCACGTCCTGATCAATACTTTAACTGACTCTCCTCTGCCTCTGTGTTTTATCTGCCTGCTCTTACATTAACCAACCTCTTTTTTTCATAATCTCACCACCAAGTTGAAAGTCATTTTATAGTCTCTTAGACAATCAGTGCTTAATGTTTAAAACCATAGCATTGCTTCTTCTGCATGATGGCTTTAAAACTTGTAAATATAAATCTACCCTTAATTTTCATCTTCCTCATCATTTCTAGAATGGAAACTTATGGCCTTTCTGTAGTCTGCTTATAGAACAAACCAAACCTGTTGCCACTGAATCAATTCCAACTCATAGAGACCCTACAGGATGGAATAGAATTGCCTCATAGAGTTGCCAAGGAGCCCCCGGTGGATTCGAATGACTGTCTTTTTGGTTATCAGAGCTAGCACTTAACCATTTCACCACCAGGATTTCCTAACCTATTTATACGGCTCACTAATTAAACAGGTGAAAAATTGTTCAGTCCAGATTTTAAAGTCTCTTCACCCCATAACTTCCACTACATTCCTGAACTTTCACCACACAGACATGTGTCTGTCACAGGTTGCTTTTCTCATTCTATTGCTTATCCTAGTGTGTGCAACGTGATTTTTAATTCTGGCTTTAGTCACTCATCAATGCTGTCTCATCACTTACAGGTCATCCTTGTCTCTGCAGAAACAATATTATCCTTGGTCAAAGTTACCTAGGGTTTAGATGCATTTGTGAATCCTCAAAAAATTATCTTTACTTTTTATTCTTAGAGGTAGTCTTCGTTAATTCTCAGTTCTGTCTCCCTGTGACTTCAGCGGAGCAACTTACACAGGACACAGAGAAGACGTTCCAGGCATAGAATTGCGTGCCTGGGTATTCCTGTTGATGAACAGAACAACTGACTCACTATGCTCATTCAGCTGTGTAGGCTGTTGCCTGCCCCAGCTTTAGCACTAGGTCTGCGATACCCAGAATAACTTTCTGGGACAAACACTCAAGTTAACGCTTCTTCAAAGGAAGTAGTTGTCTTAGTTTTCTAGTGCTGCTGTAACAGAGACACCACAAGTGGATGGCTTCCAGAAAGAGAAATGTATTTTCTTACAGGAAAGTAGGCTAAAAGTCAAAATTCAGGGTATCAGCTCCAGGGGAAGGTTTTGTTGGCCCTGGAAGAAGGTCTTTGCGATCAGTCTGTCCCTCCACTGGGAGCTTCCAAGGCACAGCAAGCCTGAGTCCAAAGGACATGCTCTGTTTGTGGCACTGCTTTTTTTCCTGATGCTATGAGGCCCCCAATTCTCTGCTTGCTTCTCTTTCCTTTATACCCCAAGAGCTTCTCTCAAGGCACAATACAATCTCGAAGAGTCCTGCCCCATCCCCCCAATTTTCCATCCTCCATAACTAACAGCATAGAGGCAGGATTTACAGCATATAGGAACATCACACAACACCAGGAATCACGGCCGAGCCAGATTGCTCCACACTTTTGTGGTGGGACAAAATTCAGGCCGTGACAGGAGTTAAGGGAAATGTCTCTCTTTACTTTTTTTTACCCTCAGTCACTCTATGTTAAAATATCTGTAAGCCTAGCTTCATCTTCTGGTTTACTCTAAGTATCACATTTATTAGGCCCAGAGTCTGTGAGGCTTGTCTTCCCCTTCTTGTGTCTTATTTAATATGAGCCTGGAGACCAGAAGCCAGTAAGAGGAGATAAGAGGAGGTACACACTGACTTCTCAGAAGACACAGGAGGGGAACCAACACTGTTCTACTAAATATTTTTGTGATATTCTTAATTAATACCTGCTGTATCATTAGACTATAATTCCATGAAGAGTGCCTGCTTGATTCTGCTCAGCTGTTAGATGCTCACACCTAACCAGTATGACCCATGAGAAAAGTAAAAAATGTTTGTTGGATGAAAGCACCAGTAAGTCCAGAATTACTGAGAATTATACTTTGTTGAAGATAACTTTTTCTCACAAGAGCTCTTTTCCTTTTGCTCCTTGTTTTTTCGTAGTGACTATATAAATTACAGGTTCTGCATGCATGCATGGAACCTATACTTGGATTGAGAGAAACTTATTCAAACAGAACAAGGAGATAATGAACAGCTGAGAATTAGAAAAAAATGTGATTTGTATACTTTCATCTGATTTATTTAATAATCTGTATGCTGAAGAAATAATCCAGGAAACTGGATTATGTGAAGAAGAACATAGCATCAGGATTAGAAGAAGACTCATTAGCAACCTTTTATATGCAAATGACACAGCCTTGCTTGCTGAAAATGAAGAAAATTTGAAGTACTTAGTGATAAATCGACCTGATGGCATTGGGTTTTAGTGATAAAGGTCAAAGCCTTCAGTGTGTATCATGTCTGAACATGAAGACAAAAATTCTCACAGCAGGACAAATAAACAACATCGTGATAAATGAAGAAGAAAGTAAAGTTGTCAATGATTTTATTCTACTTGGATCAACAGCCAAGATCCAGAAAAGCTTCAGTTAAGAGACAAATGATGTATTGCACTGGGAAAAATTGCTGCAGAAGATCCATGTAAAGTTCAAAAAAGCAAAAATGTCAGCTTAATAGCTAAGGTGCACCTGACCCAAGCCCTGGTCCTTTCAGTTGCCTAATGTGCTGGATGATGAGAAAGGACAACAGATGCAGAATTGATCCCTTTAAATTGTGGTGTTGGCTAAGAACCCCGGACACACCATGGACTGCCAGAAGAGGAACACATCAGTCTTCCAAGAACTGCAACCAGAATGCTCATTAGAAGCGAGGATGGTGAGACTTTGGCTTGATTACTTGGGATACGTGATCAGGAAACAGCAGCTATGAAAAGATGGGACCTCATGATTGCTGGAGTAGGAGGTAAGAAAAAGAATGGGAAATCCTTAATGAAGTGGATGACACCACAGCCAAAACGATTAACTCAGTCACACCAATGATCATGAAGATGGCACTGGACTGGGGACGGTTTGTCCATGTTGTACACAACGTGGCCATGGGCTGGAACCAAGGTGACAGCAACTAGCAACAACTCGAGTTAGCCGCTCTCTTCCTGGAAACTGAGAGTAAGTGACTGGTGGAGATCCCTCTACACTGGTGTAACACCTCCTCTGGTTGTAAGAAGTCTACGGCAATTCCAGGACAGCTTTATTTTCCCAGAAACATGCTAAAAAAGAGTTTCTTGGACCTTCGATTAAGGCTTCTGGATACCGAGAATGTAAGTTTTTTCTGCTCTGACAACTACCTCTTTAGCCTTAAACAAGGAGGAAGTATTTCCAACATAGTAAAGGAAAAAATTGGCTAGTTCTATTTTTTTCCACATAGAAAAATTCGATGAAAAACTAATAATAATGAGAATGACTCCTAACCATCTATAGGTTGTATTGGTGTTTCAGTAGTAGAATTCTCACCTTCTGTGCAGAAGACCTGAGTTCAGTTCCTGGCCAGTGCACCACATGGTCAGCCTGCTTCAATTAGTCAGTGGATGCCTGATGGTTAAAACCATAGCACTGCTTCTGCTGCAGATTGACTGTGATGCGGAGCAGTTTCAATTTCATTACAGCTTCTGGACTAAGACAGACGAGGAAGAAAATCAGCCAATGAGAAGAAATCCGGTGGATGACAACAGTCTGAGCCACAGATCATCGTGGGAACGGCACACGATGGGCAGCATCTAGGACCACTTGGCACGTGGATCTCGTGAGTTGGGGCTGATGTAGCATCAGCTGAAGACAACAACTAACCAGGTGTAAATGGTCCATATGCCGTGGGCAGAGCGTGCTCGGCATCGACTAAGCTTTCAGTAAGTTTTAGGTGTCTGCTTCTTCTTGCCCTGTCGTTTTGAAACCATTAACATTTTATAAATAACATCTGGGTTTGGAGCCTTAGAGATCTAGAAGAAAAATCAGATAGCTGATTTATTTGGAGGAGATAAAGATGTTATTCACAAGGAAGCTATACCCACCATCTGGCACTTCACCTTGGATTTCAATCTCTTCTTTCAGGGAACATCAGCTGATAAAATGTGTATTTTGTGTGGTTCAAGGTAAGTTCACTGGCTAATAAAGGTTAATGATCAGACATGATTAAATTACATAAAGAACCCTTGGCTTAACCTGTTCTTCTGAGAGCTTCCTGAATGCTAGATCAGTTAGGCTGCACCCAACACATGGTCTGTAGACAGTTCCCTGTGATACCCTTGCAGACCTCAGTTTTTATGAAATAACCCAGTAGATATTCTAAAGAAGCTGAGAGTTACTCGGAGAATTCTAAATCTGTTCTGAGTTTATTGCCTTTTGAGGAAACTTCATTCTAGCAGGAATGTTAGAGACCACATAGTCCAAACCTCTTTTTATGGATGGAGAAGTTCAGCATACTTGTTAGAGAGTTCGACATACCCAGGCTGGAGAATTCAACGTGCTGGCTCTGGTTTATACAGCTAGTCAGAGGCAGCGGAGAAGTATAATTAAAGGCATCTGATCAACTGCTGACTGGTGTATTCATCACACGTGCTACCTGTGGATGATGCTGAAGAATCCCATAATCTAAAATGATGTGCCTCAGAAGTCTGTTCATAAGCTTGAAACCAAACCAAGTTAAACCCACCAATTGACTTGACCCACCAGTTATGGCTTGTAGCCACACTGCAGTACAGGGCACCACTGCCCCAAGGGTTTCCAAGGCTGCCAATCTTGAGGAAAGCAATGCCACTTCCTGCTCTGAGCATAGCAGCTGGTGGATTCAGACTGCCAGTGAACCTTGGAAACAAGGATAAGGAGAGTTCATCTTCCATGCTCGGGACATGTTATCAGGAGGGGCCCATCTCTGGACACCTGGACTTAAAGAAGAGTGCTTAGTCAAGCATTAGGATCCACAGCCACTACAGTGCCTTAACCACTCTACCACCAGGTTGGCGTTGAGAGCTGAAACCCAGCATTTCCCGAGCACAACGTTAGATGTGGTAAAGACACTCCAGTCACCCAGAGCTCAGTTAATCTAAAATGTTGTTAAAGTAGAATGATAATAGTGCAGTGTGTTAGTCATTACTAACGAGTGTCTTGTGGAATACATTATTCAGAAACATTAAGTGTGCCAGATAGTCAAAAGTTTAAATTCTTTAAATTTTAAGTGTAATTTTAAATTTCATTAAGTCACTCAGCAGAAATGTTTTTCTGTCTCTGCTACGTGCTGTCTTGGAAGAAATACAACCAGAACGCTCCTTGGAAGAAAGGATGCAGAGGCTTCATCTTACATATTCTGGACATATTATCAGGAGGGACCAATCTCTGGACATCTGGAATGTAAGAATAGTGCACTTAGTAAAGCAGAGGATCAGTTGAAAAAAAAAGACTGTCAGCGAGAGGGACTGCCAGGGTGGCGGCAGCAGTGAGCTCAAATTTTAGCAACAGTTGCCAGGTTAGCACAGGACCTGGCCGTGTTTTGTTCTGTTATACATGGGGTTGCTATGAGTCATAACTGACTCTCTGGCTCCTATCGGCAACAACAAACTGTACTAATCATTCTTCTAGGGCCTGAGAATACAGTAACAAATGAGAATAAAAGCTCTGTCTTCATAGATGTTCCATTGTAGTGTATATGGAAAGGCAGACAAGGGAAGAGAAAATAAACCAAGTTGTATCAGCTGTTAGAAGGAAAGAGGCACTGTGAAAACCAGATAAGTGGGAAAAGAGGAATAGGGACCAGAAAAAAAAGAAAATACAATTTTAAATGATCAGTATAGGCCCCACTGAGAAGACTTGTGA
Source organism: Heterohyrax brucei (assembly GCA_028571685.1). NCBI lineage: Eukaryota > Metazoa > Chordata > Mammalia > Hyracoidea > Procaviidae > Heterohyrax > Heterohyrax brucei. The sequence goes on along the minus strand of CM053164.1, from coordinate 10,179,573 downwards.
GCCAAGACAGAAAAACAAAGAAGGAGATGGATGAAGCCATATATGTATGTATATATATCAGGTGAAAAGCACTTTGGGCAAAAGAAACAGCCAACTCAAAAGCCTTGAAACTGCGATGTGCCTGCCCTGCTGGAGGAGCATCTGCAAGGAGACCATTGTGGCTGGAGTTAACTGAGTGAGCCTGAGAAGATTTGGGTAACAGAGAAGAGAAGCCAGATCATGGTACGATTCAGAGACCATCATGAAAAATAGGCCTTTATATATATATATGTATTTTTATTATGACTGAGTGAAAATGTACCTTCCCATATAAATTTACATGCCCACCTATATGCAGCTCCCACTGCTCTCCCTGTCCGGTGACAGCACACTATTTCTCTCTGCTCCATCCATGTCTCATCCTCCCAGCAGTCTCCCTTCCCCTCCTCTCCACCCACTCCCCTTCCTCCAGCCAGAGGTCAGCAGGATGACATCCTATAGATGCATAGAACCATTTGTTTTGAATGAAGTAAGGAGTCATTTCATGGTTTCAAAGAGAAGTGTAACTCACTCTGATTTAAGTTCTAGAAAGAATTGCTCTGGCTTTTTCATTGAGAGTAGGTTATATGGTAGAAAGTGGAAGAAAAGAGATTTTACAAAGCTATTGAGATAATGCAAGTGAAAAGTGATGCTGACTTCTCTAGGATTGTAGTAGTAGAAGTGGAAATAAGTAATCAATGTACTTATTGATACAGATTATAATAAAAAGGAATTTTTACTAGAGGGGTGTGGAGAGGATGAAGAAGACAGGACAGAAGATTGTTAAGAGGATATTACATGTATAGAACAGAAAGGAGGATTGTGCTGTCACCAGGCAAGGAGAGCAGTAGGAGTTGTACATAATAAGCAGGCATGCAGATTTAAACTGGATTGTACACTTTCACTCAATCACAATAAATAAATAAAGAATTACAGAGTTGCCGTTAGTGGACAGCCAGAGTGCTCCTTGGAAGCAGTTGATGGCAAGACTGCATCTTAGTACTTCGGCCATGTTGTCAGGAAGGATCAGTCCCTGGAGAAGGACAGTATGCTTGGTAGGGTGGAGGGTCAGTGAAAAAGAGGAAGACCCTGGAGGAGATGGATTGACACAGTGGCCGCAACAGTGGGCTTGAGCCTAAAAACGATCGTGGGCCTGGCACAAGACCGGACGGTGTTTTGTTCTGTTGTGCATAGGGTCGCGATGAGTCAGAACTGAGTTGATGGCACCTAACAAGATTAGTGGAGGTGGGGAGCACTCTGGAAGTAACAAATTAGTGAAGGAAGATGAAGAGCACCGTTTCCGATGTGTTAATTGTGTAATTAGATATCTACCCAATATCCAAGTAAAAATGTCAAATAGACCACTGGAAAAGTTGGATAATAAATGTAATCAGTTAGTGCAAAGATAGTTTAAAACCTAGTGCGTGTATTTCCCTCCTTCTAATCAGAATGTACTGGAGATGTAGAAGTGCTCTGATTTTTCATGATGATTCAGGGTGATCATTATTCACACCTATTATTATATAATGTGGTAGAGAAGAGCTACAGATTTGCTTAATGTGTTAAGGGCTCTTTATTCCAGAGATGGTGCACTACTATGGTTTTTAAAAAATTAAATCATCTTTTATGTATTTCTGTTTGCTGTTTATTGTCACATCTTGTTCCTGCTAGAGTATCTTTTCCCAGCAATTCAGAGTAATGTGTTAGAATCAGGGGGAAAAAAAGTCAAGAGTCAGCCCTCAGCAGGGTGATATTTTAGGACTGGGTTGAGAACAAGTTGACCACAGGAAACTGAAATAAGTGGTCAGAGAGGTTGCAGGAGAATAAGAGGCAGGAGAGTAAGAATAACATGTCATCACGATTTGAGAGAAGAGAGAATCTCAAAAAGAAGGAAATCATTAGGTGATACAAAGAATTCAACTATGATCCATGAAAGGCCTTGCAGGCCTGGGTATTTAGGAAGTCATTGGTGGTCTTTGCCGAGAATATATTCTTCATTGACATGATTGAATATAAAATTTCTTACTGAGACCTAGATTGCAAGGGGCTGTGAATTCAAGTTATCCAAGATTTTCCCAGATAAACAAAAAGTCCTATGGGGATATGATTAGGGGAAGGAAAAAAAAAAACAAACAAAAAACTTTAAATGTAGAAATCATCATACTTACATATAAGCCAGAGGCTCTATGTACCCACAGGATAAGCAAAGATTCTGACTGCCACCTACACGAAGACATTTTCTGTTAATTTCTAGGGTTACTTTAAAGGCCATCCGTGATCATCATTTTCCTCCAACCCTAGATAGCAGTTATAACATCTAAAATTGCACGTGGTTTTTTTTGCTTGTTTTTCTTTGCTAGATGTTTCAGATTCTCTTGGGATGGGCCTTTGACTATTATGGTAACAGTAATAAAAAACAGTATGTTATCACTTGTGCTGTCTCAGTGATTTCAAATGGTAAATTAATTTGCAGTACATCTTACTGAGGCAGGTCTGCGTTATTAGCTCCATTTAACAAATTAGAACATTAGGAGAAGTGTCTGCTTAAACCATGTTGTACACCAGATTGGTTATTTAAGGGCTCACTCTCTGGGTTTTGGCTTCTTAGGCCATTTTGCTTTTTTTCTTGTCTCTTAGTTCATCCTTTCATTGTTTTCCCATCTGATGGCTTTGCTAGATGAAGAGCAGGTGAAATGCAGATCTGCTGTGAAGTAGGAGACGGCCACCTGCAGTAGTTCACAGTTGTCTGCTCAGCCTCATCAACCAGATCTTTAAGGGCTGGATCTCCAGTCCCTGTTGTTTTGTCTTACTCAATGCCTGTTCAGCATCTCCCTTTAGATGTCTCGGAGTTGCTGTGAATCCATATCCAGAATTGAACTCATTGTCTTCCCTAGTGAACAAGTTATTTTTGGAGCATCTCCTATTACAGAAAAGGATACTGCCGTCCTGGCAATTGTGTAATCTAGAAATGTAACAGCCATCGTTGATATTTCCATCTATCCCCATATTGACCCAATTGTCACACTGGATTATTCTCCTTTCTTAATTACAGCTTGGTTCTCTCCTGCTTATGGATGTCTAGGTAGATAACGTGTCGTCTTAACACCTAGACCTCTGAGATAGCCACTTAGTTGGCCTCCACACATGTGTTCTTTCTAAAGCCTCAAGTCAGTTCTGATGAATAGCAACGCTATAGGTTAGAGTAGAACTGACCTATAGAGTTTACAAGGAATGCCTGATGGATTTGAACTGCTGAACTTTGGTTAGCAGCTAGCTATATCACTTAGCCACTATGCCACCAGGGTTTCTGTGTTGTTTCTGGACCCCTGCAGCCGAGCCCCTATACTAAACCAAGGGCACTCTTAAGACAAAAATCTAATTGTATGATTTCTCTCGCCTAAAAAATATTCAAGGCTCTTTCTTCAGCTGAATAAAAGACCAAAATAACTATTAATGCCTTACTGACTTGCTATAGTTTGACTCCTTTTCTGCTTTCTCTGTTCCTCTGTCACGTTCTCAGTTTTCGGCTCCCGCAGCAGGCCTTGTTCCATCCAGTCTTCAGTATCAGGACACGCCGGCTCCACTACCTGGAAGGCCCGCTGCCTCCCCGACTGACCTGCACGTGGAGTCTTGATGTCATCCCCGCTGTCCCCAGGAATGACTTCAGCATCACGTCATTAGAAATCGTGCCCTTGTTTTCATAGCACCCTGTTCATCCCACCCATGACAATTAGAGCAGTATTAATTAAAAAGTAATTACATAATCAGTTGTTCTGTGTCTTTCTTGTTAGAATGTTTGTCATACTTAGCTCTTTTCCTCGCTCTAAGCATAGTATCTAGCACAGAGTAAGCCCTCCGTAAGTACTAATTGAAATGAGTAAATTGGTTAAAGTAAACTTAGAAAGCTTGAGGATTTCAGTGACAGTTTCTTTCGCAGAGCCGATGTCTGCGTTGTTGTTGGGTGTCATCCAGTTGTATCCCATTTATAGCTACTCTGTGCACAGCAGACCCCAGCACTGCACAGTGCTGGGCCACCCTCGCAGTCGTGGTTACACTTACGCCCACTGCTGCGGCCACTGTGTCAGGCCGTCTCATTGAGGGTCTTCACTTTTCCACTGACCCTCCACTTTACCGAGCATAATGTCTTTCACCAGGAACAGATCCCTCCTGACGGAACGTGTCCGAAGTATGTAAGATGTAATCTTGCCATCCTTGCTTCTAAGGACAATTCTGGTTGTACTTCTTCTGAGACAGGTTTGTTCATTATTTTGGCAGTTCATAGTATAGTCAGTATTCTTCTGCAGCACCATAATGCAAAGGTATCAATTCTTCTTCACTCTTCCTTATTCATCATCCAACTTTTACATAGCCTTTACCAGTGTCCACAGGTAGCAATAATTATTTTGATGTATATGAGGGAGGCCAATTAAGTTTGTGAACTCATCCTAGAAAAAGTGCTGCATACGTCATTGCTGAATATCACTACAGTCAACTTCGAAGTACTCCCCTTGGGAAGCTGTGCACCGATGCCAGTGCTTAGTCCACCCTTCAAAACAATTTTGGAACTCATTTTATGGAATAGCCATCAGAGCTGCTGTCGTATAACCCTTGATGTCCTGAATATCATCCAAATGGCTTCCTTTCAGTATTTCCCTTATCTTTGGGTAAACAGGAAGGTCACTGGAGGCCAAATCAGGTGAGTAGTAGGGTGGGTGTTCCAACACCGCTGTTTGTTTATTGGCTAGAAACTCCTTCACAGACAACCACACAGTTTATGAACTCACCACCATACTACTGTGCATAATGGCCATTCCAGAAAGAGTTCCAAAATTGCTCTGAAGGGTGAACTAGGTGCTGGCATCAGTGCATAGCTTCCTAAGGGGAGTACTGCAAAGGTAACCACAGTGAGATATGTAGCTTTTACAACAATTAAGTTTGCAGACTTAATTGTCAGACTTCATATAACTCAGTTATCCCTTAATCACACCACGTTGTGAGTACAGAAATCGTTAAAATTAACTTTCGCCAGCCAGTAGCCTTTTTCTCGAAGTGTACTCTGCACCCATGTTTTCTGTGTCATAAGGTGCTTCTGAGATCACAAAGTAGAGCTCGTTGCACCCTAGTGACGTTCAGTTGTTGTCTGAGCCTAGAACCTCTGCTGACTAACCCAGTTAGTTTGAAAAAAGTTGAAATAAATGTCACAGATTTGAAATAATACTTTGTAAAAGTGTGAAGCATAAAGAATTACCTTCTGGAGCATCTCTGCACCCATCACCAGTGGAAACAACAGAACATTACAAATACTTTTGAGGTCTGCTATTCCACTCCTTCCTCCCCTTTTAGAGGGAGCCAGAGAATTTAGTTTATATCATTTTCTTGCTTTTCCTTATAGTTTTGTCATATATGTTTGTAACCTCTTGTGACAGTTTTGTTAACTTGTGTATGTTGTTAACTTTATAAAAAAATGGAATTATAGGGTTGAGGATGATAGAATTCTCAGATGGCTCTTTAAATTTCTGGTGTACCTGCCCTATTTAATCCCCAAGTCCCTCATGTGGGAGATGGACTTCTTACTATGATGAAGTGGCACACTGGGAGAGATTTTCCAGCTGATCTTCAAGAAGCCAACTACTATTCTGGGAGAAGGCTATGTGACTGGGATCTGAGAGGTCCTCTCAGAAAGTGACTGGGGGTTCCAGTCCTGTCAGAGATAAATTTTACCAGCCACCAGCATGAACACTGAAGACAATCCCAACCTACAGATAAGAACACCTCTGGGCTAACAGGTAGATTTCCTCCTGGTGAAAATCTGAGCACAAGTCCCGGCTGAGTTATCTCCAGACTCCTGATCCAAGGAAAATGTGAGCTGATAAGTGCCCAGTGTTTTAGGTTTCTAAAGGTATTGTAATGTGTTATAAATCAGCAGAGACCTAGTATGTGAGATTAGCACATTTTGGCTTTCTCCAGAAAATTCGTGACCAGCACTGACAGACCTGAGGAGTAGCTGCTTATGGGGACATTTGGGAACGAGGGTAGGAGGTAGGCTCTGCCTGCTTCCTACCCATTCACTGAAAACATCTATGCAAAAATACTTACTGACCAGCTACTGAGTATCAAAGGCCCCAGACCTCTTAGAACTTATTGTTGCCAAGGGAGGCAGATCACAAATTTTAAATGTGTGCTTTTTTAAATAAATTATACAATAATATGGAAGGCTATAAGGGCTTTGGAAAACAAATTGGAGTTGAATAAGAGGGATCAGAAGTGTGTGTACTTGATAATAGATTTTGGTTTTAAATGGGTGATCAAAGTAGAATTCATTGTAAAATGAGCTATGTCAGTACTTGAGTGTTATGGATTGAATTGCTCCCCTGACAAAACGTCTGTCCACTTGGCTAGATCATGATTTCCAGTATTGTGTGATTGCCCACCATTTTGTCATCTGATATGATATTCCTATGTGTTATAAATCCTGTCTCTATGAGGTTGACCAAACGGGACTTGTGGCAGTTACATAAACTTAATTTACAATACTAATCTAGAATTTAAGCCAACCTCTTTTGAGTTATGAAAGAGAGAAGTGAGCAGAGAGACAGAGAGACCTCAAATCACCAAGAAAGTAGAGTGTCAGGAGTGAGCATACTTTGTGATCTGGGGTCCCTGCACTGAAAACCACCTAGAGTGGAGAAAGACTGATGACAAGGACCTTCCTCCAGTAGGGCTGCAGTGAAGTTAGGGTGAGAGAGGTAAAAGGGGGGGAGGCTTGAGCAAGGGAGACCCATTGTGTGAGGCCTCATAGATCACTGCAAGGTGGTTGGATCTCGCTGTGAGTAAAATACGAAATCATGTACAAACTTCAAGAGGAATAATGACACAATCTCAGTACACTTTATGAAGGTCGCTTTGGTGTCTCTCCTGAGAGCAGATTCTAGGAGGAACAGTTTACACAGGAAAACCAGTTTAGAAGCCAGTATAGTGACACAAACAAGAGAAGACAATGGCTCTGTTGGCTTGATCAAAAACCGAAAACCAAACTGGGTGCTATCAAGTCAATTCGAACTCGTAGTGAACCTATCAGACACAGTAGAATTGCCCGATGGGATTTCTGAGTAGCAACTGGTGAATCTGAACTGCTGACGTTTGGATTAGCAGCTGTAGCTCTTAACACTGTCTGAGATCCATTGGCTTGGTCTTAAAAAAAAAAATTGCCATTGACTCTACATGCCTATGTGGAGAAATGATGGGTTTAGAGAATGTCCAGTAATCCTGATGCCCACTTCTAAAGATAATTGATGTCACTACTTGACAAAACTTATGGAGACTCATCAGTGTAAATTAAGTGGGTTTTTCTCTTTCACTATTGCTTGGAATTGACTTTTCTCAGATACTATTACTCATTTCCTTATCCTACAGCTGTGTTTTGTCCAGAAATGACCCTATTTAGGGTTCTCACAAAAACTAGGGACCTACTGAGTAAGCAATGGACAATTTTAGAAGCTGTGTTAGGTCTGCATACATAAACCTGAACAATCTGAAGAAGACTGGGACAAGTGGTTGCCCAACTGGTGTATCTCTACCCATTCTCTTTTTTCATTTTGTACCTGCACCTTTAAAAAAAAAAAAAAATCTCCTTATGGTTATTTTAGTGGAGCTTCAAACCAAAGTGGGGGAGATAACTCTGCTTGATTGGGTGTGTTTGTTGTTATCAGGTGCCATCAAGTAAGTTCCAACTCACAGCGAGCCTTTGAACAACAGAACAGAACACTACCCAATCTTGCACCATGTCCATAATCGTTTTTATGCTTAAACCAATTATTGCGGTCACTGCATCACTCCATCTCATTGACAGTCTTCCTCTTTTTCACTGATCCTCCACTCTACCAAGCATAATGTCCTTCTCCAGGGACTGATCCTTCCTGACAACCTGTTCAAAGTATGCAAGACATAGTCTTGCCATCTTTTCTGCCAAGGAACACTCTAGTTGTACTTCTTCCAGCACAGATCTGTTTGTTCTTTTGGCGATCCGGGGTCCGTTCAACATTCTTCTTCAGCACCACAATTCAAAGGCATTAATTCTTCTTCTGTCTTCTTTGTTCATTGTCCAGCTTCTGCATGCATGTAATGTGATTCAAAATACCATGGCTTGGGTCAGGCACACTTTGGTCTTCAAGGTGACGTCTTTACTTTTCAACACTTGAAAGAGGTTCTTGGCAGCAGATTTTTCCAGAGCAATGCATCTTTTGATTTCTTGACTGCTCCTTCCATGGGTGTTGATTGTGGACCCAAGTAAAGTGAAATCCTTGACAACCTCAGTCTTTTCTCCATTTATGACAATATTGCTTAGTGGTCCAGTTATGAAGATTTTTATTTTCTTGATGTTGAAGTGAAATCCATACTGAAGGCTGTGGTCCTTGATCTTCACTAGTGTTTCAAATCGTTTTCCAGCAAGTAAGGTTGTGCTATCTGCATAATGCAGGTTGTTAATGACTTCTCCAATCCTGATGTCTCATTCTTCTTTGTAGAGTCCAGCTTCTTGGATTATTTGCTCAGCATTCAGATTGAAAAGGTATGGTGAAAGGATACAACTCTGATGCACACCTTTCTTAACTTTAAACCATGCAATGTCCCCTTGTTCTGTTTGCACAACCACCTCTTGATCCATGTACAGATTTCTTAAGAGCACAATTAGGTGTTCTGGAATTCTCATTCTCCGCAATATTAGCATTAGCTTAGCTTATTATAATACACACAGTTGAATGCCTTTGAATAGTCAATGAAATGCAAGTAAACATCTTTCTGGTATTTTCTGCTTTCAGCCAAGATCATCTGACACTAGCGATGGTATTCCTGGTTCCACATCCTCTTCTGAATCCAGCTTGAGTTTCGGGCTATTCCTTGTCAATATATTGTTGCAGTCACTTTTGAATGATCTTAAGCAAAATTTTACTTGCATTTGATATTAACAATATTATTCAGTAATTTCCACATTCAGTTGGATCACCTTTATTTGGGATGGGTGTAAGTATAGGTCTCTTCCAGTCAGTTGGCTAGGTAGCTGTCCTTCAAATTTCTTGACATAGATGAGTGAGCACTTCCAGCACCGCATCAGCTTGTTGAACTGTCTCAGTTGACATTCTATCAATTCTTGGAGCTTTGTTTTGCCGGTGCCTTCAATGCAGCTTTGACTTCTTCCTTCAGTACCACTGGTTCCTGATCACGTGCTACCTTTTCAAATGGCTGAACATCAACCAGTTCTTTCTGGTATAATGATTCTATATATTCCTTCCATCTCCTTTTGATACTTGTTTACTAAAAGCTTTTTGTCTTTACTGGTGGTGGTGGTTTTCTTTTTTTGAAAGCATTTGTTTTGTCAAATGAATTTTCTTAATCTGTTGAGATCATCATGAATTACCTAAATTAAATAGTTGTTGTTCTAATTCATAATGACCCTGCATACAACAGAATGAAATGCAGTCCAGTCCTTTGCCATCCTCACAATCGTTATGCTTGAGCCCGTTTCTGTAGCCGCTGTGTCAGTCCATCTCGTTGACTGTCTTCTTCTTTTTCTCTGACCCTCTGCCTTACCAAGGGTGATGTCCTTCTGTGGGGACTAATCCCTCCTGATAACATGTCCAAAGAATGTGAGACAAAGTTTCATCATCCTTGTTTCTAAAGGAGCATTCTGGTTTTGTTGCATCCGAGACACATTTATTCATTCTTTTGGCAGTCCATGGTATATTTGATATTCTTAACCAGCACCACAATTCAGAGACATCAGTTCTTCCTCAGTCTTCTTATCCCTTGTCCAGCTGTTGCATGCACATGAGGCACCTGAAAACACAATGGCTTGGATCAGATGTACCCTAGTCTTCAAAGTCACATCTTTGCTTTTCAACACTTTAAGGAGGTCTTCCACAGCAGATTTGCCCAGTGTAGGGCTTGTTTTGATTTCTTGACTGCTCCTTCCGTGGATGTTGTTTATGGATCCAAGTAAAATGAAGTCCTTTACAATTCCAGTCTTTTCTCATGATTTAAACAGTTAATGTAGTTAATTGATTTGCTTTTTCAAAATGGTTAAACAAGATTGCACTCCTAGAAAATCCAAGCTGAGTCTGATTGCACATCTATGCACACACACACCTGTGTTACTGAATGTTTTGCTACTATTTTATTTCAAGTTTCTTGTCTGCATTTTTGGCATGATTCTGTCCTTTCACTCTGCCCTTTTCAGATGCTTTCATTTTCATTTTTTTTTTAAAGAAAGTTTATACTAGCCTCATAAGATTATTTAAGATAATTTCCTCTTTTTATATATTCTGGAAGTACTACTAGCCAGCAGAATGAACTTCCCTATAAAATCCTGTGAAACTAGAGTTCCTTTGTAGGAGGATTTTTAGTGATTCAGTTATTTATAGTTATGGGAGTATTCTAGTTTTCTATTTGAATCGACTTTGGGAAACCATATTTCTAGAGGAATTTAGTCATTTAATTGTTCAAATTTATTGACAGAGTTGTTTGTAATTTCTTCTCTTTTTAGTTTCTTCACATTTTGTTGTTGTGTATGCTCCCCTAGTAATATTAATCTGTGCTTTTTTCTTGTTTTTTAAATCAAGTATACAAGAAGATACCTTCATTTTGTTCCATCCTTTAGTTTTTAAATAGAGCTTGGCTCTCAATTGTGTCTACTGCAGAATTTTTGTATTTCATTAATATGTACTCTCATCTTTAGTTCCTTCTTTTGATTTTCTTTGCATTTCCATTTTTTTACTATTATTTATCTATTATTTTTATTCTAATTACGTTAGAAACTCAGCTCATCAGTTTTTCACCTGTGTCATTTTCTAATGACCCTGCTGGCACAGTGGTTGACAGCTATGGCTGCTAAGTGAGAGGTCAGCGGTCAGAATTCACCGGACACTCCGTAAAGACCCGTCGGGGAAGTTCTACTCTGTCCTGTGGTGTCTCTGTGAGTCAGAATCTACTCAGTGGAAGTGGGCTTAGGATTTTTTGTTTTTTATTTTTCAGTATGAGCATTGAATGTTGTGTCACAAGCACTGACTGACCTGTAAAGCTCTGAGCTTTGTTTCCTGTTCCCTGTGAAGCTGTGAAACCCAAAACTCAGGGTTACCAAATTCAGTGCAGAAGGAGGCCTGTTTCATAGCTCTAGGTTCCTGCTGCCACTCAGATTGTGGTTTCTAGAAATCTCTAACTCAGTTGTCAGCTCTTTGATACAAGAAAAATAGGTCTCACTGAAAACATTTTCTTTCTGTGCAGACAGGGGTGTGAGCCTGATTTATAGCCGAAAATTGTCTTGCTTATTCCGTTACTAGTTAAGAGGCTTACCCTACTTTCCTGTGAAAGGGCCATGGCTCTCTCCTTTCTCTGTGAGGGTATTATAGAGAAACTCCATAGTCCAATTTTTGGAGACCTAGGTGGTTACTTAGAAGAACTAACGCCTTTGAATAATGGTGTTGGTGAAAAATGTTGACTATCTCACAGGCTGCTAGAAGAATGAACAAATCTGCCCTGGGAGCAGAACAGCCAGAATGCTCCTTAGAAGAGAGGATAGGGAGACTTCAGCTCACATACTTTGGACATGTTATTAAGAGGGATCAGTCCCTGGAAAAGGACATCAAGCTTAGTAAAACAGGAAGTCAGCAAGAAAGAGGAAGACCCTCAACAAGATGAAATGATGTAGTGCTGCGACACTGGGCTCCAGCACACCAACGATTATGACTGTGGTACAGGACTGGGCAGTGATTTCTTTTGTCGTATCTAGCGTCACTGTAAGATATAATCAACTCAGCAGCACCTAACAGCAACAACAAATCATTAATTCATTTATTGGAACAAATGAAGCCTAGATGTGTGGCCCAAGATGTTTTCAGAAAGCAGATAGCCTCCTGCCTCCACAGCCACCACAGACCCCATATGACATCAACCTTTGAAAATAGAAGAGAAGATACTGTTTGAAAAACAAAACACAAGAAACCTGTTATTGTCCAGTAGATTCCAAGTCAGAGCCACCCTATAGGAAAGAAGAGAATAGCGCCACAGGGTTTCCAAGGCCATAAGTCTTATAGATGCAGACTGCCGCGTTTGTCTCCCACAGAGCGGCTGGGAGGTTCCAACTGTTGACCTTTTGTTTAACATCTGAGCACTTCAGTCACTGTGCCACAGGGGCAGAAATTGAACCTCCGTGGATTTATGGAGCACTTTACGTTTTTCAGTGTATTTTCTTAAATGTTACATCATCTTTAGAACAGCTCTACGAGGCAATCAGGTCAATTATTATTATTGAAAATTTATACGAGAAGGAAACCTTTGTGAGTATAATGACTGCTAACCAAAAGGTTGACAGTTCAAATCTACCATGCGCTCCTTGGAAACTCTGTGTGGCAGTTCTACTGTGTCTTATGGAATCACTATAAGTTAGAATCAACTCAACAGCAGTGGTTTGTTTTGAGTGTTTATACATGAGAAAACCAGGACTCAGAGGTAGGAAATGACTTGTCCACAGTCACATAGCTACTAAATGCTAAGGATTAACTTGCAAAGATCCTGGTTCTCATTCACTTTCTCATACAGCAAACAGTCCTAAGACTGTTTTCTTATCATTGTGGCATTTATAATTTCTGTTGATCTTGGCCATGTTGGTAGATAACCAGCCTCACTATTAAGTTTATGACAATAACGGGCTGTGTTATGTCTACAGAAGCTTTTCCATTAGGACTGACTTACCAAACCCATGGCCACTGAGTCAATTCCACCTCATAGCGACCTTATAGGACAGAGTAGAACTGTCCTTAAGAGTTTCCAAGGACTGCCTGGTAGATTTAGACTGCTGACCTGGGTTATCAGTCATAGCACTTAATCACTATGCCACCAGGTTTCTGCTGTGACTGACAGGCAGTGGAATATGTGATAAGAAGCAGAGAACATGAAAAACTGCCCAATTGTGAGTGTTCCAAAACCATCAGAAGGATTTTGGTTTACATTCTGAGAGCAATGAGAAGCCAGCAAAAACTTTTGAGTTGGATCGCATGTGATTTGTTTTTGCTAAGACACTGTTCCGATTCCCGTGTGGAGAGTGGCTTGCAGGGCGTGGGGTGGAGCAGTGGCATAACATGTGTGGGAAGACCCCAAAGAAGAGATTTTTGTTGTTTAGATGGAAGACTTAGACAAGGACAGGCAGTGGAGTTGGAGAAGAAGGGAAATATTTGAGAGATGTTTCACTGGAAAGAGTCCTGATGTGATGATTGAATAGTCAGTTACAGGGACTGAGAAGAAGACTCCAGGAAGACTCATGGTTTTCTAGTTTGCTCGGTTGGACAATGGTGGTGACATTCACTGGGTTAAAAGTCATGCCGAGCAGGGTGCAGGAATCACCCAGAGGGCTTCAGAAGCCACAGATCCTCCCCGTCATCCTCCACCCCAAGATGTTGGTTTACTAGGTGCGGAGTGGATGGGGCTGCGGAATAGGCATTTCTAACAAACTTCCAGATCAGTACTAAATGTCTAGCTTACCAGCCACACTTTGAATAATCATGCTGAAGAGGACCAGATTTAAGGAGAAAGTTCTTAAATTCATTTCTGGTGAATTCAAGTGTGAGACAGTTTAAAGTCCTTTCCTCCTGATTTTAGTCTGAAGCTAGTGGGAGCGTCTCGCTCTCCCTACCTTTCCCTTTTGGAAGAGCCATCATGATGCAGTGAAGAATATATGGTTTGGGGGCTCGGAAATCCTGAGGTCAAATCCAGGCTCTTCTACTGCTGTCAGGGTGGCTTTATGCTAGCTATCCAACCTTCATAAATATCAGTTCTCTGATCTTTAAAGGGGGTGTATCAAGAATATCCAGCAGTGTTGCTATGGGGGTGGGTGGGGACAATTGTATGTGGAATTTAAATTACGTTATTTTTTCCACCTGACATTAAGTCGACTCTGACTCCTGGTGACTTAGTGTGTGTCAGAGTAGAACTATGCTCTGTAGAGTTTCTAATGGCTGATACTTCTAAAGTTGATCACCAGGGCTTTCTTCACAGCACCTCTGGATTAGCACCTGAGAGTATTAAGCATTTGCAAAACCCAGAAATCCAAAAACTAAACCTGTTGCTGTCAAGCTGATTCTACCTCATAGCAACCCTACAGGACAGAGTAGAACTGCCCCACAGGATTTCCGAGGAGTAGCTGGTGGATTCTAACTGCCAACCATTTGGTTAGCAGCTGAATTCCTAACCACTGTGCTCAATCCAGGGTTTTGTGTATGTGTAAGTTACCACCTATCGATCTTCTATTTCGAATGGAGAACATCATTAGGTATATTATAGAAATCATTGCTAATTTCTATTGCACATTTGTATGACTTTCAACTGCTAATTTATAAGCCCCTTAAAAGCAATTTGCTCATCTCTATCCCCAGGAGCTGCTGATTCAAACTTTCTCTGTTCTAGGGTCTGATCAACAAATAGTGATTTGACTGACCTGGACATCAAGTACTTTTATGCAGTTAATGCAAGTTCTTATTTCTTATTTATAATCTTTCTCTAGAGACTTAAAGAATGAAATGTCATCTTTCATTTCTCAAACATAATGCTTCCTTATACGATCCTTGTTTCAAGAGCAGCATAGGTAAACTAGCCTCCTATTGTCAACCCCACCCATTGTCAATGGCCCTAAGATCTAACTTTGAAAGCATTTCAAAAAACTAGCATTTCTGGGCATCCATGCAGAAGAATCAGGTTGTCATCAGACTTCTCCACAGTAGGTACTGTCGGAAGACAGTGGAGCAGCATCCAGGAGAGGCTGAAGCAGGGTCATGTGACTCAAGAAGGCAAGATGTCGATTTTTCTGAATAAAAGCAATGCTGGACACTCTGAGACAAGAGAATCTCTGTGATCATGTAGACTCTGACAGTGGGAGAGCCAGGAGCTTAGTGCAGTTAGTCCCCTGCCTGTCCCAGATGGACACATGAAGATCAGAAACATGAGGACTCCAGCTTCTCAGTGTTCTCCAGAATCTCCGCCCCTGCCCGTGAGCAAACAACACCTCTTGAGATGAAGAGACATTTAGTTAAATATAATGAACTAAAGTCTGGTATTGTTTTTTGTTTACTTTTTCTACCTAATTCAAGGATAATGAAAAAAAAAAGAACCAACATTTCACCATAATATTTACAATTTCAGTTATAAATGTATGTGTGTGCAGATATGTATATATATTTATGCAGAAGAACATAAACATGTGGCTTGAACATAAGGCTTAAATAGCCATATCAGTACCAATTTTTACCTTTTGGCATTTCATACTTTTTCTGAGTTTGTGTACTTCTACAGCCATGGTGGCACGGTGGTCAGGAGCTTAGCTGGTAACCACAAGATCAGCAGTTCAAATCTCCCAGCTGTTCCTTGAAAACCCTACGGGGCAGTTCTGCTGTCCTGTAGAATCACTATACATTGGAATTAACAGCAATGATTTTTTGACATTTGATACATGTGAAGTACTGATTATAACACTCAAATCTTTCTGGTTATTCATATTTAATTTCTAAAATGGCAAACAGTTCCTTCACTTGACCTTAGTCTGGATGCTGCAAATTACTTAGGAAAAGTGGAAAAACTTACTAATGATCAGACTAACTGTCTGGGTTCTCAGCACATCTTGCAATCCCAGAGGCTATGAGGGCTGTTTGGTCAGGAATCTGAATGTCCCTGCCAATGCAAATACAGGGCTTGTTACCCGTAGGTCCTCGTATAAAGGCCTGTTACTGGCCTAGAACTTTACGTAATGAAGGAAACCCTGGTGATGTGTGCTGCTTAAGTGCTATGGCTGCTAACCAGAAGGTTGGCAGTTAAAATCTCCCAGTCTCTCTTTGGAAACTCTACGGGGCAGTTCTACTCAGAGTTATAGGGTCTCTATGAGTCAGAAGTAACTCGATGGCAGTGGGTTTGGTTTAGTTTTGGGTTCCCTAACAAAAAGTGAATCAAAATAAGAGTAAGATGTCGTTTTGGAGGGTTGCTTGTAATAGCTTACTGAGAGCTGTATGTACAAGATTATTGCATGTATCTCAAGTGATACTGAGCTGTAGATTATAACAAGAGGTATTAGTTTGCTTCTCCTTTATATGAGTGACAGCACCTGAAAATTGTAGGGGAGAAGTGTTTAAATAACTTGTAAACTACTCGGGAACATGTAAATGCTAAAACCAAAAAAAGAAAGAAAAGACCACCGCTATCGAGTGGATTCTGACTTATAGTGAGCCTGCAGGTCCGAGTAGAACGTCCTCATAGAGTTTCCAAGGAGCACTTGGTGGATTTGAACTGCTGACCCTTGGTTAGCAGCCATAGCACTTAACCACTCCACCACTGGGTTTCCCATGTGGATGTTAGAACCATGAAAATCCAGTTAGAGCAGTGATGAAAATGTCTTTGCCAGTTAGTACCCTGGGTAGAGTCAAGGAACACACACTGTTGTCTGCAAAGTACGGTACTCCCTGTGTGCGCCTGTCCTGTTCCTCTTTTGTCTGACTTTCCTTTGCATTTTTGATCAGCTTGATGTCTTCCTTCATCAGAAGTTAAATATGATGTTTATTCTACCCTGTTTGCCTGGACACCTGTTCTATCCCTGTCCTAGTCGTCAGCCCTCCTTGTACACTTTCTTTTGTCATTCTCCCGTCCCGTTTTGCCCCTTGGAGTTTCCAGATGGCATGTCTAGCACTTCTTTGAGTATTTTAAGCGGACCCTTGCCTGCAGCATTGCTCAGTGCACTGTATTTTATAACTGAGTTAAAAAAAGCCCTCAAGCTGAGTGGAAGTCACGGTCCTGGGCCCAAGCCAAGCTTCATTCAAGCCTCTAAACTCACGGGAGCTCACTTACAGCTTTAACTTTTCTTTTTTTGTTGTTCTTACATGACTGGAGCCTCTGGAAATGGCAGGTCTGAAAACTGATTTGTTAACATATCTGTGTATGCCCGGTAGGAGATACATCTGTGTGCATGCCCAGGGAGCTTCCTGCCCATTGCAGCCCAGATTTGCAAAGGTCAGTTTCAGCAAAGATAACCTATGGTTTGCAAATTTTTAAAAAAAGTTCATTTGTGTTACTCCATTCTGTGGAATTTAGTTATCTTGGTATCACCAAATTAGCTGATCCTTAACAAACATTTTGACCTATAAATTGCTACTTTTAGTTACATGAAGTTAGTTTTTTGTTCATTTTTGGTTTTTTTGGTGTTTTTGCCCTGTGGAGCTGTGGGGATGAAGTGGCCAAGAGCTCAGTGGTCGCTCATCCAAAGGCCAGCTGTTCCATCCACCAGCTGCTCCCCGAGAACCGTGTGGGGCAGTTCTGCTCCATCCTCTGGGGTCAGCACGAGTCGGGATTCACTCGTTGACAATGAGTTTTTTGTTGTTTTCTAGTGCAAGAACTAATTTACCCTTAGGAAAAAAAATTACCTGGTCTGAAATTCCTTTATTGTTTGTCCGTTTTGTTTTTCTTTGCTGGTTTGCTCTAATGCCAGCAAGGTCTAGATTGCGCTAGTGTAACTCCACCCACTGTCATCAAGTGGATTTCGACTCTTAGTGACTCTGTAGAACAGAGCTGAAGTGCCCCATAGGGTTTCCAGTGAGCACCTGGTAGCTTCCTACTGCTGACTTTTGGGATAGTAGCCATAGCTCTTAAGCACTATGCCACCAGGCTTTCCAAAGTAATTCCAGCAGGTGGTGATTGACACAGTTGTTCTTTATGCGCAATGCTCTGACTAGTGGCAGATTCTGGAGCTGGTTTTCCTTGTTCACAGCTCTGTTAATTGGTGGAGGAGTGAGGTGTGACCTTCCTAAACATACTTAGAATTCTGCATAACTAAAGATATTCTTCTCCTGTTGTCATTAGTGGTAGCCCAGTTGACCCTGAACCACAAGTATAACTGAGGCATGGCAGGTAGCACATGTGCCCTCGGTGACACTTGAGGAGGGTGCTAATGAGAAGCGTCTGTAGGCCATTGTGGTCTCCACTGTCAGCTATGAGAGATCATTCAGCAGTTTAAAACTAATTGCCATAGAAACAAACAAACAAACAAAAAACTCACTGCCATCAAGCTGATTCAGACTCACAGGGTCTGAATTTGAACTGTGGACCTTTTGGTTAGCAGCTGTAGAACTTAGCCTGTGCACTACCAGGGTTTCTACCTACAGCAAACGGTATTCCCAGGCAGTCTGCCATCCCAGTAGTAACCAAGACTGACCCTTCTTAGTTTCTGAGGTCAGATGAGATCTGGTTTGTTCAGGGTGGTCTGCCCTTAGGCACTATTTTCTGTAGTTAGCCCCCTGCCCCCAACTCATGGTTATCCCATGCACAAAGGGTCTGATCACTGGGATCCATACAGTTTCTGGTGGCTGTTTTTTCAGAAGAACATCCCTAGGACTAAAACTTCAGCATCCTAACAACCCACAAGTAGGTCGTGACTGCACTTGAGGTGTGTTGGCCAGGAATCAAACCCAGGTCTCCTGCATGGAAGGGGAGAAGTCTACCACCAAACTGTCACTGACATCATTTGTAAAAATAAATTTTGGTCCCTTGGGTCAGTAGTGATTACATTACCTTATGCTTACATTTTATATATATGTATATATATATATGTATGTTTGTACAACAAAAATTAGATGTATCTAATTCAAGTTAGCTTATTATATTTTGTCCTAAACTGATGACGTCCTATGTCTTTCTGAGGATTGCGTTAATTATCATACGTTGAATGACAGTCTTTCGTGGATCCAGTGGTTAAAAAAGACTGTTCATGATGTCATTAGCTTTGTCGCCTTCCCTCCTCTAGAACTCTTTTGGACAGTGAGATCACCAGTTCCCATCTTAGTTTAATCTTTCTTCTCTTTTTTTTTAAGTGCTTCCACATACACAGCAGCAGTAAAACACAGGTCTACAGTCTGTCCAAAACACAGTGAGCAACCATTTTTTCTTTGTCGACTTCATCTCGCATTTGAAGGCAAGCCTACCCGGACCAGCAACTGCTAGGCAGGGAACTCTGACCCTTGCAGGTGAGATAGCGTGCTGGGATTGCGTTTTCCCTGCTTGGTGTGGCTGTCCATGCAGTCATTACAGCAGCAGCAAAATTCTGCGTCATGAGCAGCTGCCCTAGGCATCCCTGTCGGCCATGTGATATAGAATGGTGTACTCTGTCTCTTTCCTAGGGTGCCCTGGTGGGGCAGTGATTAAGAGCATCGGCTGCTAACTGAAAAGTTGGCAGTCAGGATCTACCAGTTACTTCTTGGAAACCCTATGAAGCAGTTCTGTTAGGTCCTATGAGGTTGCTGTGAGCCAGAGTTGACTGAACAGCAACAGAAATGGGACATCTTTTCTAAGACTTGAAAAGGAATCTGAATTTGAAATGTGATCAGAAGGTTTTGGATAAGGAATGATAGGCCTGTATTTCAAAATAAAAATTAGATCTGGAATTTTCTAGATTCTTGTACTGTGTGACTCTCATTTCACTAAAAACAATGAATTTTAAAAGTTTGTTGTTGTTCGGTGCCATCGAGTCAGCTCTGACTCACAGCAGCCCTGTGCCCAGCAGAAGAAACACTGCCCGGTCTTGCGCCATGTCCACAATCGTTTTTATGCTTAAACTCATTGTGGTCACTGTTTAGTGAAGGTCAAAACCTTCTTTTGAGCTCTAGTAAAATCCTGACTTCACTTTCTCACCATTTCAGAAGCCACGCCAAGCCAAGCCAAGTGCCGTTGAATGGGATCCGACTCATTTCAGAAAGGCTTAAATAATTTCAGGGATACAAAATTGTAAAATAAGGAAGCGTCTACCAAACTATGTTGCTCCCAACAGTTAGGGTTTTGTTTTGTAAATGACAATCTGATGTTCTTTCTAATTAGACCATGCTTGGTACCAGCAGAACCTGAATTCCATAGGTGAAACTGTCATTCCAAGGTGGAAAAAAGATAATAAGGTGTATCAAAATAGTTCACGTTGCAGTTGGTGGCTATTCCAGGATGGTAGATACAGGACAGCCCTGTGTGACATTATGAAGGGAAAATACTTTGATGTCTCACTAGCGCTCCTCTCAGCAACCCCCACCGCCCAAATCCCTGTCTTTCTTTCAGAGTAGTTAAATTTTTTTCAGCTAGTGGTCAACTAATCCCAGTTAAGGTTTATCTTAAATTAATAATGTGAGCTTGGGGTGAGACTCCAGTGGTCATTTATATTGTAAAACATGACTCTTGGAAATTTAAAAATAAAGTCCTCAATTATTGAATTCATCGTGGTGGAATGGTAAGCATTAAACTCGTTAAATGTATTGCCATCAAGACAGCTTCAACTCACACGGACTCTGTATTACAGAACTGTTCCATCAGGCTTTCATGGCTGTAATGCTTAGAGAAGCAGCTCATCAGGTCTTTCTCCCTTAGCACTTGTGGGTGGGTTTTAAACACCAACCTTGAGGTCAGTCTTCGTGTTAGGTGTCCTCGCATTGCTTTAGACCCATAGCGACCCCGTGGACAATAGGAGGAAACACTTCTCTGTCCTGTGCCATCCTCACCATCACTGCTGTGTCGGAGCCCATCATTGCAGCCACTGTGTCATTCCATCTTCCCAAGGGTCTTCCACTTTTTTGTGGACCCTCTACTTTTCCAAGCCTGGTGTCCTTCAGGGATTGGCTCTTTGTGATAACATGGCAAGGGCACATGAGACAAAGCCTTGCCACTGCCTCTTCAGGAAGCATTACTGTTTCCAGCACAGGTTTGTTCTTTCTGCTGTGGTCTCTTCTTCAGCACCATCCTTCAAAGGCATCAGTTCTTCTTTGGTCTTCCTTGTGTAACATTCAACTTTCACAGACATATGAGGCAACTGAGAATACCATGGCTTGGGTCAGGCTCATCTTAGTCCTAAAAGTGACATCTGTCAGTGTTGTTTTTTAGGTGAGTAAGCCATGAGTCGGATCCGACTCGACGGCACTTGGCTTGGCAGGCCAAGAGTAAATAATTTGCACCCCCCAGGGAGTGATAATGAAATTGAGATTGAATATTTTACGGACGAACTGATGGCTGATAACTCTACACATAATTTTATTAATTAGTCCATGCTTCACTTCCTCACTCTCAAAATAGACTTTCTTGAAGCTCTTGTTTCTTTTCTCTCCCACAACATGCCTTTGAAATGCATATAGAAGTCTATTTAATTTTGCTTTAATTCTATACCTAAAAAAAATTCAAATGGGTGAAGAAAAGTAGCTTACAGCACATTGCCCCCAAATTCTTAGGGTACAGGCGGTACAACAGGAGCTGTCTTCCAAGATGAAAACATTACTCTCAGCATCCATCTTTCACAGGAATGCTGTCTTTCTGCTACTCCTAAGATACATAATTAGAGGAAAAGGAGGTGTATAATACTCGTCCAGGTGAATATTTGATTTCTGTCACTTTTAATATTCATTTTCATTTATCTTTCACATGCTAACAGTTTGCCATCTGTATAGTAATATCTGTTGTCCAACCCAGTGCCAGAGTTCCCTGACAAACTGGAATGCCACCGTGAATTCCTGGGATGAGAATGACTTTGGGCAAGAAAAGGGTGAAAAGTATGTAAGCAAAATAAAGAGCTTTGGATTAGTAGGTTTGAAAATGAGGTCCTTCAGCTCATTTGAATGTATTAAAGAGTTCCCTTCTATTTGCAAATTATTTGTAAGTAAAATCTCCAATAACTGGGAAACAGAAAAGAACAATTGAATCCTACTCTGCTTCGGTGACAACCTGTAGACAGTTATGAGAGCACTTGTATTGCTAAATTTTTAAATCTGTATATTAGGTTCACATCCTATGCATGTTTAGCTTATATATAATCACCATCATTTAATAAAAACAAAAAAACCAAACCGGTTGCTGTTAATTCTGACTCATAGCAACTCTATCATATAAGACAGTGTCGAACTGCCCCATAAAGTTTCCAGAGAGCACCATGGATTAGAACTGCTGACCTTTTTATTAGCAGCTGTAGTGTTTAACCACTAGTCCACTAGGTTTTCCATTTAATAAAAGAGAGGCAGGAAATAATTTAAGTGTTATTTTTTAAAAAAAAAAAACTTAACCAGTCCTTCCCTCAATAGTTGTATATTCCAAATAAAACAAGTTGAGATGCACACAGTCACCCAAACCCATAAGTTTTAAGTATTGTTCTTAATACAGAATATCTCAGGCAGGACTGTCATATTTTTTTTTCCTAATCTGTCCTTTGAAAACTTACTGTCTTAATTCTGCAAGTCTCACAAGATGTCAGCAAGTGCTGTGCTCATTTCTGGAGGCTCCAGGATCTGCAGGTAAACGCACTTTCAGGCTTGCTCAGGCTGTTGGCTGGATTCACCTCCTCACCTTTGTAAATCCGGCCTTAGCATCGTTCACTCGCTTCTTCACGCTCCATGTCTCAACCTGGACAGTATTTCTTTGTGTAGCGGATCCAAGATTATGTCTCCTGATGGGTTTCTTTCACGTCCTATGCTTTCCTTGTCTTAAATTACAAGACTTGTCACACTGTCTTATAATTTCCTTCCGTAGTTGTTTGGGGCCCTCAAGTCCATTCTGACGTAGAGTCACCCTGTGTAAACCAGAGCAGAACACGTTTCAGTCCTTCACCATCTGCCAAGTTGTTCTCTCTGAGTCCATTGTTGCAGACACATTTACTGAGGGTCCCCCAGCTTTTCACTGACTCTCTACCAAGGATGCTATGACATCTTTCTCCAGGGATTTGTCCCTCTTGATAACATGTCTGAAGTGCGTGAAATGAAATCTTGGTATCCTCTGAAATTTAATCAGAATCTGGATTCTGGATGTACTTGTTACTGCTGGGGTTCTACTATATCAGAGGGCAGAATAAGGAAATATGATTTACATTCTAACCCGTATCAAGATAATAGCTAAAGAACAAAGTAAATGGCTAGAATGTTAAAAGTGGCTTCATGTGAGGATGGGAGAAATGACTGGTGACTATGTTATTTTCAAAATCTTGTAGATTTTTCGATTTTGTAATGTAAATGAATGTATAATTTTTAAAAGTAAAATATTTTGGAAGTGCTAAATTTAGCTATACATTGTTACTTGAAATAAAGCTTCATTTTTCATCTCTTTCATTTTAGCATAGGATATCTAATGTACTGTTATACAATAAAGATAAAATAACGTATACCAGATTTCATTAATGGTACTCTTCTGAGCTACAGATATTTGCACTTTTTGAAGCATAACACGTATGTACAGTTAACACCTTTATAAAGCAATGACTAGAGCGCTGTTTGCCTATTTGTAGGAAGTAGTTATATTAGGATGCACATAATCACCAACCCCCCTAAGTATTGTTCTTTATACAAAACATGTCAGACAAGACTTTTTCCCCCCCAAATCTCTCCTTTTAAAATTTGTTATCTTAATTCTTAATGTCTTACGAGACCGAAATCAGGGTGTCAGCGGGGACTGTGTTTATTCCTGAAAGCTCTAGTCTCTACAGAGGAAGCTACTTCCACCTGAAGCGAAAGAAGAAGCAGAGTTAGGAATCAGAGGAAGAAATAGAACATATGTCTGGCTATCACTGGGAAAAACTGCCTTCTTGGCCATAAGACCAGGAGAACTGGATGGTGCCTGGCAAGCATTATGGGATGTTTTGATAAAAAATTCTATAGAAGAATCCTGAGCAAAAGGACAAAAATGCAGAACTGAATTTAAAAGTTTCAGTGGAATATCAACTTTCTAAAATCACTGGGGCTGGATGAATCCCTGAGTCTCTTGCTTTGTAATAATCTTTAATCTTCAAGCCTTCAACTGAAATTATTCCCTGAAGTCTTCCTTTAATCGAAAAAATGCTTTTCTTAGTCAACTAACTGTTGAGCATTGTGTTCTTTTAAAGGTTTATTTAGGTGAGATGTGATTGACAGAGGCAACTGGAAAGATTAGATGGGAAACAAAAAGAACTGGAGACATGCTTTGGAAAAGGATCACACAAATGATAGCACAACTTGAAAAATGTAATCAGTGTCACTGAATGGTACACATAGAATTGTTAGTTGGTGTATCTTTGGTGTATATGCTTTCACCAAAGTAAAAATAAATAAAATTTTAACCATCAGACACAAGGAAAGCATTAGAAATAATCACAACCAAGAGGAGCCTCAGGAGACATGACAAGTAGAGAAAATGTCATGTTCTTGGAAGGGATTCTCTAACAGAAAAGGTAAAAATTAATCTGATAAAGTATGGACTTGAGTTAATGACAGCGTGTCAATGTTAGTTCATTTGCTGTGACACACATACCATACTAACATAGCATACTAACAAAGGAGAAACTAGGGAAGAGAAGTACAAGAACTCCATGTACTAACTTGCTGTGAAGTATCAAGCAAGTTGTTGACTTGGCAAGGTACTAACATTGAAGCTAAGACCCAGGTTCTCTGTCTATAAAATTGGAGTTCCAACAGTATCTACTTCGTAGAGCTTTCTTGTAAATGAATTATTTGATTCATATGAAGTGCTTAGCATAGTTCCTGGCAGATAATGAGCATTCAATGAATGTTAGCTGCTGTCATCAAACATTAAACTACAGACAATCAAGTTCACTATGAGGGACTGAAGGCTTTATAAAGGGTTAAATTGCTTACAAGTGGTCAAGAAAGAAGAAAGTAATACATCCTGTAAAGTGCCATTCAAGATGTTAAAATACGAAGTCTATTCATTTTATCATTGCAGAGAGATGAGAGAGGGTACAGTACGAGTAGTACAGGGTGTGAATGCAGTAGTGCCTAAGCATTGGGGGTCTTCACTGGGTCTCAACTGTTTGTTTGGGGGTATTTTGGTGGCAATTAATGTGCTGTAGAAAGCAGGCTGTAAAGATAGAAGAGAGTGTCAGAAATGTCATGCTTGTAGTTGAAGGTTTAGAGATGGGACAGTTGTTTCAGTGTAAATATATAGCCTGGTTTCTCTTTCCCTGACTGATGAGTGACACTGGATTTCAAGAATAAAAACACTAACACTAAAAGAGATTGATCCCACAAATGCAGTTAACCAGCCCTTTGATAATTCTTTAATTTCTGCATTAATTATTCTTCTATTTCTTGGTTTTCTTTTTCCTTTATGACATATAGGAAAAGGCTGGACATGCATTCATTCATCCTGTCATTTCAGATGCCAGAAAAGGAAGTGAACACATAAGCTGTGGCAGTGTCCCACTTCACTTGTCTTAAGAACTCAGAAAATCAACTGGGTTGATTCTGACTCATGGCGACTCCATGCGAGTCAGAGTGGAACTGCTCTCCATAGATTTTCAAACCTGTGATCCCATGTTCCACTTGACAGGGACGGTCCTGATATTATCTGTTTTCCTAGTATCACTTTACGTTGTCATGGAGTTTTCCCCTTAATGAGTATTGTTAGTGCATATACAGAAGCAAGGTGGATTTGAGAGTTGACAGCACTTGGCTTGGCTGTCTTGGTCTTTCCAGCCTTTCCATGGCCTCAGCAAGTACACGTGTGTTGAAATCTGAAAGATAACCTGGTGGAATCCATTTATCTTTGTTTAGCCCTTTCACAATACAAAGTAAATGGGAGCTTCCTTTCAAGATCAGCGTGACCATGGGTAAGACAAAGTGCTCTTGTAAGGAGCAGTTAGGATAAGCTACCTGCTTTGGTTTACCTGGTGAATTGGAGAGATAATTAGTGGTGTAGCCTCTGTTGGCCACATACGGTCCCAGGAAGTACGTTGGCCTGCAAGCTGCATAGAGCTACCAGAGTGAAGAAGGTGAAGTGTCATGGTTTGATTATATGTGAAATATCAACAGGAAATAAAGACTGAGCAGTTCTCTGTAGTACACACAGGCAGTGAACTGCCAACCTTTCAGTTAGTGGCTGAGAGCTGAGCTGTGTTTCTGGTGTTCAAAGAGCCTAGTGTGTGATATCCTTGTAGGAAATAATAAAGATAATCTTTGTGACAATGATTTTGGTACCCATTTTATCACTTTATCATGATAAAATGTAACTATTTTGTTATTTAATAATGCTCCATAAGTTTTGTAAAAGACTTATGGCAACTATTGCCTAGGAAGGGCAAAGGAAGGAGAGAAAGAAATAACAGAAGGGAAGAAGGAAGAAAGGGAGAAGAGGGGGTAAGCATAATGAAGAAGTAAACAATCAATCCCAGTTCCTTAAGAAAGTAAAGAACGAATGTGTAACATGTACACAATGTTCATCAATACTCCCATTCAATAAGGAGGCCCTAGTGATAGCAGGAAATACAGGAACTCCATAAACCATAGATATAGTAAGAAACATTGACATCCACTTAAATGTTAGGTGATTTTGTGTAATAACTTTTTACTTTGTAATCATTTGAGATTTATAAAAACAACAAAAGCTGTGCAGAGAGAATTCCCAAACACCACTTCGGATGTTATTCATTGCCCTACCTGGTCCGGACCCAGATTCTTCTAATGTTCACGGCTTACATAAACATAGAAAACTGATCAAAACCAACAAATTAATATTGGTACAATACTGTCAACAAACTAGAGATGTTATTCAGGGAACCCTGGTGGCATAGCGCTTAAATGCTATAGCTGCAAACCAAACGGTTAGCAGATTGAATTCACTGGGTGCTTCTTGGAAACTCCATGGGGCAGTTCTACTCTGTCCTACAAGGATGCTAAGAGTCAGAAACAAATTGATAGCAGTGGCTTAGTCAGTGAGACCTTATTTGGATTTGGACAGTTTTTCCCCAGTGTCGTCTTTCTTACCTGATGTCCAATCTACCTTCATTTCATTTTTGTGTCTGCTAAGATTGTTCTCAGAAACCTTGGTAGTATAGTGGTTATGTGCTACAGCTGCTAGCCAAAAGACTGGCTGTTTGAATCCACCATGCACTTGTCGGAAACTTGATGGGACAGTGTTACCCGTCTTACATGGATGCTATGAGTTGGAGTTGACTTGCTGGCAGCAGGTTTGGTTTTTGGTTTTCTAAGGTTGTTCTGGAAACTGTAGTGATGAAGTGGTTGTGCGGTATGGCTGCTGACCAAAAGGTTGGAAGTTCACATCCACGAGGTGCTCCTTGGAAACTCTGTGGGGCAGTTCTACTCTGTCTGGTAGGGCCACTATGAATCTGAATTGACTCCATGGTAACAGGTTTGGTTTTAGAAGGCTCTTCCAATTTGTGACAATTCCTCATTCTTTCCTGATCATGATGAAAATGAAGACTATACCTGGAGACAGTGAGGTACCACATGTGGTTCCAGAAGATGTGTCTGTCCATCATTCAACGACGCAGAACATTTCCTCTAGATGAAAAACCTTTTTCTTGTAATTTCTCTCATTCTTGATTTCACACTTTCTCGTAAATATGGAAAAAGTAAGCAATAGGTGTGCTTGTGTTTGTTTCATTAGCTGAAGAAAAATGTCACAAACAGTGACCTGAGGCTAGTTTGAACTTAGTGTCAGCAAATATTTCAAGTGAACTCTTGCCTTGAAGTTAATTTCAATTCATAGTGACTGTATAGGACAGAGTAGAACTGCCCCATAGGGTTTCCAAGGCTGTAAATCTTTGCAGAAACAGACTGCTACATCTTTCTGTGACACAGGTTTGAGCTGCTGACCTTTCAGTTAGCAACTGAGAGCTTAGCCGCTGTGCCACCAGGGGTCCTGCATCAAATAGAGAAATCGGTTAATCATAGGATCAAAGTAATGTTTTATGTCAGAAGGTAAAAGATCTGACATTATTTGGAGACTGTAGTAAACCCTGGTAGTATAGCAGCTAAGTGCTATGACTGTTAACCAAAAGATCAGTGGTTTGAATCTAACAAGTGCTCCTTGGAAACTCTGTGGAACAGTTCTACTCTGTTCTATAGGGTAGCTGTGAGTCAGAATCGACTTGATGGCAGTGGGCTTTCAGTGGTTAGTAGACCCTGGTGGCATAGTGGTTAAATGCTACATCTGCTAATTAAAAGGTTGGCAGTGCGAATCCACCAGACACTCCTTGGAAACTTTATGAAGCAGTTCTGATCAGTCCTGTAGGGTCTCTGTGGGTCAGAATCATCTTGATGTTAGTGGATTTGATTTGGGGTTTAGTAAATTTGCTTAAAAATAGTGAAGATGAAGTTTTTTTTTTTTTCAATGATGTTAAGGGGGAAAAAAAATTGGTTGAACCAGCATCATGTAAATACAATGGAAACAAAATCCATTTGGGACCACTTATGATAGTAGTGCATACACATTTGTTTCTTATTTCTGTCCAAACTGTGATATTCTGCACAAGAAATAAAAATAGTAGCTTTTCAAGATTACACATAAACATGCAAACATGCAGACTAAGTTGAATACAAACTTTTAATGACATTGCAGATGTCAAAAACAAAAGAAAATTTAGTATGGTGGTGTATGCTTCCTTTTTCTGCTGGCTATTATATATCTTTTAATATTTAATTCTTTGAAAAACTGCCTTGTGAATTAACCTAGGTTAATTTATGCAATGAATCATTTGGTAGAACTCAGATTTCTCAGTGGATAAGTGTATATTCAGTGACATCTTAAAATGATTGTAGATACAGTGTGTTTGATAAATCTTAGAAAAATATTTGTCAAAGAAATACACTGCATATGGAACTGGTTTTAGACCAAATTATCTGTGAATGTAATTCTTTGTGTTTTATAATTTCATATTATGTCCAGTTTCTCAGCAGTAATTTGGCTGACAATACACATAACTTGAAGGTTTTGGGGTGGAGGAAACTAGTTAACAAATAAAGTGCCTACCGCAACGTTAGCGGTTAAAAATATTCTAGAGCAGAACCATTTGCCAGAGTCGTTTCTAACTCATAGTGATCCTCCGTGTGTCAGAGTAGAACTGTGCTCCATACGGTTTTTTGTGACTGATTTTTTGGAAGTAGGTCACCAGGGCTTTTTTTCTGAGGCACTTTTGTGTGGACTCAAACCGTCAACATTTTGAGTAGCAGCCGGACATACTAGCTGTTTGTACCTCCCAGGGACCCTGAAGCTATTCCACGAGTGGCTGTGGTCGTCGTTTTTTCCAGGACTTATCTAAAGATCTGTAATGTTAGAGGGGGTCAGTTAGTCCATATTAACCAGCAAGCTGAGTGGAGGTACCTTGTGGGGGACAGGTCAGCTTGTGTCTCTTTACATTGACCTACAAATTTATACCAGCGATCAAGTGCAGAACTCTTCAGTTTGGTCTATATACTGTCTTCTCTTCTTTCTTCCAGTAATGATTACATGATCACGTTCTCATTTAGAATATTGAAACTGTTTCTTTTGTCATCACCAATTGTCATCAACTGAAGATTTCTGCAATTATGGGGCGTGATCACTGAGAAGTAGTGGTAGAGAGGCCTCCTTGAATTCTTTATTGTTATTATTTTATTGAAACACACAAACCTAAGCACTGAATGAGCCACAGCCTCGGGGGAGGGGGGGAAACGGGTTAGAATTTGCAAAAGGAAGGAAATAATTTTTAGAATTGGCTGTTTAGGTTGCTTAGATGCAGTAAGATTGACTTTTTTTTTTTTGACTGACCTTATCTGACACAAAATCACCCCTGAAAGACTGTAATCCATGGGACAGCTGTCTCTCCCTGTGGAGTACTAGGCTCCAGAGCTCCTGGTTGCACGAATAAGCACAGCGCTCCTACTTGCCGACATCACACACAGAGTCCACCTTGAGGAAGCTGCAGCTCATACGTTGTCACAGAGCCCCTCACGGGGGAGGCCTCTGTCCCTTGGTCACGTTACCACACATACAAAGCAGAAGACAATGGCACACGTAAGAATTCGGGCAATCAATGAGCCAAGTAGAAGTCAAATTATACCGAAGGAAAAAACAAGTGCCTTCTGTTTTGTTTCCTGCTATTCTTTAAAGAAAATGATTTATGCTTAGGCATCAAGCTTTCTTTCAAGGAGAAAGTGAGTATAAACAACACAGTGTAGTTGAAATGGAAAAGATAAATATCGAAGACAGGAGACAAGGTGTAAACTCTGTGGTAGAGAGAGAATCCAGAGAAGTGCCATATGACGTGAAGACCTCAGGAGACGTGCGGGAAGGTGACATGGCTCCCTTCACCAGCTGGGTGGGGACTACAGGCTCAGAGCCACAAGAGGAAATGACAGAGGCTTTGGGAAGCACCCAAAGTGATTTGCTAACAGGGAGAACATTGTGACAAAAAGAAAAGACAGTTTTTCAGTGGTCAAATACAAAAAAAAAAGGAAGATTCCTTAATAGAAAAGAGATCCAGCCGCCAGAAGAACAAAGGTAGTTGGTAATCAATGCCTAATGCCGATGTCAGACAGGGTCTGACCCCAAACTCCAAGAAACAGATGGGAAAGTGATGGACAGGAGATGATGAAATCGGCGTGCCTGAAATATTTAGGAAAATCGCTCCGTGTAAGACAGGGGCTTACATCAATATGGTTCAAGTGTTTTTTAAGATGTTGGTATGGTAGCTACAGATATAATACAGAAAATAATTTTAATTTTTATTTAGGAATTCAAATATGCACAGAAAAGTTGACACAAGATAAGCAGCTGTCAATGTCATTCAGAAACTTTACTGAACATATGCAGAAATTATTGAATTAAAAAAAACAAATTTATCCTCATTGCTCTGTGTAATTGGAAACCCTGGTGGTGTTGTGTTTAAGTGCTACATTAGCTAACCTAAAGGTTGGCAGTTCAGATCCACTAGGTGGTCCTTAAAAACTCTTTGAGGTAGTTCTACCCTACCCTATAGGGTCATTATGAGTCAGAATCGACTTGACAGCAGTGGCGTTATGGCTTTGGGCTCTACATAATTAGGAACAAGAGAAAAATACTAAGTATACTTGGAACATAGTCAAGTGATGATTATAAGTAATAAGATTTAAAGTTCAATATAAATTGCAAAATGAACAAAACGTCAAGTAAAAAAAAATCATTTTGTGGATGCTTCAAGTAAAAGAACACATTCTGTGGAATTCAGACACTGTTCCCTCCTCCTTCAACAAAATTTTAAGTGCATTGAGAGAAACAATGGAAAATAAAATGTGGCATGTGTATGAGGAGACACAGAAGACAGAACAAAAGTTGATCTACAAAGAAGGTCTTTGTATTTAAAAAAAATGTTTTATGTTTTGCACTGGAATCCAATCTATTCTAAAAGGTAAACATGGACATGAAATCATCACATTTTATTCCTAAATCTTTTTTTTAATTTATTTTTGACATGTCTGTGTACTCAGTGATTCCTCCATTCCCAAATTAGCCAAATGCCTACAACAAATAGTGAGTCAATGTAAATCATAATCAGCAAAAATTAAACATTATTCAACACTGATAATAGGCTGTTTAGGTAGAGAAATTTTCATCTTTGTTTTCGTTATATTGCTCATTTGGTCCTCTAAAGATGCTGGGATTTTAGTTTTTATAAAATGATTGGATCACTTACATTCAAAAAATTAAAAAGAGTAATAAAATTATTACTATGTAATAATAAAATAATATCTCCTCTAGATGGAATTGTTTAAATGTGTCTAGATAGAAAAATGATAGTGTGTTCAATAGAATAATACATTTTACTTAAATATCTTAATCTTAAAAATATATTCCTTTCCTCCTGGGCTATTAAGTATTCCATGTATTCTTAAACCCTTTTTTTGAAAACAAGAATACTTATGTGCACATATATAAATATACTTACATATAAATAGGCTATAACATAGTTCTTAAATGCCTTTAATGCAGTTCATTTGTCTAATGATGCTATGACGGTTCCTAGGATGAAAACATTCTTCAGTACATCTTCTAGTACTTACTGTATACAGTATACTATTTTGGGCTTATGAATGATAGAAAGAAAAAGAATTAACATTCTGTAAGGGAAATCAACCACCTTCTAACTCATTCTGATATAGTGTAGACTAGAGAGAGTTCCACTCCTTGTGTGTTAGTTTGTCTTACTGTTGTGGCTTCTGTGTTGCGTGACACAAGAAACTATTTCATAGGTATTTCAAATACCGGCAGGGTCACTCATAGTGGACAGGTTTTGGTAGGGCTTCCAGACTAAGGCAGGCTAGGAAGAAGGGTCTGGTTGTCTCCTTACTTCTTTTTTAAAAAAGGCCGTTGAAACTCTTATAAATAGCAGTGGAGCATTGTCTGGCAGTACAGCTGGAAGATGAGCCTCTCATGTGGGAAGACAGTCAACACACTACTGAGGAAGACCTGCCTCCAGTAAGTGGAGTCAATCTCAATGTCAATGGATGGAGTAAAGCTTCTAGAACGTTCATTTGATGGTATGGCATGACTCAAAATGAGGCTTCAAGTATCCATTAATACTAAAAAAAAAAAAAAAAGGAAAGCCATCGAAAGTGAAATGATAGTTCAAATGTGGTAGTGATAGTACTTTGATGGGGAACTGCCAAAAATTCAGGAAGGATTCAGAAGATACGGAATGAGGGCATCCTTGCCCATGTCAGATGGATCGTGGCTAAAAGCAGAGAATGCCAGAAAGGCGTTTGTGTGTTTATTGACTATGCAAAAGTATTCTTTGTGTGAATCATACTAAATTATGGATAACATTGCAGAGAATTGGAATTCCAGAACACTTAATTGTCCTTCTGCAGAAACTGTACATAGACCAAGAGGCATTTGTTCAAACAGAGCAAAGGTATACTGTGTGGTTTAAAATAAGGAGATGTATGTGCCAGGGTTGTATCCTTTCTCTGTACTTACTCAATCTGAATGATGAGCACATAATCTGAGAAACTGATCTATATGAAGAAAACTGGAGCTTTAGGATTGAAGGAAGACTGACTGGCAATCTGTGGTACGTGGATGACACAACTGTGTGTACTGAGAGTGAAG
Source organism: Heterohyrax brucei (assembly GCA_028571685.1). Classification (NCBI taxonomy): domain Eukaryota; kingdom Metazoa; phylum Chordata; class Mammalia; order Hyracoidea; family Procaviidae; genus Heterohyrax; species Heterohyrax brucei. The sequence continues at coordinate 10,146,678 of CM053164.1, read as the reverse complement.
AAGTAGCAATCTGTGGTACGCGGATGACACAACTTTGTGTACTGAGAGTGAAGAAGACTTAAAACTCTTACTGATGAAGATCAAAGACTGCAGTCTTCGATATGGACTGTGCCTTCAACATACAGAAAACAAAAAAAATACAACTAGACCAACAAGCAACATCATGATAAACAGATAAGATTAAAGTTATCAAAGATTTCATCTTATGTGGACCCACAGTCAACACAGATGAAAGCAGTAGTCAAATATTAAATGACATATTGCAAAAGACCTTGTTACAGTGTTAGAAATCAAAGATGCCACCTTGAGGACTAAGGTGCACTTGGCTGAAGCCATGGTATTTTTAATCACCTCATATAAATGCAAAAGCTGAACAATGAATACAGAAGACTAAAAAAGAGCTGATGGCCCTAAGTTATGATGTTGACAAGGATTATTAAGTATACTACAAAAACAAATCTGTTTTGGAACAAGTATACAGCCAGACTACTCCTTGGAAGTGAGGATACTGAGACTTCCTTTCTTGTACTTGGGGTATGCTACCAGGAGGGACCAGTCCCTGGAGAAGGGCGTCATACTTGGTAGAACATAGTGTCAGCAAAATAGAGGATGACCCTCAATGAGAGGGACTGACTCAGCGGCTTGCAACAACGGGCTGAAGCATAGCGGTGATGCTGAGGATGCTGTGTGAGCAGGTGGAGTTTCATCCTGTCATACAAAGGGCTGCTGTGTGTCGGAACCAACTCAGTGACACCTAGTAACAGCATGGTGAGGACTGAACCATAAGGACGTCCCAAGTGCATAAAATACGAAGGAGGGAGCAGGACGAAGGACTCTTATTCAGTATCTGTGCAAGGTCTTGAAAGGTGAATTATTCCTCTATTTATAGGGTCCACTTTCCTCCTCGTTTCTCTGAAGACTGACAACGTGGAGGTAAAATGAGATGGATTCATTAAGATGAGTGAAAGTTAAGAATACAATTCGAAACTCTGCTGCTTGAAAGGAACCAGTAGTTTCACAGTTTTCTTTCTTTTTGAGTGGAAAATCGTATCACTGTTGTATGCAATATAGATTCACTTCAGGTGAGTTCTAGATATTAGTGTCAGGGATCATTTTGGGTCTAAAAGTAATTTTTTTTATTCTTTTCCATTTTCTACCCCTTTTAATTTCTCTTTTTGCTTAAATCTCCCTTGCCGAAAGTATTAATTCATTCATATATTTGATCAAAGCATATTAATCAGGTACCCACCTATTGTTTATAAAAGTTAAATTGAAAGCCTGTAGCACTGAATTTGATTAGAAATACTGGTATGAAATTTTAAATCGTTTTATTTCCTAGCTGTATTCACTGAAAAAAAAAAAAAGCCTAGATCCTTTGCCAGCCTCGTTGCAGTGAGCAACCCCAGCCCCCACATGACAGTCTAGAGATGTAATTTCTCTGTATAAGAAACCAGAATGTCTCAGAGAAATGGAGCAAGATAGGTACAAAGTGAGCCCGGGACATCTTGACATAAAAGATAAAAAGAAAGCTACTAAAGACTGCTATTGTTATTACTGCATGCTGTTGGGTTGATTCTGACTCACAGCTAGAAACAGCAGAGAGACTAAGCATCAGCTTACAACTTGAAGAGGCTGCTATTGGTTAAAGTTTAGACAATCTGAACTTCAGTAAAATGATAATTATAATGTATATAAACCTATTAAATATGTTTAATTACACAAATTAAAAAAAACAACTGATGGGCTCTGGAGGATGCTAGAGAGCAATTCATTATTGTGACAATAATAAATAAAATGAAGGGACAAAGCACTTACTCTACTTTTTCTGTATGAGGCAAGCTATTTTTATAAAACCATTCCAGCTGGTAAATAAAAAATGAAATATGGAATTAGCATATCTATATTTCTCAATCTCACTGAACCCAAGAGTCTAGTCATTGAGCGTCAGTGGCTGATCACACACAGATATCTGTCTGTCCTCCCTTCTGTCCATCCATCCATCTGTGTATCCGTCTGTCTCTGTCTATCTGTCTGTCTGTCTATCAATCACTAGACATGTGTTTCTTGATGAAGGCACATCAACAGTATGGCGCACGTATGGAGCCTGATGCTGATGAAGTTATTCAAGTCAGATGGCAGTTTACAGGAAATACTCGACCATATGTATGCAGTTAGGAAAGCTGTGGGAAATGCCGCAGACAGTGATTAATTTGGAGGAGGAGGAAGGTGATTGTGATTAGGACAGAGCACGTGGATGAGCAAAGTTCTGTTTTTTGACCCGTGTAGAGGATGACAGGGTGGTTTGCACTGTAATGTTCATTAAGCTGTGTGCTTTTTTCATCATATCTCTGTATCTGTTTTATATAATTAAAAAAAAAATTCCAAACCCCAAACTCAAAGATTTATGTGGGGCTTCCTCTTTTCTATCTGGCAAGTACAGAGGTTGGAAGTCATCACTGCTGCCTTCACAGATACACTAAAAAGCTTAAAACAAACAACTAGCTAAATCATTTAAAATCTTCAACTTTCTTAGATCCATAAGACATGGAGGTCAAAAGATAAACCACTGCCCTCAAAACTGGGAATGCAGGCAGTTAAAGACAGTTTCCACTCACCAGGAGCTGACACACACCTGGACCTAGCATCTGCTAAGACTGTTTAAGGGGTAATTGACTGGTTATTGGTGGTGACTGATGATGGAATAGCTTGAAAGCTAAAAAACAAAAACCTGGAAGCTGAGCCTCAGGGGGATGCCCTCACTTTCCTGATTCTGGAGTGGGGTCGGGGGTAATCCTGTTGAAATATATCCGGAGATCTCTGGTCTTCCTAACAAAGCACTGCCTCCAAGGGAAGAAATTATTTTGTTACAGATTAACCAATGTAGGTTCGAGGGAACAAATGAGTCAACACATGAGGGAGAGAGAAATATCCAGCTCCAACACCCTCGAGACTTGCTGTCTCACTTAACCTAAACCCATTGTTGTAGAGTAGATTCAGACTCACAGAGACCCTATAGAACAGAGTGGAACCACACCACAGTGTCACCAGGGAGCACCTGGTGGATTCAGACTGCCAGTGTTTGGGTTAGCAGTATGGTAGAACAGTAGACTTCTGCTATTGTCGTAAGTGCCAAACTTCAGATAACGAGATAGTTGATAAGTGAGGAGTAGATGTATAAACAATGATGGTTGCATATTTCAACACCGCTCTAGCAGTGACTGACAGAATTTTCTGGCAAGAATATCTGTAAGAATATAGTTGAACTCAACAGGACAATCAATCGAGTAGCTCTGATTGACATTTGTAGATCATTTTTTCCCCAAACACCAGAATACACATTCTTCTCAAGCTCAGGTGAAACATTCACCAAGATAAACCACATTATGAGCCAGAAAACTACCTTAACAAAATTAAAAGAATAAAAATTATGCAAATTATGCTCTCAGACCATAGTAAAGTTAAAGTAAAAATTAATAATGGAAAGATAACTAGCACACCCCAAAATATTTTCAGATTTCATGACACTTAAAAACACATGAGTCAAAGAAGTTTCTAGAGATTAAAAAATATTTTCACTAAATGAAAATGATAATACAATTCATCATAATGTGTAGAATGCAGCAAAAGTAGTGTTCAGAAGAAAAATTTATGGCATTGAATGCACGTATTAGAAAAGAATAAAGATCTAAAATCATAAAGCTCCCACTTTAGGATGCTTAAAAAAGAAGAGTAAACCTAAAGTAAGCATAAAAAGAGAATAATGAAATATATATGTGTGACACACTGTATCTCTATCTATCTGTCTATCTATCTGTAGGATAAATAATTTTGAAACAAATTCATGTGCATTTTCACTCAGTCATATTAAAGAAAAAAAAAAAGAAAACCAAAATCTGGTTCTTCAAAAAAAAAAAAAAAGACATTATAATTGCTAAATCTGTGATTGTAATTCTGTTGGAGAATGAGCTGTCTCTGTTACGTTAATAAAGCAGGATTAGTGTAGGGTGTTCTTGAATCAGTTTCTTTTGAGATATAGAAGAAATAAAACAAGTCAGCAGAGATGATGGAAAGGAGAGATCAAGCCACATTAAAATTTCCCAGGAGCAGAAGCTAAAAGAGACAAGATTCTTCCTCCAGAGTGTACCAAGACATAAAAAGCCTTTCCAGAGAGCTGCCATGCAGAATTTGCATTTGGACTTCATAGCCTCTTGAATAATAATAATCCACTGTCATCAAGCTGATTCTGACTCATAGCAACCCTATAGGACAGAGCAGAACTGTTCCGTGGCGTTTCCAAGAAGCACCAGGTAGATTTGGATGGCCAGCATTTTGCTTAGTTGTCATAGCACTTAACCACTGTGCCAGCAGGGTTTCCAGAATTATAATAAGACCAATTAATTAGTAATGGTCACATTAACTGCTCTTTCTTGTAGGGGTAAGGAGAAGAATATTGAGGGATCTCCAAGGAACGTGCTATAGACTGCCACAGGAATGAACAGGTCTGACCTGGATGAAGTGCCTTGAGAGTCAGGAGGGCGTGAGTGCGTTTTAACACAACTGGGGCACGTTATCCAGAGGCATCAGTCCCTGGAGAAGGACAGCATGTTTAGTGCAGTAGAGGGTCAGTGACAAAGAGGAAGACCCCTGACAAGAAGGACGGCCGCAGTGACTGCAGCAGTGGGCTCAGGCATGGCACGGGACCGTTCTGTTGTATGCAGGGTTACTGTGAGGCAGAACTGACTCGGTGGCACCTGACAACAGCCATGACAAAGCCTCGTAAACCGTAAGAAGATCAACGTCTCTTTGTTGAAGCCACCCACTTGGGGTATTTTCGTTTTAGCAGTGTTTAGGCAGCTAAGACAGTCCATACTGACCTTGCCATTGTCAGACTGGCATAAGCCACGTGTAGTCTTCTGGCACAAGCAGAAGCAGAGGGGACAGAGGAAGCCAGAGGGACCCCAGCAAAGCTGATTTCAGAGGCGTCTATGCAGTCACATTTTATGAGGAGGTATGTGTGTTTCAGTGATTTTCATCAATTTCTGTTAACTTTTCTGTCAAGCTTACCTGTCAGAATCACTGTAGAAGGCATACATTTGAAAATCAATCTTATTACCTTTTAATTTTTGTCTCAAAAGAGTAGGATTGTATGTGCTAGTAGGATCATATCTACTAGTAGGATCATATTTACTAGGATTTATTTTGAATGATTTTGCCTCTTAATAAATGTTATCTTCAAAGGATGAAGATTTTTCCCTTTGAAGAAATCACATAGTACACCAGGGAACCCAAACGTATTCCAAATGAACTTGAACCGTTTTGGTGTTATCTTAACTAATATAGAATTCTGGGATAAATGTGGTGCTGCTGGAATGGAACAGAGGTTTTTTTTCCAGGTGTTAAGTTTGGTATTTGTTAGATCCATAATGTTAGTGTATTTTCTGGTTTTTAATTTAATGAAATAATGTGTAGGCAGTATTTAATGAAGTCCCTGTATATTAGTTTTCTCTCACACTTCTTGTATTGGTCCCCAGTTAAAGGAGCATAGCTGATTCAGGAAGACTTTGCAAACCTAACTTGAAATCCTTAGTGTAGGTAAATTTTGTTAGGTCTGAGGCCATTGCCCCAGTGTGCCCTGTTGGCGGTAGTGTTAGCTGCCATCATGCTGGCTCATGACTTGTGGCAATCTCATGTACAGTGGGGTAGACTATTGTCATCCATAGGGTCTTCATACCACTACTGTCGAGTTGATTCTGCCTCATAGCAACCCTACAAACAGGGGAGAACTGCCCAGAGAGCTTCCAAGCTATGCCTGGCCAATGTAACTGCAGACATTCTGCTTTGTAGCTCTAACCAATACCCCACCAGGTTTCCACTGAACTGCTACTGCTCTCTACAATTTGAGCTCCAAAGGCCCAGAAATGAATTGTTACTTTCCTGCTAATCAAACTTTCCTAGATTTCTTTAAAATAGTGTGATTTTAGTGGAGAGACCACTCAGTACTCCATCTAACTGTGATGACTGTGTCATTTTAAAAGTATATATTTGTTTCTTTTGGTGAGTCAGAATTCTCTCTCTCTGTCTCTCTTCTGTTTTAATTGATTTGGGGGCCATCACCACCTGCCTAGGCTTCTACTTCCTAAATTTTGGTGATTATTTTAGTCAGGTAGTGTTGCTCTAACAGAAATGCCACCAAGTAGATGGCTTTAAAAGAGAAATGTATACTCTTACACGGTTCAGTAGACTACAAGTCCACATTCAGGACGTCCACTGCAGGGCAAGCTTTCCCTCTGTCAGCTATGGAGGAAAGTCCTCGTGTTGCCTCTGTCCTTGTCTGGAGAGCATCTTGGTGCAGGGACCTCAGGTCTGAAGGACGTGCCCTTCTCCTGGTGTTGCTTTCTTCATGGCTTCAGGTTCCCAATTCTCTGCTGCCTTCTCTCTCTCTCTCTCTCTCTCTCTCTCTCTCTCTCTCTCTCTCCCCCTCCCTCCCTCCCTCCCTCCTATAGGAAGAAAGGATAAAGGGTGGTACAAGCCACCCTCCAGGGACACTCTCTTAGCAAGGGTGTTGCAGTCCCACCCTAACTCTCTTTTAATGTAATCATTGTGTTTATTAGCCACAGGCAGAGATTAAGATTGACAGCATCAGAAAATCACAAAATGGAGTCATAAAACACAGGGAATCCTGGCCCCGTCAAATTTCTACTGTTTTTGGGGGGACACAATTCAATCCATGACAGTGACATTTAGGATAGTTTTCTACTTCTCGTTTCCTGTTATTCTGTTGTTGTTGTTACATGAAGAGTCAGTTCTGACTCTTGACGACCCTGTGCACGACAGAACCAAACACTGCCCAGTCCTGCACCGTGCCCACAATTGTGCCAGCTACTGTGTGAGTCCATCTCGTGGAGGGTCTTCCTCTTTTTCACTGACCCTCTACCAACTGTGATGTCTTTTTCCAGGGATTGTTCCCACCTGACAGCATGTCCCAAGTGTGTGAGACATAGGTCCGCCATCCTTGCTTCTAAGGTCCTAGTGAAACAGGAGGCCTGAAAGGCCCTGTTTTCAAATGGGGGTTTGAAGTAGGCAGTCAGGACTAACGCCTCACCTGTTTTGCAGGAACTAATTGTTTACATGTTTTTCTTAAAACTCTTGGCTTCCTGACATTACCTGGATCCAGCAGGAAATCACACACTAACTTGTAGGAGCCACTGAGATAAAATCTTCACAGCCTTTGCAGTCACTTTTTAGGAACATGAGATGAGGGGAGGCACCATTTGGAGAAACCCCTGCTCAGGTGCAGCTAAGAGCCTCTGGAACCCCAGTTCTGACACCAGACCGATGCCCTCCTCTGCCCCCAGCAGTTGCCCATGATAGGAAGTAGAAGTGGAATTCTAATAGGAAATTAGAAGCAGAAAACTACCCTAAAGATTACTGTCATGGATTGAATTGTGTCCCCCAAAAAATATGTGTAGCAATTTGGTGGGGCCAGGATTCCCTGTTCTGTGACACCTGCTCCTGCACGTGCATGTAGCCTCTCCCTTTAAGAACCCTGACCTTGCCTGACAACCCAGGATAGGCTCTGAGGATGAGGATGCCCCCTGTCATGTGCGTTGCTAGCATACAGAGATAAGAACCGTTGGCTGCTTTACCCAAGCTTCTGTCGCAGAGATAGGCTTCATGGCAGGTGGCGTGAACCCAGAGTTTTGTCCAGTGACACTATTTTTCTAACATCAGTTGATATCTTTGTTTCTATTTGGACACGAATTGAATTGGGGCACAGAGATTAAAGTAGGTGTTTAAACTAGACAACTGTCTAAAAGGGATGCAGGCAGTTGGCACCCAGTAACCGTTCCCTGCAGCCTCCGTCAGCAGAGTGATGTTCAGCTCCAGCATTCGGTTCTTTTCTGGTGAAAGCTGCAAGTAGGTTTAAGGCAAAAACAACACTTGTCACGCATGCGTGTGTTCAGAACCAGTGCTGAAGAAGCACATCTGAGCCACCCTAGTGTAACGCTTACCGTCAATCACAAGGATACTGTAAGAGGAGGTCTCCAGAATTTACTTAGGTGAAAGATACAGAAACCAACATAATATATGTTGTTAACACTGGACTTCAGAGGGCCAGTGAGTTAATAGCACAACGAGTCCAGCCAAAACCATAGACCTTAACCATAGTGAATGGCCGGTCAGCACCGAAGGGCCACAGGTGTCACAGAGCAGATGGGATGGCTGCTGAGGACTGGGAAAGCTGTGAAAGGAGGGTTGGAAGAGACAGAATAAGTGTATTTACTGTGTTTCCCAAACTGCTGACTATGCCAGGCCTCTGCTTCTGTCACATACAGCCACAGGCATCCAAATAGAGCAAAATTACAAGAGTGTATGGTGACAGCTATACATAAACATTGAAACCCCCCAAAGAGATGTCAGTCCAAAGAGATTTTAAAGACAGCAGTAGTCAGAGATCATGTACCAAAGTGAAGGTTATTGTTTCATCTAGTCAAATATTTATCCACATTTATTTTCATGTGTGAAAAATATGGTTATTTCTATAGTGTTACAGTCCTTTCTATGGATACTACTACAATTTTTTTTGGACTGGAAGGGCAATTTAGCAGACCTATTCCAGTCTGCTTGTAGCAAGCCATAGCAACCCTACAGAACACAGTAAAACTCCCCAAAGATTTCCCAAGGCGTGTCAAACTGCTGGCCATTTAGTTAGTAGCTGTGGCACGTAAACGCTACACCACAACGTAAGTTTTCCTGTAAGTTGGATTGACTCGATCATGATGGGTTTAGTCTGTAGGTAGAACCAAAGATTACTAGATTCTATCTAAGAAATTGGTGGGTCATTCATGAGCCACATGCAGTCAGTGGAGCATTAGAAATCTGTCCAGCTTGAATTGTGAGGGGCTGTAAATGTAAACATGGTTGCATAGTTGTTAGGAGCTACAGCTACTAACTCAAAGGTCAGCAGTTCACATCCACCAGGTGCTCCTTGGAAACTCTATGAGGCAGTTCTGCTTTGTCCTATAGGGTTGCTATGAGTCGGAATCAAATGAGTTTGAGATTTTTGAGTAAATGTAGAATATACTAAATTCCTACAAAAAATAATAAGTAAAAAATCTTACTAGTAATTTTTATGCTGAGTGCATGTTGAAACAATATTTTGTACATATTAGGTTCAATGAAATATATTAATTTCAGGTTTTTATGTTACCTTCCTACATGTTGTTGTTGGTTCCATTGTATGGATTTCAACTTGTAGTGACCCAGTGTGACAGAGTAGAACTGCTTTATAGGGTTTTCTTGGCTGTAATTTTTTTTTTTTTTTGTACTTTAGATAAAGGTTCACAGAACAAGCTAGTTTCTTATTAAACAATTAGCACACATATTGTTCTATGACACTGGTTAATAATCCCATGACATATCAACACTCCCTGCTCAGTTGTGGTTTCCCTGTCCTGTCCTACCTTCTAGTCCTTGTCTGGGGGCTGTGTGCCCCTTTAGTCCTGCTTTATGGGCCTATCTAGTCTTTAGATAAAGAGTGAATCTCAGAAGTGGCTTCATTGTTGAACGAAAAGTGTGTCTAGGGGGCCATATTCTTGGGGTTTCTGCAGTCTTTGTCAGGCCAGTAAGTGTGGTCTTTTTTTTGTGAGTTAGAATTTTGCTCTCCATTTTTATGTAGCTCTGTCCAGGACCCTCTGCTGTGGTCCTTGTCAGAACAGTCAGTGGTGGTAGCTGGAGACAACCTAGTTGTACTGGAGTCAGTCTTGTGGATGCCATGGTAGTTATGGTCAATTAGTCTTTTGGACTAATCTTTCTCTTCTATCTTTGGTTTTCTTCATTCTCCCTTGCTCCCAAAGGTATGAAACCAATGGAGAATCCTAGATGGATGCTCACAGGCTTTTAAGACTCCAGACACTGCTCACCAAAGTAGAACGTTTTCCTTGTAACCTGTGTTATTTTGCTATAATCTTTATGAGAGCAGATAGCCAGATCTTTGTCCCACAGAGTTGCTGGGTGGGTTTGAAATCCCAGTCTTTTTGGTTAGCAGCCAAAGACTTCACCACTCTACCATACGGGTTCCTTTTCTTATATGTAGCTTAAAAAAAAAAATTCCATATGAGGCTTGAGTTGTGCTTTTATTTGAAAGCATTGATATAGACCAATGTTTCTGAAACTTAATAGATATGCAGAGCACCTTAGAATTATGCCAAAATATGGTTCTAATTCAGTAGACTTGGACTAGTGACTGAGACTCTGTAAAGAGTTCTCACTTGATGATGGTGTTGCACATCGTACTAGTGTGTAGTTGGCTCCTATGTAGTATCTCTAGAGTAGAATGGGCTAGGAGAAACAGCATTTTTAGTGTATAGCTGAGAAATAGAATTCCTGCTGCTAAGTGTCGCCATGAGTCGGATCCGACTCGACGGCACTTGGCTTGGCTGCTAAGTGTATCAGAAGGAAAACGAAGACTTTCCCATTGTTGTAAATAATAACATCACACACTGAAGGTGCATGGATGAGATGGCTCTTCTTGCAAAGTTTCTACTAGCTCAGTATCATAAAAGGACTGGTAACTGAGAGTGCCAGTTTTTATTAGCCTATTTATTTGTTTCATTCCTGTTATGATTTAGATTCTGGACCAATTATTGCATGTCATAAGCCTACAGGATTTTGCATGCTACAGGTGGGAGAGGAAATTTTTTTAAAAAAACTAGAATGCGATCATATTTTACAAGGCGAGGGGTCATTCTCACTTAGAAGGTTTGGAGAGTATCTTATTGAGTGGAAGTGTGCACTGCCTAGAGCAGCAAATGGGTCCTAGACGATGGGCAGAATGATGCCAGTAGAGCTATAACAGAAGATCGACCATGAAGACCTTGAGGCAGCCTTGGGTTGTCCGAAATCTTGAGGAAAAGGGGCTTGATTATTACATTATGTGTGCTTTGGTGGCTTTGAGTTTTGTGTTGGTGTCCTTGGATCTGTAAGCATACATGGATGTCACCAAAGAAAACCAGTGGGCTTCTTTAAACAGTAAAATCAATTAATTAAAAAAAGAATTGGGAGTTCATGGAACCCCAGGAGTAGAAAACAAGGTGAGACAGCCACACAGCCACAAACAAGGCACTGCAGCACAAGACTGCGTGAGTTTAATCAGAACAGGACCACTGCTGCCTCTGGGGACAACATGCTGCCACTGTCACCTCAGGAAGACTGAGAGTCTTGCTGCAGCCACTGTGTCCAATAGAGAATACGCCCCTGACGCCCATCAGAATCATCAGGTTGGAGATTTCATGACAGAAAGTCAGTGTGGAATGAATGGTCACTAAATAAAACAGAAACCAAACCCACTGCCATTGAGTCAGTTTCCACTCATAGTGACCATAATTTGGCTATCCATAATTTGGCTATCTTACATATATGCCAAGAATTTACTGTCATGTATCCTTACATAATTATGTCTTTAAACAAAAATATCCTGTTCTATTCAAAACTGCAGTGACCCCACTGTGTTAGGTCCAACTCAAAGCCCAAGATGTCTAGATTGTGTTCAGTCATCTTCTGGTTTTGCCGTAATTCCACATCACTATTTTTTTAATTATAGGCTACCAACACTTACAGTGGAAATCCTTGTGATGTTGTGGTTAAGTACTGTGCCTGCTAACCAGAAGACTGGCAGTTCGAACCCGCCAGGCACTCCTTGGAAACTCTATGGAGCAGTTCTACACTGTCCCGTAGGGTCACTGTGAGTCAGAGTTGATGGACAGCAGTGAGTTTGGTTTTTTGGAGTACTTACATACAAAATATAAGATCTTGGGAGAAAGAGAAAGCAGAAGATTACATGTGTGTATGTATGACCCAGTGAGCAAAATAACATGCAATGAAACGTTGTATTCCTGGGTTCTTTAAATGCAGTAGTGCTATTTATGACATTCTTCCTATGCCAGTGAGTCCTTATGCCCTTTGTTGTCTTCTAGTACCCCAGCTAGTCAGTCCATCACATTCTAGAATGACCCAGAATGTCTTGACTAAGTGATAGAATTGTCTCAGCCTTTCTTTGGCTTTGACCAATGAGCCCAGCATTATTAAAAGAAGTATCACAGAATTATTATAGAATTGGAAACCCTGGTGGCGTAGTGGTTAAGTGCTACATCTGCTGGCCGTAAGGTCAGCAGTTCATATGTACCAGGTGCTGCTTGGAAACTCCGTGGTGCAGTTCTACTTTGACCTATAAGGTTCCTTTCAACTGGAATCAACTTGACAGCAGTGAGTTTTGGTTCATCATGGAATTTCTTTTTCATTCACATCTCTTCCCTCTGCCATCACTGTTTAGCAGCTATCCTGTGTACTGTCGTTATCAGAATTCACCATCTCAGCACTATGAACCTTGTTCTATCTGTTCCCTAGTAGCATGGGGACCCAAAATGAGGCAGTAGAAGTACAAGGCAAAGCATCTTATCCTTTCCTTTGCAGGCAGAACCCAGAATTCACCACATAATTAGAACTCAGTTGACTTCATAAGATGTCAGGCCTCATTATTTTTATTGAATTCACTTTCCAGTCTCTGATATGCCTATATCTTCTCAAGAATTGGTCATTTAAGCTTTATGTTATTACTAGAAAGCTACAGGCCAATATCTCTGATGAAAATACATGCAAAAATTCCCACAAAGTCTCAGCCAAGGGAATTCAGCACCATATCAAATAAAGTAATACGTCGTGACCAAGTATGATTCATGCCAAGTAAGGAAAGATGGTTTGAGTGGACCTGCCTTTTGTCTTAGGGGACAATGTGATGGCCAGGTATCTGCAGAGCTGGAGAGTTAATTCAGCCTTTAACAAGAGAGTGACAATTCACTGTTGCTCCTCATACAAAAAAGAAAGCCGCTTTTTGTCATACCTTTTGCTGGCGTAAAATCCCATTGTCTTGTGCTTGGAGCTGTGTCGATCGGCTCAAGTAAAAAGATGACATTTGAAATAGCTGCCTTCAGTTAAGCTTACAGTAGGCCGTTGACATTCTCCAGGAGCCCTCTCTGCTTTCTGTAGTGCTCACCTCTCGGATGTGTTGTGGTGGCTGACGTGTTGCTGTGATGTGGGAAGCCATGCCACCAGCATTTCAAATATCAGCAGGGTCACCCAGGGTCGACAGGTCTCAGAGTAGCTTCCAGACTAAGGCACAGTGGGGAAAAAGACTTAGCAATCTATTTCTGAAAAAAATTTGGCCAGTGAAAACCTGATGGGTAACAGTGGAGCACCGTTTGATATAGTGCCAGAAGAGGAGCCCTTCAGGTGGTAAGGTGCTCAAAATATGACTGGGGAAGAGCTGCCTCATCAAAGTGCAGTGGACCTCAATAGCATGGATGGAGTAAAGCTTTTGAGATCTTTGTTTGCCAGTGTGGCATGACTCAAAATGAGACAAAACCAGGGCAAACATCCAGAGCATGGAATATAACAAATCTGAACCAAGGACAATTACAAGTAGTGAAAAAGGAGGTAGAACACTTGAGAACTGAGATCCTAGATGTCAATGAGCTAAAATGGACTGGTATTATACATTTTGAATTGGATGGTCGTATGGTCTACTATGCCCAGGAATGATAAATTGAAGAAGAACAACATCACATTAATCATCAAAAGAAGCTTTCAAGACTCCTGAAGTATAGCACTTTTGATGGTGGGATAATATTTATACACCTACAAGGACAACCGGTTCATACCATTGTTATTCAAATTTATGCACCAAACACTAATGCTGAGGATAAGGAAACTAAAGATTTTTAGTAACTTCTGCAGTGTGAAATTGATCAAACATGCAGTCAGGATGCATTGATAATTAGTGGTGATTGGAATGTGAAAGGTGTCAACAAGAAGGACTGGTAGTTAAAAATATGGCCTTGGTTATAAAAATGACTCTGGAGATTGCATTATAGGATTTTGACAACCATATCTTTATTACAGCTATCCTTCTACAACCACACAAACAGCAGCCGTGCATGTGGATCTTGCCAGAGGGAACACACAGAACTCAAATCAACCACATCTGTTGAGAGAGACAATGGAGAAGCTCAGTATCATCAATCAGATGGATAGGGGATAACTGAAGAACAGACTATTCACTGCTCATATGCAAGTTCAAGTTGAGGTGGAAAAAATCAAAGCACATCCATGAGAGCCAAAATATGACTGTGAATATATCTTGTCTGAATTTAGAGACCATCTCAAGAATAAATTTGACTCACTGTTTTAGCCATCTGATACTGCTCTAGTAGAAATATAAAGAATGTATGGCTTTAACAAAGAGAAGTTTATTTTTCCACAGACTGGTAGGCTACAAGTCCAAATTCAGAGTGTCCACTCCAGGAGAAGGCTTTCCCTCATTGATGACATGAAAGAAGTTCCTTGTGTTGCATCACTCTTTGGTCAGGGAGTGTCATGGCAAAGGAACCTCAGGTCTGAAGGACACACTCTACTTCTGGTGCCGCTTTCTTGATGATATGAGGTTCCCAATTCTCTGCTTGTTTCCCTTTTATCTCTTGTAAGATAAAATGATCAAAGGATATATAAGGTGGTACAAGCCATATTCCAGGGAAAATCCCTTAGTGAGGGTGTTGTAATCCCACCCTAATACTCTTTTAACTTAATCCTATATATTAACCACAGGCAGAGATCAGAATTTAAAGCATAAGAAGATCACAAGATGGAGGAGAATCACACAGTATTGGGAATCGTGGCCCAGCCAAACTTCTACACATGCATTTTTGGGGGGACACAATTCAATCCGTGACATTCATCAAACACGAGAGGTCAAAGATCACACAGATTGTGGAATGACATCAAGGACATCATACATGAAGAAAGAGGTCATTAAAAAGACAGAGACGAAAACAAACAAGCAAAAAAACAGAGACCTAAATGGATGTCAGAAGATGCTCCAGAACTTGCTCTTGAACATAGAACAGCTAAAGCAAATGTATAAAAGGATGAAGTAAAATACTGAACAGAGGATTTCAGATGGTCACTTGAGAAGGCAAAGTATTATAATGAAATGTATAAAGACCTGAAGTTGGAAAACCAAAACTGAAGAACCCTCTCAGGAGTGTTTCTCGTGCTGAAAGAAATGAAAAAAAAAAAAAAAAACAAAAAACAATTTAAGCTTGGAGTTACAGTACTGAAGAATTCTATGGGCAAATATTGACCAACACAGGAAGTATCAAAATAAGATGGAAAGGATAAAAAGAGACACTGTACCAAAAAGAATTGGCCAGTCTTAGTTACTATAGGAGGTACTGTATCATCAAGACATGATGGTATTGAAGGAAGAATCGAAGTTGCACTGAAGGCATTGGCAAAGAAAACAAGGCTTCAGGAATTGACAGAATGCTAATTGAGATGTTTCAACAAACAGATTGAAGACTGGAACCATTCACTCTTCTATGCCTAGAAATTAGGAAGACAGCTACCTGGCCAACCTACTGGAAGAGATCTATATTTGTGCCCATTCCGAAGAAAGGTGATCCAACAGAATGCAGAAATTATCAAACAATATCATTAATATCACCTGCAACTAAAATTAGATTAAAGATAATTGAAAAGTGGTTGCAACAGTATGCCAAGAGGAAACTGTAAAAATTCAAGTCAAACTGAAGAAAAACACAGCATCAGGATTGAGATAGTCTCATTAACAACCTCCAACATGCAGGTGATACAACCTTGTTTGCTGAAAGTGAAGAGGACTCAAAGCACTTGCTGATGAAAATCAAAGACTTCAGTCTTAAGTATGGGTTATACTTCAACATAAAGAAAACAAAAATCCTCACAAATGGACCAGTAAGAAGCATCTGCTACAAGGAGAAAGGAGTGAAGTTATCAAGGATTTAATTTTACATGGATCCACAATGTCCATGGAAGCAGCAGTCATGAAATCAAAGGATGTGTTGCACTGACCAAATCTGCTGGAAATGACCTGTTAATGTGTTACACAGGTTAATCCTACTTTGAGGACTGTGGTGCCTCTTACCCAAATCATGGTATTTTTAATCACCTCATATGCATATAAAAGCTGGACAATGAATAAGGAAGACTGGGGATGAATCAGTCTCTTTAAATTATGTTGTTGGTAAAGAATACTGAATATACCACAGAATGCCTGAAGAAGGAATAATTTCTCTTGGAAAAAGTACAGCAAGAATGCCCCTTAAAAGCCAGAAGGGTAAGAATGGGTCTCACATACATTGGACATGTTATCAGGAGGGACCTAGTCTCTGGAGAAGGACATTGTCCTAATCATCTAGTGCTGCTATAACTGAAATAATAGAAGCAGATGGCTTTAACAAAGGAAGGCTTCCTCTCTCTATCAGGGAAGATCCTTGTCATCACTCTTCTGTGGTGGAAGAGTTTCTCAGTTCAGGGACCTCAGTTCCAAAGGACACACTATACTCATGGCTTTTGTTTCTTGCTAGTCTGGGACCCCATGTCTCTCTGCTCAGGTCTCTTTTTCGTATCTCACAGGAGACTGACTTAAAACACAACCTAATCTTGTAGGTTGAGTCTTGCCTCATAAACATGACTGTCTCTAATCCTGCCTCATTGACACCATAGAAATAAGATTTGCAACACACAGGAAGATCACATCAGGTAACAAAATGCCAGATAATTGCACAATACTGGGAATTGTTGTCTAGACAAGTTGACATGTATTTTTTGGGGGTAGGGGGGCACCCAATTCATACAAACATCATGCTTGATAGAATAAAGGGTCAATGAAAAAGAGGAAGACCTTCTATGTGATGGATAGACACAGTGACTGTAATAATGGCTCAAAATAGCAATGATTATGAGGATAGTGCAGGACCAGGTTATGTTTTGTCTATTTTACAGAAGGTCACTGTATGTTGTAACTGACTTGATGGGCTATGAACAAGATAAATAAATGCATATGTGTGCATATGTATAATGTAAGCATGTACACACACACAGTACAAGGTCTAACAAGTCCACAAACTTACCTGTCTAAGTGCTGCGTACCTCACTGCTGAATACCACCATGGTCACCTTCGAAATACTCCCCTTGGGAAGCTGTGCACTTATGTCAGTGCCTAATCCACCCTTCAAAGCAATTTTGGAACCCTTTCTGGAATGATCATCAGAGCTATTCTCATATAACCCTTGATGTCCTGAATGTCACCCAAATGTCTCCCTTTCCATATTTCCTTTCTCTTCAGGTAAAGAAAAAAGTAATTGGGGGCCAGATCAAGTGAGTAAGGAGGGTGTTCCAATACAGTTATCTGTTTACTGACTTTCCCTCACAGACAACTAAACAATTAAGTTTGCGAACTTTTTCTAGCGTGAGTTCACAAACTTAATTCGCGGTCCTTGTATATACCTGTCTATAATATCCATGTCATACGCGTGGTTGTCCACACCATTGCATAGAAGGTCTTTGTCTTTTTCATTGATACTCTATTCTATCAAGCCTGATGTTTGTATGAATTGGACGCCCCTCCCCCCCAAAAAATACGTGTCGACTTGTCTAGACAACAGTTCCCAGTATTGTGTAATTGTCTGGCATTTTGTTACCTGATGTGATTTTCCTGTGTGTTGTAAATCTTATTTCTATGGTGTTAATGAGGCAGGATTAGAGACAACTATGTTTACGAGGCAGGACTGAACACATGCACTAGACGGGTACCCCAGCCAAGGGGCAAGAGTGAGAATGCAGGAGGAGGAACAGGAAAGCTGGAAAGAAGGAACCCAAGGTCAAGAGGGGCAGAGTACTGACACATCATAGTGTTGGCAGTCAAGGTCACAACATAATATTGTATTAATGAGAAGCTAGTTTGCTCTGTAAACCTTCATCTAAATCACAATAAAAAAACCTAGACTTACTTTTTCCTGGTCTCACACCCTCACGTCTCTCTCTGTAGATAAACCTAAATCCACATAGTTCTTGACATACATGAACAATTATTATAAATAATACTGCAATTATTTTTGTTTATCAACACTGTCTTCCAAATGTTAGCATGGGCATTGTCCACACAGGCTTGCTAGGATCTCCTCAGATGTATGAACATAATGAGGCGCATCGGGGGGAGCAGGGAGTGGGAGATGAGAAATGACTTTCCCTCATAGGATAATTTCTTTAGTAAAGGTCATAACATGAACTTGAAGCATGGCAGAAACAAGAGGAGGAGAAGAGCATCTGTCCACTGATAAAGGAGGTTTATAGATTGCAAACGTTCAGCCTTCTGTGTCTTCTCACAGACCTGGCCAAGTGTCTCAAGTCGCCATGTGTGCCACACCAACACACAGATTTCCCAGAAGAGATACCGTGTAAGTTGCAGTTTGGCAAAGCCTACACTTCAATTGTAAGTCCGGATTTTGGCTGCCTCAATTCTGCAACTGAAGGAGATAGAAGCATCTTTTCGCATTTGTAGAATCATTTGTTTGAAGCTCATTCCATGAGCCCAAACACTTAGGACTTGAACTTGTGATTTACATTCTTTTAAATTGTAAAGCAAAGTTCTTAAATTCATTATATCATTCTGTGATAAGTGCTGCTCAGATTCCCCAAGTATTTTACTTTTAGTGGACAGATTATTCCATATGACAATGTTTGATCCTTTGTGCTATGAGTCAACAAATTCTTATCTCAATTCTTCTGGACATTCACTACCAAGTAAAATAACCAACCTTAGTTTCTAGGTGGGCAGTAGAACTTAGTGAGTCAGGACATGCTGCTAGCCACAAACAGCACGAGTCTCTGCCATTCTCCCCAGAAGGTTAATTCTGTTACAGTCTCCACCATTGCCATACATCATAGATTGAATTGGGTCCCCCGAAATAGGAGCGTAACAGTTTGGCAGGGCCATGAATTCCCATGTGAGTGCCCTCTGTTTTGTCATTTTCCTATGCTGTAAATCCTAATCTCTGTCCCTAGCTAATAGGGTTATGTTAAAAGAGGATTAGGATGAGACTGCACCACCCTTACTAAGGGAGTTTCCCTGGAGTGTGGCTTACAGTGCTTTTTATCTTGTTATCCTACGAGAGATAAATGGAAAGGGAAGCAAGTAGAGAGTTGGAAAACTCACGTCATTAAGAAAGCAGCACTGAGAGTGGAGTGTGTCCTGTAAACCTGGAGTTCTTGTGCCAAGATGCTCTCATATTGAATTTGAACTCTTAGCCTACCAGATTATGATAATTTCTCATATTGAATGGATTTGTAGCTTAGGAATGGCTTTGTAGCTTACCAGACTGTGACAATAAAATTTCTTTTTTTCACACTATCCACTTGTGGTATGTCTGTTAAAGCAGCACCAGTTAACTAAGACAGCACAGGAAATTCTTTGAGACTTGTGCTTCTTTATGTGATCACTCTCAACCTAAAATCGATGTGTGTGTGTCTTAATGGTGGCTCTTAGACCATGTTCCCATGTCTTAGCTGAGAAGGAAGTTAAAGAGAGATAATGCATTTAGAATCTATGGTGAGAAACTCTCCATGCCAACAACTGAGATTCCAATGTTAGGGAGGTTCTGATTCCTTGCATTGTCTTTTCTGCTTCTGTTTTCCCCGTAGATTTTATTTTTCTTTTCAGTACAACATCTTTTCTAGATAGATATACATACTGCTGAGTGGTCCGGAATGTATAGCTACATGAAATCTGACAGTTAAGTTGGTGAACTTGTCCCCATGCTCTTATGTTGGCGCACTGTACAGACAACTCTGTAGGCTTCATAACCTTGGTTTATCAGTGTCTCACAGCTGTGTTCGTGTCAATGTGTGGCAGTGTCTTGCTGAGTGGTGTTCATTAGTGTTGTTGCGTGTTTGGGTGAGTCATTGTGAGAACGATGGAGCTTGAATTACAGCAATGAACAAACATTAAATTTCTTGTTAAAATTGGCGAGAGCGTAAGTGAAATCAGAGACATGTTAGTCTGAGTTTATGGGGCTAATGCCTTGAAGAAAACAGCAATGTACCAATGGGTTTAAATGTTTTTCTGAGGGGAGAGAAAGCATAGCTGATGAAGAGAAGTCAGCGTGGGCAGTAACAAGCAGAGCTGATGAAAACTTTTGTTGAATTGTGTGTCAAAATTGTCTGCTGACTGTGAGAAGCATAGCAGACTCAGTGAACTATGATAGAGAAACAGGAAAATCTTGTCAGGAGATAGGTGTGTGCAAAAATGGTCCCAAACAAGAGGCAAGATGATGTTTCAGGCCGTGTTATCACTGGTGATGAAACATGTGTGTACCACTATGACCCTGAAACAAAGCATCAAAGTGTACAATGAAAATCAGCCAATTCCCCATGACTGAAAAAGTTCTGTTAGTCCAAATAAGAGTCAAAACAATCTTGCTAGCACTTTTTGATATCAGAGGGATTGTTCATTATTAACTTGTAGTGACTGGACAAACAGTTAACCAAGTTTACCATTCAGAAGTGCTGAAAAGTCTGCACGAAAAAACCAGGTGAAAACGATCTGAACTTTTCTCCAACAATTCGTGGCTCTTATATCACAACAATATACCAGCTCACAAAGCACCGTCTGCGAAGGAGTTTTAAGCCAGTAAACAAATAGCTATTGGATCACCCTACCTACTCACCTGATCTGGCCTCCGGTGAGTTTTTTCTTTAGCCAAAGATAAAGGAAACATTGAAAGAAAGACATTTTGATGACACTAAGGACATCAAAGGTAATATGATGACATTTCTGTTGGCCATTGCAGAAAAAGAGTTTCATAATTGTTTTGAAAGGTGCACTATGGCGTTGGTGCATAGCTTTCTACTTCAAAGGTGACTGTCTTGATACTCAGTCGTGAGGTATGGAGCACTTTTTCTAGGATGAGTTTGCAAACTTAATTGTCAGACCTCATATGTATACTTTTTTAGCCTTTGCAGTGAGACCCAGGAGGGAGGCCTCGTAGAGCCGTGCTTAAGAGCTCAGCTGCTGTCAGTTCAACTGTTGAAATGTATCTCCTGGTCCTCAGAAGAAAGATGTGATGAGCTCCTTCCATAGAGTTAACAGCCTTGGAAGCTCTGTGGGGCAGTTCCACTGTGTCCTAGAGTCACCTTGAGCTGGAACCAACTCAATGACAACAGGTTTGATTTTTTTTTTTGGGGTGGGTGTGTGTGTGTGTGTATGTGGTAATGAGACCCGTAAGACTTCTGGAAAATAAATTAAAAAAATACTTAGAAGCTAAGAAGCATGAGTCTCTTTTTTTGAGGAACTTGAAATAGGTTTTAGAGGTATTAAACAGATGGCATCAAGATGAAAAATGTGATACAGAGACCCCAGATACAAGATAATTCAGCGACCGAAGATCACAGGTTTGAAAGTAGTTTGAGAAGACTGGTTGGAAGATTTGGGCTGTGGATTTATTGAGCTATGAAGGTGAGCATGCACTGCCAAGATGAGGGGAAATATATATATGTGTGTGTGTATATACATATCTGCAAACTTACAGATCACGTTCATATAAATGATGGACTTTGTGTTGGATAAATGTCTTTCTTTTGTAGTTTGTTGATAGTAATCATCTAAACTTTAAATTCTCAGTGCTCTTGTGTATCTAAGAAACATATTTGGTGCAACTTACATATCTGTTTTGCCTAAAAATCATCAACTTGATCAAAGCAGTCCACGTGGCCTAGATGGTGCAGTTTACCGTTCTTGTCCTCTGGAGTCCACAGTATAAGTTCATGTATAATAAACAGCCAAGGCAAGATGGATACAGAAGTTACTCTGCGAGCTCTGAGAATTTCATGGCCTGTTCTTTCGTCCAACCAGCTCACAGGCTATACAACCAAGTCTGTCTGGAGCTGTAACTGCAGGTAGTAAGCCAACTCTTCCATCTGGTCCATCCCCCAGATGTCCTGCTCATGGTTCTACTGAGTGTTCACATGAACCACCCATACCTCGTTCCTCTTAACCGTTTGTTATTGAAGCATTCTGTGGATGTTTTGAATAGTTGAAGCAAATTCAGTGTACTGAAAATGGACGACGTTTTCATCATTGTTTGATACATTAATAAAGTAGACCTTATTTTACATGTCTAACTCTGGTACTTCAGTGGTTACAACCTTGGCTGCTAACCAGAAGGTCGCCAGTTCAAATCTACCACCAGCTGCTCCTTGGAGATTCTGTGGGGAGTTCCACTGGGTCGCTATTAGTCAGAAATCACGCTATGGTTAATGAGTTTGTTTCGTTGGGGACTAGCTTATTTTTTGATGAAATGAGAGGAAGATAAGGCTAATGTCTAATTTTGAGGAGTATACACTCTGATATACTCATATCTGGATTCCAGGGGTCTAAATTAATCAGATTTTAACTGCTTATCACCCTGCACAAGTAATTTTAGGCAAAATGTTATTTTCCCATTATAACCTGTTATGGTCACTTACTATTAAGTCAGTTCTGATGACATCACATCACTTAATCATGGACATAAATTTAGATAAAAGTAAAAATATAATGTATTTTAAGGATGGATCTCAAGTTTCTGTAATAATGTTCAAATAAGTACTCATCACTCATTTAATATAGACTCATTCCTAGTCCCCTAATCTCTGTGACATGTAGCATAGAATAGCACGACATCAGAAGAAAGTTGGCTGCTTCCTGTTGGTACACGTGATGCTAAGACCACAGTCCCTGCACAGAAGTCCAGAGAACTGAAGATAAAGGGAGTGTCCTTCTTTTTCTTAGGAGGAGTGATCAAAACACATACTTTGTACAGGAAAAAGTGGGTGTCACAACTTTAATATGTAAAATACCTGAAATTTATATTCTTTTTATTACATTGTAGGATGTATCCGTTAGAAAAAGTTATGTAGTCCAATTAGTTTTCATAAACAAATAAAATTAATGGAGATAAAATGTGGATATCCTAATTTAGAAAGCCTTTAATCTGTGGGATGAACTTTTAAGAGCAGTATAAAATTCAGTAGATGCAATTTAAGAGTTTGAGAGCTATTTGGGGCAAGATGTGTTGTTGTGTGGTTTAATTGCAAACTCCCAAGAGATTTTTAATCCAAATGACCTTTCAAGTTGGGCACCCTCCACCCCACCCCAAGTCTGTAGAGGTCCTGAAGCATTTTATTTTACCATATGGCAGAGTACTTGGTTTCATTTTTAAAGAAATCCTAACTTATTAAGCACACCTAAAACATAACTACAAAACACACTGCAAGGTTACTCTGTCGTCGTGCTCTGTGGCTTCATGATTCCTTCCTTCCCCACCGCTCTTGTCTTAAGTGATTTGAGTGCTAGCATCTCCAGCTGCAAACATCATGCAGAGGATGGATGTGAGGAACACAGATGCTTCCCTGGAGCCAAGCGCAGACTGGGGCAGTTGCTGTCAATACGATGAGATTGAATGAAACGCACTGACAGTATGGTGGGGGGGAAGTATTAGTCGTAGCTGGAGAGCCCAGGCATGCCTTCCCTTCATGGCAAAGCATTAGATTCCATGCTTACCAAGGC
The DNA here is from genome assembly GCA_028571685.1 of Heterohyrax brucei. Lineage (NCBI taxonomy): Eukaryota > Metazoa > Chordata > Mammalia > Hyracoidea > Procaviidae > Heterohyrax > Heterohyrax brucei. Next base: position 10,123,201 of record CM053164.1, on the reverse strand, counting down.
AGAGGCCTGGGAATCAAGTGAGATACACCTACAGGTTCAGGTAACCACTGCTTGGGAAGCAGTATTGTGCCTGTGTGTCTGTGCATCTGTGCCAGTGCCCAGTGTGTGTTCAAAGGCATGCTTATATGTGCAAGAAATACACAGGTACAGGTGAATCTGGGACTTAAAATATCGTGGCTCAGCTTCATCCGGAGATTTATTTCTTTTTGCTATAAAATATTCAAAGGAAATTTTTAACTAAGAAAAACAGTGCTAACAAGTAAGGCAAGACAGAGAAACCAGTAAGGAGTGTGTGTGTGTGTTCACACGCTCACGTGTGAGTGTGCATGCGCATACATGTCTCTATTCTGTTTTTTGTACTTTAAAGTATATTTGGAAATATTATGAAGTAACGATATATTATATATCTAAATCCTTAAATGGTGCCCAGGAGCTGGCCGCTTGACCTAATACACATCAGTTTTCATACCAGGTGCCTTCTTATCTGAGGAAGGCTTTGTCCTTTACAAAATGGAAAAAAAACAAACAAACAAGCAAAATCCCGTTGTAGTCTGATGCCAGTTCTCTTAGGTTTGGGGTCAGCCTTTACAATGACCACACAGCCTGAAGAACTGCCCTGAACGAGTCCGGGTGGCTGCCTGGGGAGCTCAGGAACAGTCTCTTAGAGGCAGGAAAATACATGCTTCCATTTTTTATTCCACCGACTGTAAACGATTCCTATTCTTTGCTCCACAGAACATCCGATGTGGTGCCCAATCAGCTGAAAAAGCTGCACAGACGTCACTGTCTCCGTGTGTGTGTGTCTGTGTGTGTACGCGCGCGCTTGGGCGCGCTCCTGTGTGTTTGTGGCGCGCGCTCGCGCGCGCTCGTGTGTCACAAGGAAAGGGGCAAAGAGAGGGAGAAAGAGAGACAGAGAGACGGAGGGAGGGAGGGAAGAGGAGAGAGACTGCAGCTGCTTCGCCGCGTGCGGAGGGGAGTCTCCATTAGGGCAGTTCCATTGATTTGTGATTCCTGCTGCAGCGACCGGGCTGGAGTGCAAGGGAGAAAGACATCCATCTCAGAGACAGGAATTACCAAAGGCACACGGACACACACATATGTGCACACACACGCATGTGGATGTATTTCTGTTACCAAACCGAATCAAAAAGGGGCAATTTGGACACCAACACGGAAAGATTGTGTCTAACGTGTAGTGAAATCTACAGGAAATGTAGAGTACAATAAATTAAGAAGCATTCTTGGTTCTAATTTTTTAAGCCATTTTTCATGCTGGGTGGTGTCTAATTTCCATACTGCCTTAAATTTTTTTTTTTTTTTAACGGAAACTGTACAGTTTATTTAAGGGCTTACTTAAAGCTATGCCTGCGGATTTGAAAAAGAAAAATCAAAGATTTATTTTTATTAGATGTATATTCTTGCATCACCTAGTCAGCTTTCATTCTGTTTTTAAAGCTTTGTGTTGCATAATATCCAGGATACAGTAACAGGCTGGTTGCAAATGTTTGAAACAAAAATAGGTTTGTTTTTTCTTCCCCCCCATAGGCTGTATTTTAGTTTGTCCAACCACAAGCATGTAATGCAGAAAGGTAGAGTTCTCTTGAGGTCTGTTGCCTAGGATTTGGTTAGAAATCCTTACATCTCGAGTGTAAAAATGTTGTCTAAGTCTTTCAGGCAGCTGGAGTTAATAAGGTCCCTTCCCCTCCAAGATACATCAGCTACTGCTGCTCACTCCCTCTGAAAGCAAGAGTGAGGTTCAGTTTTACAATCCTAGTGTCCTTAGGCAGTCCGTTTGCATGTAAACAGCCTAAAATGAGAAGAATCAAACAATTCATTCGCATCTCCCCTGTACACACATGCACACACACACACAGAGACACAGACACAGACACAGACACAGACACAGACACAGACACAGACACAGACAGACAGACTCCAGTACCAGCAGGTTAAGGAGAAAGTGGGTGATACCTTTTTGAAAAGCAAAAGGCAGAAAGCCATTATTAGCAAGAGCTATATTGAGCATGCCTGCCAGACAGGCAGCAAAGCCCAGCCCTAGTTCCGCCCAGACATGTGCCTTGCCATTTTCATTTTAATCAGTCTGCTCAGGATGGCTGCTGATTCATTTTGCAGGATGTCCCCCTGGGAGCCAAGGTGGAAGCCGGAGGCGAGCTGCTGTTGCATCAGTGCACCAGCCACATCGGAGAGGGAGAGTCGGGGAGGACGAGAGGAAAGCCAAAGAAAAGACCCGAGCACACCCAACCCCCGATTTCAATATGGCTCTGGAAAAGAACCTTCTTTGTGAACCCAAGGCCGTTACAGAAAAGATAATGAAAGAAAAAGAAAACCAAGGGTGGGGGGGAGTCACATTGCCATTTCATGATCCAGCCCTCCCCCCGTTTCCCAGTCCACTGAGCGGTTTGAAATTCTAGTTTCCTTCCTGACCACTGTAGCACACAACATAGATACGTGTTATTTTTTCTTTACCTGATAACTAGTTGGGGTGGTATACCTGATTTAGCCGGAGACTTTGATTTGTAGGATTGACAACCTTATTATGTAGCGAGCTTATTATTGATATTATTCTGCTCTTCGTTGCCATGGCCACCTTGTGATAGACATTCAATTTTCTCTCTTCCATCATCATTATCTATGAGGCCATCTGTTGTGGAAAATGAATTCAGCCTCATTTGCATGACTGATAAGCATTTTTTTTTTTATTTTTTTTTTTTATCTATTTAACAGAAGGTCATATGCCGGGGATTTGGAGCTCGGGAAAAAAATGGTGGTGGGGGGGGGGAAGCATATCGAGAGGATGAGTGGGAGTGCTTGCATTAGGGGTTGGATGTGGAAGTAAAACAGATCCCTTAGGCCTGGGAGCCTATCAGGCTGCGCTTGTCATTCCTGCCCGGGCGACATTTTTTTTTTTCCCCCCCTAAGCTTCTGCACACTAAACAGAGTGAGAGAGCTTTTCCGTGCAGTCTTCCTGAACCCCCCTGATTTTTTGCTCAGTGTTGGTGGGTGTATTCTAATTTTTTTATATTCCCTGGAATACGGGGTATCATATCAATATTCATATGCAGTGAAGACAAAAAGCAACCTTTTCTGCGTCTCTCTCGGTGGTAGGCTTAATTCCTCGTCATCCTTTCCAACTTGTGGATGGAGCAGGATTTTGTTTCCTGTCTGTGTATTTTCAGCCAGTGCAGTTGGCAAAACTGAAGTTGTCTTTAACTTGTGAGCTGTTGTGGTGATGTTGTGAGGTATGTGATCTTCATTAGGTTAATTCTGTAGACTTAACTGGGCAGGATCTGTTTTCCTGTAGTTGAAGGATTTGTACTGTAATACCTATTGTTTGCTGTCCTTTTTAAAGTTATTTTTGTAGCATGGCTGGTTGCAGAAAGGTTTCTGGGTTAGACAGGGTTTGTAATCCACAGAATTCTGTCTTTAAGGCTAAATGGGTATTAGATTGCATGCCTTAGCAGTGATGTGTGATGTTGTTTATAAAAACTTGCTGCATGCACGGGACTTAGATGCTATGAAGACAGTGAAACAAAAACTTCTCAGAGACTTTATGAGATGACATTACAAACCAAGGAGAGCATTTTATATAAAGGCTGTTAATATTTTGATGTCGTGTTATATTTGCATATTGATAAGAAAAATATTATTACTGTTTAAATGGAGAAAGTCAAGTTAAGATGTTTAACTGTTGACCCAAATTTTGAAGTTCCTAATAATGACATGAGATTTTATCTGAAACATAAACATGCCTTTTTAATGCTGCTTAAATGAATAAGCTAAACGTTCAAGCTGTGTAGCTTCAAGATAGAGCAGAATCAGGCAATAAATAAATCTGTAAATATTCATATAATAGTTAGCTATACAAAATGGAGAAAAGATTTTGAAGTTAGTCTTAATTTAGCCACAGAAATTTATTTTGCCCCAAATTATAAAATTTATAGAATTTGAAGCTATTTACTGCCTTAAAGTAAAAATATTTTTCTTAACAGCTTTTTTATTCAAGTGTTTATATTTTTCACTGAAAAGGACTAACTTCAGAGACAAAAGCCCCACCATCATGATCTCTAATGACATAAGGGAATCTTTTTAATTGTTCAACTTCAAAAAAATCATGTGGCCTTTTAAATGATAAAGGCATTTCTCTCATACAAATTAAAAAGGTTAATTTTAAAATGAAAAAGTGCTTCAACACAACATTATTGTTTGAAAAAATAATAATGTTTTATTCCAGTAAGTTTTCATCTTCTAAGAACTTTGAATCCCAAGTGTTTGTTGAATATTATAAATGATAGTAAGGATATCTTCCTGAAAAAAAGAAGTTTGCTTGTTTTTAGTGAACCTAAAAGAAAACATATGGTTCCATTACTTCAAGTACATTACGTTCAATTAGTTTAAATTCTCCTTACAGGTCTATTAGAATAAGAGATTTTCTCTATTAAAGACAATAGACCATTGCTGGTAAATTTGAATTATATTACTGGATGACACTTTTTTAAAACTCTTGCCACACTGTCATAGACCTCATATAACAACAACAGCTGTTATATAATCCTTAATCCTTGCTTTTTAAAATAAGCCATATCTTTATGTTTTTTAGCTTGAGTTTTAAAGAAAGGAGTTCATTCTCAGTATTATTGTCACACTTAAAAGTTTAAAACAATAAAACTCTGATAGTGTATGAAGGTGGTTTGAAGTGATATTAAATTTCTCAGAGGACTTTCCAGTTTAAGCGTCAGTAATATGATACCTGGATCTTTGAAGGATTATGTTGTTGCCTTTTTTGATAGTTACAGACTGCTTTAAACTTTTGAAGCAAATCTGTCAACTTCTGAAATATCTAGGAGATAGGACAGTTGATTTTCTACCTCCCAACCTTCCCCCAAAAGTTAATTACCAGTCTTGGTTGTATTGTTCCTTGTCTCCCTGACATTTGACTGCTGCTAATTCACTGATTAATCTCATTAATGTGATTATGGTAGGATTTGGAGTTGGCTGCCATTGTTCTGTAGACAGTGCTATTCAGCCTGAGCACTTGCCACCTCATTCAGTTTTGCTGTGATTTTTCAAAGGCTGTTTGAGTGAGCTATTGTGAGAGGTTTCCCTGCCTTTCCCTTTCAGCACCGGGAGCTGTCCGCGCTGATAGCAATTAAGTTCAGCAGTGACTTGACTTACCACTAGTCACTGACAATGTGAAAACGGCTCACTTTCATCACCTTAATGATTGTCCTCATTGAGGTGAAAGGAGGAGAAACAGGGTCACAACTGGATGTTTTGAAGATGGTGGCAGCAAAGATATATAACTCCTAGCCTTGAAGATTTTTATTTTGTGAAGACTTTGAAGCTGTCATTACATTATAGAATTTTATCTTATCGTCAAGATTTTCAAACAGATGAATTCATTAAAAATCACTTACCTATGTGTTACTGTGAGTTGAGAAACTGTAAACAGTATGTGAAAGTACTTTTCAAGCAGAAAATTTCTACCTAAATGTATAGGAATTATTAGCATAATCTCATGCTTGGGTAAATGAACAAGGACTCTCTGGTACAACAGTAAGGCAGAAAATATACACGACACACACATTTCAACTTCTAAGTTTAACTTGTATCTTCCAGCAGATCTTATGCCAATTTCATAATTTTGTGTTGGAAACTGATATCAAGGTTTAAGGCCTCATAGTTTGTGACTATGTGACTATGTATAAGTGTTACTGAAAGAATGTGGAGGCACTGGCTTCTTTTGGATTATAAAAATAACATAAGCATGATTTTAGATTTATGGGAATATTTTTTAGAGAAATAATCTTTTTTAATACATTGCTTTCATTGTTCCTTTGGGTCATGCTTTTCATCCAGTTTATTTATTTATTTTTTACTCATCTGAAAAATGTATTTCATACCTTACTGTTGCCTGTACATATTTATCTCACTGTGTGATGTTTTCTATTTTCTGTGCAAACTTTCAATGGATTATGGAAAATACACATGCCATTTTGCAACTTTAAAGCTTATGAACTATTCTATTCATTAAAAATAACCATAAAAATTTAGAATTTAGATTCCGATTGTTTGTTCATCTGTATTTAGCAGTACTTCGTATGTATGAGAAAAACAAAATCCAATTATCTTCCTGTGATTTTTTTAATAAATAATATTGCCAAAGTCCTATGTATAGGTTGGCATTGCAGCTTTGCCTGTAAGCTAATATTATTTGAGGGAAAGATACTTTTTAAAAAATATATACTAAATCATGTAGAATACATTGCTTGTTATACATTTTAGTGACTTTTTGAATTTCAAGCAACTTAAAGTTTTATTTACTGTTAAATACATACACACGCATACATGCACATATACATATAAATTTACTAAGTGGAATAAGAGAGATTAATAAAATGTTCTTTGGAAATGATCACTATGCCCTGCACTTGAAGTTTGGCTTGGCAGGTGTCCCCTTTAGTCCAGCTATAGTTCCCAATTGCCAGTTTTTCCAATGCATCTAGTACTTTGCTGTGAAGTCTGCTTTGATGCAAAGTCTCACCTGAACTCATCATGGAAGCAAATAAATGAGAAATTCAGAAGGAGAGAGCTCTAGCAACCACATTACCCTATCATAATTTAATTGCAGTGGCATTAGGTATTATCTGGTGTTCAATTTTTTAGAAGATAACTGAAGAATGTTGCTCTTTTTCCTTTTTTAAAATTTGCATAGTACTCCTTAGAAAAGAGGAATGAAGGACATGCTGGGGAAAAAAATATTAACAGCAGTATTTTTTTAACAAGCTAAGTTTCATCGTACTGGATTTTTACCTGATAGTAATTTATACTTACTCCTAACAAAACTTTAGAAACAAAAAAAATCCCCAAAACTTTAGGAAGAAAACATTCACAGATCTTTTTCTGGGTGGGGGGCAGGGGCAGAAGAAGATATAAGAGGTATATTGTATTCCCCTGTGTCTGGTGTAGAAGATAAGTAATTTTTAATTGGCATGTACCACACTAAAAACATTTCATGCAATGACTGTAACCTACATTAAGCAAAATACTAAACATTCTACTTTTGCTGTAGTTCATTATTTAATTTCTTGTATCAGATTATTTTAAGGTACCAGCTGTACATTTTTCCCCCCAGTAATATGCTATGTTTCATTACAGAATGGTTTCGGTTTGCAATACATGTTTTGTCCTATATTTTTATCCCTTCTTCCTTTCTCTCTCTCTTTTCCACCCTCCCTCTCTTTTCTGTCTTTCTCTTCTGCTTTGCTCGCCTCTCCTTTCCTCTCTCTCTAACTCTGTCCTTGTTTGCCTCTTTCCGCTTCCTTCTTTCCTGTGTCTCTTTCACACCTGTATTGTTCAAGCACACACAATGACTTTTCTACGCATGTTTCCACAAGGAAACTGTTCTAAGCTTTGACATCATAATGAGTCCTCAGGGTATCTGTAGAAGTAATCAGAGATGGCAGAGAAAATGTAAGCCAGGTGTTATAAAACTAGAAAGAATGCATCAGTACTTGTTTATTATAGGAAGAAATGCTGGTAAACATTGCTACATTTGAGCTGTTCTGTTTGAAATTTTTTCCCCAAATGTACCTTTTTAGGAAACCATCCCTGCTCCCCACGTGGTGACTATCACCAAAGTTGGGAGGGGGAGGAACATATTTTAGTTTTAGTGTAGAGGGCATTGTGCTGTGAGAAGACTCCAAGGGTTGCCGGATATTCTCTTAAAGCTTTTCTGGATTTCAGACTGCAGTGATTTCTGGCAGGGCTAGGTGGGAAGGGAATTGTAGCCTCTGTAGTAACCGGTATGTCTGGTCTCAACATGTCAAGCAAGGGCTTGGTCTTCAGAGGGATTACCTCTGAGAGGTAGAGTAAGGTGCTGTCCGTAACTCACTACTTCTATGTCATCCTCCCCACGGAAGCCAGTCAGCATTGTCTTGTGTCGAGAGCCTGCAGTGGTTTATCACTGGTGATGCTTCTGCTTTAGGCTCTCAGCGTGGCTAATAGAGTGAGCTGACGGGGTAAGGCACTAGAGAGTAGCGGGGAACCGACTGGCAAGGTACAGGGGAATGCAATCAACACGTGTGATGGTTTCTTCGTGGCAGAGAGAATAGCCCTGTCTGCATGGAGAAGTAGACTGCTGAACTGTATTTTGCTTGATGGCTACCAACTCTTCTACAAAAAGGTACCTCTTTCCTCTTCTCTGAAAGGTTGCATACGATTCTTCATTTGTCTGTTCGTGTAAACTCCTGGCTGTTGAGAGTTATTTCATGTATTTCTCTGAAGTACTTCAATGAATAGTTGTTTCCCTCCCTGTCTGGCAATCTTTAGCTTGTTTTGAATTACTCATTCTAACACTTTTTAAAATCCTATGGGTTGGTCTGCAAACAAGTCAACAATGCAGCCCTCCTGAAAAGAGAGCTAAGCCCTCTGTGTATCACCATTGTGGGGCACCGGATAGATCTGCATGTTGACAGGAGTGGTTCTGAAGATTTCTTGTGTGTGTTAATGGCTAGTTTCCATGGGGGAGGGTTCATGAGGTGCCTAAGGTGCCTTTACGATTTAGCATAGGCTTTCGTAATGGTAAGCATCACGAGAGAGAGATTTGGAAAGAATGGAATGTTATAGTTACCACCAGACTGAAAGTATTGCTTGTCTCCAGAAGCCCTTTATAAAATCAGCACTTTTTCTTTAATTAAAAAAAAAAAAAATGCTAATGAAAGTCATGTCTAGTTTCTCTTTTGTTATTTTTTGAAATCTTGTTTGCTCTTGCCTTTTTAGATAAAAGTTTTTCTTCTTCAAACAGTATTATGAAGGTGAATAATGTTTTCACTTTCTTAGTAGAAATAGTTCTGTCTTTTGTTTTAAAAGCTTACGCAGAAACAGAATATAGGGTGGATGGCCATCTGAAACAGATTTTAAGAACCAGAGTTAACTCCTCCGTAACCGTCCTCTCGTTTTAAGAAGTGGCAGAGGAGGTTTGGGACTCTTTTTTTGTTTTGTTTTGATGTTAAGAAGCATCTTTAAATAGTGTGGGTTCAGCTGACTTTTGTGAGGTTCCTTTGGCCACAGCATGAATTTACCATAACATCAGTGATAGAAGGGATATTTTTAGATATATTACCTAGCCAGTAGCTGTTAACATCCCAACTCTGGTATTTACAGTTCTCATCTATTACATTAAATACAGCACCGCACATGATACACACTCTGCTCTGGAGATTTAGGGGCCTGTGGGTACAATGTAAGAAGCACACAGCATACATCCCCAATCGTGTCTGACTGTGTTGCAAGCTTAATAAACAGGCAGGTTAGAAATTATTGGTTTAATCCACAGCTCTAGCTTGAAAAATACCTAGCTCAGCGATGAAGTTCTCCCACATACTAGGATTTGGGGAAATGGATATGTTTTGTATTGCTTAAAGGATGCCGCCAGAGACAGGGTAAGTCAGCAATATGGTCCTGATGTTATTCTGCGGCGGTAATGTGGTCTCCAAGGGAACTTGTGCTGGATGCATATAAGCCGGTCAGGTTTTGTGCAGCTCATCGCCTGTCTGCTGCTGCGTTTAAGCTGAGGCTACACTTCCTCCGTCAGGCAGAGTACGGCACGCATGCCCATCCTCGCTGTCCTTCCGTGGTGTCAACTTATTCATTTCCATCTTCGACTCCAGGCCTGTTAGTTTCCTGTCTGAAAGCATTATTACTTTTGTCCATGTGGCAAAATAATTAGCATACAGATGAGAAGTGGCCCCATGCCTGCGCGCGGATGGGAAGAGAAGAGGCACAGTGCAAAGTTGATTGGAGGAATGGAGGACAAGTGGTGGGCGTTCCAAAGCCTTAGAAGAGTTGGCTAGTCCTGGAGCAGGTTCGTCAGTTCTCTGGGTGGCTGTGTGAGATGCACGGCGAGGGGGCTGCCGGGGGAGTGATTGTTGGTCAGACTTGGGTCCTTCGGAAGGTGCCAAATTTGACTGCAGGCGGAGATAAGCCCCTTGGACTACTTTGGTGTGCTTTTCTCTTGGCTTGTCTGTGACACCCCCTCCAGGTAAATCTGTCCTGGTCTCCCTTGTCCTTTCCAGAGTGGTTGCTTCCTTCTCTCCCCAAAGTGGAGCAAAGTTCAGCTCCTTCTGATCTGTAACAAAAGAATAGTCCTTGGCTGCTGGTTTGGGGTAGCTACTGCCTGCATTTTTCCTAGGCATACCTCTGAAGTGGAAAAGAACTGGTTAGTGATTATTCTTTTCAGAAATGTACAGCAGCCATGATTAAATATGTTTAATTAATATTTTCTGGAACCGTGTATCCAGACCAGCAAAATTAGCAAATTGGTTTCAATTAAACCCCAGACATAATTAGTTTTGACTACTATATATTTTTCCTAGCTGGAAGAAGATTTTTAGCTAATTTTACCAGCAACTTAACTGGAGATGGTGGAAATCAAATGGAAGTTTTGATAGATCTGTAGAATCTACAGATTAGAAATATAAAATCAACACAAGCTGTATCACTCTCAGAGCTTTTCTGAAAAAATGGAGATTAGTTTTACAAATCACCCTTCTGAAGATTTAATTGAGAGTTAACAATAAAGCCTGCTGGAGTTCTAATTTTTTATTGTCATTAGTGGTACACATTTCTTATATAATTCTGTGACTGTAGTACTGCAGTATGGATGTTTGGGTGTTTAGTGAAATATACTTCCATCTCAGAGAATTCACTGAGAAATAGATCTGTTTTCATGATTTCTGTTCCCATTAAAAGACAAGCTTTTCATTTTAACTGACCTAATTATTTCACCTAGGTTTAAGGTAGAACTTAAGTAGCAGTTATTATTCTTTAACTGCCTCATTACTGTTTTCTGACTATTTTAGATCACCTAATGATTTTATTTTGCTTTTAAGTTTCTTTAAAGAGTTGTTTTTCTTCAGTTGTTTGCTGTAAACAATAGCAGTGAATATTTGACAGAAAATACAACTTTTCACTTGAGGTACATTTCTTGCTTTGAAAAACACTGTGCTTTAATTAAAAAAAAAAAAAAAACGAAAAACATCTACCTTCAGGGAACTGAAACCTCAAGCACAAAATATCAGAAAATGAAGCTGCTAACACTTTGTTTTGATCATTTTGCTGTCGTAATTCAAGTTTCTGAACATGTCTGTTGAGCCTCTTCGCGTAAAGGTGAATTTTCTATTTTTTAAATTCATGCACATATATAATGTTTTGTATTTGATAAAGTAGAAAAATAACATAACTGAGTTTTTATTTTTTTAATCCAAACAGTATTAATACCATATGCTGCATAAACTCCTACCTACAGAAAAGTAATACTTTTATCCTTTTTCCATTGCTGTATTTGATTTTAGAGTTGAGCCAAGCTTCTGTGATTAGAGAAAGCCTCCTTAGTTTTATGCTGGTGGCTAGGTTTCTTGAGGGCAGAATTTCAGCATTAATTTTTAACCTCAGCATGTCCATTTAAAAACAGTGTTACCTACCTATAATGCTTTCTTTGTGCTTGCTGCCTTTCACGAGTATAGTACAGTTTTTTCTTTGTTTGTTTGTTTTTAAAGGCCAAAATTGTGTCATATTAGTTTCCAGTTGACAGAGTTACTTTATGTCACTATCTGTCACACTGGTTCTCGGGCAATGTGCAGCTGAGAAGGGCTTGCATCCAAAGACGGAGAAAGGTCCCAGAGCTGGAAACACGGTGATGCGGATCTGACGGACCTGACGGCGAATGGCATTTCTAAGGGACTTTTTTCCTTTTCTTCTCAGTTTGTCTCTAAGGTTGAATATCAACTTTGGAAAGGAAAGCAGCCTTCTCTAGCAAATTTTCTTAAGCAATCAATTAAATTCCAAAATATGGGTCTAAATATCAAGGCATTATTTGAATTAATTGCTCTCCATGAGGAATGGTGATAAGGTACATAGAAGCATTTTATCACAGTAAGGTCTGATCTGTGTCATGGATGCTACATTTTCCATTGTTTCAGTAGTGTTCCAATTGGTTATGAGTGATAGGTATGTCAATGTTTGCTTTCTAAATACTGTTTAATCGTATTTTCTTAAAAATTCTGTACTATCATGTATTTTTGCACCTTTGGGAATGCTGTCATTATGGCTGTGTGAGGACGTGCATCTAAGTGTTTTAAAATGCCAGTGTGAAAGTGTGGGGTGTCTACCCTTGAGCTGCTGGGTTAATATCTGTGCTGTGTGTATCTGCTTTAGCTGTGTTTGTGCAATCATTAGTGTAATTAAGAGCAAGCAAGTTTATGATTCAGTATTGTATGCTGACTGCCTTTTACTAAGGTCTGAGTTCTTAGGTTGTGTGGCCAAATTTCTTTTAGAAAATTACCTCAAGAATACTGCACCTTTGTTTGGGGGAATTTTCAGGTGTGGAATGCCAGGTGTAAGTCTAAACCAAACAACTCATGAATTAATAATTTATGGGGTAGGAGAACTCCTTGTGGGGCATTGACAAAGATTTTCATTATAGAATTTCTGGCTCAACCACTGTTTTGAGTAGGTTATCATCATGCCGTTATGTCACCGTAGACTCAGAGTACATTTTAACGACACTCAACAGAATTGTTTTTGAAAGTCAGCATCTTCTCTCAGTTCCAGGGACTGCCACAGCCCTGGACCCTGAAAGCAGTGTGCAGCTCTTCAAAGCAGACTTCCAGTCTGGCCCCAACTTCCCTCCCTTCCACACATATTCCACTAGTCTGTGCCATCTGAACAGCAGCTAAAAACACAGAGCATTGTCACCATGAAACAATGCTAGCCAGACTGGTTGTGGAAGTAATCAAGGCTGGAGGGCACCCCATAGAGAGCCATCAAATCAAGTCTGCTCTGGAACTGTCTGGTAGATTGTGAACATTCAGAAATCAATGTTGCATCTGCTAGTGGACCCTCTGGTTCATTGAAATCCCACCTGCCTAATGCATCTGGGCAAGAGCCTTTCAGAAACCAGTTTCCTTCAGGATAAATTTAATACGTCTTGAGGGCCAGGCACGGGCAAATTGATTCTATCTCTGCACCAGGAAAACTCATAAACATCTGTAAGAACACAGCTTTTCAACAACCCCATGGTTAGGGGATGCTATTTTGTAGAATATTTGAAGCCTCCTCCCCCACACCTCATGCCAGCATGGCATTTTTTAATTAGGAAGTTGATTAAAAAGGGCATGGTAGACCACGGATGTATGGTCCTCTGGCGCCCATCCAGCTGTTGTCTGCGTCGTGGAAAGAGTTGCTCAACACCAGTTGCAGGAAGGGGGGATCATTATAAAACTAGGGATGGGGGAAGAAAACAATGCAATTGTTTCTTGGTGTCTGTGCTAAAGGCAGTTGGTGGGAATTTTATCTGTGTGACCCCTTACCCCAGATACACTTGCTGGCTGGCTTCCTCCATGACACAGTGGACCTGTACTTTGCAGATAACTTGGGAATAGAGAGCAGCTGGACATGGGAGACAGTGAGGTTCTGTGGCTCTGATTTTTCATTGGGCGACGGGAGAGGTCACAATTATTTGTGTGTTCTGGATCTGAGCCTGTGTTCTGAAACCATATCCTGGAGTGTTGGAGCAAATGGTTGATGGCTTCCAGAGGGGTGCTGAGCTGTTTATCTCTAAGAGTGACTGGTTTTGTTTTGACTTTTTTTCCCCCCTCTCTCAGGGAAATTCCTTTCTTCACTGGCTCTTTTTAGGGCTTGGAGTATATTATCAGAGGGAATAAAATTTTATGCCTAATTGTAGTGTTCCTATGGGTAATGTAGTGTGAATAAGTACCATGTTATGAATTTAACCCTGTCCTTCCCTCTCACTGTACCAGCACTTTCCCCTGCCCGACTGTACCAGAGACACCAAAACAGATGCCCAGCAGTGACTGGGCAGGCTGCCGACCTGAGCCCCCTCCTGCCCCAGGGAGCGGGCTCTGGGGCTTTTATACTGAACTCCAGGGACACGCTGCAGGGTTAATCATCGAGGGAAATATGTCTTCACCCCAGTGGGGCTTTTCAGCTGCTGAGGGAGTGGGTGTCTCTTTTGTTCTCCCTTCCTTTGACCCTATTTGAAAATATATTAATTATTATTGGATTCTGCACTTTTGAAAGAATGCAGGGGAACTGCAGTTGGCAATAGCTGTGGGACGCTCAGGGGCTCCCCTCTCCCTCTTCTCCTGGAAGGGAAACTGCTCAAGTCAAAGCTGGAGGGGACAGGTGTGACTCTCTAAAGTCCATTCCTTCCTTCCGTCCAGGCACCGTTACCGTTCCTTTAGGAATTCACACAGCCCACATTAACTGAGTACCTACTAGGAGCAGACCTAGAAGAGACAGAACTAATTGAAATAAATTCCTGCCCGACAAAGAGTCAGTATATTTATGTGTGTGTGCCTGCTTTGTGTCTCTGTATGCGTGTGAGAGAGATGATGAGTAATCACAGATACTTCTAGTTTTACTTTTCCTTGAATGTATTTGGAAGTAGATTAAAGCACCCCTCTGACTTAAGAAAAAGAGTGAGGTAAAGACTAATGGCCCTTTCTTGAATGGTTCATACTTGGGGGCTCCAGGTGATCATTCTGAAAATCATTTCCAGTTGTGTAACATTCTAGATTTAGATTTATTTAGTTAATTAAACAGTTTATTTGCATTGATTGCCCTCTTATAAAATCCCAAACTGAAACTTCCAACTTTTTGAAGGTTTGAATACTCAGATCTTCATTCATGAAGGTTTCTGTGTCTACCTTAATCAGCCCTTATGATGTGGAGAGCTACAATGTAAACAAGACTATGTTTACCTGAGAAGTAGGAAACAGTAAATAAAATGTTATTCTGAGGAAAGAGTGTTGGTAATTGTCAGGTGTCTGTTTTGCAATTTCCCAGCATTTGAAAGCTGTTGAGCCCAGAGATCAGCAGCCGATTATTTTGGCTACAGCATGGGGAAGCGTTAGATTCACTGGCTAAGAAATCTAAGCAAACAGGAAGGTTCTCCCGCTTTGGGCTCCCTCGTAGACTTGGGTCTGTGACGCAAGCAGTGCTGCCTTGAAGCAGGCAGCTAAACAGGGACAGCCACTTGCTCACCCACTGGTCACCCACCTGCTCACCATTGGCTGCTGAGGCATGCAAAGGAGGCGGAGAGTCAAAATCAGATTAGAAACTGGCCATGCGTTTCCCAGCAGTCAGATGACTCTCTGCAGTGTTGGACTGAGTCAGACCTGACTGAACGTATCTGCCTATTCACAAGTAAGGATTTTGCAAATAAATCCTCTAAGTGAAAAGTTAGGTTAGAATTAGCTTTTCGTATTCTCTCAGAGTAGCTCAGGCATCAGAAGGCCACATGTCTTTAAATATGGAAGCCTAAGATTACATAAAGTGAGAAGTGTTGGCTGGTACCAGGCAATTGTATATAACCGGAAAAAAAAAATCCTCGACAATTTTCTCAGACAAATTTTAGACTGATGGATACCTTCCTTGCTCTTTGGTTGACATGGCACATTTGGTACTGAATTAACATTTGGGGTTTTCCACTGAATTTGTATTCTCAAATTTGCAATGTCTTTTGCAGTTCTTTGCTTACTCCTGAGAACGAGAAGGGAAGAAGTTTGGTTGCCCAAAGATTTTTTTTAGCTAATATGCTGTTTCTGGGATTTTGTTAGTTCAAAAACAATCCTTTTCCCTAAGAGACTCACACCCACAGTGCAAGCCAAGAAATGTTGTGATCTGTCCTCCAAGGACAAGTTAGTGCACCTGTTTACGAGTTGGCTCAGCCACCTGCTCATCGAGTTTTCAAGTTAATGATCAAAACAATGTCTGATCAAAGGGGCTGGTGTGACTGGGAGGACAATAAAATATGTGAGATGAATGGTTACTGCCCATTTTTAACATGTAACGTTTCAACATGTCTATGTTACATTTGAAATAAATCAGGAAGTTTGGACTATTTATAAATAGCCCAAATTAGAGATACCAACATTGTGTTTGGTGCTTTAACGTGTTAAAAATCCAATGTGGATGGCACTGGCTCTTGCTTTCAAGACACTGCTGAAGGGTGGGGTAGCTGACAAGGCAATCGGCATCAGAAAAATGGGGCTCTGTTTTGAAAAGGAAATTTGGTACAATGCTAGGTCTGACAATTAGGTTCATGAACTCAACCTAGAAAGAGTGCTGCGTGCCTCGCTGCTGAATGTTGCTGTAGTCACCTTTGAAGTCCTCCCCTTGGGAAGATGTGCACCAACGCCAGCACCTAGTCTACCCTTTAAATCAATTCCCTTTTCTAGGATGAGTTTGTGAACTTAATTGTCATAACGTGTGTGACGGCAGCTCTGATGGCCATTCCAGAAAGAGCTCCAGAATTGCTTAGAAGGCTAGAGTGCGTGCTGGAGTCAGTGCACAGCTTCCCAAGGGGAGGACTTCAAAGATGTATGCAACAGTGAGGTATGTAGCCCTTTCTCTAGGATGAGTTCACAGACCTAATTGTCAGACCTTGTGTGTCCACACTGTCCCCCTGCCTTCAGGATGGGTCCTTCCCTGTCTACCTTCTCTCATTTCCATTGTGATGATCCTTGATTAAGAGGCAGTTTTGAAGGAGACACAGACAACACCGCTGACTTCATCCTCTTCAATATGTCCTAGTACCCTGTTTTATTCTGCTCCTAAATTATCATTTAACTAAAGGCAGGGCCATGGGGACCATTGTAGAATGGCTTTATGAATTTTTCTGGTCTCCTCCAAGCAGTCAGAAATGCCTTGCCTAGTTTGGGCATGCTAGCTAGATGGCACATGGGCCACAAGCTTCCTAGTAACTCTCCATCATCTTAAAAATGCCCAAGAACTCTAGGGAACATCTCTGTTCCATCCACTTAATGGAAGGGGTTGTCACCTCTCCTCTCTCGCCATATTTACTTCCTAAATGAGATTTTCCATCCTCAGCTGACCGAGACGGCGATATAGAGGTCAGGTGGAATAATCCTTGTTTGGAAAGACCTTAGTCTTAGACCCCCTTTTCTTGTAATTTGAGGATGAATTTGTTCAAGTCCTTTCAGCTGTTCGCAAGTCAGTATCCTCATTTAAAACAAGAGAACTGGACTTCATCGTTTCTCAGACCTCCCTCAGTTCTAACACTGTGTGACTCTATTTGCTTGGCACCCTTAGGCAGGGACCGTCCCACAAAGCTTTTGCTGTGAAGTGATGGGGCTTGGTATTTCAACTGTACCACTACCAGTAGGCAGTACCTGCTGCTCCTTGTTCATTGTCATTTTGCAGAGAAGCTCAGAAAGCAGGCATACAAGAGCAAACTGAAGTACACTTAGTAGTATTGGATTGATGAAACCAAATCCATGATTGGGAAGGGGAGCTCAGTCGACATACAGTTTGTCCAGTCGAAGACTCCTTGGTCATCTGGGAAAAAATCACTTCGCTGTGTGAAACTTAGATGTGTCACTGGAAACAAACTTTCTCTGAACTTATTTCCTCTCTTAGACTTAGTTTTTTCACGTCTGTGGTTTTGTTTGAGTTTAGGCAAGTGTTCCATTGTGGTATCTCCAGGTGGTATGTTGCCCTGAGAGAAATCACAATAATCTATCTGCTGTGATGTATTTCTACTGTTTTCCTTCTCTTGAGTCCTCTGATTGCTGCAGGTTTTATAAGCCTATGATGATGTAGACCCACAAAGTATATGCATCTAGTATGACTCTGCTTGATAATTAAAGAAATAACCCCTTGGCTTTCTGTCACCTTTCTCTTCCAGAAGCAGTGTTTGGATAGTAGTAACAACCAAGGTATGCAGGAACACACTCTCAGCAGATAAAATCTATTATACAACCATGTCCTACTTCTTTGTAGTCTAGAGCCCTGGGCACCTTAAAAGGGCAAACAAGAAAACATGGGTATAAATAAATACTAAGTTTTTCCCACTGCAGCCAATGGTATGCTCTTCATTAACTAGAAAAATTCAGCCTGAATGTTATCCTCAAAATATCTGTCCAGTAGAAAACAGTGTGCCCACAGTGGGAAATAGAAATCCAGCTGCATGTGAGGGCTTGGACAGCTCCTTCTGGCAAACCTGAAAGAACAGCCTTCTCCCCTGAGTTGCAGAAACTTTTCCAGGTGGCTATTCCCAGGGAGGATCTTTTGAGAAAATTTAAGTGGAGATGTGTTTTATTTAACAAAACAACCAAGTGTCTCAAGAGTTCAGAATACTACACGTGGAACTTTTCTCTAAATAGTAGGAAATGCATCTTACCCCAGTAGCAGTAGAGATGCGTGATCAAAGAAGGGATGGAGTGTAAGGAGAAGGGAATGGAAGGAGAAATGAAAGAACAAAAACAAAGAGTGTAAGGAAAAAGGAATATTAAAGGGTGAGAAAAATTCATAGACGATGTAGATACGCTGAAGGGAGGCAAGCTGAGCCTTACAGATTCTAGTTTGAGGTGTGAGATTGACAGGAAAAGATTCCAAGGATGGACCAACCAATAAAATCATGCTTTTAGAAAGTCAAGATTTCGAAATGCTAAGTGACAAAGACTCATACTCTCCAAATATTCATATAGGCTGTCAGGAAACAGCATGATAACAACAGTAAAACCAAGCCTAGTGGCAATGAGTCAAATCTGACTCACAGCAACCCTAGAGGACAGAGTAGAACTGCCCCATAGAGTTTCCAGGTAGCTCCTGGCGGATTTGAACTGCTGACTTTGTGGTTAGCAGCCATAGCACTTAACCACCACGCCACCAGGGTTTCCTCTAACAATAGTGGTCACAACCAATATTTGATTAGCCCATTCCCAGTAGTCAGTGCTTTACTCACGAACTGTATCATTCAAAGCTCATTAAGAATCTGTAGGATTTCTGTGGTGCTATTATTATTTCATAGTGGCACAGTAGTTAAGTGCTACATCTGTTAAACAAATGGTTGACGGTTTGAATCTGCCAAGCACTCCTTGGAAATTCCGTGGAGCAGTGCTACACTGTTCTGTAGGGTCACTGTGAGGTGGAGTCAACTCAATGACTGTGAGTTTGACTTTGTTTTTTTAATTATTATTATTTTCCAAACCGTAGAGGTAATGCTGTCAGAATTGACCCAACAACAATAGTGTGTGTGTGTGTGTGTGTGTGTAGTTAAAGAAAAAAACAATTCCTCAAAATACAAATTTTTTTAAGTAAAATTAGAATGTAAATAACAACTTCCTGCACCTATAGTTTAGTAACTGATTTGGCTGACAGCAGTGGTTTTAAATAAACCAAACAACTGTGGACTGGATATATATGATGCAGTATTTTAAACTAAGTCATAATATTCATACTTGAGAACCCAGAGATCTAGTTGAGAATACAAGATATAAAAATATAGAAATAGTTAAGTAGCAGCAAAAACAAAACAAAAATAAAAACAGAAGTCTGCATAAATTGTCAAGCACTAGAAGTGACGTGGACTTTGGTAGTTATTGTATTTTTACACAAACAACTTGCATGTTTTGTTTTTTTTTGCCACTCTCAATCATCCCTCTTGCTATTTTCCTAAGTGATCTGTGCCATATTATAGATGAAAAAATAAAGTATGCAGTAAGTGATGCTAGCCAAGCCAAGTGCCGTCAAGTCGGATCCGACTCATGAGAGAGTATATATAATGAATACAGAAGAATGGGCTATCATATTGTACATCAGGTGGCCATTGAAAGCTTATAAACAGCTGGGATTTGGGACTAGACCTGAAAGTGAGAATAATGTGGGTATGCAGGGGAAAAGAGAAGTAATTCTGTATTAATGTACAGTAAATGCAGTGAATGTAGGTAATTAATATGAGTTTCAGAATTGTCATTGTTGAGGAATAGTTCGTGGTTTGTAGTTGTTCCTTCGGTTTGTGTTACCCATGGTTTTGGCAAATTACTTGCATTGGTGTTTGGAAGTTATGCAAATAGATGTATGAGCAACAGTTCTGTTTTGAAAACTATAAATAGTTTTTCAAAAAAAATCTCAAATACATGTTATTT
Organism: Heterohyrax brucei; assembly: GCA_028571685.1. Classification (NCBI taxonomy): domain Eukaryota; kingdom Metazoa; phylum Chordata; class Mammalia; order Hyracoidea; family Procaviidae; genus Heterohyrax; species Heterohyrax brucei. Next base: position 10,103,210 of record CM053164.1, on the reverse strand, counting down.
AATTCTAAATATAATAATCTAGAAGTTTACTTATAAAGTTACCTATAAAATTAAGTGTGAAGATGGACTGTTGAACTCAGGTTTTAGTGTGGCTTTAAACCTGTTAAATATCTTATTCCTTTGTGTTAAGATCAAATTTAAGTATTCCTCACATAATGGATAGTATATTTAATATAAAAACACAAATAATATTTCTTAATTTTTTTATAGTATGACTAAAAAGTATCATGAAGCCTACCATTTGATAATCTCTTACTACAGAGGTGAAAGTATCCTCTCCCATTCCAAAGTCTTTGGTAAGACCTAAGGGTAATAGAAATTTGGACTTTTCCTATAGTCACTCAGGAAAATTTCCCAGTTTCTCCTTCTTTGTATAATTCTTAATTAAAAAAAAAATTAGATTTTTTTTTTCAAACTAATTTATAAACCCCCAAAATACTCAAGGAGAACCTTACTGGAGAATTACTGTCTACTTTCAGGGCTTTCTTAAATTAGCAAAGCATTTCCTCTTCTGAACTTCCTATATGTACCAGAGAGCTTCAAATCAAGGCTATCCTCGACTGTCCAAATCCCATTAAGACAGTTAATATGTGAGACAGCAAGTTTAAAAGGACCGGTGAGCCGTTGATTGTATTTGATCTTCCAAAGTTTATTTTGTATCAGTTGAGATGTTCAGAAAGCATTGTGCTGCATTTTATCAGCTTGTGTCTATCCAAAGTCTGATAATGTGTCAAGAATAGTTAGGAGAAACCTACTCCCATAACTCTTTCTTCGTTGATGGAAGTTATTGGCGATAGTGAATGTGCAGTGTGAACCCTTTAGACATACATGTTCCGAAGGGAAGACCACGTGGAAGTCACTTGCCCAGGTTCTGAGCTCATTGCTGTTTTCACTTCTTCCTTCCCTCTCAGCACCCAGAGTGCTCACTACATCTGTATCCTCTGTTCGTTCTTTCCAAACAAAGGTGACTTAACCATTAGCTAAATAGCCAAAGCAATTTTCTTCTTTTTCTGCTACCAACCAGAAAACTCAACCTGTTGCTATCAACTTGATTCTGACTGCTGGCGACCCTAAAGGACAGAGTAGAAGTGCCCCTATAGGGTACAACCAGCTGTATTTTCCTTCTTTTTCTCTCACTTTGCATTGAGAGACTCTCTCCTAATTCCCAATGGAGTCTCATGTCTCAGTGCCCAACCTCACAGCTGGCTTCTACCATAGCTTCTGGGCGAAATGTCTTTGATGAAACAGATGTGTCTTCTTCTGTCCTAGGTTAGTGTAATGCAGACTTTGTCCCTATCTCTAACAGTTCTAAAACTTAAAAAGAATGCATGATAGATAGAAAACAGAAAACACTACATAGACTGGAAGAACTGGATGGTGCCGGGCCACCACCAGTAGGCCTCGATGGAGCTCACTCAGTTGAGTCTCACTGGCAACACAAGAATAAAAAGGGGTGCACCCTGAGATCTCCACTAAAAGACCACAATTAACGGTCCAGCGTGGCCCCTGGCCCTGATGCTGTCCTTGCCCATAAATCGTAACAAAGGTCCACTCTTCAGACATGAATGGATTGGGCTTGGTGATGCAGAGTGACCATATATTGGATGCGCATCTATAGGATATCACCCTCCTGACCTCTGGCTGGAGGGAGGAGAGTGGGTGGAGAGGAGGGGAAAGGACACTGTTGGGAGGATGAGCCATGTATGGAGCAGAGAGCAATAGTGTGCTGTCACCGACAGGGAGAGTGGTGGAAGCTGCATATAGGTGGGCATGTAAATTTATATGGGAATGTAAATTTTCACTCAGTCATAATAAAAAAAAGAAAACAGAAAACAAAACTACTGAAAAAACAACTAGTGGGGAAAACAATTAGTAAACCTCAGAAGTTCTGTGAGAGAGAGAATAAATGGTGGGTCTCTTTTTGATTGGTCAAGGAAAGGAGATGACCTGGTTAGAAACCAAAGGTCTAGACCATGAGACGGGAAAGGAAGGGAAGAGCATCAAATGTGTGGCTGTGTGGCATTAGAAGGGAGGATGACCAGGGACAGCTGTGATATCACCGGGTTATTTTACAGGTGTAGAATCCCAGCTCTGGCCTTGCGCCTTGCTTTTATTTCCCCTCTGTTCATTCCTTCTGCTAACTGTCTTTCCAGACTCCACCGTGTAGAGATGCTGTAGAGATGCTGTAGAGATGCAAGATCTCCTTGAGTGGACTAGAATTGCGGTCTCTTCTCCAGCTTCATCCATAAATCCGAACTTGTTTTTAGTGTCCCGGCATTGTTACACAGTCCATTAGATATTGCAGTGTTTGTAATTGAGTGTGATGATTCATCTACACCAGAGGCTAAGATATGAGCGAGCCCATGACCTAACTATTATATGGCAATGTATTGAGAATCCCAAACTGTCGGGGGCACAGCCCCTTAGTAAACTGAAGCTGCTGCGTACTATTTCCCTGATATTCCAGATAATTACTGTTTTTCTCTTGGACACCTTAGTTAATGAATCCTAGGTCAAAGACCGAAACACTTTTGGTATAATCTATGTGCTTTCAGAAACACTGGTGGTATAGTGATTGGGTTCTATAGCTGCTAACCAAATGGTTGGCCGTTTGAAACGACCAGGCACTCACTCCTTGGAAACACTATGGGACAGTGCTGCTCTGTCCTTTAGGGTCACTATGAGTTGAAGTCGACTTCTCAGCAAATCATTTTGGTTTGATTTGGATTTTGTCTGCTTTCTAATCATTTACAACGTGGTGCCTTCAAGGTTCCCTCAAAACCTGAATCAAAGTAGGCACATGATATGTATTTGATGGAACCCAGCTTATTGTTGGTGAAAATGGATTCCTTACTGTGCTGCCCCGCTTGTTCATTCTTCTCTATCTAGTAGGATTGTGTCCCTGTCTGAGAGACAGTCTGAGCAAAAGAATATAGGGGCTGGGAAGACCTTCTCTTCCCTTCAAGCAGGCACAACTTTTGAGGACTCCTTTCACATTGACTATAATTTGAGGGGGGCGGGCCCTGAAGTTGTTCAACAATAGTGGCCTTGCCCTGGCTCTTGAGATACAATCACCTGGTGATGCATTTAATAAAAGGAAGACAGTTATGGCGCTCTCGGAGTATCTATTTGTGATAAACTATTGTGCATCTCAAATCTTGTGATCCCTATCCATGTCACATAAATAGAGTTAGAGAATGTTTATTAGATAAAGCAGAGCAGTAACCTGATCCATGCTACTCAGCTATTTCCTTGTCTAGATACATCAGCATATAATATACAGGTTGAACACAAACATTTGTGTGATGCAGTCTGGAGAAAAAGAAATATGCTAAATGTCTTCATCCTTATGCACCATCGGCTTGAATTTGACATCAGCCCATTTTGTTTGAATCCTGTGTAATCTTGGAGCCTGGTGGTGCACTGGTTATGTGCTTGATTGAAAACCGAAAAAGCTTAGCACGTGGAATACACCAGCCACTTCTTGGAAACCCTGCGGGGACAGTTCTACTCTGTCCTTTACCATCAGTATGAGTCAGAATCGACTCGATGACAACAGTTTTTTTGTTTTTTTTGTATGTGCTCTTGGTCAACAGAATCTTAAATTCTGTGTTATTGGTAAGTGTTTAAATCCTAGCCCATTGGCCATATGTAAATCTGGGGTCCAGAGTGACCCCAAAACAATAGCTGAGAGCCTTGTCTCATTAATAGGGGTGGTACAATCAGATGTCAGCACTTCAGCACTTAATTTAATGGGTTTCTTTTTTGTTTTTGTTTGTTGGGTTATTAGGAGGAGAAACCCTAGACTGAGTTCACTATCAGCTGAAGGTTATTCATGCAGTTATTCATGTAAATATCTTTGTATCCACTTCTCAATACAATTCTTTATCATGTTAGATGAAGTTGTAACTGTAGGTTATAAGAAAATGAGATGAATCCGAACTGGCCTCCATTCTCTGAAATTTTGTAGACTAATAGGGAAGAAAATAGTTTATAAAGGATGAAAATATGGCTTGGAATCTGATAAATGAAGTAAAAAATGATAAAGCAGGTGTTGTGATTTTCTTAAAGTAGAGAGAAATTATGTCACGCAAGGCTAGAATTAGATTAACAGGAAAAAGGTGATGTTTCAGACAAACCTTGAAGCCAAAGTAAGACTGTAACAGAAAGTGATAGAATAGGAAACACGATTCAGGTGGTGGAACAATAAGGTGGACAAAGGTTACAGGTGAAAAGTATACATGGATTTTTAGGGAATAATTTGGAGATCTATTTGATGAGAGAACAGGACAACTGAAGAAGAGTAGTGGAGAATAATCCTAAAGCAGTCGAGGATAGGTTACGGGGAGTCATGAATGTCATGCATAGAAGATTCTATATACGATGAGATTTTAACTTTATCTTCTAGGTAACAGGGAATTACTGAAGGTTTCTGTGTAGTTAACTGACAAGGCCAGAGCTATTCTTTGAGATAATTAATCTGGCAGCCCATCACAGGCTATGTCTTGCCAATTCTCTCTCGTTAAAATAGCTCTCCCAACTGTTCTATCCTTCCCATCCCTTCTACCACTACTCTAGACTAGACTGTCATTCGCTTTCTTCTGGATTGGTACAGTAGCCCTAGGTGGTACACCCCAACAAGCAGACATAAACACATACATGCACAAACACACATATACTCACACACACTTAAAAATGCACCCTACATTCTATTTACAGATTTATTATTCCAAAGTACAGCCTCCTCAATGCAGCACCAGGGTCTTTCTATTTCATAATGGAACACAAACACCCCAACCTACTGTTTTATGTAATTCACAACCAGTTATCAAGTCTGTCTTCCATCTTTTTGTCCTGTTGATCAGTTTCAGGAAGGAACTTAGCCAACTCCTCTTCTCTCTCTGTGACTTGATTGTTCATGTTATTTCTTCCAATGAGAATTTCCTTCTGTGGTGTTTTTGTAAACAAATCCCATCTATTCTTTAAAGGCCAACTTAAATGCCACTTTCCCACAAAGTCTGCCTTCCTCTTTCCAGGTGAAATCTAGCCCCTCCCTGAAGTTCTAGATGGTCTTTATCATTGTCTACCTTGCCTTTAAAGTCATTTAAGTAATTGTGTCACCTTTCTGACTTGTCTGTAGAATACTGCTGTCCATCTGTATGTCTTCTGATAGCAAACTCTGGATATAGCACGGCACAGTAACTACTTGGTAAATGAATGAATGAATCAATCTATGAATAAGTAGTTCATTTAGTATTACTGCCATCATTGTTGAAAGATATTGCTTGAAAGATATTGGATGCAGAAATTTTTATAGGTCTTCTTGCAGTGTCCAGTGAACCACTGATTATGGTGACCATACAGGTCCCAGATTTTCTAGGGCTGTCTGGATTTAGTAAGTTACTTTTCAACAGCGGTGATCACTTTATATTGGGCCATGTTAAACTGTGCATCTGGATGTTTAGGGGGAAAAAAAGAGCTGTGTTCATTGCATGGAAATTACTTCATAAGGGTCTTAGAATGCTTGACAGTATGTGCATTTGCTGCATTTCTCTTCATCACTGGGAGGCTTAGTGCAAAAACAGTATCGCCTCTCAGCTAACGGAAGGAACATTTCATAAATAATATGTCTAGACTCCTATTTGAAAATATCAGCCTTCTACACACTTTATTTTATGTACTTATGTGAGGAGTGTGTCCTGTTTCATCCGGTCCATTTGATACCACTTAAAAAATAAACAGTTGTGTATCTGCCACTTGATCTCAAGCAACTGAGAAGGACCCTTGAAAACTCAGACTCCTAGTGCTTATTCACAGCAATCGATGCTAATGGTGGCAGAAGAAGTGGAACTGACATACTAGGAAGGGAGATTTTCCCTCTTTTCCTCAGCTCTTCCTCCCCCGGGGCAGGAAGAAGGATGAGGCAAGTGGGCAGCTAAGGTACCAACTGAAGAAGGCAGTGACTCCCAGGTTTGCTGCCTCCAAGCCTTTAACCTCCTCTTCCTTCAGGCTCTGAAGTGTCATCAAGACTGATTCTTAACAGGTCATCACTGAAATGGAACAGTTGAATAGTGTCCACCAAAGACGTCATAGTCTTGAGAAACGTGTACCTTTGACATTTTTGCCAGCTCTCTCTGTAACAGTAATCGTAAGAGCAGAGGAATCTCAGTGAACTTCCTGTTGCTAAGATAATAATGAATTCTTTCTGTATTATGGTAATTTATAAAAGCAAAATGTGTTTTAGTAATTTAATTACTGTGACTATGCTATATTAAACTTACTCAGGAAAAAAAAATGCAGTTATGTACCATACTTCATTTCAATGCATTTGAGACCAAAGTTTGTCGAAGGAAAGAGCTTGGGTTGTCAATTGCAGGCCTGAATAAAGTTATCTTGGTACAGCAAATTCACGTGTGCACTGTGAATTATCCTTTACATATTCCACCTGCGAGTTTTAATTGGAATTTGCTTTTCTATTTGTTTTCTGGGCTTCACTTAGATTGTGATGAGTTTTATAGCTTGTGCAAGGGGTTATGGTACAGAAAGTATAGGCTTCATGATCAGTTTTACCTAATCTCCAGTGCAAGTCTAAATTCTGAATGTCACAGAGTAAATTTTGGCAAGCAACTTAGACCACTAGTGTTACAAAGAAGTAACCTAATCCGTGATACCTCATGACAAAGAGTAAGCTGAAGAAGACTTTTCATTAAAAAGAAAAAAAATGAAGTAATGGGTATTTATTAATTATCATAAAGAGAAGGAAGAGGATCATTAATACCAAAAGCACAAACATGAAATTGAGTCTGGGTTATGGGCATTTTTGGATTGGAAGATGGAGGTTTTAACCAGCTACCCTCTCTTCAAAGTTCACCCAATGTTATTTTTCGTCTATCAAACCTGACGCATCCCACGGGGATCCACCTCTCCTTGTTCTCCATCAGCTGGCATTGTCCGTGCTCCTCACTCACCAAGTTTTCAGTCTGCTCACTTCTCATGCTACCTGTTAATGAACATATTCATTTTTACCTACTAGATTCTTTCTCTTAGAAAATAGGAATGTCTTAAGTATATTAATTTCCACCATGTGGACTTTCTCATCATCTTACACATAAAAGGTGTTCAGTAGATATTTGTTTATTAGACTGAATTAGTACTTTAAAAAGTGCTTCTTGTTAAATAATCATAAATCCAGTTATGGTTATAACACCTTAGTTTAGATTTCAGTGTACTTTTTCATTTCCTGCTTCTATGCCCTCTGTTGTGGATTGAATTGGGTCCACCCTCAAAATGTGTGTAGCAGTTTGACTCGGCCATCCATGCTTTTTGGCATTGTGTGATGTTTCTCTGTGCTGTAAGTGTTCCTACAAACTACTAATGAGGGAGCATGGTGGCAGTTGTGTTGGCGGGGCAGGATTGCGTGTGTAAGATTGTATTATGCCTTGAGATAGTCTCTTGAAATATAAAAGGAAGAAGCCAGCAGAGAGATTTGGGGACCTCATGCTGCCAAGAAACAGTGCTGGAAGCAAAGCCTATCCTTTGGAAAGGACTTAGGGTACCCGTGCCTCAGAACTCTTGGTCTAAGGGAAGATTGATGACAAGGACCTTCCTCCTGAGCCAGCAGAGGAAGACTTCCCTTAGAGCTGATGCCCTCAAGTTGGACTAGTAGCCTCCTGGACTGTGACAAAATAAAATTTCCTTTTTTAGAGCCATCTACTTGTGGTATCTCTGTTATGGCAACACTAGACAAAAAAGACACTACCCCAACTCAAATTTTTGTTCTTGGATGAGAGTCTTGACAAATTTCAATGAAAAGTGTAAAAAAGAAAGACAACATGGGGCCACTGATAACTTGCAGCCGCTGTGACAACTCTCTGTCACCGAGACGAGAAGCTGGGGCTCTGTTGTCCAGTGTTTTCCTCCAGGGACAGATGTGCTCGGGGGAAACCTTTCTTGAGGGGGATAGAGTGTTTCATATGTTATTCACCTGAGAAGTATAGTGGCAAATATCATTTTCATGGCAATGCTTGTTATTACTCGACCATGCACTGTGGTCATTTTCAGACAAGATGTTGTTTTAAGTTTCTTCTTGACCTCTGTGGGTCAGTGGGTCATTCCTCACACTGAAGCTTGGAGGATGCGTGTGCCTCCCAAATATGTGCAATTCAGATCAGTCCTCACAAAACCCAGGTTCCTTCCTTCAGCTTAAATAAATCCATGGGGTCTAAAGCAATTGGCTCTTTTATTGCAGTTTTACTCTAACTAAAACCAACAATCCAAGCCCATTGCTGTCAAAGTTGATGCCAACTCATAGTGGCCCTGTAGGACAGAGTAGAAATGTACCCCATAGTGTTTCTAAGAAGTGCCTGGTGGATTTGAACTGCCAGCCTTTTGATTAGCAGCTATAGCAGTTAATGACTACACTTCCAGTGTCTAAACTAGAGACAGTAATATTCCTTGTGAAACAGAAACATTTAATTTCAAGCTATGGCTACATGGAGAGGAACTAGTATATTTATGGAAACCCTGGGGCACAATGGGTAAGTTTTATGGCTGCTGACCAGAAGGTCAGAGCTCAAATTCACCAGGCACTCTACGGAAACTCTATGGGACCAGTGATAGCCACGATGGAGCTCACTAGGTTGAGTCTCACTGGCAACACAAGAATAAAAAAGGGTGCATCCTGAGATCTCCACTAAAAGACCTCAATTCATGGTCCAGTGGTTTCGGGGTATCCCTGAGAGCATTGCTCCCGTCCCTGATGCTGCCCTTATCCATAAATTATAACAAAGGTCCACTCTTTGGACAGGAATGGATTGGACTTGGCAATGCAGAGTGACCATATATTGGTTGCACTTTATGGTTCTATGCATCTATAGGATATCATCCTGCTGACCTCTGGCTGGAGGAAGGAGAGTGGGTGGAGAGGAGCGGAAAGGAGGCTGCTGGGAGGATGAGACATGTATGGAGCAGAGAGGAATAGTGTGCAGTCACCGGACAGGGAGAGCAGTGGAAGCTGCATATAGGTGGGCATGTAAATTTATACGGGAATGTACATTTTCACTCAGTTATGTTAAAGAAAAAAGAAACTCTATGGGGCAGTTCTGCTGTCTCCTGGAGGGCCACTATGAGTTGGAATCAACTCAACAGCACTTGGTTTGGTTTGGCTTGGCCTTTTTGGTACATGTATACAATTTTTGGTAAGTGAAAGTGAGCCAATATGAGTTTTCTAAGCTGCCAGTGCGTACTTACAGGAGACCTGGTGATAAACAGTGGTTAAATGCTTGGCAGCTAACCAAAAGTTAGCAGTTGGAACCCACCAGCTGCTGTGCAGGATAAATATGTGGCAATCCGCTTTCCTAAAGATTGGGAAAAGCTATGAGGCAGTCCTGCAGCGTCCTGTAGGGTTACTATGAGACAGAATCAACTTGATGACACTGGGTTTTGTTTTGGGTTGAATCTGGACTTAGAAAGGGTGCTAGGCATTTTCAGGGTATGAAAGAAGAATGGGGCATGGTGACAGTGAATAAGAAGGAAGGAGGACTCAATGGAAGAAGAGAGAATTACAGGATTTAGCCAAAAGAGTGCTGACCAGTCAGAACATCACCATCAGAGTTTTAGCTTGTTCTATTTCTTCAACAAATCACCTCATATCTGACTTTGTATCTCTACCTTTTAAATAATGATAATATTAACAACATTACATTTATCGAGGTTATTGGGAGAATAAAATAAGAATAATGTTTCTGAAATGTGAGATTCTGCAGACTGGATTACCGTGATGATAACTGGTGTTGTTTTGTGGTAGTTAACCTAGAACTGAGGATGCCTATTTGCTCAGTGCTGGGCAAATAGTAGATTCTGACTAAACATAGCTTGAGTAATTGATTTGAAAATAAAAATAAAGATGCTTAATCATGAAGGAACTCAGTGGTGACTGTTTTTGAGTAATCCCAAGTGCTTTTTGCCTTTCTATTAAAATACAATTCCTTATTCTTTGAAGCAGTCAACTGGCTACTCTCTCCAGAACTTGGCTCACGTGTTAAATGATTATTGGGATATTAACAGGCCTATAATATAATTTGGAGCTACCTGATAGCACAGTGGTTGAGAGCTCAGTTGCTTAACCAAATGGTCAGCAGTTCAAATCCACCATCTACTCCTTGGAACCTCTATGGGACATTTCTACCATGCCCTTTAGGATTGTTGCAAGGTTGCTTTGGGTCAGAAGTGACTCAATAGCAACAAGTTTTGTTTTGTTTAAATAATGTAATTAATAATTTCAGGTTTAACAAAGTTTTAGATAAGACAAAAGAGCCCATTTTAATTCTTTGAGAGTTAGAAGTATTTGTTCAGGTTTCTACTCCCCCACCCCCCCCACCCCCGTTGCAGCCATTTGAGCACAAAAAGCTGTCTGTCTTTCTAGGGACATGGAAAGAACTCATTGTTCACTGTAAGCAGACATCAGCTACAAGAATATGCATATATCAGCATATTTAGTGGCAGGCATAGTCACTGCAATCTGACATCTCAGTCAAGTTTGTCTTGAAGTCGGGCAAAAATAGAAGTATAGCAACTCCTCCCCCTCACCATTTCAAAGGAAAATGGTCCCTCATTTCCAAAGCTCACCTTATATAGATGAACAAACTCACAGGTAGGAATCAATCAAGACTGCTTTGGCCTTTTTTTTTTTTTGTTTTCCACTGGTCCAAAACCCTCACAGTGCTTAGACAGCATCTACTTATTAATCAGGTAGTTAATTACTCATTTAATTAGTCTGTTAAATTTCAATGTAGAGTCCAGATGAGTATCTGTCTTTAAAATCAGTTATGATTTCAATATTGTGCTGTAGTTTTCATTTGTGTAAATAATGACACACCATTTTATTTTTCTATGTTCGTGTGTTCACTTTCTGCAGTGCTGGTAGTTGTAAAACTTTTGCTAACATTCTCTGAAGGTTTTTAATGACAGTTCTATTAGCCTGTTGTGAGTATGAACTTCATAGTAGACAAAGGGCCATTTATTGAGCCTTATCCTTCTTTATCACATTTCAAATCATGTTTTCTTAATTTTTGTATCAGTGCCTGATGCATATATACAGTAAGCATTTTTTGTGTCAATCAAATTCATATCAACTGTGTGTTTGGGGCACTGTAGTAGATCTGGAAACTCTGGTGTCATAGCGGTTAAGAGCTACAGCTGCTAACCAAAAGGCCAACAGTTGGAATCCACCAGGCACTCCTTGGAAACCCCATGGGGCAGTTCTGCTGTGATCTATGGGGTCACTGTGAATCAGAATCTACTGGCTGGATTCTGGAGTGGGGGAATCTCCATGACATTTCCGTATTTAAGCTCTCAAAGTGAACTTTTAGACTCTTTGTAGTCACCAGTTCTTTAACTTCTGTTTCAGTGTTTGGCACATCCCAAACTGTTGCCGTTAAGTTGATTCTGACTCACAGCAATCCTATTGGACAGAGTAGAACTGCCCCAAAGGGTTTCCAAGAAATGACGGTTGGATTTGAACTGCCAACAGCAGCCATAGCACTTAACCAAGGTTTCCATCTGGCACAGAGTAGGGCTCAAAGATATAAATTAAATATCTGCTAGGAAAAAAATGCCTACTGCCGTCTTGTCTATTCTGACACACAGTGACTCTGTCAGGTGTAGCGGAACTACCTGCCCATAGGATTTCCGGGCAATAATCTTTATGGAAGCTAACTGCCAGTGTTTCTCCTACAAAGGGGCTGGGGGTTCCAAGAGCTGCCCTTCCAGTTAGCAGCTGAGCGCTTAACTGCTGTGCCACCAGGGCTCTTTCAAGTGGTCATACTCAAACCTACCCTAATATATGATTCTATGAATATCTTTGGATTGAAAGATATTTGTTTTACTGCTAATGACTTGTAAATAGTTATGAACAAAGAAAGACAAAATTTCCACAAAAACTTTGAATTCCTGAATTTATTTGGTCTTCTCTTGTATTGTTTTTCTAATCACAGTGTCTCACTGTAATGTTTTAGACTAATAATCTGACTTCAGGCCAGGTTAAACAGTTTAAGAATCACTCCAAAGTCGTTGACATACCAAAACAGCATTGATTTTTTTTTCCTTTGCTTTAAAGTTAATTAAAAGATTATAGTATGTCAGCAAAGTGGTGGAAAATCATCTAGTGCCAGACTATGACTTAGGAATCTGACAAGTGAAAGATTGCACTGGTATGGAAATGGAATTGATGTTTAAAACTCTCATCTGAAATGAAACTGTCCTCTATTCAGTGTGTGTGGGAGTCTCTCAGTACAATTTTTAAAGAGATAGGCAAGTCAGCAATAAACAGAGCTATAGAAAAAAAGATGATTAACAATTCAGATGTGTGATGTTTCTAATTTCATTAATGTATTCATTCCCCGGTGCTGCCATAACAAAGTGTATCACAAACTGGGTGGCTTAAAATGACTGAAATGTATTCTCTCCTGGTCCTAAAGGCTGGAAGTCCAAATTCAGAATGTCAGCAAAACTGTGTCCTCTTCAAAGGCTCTAGGGGGCTGTCACTCCTTGACCCTTCCAGCTTCTGGTAGCCTCGGACATTCCTTGGTTTATATTCCCCTAACTCCAGTCTCTGCTACTGTCTTCACGTGGCTGTCTTCCCTGTCTCTCTCTCTGCTTCTCTTCTCATTGTCACAACAGCAGCCATATACGATGGGAGCTCATTGGACTCCAACCTGACCTCATGCAGAAGCCCTGGTGGCCCAGTGGTTAGATGCTGGACTGCTAAGCAAAAGGTTAACAGTTTGAATCTGCCAGTTGCTGTGCTAGATAAAGATATGGCCGTCTGCTTTCTTAAAGTTTACAGCTGTGGAAAGCCAATGGGACAGTTCTACTCTGTCACATGGGGTCACTCTGGGTCGAAATCCACTCTATAGCAATGGATTTGACCTTGATATGACCCCATGTTAACGGATAGCATCTTCAGAAGACCCTACTTCCAAATAAGTTCACATTTGCAGGTACTAAGAGGTAGGATTTCAACATATTTTTCCTGAGGATACAATTCAACTTATAGTCATTAATAATTATGATTTCATTTGAATGCAATAATAGATGGTTTACTTACAGAACCCTGAGAAATGCAGATAGTACCACCCTTGTCCTGTAGCTGTGCTCTTGAATGAAATGGAAAATGTCCCTTTTCAAATTCAGACCAGACACCGTACTGGAGACCTCAGACTGACTGGTGGAAGTTCCAGCTTCCACATCACCAGTAAAGCCGTGTTTCCCGCAGCCGGCTGTCATTAGAATCCAGCATAACAAGCAAAAAGACAAAGACCATTGTCTTCTTGGTGTCCGGTGGTGGCCCCTGTGAGTCAGTCAGGTGGGCAGCATTGTGTTTTTGGAAATTGTGGCAGAGGGGGCTGCCTGGAAGAGCCACAGTTTCCAGAAGTCAGTGGCTGCTCAGCTTCTATAAGAGCAGTTTGTCATGCCTTGAAGAAGAAACCACTGCTTTTGATTCTTGAATACATCGTGTCCCTTGTTAATAAACAAGGAGTTTAACGGTGAACAGGGTAAGAAGTTTATCCCATGGCACTACATTGTTCTGTGCGGCTGTTTGCTGTGGAGTTGATTGCAGCTCAAACTGACCCTATGTGACAGACAAGAACTGCCATCAGGTTTTCTGTATGTCATGGATTGAAATGTGTCCCCGCCAAATCATGTGTAATAATTTGCCCAGGCCAGGATTACCTGTATTCTGTGACTGCCCTCCACTTTGTGATGTTGTGGTGCTGTAAACCCTAATCTCTGCCCCTGGTTAATAGATCAGATGAGTCTGTTCAAAGAGGATTAGGGTGGGGCTGCCACACCCTTGCTAAGGGAGTTTCCCTGGAGTGTGGCTTGCACCACATTTATCCTGTCATCCTACAGGGGTTAAGAGGAAAGGGAAGCAAGCAGAAAATTGGGAACCTTACCCCACCGAGAAAGCTCTGGGAGTAGAGCACGTCCTTCAGACCTGAGGTTCCTGCACCGAGATTTTCCCTGAACAAAGACTGATGTAACATAAGGGCTTTCCTCCAGAGCTGACAGAGGGAAAGACTTCCCCTGGAGCTGCCATCCTGTGTTTGGACTTGGAGCATACTGGACGGTGCAAGAATAAACCTTCCTTTGTTAAAGGCATCCACTTGTGATATTTCTGTTAGAGCAGCACTAGCTGACTAAAACACTAGGCAAGTCTATCATATTTTGTAATTTTGGTAGGTATAGCTTCTTGCAAGTCTTTTTATTTTTTTCCTACTCTTGCAAATCCTAATGTTAAGATCTTTGAATGCTGCTCTTGATACTTGCTTTAGCTGTCTGGTTTGCTATAACAGAATATCGTGAGTGGAGGGCTTTAACAAAGACAGATTTTTTTCTCAGTTCAGGAGGTTAGAAATCCAAATTCAGGGTGCCAGCTTCAGCAGAAGGCTTTCTCTCTGTGTTGGCTCAGGAGGAAGGTCCTTGTAATCAGTTTTCTCCAGTCAAGGAACTTCTCAGGGCAGGGACCCTGGGTCCAGAGGACATGCTCTTCTCCTGGTTCTTTCTGGTTTCTTGGCGGTGTGAAGTTATGAGGTCGTGGTGTTTCTTTGCTCAGTCCTCTCTTCTCTATCTCCAGAGAGATTGGTTTAAGACACAACCTCATTTTGTAGATTGAGCTCTGCCTCAGTTACATAACTGCCTCTAATCCTGCCTCATTTACATCATAGAAGTGAAATTCACAACACTGGAAAATTGTATCAGATGACAGAATGGTGGACGCTCACACAATACTGGGAATCATGGCTTAGCCAAGTTGATATGTGCTTTAAGGGTGACACAGTTCAATCCATGATAGTATCTCATAAATATTTGTGTTTCCATAAAAAGTACTTATTTTGTTTTACTTCTTCCAGATCTAAGATGTTTTATATTAAAAATTAAGGTGTTTATGACTGCCCTCTCAGATGAACTCGACGAAGAGTCCCTAAGATAGCAGGAGGAATGTGGAACTCTAGTAAAAAGACCAGACTCAATGGTCTGACAAACCGGAGGGTCCCTGGAAGACATGGAACCCAGAGTCTCTGTTAGCCAAGAGCTGAAACCATTCCTGAAACCAGCTCTTCAGTCCAAGATTGAAGTGGTCGATAAGGCATAAAATGATACTGGTGAAGACTGTACTCCTTGGCTTAGGTAGATACATGAGGCTAACTGGGCAGCTCCTGTCTGGAGGCAAGACAAGAAGGCAGAGGGAAGCAGGAGTTGATTGCATGGGCGTGGGAAGTACAGGATGGAAAGGAGGAATGTGCTGCCACAGTGTGGGGAGAACAGCTAGAACCACACAGCAAAGAGGGTATAAGTTATTGTATGAGAAACTGGGTCGAATTGTAAACTTTCACTTAAAATACAATTTTAAAATTAAAAAAATGAAAAAAAAACAATAAAAATAAAGCTATTTTTAAACTTCAGAATACTATTGGCAGAAAATAATTCACTTTGAAGTAAAGTTTACAAAACTCGAAACTATCTTGGTCTGCTTCTTGATTGTAGCAAACGTGTAATATTGTTACCAACCAAACCAAACTCACTACTGTCGAGTTGTTTCCAACTCACAGTGACCTTGCGGAACAGACTAGAACTGCCGCCATCGAGTTTCCAAGGAGTGCCTGGTGGATTCGAACTGTTGACTTTTTGATTAGTAGGTGTAGCACTTAACTACCATGACACCAGGATTTCCAAAGCAACCTTTAAGATAAAATGTACCTTGTTCACAAAGATTTCCCTGAAAAATCCTATCCCTGAATCTGGATACTTATATGCTTTAGCTGCACTTAATGATTTCTTATTTATTACACAAGTATTCACTGTTATGTGTACTCTGGTCTTGCATCCTCTCAGAAGCAGGAGACCTGTGAGCATACACCCCTATTCTACCAACATCCCCCGTTGCATGTGGCCATCAGTGTAGGTCTGTGAGGAAGCGTGACCCGCAGATGTGGGTGTTCTGCCAGTTGGATTTGAAATCGAGTGTTCCCCCTTTTATTTCAGACTAGCATTAAAAGCTGGGCTTACTCCGAGGTGAAAGTAGTCCTCCTAGTTATTAGGATACTTGAAGAGGTGAAACAAATCAAGGCTATTTCCTGGCCATTTGCTTCTTTAGTTCCCTGCAAGAGCATGAACCCGGACAGCTCGAAGCTCGAGCACACCTCGGTACTAACACTGATGAGGTCGTCATGTCCACTCAGCACCAGGGACCGCCCCAAGCCTGCTTCCTTATCTGAGTCTCCTCTTAGAGTTTTAAGGTAGGTGTGACCATGGAAGCTAAAATAGATGTGAAAAAAGAATGCAGTGCTTTGAAATGCCTACTTATCTTTTTAAGAAGAAGAAAGAAAAGAGAATTCTTCTGCTTTACAAAAATGGAGGATCCTTTCTTTCTGCCTTAGATAGCTCCCAAAGACATTTATTTTCCTGGCCTTCCTCCCTCACTGGGAAAGTGCTCATATGGTAATAGGGAGGAGGAGGACGACAATATTGCATTCTGTATAACTGGAGCATTTGTTCTTCCCTGAGAAATTCATGAAACCCTTTCTTGAGTTAACACGTTGAGCACACTGAGTATTGTTTAAAGCTTTGGGAACGGTGGAAAGGGGAGAATGGAGAGAGGTGAAAATACTTGAATGCTGTGAGTTTTAAACCAGTCTTTCGGGGGACACTGGTATGACTGCTGTGACCCACATGCGGACAAGTATGCTTTTGGTGAGAACCTTGTTTGTGCATAATGAATAGGTGCATTCTGTCCAGTTCCAGAGACCTGCTCCAGGGTGACCATATTTTGATATTTCTCCAGGATGGTTTCGGTTTACGCCTCTTGCCTGGACTTCTTATCCAGTTTGGCTTTTGTCCTAATGTGGTAACCCAGTTTTGTCACCCGGCTGTTAGAGCCACCCAAGTACAGATTTCAGGATGATTCTGACTTGAGCTGAGCAGGGGGAGAAAAATAATGACAGTGACTCAGAAGGCATTTCTAGGACACTCTGGCTTTCAGCACTTCACTGAGATGACTTGGTGAAACAGAGCTACAGAGAAAAGCAGCAGAACTAATGAGCCTTGGATCAGCGAAAGCTGTGAGGGATTTGATATTTGCTTTGTTGCTGGTCCTCCTTGGGAGTGTGCTGATGCTCTTATTAGTTTCAAATGGCTGGGAAGCCCTCGGTGATGGCAATAGTTCACGTACTGGGCTGCTAACCAACAGGTTACAAGTTGAAGTCCATGCAAAGAAAGGTCTGGTGGGCCACTTTGGAAACACTAGCCATGGAAAACCCTTCGGAGCACAGGTCTACTCTGACACACGTGGGCAGGGGGGCCAAGAGTCAGAATCCAGCCCACGCGAGTGGGTTACAGAGCCCCTAGAATGAGACGCACACAGAGCAAACCAGAGAACAGGACCTGGCCTGACCAGTGCCTGGGCACTGCCCCTGGACCACAGCAGGGGGACTTTCTTGTCCTTTTTTTCATTAAAGGCTGGTTGTTATTGTTGCAGTCTGAGATGCTCGCTGTAGGGTTTTGTTTCCAAGCTCTGCCCACACTGTGTGAGGCGTGATGAAGTGCTCACTTTTTAAGGATCTGCACGTTAGAAGATAAAGAGTGTATGTAATGTAACTGGACAGGTTTCTTCTGGCTGGCGGCAGCCCCCCCATCCCACCCACCCGGCTTCCCTTCTTCCAAGAGAAATACCAGAGTGTAAGCTTCTGCACTGAGGGGACAGCAGTTGCGTTCCCAGCAGAAAGAACAGCCTGGGACACTGGTCTCTTCCCTCAGTCCCTTGCTGACCTCTTGGCTGTGATGGTGGCTGGTCTGACACACCTTCTTGCTCTCATTTCCCTTCCCTTGCTAATGGTGTTAGCGAGATAGCATTTCTCGGGGAAGAGAAACTGTCTCATCCCTGCTGAAATATCCCCATGACCAAAAAAGACAGACGGGCCAAAACAACAACAAAAAAAAAGATGTGCCGTACCTACATGGGCCAAAAAGCATCCATTCTTAGTTTCTTAAACAAAAGGAAGAACCCTCAAAATAGAAAATTTGTCACTGTGAATTTTGGTTTTTCTTTCACAGTTAAAAATTTTGTCCCAGTGGGAATAGTAACTCCATAGGACAAATAGTTTAGGACAAAGCCTTGTGGATTGGGGATGGGCCCCGACTTCTCTGACTCCTTTCAGTAGCTTTTGCTCCAGCAGCACCGACGATCCTTGACCTGCCTGAAAGGTACCTGCAAGTGAAGCAACTTAACCAGACGGACTCTCCTTTTGACTATGTTGACTTTGTTGTGGGTGTTTCGGGGCGAGGGCTGGGGGGAATTGAAATTAAAAATTAAAAACTATGTACTTCTTATACTTGCTCTTCTGCCATTAGCTTTTTATTCGTTTTTTAAATGTAACTCAGCTGCTGTCAAATTTCATGATTTTATGTATATGGGTTGCCACTATTTTGAAATAAAAGGATTTTGAAGGCAGAGAGTATGTCTCAGTCTTTGTTTTATTATCTCGGACAACTTTCGCCTTTATTTGACTTCTCTTCTTCCATGATACAAAGTGTCAGTGCTTTGGGTGAGCCTTTTGGTAGGGGCTGGATGGCAGAAGTCCTCTGATGTTGGTGGTCTGGTTGTGTCCAATTCACATGGATGATACACCTTAGATAATGTAGTGTTCAAGACACCTCATGTTCAAGGTGCATTGCAGTATCCCTGGTTTCCAATCCAGTGTAACTCCAGTTCCCTGCGTCCAGAATGTCCTTCATATCTTCTTATCGGAATCATGCTCCTGCTTTGGAGCTGTGCCTGGTCTGTGCATTCTCTTTTCCAAACTCTTACTATATCTACTCCATAAATCTCAGCACTTGTTATGGATGCTCTGATACAGAAAGGATGTATCTTCGATTTCACATGTCGCTGACCCTTCCGATTCAGGCATTCTCTATACAACATTCCTGGTGTGTATGAATCTGCTGATCCAGTCTCTGCTTGAATACCTACAATGATGGAAAGATCAGTGCTCAAAAAGAAGTGCATCATTTTAACAGTGTTCAGTTGTTATGTTTTCTGTACAACTGCTTGCTTCTTTGCCTACAATGTTAGCTCCTTGAAAACAGGATATATATACATGTATATAATGTATCACATACATAATGCCTTATGTATAGTAATAAAATCTACCAGATACCTGTAATGCCCAGCACCAAAGTGCTGCACACAGGTGACAGTTTTCAATCAGTACTTAATCATATTTGTTTCTTTACGTGGTAAATTGGAGCCCTGGTTGTGCAGTGGTTAGAGTTCAATTGTTAACCCAAAGACGGGCAGTTTGACTCTACCAGCCACTCCTTGGAAACCCTCTAGGGCAGTTCTACTTCTGTCCTGTGCATTTGCTGTGCATCAGAATGGACTCAACAGCAACGGTAAAGTATAGTAAACGGTAAAACGAGTATCTGTTACTACTTGAGGAAAGCTGTACTGGATACTTCTTCATATATGCAAATATATGCATATATAATTATAAAGGTACACATATTTATAAATGTGTGTGTGTGTGTGTGTAGATGGTTTAGACATTCTCACTTTTACCAGTTAAAAGAACAGATATAAACCAAAAACACGTTTGAAATGATTTGGGTCTTGTTATGTGTACAATGGGCATGATTCCTCCTTTAAAGGCTGTTTCCCTTCTCCTCTCTCTTCGTCATTTGCATATTGAATGGAAATCCAGGTCCCATCATTTGTTGAAGGCTGAGGTTTATTAAAGCCTGAGTGGCTCCCTGGTGCACCATACACAGTACGGGTGACAATCATAACTTTTGGGTGATGATTTGCCGAGCTTGAGACCAAATTCAGATTTTCTTGGTCCTCAGCAACCGTCTTCATCCATTCTTTCCAAAACAAAATTATTCTAAAATGTATTTTTAAAAACAGCTGAAGTTTTATTCTGTTGCTGTTTGATGTAAATTTGGTGATGCATCGAAGGTTTCATGTCTGCAGGGTTCCACTTTGATTACCAAATGCTTTCTAAACACAGTCAGATGGCCTGACGGTGACCTGTTAGTTGGTCACCATCATCAGCTACCAGCCTTTCTTGTCTCTCTGGCCTTCTAAGTCTTGCAAAACCTCCTGACTTGAAACTTTCATTCAATATAGTACACTCAGAAATACAGTGATCAGATATAGCTTTGATTTTCTTCTCTTTCTCTTTTTTTCCTTTTTATTGCACTTTTCCTTTTCTTGAACCAGTCCATCTACTTTCCACTGGAAGTAGTGGGAAAATCTTCCGTGCTTCCACAGCGCTGGCTGCTTCCTTCTTATCACTGCCCTCAAACATAAGAGAGCCCTCCCCACACTTGCCGAGCAAAGAGCAGGTTGAAACTATTAGAAGTCTATGTAAAGAAGCCTGAGTCCCTCCCAGGGTCTTGCCATCTTTCCTTTTGGGATGTGCACTAAAACTGTTGGACTCTGGAAGAGCCCAGGATAGGGTGACTGTGCTTGTGTGTCTTGTAGTTCTTGTATGTCTCAGCTGGTGATCCTACTGCGTGCCTCTCCAGGATGGTGGGGCACACGCTTCAATCCACCGAATCGGCCAAAGAGACTTCACGGAGCTGTGTCTTGACTCTTCCCTGACACATAAAAAATAAAAAGAAACAGTTGCCATCTGGTTGATTTTGGCTCACGAAGGCCCCATGCATGTCAGGGTAGAACTGGATTCCATCAGGTTTTCACTGGTGGTTTTTTGGAAGTAGATCACGAGGCCTGTCTTCCCTCAGTGTCTATCTCTGGGTAGATTGGAACCTCCAATGGCTTGCTTTTCTGGTTTGCAGAGAAGCACCTAACCATTTGTACCACCTAGAGACCCTGATACAGACACTTTCTTAGAAAATGATCATTTGACTGTGTTGTTGTCATGAGGTGTTGTGGAGTCAGTTCCCATCCTAGCGACCACCTGGACAACAGCGTGCAGCAGCGCCTGGTCCTCGGCCATCCTTGCCATGGTCGCTGTGTTTGAGCCCATTGTTGCAGCCATTGTGTTGATGTGTCTTGTTGCGGGTCTTCGTCCTTCTTGCTGACTCTCTGCTTTACCAAGCATGACATCCTTATCCAGGGGCTGGTCCCTCCTGCCAATGTGTATCTTTTTTTTTTCCCTCCAGACATCCTGTCCCAATCAAAGAGTTCATCTTTTTGGTAGCTCCAACAGAAAAAAAAAAAAATAAGGAGGCGTTTTATCCACGGTCACTATTTCCATGTTTTATAAATTTGCAAGATCCGCAGTCACCTTTTCTTGGCCTCTACATGCATCTATCTCTGACTTACTGTGACATCCCTTTACAATGAACGCAGCCAGGATGGGGAAGATGAAATCTCATTTCTGTCACACCTGGGCTCTAGGGATAGTGGTCTGAAGTCTTTAACTTCTGTTTTCCTTGGAGCACTTGGAAGAGAGCCCCTAAGGCCTATGGGCATTTTTCTTCCCCTCATCGGTGTCGCCCTTTCCTTACTCCTGGGCTCAGCCCGTAGGGTTGCTGAGAGGACGGATGTTCAGTCCTGAGTGAATTCAGCACAGCACCTGTGCGCCTCAACTTGGTGATGACTTAGGGGGCGCTACCTCTCAGAGCAGCTGAGCCGGAGTTCTCAGCTCTCCCTTCTTGCCTTCGGGGCAGCGGTCTCTGCTGCCACTCTATCGCGTCTACTTTCCTGTCCCCCCTCTTGTGACTTCAGATTTGTTTCTGTGTGCAGGCTGTGCAAATGAAATATGCATGACAGAGGAAAATGTTCTTTTGTAGAATATGGGTTTCAGTTAAAAAAAGAAAAGACTCTTCTTGCTTTGTAACCCTCTCACATCTTTTGTTCCTTGTGTTCCTTTACCTTCTCTCCTTGAGTTCTTTTTCCCAAACGTCTTCATTTCATTTTGCTTACAGACTTAGGCTTAAAATAAGACACACTGCTCAGGGAGAGAGATTTGTCAGGTATTTTTGATCTAAGGCATCTAATTCTTTGAATACCGACTTTTGTTTTGGCACAGGGATGCTAAACTGCTTGGTAGCTTCTATTTTAATGACAGAAACTTTGTGCTTTATATGACTTGAGCAGAGGTCTCGTGGTGGTACCCAAGGCTGTGGCCAGGAATGGGACCCAGGTGCTCCTTGCCTAGCTGTCTATGTGACCTGTTTCCCCAGGGACCACCCTGAGGACCTAAATTCCCTCTCATGGAGCTAACAGCAGTCTACCCTGTGCCCCTGCAGAACGGGTCATGACATCCACACATGTCCCATTCCAGTTGTTTGGTCACAGCTGTGAAGGCATAGGAAACTCTGCTGGCATAGTAGTTGAGTGCTATATCTGCTAACCAAGATGTTGGCAGTGTGAATCTGTCAGGCTCTGTCCGTAGGGTCACTATGAGTGAGAATTGAATCAATGGCAGTAGGTCTGTTTTTTTGCTGAGAGCATTATACAGTTCAGTCCTACATATCCGGAAAGTCACAAGTAAATTAAAAATAGCAAAGAAAATCAACCTGGTGAATTTTACCAAAGTTCCCTATACCTAAACAGAAAGCTTTTGTGCACTTGGTAAGGATTTTCTTTGATTTCAGATTAAATTTTGCCTGAGACATCTGGGAATGTCATCACTTGTGGTCCCATATGAGAGAAACTTGTCCACAAAGATTAAAAGAGAATAAGAACTCAGCTATATTTAAGACCAAGACGGGTTTTCTTGTTGCCATGGCAAAGGGTTTCCTGAGCTCCCGGGCCACCACCCCCAGAGCAGGGCACCTCCCGTGTCTCGAGTTTCCTCACGCTCACTCACTCTGCCTGGTGCTCTCTGTCATCCCAGCGGTCCCCTCTCCTCCCCTGGACACGCTGTTACTTCGCCCACTTTCAAATAAAGACTCTCTTTCTTCCCACTCCACATCTACAGGGGGAGGCAGAGAACAATGCAGCCCACAGTCCGGGTTTAGTCAGCCAGACTCCGACACGCTTGTTCCTAAGACTGCCGCTTCAACTTCCATCCCTACAAAGCAAGCTTGGAGAGACAGGCTTCTCCGTGCAGGGGCTACCTGTTACTGTACCTTTTAAGTATTGAGCTGTGTGCTTTCTCCGGCTCCTTAGAATCAGGCTTCCCTAAAAGCCAGATTACTTGCAGATATACTGAAAATTCCTAAGGATACCATGAGACTCCATGACATAAAGGTTCTTTCCAAACGTGGGGGTCTAGAATCATCTAGTCCAAGTCTTTCAGTCCCCAGACTGGAGCACTTGATTTGAGGAGAAGTAGAGGAGCCGTCACACCAGGGCTGAGCAGTGTTCAGCCAGAAACTGTGCCAGGATGCAGATTCTCCCTGGAAATCCAGGGTACCTCCCAGCAAAGCACACGCTCATACTATTAGTCTGTTATGCAGATGAGGGCACTGAATCACAGCACGACTCATTCACCGGACATCGTTCAGGACATAATTGCTTCCTTTTCTTCATTCTATTAGTAAACAGGTTATACCTTATTTTGCATTTCTGCTTGTGCAGTGACCTGCTTGAAGACAAAAAGACCTGGTTTGCTTTTTCCTTCCACACTCTGCTGCCGTTCCCCCCATCTGCCTGTCACCTCTTTGCAGATTGTAAATGTTGGCTGAATTAAATTTCTAGATTCATGGGGTTGGGAAATTTCTGATTTCAGCACCTATATATAAAATCATGGGTCTGTAAATCTCGGGATCCTGAGTCTAGGACACTTTGACTTTATACCATAAAGGGATTTTTGCTCAAATCACAAATCACTGACTTCATAGCCAAGAGACAGAAAAACCATATTATGGCTTTGCTGCTAAAACCCAAGAATATTAGCCTTATATTGTTTCCCTGCTTTTTTTCCCTCACTGTGTTCTCGTGCCTTGTCTTCTTGTCCCACGGTTCTTTGATCTGTCCAGTTTTCTTCTTTAAATAGAAGTAGAAGTTACATGTCATCATAGACCTTCACTCTGTATCCGTGGGGAGGTTCCTTCCAGGACCCAAATATCAAAGTCCTTGGCTGCTTAAATTCCTTGCGTATACTTATGTTGTATTTGCATGTGACCTGTACTTCCCCTATACTTGAAAGCATCTCTGGTTTACTTATAACATCTAACACAATGTAAATGCTGTGCAGAGTATTGCTATACTAGAACATCTAGGGACTATGACAAGACACCCAGTGAACAGTGTTTAGACAAGGAGAGCAGGACAGAGACCGAGGGTCCAGGAACTGGCGGGAGGTGCTGCAGGGTGTTCACGCCTCATTTCCTTTGCTCGCATCCCAAGGATGGCTTGATGTGGCAAATTCAAGTTTTGTTTTTGGAACTTTTTTCCAAATATGTTCAGCCTGCCATTGGTGGGATCCGTGGGTACCTGAGCCCAGGGAAATGGAGGGCCAGACTGTATAGTGCTTGCCAAGCCTTTTCCTTGTGTCAGCTAAACTGATGGTCGTAGTGGTCCTATCAGGTGCGTGAAGCAGGTATTCTTTTTTTCTTTCTCCTTTTCACCAGATGGTTGGAATGTTAAATTTATAGTTAAGAAGGTGAAATATCACTTGAAACCTAGTGGTTCTTTTGCTAGTTCTGGAGCATTTCTTTGGAATTAGTGGCTCTCAACCCCAGTCCCATACCAGGAAGCCCAGAGACTGTAACCAAGCCACTGGTGCCCAGGCTTCGCCCCAGGCCATGGAAGTCAGAGTCTCGGCAGGTGAGAACCCTTGGCTTCTGAACCCACCCCCAACCAGAAAACCAAAGCCACTGCCGTTGAGTGGAGTAATCCTCATAGTGACCCTGTAGGACAGGGTAGAACTGCTCCATAGGTTTCCAAGGAGTGCCTGGCAGACGTGAACGGCAGATGTAGCCCTTAACCACTGTGCACCAGGCCTGCTCTGAGATGCAGCCAGCCTTGCCAACAGCGCCTCGACCTCGTGCTGTTCTCTTACCTCTCTGGGGGGAGGGGACATGAGCATGGGGAAAGTATGATACGTTTGGGCGGATGGGGGTATTTGGACAAGTAACAGTATTTTGATGTTTTAGCTGGCGGCAACTCCTTAAATATTCTCCCAACTGATGTGTACAGACTGTGAGTTACTAAGCTTGATGGATTCCCTGTCACTGCTGTCATCCCAGTGTCCCTATCAGACTGTGTTTCTTTAAAATGTAAGTCTTCAAATCACAGAGGCTGGATCACTGTCGCCTGTTTTCTCGCTTGACATCACACTGGCTTTCATAAAGCACATAGTGCCCTTGCCTCTGAGTGGGGAAGGATTTGGAGAACATCGAGTCCAATAGCTGTGAAACTTTTATTCATCAAAGAGCTCTTTATAAAAATAAGAACCTGTATTAATAATTCTCAAGAGAAAGCCAGTGATGGCAAAGCTACTCAAGTTAGAGCAGAAGCTGGCCCCCAACATTGTTTAGCTTGGAACCTGCCCTTGTTCACATTCTAGATCCATAGCAATATGTGTTCAGTGAATGGTGCCCTATGACCTCCGCAGACGTAGGAAGTAGAGAACATAGTTTGAAAACAACTAACGTTGTCTCTGGTTCTTGTTCTGCTGCTGAGAAACCTTAGACCAAAGAAAGGGCTCAAAAGTAAGCAGAGAGGCCAGGACTTCAACCCAGACCCTCAGACTTTCTGTATATGTATGTGTATATATATATGTTTGCCTATTTACTGTAATTTATGATTGTGTGCCTGCTATCATGTTACCCGTGTGACAGTGGGGTAGTGGTGGGTTGCCAAGGCGTGGTGTCAGAACATAAATACTCTGGCTCCCACAGGGAAACTAAACCTGACTTTGGGAAGTCTTCCCAAGAGGGTAAATTTCCTCTCAGCCCACTCTCTGCTGTCTCCTCTTTCCTTCCCCTGGGATTGGCCTCCCAGTCCCCTCTCCGTGCTTGGGTTCGCATGAAGATCTGTTTAAGCTGTGACGCAGGGGAGTGTGGAGTTGGGGAACTGATGACATTGTAGACTGTTAATTGGATCTACGTCTAAATCTCTATTTATTTTTTGTCTGCTAGATAGTAAGAAAGTCACGCAGTTTCTCTGATGTCACTTGCTTTAATGTACCAGTCCTGTCTTCAACTCATTTGGAGAGGATTTTCTGTTGTATTTCATGTAGCCTGCTTTTACTCCATTAGTAGGAGCAACGAGAGCTACTCGGTTTTGGCTGGAGAACATCAAGGAAGGCACATGAAATCTTACTATTCCAGTCTTACTAACAGATTGGGTTAAGATGGCCTTCTAAACTAACACATCAGTTAGCTGGTTGGTATGATTCTTATTATAGTCACCATGAGTTTTGCTATATGTTCATATATTTAAATATATTTTTGTATTTCCTTATCTAAGCCCAATGTTTCCATAACTATATATGAAAATTAGCTCACTAGATATAACTAGATTGGCCTAAAAAATCATAATAAGCAAATGGAGCATTTTTTTTTAATTAAAAGCATACTGTCACTGTATTATACTACTGCAATACTCAAGGAATGGGGAGAAATAGTATAAGCCTGAAAAATAACTACATGAAAAAAACACATAAAGAAGGAAACTTGCAGGCTAATGTCTGCAAATGTGAGATAGAATATGCCAGCACTAACCATTCCATGGCATATTCTTTTTGGGATATGGAACAGGCAGTCACCTCTTTTGACTCTTAGTTTCATTCCATTGCAAAGAAGGAAGGAATACCTAGAGTCACTATACCAGAAAGAACTGGTCAATATTTGACAATTTCAAGAGGTACCATGTGAGCAGGAACCAATGATACTGAAGGAAAAAGTCCCAAGTTGCACTGGAGGGTGATAATGAAAAAGAAGTCTCCAGGAACTGACAGAATACCAACTGAGATGTTTCACCAAACAGATGCAGAACTGAATGTGCTTACTTATCTGGCCAACTGAATAGAAAAGATCTTTATGCCTATTCGCAAGAAAGGCAATCCCACTGAACGTGGAAATTATCAAACAGTATCATTAATAATACATCCTGGCCCCTAGGGTCGCCATGAGTCGGATCCGACTCCACGGCACTTGGCTTTGACAAGCATAATTTTGCTGAAGATCATTCAAAAATAGCTGCAGCAGTGCACTGACAAGGAACTGCCAGAAATTCAAGCCAAATTCAGAAAAATGTATGAACCAAATGTATCATTGCTGATGTCAGATGAATCCTGGCTGAAAGCAGAGACTACCAGAAAGATGTTTACAGGTGTTTTATTGACTATGGAAAAGCATTCTACTGTGTGGGTCATAACAAATTACAGATAACATTATGAAGAGTGAGAATTCCAGAACACTTAACTGTGCTCATGAGGAATCTGTACATAGATCAAGAAGCCAGTGTTCTAACAGAACAAGAGAATGCCGTGTGTCTTAAGGTCAGGGAAGGTGTGTTTCCAGATTGTATCCTTTCACCATTCTTATTCAAGCTATATGAAGAAAAATGGGGCATCAGGATTGGAGGAAGACTCACTAACAGTCTATGTTACACAGATGACACAACCTTGGTTGGTGAACATGAAAAGAATTTGAAGCATTTAGTGATAAAGAGCAAAGATCACAGCCTTTAATATGGATTATACCCTAACATCAACAAAGGAAAAGTCCTGCAGACTGGACCAGTAAGCAACATCATGATAAACGGAGAAAAGATGGAGGTTGTCAAGGGTTTCATTTTACTTGAATCAACAATCAACACCCATCAAAACAGCAGTCAGAAAATTGGAGGACACACTGTGCTGGGCAAATCTGCTGCAAGACACCTCTTTAAAGAACTGGAAAAGCAGAGATGTCATCTTGAAGACTAAGGTTCACTTGACTCAGGCCTTGGTATTTTCTGTGCTCTTCTATGCATGTGAGCTCTGGATGATGAATATGGAAGACAGAAAAAGAACTGATGCCTTTTAGTTGTTGTGTTGGGGAATGCTGAATATAACATGGACTGCCAAAAGAATGAACAAACCTGCCTTGGAATCGTGCAAACAGAATGCTCCTTAGAAGGAAAGTTGACCAAACTAAGTCTCACATACTTTGGGCGTTTTGTCAGGAGGTGCCAGGCTCTGGAGAAGGACATCATGCTTGGTAAAGCAGACGGCCAGTAAAAAAGAGGAACACCTTTAAAGAGATGGACTGACATAGCGGCTACAACAAGTTGTGTAAGTATAACAACGATCGTGAACATGGTACAGGGCCAGGAAGTGTTTCTTTCTGTTGTATGTAGGGTTGCTATGAGTTGGAACCGACTTGATGACACCTAGCAATGACAGCTGTTGACAGTGAAGGGTTATGTCTGCTCAAAGAAGTCTACCTACCAGCACGGGCTCCCTCAGGGAGACACAGAAGCCTGCAGAAAAGCAAAAGAACTCTGGGGCTTATATTAAAGGGCTAGAGAATTCTTACAATGTGGTTACCTTAGAGAACATGCATTTTATCACATGCCAACAAAGAGTTAAGAAGCTGTACATTTTAAGAAGAATATAAGGTTCACATTTCAGAGATTACCTTGAATAAATTACATTGTCCTGTAGCAATAATATGTTCAATGTGAACATTTGCATAGAGCTCAGTTTTGATAAAAATCCAAAATCTAGCTCACTGTGAAATTAACCTGTTAGATGGTAGCCTCGATCAGTGCCAAAACAAATGAACAAACAAAACAAAAACCCAAACCCACTGCTGTCAAGTCAGTTCTGACTCACTGTGACCCTGTAGAACAGAGGAGAAGTGCTCCTTGGAGTTTCCAGGGAGCACCTGGCGGAATGAACTACTGACCTTCTGGTTAGCAGACACAGCACTCAACCACTACCCCCACCAGGTTTCTGGATCAGTGCCAAGCAGAAGATACATGTGAACCAAATATCATGTATATAGTTTTAAACTTTCTAATGGACATTAAAGTAAAATAAAAAAGTGGATAAAATTGATTTAAATAACGTGTTTATAGAATTGAAAAGTTTCCAAAAAATCATTTCAGCAGATAATCAATATAAAATTATTAGTGAGATGGTTTCTGTTCTTTTGCCGCACCGCCATCAGAATATGGTGTGTATTTGGTACTGAAAGAACGTCTCAGCTTTGGAATGTGACAGCCCTGGTCACGTTTCAAGTGCTAAGCAGCACGTGTGCTTGGTGGCTCACCTACTGGACAGCAAGAGTTGTCAATGATCCAGATAATGGGAAACCTTTCATTTAACTATTCCCAGAATTTTTCTTTCTTTAGTTATGTGATGATTTAAAAAAAAAAAAAAAAAGTTTAATTACATTGAGGTTTTAGTCATGTGTTTAAAAACCCCTACTAAAGATGAAAGACTGTTATGAGGTGCTGGCAACTTGCCTCTGACTTACAGTGTGTCTGTGTACAGTGGCTGTGTTTGAGCGTATTTTTGCAGCCCCTCTCAGTCCCTGTTATTGAGAGTCTTCCTCCTTTATGCTGATCCTCTACTTTACAACGCATGGTGTCCTTCTTCAGGTATTGGTCCCTCCTGATACCATCTCAAAAGCAAATGAGATGAAGTCTCAGCATCCTCCCTTCTCAGGAGCGTTCAGTCTGTGCTTCTTCCAGGATGGATTTTTTGTTGTTGTTGTTTCTGTGGTAGTATGTGGTGTATCCATTATTCTTCCACAACACCACAGTTCAGAAAGCATCAATTTTTTTCTTCTGTCTTCCTTATTCATTGCCTAGCTTCCACATGTGCATGAAGCAATTTGAAATAAAGAAAGGGTCTTCCACTAAGGGTGCCATATCTTTGAACCTGAAATAAAACAAGTTGTGTAAATTTGCAGTTTTAATTGTTTTATTAGTTTGAAGCACGTCTGATGGCATTATGTGTGGAAAAGAACTTCGGGTAAATGACCACCTCAGTGCCTTACGCTGTATGTAGACCCACCGCACGTCACAGGCAAGCTGACAGCAGCTTAGAACAACAGTCTTTAATTCTTTAGCAGGGGTTCTTAAACAAACAACTCAAACCTCAATGTAATTAAGCTTCTTTTTTTTTTAAATCATCACACAACTAAACAAAGAAACATTCTGGGAGTAATTCAGGGAAAGGCTTCTCATTATCTGGATCATTGGCAACTCTTGCTGTCCAGTAGGTGAGCCACTGAGCACATGGGGCCAAAAAGAATCAGTTATCATAGCCTGGTATCTTTCTCCATTGACAGTCACAGCCTCTCCTTGTTCATCTTGGAAAAAATAGGGGCCAGTGATTCTGCTGGACCCAAGCCACACCAAATGGCAACTTTTGGGGAATGAAGTGGACGTTCTTGAATCTCCATCGGATTCTCATCGCTCCAAATAGGACAGTTTTGTTTATTAACAAAACCATTCATCTACCTATGGGCCTCATAGCTGAAGATGATTTTTCTGCCAAAAGTAGGGTCACCTTGCAATTATTCCAGAGCCCAGTCAGCAAATGTATGGCACAATTTATGGTCATTGGACTTTAGTTCTTGAGTTAAAACAATTTCATAAGGGTAAAGCTTCAAATCTAGGTGCAAAATATGCCAAATTGTGGTTGACAAGAGGCCCAGTTCTTGTGCTCAGTGTGAAACGGTTTGGGATGGATTCTCATGACCACTGGGACAACCGTTAAGCCGTTGGTAATGCGCTTATGGGACTATGTGGTTCATTGACGCACAGGTGGTGTCTGGTTGGCAGCAGACCCAGTTTTCTCAAACTTTTTGTTTCAGCATCAAATTATTGTCTCAGTGGGACAACTACGCACATTGTGAATTTCACTTAACAGCACGAAGTGTTTGGTGAATGGGACACTCATGTTAATAATAGGCTTTAATAATTCCTATACACTGTGGAGTTGTATTACTTTTAATCCCATCTGTCAAGATTAATTAAAACAACATGATAAATATGGCCTTTATAGCTTCACAAATATTGGCACGGTGAGCTTTCAAAAATATGACATCCTTTTTGAAAGACTCTTTACCATGGCTTAGGTCAGGCACTTTAGTCCTCAAAGTGACATCTTTGCTTTTCAACACTTTCAAGAGGTCTTTTGCAGCAGATTTTACCAATGGGATAGTTAGTTTGATTTCTTAACTGCTGCTTCCATGGACATCGATTGTGGATCCAGGACAAATGAAATCTTTTCTCTGTTTATCTTGATGTTGCTTATTGGTCCACTTGTGAGGATTTCTATTTTCATTGTGTTGAGGTGTAATCCATACTAAAGGCTGAGTCTGGTGTTCATCAAAATCAGACTGCTGAGGTTCAAATCCAGTTCTACCATTTATAAACTGTGTAATGTTAGGCCAATTGTTTAGCTTCTCTGTGCCTCAGGTGTGTTGTCTGTGAAGTTTGTATGATAATTCATCTGCCTAGTTGTAAAGTTCAAATGGAACAAAGTATGTCTTACACTTTGTACATAGCTGTTCTTTTAAATATATCGTTGTAAATGTTGTAGATACATCTTTCCCTTTGCCAAGAAATGAATCATAGCAGTTCAGATAATGAGAAAATAATGAGACCAAATTGTATATCTGATGATCCAGCTGATTCTGTTGGGGGAAGTTTACCAAATGGGGCAAGTAAATATTCTAGCATGAGCTATATGCTCTACCAGAGATTTCTTGAAATCAAGTCTTGAATGCTGTTATGACTCAAACTTAAATCTGTTGTGTATTAAGCTCCAAAGCTGAAACAGAGATGGATTGACACACTGGCTGCAACAGAGGGCCCCAGTGTAGCAGCAGCTGTGAGGATGGTGAGGGCTGGGCAGTGTTTTGTTCTGTTGTACGCAGGGTTGCTGTGAGTTTGAACTGACTCAGTGGTACCCAGCAGCAACACTCAGCTTTTAGTTGCATTACTAAATTCTTATGCTTTCCATGAAAGGTTTAGTCCTCCCTCTCCTTTTATGTAAATTTAAAGACCACCTTTCCTAACTTACTGATAACTAAACTTAGTTATAGAGGAGAGAATAGGGCATAAAATTCATCTACTCTATTATTTCCTTTTTACAAATGAAAAAGACACCCTGTGAATGTGAAATCCTGTCATTTTTTTTTATCTTCTTCAGTTAGAATATTTATGATTTTAGGAAGACCAAAAAGGAAATCTGAGATTGACCTGTTCTAGTCAGTGGTTCTTAATAAATAAGTTACTTACTTTTCTCCATGTACAAAGGCCTAGAACATACTATTCTGCATTAAAGCCAGAATGCTGATGGGGTAGAGGCTAACCAAAAGCATATGAGATATTTGATCTGACTTCTGAGCTAACTTACAGTTCAGGCAGCTTTTCTCAGTGTGTTCAATCTAATAGTCTGATAAACTTAAAAAGTCTTGCAATCTTTATTATATTTAGAAGAAATACTTTGAATAATTTAAATAACATTACTGAAAATGAAAGCAGTGGCATTGTGGATTTTAAAAAAGTAATACCCGCACACACAGACACACACACAGAAATCCAGATCGACATCTGCGTGTCTCTCACGCGATCACAGTACAAGCATCAGTGTGATAATTCTGCCCATAGATTTTTTTTTCCTTTCCTATGTGATGTCAACAATAGTACTTAGCAAAGAGTGCTTTTAAAACTAAGTCTGTTCCTCCCAGTTGTCTGTTTTCTCCATCTCTTAGGACTGTATTCAAATCTCCCTGTCACTTTGCAGGTAGCAGTTCAGATGAGACAGAAAATTAAGGCATATGTGCAGATAGGTATAGCTCTCAGAAGCAAACACAGATACACTCACATTTGACTTAAGTTTGACTTCAGTGTGCATGGACACACCTCTCCATGGATGACCTCTTCTTCCCTGTTCAAGTAAAGTGAGCCACTTTGGGCCTCTTAAAACCATTAGAACATTGATTCCTGACTCATGACAGGCAAACATACAGTAACCCAAGGAAAAACCAGATTGACGGCTAATTTCGGTTATCAAAGTAAGATCCTAAGTCGTGAAATTCTCCTAAATATCTTCTAATGGGCCACTTGTTTTATTTATTCTGTTTATTAGGCATCATCAGAAATATGATATGAATAGCTTTTGTTTTGATGTGTTCATGTGTTGATTTGATTCTGACTGACCTGCAGTGGCCTTACATTTTACTGAGCATGGTACCGTTGTCCTGAAGTCACTCTGTGTGTCTGCAACAGAGAATGCATCATGTGCCAACCACAGTGTGCTCACGGAATTGGAGTGTTTTCTTTGACAAGAAGGAGGAAAACAGAGCTGAACTCTCGGAGGGTCTGAAAATTGGAGAACGGCCTAGATAAATAGAACTGTCGCATCAGGAAGACCTGGTCTTGAATCACAGCTAACCGTTTTCCAGCTCTGTGTCTCCTGTAGTTACTTAACGTTTGAGTCACCCTACAGTGAAGATAGTAATCCTTAGTTGTGAGGATTAAATGAGCTAATGAACCTACAGTGTCTGGTGTCTAGCATATGGTCTTCTGTCTCTCAGCCGGAGATGCAGTAATAGAGGCTATTGATATTGGCAGTGTTGTGGTTGTGAAGATGATCACTGTTTTCCCATCACAGAAAATAGAAGTGTGGCTTCCGGGCAGGGTAGTGACAAACCCAGCACTGAGAGAGACGACAACATTTCAGGGACAGGTGGAGGGTATGGGAGAAGTCAAAAGCTTAGAGGAATTGTCTGTTTCATTTTTCCTCCCACAGAACTGCTAAAATTGGAGCAAATATGGTTGATGGTTAGAAAAAGCTGGATTAAGTTTACAAAGAAATTATTTTCCTTTTCTGTAGTCACTCCCATCTTTCCATGTGAACCCCCAAAATAGGAAGTGCCAGAAAACCCCATCCTTCCTCTTTTCATCCTGTCCTTCTTTATTTATTTTGGAACTTTTATTATTTCCACTGAAGAGTTAGTCACCACATGACCTCCCATGAGTGATGAGGTTTTGTGGTCCTCGTTTGAACCGGCCCATACTGCTGTGTTGGAATCCAAGTGGCATTGTCCGGCATCCGGAACCTGGTGTTCACTAGTGCAATCACTTCACTGTAACAGGCAGTGTTCTGGCCATTTGAGCTAGTCTCCAGCTCATCTCCTTTCCTGAGTGGTCTTCGCTGAGAGGCCAGAGACTTGGAGACCCACTCAGACATCACACACCTGACCTTGTTCTTTAGTTGTTACTTAAGAGCCAACTTTGATGTAAAAAGCCCTTCAACTCTGAGGAGGCAGATTATGCACGACTCACTCTAGTACTGTTCCTCAGCCAAATGAAACTGTGTGGCTGCGTGTGTGGAAAGCCTCTGTTAATTTAATGAGAATATCTTGAGACACAGAGAAGCTATTCATTTTCCATTATGTCAGAAGAGAAGGTTATGAGTCTCACTAACAATTCCTTATGTCTTCTCTTATGTGCAGGAAGAACACGCAGAAGCTTTGCCAAGGACAAGGTATGTGCAGTTATTTCCTGATGTTTGTCCAATCCACTCTGACATTTGAAGAACTATAGAGGGTGGTATGTTAAAAATAATAGAATATATAATATATATAATTATATATAAAGTATATACAATATGAGAATATTATAATTTTATGAGCTGTGTAAAGAATGTTACCTGAAAGTAAGCAGAATTTGGTATGCAATTAGTTACTGATGTGCAGTTAGGTCTATTGAGAAAGAAGTTACACAGGTATTGACAGAGGAATTAAGTTTTTCGTCACTTCTTATTGGCTTATATATTTAGATATTTCAATTCTATTTCTTTTTTAAATATATATATTTTAAATTGGTACATCACCTATAATTTTTCCTTGTAAGAGAGTGTTTACATAATCTCTTTTCCAGAAATCAACCAAATCAAGCAGAGACCATAATCCCAAAGGCACACATATATATCATTGTATAGTCTTCTTGAATTATATTCATTTTTTAATTTCTAATATGTATACAATTCCTCATGGATTTCAGCAGTTAAAATCCACCAGGTGCTCCTGAGAACCTCTGTGCAGCAGTTCTGCTCTGTCCTTTAGGGTCACTGAGGCAGAATTGACTCAACAGCAATTTTTTGTTTTTTTGTAAGTAATGAAACATAACCTCATTAATTTTCAGTTCTGTTCAAGAGTAGCTGGCCATGACTAGAAGAGAGGCCTGAGGGTCCAGAGACCCTTGTTCCTGCCCTGGCCACATCTGCTCTGTGACCTTTAGACAGACACTGGACTTTCTGGAGCCAGTTTTCTGAGCGTTGGAATTGAGAACCTTCACTCTTCTAAGGAAACTCTGGTGGTGGTGGTTAAGTGCTGTGACTACTAACCCAAAGTTTTGCAGTTTGAAGCTACCAGGGCTCCTTGGAAACTCTGTGGAGCAGTCCTGCTCTGTTCTTTAAGGTCACTGTGAGTTGTAATCCACTCAATGGCAGTGGTTTCTTTCTTCCTTTTTTTTTTGTTAAAAAAACTCTTGTTAATAACATTGCATAAAATGGGAATTCCAGAACACTTAACTATGCTCTTAGGGAATCTGTCTGTGGATGCAGACGCAGTCATGCAAACAGAACAATGGGACACTGCATAAAGTCAAGAAATGTGTATGTCAGGGTTGTATCCTTTCACCACACCTTTTCGATCTGTATGCCGAGAACATAATCTGAGAAGCTGGATTATCCAAAGAAGAGGAAGGCATCAGGATTGGAGGGCGACTCATTAACAACCTGTGATACGCAGATGATGCCACCTTACTTGCCAGAAGTAAAGAAGATTTGAGACACTTACTGATGAAGGTCGCCATGAGTCGGATCCGACTCGATGGCACTTGGCTGGCTGGCTGGCACTGATGAAGGTCAAGGACTGCAGCTTTCAGTATGCCTTGCACCTCAACATCAAGAAAACAAAAATCCTCACAACTGGTCCAGTAAGCAACATCGTCATAAATGCAGAAAAGATCAAGCTTGTCAAGGCTTTCATTTTACTTGTGTCCATAATCAGTGCTTATGGAAGCAGCAGTCAAGAAAGCAAAAGACACATTGCACTGAGAAAATCTTCTGCAAAGGATCTCTTTAAAGTATTGAAAAGCATAGATGTCACCTTGAAGACTAAAGTTCACCTGACCCCAGAAATGGTATTTTCAGTCACATCACAGGCATGTGAAAGCTGGACAATGAACAAAGAAGACAGAAGAGTTGATGCCTGTGAATTGTGGTGTTGGAGAAGGATGTTGAACATACTATGGACCGCCAAAAGAACAAACAGATGTATTCTAGAAGAAGTACAATCAGCGTGTTCCTTGGAAGCAAAGATGTCAAGACTGCATCTTACGTACTTTGGACATACTGTCAGGAAGGATCAGTCCCTGGAGAAGGACATCGTGGTCAGTAGAGCGGAGGATCAGTGAAAAAGAAGAAGACGCTTGATGTAAGGTGTTGACACAGTGGCCGTAACAGTGGTCTTAAGCATAAAAATAATTGTGGACATGGGGCAAGACTAGGCAGTGTTTCATTCTGTTGTGCCTAGGTTTGCTGTGAGTCAGAACTGACTCGACTGCACCTAATGCAACAACATTAATAAAACAATTTAATTTCATCAACTTGGTGAGAAATAAGCTAATCTGATAGATCTAATGTTCTCAATATGCTATACAATGCTATGCAATTAGTTTATACCAAAAAAAAAAAACCCACTGTCATCGAGTCAGTTCCAACTGACAGTGACCTTGGGGGCAGAGTAAAGAGTAGAACTTCCTCATAGACTTTCCAAGGAGCACCTTCTGTATTCGAACTGCTGACCTTTTGGTTATCAGATGTAGCCCTTAACCACCATGCCACCAAGGTTTATAGTTGTTCAAAAATTATAAAATTTCAAGGCATTATCTCCTTACTGTCCCTTACATTTGGTGGCAGTGTGATCAGCAACTTACCCTCTAAATGTTGTCATTTCTACTAATTTATCTACCCACCGGAGAGGTTGACTTTTGTTTTCTTTCCACTATGCACACTGCAGAAAAATAGAATATTAGAAATATATATGTGTGTTTTTTTTATGTGTGCATGTATGCAAAAACACACACACACTTTTAGCAAAAAATTAATAAAAGAACGGAAAATACCAAAATTGAGGTGTGTAAACTGTTATCATATTAGTTTAAAATTTTCACGACTGGTTTCTTTGCACATATATTTCTAAATTAAGATAGGTCATAATGTGTATTTTGTCTTTGACTCCTTTTAAAAATATACAAGGTGCGAATATTAAGCCCTTGAGCTTAATTTTTCTAAATGCTACATACCTCTTTGCTGAATATCACTGTGGTCACCTTTGAAATATTCACCTTGAGAAGCTATGCACTGATGCCAATACCTAGTCTATCCTTCAAAGCGATTTTGGAACTCTTTCTGGAATGGCCATTGTGCACAGTGCCACAGTGGCAAGTTTGCAAACTTAATGGTATAGTTGTGAGGGAATTTTTAGCCAGTAAGCAAATAACTGTTCTGGAACACCATCTCTACTCACCTGATCTAGCGCCTGATGACTTTTTTCTTTACTTGAAGATAAAGGAAATATTGAAAGGAAGACATTTTGATGACATTCAGGGCGTCAGAAGTAATATGACAACAGTTCTGATGGCCATTCCAGAAAAAAAAAAAAACCAGTGCCATTGAGTCAATGCCGACTCATAGCAAGCCTAATAGAACAGAGTAGAACTGCCCAGAGAGTTCCTAAGGAGCATCTGGCGGATTTGAACTGCTGGCTTTTTGGTTAGCGACTGTAGCACTGAACCACTACCCCAGCGGGATTTCCCATTCCAGAAGAGTTCCAAAATTGATTTGAAGGGTGAACTAGGTGCTGGCATGAGTGCATAGGCTCCTAAGGGGACTACTTCGAAGGTGACTGTAGTGATATTCAGCAATGAGGTATGTAGAACTACTTTTTCTAGGAGGAATTTGCTAATCGGTAGTTCTCATATATATCATAAATGTATTTCCATATCAATAAATAAAAGCACTTAATAGAATTTTCCTTTATGGATAAATGTGTATACAATTTTCCTTTATGGGTAAACAAATATATATTTAACTAATGCTTTACTGTAACTTTACTTTCTTTTTTTATTTTTGCTTTATAAACAGTTTCAATGACTATTCTTTAGCAATGGCCCCTGTAAGAAAATCTTGATGATCTAAAACCTTTTAGACTCTTAATTATTTCCTTAAGTTAAATTCCTAGAAAATAAAACTGAATCAGCAGATGTGTTCAGTTTAGGGCTTTTGAGGAGGATAATGATTTTGAGATGTTTTGCATTCTTCTCTTACTGGTATCACACTACGTGACCTTGGCTGTTCTCATCAGAATTAGCCATCTGACATTGGAATGAACCACTTCCACAGAGAAATCTTACTAATTTGACTTTAAGCAAAGTTAATCTTATGTCATGAATTCAGGTTTTAAAAAGTGTTCAGTTATTTCAATACATGTTCTGAAGTTTCAGAAACTCAATTCCAGCTTCTGTGTGTTTCTTCTCTCGCTCCTGTACAAATTCCATGTGCTCAGGACCTACTGTGAGCAAGACTCATTGCCGCCGACTCACAGCAGTTCTCACAGTGACCCCTTGCTATGTGCGCAATGCATGCTCTGGGCTCAGCTGCTATATCAATGAACTGCCTCTCAGTCACAGAACTGGCAGTCTGACCATTCCCCTGATCTACAGTGTGAACAGCACTATAACCAAGCTTCATTAAAAAGCACAATCTTATTATCGACTCTCTAAGAAATAGAATGGTCGTTCTTATTCTTAGTGTCTCACCCTGAGTATTTTGAGAGCCACAGCTCTTGTCGTTGTTAGTTGCCAACACGTTTTAGGAGCAGATGGTCTAGTGTATATGTCAGGGCACCTCTGCATGGGTTTGAACCTGCAACCTTTGGGTAGTGGCTGAGTGTTTGACCATTTGCACCACCTCAGTTCTCCTCAGCCACTGTAGAAAGACTGTTCTATCTTCTCTGTGCTGTCTTTCATAGTGTGCTGCCCTGTGAAAACACTTCCTTTACTGCCCATTCCACTCACTACTGACAAGTAGTCCTTTTAGCCTTTCTGGAATATTACCAGGAACTGCTAGCTTGCTACTCCACAAGGCAGCCCATTCCATTGCTGGGTAGTACTGATGACTGAAATACTACTCCACACCTTGAGGTGAAGTTGCTATTTATTATATGGACCTATGGGTCCTAATTTTAACCCTTGGGGAGATACAAAATCTGTCTAATTCAACTGATATGTTTTAAGAACTTACTGTGAAACTGTTATAATTAGTATGGGCTAATTTCTCTTTCACAAAATATTATTTCTGATATTTTGTGTAGTTATCAAGTTTTTCAAAGCATCCAAGTTAGGTAACTTAGGCTATTCAAGATACTTGAACACATACTATACCAAACCTGCTAAGCTCTTATGTGGGCTGGTATGTAATTGTCTACAAGGCAACAAATAGTCGCCACAGTTCTTGAGCATGTATATGGGCTGCTTAGAGGGAGTCTCACAGCTGACCAGAAGAATACAAGAATTACTAAGAATTTCTTTTTAAAAATATAAAAAGTTATTTGCCCTAAAATATTAGTGTGACACAAGAAACCTTGCCATGGCTGTGTGAACTTGGTAGAGTAGAGAAAGCTGAATGGAAAACCCAAGAGCCTGATGTATTCATCCTCTATCTGCCACTGTAGGTAACTTCTGCAGGTCTCATTTTCTTCATCTATAAAAAGGCACAAATGTCTTTGAAGGAATTCTAAATTCCAGAAATTTTAGACTGAATCTTGTACTTTGTTGTTCTGGAATTTAGATTACGAAGCTTTGGAGAGCTGTTAGGTCATAGATTTGTTGGAAGCTTTCTCTTCATGCTGCCTGCATCCCTGATGGCATCTCGTCAGTCTTGGCTCCCCTTCTCTAAGTGCTGATGGCGTCTAACAGAGCACTTGATGTAAAAACATCCATTGTTACATGTGTTCAGGGTGACTGTGTCCTACAAGGGTTGCATTTTTTAGCTGACGTAACCTTTAGCATAACTCTCTAAGATTGCAGATATCCTCATCCTCATTTTAAAGGCACAGAAAGGCTACATAACTTCTACAGTATCAAGTAGAAGAAGCAGAGGTTGAGTAAAAGACTAGCTTTGGACTCTGTGTTCCCACTACATTTACAAACAAACAAGCAAAAGAACCCATTGCCGTCAAGTTGATTCTGATTCATGATGACCCTATAGGACAGGGTAGAGCTGCCCCATGGAGTTCCCAGGGAGTGGCTGGTGGGTTCCAGCTGCTAGCCTTTGTGATCGGAGCTCAATGCTTAACTCCTGCAGCATCAGGGCTCCTTCTTGGGGGATTTAAAATGATTGCACTCCACATGGTAAACTCCAGATAACTTGTTGATGACTTGGTTGTCTCAGTGATAAATACCCTCTAATAAGGCAACTGTGATGTGCAGAAGAACAAAGCCAGCCAAGTGCCGCTGAGCAGAAGAACAAAAGGAAATCAAAATATCAGTCTACATCCTTGTGAACTATACAACTCAGAGACATAAACAAAATTTAACCATTTTTTAATGCTTGTTTCACTCAAATGACCAAATCTTATACCATAATAAGCTTGAAATACTCTTGTTTTAAAAACAACCTTCTATTAATAACTAATAATTTCTCTTTTAGACCTTCATTGTGCTTTGTTCTGTAGCACATTGCCTTTTCTTTGATTTTTATGTTTTCTGATTATGTTTCCTGCTTATTTCTTCTCTCTTTTCTGATGTATATTTTCCTACTTCTTCTGCCTTGTCTCATTTATTTTTTTTTTAAGTATTTTACTACCTAAGGGACTTAGTTTCATTTTTCTCTTATCCCTACCCTTTAATTGGTGCTATTGCCTGTCTTTGCTTGGCCACTAAGTACATTCTGTAAGCATAATCTGTTAACCATAGCTTTCTACTGACACTTCACTGTTCACATTCTCTGGTTAAAACAGATATTAATGTTCAGGGTCTGCCTATGTGAGGAAATAAATAAAAACCCATCTCAGTTCTGACTCATAGTGACACTACAGGTCAGAGAAGAACTGCCCCTATAGAGTTCCCAAGGAGCACCTGGCGGATTTGAACTGCCAACCGTTTGGTTAGTAGCTGTAGCGCTCTACCACTCCACTGCCAGGGTTTCTATCATCAACATAGAGTGGCAAAAAGAAAATCCAGTGTGGGCTTTCATTCATTCAAAAACTAACAAGCCAATGAACAAAAGCACTTAGAAGTAAAACTGAACTTCAAGTGGAAACTGAACAAACCAAACCCATTTCTGTTAGTTCATTCCTACTCACAGAGACTCTGTAAGACAAGGTAGAACCATCCTGTAGGGTTTCCAGGGAGCTGAACACCTAAGGACTAAGCCACCAAGGCTGTCACATGAAGAGAGAAACTAGAGACGTGACAGGACGTTGATGAAAGTCTGAGGAGTAGTCTGATGTGCCCTTTTCCTTACTCCCCTGCCCTTGCTCCCTTCCTCCCACTGCCTCCGTTACCCTCCTTTTTCTTTGCTTTCTACTTTTCTTCTACTGTTTCTGTGTTGCATGGCTGAATCATCATAAAAATACATGACTTTGCATGTGTAAGAAGCCAAGTATTGTCTTCCTTTACACTCTGGCCTCTGGTGACACTCAGGGGTAGCCCTGAAATCCAAGCAACGTAAATTCTGACTAACCGTTATCTTATCTCAAGCCATAGAGTCAAAGAAGTTTTCTTAACTGCTCAAAAATACAGTCATTGTCACAACTGACTGCATAATTAAAAACCTAAAAGGCTAGCGAGGCCTGATAAGAAATAGCTATTCAGATTTACAGTTGTATTTTAGGAATTCTTTTTCAGTGGCTTCCAGTGAAAGGTGACCACTGAAATGATCCCGGAGCAGCCTCTTCCAGTTGACACATGCGTCAGAGTGGCCCAGCAAAGGGTGTGAGGGCGTGGCACAACAGGAAACCCAAGTGGAAGACCATATGCCCTGATGAGCAGCAGGGACAGTCCTAGGCTTCTCCAGTGCTGGGCACAATGGAATCCTGGTGGAAAAAAGCAAGCCAAGAAGTGTAGTTATGAAAATTAACATAAGAAAAGAAAAATAACGTTTTTTGGTTTTAGTAAGGTTCTAGTGTTGCGCATTTTCTTCCTTCTGACATAATCTGGCTCTCTGGTTCAAGGTCACACTTTAACCCTTGATTTTCTTCCAGTGAGAGGAAGCTTCTAACCAAAAAGTTCAGCAATTTAAATCCACCAGATCTTTTTTTTTAGCTATGGCATACATCCACACAAGTAGCCCCTACAGCTACCAGGGTTTCCTGTAATGTAAGAAGACTTATAAAAAAAGATTTAAAAGTAAAGTTCAGAGGCAAAGGGATGTTATTAATCACATGACACCACACGTACTTTTGCTATAATGTCTACTTGATATCTGTAAGATCTCCTTGGAAATGGTGTGGGGCAGTTCTCCTGTATTCTATAGTCTCTATGAGTAGAAATGAAATGTGTTTTTTTTAACTGTGTTTTTCCCCTGTTTTCTATTTTTCTTGTGCTGCTTCTCTAGTGCTTGGCTAAATCATCATAAAATCATAAAAATATGTGAATTTAGATTCCTTGCTTTTTGGTATCTTTATTTGGAGCCCTGGTGATGTAATGGTTGAGTGCTATAGCAGCAAATTAAAAGGTCAGCAGTCTGAGTCTATCAGCCACTTCTTGGAAACTACCCCATAGGTTTGCTATCAGTTGAAATCAACAGTAATGACCTTAGTGGGTTTTTTTCTTTCTTTCTTTCTTTTTTTTTTTTTTGTCTTTTCACTTGCTTTTTTCCCCCCCTTCTATGTGAAATACAAGATGTTCAAACACACTTAGAAAAAAGTACA
This sequence comes from Heterohyrax brucei, assembly GCA_028571685.1. Classification (NCBI taxonomy): domain Eukaryota; kingdom Metazoa; phylum Chordata; class Mammalia; order Hyracoidea; family Procaviidae; genus Heterohyrax; species Heterohyrax brucei. Next base: position 10,060,334 of record CM053164.1, on the reverse strand, counting down.
GCTAAAAACATCACAATTCATTTTGACTAAAGCTTGGTACCTGATCCATTAGTATAAAGTATCATCTATTTAAGATATCAACAGTGTCATATTAAGGAGTTATTGTTAGTTTTTTAGGTGTGTTAACATGGTCGTTTAAAAATGTAGTAACTGGTGCCTATATTGACTTGGGACCGGAAGAACTGGATGGTGCCCAGCCACCACCTGTGATAGCTACGATGGAGCTCACTAAATTGAGTCTCACTGGCAACACAAGAATAAAAAGGGGTGCACCCTGAGATTCTCACTAAAAGACTGCAAGTGATGGTCCAGTGGTTTCGGGGTTCCCCTGGGAGCATGGTCCCTCTCCCTGATGCTGTCCTTGACCATAAATCATGACGAAGGTCCACTCTTTGGACAGGAATGAATTGGACTTGGCAATGCAGAGTGACCATATATTGGATGCACTTTATGGTTCTGTACATCTGTAGGATATCATCCTGCTGACCTCTGGCTGGAGGAAGGAGAGTGGGTAGAGAGGAGGGGAAAGGAGACTGTTGGGAGGATGAGACATGTATGGAGCAGAGAGGAATAGCGTGCTGTCACCGGACAGGGAGAGCGGTGGAAGCTGCATATAGGTGGGCATGTAAATTTATACGGGAATGTACATTTTCACTCAGTCATGTTAAATAAAAAATTTTTTTAAAAATGTAGTAATTGTATTTCAAGGATGCCTTTTGAAACATTGCTAGATAAAATTAATGACTTCTGGAATTTGCATCGAAATAATAGAGACATGGGTATTGAATGAAGGTACAGGTGAAATGACATTATAACTGAATGAGGGGTGGCAACTGAGGTTTATTATATGAGTCTGTAAAATTTATGAACTTAAAGTCTTCTGTATTAAAGTGTTACAATGACTGACAGGTAGCATAACATAATCATTGAAAATACACCTCTTACTGGCAGCCTGGCTAGAATAAATCCAGTCGCATCCCTTTTTGGCTTTGAAAACGTAGGACTGAATTTCCTGTCTATGTTTCAGTTTCCCCATCTTTAAAATGAGGAAAATAACAATCTGAACCTCACTGGAAAGTATAGAGTCAGACTTGTGACCTTCTGGTTAACAGATCAGTCCTTCATCACTGTAATGCATAAGTAAACAACCAGTACATTATGACAAGAAGTAGCTAAAAAGGTTGAAGCTATACCCTACAGAGTAGAGTTAAATTTCTTTTTCCTCCAGTTTAACAGCATTTCTGTACAGTATGACCCCAAGCCTGTACCTGACATTCCTGGATACGTAGTTCATTTTCCTATCTCTACTGTGTCTGCTATGGAACTGTGATGACACGCTGGGTAAGAGCTTGACTGGTAATCAAAAGGTTGGCCGTGGGAATTCATCAAATTCATCAGCTGCACCTTGGAAATCCTTTGGGGGCATTCCTGATCTGTTCTATAGGGTCCCTATGAATTGGAATTGACAGGAAGGCAACTTTATTTTTTACTTTGTTATGCATTCGCACACTCACACTCGTACTTTAACTATAATATCTGGTTAAAATGCCACTTCCAGTCTACCTGGTGAAATCCTAGTCATCCTGAAGGCTTAGCGCGAAGGTCAACCCCTAAGTGACAGCTGGTCTCCCACAATCCCTGCACACCAGCCCTGTTCCCAGAGCACTTGCTCCTCTGCTCTTCCTCTGTGGCATATTTTCTTATTTCCGGTGCTACACAGCAGTTACCCTGCTGTATTATCTTCACCTGTCTTTGTCCCTGCTCCGGTCAAAGCACACAGTAAACTCATGGCCATCAAATCGATTCCAACTCATAGTGACCCTATAGGACAGAGTAGAACTGAGACTTTCCAAGGAGCACATGGTGGATTCAAACTGCTGACCTTTTGGTCAGCAACTACGGCTCTAACCACTGCACAACCAGGGCGATGAGGATCAATAAATGTTTGCTAGGCTCACCAGCAGTGCAACAGAGGCTCTAGGGGCTCTAATAGAAGGACCTCTGGACAAAGTCTTGGGATTTGACTCTTGGTTCTATCTCTACCCACTAATTCTCTCTGTGGGACAGTTGACGAAATTGGTCTTTTCTTTCTGTCTTACTGAAGTATGCTTTACAAGTTTTGTGAGTTTATGATGTAAAACCAAAAAAAAACCCAAACCCATTGCTGTCAAGTTGGTTCAGATTCATAGTGATCTGAGAGGGTAGAGGAGAACTGTCCCATGGGGTTCCAAGGAGCATCTGATGGATTTGAACTGCTAATCATTGGGTTTGCAGCTGCCACAGGTAGCCCTACAGCTACCAGGGTTTCCTGTGACGTAAGGAGACTTATAAAAAAAGATTTAAAAGTAAAATTCAGATGCAAAGGGATATTATTAATCACACCACACACTAAAACTTTATGCTTGATATTAACATATACTCTTTATTTTAAAAAAAATATAGAGTTTTTATGAATCAGAATCTCCTTGAAGGCAGCAGTTTATGCTTTGGTCACATTAGTCCTTCTTTCTCAGGTGACTCCCATGAGCCTCTGGAAGAATTTAGAAAAGAATCAAGCCCAAATCTCCCAGAAAGTGAGTCCACAGTTTGGGATTACTGAAAGTAGACGCTAAGAACTCTGACATGCCAAGAGTGATTAAGAACATTCCTTTCAATTTGGAGTTGGGACTCAGAAAGACTAACAGAGTGGCTGGAACTGTAGTTGTTGAAGGCAGAGGCCATGGGGACCTGTAGACCCCCTGGGTGACAACTACCTGGGTGACAGCCGACAGCTCTTGTGAGACCTGTGGAGGGTTTGTCATAGATCTGGTGAAGCCACTTTTCGCCCTTGAAAAAAATGTCTTTTTTTTTATTAAAAAAGAGAGAGGAGAGAACAAGAGAAAGAAATTAAAAGAAACTTTCTCCTGTTCTCCCAAAAGCTTTCGAAGGAAAATTTTCTACAGGTTATAAGTAACTTTTTAACAATATTTGCAGACTTTGAATCCTTCCCCCCTCCCCCACCCCTCCCTCTCTCACTCTTTCCCTGACCCCCTCCTTCTATTCTAACCTCCTTTTTTATACAAATATATGATATGTTTATACTTGTGTATCAGTTTCTATTTCATGATTATTTTCTTGATGTTTGGAGAAGGTTTTTATTATTTTAATAACAAAAGAAGACTTAACAAAAAGAAAACGAGGTCTAATTTTCACCCACAAGAAATATTTTATGTGGGTAGATGAAAAGAAACACTTTACATAACTCTGTCACCTCCTAACTCTCACAGAACAATAACAGCAATTGTCTTTTCTGGTGCTTTTTGTCCCTATAACCCCAACTCATTCCCTAGTAATCTTACAGACTTGCAGCTCACTAGACTTAGTGACTTAGTACTGCCCGCTGATGCAGCTACCCGGAATGCTTCTTTGTCAGAATATGCCTCCCACTTGCCTTCAGACGGAGACCCTTCTGAGCTATGTCGGATCCAACAGATCAGTGTGTTTGCTGGTGAACCGTGACTGCCCTGTGGGTAGGTCTCTGCCTCACTCCAGCAACTGTTCCAGGGCTAGAGTGCCGGGTAAAAAGGACTGGTCTTTGGATGGCTTTTAGGGAATTTGAAAACATTTTCAGATGAAAATTTTAAGTCATTTTGGCAAGCTACATTTCAGAAGTTACCAAAAGTATAGCCCAATTTCTGTAAGAGCATACTGGGATTGGAGAGTTCTCTATGACTCTCCACTTTCCCTTGTTGTTCTTGGTTATTTCTAAACATTTTATAGGTCAGTAATCAGCTAAGAGATATTTTTTAATCCTAACATAAACTTCCTATTCCTATGTTTTTTTTCCCTTTCACTCAGAATTTAGGTTTTTTTTTTTTAAAAAAAAAATCAATGACTGAATGTTTTCATGTTAGTATTATGCTACCCACACCTTTACTTAAGACAGTGAGCACATAGTAAGCTCCAAGACTATAGTAGAAAAAGAACAAAATCTTTGCCTTTAAAGAGAGTGTGTGTGACTGCATGTGGTTGTAGGGGAGAAAATAAATGCATAAATATTTTCCTAGTTGTAAGACTTAAGGAAAAATGAAGCACAGTAAAGGGGAATATAGAGTTACAGGGGCACGGACAAGACACTACATTCTGCAGTTAGGAAAGACATCCCTAATAAGACTCTGCAGAATTGAAAAGCAGTAAGAATGTGAGCCACGTAGGTGTCTGGGGGAAGACGAATCCAGGTAAGGAGAATGAGAAATGCAAGGGCTCGAACACAGGACCATGGCTAGCCTTTTCAAAAATCAGTAATCAGCCTGCTGGTACTTAAGCAGAAGGAATGAGGGAGAGAACGATAAGGGAAGAGGTTAGGAAGATGCTGAGAGGGAGAGGCTGCCGACCAATACGGGCATTTAGACAAGAGCGAGGCTTTAGCTTCTACTAAGGAAAACCTTGTGGCATAGTGATTAAGTGCTACATCTGCTAGCCAAAAAGTCAGCAGTTCAAATTCACCAGGTGCTCTTTGGAAACTCTATGGAGTAGCTCTACTCTGTCTATAGGGTCGTTGTGAATCAGAATCATCCCAGCGGTGGTGGGTTTGTTTTTGTTTCTTTGTTCTTTTTCTTTTATGAGGAAAGCTATTAAAGAGTTTTAGGTAGAGAGATGGTATAAACGGATTTGCATTATAAGAGGATCATTGTACTTACAGGATTGAGAAGGCAGGCAAGTATGGAAGTCAGGAGATGAGTTAGGAGGCTACTGCAATCATAGGCAAGATATGATAATAGTTTGCAGTAGCATGGAGGTGGTAAAGATGGTGAGACATGGTTGAAAATATTTGGAATGAAGAAGCAACAGAATTTACTGATGAAACAGATACAAAGTGTGAGAAAAAGAGAGGCATCAAGGATGGCTTCAAATTTTTTGCCTGAGCAAACCTGTAGAATGGATATGCTATTTGTTGAGCTGTAGAAGGCTGCAGAGAAGCAGATAGTGGAGGGAAATAAGAAGTTCAGGTTTAGGCATGTTAATTTTGAGATAACTACTTTATATCCACATGGAGAAATCAAACACATGATTGCATATGCAATTCAGGAATGAAGGGGAGCTATATGTGCTAGAGACTGTTGAAGTTGTCAAGATGCAGATGATATTCAAAGTCTTAAGAGTGGGTTTACATAGCAAAGATAAGGGGTTCAAAGACTGAGCTTTGAAATATTCCCAAGTTGGAATAAGGCAAGGAGAAAAGTGTACTGGCAGCAAAGACCGTAAATTATCAACAGAGAGGCAAAAAGTGAATCAAGGGGAACATAAATCTAGGAGGCTAAGTAAGGAATGCACTTCAACAAAGAAAGAGTAACCGTTTTGTTGATTATGAAGGTACATTGAGCTGGAGAGCACTGAGAACACACCAGTGGATTTGTTGGTGTGTAAGTCATTATCAGTCTTACAGCAGTGGTTGGTAGGGGTGAAAGCCAATATGCTGTAAGTAAAAGAGTGAGAGGAATTGGAGATGGGGAGTGTACACAGATTTTTATAAGAGTTTTTCTATGAGGACAGATAGGTGATTGTTCCAATAGCTGGAGGTACGTATAGGGTCCAGGGAAGTTTGTTTTTATTTATATATTATCTATAAAAGCAACTAACACAGGCTATGAGCATGAGGATGGGAAGTACATAGTAGAAACAGGAAGATTAGTGATACTGGGGTGAAAACTAAACATACGAAGTACTCTGTAAATAGACCGGAGGTCATAGAATCCAGTACATGAACAGAAGTAGTGACCTCAGGTTTTTCACACAATTACAAAGGAGGACAGCCACAGGGACTTACTTCTCAGTGAAAGAGGAAGCCAGGTCATCCGTTAAGAATAAGAGAATGGGAGGCAGGGCTAAAATGGCAGACTAGACATATGTCTCCTCAATTCCCACTGAGAACTAAGACCTGGAACAATAACTGAATGAAGCAGTGGACATTCGGGAAGCCCTAGGGCCTGGCATAGTATTGTCAGGTTTGACTAGGCACCAGTAATGGCTTAAACTGCCCCTCTCAAAGACAAGCCAGTGGCCGCTGACCCCTGCTCCTGCTGACTCACCATATCAGAGAACTGCAGGTACTGACTCCTTCTTTTTCGACCAGGAGGCAAGGACTGGGCATGAGCTGGCAAATACGTTGAACTGCAGCACTTAAGTAAACAATATATAACACAGCAGAGACAGTCCATGGGATTGCCATATACTGAGAGTTGCTGACTGAAGGCACACTGCCCCTCCACCCTCTCTTTTCTGAATTGCACCATAGATTGCTGTTTCATGGAAGGAAGGACACCTTGGCCAGATGCCATGTTGGTCAGCTGGGAGGCAGAGTCACCCAGCCAGGGGCCTTAGCGGTGGCTGATTCTCAAGTGGAGCAGCAGCCCATCTGGCAGGTGCTTTTCCAGCAGAAAAGTGATGTTTGAGACAATTAGTGTATAGATTCACTGGTGGAGAATGGCAGAGGAGGGCTGGAAAGCCCTAACCTCTCCCTGCTTTGCACTACATCATAGCATCTGAGGATGGCCTAAGAGGTACTTTCATTGTCAGCTGGAAGGTGGGGCATGCCACACCTGAAAGTCTGACTGGTTTTGGCAGGAGCTGGACAACCTCTCCCTTAGAAGTAAAGTATCCTTTTAAATAAAACCTGGAGATCTGACTGCTGAGAGGCCTGGCAGCTTCTCCTTCACCCTTTACCAACCCACATCATAGGGCTGGCTGACGGCCCCCTATTGAATCCATAAGTAGGGTGCCAGCCAACAGCCAGAGACTACCACCCCACAGAGCCCACTTGGGGCCAGTCACTAGAGTACATAGAGATGGCTGGTGACCATCACTCCTCTTAAAACTACACCTCAGCTTCTAGAGGTAATGACAGAGAAATCAAACAGCTTCTAGATGGCACACAAACAACAGACTGTAGCTAACCATTTAAAGAAGCAGTCCATGATGGCTCAGGATAACTCCAAAAATAAAGAATCAGAAAACTTCCCAGATGAAGAACCCTTTCTGAAACTGTCAGAGATTGAGTACAAAAGAACCATCCCAGAGATCAAACAAAGTGCAGCAGAACAAAATGCAAAATTAAGTAAGCTATTTGAACTATGAAACATCAACAATCTGAAATACAGCAGATCAATACAGAATTACAGAATTAGACAATTCAGTCCAAAGGCAAAAGAAGAGAATTGAGGAGATGGAAGTCAGACTTTGTGGCCTTGAAGACAGAGCCACTGACACCAGCATTTATGAGGTGCAATCAGAGAAAGAAATAAGAAAAATGAAGAGGCATTAAGAAACATGTAGAACTGTATTAAGAGAACTAATCTACGAATAATTGGAGTTCATGAACAAGGAGGGATAGATGAAAATGCAGAGAGCATTGCTGTAGAGTTGGTGACAGAAAACATCCCTGAAATTATGAAAAAACAGAACATAGATACCTAAGACGTGTATTGAACACCACATAAACTAGACCCCAAAAGAAAGACACCAAGACATATAATCAGGCATGATAAAATGAAACATAAACAGATGCTCTTAAAGGTAGTGAGGCTCAAAGCAAAGCTAACATTCAGAGGGAAGCCCTGTAGGTTTCTGTTTGACTTCTCTGCAGGAGCAATGTTGGCAAGGAGGCAGTGGGATGACACATTCAAAGCCTTGAAGGAGAAAAAATTCCAACCAAGAGTTATGTATCTTGCAAAATTGTCTCTGAAATATGGTGGTGAAATTAAGACATTCATGGATAAACAGAAGCTTAGAGACTTTGTAAAAATCAAACTGAAACTACAAGAAATATTGGAAGAAGTTCTTTGCTTAGAAAAACAAAAACATTAAGTGTATACTCAAGGAGGCAATGTAGGACACAGCATCCAGAATCCTAGTCACTTGGGGAAGTCAGTAAGCTCAATCAAAACCGCATTATTAAAAGAAGAGAACCAGTGATCATAACACAAAGACTATGACATCATCCCACTAAAAAGAGGGATATAGTACAGTAGTTATAACTGTTTCAGATGGCGAGGAAATTAAAAAGATATACAGAAGTTAGAGTCTGGTTTAAACTTAGAATAGTAAAGTGGATCTTGGGGTAATCGCAAAGCAAAAGAACAATTCAGCATATCAAAACCAGAAGCATAATACAGGAGTCTCAATAAACACAAACCAACACTGAAAAAGATGATACATCAACCCATAAAGAAGAATGACCCAGAACAGAATATTAAGAAAAATGTAGGAAACATTAACAACACAAAAACAAATGCACCATCAATAATTACACTGAATGAAAACAGACTGAACAATAAAGAGGGAACAAGTAATATCATGGATCAAAAGACTTGACTCATCTATATGTTGCTTGCAAGAAACACACCTAAGACTCAAAGATATGAACAAACTGAAAATCAAAGAATGGAAAATACATACCAAGACAAAAACATACAAAGAGCAGGAGTGGCAATACTAATCTCAGATAAAATAGACTTTAAAGTAAGATTCACCATCATGGACAAGGATGGTCACGATTGCTGAAGGGCTCAATACATAAGCAGGACATAACAATATTAAATGTTTATGTACCTAATACCAGAGCATCTAAACATGTTGAACAAATACTGACAACATTGAAAAATGAGATAAATCACTCCACAGTAATAGTTGGAGACTTCAGCACTCCACTTTCAGTAATGGACAAATCATTCAGGAAAAAAAGCTCAGTGAAGATACAGGAGATCTTACTGCAACAGTCCACCAACTCAACCTTATTGACATACACAGAACTTTTCACCCATTAACAGATAATTTCACCTTCTTCTCTAATGCACATAGAACATTTTCCAGAATGGACTATATGTAAGGACATAAAGCAAGTGTGAGCAAAATACAAACTATTGAATTATTGCAAAGCATCATCTTGGACCATAAAACAATAAAAGTTGAGATCAACAGCAGAAAAAGCATAAGTAGAAATTCAAACTCATGGAAACAGAACAAAAGCTTCCTCTGAAATCCATGGGTTGTAGAAGAAATCAAGGACAAAATAAAGAAATTTATGGAATCAAATGAGAATGAAAATACATCCTACCAAAACCTATAGGATACAACAAAAACAGTGCTCAGAGGTCAGTTTATCCCTATAAATGCACATGTCCAGAATGAAGAAAGAACCTGAACCAAAGCATTAACCCTATAGCTTGAAAAAGTAGAAGAGAGCAACAGAGGAACCCCTCAGGCACCAGACGAAAACAGATAAAAAGATTAAAGCAAAAGTAAATGAACTAGAGAATAGAAGAACAACTGAAAAAAAAATTAGGAAAACCAAAAGCTGGTTATTTGAAAACATCAACAGAATTGCTAAAGCACTGGCTTAACTTCCAAAAGAAAAGCAGGAGAGGAAACAAATAACCAAGTAAGAAATGAGTCGGGGGATGTCACAACAGACCCAGCTGAAATCAAAAGTATCATAACAGAATACTGTGAAAGACTGTACTCTAACAGATTTGAAAACCTAGATGAAATGAACAAATTTCTAGATTCATATCATCTACTAAAATTATCAGGAGAAGTAGAAGAACTTAATAAACCCATCACAAAGGAAGACGTTGAAAAAATCTTCAAAACACTGCCAATTCTACTGAACTTTTATCGAAGAGTTAACTCCAATACTACTGAGGCTATTTCACAGCATAGAAAGGCTTAGAATACTCCCAGATTTGAAGACAGCATAACCCTGAGTCTTCCGAGCAGCAGCTGGTGGGTTAAAGCTGCCGTTGACCTTTTTATTGGCAGTTGAGCTCTTGAGCACCGAACCACTGGAGATCTATAGATGCCTGCAACCAAGAAGGCTGATAGGCTATGTAGCCTGATGGCGTGGGGAACAACAGAACTGGGTTTTCCTTTTTTTATAGAGAGACAAGAAATGGTTTGAAAGAGCCGTGAAGAGTGAGGACACGTACCAAGCCCTCCATGTCTTGTGATGCAGCCTCCGCCGGAGAAAGCTATAGGGCAAGCAGTGCCTTCCGAGGACAGTGAACTTTAAGTGAGGGCAAGAAACCATGACATGTCCAGAGAAGAGGAGAAGGGGACACTAGGTGTATGTGGGGAGTGGTAGGAGATGGGTTCAGAATAAAATGATGGGAGGAGAGTGCCTGGTGGTCTTTGGGAATGGAGGCGCTGGTTAGAGCCTTGAGGCTGTGAGTGTTGCGTGCTGCACAGGGGACCTGGCCAAGACTGTGCAGAACCCAGCCAAAATAGTACATACTATGACTTCTTAATGTAATAGGGGGATATATAATTATGAAGAGATTCCTTTTATCTTTCACCCTCTGAATTTTCCTTAGAAGCATTACTGTATATCTACCTAGTTGCTAAAAATACTGCCAAGTAACCTCAGTGTCTTAGCTCAGAGGAGTAATATTGTCTGGTGGGTACCCCTTGTTCTCTTCTAGGGCAAACTGAGATAATTCCACACCTAAAGATATACAGGGGCCTGAACCTATTTCTTCTGTATGTTACTAAGGGATGAAAAACTGTTCAGCTAATCTGTTCTCAAGAACTGTCATTGCAAATGTGTGTGAACCTTGTTTTGTGACTGTGAAGAATTGTCTTTTACTAACTGGAATAAATAAAGGGCTCCATAGGGGCATCGTCATGCGAGTTTCATGGTTACCCCATCACACTGGTTAGTGACACGGTTGTTATACTTCTGAGACCTTCCTCAAAATTCTAAGTTCATATTCTACACATTGCATTCACTTGTGACTCTAGCAATACTGTTAAAACAAAACAACAACCAAGATAACGGCAGCCTTGTTAACCCTTGATACACCAGAACTCTTCAAGACAGATGTTACCGTGAAGCCTAAGATGCGCCTGACCCAAGCCATGGCATTTTCAGTCACATCATATGCATGTGAAAGCTGGACAATAAATAAGGAAAACAGAAGAGTTGATATCTTTGAAGTGTAGTGTTGTGGAAGAATGTTGAATGTGTCATGGACTACCAGAAAAACAAACAGATCTGTTCTGGAAGAAGTACAACCAGAGATCTCCTTGGAAGCAAAGATGGTTAAGACTGTGTCTTGAACTCTTTTGATGTGTTGTCAGGAGGGGTCAGTCCCTACTGGAGGACATCAAGCTTGGCAAACTAGATGATCAGTGAAAAACAGGAAGGCCCTTAAGGATTCAGATTGACACAGTGGCTGTAACAGTGAGTGTAAACATAAAAATGATTGTAGGCATGGCACAGGACTGGGCAGTGTTTCGTCGTGTTGCATTTAGAGTTGCCGTGAGTCAGAAAGGACTCAATGGCACCTAACAACAACAACACATCCAAGATCATCAGTGATGGTGAGAATTGTTAAAGACACATATACACACACAGACACATACACATACGCTAATTTCTAACATGAATTTCTAACATGAATCTTCTTGAGTTATTTTTATTTTTGGTAGGTAGAAAGAAATATTTTAGCTTATAGAACCAAAGAAGGTTTTTACCTGTACAAATAGACCCTACTGAGTACCCACCCTCTTTGTTCAAGCAAAGTACCCTGCAGAGTATATAGGTATTGACTAGAATGTGCCAGAATTCACTAGCATTGTTAAGTTTGCTGAAGTATATGGGAGGATAAGCTGAATAACTACAAAGGTGGGCTACCAAATATGTACTACCAGAGTCTGAAAGAGTTTTGAACGCCAGACTCGGTGGAAAAACTTCATGTGGTGAATGGCATCACAGGTTAGGGAAAGCTGTCAGGCTCTCCACTGCAATGTGGAGGCAGCAACACTGGAGATCATCCAAGAGAGAAGTCTCATGAAAGTAGAAAAAGAACTGGTGCTAACAATGACCTAGAACTTGCCTGAGTAAAATGTTTACATTCATGATCTCCTTTCATCCTCATTAGAACTGATAAGACTTGGGAAAAGTGATCCTTACATTGTAGGGGAAGAAAGAGGCTGAGAGCAGTTACAGCTGCACTCCTCAGAGTATGCTCTGTAGCCTGAAGTAGGACCACCAATTCCTTGTTAGGCATCCACACCAAGATAATCACAGAGCTTGAGAGGAAGAGTTGAAACTTCTGGAGCAATTTGACACTGTTGCAGTCACAATCAACTCAAGGCAGCGGGTCTGTTTTTCTGTTGTTGTTGTTTGCAGTATTCTTGAAGTAGAAACCCTGGTTGCATAGTGGTTAAGTGCTATGTCTGCTAATCGAAAGGTTGGCAGTTCAAATCTACCAGGTGCTCTTTGGAAACTATCGGACAGTTCTGCTCTGTCCTGTGGCATTGCTATGAGTTGGAATTAACTCGATGGTAGTGGGTTTGGTTTTGGGGTTTTATTCTTCAAGTGCATGATGATTTTTCCTAATAACTTTTAAATTGTATTTTAAAAAATGATTAGCCTGAAATCATTCTACTGGAATTTTTATTTTTTTACTTAATATGACTGAGTGGAAATGTACATTCCCATATAAATTTACATGCCCACCTATATGCAGCTTCCACTGCTCTCCCTGTCAGTGACAGCACACTATTCCTCTCTGCTCCATACATGTCTCATCCTCCCAACAGTCTCCTTTCCCCTCTTCTCCACCCACTCTCCTTTCTCCAGCCAGAGGTCAGAAGGATGATATCCTATAGATGTATAGAACCATGAAGTGAATCCAATATGTGGTCACTCTGCCCTGAATATCAAACCTAAAACGATAAAGCTCATCCAAGAAAAGGTAGAAACAACAATGGAAGTTTTAATACACAATGTGGACAGACTCCAAAATCTGTCAAACAAACCACAATCAACAGAAGAGAAAATAGATAAATGGGAACTATTAAGAATCAAACAATTTTGCTCATCCAAAGACTTTATTAATAGAATTAAAAGAACACCCACAGAATGGGAAAAAATATTTGGCAACTCTATGTCAGACCTACACCTGATCTCCATAATCTATAAGATACTACAAAATATCAATCAGGAGAAGATAAATGATCCAATAAAGTGATGGGCAAAGGAGATGGACAGACATTTCTCTAAAGAGGAGATCAAGGCAGCCAAAAAAACACATGTGGACATGTTCACGATCTTTAGTTATTAAAGAAATTCAAATCAAGACTACAATGAGATACCATCTCACCCCAGCAAGATTAGCCATGATCCAAAAAACACAAAACAACAAATGCTGGAGAGGCTGTGGAGAAAGTGGAACCCTCCTACGCTGTTGGTGGGGTTGCAAAATTGTCCAGCCTCTTTGGAAAGCAATCTGGCGCTTCCTTAAAAAAATGGATACTGATGTACCATTTGACCCAGTAATTCCACTACTTGGAATACATCCTACAGAATCAAGGCCTTCCACACCAATGGACACATGCACAAGAATGTTTGTCTACTGGAATTTTTAAAAACCAGGTCCTTCACTTATAGATCACTTTGAAAGCACTGAAACATTACTTGAGCAAGGTCATGCTACTGGATGCTGCTGAATTAGAAGAGTGAGTATTTTAGGCCTTCAGACAAGGGCAGCATCCGCTACACGTAAGAGTCTGGACTGATGTAAGAGAAAACAGAATTTACATTTTTTTTTAATATTATAGATATTTAAGAACACCATTTAGTAGTATCAATGAAGTGAAACCTGAAGAACAAGTTAATCAAAGTGTCATTTCTATTTGCATTTTCAGTGGGTGATTTGTTTTGCTTTGTTTTTCTTTTTCTCTTCCCTACAGATTTGTATTCATAATTATACTTTACTTAGGTTAATAATTAAATGAGTTTCAATTCCCTAAACATATAATGCTTGACTTAGGGGCAGAAGCCTTCTTCAAGTACTGTGAAGGAGAAGTTAGGCCAGAATTGACAACTGTCACCGCTGTCTCAAAGGCTAAGAGTAAGAGTAGGTTATCATTTATACTGGAAATTAACAAAAGATGGAATCCCTCTTTTTCTCTCTGCTATTACTGTTATGTAGGTGAACTGGGTCACTTTTATATGCAAATTCCAAACTAATCATTCTACTCACCTTGCTGATTCTTTACACTGAAATGTATGGAAATTAGATTTCTGCATTTTGGTGGTATGTCATTTTTATTGTTCTCATATCTTTTTATCATTACCCCTCATTCCTAGTTAGCAATGATAAAAGTATACCAATTATTTGAAGTCAAGAAAATAGAAGCTTCAGTACAAAGTAGACATATATACATATAAATACATTTTTCCAGCAAATTGAAAGATGACCACATTTTAAACTCTGTGTTACATTTTACAAGCCTCTCTCTAGCATTATGGTAACCCCTTCCTTTAATCTCTGAAATCTCACCATCTGTTTCCAAAATTTCACCACCTTGAAAAACCCTATGGAGAAGTTAAACTTCCCAGTCATGGAGTCTCCATGGGTTGTAATTGACGCCACAGAACTTAACAACAACAAATAATTTGTTCATGATCAGACGAGTGAGAGGTGGTAGAGCCAGGGCTGAGCTCTGAACCCAGGTAGCCCATGATTTTCAACACTTTGTGTCTTCAGATGCTGAACTTGTGCTGTCTAAAAATCATGAGTTGAACTCAGTGATGCTAATTTCATTTGAGTTTCCATAGAACATGCTCAGTACCTGTTGTATAACTCTTACTGTGCTCTGTTTTGAATGCTGTTAGATACTTCTCTTTGAGTATCAGGACTCTATCTTACTAAAAAAATACAAGAACCAAACCTGCTGCTGTTGAGTTGATTCTGACTCACAGCAACCCTATAGGGCAAAATAAGTGTTCCATAGAGTTTCCAAGGATCTCCTGGTGGATTTGAATTGATGACCTTCGGTTAGCAGCTTCTTATTAGTACTAATTAAAAGACTAAATCTTAAAATGAATTTTCACATCAGGCATTCAGAGCAAGCATTACAGTCATCCATTTAAAGGACCTTGAACATGACTTGAATGATGTGGGAAACCCTGGTGGTATAGTGGTTAAGTGCTGCAGCTGCTAATCAAAAAGTCGGCAATCTACATCCACCAGGCATTCCTTGGAAACTATGGGCAGTTCACCTCTGTCCTGTAGGGTCACTACAAGTTGGAATTGATGTGACAGCTGTGGGTTTGGTTTTTTTGGATGATGTAGGAGTCTGGATGCTGTTCTCAGGGCTCTGTCTTGGGTCCTTTTATCTTATTTTCTCATTCTACATACTCTGTTTTAAGGATTGTACTCAGTGCCATAGTTTTAACACTCATCTTTCTAGTCAATTTTCCTCCACAAATGAGCTATTAAAGTCCCATATCTCGTCTCTCTCAGAGTTGTTTCCTAATTTTAATCATTGTCATTGTCAGCAGCTAAATGCATTGATTCCTTCCATGTGCCATAAAGTGTGCTTTAATCTTGATTATCCCTTCTGCAGCCAGTACTCTTACATGCAATTTTTTTACTGGTAAGGAAGCTTCTCTGTTGCCTGAGGAATCCCTGGGTGGTGGAGATGGTCAAGTGCTAGACTATTAGCCAAAAGGTCGATGGTTTGAATCCACCCAGAGGTGCCTCAGACGAAAGTCCTGACTGAATGTGTCCAAAATATCACCACCTTGAAAAGCCCTGTGGAGGTGTTCTACTTCCCAGTTATGGGGTCTCCACAGTTGGAATTGGCTCCACAGCACCAATGATTTGTTAATGATTGGACCAGTGAGAGGTGGTAGAGTCAAGGCTGAACACTGACCCCAGATAGCTCATGATTTTCAACACTTAGTCTCTTCAGATGCTAAATTTGTGTTGTCTAAAAATAATTTGTTGAACTCAGTAATGCTAGTTTCATTTGAGTTTCCTTAGAAAGTACTCTGTACCTTTTGTATAGCTCTTACTGTGCTCTGTTTTGAATGCTGTTAGATACTTCTCTTTCAGCACTAGGACTGTATCTTACTAAAATAATACAAGAACCAAACCCACTGCTGTCAAGTTGATTGTGACTCATAACAACTCTATATGGCAGAATAAGAGTGTTCTATAGAGTTTCCAGGGATCTCCTGGTGGATTCGAACTGATGACCTTTTGGTTAACAGCTGTAGCATTTAACTACTACACCACCAGAGTTTCCAAAATAGTACAAGCTACCATTTACTTAACGTTTCTTAGTGCCAGACTATGTACTGAGTGATTTAATTACATAATGTCATCCTTATGAATGGCATTGTTAGAGGGCAGATGTTATTGTTCCCATTTTAAAATGAAGATAGTGGATTTTAGTTGACCCAAATTTTATAGCCAATAAGTGGTGGAGCAGAAATTGGACCTCAAGTCTGACTACCACCAAATTTCATGCATGGACTCGTTAACTTTGTTATCTCTGAGTACCTTTTAGCATTTGAAATTGCATCTGGTACATCAGAAGTGTTTTTTTAAAAACTGCCAAATTGATTTGGGTCCAGTGAGCTTTGCTGTGGTGTAATTCTCCATGCCCTTGTAATGGAACGCTAAGTTCCTCTAGACTTCTCTACAATTCACTACCACCTGACTGCAATTTTAGCGCTGACCTTTCAGTGACATTAAAGGTCTTCCAATAAAGATCTGATCTCACCAAATCATTCAGACACTCCATTCATGCTGATCTACTGCTGTGCAGTGTTTAGTCTGAAAATAAGCTGTCTGTACAAAGACATTATCACTGTTGCCTTTATGGTTTTGTGTCCATGTCATAAAGAATCTGAGAATTAAATAAACCATAGCAGAATTTATCTATTCATTTTTCTCTGTTTCGCTGATTAAGATTGTTGGATTATAAGAGTGATGGGCTGCGACCTAGTTTTGTTCTACTTTTATCCTCATATAAAGTATCATACAAAGAATGATTACTGTAAATTTGAGTATCTCTGCCCTTTTTTGCAAAAGGAGAAGGAAATGGCAGCACAATATTTCTCCTGATACCACAGAGCACTGTATGGATAGGAACAAAGTAAAAAACATAAGACCCATGGGAATGTCTGGGTTCCTTGCTGAGATGGGGATTGTGAACAGGACAGACAGTGAGTCTAACACCAAATTCAGTTTGACCTAAGTTGAAATTCAGACCTCACTGCCTACTATCCATTAACTTTGGTCAAGCAACATCACCTAACTGAACCCAAACATTTTCAAGTGAGAAACATGGATATAAGTCTACTTTGTAAGACTGCTGCAAGAGTTCAGTTAAATAGGACACACACAGTGCATGTCACAGTTTTGGACATAGAATAAATCCATATACATACTGTCCCCTCCAATGTGTAGCTTCCTAGAAGTCAAGAATGTTCAAGAGTTCAGAAAATTTTAGTTATGAGTTACAGGCCAAGTTTATGTCAGCTGTCAAATCAGTTAAAAGTGTGAAACGTCACTTCTGTGCTACCTACCAGGACCCTGGGGTTTAAACTGGTATTAGTCCACAGTGGCATTACTGTAAAGCATAGAGTGGGGGAGAATGGGAATAGCAATATATTCTGCTCCATAATCATGGGTAGTCATCATATTACAGTAATCAAGCAATCTGCTCTATAATCTCCTGTGCAAAATGACTTCTTAGCAATATTATTCACAACCAGAGACAAAAGGTAATCTGACCACACAGTCGATTGATTGATGGATTGCTTTGCGTCCGAAGACCTTTCCTCATTTCCTAGCACATTCCTGTTGTTGTGTTTTGCCTTTCTGGGTTGTCCCTTTTCTCTGAGGAGCTCAGGAGGCTGGTAGAGGGAAGCCAGAGGCAGAGACTGGGAAGTGAAGGGGTTTTAAGCTCGCTGCTTGATGTTAGGATAGTCAAAGCAAATCAAATGTCACTTCCCTTCCATTTTCAAAGAGGTTCTAAGCACATTTTTGTTGTTGTTAAATACTGAAAGAGGAGATGTTCTTCGGAAGATTAATCTGTTACCCACCCCCCCACAAAAGGAAGGTTACATTTGGTCCTTCAGTCCAAGCCAAAGACAAGTGCTGTCGAGTCAGATCCCACTCATGGTGACCCTAGGGCAGAATGAAATTTAAGTACCCTCTGCCAACGTAATGGCTATTATTTGTTTCAATGTGGTTTATACATGACAAGGGCATTGGATTTCCTCTACCTTCTAAGGAAAAATTATTTTACTTATTAATTGACTGTGCTGGTTTTTCCCCTCAGTTGAGGAGCAAACTTGTTTTCTATTACCTATAAGTATTTGTGGAAACCTCGGTGTCGTAGTGGTTAAGTGCTACGTCTGCTAACCAAAAAGGTCAGCAGTTCAAATCCACCAGGCACTCCTTGAAAGCTCTGTGGGATAGTTCTGCTCTGACCTAAACGGTTGCTATGAGTTGGAATCGATTCGATGGCACCAAGTTTTGGGTTATAAGTATTTGTGCTTCACCATCTTAGATTTTAAGAAATAAAGTCATTTGTCAGGTCAATTCCAACTCACTGTAACCTTACAGGACAGAGAAGATCTGCCCCATAGGGCTTCTAAGGAGTGGCTGGTGGATTCAAACTGCTGATCCTTTGGTTAACAGCCAAACTCTTAACCACTGCACCGCCAGGGATCCACCTTGGATAGTGGTATAAAAACTCCTCACATTCACTGCAACTTAAAAAAATAAAATCTGCCCCTAACATAACCTGTGAAGGAAATTATGGTGACTATTAATGGAAAAAATGTTCTTCGTGGACTCAAGTAGAAATTATTTGGTTATTGAATTGGCTAGAAAAATTCAAATCAAAATAGCAGCCTAGACAGATCAAACTTTGTAGTTGCAGCTGCCATAATTCTTCATGACAATATGTTTACCATGAAACTGGAATGCTTATCAAGAATTTCAGAAACTTAGAAAATATCACAGGAAAGATTCTTTCATCCAGTATTTTGTCCCAAAGTTGATTCTTTAAGTATTTCAAAAACATTATCCACTGTGAGCAAGACGCTGTCCTTGGTGCTGACCTCCACAGCGCATGCAAACAAACCCGAAATCTACAGACCTCAGGACCACGGAGCTATAGTGGGAAGAAAACCTAAGCCACTTGATAGATCACAGAATTTCCACTCTTCTACTTTGTGCTGGGTCTCATTTATCACATCGTCTTGTTAATCAAAACTACCTTTTCTGAAAATATTAAATATTGGCTGAGAAGTTTTACTTGGATTTTATTTCATTTCACCACTCTGTTTCTGTGTGAATGTGTATATTTAATTTAATTTTACTCTTTTAAATAATAGAGGATGTTCTAGTGCCTTGCCCTTTCTGCTTGACCCAGGAAAAAGTCAAGATAATCCTGAGCATTAAGAATAAGTAGGCTTTACTACTTCAGTCTCATCTTTCAAGAAGCTCACAAAAATTAAATGATTCCCTAAGCCTTTATTGTCTAAATTTCCACAATCTATTATTTTTTTTTCTTTTTAGGATTGACAGTGTGCTAGTATTTTGCTCATATCTATTATTTATTTATTTTTAAAGAACTTATCTAAATGTGCCATATACCAAATTCTGTTGTTTCCCTTATTGTCCAAATCTGGATACCTTCATCAACCAACCTCTCTGAGTAAAAATTTTGAGAACAAAGCATTGGAAATAATTCAATTTCATACCTTAATGGGGGAGAGGATTAATGTCCCAAGTGCTCGCTAATTATCATCTTAGATCTATTCAAATGATTCTGTTTCTACTTAACATTAAGAGATAATATTCCCAGCTTATGATATTTCTGTTTCCAATTAGTCTAAGAGACTATAATGAGATTTATGATAAGAATGAGCAAATATATCATGTGATATGTGTATAAGTGTGTTAGAAAGTTTGTTTTGAAGTGATGTTTCTGAGAACAACAAAATGGGATGAGATTGCAAAGAGCCATATCAAAAAGAAATAAAATAATAATGGGAGATCCTATTTGAGACATGTTTTGGAAAGCTATAACTACAAAACTAATTTTTTTTTAAAAAAAATCTGGAAATGTTGTTGTTAGGTGTCATCAAGTTGGTTCCAACTCATAACAATCCTGCATGTCAGAGTAGAACTGCCCCATAGAGTTTCCAAGGAGTGCCTGGTGGATTTGAACTTAACTGTAGCACTTAACCCAGGCACCACCCGGGTAGGGGTCAACTGAAGGATGCTAAGATAAGAATTGACTATGCTGAATTTACCTGACTAACTGTTGTTGTTGTTGTTGGGTGCTGTGGAGTTGATACTCACTCATAGTGACCACAGATACAACAGAATGAAATGCTGCCCAGTCCTGTGCCATCTGCACAGTCCTTGCTATGCTTGAGTCCATTAGTGGAGCCACTTTGTAAGCCCATCTTGTTTCAGTCTCTCTCTACTTTACTAAGCATCGTGCCCTTCTCCAAGGACTGGTTCCTCCTGATTAACATATCAAAAGTATATGAGACATAGTCTCAACATCCTTATTTATAAGCTGCATTCTGGCTATATGTCTTCCAAGACAGATTTGTATGTTCTCTTGGCAGTCCATGGTCTAGTCAATATTCTTTGCCAACACCACTGACTAACCTAAACACATAGAGATAAGAAGCAGAATTAGTTTTTAGAATAATAGAGTGAAATTTCAGAAAAGAACATTCTGGCAAAAGATCAAACAATCCCCAGAGTAGAGGGTTTTAGAATTTGGCAGACTTTCTCAAGGAACATTGTCTGAGAAGATATGAAAATAACATAATGAAACAAAACAAACTCTCTTCCTTCTTCACTAGAATGAGTAAATGGTCTGGTAACTATTTTCAGTGTCTGCTTCTGAAGAGACTCCGTAGGTGTCTCTGCCATATAGATTGGTAAATGCATTCTGTTCCATTTTATATGTGGGACCATGGAATGAAAGGAAACCTAAGGGCATTTTATTTAGGAAATTTAAATAAAACAGGGTGTGGCTGTAATGTAATAAAAAACATACTTCTGTAGCAAAGTTAAGTTTCTGTAAGTATAAGAAAAAAATGTATATTTCTGTAAGAAATTCCAAAATGCCTCAACCTGAAATGAAAGGCTTACCCTGGAGTCTGTAATAATTCTCTTACTAACCCTTCAAATTCTGAAGCATGG
Source organism: Heterohyrax brucei (assembly GCA_028571685.1). Classification (NCBI taxonomy): domain Eukaryota; kingdom Metazoa; phylum Chordata; class Mammalia; order Hyracoidea; family Procaviidae; genus Heterohyrax; species Heterohyrax brucei. Next base: position 10,039,314 of record CM053164.1, on the reverse strand, counting down.
ATGATGGGAGAGAATAGAAGTAATGGCTGTAGCATCCATTTTCTGGCTAGAAGTTATGACTATTCCATAAAACCTGTCATAGTCCTTTGTTACGTAGCTGTAATTCCTACTGCTGGATATACAAAAGCACACACAAATGTCTGTACACGCCTTTGAAATTTACAAAGTTCCGTGCACACTTTTATCTCATTTTAAATGCAAGGAAAAATTTTGAAGTATTCTTATTTTGATAACTAGTTTATTGCTGATGTTACTGAGGTATAAGAATTAGCTAATAATTTCTGTGGGATTGCATGTCAAATAAGAAGGAACCAGGTGTGAAACCTAATTAATTAAAATTCTTGTTCCCCCCCCACCACCCCCATAATATGTTCTTCCTGCTAGATAAGTAGATTTGGAAATATTAAGGAAAGAATTAAGGTAATCCTATTTAAAACAAGCAACTGGGAGGGGAAAAAAAAACAAATCCATTGTCATTGAGTTGATCATGACTTGTAGCAAACCTATAGGGCAGAGTACAATTGCCCCACAAGTTTTCCAGGGAATGGCTGGTGGATTCAACCTGTTGGGTTGACAGGTTAGCAGCTGAGCTTTTTACTGCTGCAACACCGGGACTCTTAAGAATAAGCAAGGCAGTACTAATGACATAGTATGTAAGAAATAGCACCTTTAGTCAGAAGGATTATCCTTCCCTGCTCCTGTAGTCGGTGCTGATGTGTGAAGTGAGCCTGGAGAGGGACACGATGAGTTGTAGAAGCTATATCACGTTGCATCACTGCTTTCCAAATTATTTTCCACATGTTTTAGTTTATTTTATCCATGTAACAATCCTTGGTTAGGGTTACTGGTGGCATTTTTCCCCAAATAAAAATAAACAGAAGCTCAGAAAGGTAAAAGAACTAGACATACATCACCCAACTTCTCAGGTTTGTAAAGCTCAAATCCAGATTTTCCAGCTGCAGAATCCACTCGGACTTTAAGGATGCTGCGTATCTTGAAATCTGACGATGGCCAACACTGGGCGGCAGTAGACCAACACCGGCAGTATTGTCAATGACATTAGGGACTAGTTGCCATGGATTGCATTTCAACTCACTGAACCCCACTGTGCCAGAGGAGAACTGTGCTTCACAGGATTTTCAGTGGATGCTTTTTCAGAAGTAGATCACCAGGCTTTTCTTCCAAGACATCACAGGGTGGGCTTGAACTTGCAGACTTTTGTAGAGCAGCAGAGCTTTTTAACTGTCTGCACCATCCAGGGACTCCTGTAGATTAGCAGTCATCAGAATATGGATGTTTGTTTGCCATGAATTCTAAAGGTTGAGAAACTTCAAAAGCCAGTATTTTAACTTTGGGGACATTTTCTTGATTCTTAATCATTTCATATGATGCTTTAGAATGAACTGTCAAGCAATGAGATCACATAATTCCTGAAATATTAGACCTAAGTATTCAATTACTCCTGACCATTGTTTGATATTTCTCTCCAGTTACACTTGTGGCTGGATTTTTTTTCTCTAGCCTATTCTTAGGAAACCGTGGTGGCACAGAAGTTAAGTGCTGTGGCTACTAACAGAAGGCTGAAAGTGTGAACCCACCAGGTACTTCTTGGAAACTCTACAGGGCAGTTCTGCTCTGTCCTATAGGGTTGCTATGTGTTGGAATTGACTCACCAGCAATGGGTTTGGTTTTTTTTTATTTATCCTGCTCTTGAATTTTAGCCATAGAAGGGAGAGCAATCTGTTGATCTTAAAAACTCAGGAGATTCTCAGGTACCTCAAGGTTCAAAAGGTGGTAGTGTGCCAATTTTAGTGCAAAATGAATAGAAAAGGGGAAAAAAAGAAAAGTCACCCTGTGCAGGAAGAAAATGGTCCTTTTAGTAGATTGATTTTCTGGATTGAAAGGTTTAATCTGATAATTTGATTTTCACTTGCAAAGGAAAACTCTGTATTTATGAAAAATAAGGCATCTTTGGAGAACTTGCAGGTACTTTCTCGTGGGCTCTTAGACCACAAAACAGAAATTGCTTTGCATATTGCAAATGCCTCTGGATTCAGAGTTTTCTAAAGATTTGCAATTTGTTACTCACTCAAACCATTTACTTTTTCCACTATTTCTTGACCACCTCTGCCCTTTAGGGTCACTATGAATCAGAACCAACTCAACAGCACACAAAAACAGATGTGTACACACACACACCCACAAAGTTTTTAGTTTGATATACAGCACACAAAAAGAGAACCTATCATCAAGCTAAAGGTGTATTTGGAAAGCTCTGACTTAAAAAGTTTTCTATGAGTTGGTGAGTGACTTCTGGGGACTCTGGGGACAGCTCAGAGAGAGGCATCTTCCAGAACAGCTGACAGGGCAGTAGAGGAAGAGATGGAGAAATTTTAAAATCACTATTTTGGAGTAATGCTGAATGGCAACAGTGTACATATATGCTTGTATGATTAGTGTTTGTGTGTGTGTGTGTTTGAGTGAAATTTATATATGTACACACACTCACATTCATGCATAAACACAGTAGCATGCATGTGTCAATTCTGGCTTCATTTCCTCCAGGTCCAAAGCTTATGTCATTCATCTCTATTATAATAAAGCTTACTGTACCTTTGCTTCTTACTACAGCTTGTCTGTTTTTCTCAGCTATGGCTGACCACACAGCACAATTATTTCTCTGTAAGATTTTAAAATATATTTTACATCACCTTGTAACTCTGCAGTACTGTTTAATGTCTTGGGATTAGCTTCTTTTTTTATGCAGTGTTCTCAGGGCAACAGGGATCGGTATGCTTTTTCTGTAAGTGGCCAAAGAATAAATCTTTTCAATTCTGCAAGCTATGTAATCCCTGCCATAGCTGCTCACACCCACTGCTGTCCCACAGGACAGCCATAGGCAACATGTCAATGAATGAGTGTCGTTAGGTTCCAGTAGACTTTTATTTGGAGAAGCAAGCAACCGCAGATTTGACTTGAAGCTGTAGTTTGCTAACCAAAAAAAAAAAAAAACAAACCTGTTAATATTGAATGAGTTTTGACTCATAGCAACAGTTACCAACAAAACCAGAGATGGCAAGGTTATGGCATTGGTGGATTATGATGAGGGAATAGACAGCAATATGTAGATTATCTCCTTAGAGTGGATGACTGAAAAGTGGAAAAAACATGATCTAAGCCCAGGCATAATACAAAGCCTTCTTTTGTATGCATTCACTCAATCCAGACCACAACCTGTGAGTGGTCATAAGCACCATTTTACAGATGAGGAAACCAAAGTGTGAGGGAAGCCAGAAGACCTGGCTACAGAATCAGTATTCTCAAGCAGCACACCACACTGCCTCTCAGAAACATCTCTCAGCAGGGCCACACAATACCAGGAAGGTGTAGCACAGCACCAGTACCTGACAGAGACCTCTCACATCTGTGGGAGTGTCTTGACATACATCTTGCAAAATTTTTGCATGGACTGTGTGATCTTTTACCTGAAAAAATTAATGTATTAAGCAAAATGTAAATGGAATGTAGATGGAAGTTAATTTCCACCCTAAGTAAGGGCAGTAAATCCTGGTGGTTTAGTGGTTAAGTGCGACAACTGTTAACCGAAAGGTTGGTGGTTCATATCCACCAGGTGCTCCTTGGAAACTCTGTGGGACAATCCAACTCTGCCCTATAGAGTCAAGTAAAGGCAAATGTTAGAAGAGTGGTCGTGGGTAAAATAATTATTTTTATAAAATTCTGACTTGCTATAATGCCCCACCTTCCTTTACATGAACTTAGATTTCTTTTTCTTAGGTTTTAGCCTCTTTGATGTCTTCCACTTGTGTTAATTTATAGGTTTCTTCACATGCATTTCCTGGCACTATTTTTTACAAATGAGTTCCCAATCCTCCCTATTAATTGCATCCCCTTTTCCCCTGTAGAGCAGTAGATGTGACAGTATTATCAGCTGGTGATGCTAGGTAGTGCCATTATCAAAGTATTCCCACCGCCTAAGTTCCAGTTTTGACTATTATCCAGAAATTGTATAAGCTGACTCAGTCAAAAGCCTAACAATTAAGAAAGTACTGTAACACTCTTCTCATCACCTTCAGAGGAAAGTTGTTATATCTAATTAATGCCAGCATACTCTTCCTAGTCAGCTAGTATGGAACTGCTGGTCTCTATTCTTAGAAAAGGAAGGTGTGTGGAATTAAGGCCCAAATGCAACAGCTGGAACTAGAACACAGAGGCAGTGAAGCTGTTTCTGACTTATAAGTGTCCTAGCAGCAGCTTTTCTTTTTTTTAAATCTCTCTCTGAGAGATGCCATAATAGCACAAGCCATGTTATTTTTAGATATTCTTCTATTTGATTGACTAAAATTTTGCCGAGTCAACTAAGAATTTAGCTGAAAGTGAAGATTTTAAGTCAAGGGATGAGAATTTCACTTATTTTATTTTTCCTTTTAAGACCTTTAAAGACATTTTCTTGGTTGTAAATAAGAACAAAGGTTGAACTGTGAGTTTGGATTGAAGGAACTGAAGGATGTGGTGTACCATTTTAACCCTGGTGGTGTCGTGGTTATGTGTGACATCTGTTCATCATAAAGTCAGTGGTTGGAATCCCCCAAGCATTCCTTGGAAACTCAATGGGGCAGTTCTACTCTGCCCTGTAGGGTTGCTATAGGGTCACTGTGAGTCAGAATCAACTCGATGGCACCGGGATTTCTTTGGTTGTAGAGTTTTGGTAGTGTAGTGATTAAGTGCTATGGCTGCTAACCAAGAGGTCGGCAGTTCGAATCCATCAGGCGCTCCTGGGAAACTATGGGGCTGGTTCTCCTTTACCCTATAGGGTCACTGTGAGTCATAATCAACTCAGTGGCATTAGGTTTGGTTTATTTTTTTAGAGTTCTAGAAAAATTTGAAGACTAGAAGAGCAAAATGGAGAGAAGATTTTAGAAAAAGGTAGGGCATCCTAGGAACACATGCAGAAAATCATTTGCTAAGGGAAAAACAACTAAAACCAAACCGAGTCAATTCTGACTCATAGCGACTCTATAGGACACCGTAGAATGGCCCCATGGAATTTCCAAAGAGTCCCTCATGGATTCAAATTGTCGACTTTTTGTTACCATTTAGCAGATGTATTCCTTAACCACCCTCCAGAGGGGAAGGGGATCAAATCAGGAGAAAGATTAGGGAGAAGAACCCATCTTTTCCTTTCTCCTTACCCAGAAGACATCAGATGATGTGTTGGTGATGAAGACATACAAGGAATATTTCTCATTCCAGATCCCTTTCCTACTGTGTTCGTCTCTCTCTCCAGTCCACGGGCAAAATTCTTGCCGTGCAACACACCATTCCATTTAAGAATTTAGAATTTAGTGTTGAAATTAAAATAAGAATCACTGCTGTCAGCAGGAGAGATTTCTGTCTCTTCTCCTCTGTGGAGATGTTACTGTGGTCCCCTCTGGATTTCAAAATTGAGCACAATCCTGTTGAGGAGACACAAGGTACATCCCCAGTGTTAAATAATGCTAGTAGTTATTACAGGCCACTGTCAGACTAATTAATAGATAGAGATGGGGCTCTGAGTTTAGAGTACTGAAAATCTCTGGTTCAGAAAGAAGACATGGAAGAGGTGACTCTTAATTTAGAATTTGAAGCACAAGCAGGATTTAGAGGGAAATAGGAAGTCTGGAAAATAATGACTAGGCAGAAATGGAGAAGGATGGACATGCCAGTGGTTAGTCCACTGCATTAAGTGAGAGAGAAAGCCCCAAGAGTAAACTGAGAAATGCATAGGGGTTTAAGTGAGGCATGGTCCCCATTCCAGTTTTTAGAACTTTGGAAAAGAAAGAGTTAAATATTTAATAATGAAGAGAGCTAAATTTTAGTTTAAAATTTCCCGTGGCAGAAATTGGGTGACTGTAGGTAATACTTAATCATTGTGTGTTGATTGCCTGCTGTGTGTACCACTACTTGGGTAGCATTATTTATTTCTTTTCCTTGTTTAAGTTGGCTCATGTGAGATGTCCAACATCTTCTCTCGAATTTGTCATGGGAAAGTTGGCTCTGAGAACAAGCCATTCTTAAAAATGGCACGTCGTCGCTCTCAGACCCTAAGAATGTATCTTTTATCATTGGATCAATTGTTTACCAGTAGAATAGCGTAATCTAGTCACATATGAACTTATCTGTAACTAATGAAAATGCAACTCATTTGGGTTGACTGACTTACAAAACCAACCAGTTGGCATTGCATCAGTTCTGACTCATAGCAACCCTATAGGACAGAACAGAAGCACCCCATTTCCAAGAAGCAGCTGGTGACTTTGAACTGTTGACCTTTTGATTAGCAGCCCAGCTCTTAGCCACTGGGCAACCAGGGCTCAAGCTGACTGACATACTTCCTCAAATGCATGAGTTGCTACTTAGATTTAATCAAAGCAGATGGTGAGAATGGTTGGCAAGTGGGTGGAGCTTGGAGAGGTTGGATTCGTGCACACAGTGTCAGTTGCTGTCTGAGGTTGGGACGCAGTGTTGGGAAGAGTGTGACATCAGTGATGGGCCATTAGGAGGAGACCTGAGATAGCTTTTAGAAGAAAGCCAACAATATAACAGCAAGAAGAAAACCATCTGAGGGAATAAAGCATGAAACACAGCAAAGATTTCTAGTTTCACTCCATTTAATAAAATTTACATTGTTATTTCTTGGTGACACAAGCAACATTGGTCTTATTATAAGAAAGAAAATTTTGAGAAAAAAATAAAAATCACCTCTAATTTCACTATTAAGGATAACTTTTAACATATGTATTAATTTAATAGGTTATTTCTCTGCATAGTCATATTAAAAACACTTTTCATATTATCAAAGTCCTGCATAAATTTCAAGAGTCTATAAAATATTTTATTTAGTCAACTTGAATACTAAAAGGTTAAATAAGCTATAATGAGTTTACTAAACAAAATATTTTATAAACATAACCATTTTCTAATTCTGAACCTTTTATTTTTCTCAATTATAAATAATGTTATGATTGATATTTTTAGTTTTTCTCTGCTGTTTATTATTATTACTTATTATCAGCGTTATCTAGAATATTTTCTGGGGAGGAGCATTCCTGGAATAAATGCCAGGTATAAATTTTCAGATTGACTTTTCGAACTATTGCAGCCACAATCCATATTTCTTTAAGAAGTCTGTACAAATGTCTAAGTCAAGTGTATTCACCAACCATTTGTGTTCTCTCAGTCAAGCGGCACTCTGCAACCTCACACTGAGGTTACAGTCACATGTTTTCACTTTAAAAAAGCAAAGAGCAGCATCACATACTTAAAGTGGAACTCCATGGGTGAAAGTTTAGATACTTGGGCTCCAAAGAAGTGATCAGTAACATTAAGTCACATTCACTTTCAAAAGTAACTCCAAATTTAAAAGGTTTCAGAAAATCCCTCTAGCCCTCACATTAGGTAAGATTACATGTCTTTCAATGACCTCTACTTAGGAATTTGTACATTTGTTTGGATAAATGAATAATACAAATAATAATCAAATATTGAAGTCAGTAAAAAGATGAAACTATCCAGCCAGTAGTTCATTAGTAGGTGTTTAATAAATAGATGCTATTTTGATTCAGCTGACACCAGAGCTATCTGAAAGAAGGACTGAAAAAAAAAAAGAAGCCAGCCCTACCTCATGGATACTGAGAAACTCATGTTTCACAGCTGAAATGCTTTCTCTCTCCTTCTACTCCACGGATTATAAAAAGGTCATACCCCACGATGACATCTCGCATGGTCTTCAGCTGCTACATGCGTGGCTCAATTGATTTGTGCTGCCCCTACCACAAACCCCAGCCACTAGGCACCCATTTACGTCAATCTCTGGAAAGCAAATAGCAAGATATGTGAAGCACAGATACCCAAGAGGAAGCACTTATGGTGAGATACCTGCAGACAGAGAGACGATCATATCATTCCTGGTGCTCAAATTTTTCACCTCTGCTGGTGTGGTGGTTATTATGTGTGGCTCTTGGCCGAAGGGTCAGTAGTTTGAACCCAGCAGTCACACCTTGGAAACTGTGTGGAGCAGTTCTCACCTGGCCTACAGGGTTGTGATGATTTGGAATTAACTTGATGGCAACTGGTTTATTTGGTTTGGTTTGGTGCATATTTCGTGAAATTGGATTAATTATCATTGTCACCTCTCTTCCTAATTCTCCCTCAGATACTCAGTTCTCATAAAATGAAACCTAGTGCCCTCATTGAGTGAGGCTAGACTGACAAGTGAAAAGCCAAGAAGCATGCATTAATTTCTTTAGACTGCTACAACAAAGTACCACACATTTGATGGCTTAAAAGAATGCGAATACTTCAGCTTTTAAAGCTCTGAGGTTCAGATGTCTGAAACATGTTTTACGGGCCTAAAATCAAGGTTAGCCAGGTGGCTTTCTCTAGATAGGAAAAAAACCAGTGTGTGTGTGTGTGTGTGTGTGTGTGTGTGTGTGTGTGTGTGTGTGTGTGTGTGTGTGTGAAACCTGTTAGCTGTTGCCACTGAGTTGATTCGGACTCTCAGAGCCCTGCAGGACAGAGTAGAACTGCCCCATAGCATTTCCAAGGAGCACCTGCTAGATTCAAAATACTAATGTAATTTAATAATAAATTGCCCCCTACGGAATGAATGTCATCCAGCTAACCTTGATTTTAGGACAGTGAAACCCATTTCAGACGTCTGATCCCCCGAACTTTATGCTGAAGCATTTGCATTCTGTTAAGCCACCCAACTTGTGCTACTTTTTTACAGCAACCATAGGAAACTAAGGCACACTCCTTGGCTTTTTCATTTAACGGTCTAGCCTCACGCACATGAGGGCACTACATTTCATTTTATGAGAAGAACAAGGAAGAGAGGCGATGCTTGCTTTTTCTAACACTTAGAGGAAACCCTGACGGCGTCGTGTTTATGTGCTACAGCTGCTAACCAAGGGGTTGGCAGTTGGAATCTACCAGGCACTCCTTGTAAACTCTATGGGGGCAGTTCTACAATGTCCTGTAGGGTTGCTCTGAGTTTGAATCGACTCAGTGGCTGTGGGTTTGGTTCGCTTGGGTTCGGTAGCCACTAGAGGCCACACCTGCATTTGTTGGCTCGTGGTCCTTTGTCCTACTTGAAGGAAACAGGGGAGCATCTTCCCATCTCTTTCCGATTCTCCTGACTCTCTTCCAGACACTCCAGTCTCATTTTCCCTTATAAGGAATTTGCAGTCACATCAGGATTACTCAGGATGATCTTCTGAACTTAGCTCTGTCACACCTTGAAGCTCTTTTGCCATGTGAAGTAACATATTGCTGGGTCATGGACACCTTGGTAGACCCTTGTTCTGCCTACCATAGACTCTGCAACCCTTGCAGACACCTGTGATTGTGAAAACGCTGTGCATATTAGAAAGGCATGATCGTAAACAGAAACACATTTGGAATTGTAATCGCCAAGATTCTGCTGTGTCTTATTATGGAGTCTGTATTTAACTGCCTTTTGGGTGTGTCTGATAATTTTAGTCATTCAAAAAAACTGAGCCTGTCAGTATATATTTTCGATCCTACATGCATGCAGCCTTTCTGCTTAAACATCTACTAACAAGGTTGACAATCAGAGTGAATATTTTTCTGTGATGTGAGCATTGCTTTCACCAGACACTGACTTGAGAGACATAGTTGTTCATGGACTGAAATGTGCTAGAAGATGTTTGGATGCCAAAAGTGACTTAGCTGCATGGTTGGCTGTTGCCCCCAGAATTCTGGAAACAATCCCCCTGCAAAGACTGAAGAGCAGTTAAATTATGTAGGAACCACATGTTTTTGATGTCCTGTATGTTCTGTCTCATGAGTCATCTGTGTTCCTGTGAATAAAATCATTTTCTGTCAAGAGAATATATGGCACACTAACCTTGACTGGAAACTCTGGTTGCATGGTGTCTAAATCCTACAGCTGCTAACCAATAGCCTGGCAGTTTGAATCCACTAGGTGCTCCTTAAAAACTCTATAGGGTAGTTCTGCTCTGTCGTGTAGGGTTATTGTAAGTCGGAATCGACTTAAAAGTGGTAGGTTTGGTTTTTGGTAACCTTGCCTAGCCAGGGTGTTTATTTAAAATAAACTATGCTAATTTCATGGCACATATTTCGTTTTCTTCTCCATTACATGTAACTGGTTTATAAGGTAATTTGTGAATTTGCCCATTTTTTTTTTAATTTTACTGTTTTAGGTGAAAGTTTACAGTGGAAATTTGTTTCTTTCTTTATTTTTTTATTTAATATGACTGAGTGAAAATGTACACTCTCGTATAAATTTACATGCCCACCTATATGCAGCTTCCACTGCTCTCCCTGTCCGGTGACAGCACACTATTCCTCTCTGCTCCATGTATGTCTCATCCTCCCAACAGTCTCCTTTCCCCTCCTCTCCACCCACTCTCCTTCCTCCAACCAGAGGCCAGCAGGATGATATCCTATAGATGTGTAGAATCATAAAGTGCATCCAATATATGGTCACTCTGCTCACCAAGTCGAATCCATTCATGTCCGAAGAGTGGACCTTCGTTATGATTTACGGGTAAGGGCAGCATCAGGGCCAGGGGCCATGCTCCCAGGGGAACCCCGAAACATACAGATTGTTTTGTGACATTGATTGCAACCCCTACAATGTGGCAGCACTTCTTCCCTTTCCTTTTACAACCCCGGGTTCCCCATGCCCGTTTGTCCAGGTTTACTGCTCCTTCATGCCTTCTTGCCTACCTTTCGGTAGCTGTTGTCCATTTGGTCCTGTGTACTTGATGGAACTAAGATACATGGTCTTCACGTGTGTTATTCTTTCTTTTCCAGACTTTTCTAATCTTTGGCTTGAAAGGTGAACTTCAAGAATGGCTTCAGTCCGGAGACCGTACTTTCTGGGATAGGATGATGGGGTGTGGGTGAGGGGGTAGCTTGAGTGATGTTTGTCTAAACCTAATTTTTAAAAAATCTTTTAGTTGTGCCCCCCCACCCCTTTCTGGCACAAAATCCAGCCGTTTAGATTAAGCAAGGCTAAACTTGATTTAAGCAAATATTAAGAAGATGTTTGTGTGGGAGATGATTCATTTTACGAAGGATTGTTTCTTTCTCAAAATAATTCACCAAGAATGATTTTCAATAGGAAACTCTCCTAGGACTTTTAAAATAGGATTAGTCTTCCCAAAGCTTGATTTTTGACATGCTCGCTCAGGAAACCACAATAAAGTATGTGTGTGTGTCTGTGTGTTTAACTAGGCTTTAATTCCTCAACTTCAGCATTTCTGTCTTCTTTTTTTATTTCCATCTTAGAGGCTGACTGACTCTTCATCCCTCTGTTATGCCTTTGAACCTCACTCTCTGTGTCCCTGGCCCATTCTTTTAACCTCTCCAGCTGCTCTTGATACCTCTTTTCAGCCAGCAAACATACGGATATTACCCTGTTCTTTGCTGTGTATCTTCCCTTTGAAGCTTTGCACACAAAGCACACCCGCCATGGTCTTCAGTTCTTTGGAACTCACTGTCTTGGTTCATTTGCGATCACCTCCTGCTCTACGTCATTGTCATTTATGTTCATGCTCCACCCATTAAACCAGAGCTTCAGACTGGTTCATCCAATTCCAATCCCCTGCAGAGAATTTGCATAGCTACCCCCTAGACAGACTGAATCAGAATCTACACTTTAACAAGATCCCCAGGTGATTCTTCAATAAAACAAATTTTGAGGACTACCACTCTGTTTGGGGCCCTGGTTACACAGTGGTTAAGGGTGCTACCTGCTAACCCAAAGGCCAGCACTTCAGTCCCTCCAGTGGCTCCTAGAAACCCTATCCAGCAGCTCTAATCTGTCCTGTAGGGTGGCGATGAGTCAGAATTGACTTCAATGCAATGGGTTTGATTTCAGTCTGCTGCTCTAGTAGCATTTCTAAGAAGTGGTCCCTAGCTAGCAGCTTAGTGTTGCCTGGAAACTTGTTAGCAATGCCAGTTCTCAGTAAGGGCTCCAACCACAATGAACCACGTCAAAGCTGTGCGTTAAACTAAGCATTGTTTCAAGTCCTGATAGTTGTCAAAGTAGGCCTTTCTCGTGTATACCCCCTGTCTTAGCCTGGGTTCTCTAGAGAAACAAAACTAGTGAAGCTTGTATATATACATATTTCTAGAGAGAGAGGGGAAAATAAATTATATGAAACAGCTCACATCATTGCAGAGGCTGGAAGGTCCCAAGTGTATGTGGGTCAGGCATCAGGATGGAGACTCCTCTTGACACACAGAGCTGCAGGGGCTGGTGAACCCAGGATAGGCTCACAGGTTGTGGATGCTGACACATCTCAAGTCTGGCAGGTAAGCTGCTAGTTCAAGTCCCAAGGTCGCATGAACAGGAGCCAGCTGCAGTGAACAAAAAAACAGTGAGTGAACTTTGCCAGAAATTCCACCAATATTGGATGCAGGCCACACCACCAAGTCTCCTTTTCAACTGACTGGTTTATCATGAAATTGATTACATCATATCATATATCCTTATGGAGGTGATTACATCATTCTGTAGCTGCCAGACTATGTCGTACCTGCCAAACCAGCACTACTCATGACCGAGCCAAGTTGACGTACAGCCTTTGCCACCACATCTCCCGGAGTCCAGTTTGCTCCTAATCCTCTAAATAGTGCTCTTTTTTTCACTGCGTATTATGCATTTGCAATTCCTTGGGGGGACAAGGATGCTGTCTACTGCTCTTCTGATATTCCCCAATATTCCCAGAGTGACTAGTGTTCAGTAAATGTAAGCCAGATGAATGAACATACCCATCAACTCACTCTTACAGGATTTGTTAATTGAACTCCTCCTCAATGCTGGCAGTATTCTAGGCAATGAGGATTGCAATGTCTTCATGAAACTTATGTTTTTATTAAACAATAAATGCAGGAGCAAAATACTTGGGATAGGAAATTTTCTTTTAGCGAAAGCATGAATTGTTTGTTTATTTTCATGGTGTTACTGAGTATTTGTCGCTGTTCTTTAGTACTAAGGTCCTGTAGGCTCTTGAAATGGCATAAATCATGACTTGGTTACATTAACAACAAGTGTTAAATCATGTTCTCTTTTCTGATTCATCCTTGTGGTAGATATTTACTGGACTTGTGCTAGACATGTAAGTATGAAAGTAGAAAGACAGATCTGGTTTCTATGGTTATGGAGTTCTTTTGAGGAAAAGCTAGCCTGCTGTGAGCTTTCCTGATAATGAATGCTGATCTTTCACTTACTTAAGTGATGCATGCCTATGCTGTTGAGGTTTTTTATTTCTTACTTTTTCTTCCTCCATTTTTCTTTTTGTCTGTCCATCCTTGCCTAGTTTTTTTTTTTTTTTTTTAGTTTTTTCAACAAACCAACTGGTGTAGCTTGAGCACTCCACTATGTGCAGTGTGGGATATAGTATACAGATATATCTATATTAGAGTTGGTCCAACTTTTGGTGAATGAGACAAGTGGATAGGTAAACGGGTGAGTGGATTGCTTGGACTAGCACAAGAGTAGTAAAGAGAATGAAACTAATGTCAAGGGTTCGTGACCGAGGAGGGAGGCTTGATGAGTCAGGAAGGGCAGATGGCATGCTTCACAGACCTTCCCGGGTTCTTCTCTCTCTCTCTCTCTTTCTCTCTCTCTCTCTCTGTGTATGTGTGTGTGTAGGTACATGTAGGTATGTCTTTCAAGAGAAGAAAAGAATGCATTTCAAAGTCCAATTTCTAGCTCATATACTTTCCGTCTGTTGACTGAGGCAGGATAGATGGAGGAATACATTCACACGAGGTTCGCTGACCAGTGTGCTGTTAACGGTGGGCAGGAGTTTGATGCTCTGTTAATATATTCACTGACGTACAAAACTCAGGAATTCCAAACGTTTTCTGGACAGCATCCCAGCAGGACATGCGAGGAAGAAGTAAAGCTTCATGCATTCCGTTCACAATAATTGTTTTCATTTTGTTTTTCCTCCTCTCTGTCTCTCCCTGACATAAACCTATCTGGGACTACCACAGGGCTTTCAGGCTAAACCTCAGCTGTCAGTGAGACAGATCTCTGCATGAGATTGTTCTGGTCCTGGTTTTCAGCAGCATAACTTTTGACCTAAATTTCTAAGTTGTTAAAACTAGAAACATTTCTCTGACTCCATGACAAAGGTAGGAAATGTGAAGAAAGCATTACTGGTCTATAAAAACATTCATTAGGTGTCATTTGATGGACACTTTGACTTCTCTTTTCCTTCATCTGCCTCTGTGTGCATATGTATGTATACACACACATATATACACATATACATATGCACAAATTCAGCATGTGGACATTGGGTATTTGAGACACCCTGAAGTTGGCTGCCAAAGCTACAGTGTGTATGTTGCAATGTTGGCTGTAAACTAAAAATGATATCTCATATTCTTATAGTAGTCTTGAATGAATATTGCTTCTATGTGCATAGTAGCAGGTAAATTGTCTAAGAAACAACTACTATGATCACTATTTTTAGAAATCAGGTAATTGGAGGTGATTAGGAGACTTGATGAAGGTCATAGAGTGGGCACTGTGTGGAGAATTGGACATGAATCGAATCTGTCACACTTCTTGCACAGGATCTTTCATAGTAAGCCCGCCCTCTGCTATCTGAAACTAGAAAAAAACAGACTCAAGTGTAATTCCAGCTACCTAAGGCTGGGACAGTCTAGCTGTGGGAGTTGTAAGAGAAAAGGGTAGCTTCTAGGCAGACAGGGTTTCTTTAGGAATTATCACAGTAGATGTCAAGGCATATTTATTGTATTTTCAATTGGTGCATTTTCGAAAACCTTTTCTATTGCAAGTTGATTTCCAAAGGTCCTTAAAAAAGTGCTTTTGACACAGTGATTATAAAGCTGGGAACACTGACAGAAATGTTTTACAAAGGTTTCAAGCCTTTAGAACGATTTTGCTGGTGGATTTTGGCAATGGAACTGACTTGACCCCTTGTTTCCCAGTGTACAAGAGAGGGAAACCTCATCAGAAGCAACAGCTCTCCTTGTGATACCTAGTACACTGTTTTTCAAATGCTTTGTAAGCAGTGATCTTCAAATACTTTTTGAAAAGAGGCCACTTGTCTTCAGGTAAATGTTTACAGAAACCTCGTATGGATTACAGATCAATCTGGAGCTGTACTGGCTGAAGTGAGCATGGATAATCCCAACACCACCACCCCCTTCTCCGCCATGAATAGCTTCCCTGGTGTGAAAACTATGGATCTAACCCAACACCCTCATTTTGTAAGTTAAGCAATTGAAGCCCATAGAAGCCGAATGACATGTCCAGGGACATTCAACTAAGTACAGAGCTCAGGTTCCTAGGTAAAGGATGTCTTCATCAAAATTGGTGATGACTCTGACATAACTTCTGCTATGTGGAAACCCTGGAAGTATGGTGGTTAAGTGGTATGCCTGCTAACCATGAGGTTGACAGTTCGAATCTTCCAGGAGTTCCTTGGAAACTCTGTGGAGCAGTTCTGCTGTATCCTGTAGGGTCACTGTGATTTGGAATTGACTTGATAGCAGTTTTTTTGTTATTGTTGTTGTTATTATTTTTTATGCTAAGTGACATGCAGTGTTAAGGATGCCCTCACCCCGTGTTTCATGATGCTGAGAAGAGTCTGAGGATCCAGAATGCTAAAGAATAATCTAACTAAGAATCCTTTAGACCTTTTATATGCCTTCAACATTCAACCGTCTCATCCATTTTCATTGTAGATAAAAGCTGTAGAGTTTGGCATCCATGTGCTACTCATTTAACATGCTGACTTTTGTTTCTCACAAGTAACGTGGTGCAGGGGTGAGAGTTGTAGGGTGGCCAGCTGCCCCAGTTTGTCTGGAAATGAAAGTTAGCCCAAGGCTAGGGACTTCCCATGCACAAACTCAGATGAAGGATCATCGTGATGGGTAAAATGAAGCAGAATGGCTGGCTACAGGCGGCATCTCTGCTATTTAGAAGTCCACAACCTTTGGGACTTTTAGAAATTCTTTAAGCTCCCTAGGAACCTCTCTTTGGAGCAATGACTTTCCCAATCTTGGTGGATATGAAGGTGAATTTAAGTATTTTATGGGAAAGAACCTAGTATGCAGTGAGTGTTCAGGACAGGCTAGTGACATCCCGGTCATCTCCTCTTGATGCTCTCTATCCAGTGAGGCACAGCATTTCTAACTTTGTGAAGGGATATCCTGTCTCCCTATCTTTAGGAAAAACTGGTATTAAGGTAATCATTATTCAAATAGAACATCATAGTACCAATTTAAAGCACTTACAAAAATCATGTTTTGTTAAGCAAGAAGATGATGTTTGAGATATATTAGGATTATGTAATTATATACTTTGTCATTCTCTGTCAAAATCGTTGAAACTGTGATTATGATGGAAGCTTTTCTTTGTTCGTTACTGTGGAGTCCGTTCTGACTCATGGTGACCCGTGGTTTGCAGATTCTGAGTCACAGTGTGCAGAGTAGAGCGACCCTGTAGGGTTTTCAAGGCTGGGACCTTTCAGAGGCAGATCGCTGAGCTTTAATTTTCAGGTACTAGTGGATGGGTTTGAACAATCAACCTGCTTAACCATCTGCACCACCAGAACGTACCTTGATTTATATGTGAAGAAGCCATTTGGGACAGACAATAATTGGTGCAGAGCGGGTTTTATGCTGATGCTCATGGACTGTGTTAAAAGTTCTGGTTAGTTGTGGGATTGGGTAGAGGTGCGAGATTAAGGCAAAGCAGTGGGGGAAGGGGGCAAGGAAGGGGTTGGACAACAGGAGGAAAGAGGAGGGTGAAGAATCCAGAAGGTGAGAGTGTGGGGTGAGGATATTCAAATACCTCCTTTATAAATGTCTACCTTATCTAGAGAAAGAAAACCAGTGAGTTTTCAACAGTTTTATGCAGGCTAAAGAAGAATTCTGCATCTTCACTCTGATGTAATGGATTGCTGTGTAACCTGTGAATTGTTGGGTTCTTCTGAGGAATGGAAAGAGTCTGTAATAATGCACCGTGTCTGCCGGCTTCACAAATTCAAACTCAATGCAAACATAGCCCCTAGTCTTTCTCTAAAAAATAGATTATCTATCCTTCTGCCTGCTACCAATAAAACTAGTACAGAAACAAGCTTTCCTGATGCAGTGCAGATATTTTAATTAGGAATGATGTGTAAATGGGAAAGGCAGGGGGTGGGGAACACACATAATTAAACAGATGGAAATTAAGTAGAGCAATGTGAATTTGTGTTTCCAACACTGAAATATATCATTTACCTCAGGTTTTGGAGTATTGGTCAAAACCAAAAAACAAACCCACTGCCATTGAGTTGACTATGACTCATAGCCACCCTGCAGGTCAGAATAGAACTGCCCCATAGACTTTCCAAGGAGCACCTGGTGGATTTGAACTGCTGACTTTTTGGTTAGCAGATATAGCCCTTAACCACTAAGCCATCAGGGTTTCTATATTATTCAAAGCTGTGATGAATTTCAGAGTGGGTGTGACTGGGGACAAGGATGGACTGCCATCTTACCCTAGCCAGGAAAGAAGATAAAAGAATGATGGGGCGGTGGGGGCGGGCAGACACATCGAGAAGGACAGGGGTACTAAAAGATACAGTTCTAGGGGAAATATCGGCCAAGAGATAGTATAGAGAAAAATGAGATTGGAATTTGAGAAACTTGGGGAACAAATGTGAAATCAGTTGGCTAAGAAATACATCTCTAAGGGAGGACCATTGTCACTGCAAAGAAAAGCAGCTTGAAAGACAAAAGCTATTGATGGATTCTGGCTGATCCATTCTGACCAAATTCCTCTTTGGTAGGCAGACAATACACTAGGAAGAAGTGAGGTGGGATACAGGGGAGAGACAGAAAGAGAGAAAGAGAGAGGGAGAGGGAGAGAGAGAGAGAGAAAAAAGTAGGTAGGATTAGGTAAAAGGCAGGCTGCAACAGACAAGAACTATGAGCAAAGAAAACCAGAGATTAGGATCAGAAAAATAAATGAAGAGCTAAGTAACAGAGGCATAAATATAACCCAAAGATTCTCTTTTCCCACAGACACAAACACAGTCTGCTTTTAAAGAATAAATTATTTCACTCAGGTCTGTATTAGCTGGTGGCTTCATACTAGCTTACTGAGAATTGAAGCATAGAGGAAGTAATTCACAACTAGAGTCAGGACATTGTAAGAACTGACTATTTGTTAAAATCCACCAAACCCAGAAATATTGGCATTTTACTCAAATGAGACCTGTAAGGAAATGCACTGTTGACTTGATAAGTAAGGTAACCTAATGTGGTGGCCTTGAGCAACAGACACGCTATGCCACACTGGCTTTCTCTCTCTCCGTAATCTTCTCATCTCAAGTACTCATACACAGCAAATGGATATATCGTGTGCCCCCAAAAAAGACCTAAACTTTCTCCAGATTTTCTCCATTATAAATACATTGTCTGAATCACCTTATTCAATAGAAGAAAGCTCAGCATTCAAGCTCTCATGTGTCCTTCTGTCTCCAATGTCTTTATTCTCCAGAGTATAATTAGTGCCTTTCTTATTTTATGACCTTCCGAGCAGGAAAGCCCAGACAAGTATGAAGTTTCAAGCTCCTGCAGTGCTATTATTTTTAATTGAAGTGATTGGGAAAACAGCATCATGTGTGGATCGTCTTCCCATTCCTCTCTATATGCTTAATTCTGATTTGTCATGAGTAGAATATTGCCTACACATTAAAGAGATGAATAAGCTCTTGGATTTCACAAATCCAAGCTTCTTGACCTGATACATGTAAGCAAGTTGCCGTTTGCAACTCACAGAATAGTTTTTTATAGTACATTAATTCAGCATTTTATTTCGTGAAACAATCACGGGCTTAGCGAGGAGTTGTAAGCCTGGTTTTAAGACTGTGTTGTGTGTGTGAGAGAGAGAGAATCTATCTCCAATCCTGCCAAGGTCTCATGCAAAAATAAATAAATAAATAAATCTCCTTGTAAAGATTCCTGAGCAGTGGCTGTTATTTTTATTTCCCTGAATGTGATTCGATACGACAAAATGCTAAAACATTGGAATGACATCCAGTATGAGAATCTGGACACCTCTTTGCAGTCTGCTGTAAATTTACTTTTGTACAATAATGTAGTTACTGAAATTAATCCCTAACTATCCAAGCCCATGGCTTCACCTTTTCGGTTCATTTTCTAACTGTGAATCTGATGCTGCTGGGTTCCACTATCCCTCCTGAAATCACCTTTGTGAGGTGATTCTGCATTGTTGTTCGTTATGTGCCCCGAAGGCCACCGTTTCCCCCCTTCTCACATACTGTGGATATCCCAGTGATTTCAGGTACTGGAGTTCATCTATTTTAACCCCATTCTCCAATGGGTGAGAGAACACCTTCAGGAACTGGTGTAAGCCGCCTCTGGGACAGAACAGAGACCCCAGATGCTTCCTAAAGCAGGCACTAATAAGGGAGGGGGGAAGAGGATGGAGAGGAGGGGACAGGAGATTGTTAGGAGGATATCACATGCGTAGAACAGGGGGGAGAAGGGTGCTGTCACCTGGCAGGGAGAGCAGAAGGAGCTGCACATAGGCATGCCAGTTTACACTTTCACTCCATTGTGAGTTGTCACCATAAAGTAATCAAATGGCGTCGTGCAACGTGGGTAGTCTCCATGACTAAGACAGGACCTGCCAGTTGCATTTTTGTTGCTGGAGTTTCAGTCATTACTGTCCTGTAATCCGTGTCGTCTGTTTTGCTTTGCCTCCTGAGATCCCCTATCTTGCTTCTGCCTTGTTATGACTGGGTATAGCTTGGGTCATGGGCAGCATTCAGGCTTAACATTACAGCCACCCAGGTGAGCTTCTATTCTTAAGTGACACCCAAAAAGAAAATGGTAGCAGACTGCCATGCTAGCATCTGATTACTTTTGCCATCCTTTTCAAACATCAGTTTCACTTCAATTCAATACAAGCGAGATATTCAGTGAAAAGAACACTGAACCAGGAGTTGAAGTCTAATTCTTACCTTGCCAGTAGATCACTATATATGACCTTGAGGAGATTCAGCTCTGTTAATTAGTCTCTCCTAGATTTCTAAGACATGAAATGTAAGACTTTAAAAAAAAAAATCACCATTCCTTCATCCCACAAATATTTATTCATCACCCACAACAGTCAGGACAAGGAGCCTGAGTACATAAGTTAAGCACTTGGCTGCGACCCGAGAAGCTAGAGATGCAAACCTGCCCAGCAGCTCCAAGAGAGAAAGACTTGGCAATCTGCTTCTGCAAAGGTCATGGGTGAGGAAACCCGCGGTGGTGGTTCTGCTCAGTCAGATGGGGTCACTGTGAGCTGAGATTGATTCAACAGCACCTAAAAATACCCAACAAACTTAGGAAATGTGTAACTAATACTTAGTGACTGGTGAGTGGGTGCCAGGCACCAAGCCAAGTGTTTTCTAGTTATCGCTCCATTCCATCGGTGTAGTGGTCCTACAGGCTGTTATATTGTTAGTGCCTAGACAACCAATGAGAATGCAAAGTCTTCAAGACATTAAAGCCCTAAAATGCAAGGCCAAATCCACCTGTCTCCGGGTCAGTCTTTGAATCACTATAGCACATGCCTTCCTGTTTCAAACATACGTTACCATCCATAAAATTAAATGAAGAAATGAAACCATGCCCCATAATAAAACCTTCATAATAATTCTAACAAGTAGTTGTTATACCCGTTTTACAGATGAACCTACTTGGACAAAGAGAAATGCATTGAATGGATGGAAGTGCTGACTCCAAGTCTAGTGCTTTTTCACTGTGGAACACTGGCTTGTAGAGTGCTTCTAGGGGACGCCTTAGAATTGTATATCCAAGAAGGTGGCATACCCTTATTCCTTACTTGTCACAGTTACTCTAGGTGAAAAGCAGCATTTCCTTGGGTTGAGGACTGGGCTCTTAATTGTAGTTGCATTCTGTGATCAATACCCCAAGAAATAGATCCCATTTCTTTCCAGCTGATTCTGACTCACAGTGACTTTACAGGAGAGAGTGGAACTGTCTCATAGAGTTTCCAAGGAGTGCCTGGTGGATGTGAACTGCTGATCTTTTGATCTTTTAGTTAACAGCCAAACTCATATCTGTATTGTCTTGTTTCTCCTTTAACATTCCTCTTTTTACATTCTCACTAAGCATACTTGTTCTATACCCAGCTGTTCTCTCCACTCCTGAATGCATGCATTCATTACTCTTTCATGAGAGGATTCAGTAATTTACCATTTAAAACATATTGTGTATTTGTCACTGTGCACTCCTTACCAGGAATATTTTGCACAGTAAGACTTTTCTCAATTATAAAATGATTTCCCCTTTTGTTAAGTAGATTTGAGGCATTAACTTTCACATAATTCTGGTTCAGCAGACCTTTCCAATAGCTCTAAAAAAAAGAACCCCAGGAAGTAGTTAATTATTGTGCTTACTTAAGATCAAGCCAAACAAAAATGCAAAAAGAAAGAAACAAATGAACAAAAGCAAAATATGAAACAAGGGGAGTGATTAACAAAGGTAAATTAAATCAGTTTTCATTGTGTTGCATTTGGGTTTTTTCCCTAATTATCACTGAACACCTTGGGTAGTGACTCAGGTGAACTATAAATGTTTACTAAAGTAGTAGCTGATGGATGGATGGTGGATGGATGGATGCATGGATGGATAGATACACAGAGATGAAAAATAGTTGAACGTATAAAAGAACATACCTCTCTCCAAGCTC